>OZ025292.1:250596206-251951206 GCA_964019185.1 Maratus speculifer
TTTTTGAGTAACGTTTATTTTGAAAATAATACATATTAAATGTGTATTGGATAATGGTTAATTTTATGAAAAATGTTTTTGCCATAGAAAAATATAAAATATTCATTTATAAAAAAAAAGAAAAAAAATCCAATAAAAAAAAATTTCATCAAGAAAATAATATCGTTTTTCAATAATCTACTAAAAATAATTAAGAAGCGAAAACTTTTTTGTATGCATTTAGAAAATCTCTTGGAAGATTTCTTCTGGTTAATGTTTCCATACATTTCTTGGTATAACAGATTTTGGGAGGATCGTTTTAGGAAATTCTTGTAATTTATCGATGCTACAACATTTTTCTACGGAAGTATTTGCGTTTACTCATTATCTTTCGAAGAGGACTAATTTAAGTCAATTTATTATCGCTAATCAGATCACAATGATTGTTTTTGTGCCACTCTTTTAGATAGAGATTTCGGAAAACTAAAAGAAAGTTCATGTTTTCTGTGATTGAAAAAAAATCTTTTGATGAAATATACATATATTTCTTTTATATTTTGAGTTTTGCTAGTTTAAACAGCTAAGACAAATATGTCGCTTATGCTTAAAATTGTAAAAGCATCCTGACAAGGAGAATATAGAATTTCTTTTTACGTAATTCTATATTTACGTTCAGTGATAAATTATTCCGTCAAATACCAAATATTCTTGCAAACGATAATAATTACATGTCTAATCCCATCCAATTTCCGAACTAGTTCAAAAATAATTTATTTTAAAACAATAAATTTTGGCCTATTATGTTTGAGCAAAGTTTATTTAGAAATAAAATGTGTATTAAATATGTGTTTCATGTTTTTAAACAATAATCAATTATATGAAAATTATTTTTTTCCATAGAAGAATGCAAAAAAATTCATTTATTAAAGAAAAACAATCCAGTAAAAATAAATCTTTATCAAGGAAATAATATCGCTTTTCAATAATATACTAAAATTCATTAAGAAGCGAAAACTTTTTATATGCATTTAGAACATCTCTTGGAGGATTTCTTCTAGTTAATGTTTCCATACATTTATTGTTATAACAGATTTTGGGAGGATCGTTTTATGAAACTCCTTACTTAATCGATGCTACAACATTTGTTTCTCGAAAACTATTTGCGTTTACTCTTATCTTTCGAATAGTACTAATTTAAGTCAATTTGCTATCGATAATCAGATCACAATGATTGCTTTTGTGCCACTGTGTTTGAAAGAGATTTCTTAAAACAAAAGAGAAAGTCTACGTCTCATGTGATTGAAAAAGAACTATTGATGAAATATATTTGTTTTTTATATTTTGAGTTTTGTTGGTTTAAATTGCTAAGACAAATACGTCACTCATGCTTAATATTTGAAAAGCATTCTGATATGGTGAATATCGAATTTCTTATTAAGTAATCCTCTATCTACGTTCAGTGATAAATTATTCCGTCAAATAACAAATATTCTTGCAAACGATAATAATTACATTGCTCATCGCATCCGATTTCTGAACTGGCTCAAAAATAACTTTTATTTAAAGCAATCAATTTATGCCTATTATGTTTGATAAACTTTAATTTAGAAATAAAATGTGCATTAAGTATGTGTTTCATGTTCTTAGACAATAATCAATTATATGAAAAGTGCTTTTTTTCCAAAAATTCATTTATTAAAGAAAAATATCCAGTAAAAATAAATCTTTATCAAGGAAACAATATGGCTTTAAAATAATCTAATAAAAATCATTAAGAAGCGAAAACTTTTTTTGTATGCATTTAGAACATCTTTGCAGGATTTCTTCTGCTTAATGTTTCCATACCTTTTTTGTTATAACAGATTTTGGGAGGATCGTTTTAAGAAAATTCCTATAATTAATCGATGTTACAACATTTTCCCTTGGAAATTATTTGTGTTTATTCGTTATATTCCGAATAGGGCTAATTTAAGTCAATTTACTATCGTTAATCAGATCACAATGAGTGTTTTTGTGCCACTATGTTAGAAAGAGATTTCGTAAAACTAAAAAAAAGTGCATGTTTTCTGTTTTCGAGAAAAAAAAATCTCTCAGATAAAACACAGATTTTGGTTACATTTTTAATTTTGTCGGTTTAATAGCTAAGACAAGTACGGCACTAATGCTTAATAATTGAAAAGAATCCTAATATTTTGAAAATCAACTATATAATATTACCAAATTATTACTGTATAATTTTCTATATAAATTACTACATAATATTGCCAAAAAAATGGTAAAATCAGTATAATGATATTTGAAGAGCGTTATAGAATACAGTCTTACTTATTTCATTCAAAATATATTATGCAGGGTTCCAGTCTCAACCTTCGCCAAAGGCTGATTCCCAAACCGTAAGTCATAGACATACTGTTCCAACTACGAAAACGTTTCAAATGAGAGAAGGAAATTTCTTATAAAGGATTTGGGTCAATACAAATATTTCTTAAAAAAAGTTACGAAATATAAATTTTTATACGGTCTCCAGTCTTATAACAATTTTTTTTTAATTTTCTTATTACACTAACAAGTAAGACATAGGAAGTCTCATTCATATAACGCTAACATTGACCAAGCTATAACACTTTAAAATGCTTTTAATGACTCCCTTTATCAAAAATTATGTCATTTTTATTTGTTTTTATTTAACTTAAACAATAGTATGTGTGTTTATACAGATCAAAATTTGTAGACAATCTTTAACTCACATTCATATATCCTACCGAGAATAAATGTTGCCTACTGAAGTAAATCCAATGACAATCTAATATCATGCGTTTATATAATAATCATGCGTTTATACATATTTTATAGGATAACACACAAAAATTTTGAACAGATTACCGCCAAGTAGTTTAAGAAAAAAATGTCGATTAAATAACACAAGAATGCGATTGTTGGGTTTATTAACTAAACTGTATTTTTTATCACTGAATCTGAAAATTACAATAATTTTTATATATTAAGTCAAGATTTTTCGTAAATGATAAGTTGGCAAAATTAAAAAAATAGCAAAAATTAGATATTAAAAATTTTAAAAATGACTGTGTTTTAAATTTTAGACAGTGTATTACTATGTATTTTTAGCACTAAATTTAAAACTGATCTTCATTTTTAACCATCACGTTAGAATATTTTGCGAATTTTAATACTCAAAGTTAAAATATATCGAAATTTTGATACTATTAAAATATGAAACATTTTGTTTATTTAGTTTAATTATATGTATATTAAATAATTTATTCAATATTTTGGCTTATACTGTCGTTCTTACAGCCGAACAATTGAAGAGTCCGTTGAGATGGTTTAAGAGATTATTAAGAGATTTAATTTTGAAATTTACAATTTGCAAATATTCTTGAAGGGAGGGTTATAAAAGAAGGTCAATTTCAGATTTAGCGGTAAAAATCAATTATCTACAGTTAAAATACAACAATCACATTTTTTTATAGTGACAAATTTTTGTTCTTTTTTATCCGCTAATATTTACGATTTGTAAAAACTCTTTACGGGATTATACAAAATAAAGTTTATTTTTGGATTCAGTAGGATAGACAACCTAAGAATCAATTATGAAAAGCTAAAAAGAACATGATCTGACCCATCTTCTGCACGCTAGTGTACTATAGTAATATTTTTTTTAAAATATGTATCATTTTGTAATTAATTGAGGCTATTAGATTTCATCATTTTATTTAAGAAAAATGATGCTTTTTTTCCTTTTATGCTTAATTCAAATTGTACATTTTGCAGTAATGTTTTTGTATGGTTAAATGTTTAAATTTAAATTGCAAACTAAATTTTACTTTCCATCCTTTTTTTTTAATATTTCTGATAAATTATATTTCTAATATATTTGTGGATGATCCCTAATTTGCAACTAATAATAGGCTCTAATGTTAAACAGCTGTCACGCCATCAAATTTAATTGCAGAATAACGTAACTTTTTTTGTGTTATTTTCCGGTGCAACAGGGAAATTTCACAAAAATATAACTTATAGGGCCGTGGGAGCGAATAAAAATTTAAATTTCGTAAATTTTTTTAGGAAGTGCTTTCGATTGACACAAAAAGTTGTTAAAATATTTCTTTAAGTCATTTAAAACATTTTTGTAAATACAATTTTTTGTCTGTGAGTATCAATTTAAAAATTGGCCATTGATTACTGTTGAGAACGGAAACACTGTATATTGCTTTATCTTGCAGTATTGTGTAATGACAATATATATATATATACCGGGTGCTCCAAAAATGACTGATGGATTTTAAAATTCAATAACTTGCAAACGGTGACAGCTATTTAAAAATTTTTTGCAGGAGGGTTATGTATAATGTCAGGAGTTTTTTTACAGTAATTTTTTTATTTTAGTTCGTATCTCAAACAATGCGTGGCGCTGTCGTCGATAGAAGGCCAGATCGACGCTTCTCTCAGCACTGATCACCTGGCCTTTAATCGCCGTCAGCGCCACCTATTGTTTGAGATGCGAACTAAAATAAAAAATTACGGTAGAAAAAAACTTCTGACATTATACATAACCCACCTGCAAAAATTGTTTAAATCGCTGTCACCGTTTGCAAGTTATTGAATTTTAAAATCCATCAGTCATTTTTATCATTCATATATATATATATATATATATATATATACATATATAACTAAAATTGTCTATGCGTTTGACGTTTTAAAAAACGATAAAAAAAATATATCGAAAGATCTTATGAAGAAAAATATATGTGATATAAACTTAATTTTCTTTTTTCATTTTGATAATATTTTCATTCGAGTTTTATTTGTGTAAATGAATTGAGGTTTATGTTGAAATAAATCATTTTCTTTGTTAAAGTAAGTAGTATACAGTTGAAAATTTATTTAAAAAAAACTTTTACAAAAGTGTTATCAAATCAATAGTAACAACAGTACTTAGTTGAAGTTACTTTCTTTTGTAACATTTATAAAAAATATAATAATTTTGTTTTGAGGTTTGACAATAATCAAAATCATACTTAAAAATAACTACAAATTGGATTTTCAGTAAATAAACTCATTTGAATTTGTTTGTACTGTCGTATTATTATTGTCATAAAAAATAAAAGTTATTAAAGAGTACATGTTACTGTCAAATAATAAAATCGATATCTTTATGGTTTATAACACATTCTACAGAATACAATCCTTCAAAACTTAGAAAATATTATCTTGGTTCAGTTCCAATACTGCGTAATGACTGTACTTAGAAAAACTAATTTTTTTTCATAAGATATTCATTAAAAAAATCGAAAGATTTATATAAAAAGAAAGATAAGTGATACGACCTTATTTTTATTTTTTTCCATTTGGTTGATATCTTTTGTATTTTATTCCCCCAGGTAAAAATAGTTTCAAGAAAGTCTAAGAATTTTAAGATAATGGTGAAAGGTTTTATCAAAAATAAACGAATTTTTGTGTTAAAAAATGTGAAAGAAATATTTTTGTTCTAAATGTAAATAGAAAATATTTTGCATATCTGTAAATTAGAAAGATAATATACTTTTTCACAATTACTTCCAAAACAGTAATTTTATAAATTACGGATATGGCTTTTTAAAATTCTTTATTTAATTGTTAATTTTTAATTATTAATACAAACGTTACTTGGGTCTGTGATAATAATCCTAAACTAAAAGAATATAAACTTAATCTAAAAGTATATACATTTATAACTATACAAACTTTTTGATACATTTATAAATTATAAATATAATGGTTACGAAACTTGTGTATCATTCCTATGTGTCAAAACATTGACATTTAGTTGTAAAAGATACAATTTTTGATTCATTGACCTTTAAACGTTGTAGAAAAGAAAAAAACATTAGTGAAATTTAATTCAGTAAAGGATTAATAATCGTATTCGTAAGTTTTGTTTATTTTATTTTGATTCCCCAAGTCCTTGCGCAATTTTTAACATGATGATAAACAGGAGAGAAAATGGTCATCAAGTACATAAAACACTAAAAATATAGTTTATATTCTGCAAACTGTTAGAAATTTTCACGATAATCAATCTATTTTATATCCGTAGTCTTTGTAAAATTTTTGTGAAACAATATTTTGTCCTTGATGACAAAGAAGTGTGTAAAACAATTTTTTTCTCGCCTCGGATTGATAATTAATTATTTTTTGTCAAACTCCTTGAAATTTATGCTTGCTATATACAGTGTGTTTTACAAAGTTCGAAACATTACGCTATTGCTTAAATATTGTCCCTAGACATCCATTTCTAATTGCAAAGTGCCTTAAGAAAATGTGGGAAATTGAATTTATGATCATTTTAATATTCCTCGTTTTACAACAAAATCGAATGTTACCTAATTTATGTAAAACAGTGGTTCCCAAACTTTTTTGACCACGACGCTCCGTAGATGCATGCATAAAATTTCAATGTCCCCCTACCTCACACAAATATTCTGTAACAAGTTATTTGAAAAGTTAACTTCATCCACAATTAATGCTAACAATGTTTTAACAGTAATTGTTTATTTCAGATTTTTAAATTTGCCACAGAAGTCAATTCCCTTATGTATTTTTAAGGGGACTCAGGTGTTGAAAACTTTTCAAGAAATCGATTTTTTTATGATCTAATTTGATTATTCAATTAATTCTTAACTCAATGCAAAAAATCGCATAACAATATTTGCATTTTTAACGGAATTATAAGCATTTATGTATCAACACTTTCATAGCCGCACCTATATAATTTCAACATTTTCTCAAAACTTGATTTTTGACGACTAAAACCAAGATTTAAAAAAAAAAAAAATATTTGATGGAATGGCTTATTTTTTTTTTTTTTTTTTTGCATGCATATAATATCATTATCTATAGAATGAACTAATATATTTTACATAGTTTAATATTTTGAGTATTTTTAATAAAAAAAATATTGTATTTTTAGGGGTTTTTTAAATTTTTAAATTTAAGAAATTTTTTAACAATGTTTTTTTTTAGTGATAGTTATATCCTTAATTCATTCTATAGATAATGATGTTATGTGCATGAAAAAAAAGCCGTTTCATCAAATAGTCTTTTTTAAATTTTGGTGTTAGTTGTCAAAAATCAAGTTTTGAGAAAACGCGACTTAAAGTTGAAATTATATGTGTGCGGCTATGAATGCTACATAAATGCTATTACATAATTGATACATAAATGCTTATAACTCCGCTAAAAATGCAATTATTTTTATGGTTTTTTTTGCATTGAGTTAATTATTAATTGAATAATTAAAGTAGATTTAAAAAAAAATCGATTTTTTGAAATGTTTTCAACCCTTGAGCCCTCTTAATGTAATTTTATAAATGCAATGATGCTAAAAATCATTAGTTTTATTCCAAATTTTAGCTTTATTATGCCTTTCGAACTTATCTCATTACAGCATAAGTGTTATATGATGTATATTTTTATATTCGCAAGATGTTTAAAGAGACTTTCAAATTTAACACAAAAATGAATAATATTGAGACATTTTATAAATCCTTAAGTTACTAATAAACGTTAAAACATTAAACTTTTGTTTTGCTTGTTTGTTTGTTTTTTACTCATTAACGAAATATACACGAAACATTTCACGATTCTGACACTTATAAATTTGTATTAACTATTATTTTCCAATAAAACACATTTAACTTGCATATATTATAAATACAACTACCATGTAGGAGACCTTGCACTACATTCTTAGATATTTTATTATTTATCCATTTCCTGTTCTAATGCTATAAGATAATTATATTTTTTAAAAATTCGATAGTCACTTTTATTTATTTCAAATAGTTTTTAGATTACATATGTTTCCTAAGAAATCTACACTAATTTATGAAGCTGGCTGATTTTAAGAAAAGTAAATACCATTGAAATGTCTTATAAAGACGAAATGTTGGAAAGCTTTTCATTGTTTGAAACTATTTTTAATAAATATGTATTTTGTAATTTGCTGCATAATGAGTACAATTTTATTAATGAAGTAACCCCAATAAAACTGGTGATAATTACTGATTACAATAATACACTTTATATAAATCACCAGTAAACGGAAATTAAAAGTTAAGACGTGTGTTCGATCTGCGGCAATAATAGCTCGTCATCAGTGGACCAACAGGTGTCCGTAAGAGGACAGAGATAGAGATAAACTGAAAGAGGGTGGAGATTATAAATACTGTGACATGTGCCACTAGTTGAAAGAGAACAGGTGAAAGACAAAGTGATGCCAAAATAATAGTACTACTAAAAATAAATAAATAAAAATAAAAATAAAAATAAAAATTAAATTAAATTAAATTAAATTAAATTAAAAAATTAAAAAAGGTTCTCTTTTATTATTTTATTTTATTTTATTTTATTTTTCTTTCCTTTATTTATCCATTTATTTTATTTTTTATTATTTTTATTTAGTTATTTTTTATGTTATTTTTATTTACTTATTTTTTACTACTATTGTTATTATTCCTTTTTTTCTCAAATTTTTTAATATTTTGGCATCACTTTTGTCTTCCACATGTGCTCTTTCAACTAGCGCCACCTGTCGCACTCTTTGTAATCTACACATTCCTTCGGTTTATCCTTATCGCTGTCCCCTTACAGACACGTGTTGATTCAGCTGATGAGGAGCTATTATTTTAGTAGCCCGAAGCGCGTCCTGATTTGCAATTTCCGTTTAATGGTGATTTATACACAACATTATTGTAATGCTACAAATAAGTGTGATATCGTAATTACAATTTTATTACTATTTTTTAAACTTAAAGACTAACAAAAATCGAGGATACTTAAAAAATAATATATGTTTATATTTTAATAACTTTCTATCTAGGTTAATTTAATTTAATTCAGTTTAGCTTGATTTTCATTAAACACTTAAAATTAAAAGAATTGAATGAAATTAAATTAAAATGCCTTCGAAGACTGAAAAAAGGGATATTGAGAATGTAAGTTCCCTTTAACTATTAATTTTAGACATTTACTTAATTTCTAAATCAAAAACAAAAGAAAAGGTAGGAAGCATTACTTTGCTCAAATTACTTCAATTATCATCCTTCTCTCTTTAAATTATTATGCCCGTTTCCCTACTGCACGAATAAATCTTCCCAAAGAATTTACCTCCTTTAATGAACGTGGAATATATATCAGGTTTTATCGAATCTTCCTGGAGCTGCATGCAAGAACAAAAAAACTTGTGGCACCATGAATGATGTAGACTGCAGCTAAAATCTTAATATAGAATACAAGGGAATCTTGTTGTTTTAAAGCGTGTTCCTATTCTTATGCAGAATTATTTTTTTTATTAAGAAACTAATTTTATTTTATAGAAAAAAAGCACATGTTTTAATTCATTTTATTTAATAAATAGTTTTCAGATTTCGTATGATTCAGGTAGAAATTTTGCATGAAAAAACCTTATTTTTTTTTATCTATGTGAACATATTTTGACTCTTTTAACTAGTTAAAGAAAGTTGAAGTCTCAACCGCCTTGAATGACACATGATATCACCTATATATATTTTTTTTTCTTTCGCTTCATTCAAGGTTTTGATTTACGTTACAAAAAGGGTTAGTTAAAGACTTAAAGACATGCATAAATGTAAACAATTCGCGGAATAATTCCAGAGCAATCGTTTCTAACTGTTTTCAAATTTTATCTAAAGTCAGACAATATGGAACATGTCCTTTTAAATCTTTCTTATTTATGAAATCGTAGCTCATATTTACATTAGGAAATGCATATAGTGATAAATTATTTTTTACAAATTTACCACAAATATTTTATCGTGTGACTTTTTTTAATGTTTAAAATTTAATGACTTCTTGATCTAGAATTTACATCCCTTAATGAAAAATGAAATGTATATATCATGTATTACCAAAGCTTCCTGAAGTTACATGCGAGAACAGAAAAAGTTATGACACCATGAGTGATGTAGACTGAAAGGAAAATCTTAATATAGAACAGAAGGTAATCTCTATTATTTTAAAGCATAAGCATATTCTTAAGTAGAAGTATTATTTTTATTTAGAAACTAAGTTTATTTTATAGAAATAATGCTGACGTTTCAATTTGTTTTATTTGATTATTATTATCCAGAAATTGAGTGATTTAGACTGACATTTTGTATAAAAAACATCAACATCTATAATCTATGTGAGCACATTTTGATTATTTTTACTAAATAAAAAAAATTGAAGTTTTAAACAGCCTTGAATGACACATATTGTCAGATACATTTTTTTCTGTTCCACTTCATTGAAGCTTTTGATTTGCGCTTCATGAAGGGCTATTTAGATACTGAAAAACAAACATAAATGTAAATATCTTGCGTGACAGTTTCTGAGCAATCGTTTCTAAATGTTTTCAAATTTTGTCTAAAGTCAAAGAATTTCGAACGAGTCATTTTAAAACATTCTGATTTATAAATTTATTGCTCTTATTTACCGTAGAAAATACAAATAGTGACAAGTTTATTTTACAAATTTACGAAGCTCAAACAATCACACAATGCGTTTCCACATAAAAAAGTTTTAATTTTTATTTTTTATAATTTCATTGATTAAGCGGCCTAACCGGATTTTTCGTCACATAATTTTTGAATTCAAAGGCTTGTTTAACTCAAAGTTGATATTAATGTAATTATTTGAATTGCATAAAATAAATAAATATGTAAGTTTATAAAATGCAAATTCCCATGTGAATACATTTCATTGCTTTTATTTTATATTATAAATCATTAAACGTGCGTGAAAAATGACGCTTAAAGGGTTAAAAACTAATAAAAATCTACGATAGTTAGAAAATAATACAGGATTTAAATTATACCCATCTTATTTAGTTCCATTCATGCAAATTTTCTTGATTTCCATTGTATATTTAAAAATAATAATAAATAATTAAATTAAAATTAAATCGCCTTCGTAATCTGAAATTTGCATTAGTTGAAATGCAAGAACTTTACTTATTGGTTTCAGTAATTCCTTTAATTTTGAAACAAAAAGAAGAAAACTGAGAATAGATTACTTTCATTAAGTTACTCTAATTATCATCCTTCTTTCTATAAATTATTTCTATTAATGTTTTATTTCTGTTAATTTCTATTAATGTTTTCTTTCCTAATGCACGAATAAACCATTTCGTTTAACTTACCTCTCCTTTAATTAAAGTCAAATAGATATCATGTCTTACCAAAACTACCTGGTGTTGCATGCAAGAATAGAAAAAGTTGTGGCATCATGCATGATGCAGCCTGAAAAAAAAAAAAAACATAATATAGAACATAAGGGAATTTCATTATTTTGAAGAATAAGCATATTCTTATGAAATATTATTTTTTTTAAGAAACGAATTTTATTTTATAGAAATAATGCTGACGTTTCAATTTCTTTTATTTAATTATTATTTTCCGGAAATTGAGTGATTCGGATAGAAATTTTGTATAAAATACCTGAACATCTATAATCTATGTAAACACATTTTGATTATTTTAATTAATTAAAGATATATGAAGTTTCAACTGCCTTGAATGACACATGTTATCAAATATATTTTCTGTGTTCCACTTCGTTAAAGCTTTTGATTTGGGCTACATAAAGGTCTATTTAGATAATGAAAGACAAACATAAATGTAATAAGTTTGTGGGTCAGTTTCTGAGCAATAGTTTCTAATTTTTTTTCAAATTTTGTCTAAAATCAAGGAATTTTGATCAAGTCATTCTAAATGATTCTGATTTATAAAATTATTGCATACATTTACCGTAGGAAATATAAGTAGAGACGAGTTTCTTTTACAAATTTACGAAATGTAAACAATCACATAATATGTTTCACGTAATGAAGTCTTTTTAAATTTTTATAATTTAAAGACTAATGAAAATCTACGATAGTTAAAATATATATATATATACATATATAGAATTTAAATTATACCTATCTTATCTAGTCTCATTCATGTAAATTTTGTAAGTTTTCATTGTATATTAAAGAAATAATAAAGAAATAAATTAAAAATATATCGCCTTCGTAAACAGAAATTTGTATTAGTTGAAATGCAAGACCTTTATTTATTGATTTCTGTAATTCCTTTAATTTCTAAGCAAAAAGACAAGAAAACCGAGAAAAGATTACTTTCATTGAGTTACTCTAATTATTATCCTTCTTACTTTGAATTATTAATGTTCCTTTACCTAATGCAGGAATAAACCTTCTCTTATAACTCATTTCCTTTAATGAAAGTGGAATAGATATCATGTTGTACGAAAGTTTCCTGGTGTTGCATGCAAGAGTAGAAAAAGTTGTGACATCATGAGTGATGTAGCCTGAACGGAAAATCTTAATGTAGAACACAAGGGAATCTCATTACTTTAAAGCGTAAGCGTATTCTTATGTAGGAGTATTATTTTTATTAAGAAACTAATTTTATTTAATAGAAGCAAAGCTGACGCTCCAATTTGTTTTATTTAATTAATAATATCCAAATTTTGAGTAATTAAGATAGGAAATTTGTATGAAAAATCTTTAATATTTAAGATTCATGTGAACATATTTTGACTGCTTTGAATGATATATGTTATCATATATATATATGTATATATCTATATCTATATCTATATCTATATCTATATCTATATCTATATCTATCTATCTCTCTCGCTCTTTCTCTCTCTCTCTCTCTCTCTCTCTCTCTCTCTCTATATATATATATATATATATATATGTGTGTGTGTGCGTATGTGTGTATGTTCCCTTCATTTAAGCTTTTAATTTGCGTTACAAGAAGATTTACATAAAGAATAATGACACATATAAATGTAAATAACCTTCTTTACTACTTCAAATTACTTATTACTTAAAATTACTTCTCTTAATGAAAGTGAAATAGATATCATGTTTTACTGACGCTTTCTAAAGTTTCATGCAGGAACAAAAAAATATGTCACATCATGAGTGATATAGCCTGAAACAAAAATCTTAATACAGAATACAATGGAATATCATTATTTTACAGTGCAAAATTTTAATTCAAATACGAAGTTATTATTTTTTCTTTGTTAATTATACCGGTAAACGAGGTTTCTGTTTCTAAGTAAATATGAGGTGACTTTTATATTTTAGGTGGCGCTGTGAAAGAATATGCCATTAAAAAGTTTCCATCACCCACAGATTTTTAAAAAAATCAAAATCTTGAAAATCTGAATTTTCTTGTATTTATTCAAAACATATACCTAATGAAATTTATCATTTGGTATTTTAGTAATGACAAATTTTTAAATAAAAACTTATAAAGCTTAAAATTAATATTTAAAATACTGAAAATATGCAATGTTTATAAAGTTTCAGAAAAATGTAGAAGAATTTTTGTAAAAGGAATAATATTAATAAGGAAATTCACAATTAATGTACGGTAAATGTCTTATCTGTGGATGTTCTCTTATAGGCACAATCACTAGCTTCTTCCCTAATAAGGTTCCAACAGAAATCTCCGTCCATATTAGGGGTCCACCTACCTTGATATTGGGTTTCTATTGCAGAAATATGCTCCATGCTCATCTGTCACAGCTCCCATTTTTCAGGGGAAAAAATTAGATGAAATACTAAAGAATGAATTGAATTTTCGTGAATTTTCAACGATATTGAACATCCTAAATCTTTGAAATTTTTTAACATGTTTTTAAATAATGTTTCATAGTTAAGACTTCGATGATTTCCTAGGGTATGTGTTTCAAAATTTTAAAAATCAATTCACGCTGTTTTTTCTAAATCACTAATCATCAAAATTTTTGTCCTTCATAAGGTGTCTAATTTGTGGATCAAGAGAAATACCGTTTTTAATTTTTGCATAGCTTAGCGATGGAAATTGTTCTTATAGATATTGATATCCACGACTTTCTTTATTCACAGCTTTTATAAAAATCTTCATCAATCTCAACAGTATGTGTAGAGGTGGAAGAATAACTTTCTTTTTATTCATTAAAGAAATGTTTTGGATATTTTTGTCACCTGCAATATATTGTTTGCACTTCTTTTGATATAATGCTCCTGCTATCCCACTCGCATAGGAAACAGCAGTATTTTGTATAACCTTGTTGCATATCAATAAGAATGGCAATTACTTTAAAATCCGCACATATATTCCAATCATGGTGTGAGTAATCAATTTCATGACTCTGTATCTTCATATTTTCATAAGATTTTTTTATTATGCAAGAATATGCTATTGGAATAGTCGGCATGGCATTTCCATTATGAAGAAGCCTTCAAGATGATTTTCGAACCATCGATGAACAATCGCCATTGCTCCGAGTTATATTGAGAATTTAAAGCAAACATTGAACCACTTATATTATTACAATAGCATAAAACACCTTTCTTTAAAAAATTATATTGTTGAATATATCTTATGCCGATCTCAATAAATATATATATTTGTATTGTTTTTTCGGGAGATTCCAACCTTGCAATCTTTATCCAAGTTTTTCTTTGATAGATTTAAGTCTCTCACAAGATCATTCAATTCTTTTTCAGTAATTACGTGTGGTTCTTCATTTATGCCAAGAGAATAATTTATATTAGAGCTAGAGGAAGTTTCAGCTTCATCAATTTCCATTTCTACTGCTGCATCGTCATATGTAAAATTCTCTGGAGGTTTCGATATTGGTAAATCATCATTATGTAATACTGATCACATTGCTGAATCTAAGTTCAGGTACTTAATTTTATGTTTATTTCTTGCAGAGAAACCTTTAATTTTTGTAATACAAAAGTATCAGTCAATTATATGATACTTCGACTCGTGCCATATCACTGGTCGTGCCAATACACAAAGGCATACTCTCACTTGTACCTTTCATCCACGCCCGGAGGTTTGTAGAATATCGAGTACAACAAAAAAAGGTGCCCATTTCTTATCCCGTTCACCTACTTTACATCCAAAATACATGTGATAGCTAGTCTTTATTAGCAGCATGAAAGCGCATCGATGCTTTTTTAAAGTTAGCTCCCCTCACACATATTAAAAAGAATCGGGTTCATTAACGCATCCTCTAGATATTTTTCATAAGTTTTAGAGTAAAATAGGGTAATTATAATCAAAATTTAAGTAAAAAAGTCTTACAGAACAAAGAAATAGCTGTACACTCGCCTCAAAGATAAGTTTCAACCGTCAGGCATTTGCGCTAAAGCCAAATACTTTGGGTTCGGAAAGCTCTGTCTGTTCAAGGTCGCCAACATAAAATTTATTAAGGGGACACCTGTTTCTACTCTCTTGTTGTATCTTTTATAATTGTAATAAGAAAAAAGAATGTGTGTGTGAATCAAACGCATGTAAGAGAATAATGTAATGTAATTATAATGCATATACGATGCCTACTTACTCCGAAAACTTTAAATGAAATTTTAAAAAATTGGAGGGTGATAGAAAATTTTTACAAAGATATTCTTTTTCAGTAGATTTAAATCTATAAGGGACACCCAATATATATAGAAAAACAGTAAATTCGTTAAAATTTGTTTATCAGTGTTGTTATAAAATGCTTATTATTGTATGCAACCTGTCTAATTAAATATGTGACTACAATAAAACAGAAATTTAAATCGGGAAATTGCTTTAAAAATTTTTGTACTCTGTATACGATTGTACACATGCGTTTCAATTTGCTATAACTTTATTTTATTTAATAGTATTAAATTTTGTTTCGAGATAATCATTTGAATATCCAGGTTGATGATAAAATTCGTCTAAATTCTCCATCCATATTATTCCTACTCTGTTCCCTTATATATCTAAATTCGAATCCGATTATGATAATTCATATCATAATTCCTGTTCTAGTCATACAGGCTAATCCCGTAACTCAGCGATATCAATATCAGTAAATATAATGTATAAACTGTAAACTGCAATGGAACGACATAAAAGGAGATTGCAAATAGTGATCTAGTGTACTGCCATACATAAATTATTGGAATTTTAATGAAGGGTAAAAATATGTTCTTCATTTATATATTTAATTCATTACTTTAATTTCTAAACAGAGAATGCCGGCGAAAGATTACTTTGTTTAAGGTACTATAACTATCATCTTACTTTCTTTAAGTTATTAATGTTCCTCTACCTAATGCATAGATAAACCTTTCCCTAGAAATTACTTCCCTTAATGAAAGTGAAATAGATATCATGTTTTACCGAAGCTTTCTAAAGTTTCATGCAGGAACAGAAAAAATATGTGACATCATGAAAAATATAGCCTGAAACGAAATTCTTATTTGGAACACAACAGAATCTCATTATTTTACAGTGCAAAAGTCTTCTTATGTAGAATTATTTATTCTTATTAAGAAACTAATTTTAATAGAATGAAAGCTATTATTTCTATTTATTTATATATTTGTTTCAAGTTTTCAAGTGATTTAAGTAAGAATTTTGTATGATGCATGTACTTTATAATATATTAGGTAGATTTCGTATGAAACATTAGGTAGATTTCGTATGAAATATTAGGTAGATTTCGTATGAAATGTTAGGTAGGTTTCGTATGAAATATTAGGTAGATTTCGTATGAAATACTACCTATTGCGATCGCTCCCATGTTGGAATTTCTGAAGAAGTTTTGCAGATCTACACCGATCACGACCCCTAGACTCCAAAACTATCATTAGTAAAAAAAGTTTATGTATTTATCTATCTATCTATCGGTGTATATCACTTTCTTCTGGACACGATAGCTTCCATAATTATGCTCGGATCTTCTTCAAACTTTTACATAAAATCAAGAGGCATAAAATCTCGGTCGAGTTTGTTAATGGGCAAAATCGGACCAAGGGGTTGGAAGTTAGGAGGGTTTTTGTGAAAACAGAAAAAAACGCGATAACTTCTAAATTAAAATAGATATCGAATCAGTTTAAAATTTATATTACTTCTAAAAATTGGGCCAAAAGTTTATGCACGACAGATTTTTGATAAAGTTAAAAATGGGCTCAAGGGGCGAAAAAAACCGAATTTTTGGGAGAAAAAAAATTATAACTTCGTCAATTTATTAGATATCAAATCCAACTAAATTTTTTATAAATGTTCTCAAAATTTTCTAAAATTTTTGTACTTACAAGTCTTTGATTGGAACAACTTTTACCGATGAAAAAAATTAAAAACGAAAAGAGAAAGGGGGGGTGGAAAAAGAAAAAAAAATCCATAACTTAGTCAATTCGTAAGCAATCAAATCTAATTAAATTTATTTTACATCTTCTCAATAATATCTACGACTTTTATATTAACAAGTTTATCATAGGACCAATTCTTATAGCAAAAATATATTAAACAAAAATAGGAGTTGGAGAAAAAAAACTCAAATCCAAACTGCTTATATTCTGAATCATTTTTAAATTCACTTTTGATTTTAAACGCATCCAAATGGCAGATCCTCGTACTTAGGAACTGTGTAATATGACGTATAAGCCAGTTTTTTCATAAAGGCAGAATATTTTTCAAAAAAGACTGGCAAAAACGGTATTCTGAACAGAATTTTCTAAAGTGATGATGATTGAAAATTTGAGGAAGTATAACAAATTGCATTTTTTCTGACTCATTTTTAAATCCATTTTTGATCTCAAACGCATCCAATTTACAGGTCCTCTTATATAGGAAATATATAATGTGACGGAGTGATAATATGACCAGTTTTTTGATAAAAGCAGAATATATTTCAAAAAAGGCTGCCAAAATGGGCACTTTGCACAAAATTTCCTAAAGCCATCATGATTAAAGAATTGAGGATGTATTCAAATAACAAATTGGTTATTTTATGACTTATTTTTAAATTCAATTTGTCTCTCAACGCATTCAATTGACAGATTTTTTTTATTTAGGAACTATATAATGTGAAAATTCGTCGATTTTTTAATAAAGTCTAAAAATATATTTTTTTAAAAGCTGTCAAAATCGGCATTTCGCACAAAATTTCCCAAAGCGATCATGATTTAAGCATTGAGAATGTATTTCAATAGCAAATTGGTTATTTTATGACTGATTTTTAAATTCAAATTTGCTGTCAAACGCATTCCATTAACAGTGATTTGTTATTTAGGAACTGTGTAATATGCCGTATTTGTCGGTTTTTTGATAAAGGTTAAATATATATATTTTTAAAGCTGTCAAATTGAGCACTTCGCGCAAAATTTCCCAAAGCGATCATGATTTAAGAATTGATGATGTATTCAAATAACAAATTGGTTATTTTATGCCTCATTTTTAAATTCGATTTTGCCCTCAAAAGCATTCAATTGACAGTTTTTTGTTGTTTAGGATCTATATAATTTAGGTATTGTTCGATTTTTAGGTAGATTTCGTATGAAATATTAGGTAGATTTCGTATGAAATACTACCTATTGCGATCGCTCCCATGTTGGAATTTCTGAAAAATTTTTGCATGCCTACACCGATCACGACCCTTAGACCCCAAAACTACCATTAGTAAAAAAGTTTATATCTATCTATCTATCTATCTATCTATGTATCGGTGTATATCACATTCTTCTGGACACAATAACTTCCATAATTATGCTCAGATCTTCTTCAAACTTTTACATAAAATCAAGAGGCATAAAATCTCGATCGTTATAGCATAAATAGCTAGGCATAAATTAGTTAATGGGAAAATTCGGACCAAGGGGGTGGAAGTTAGGAGGGGTTTTTTGGAAACAGAAAAAACGCGATACCTTCTAAATTAAAATATTCTAAATTAATATATAATTTCTAAATTAATATATAATTTGCATATTAGTCGATTTTTTAATAATAAAGTCAGAATATATTTCAAAATATGTTGTCAAAATGGGCATTTGAGCCGAATTTCGCTTAAGATGATTTTGATAAAAACCAGTTCTTACATAAAAATAAATTAAAAATGTTTCAAAAGCGGCCGAAGAAAATTGTTAAACTGGATTTGTCTCTAATCAAATTTAATTTTTGTTGTTGAAATGAGCACTCTTCGAAATCTACCTCCGCGTATAGGCCAAGCCGACAGGGATTTTTTAATAATAAAGTCAGAATATATTTCAAAATATGTTGTCAAAATGGGCATTTGAGCCGAATTTTGCTTAAGATGATTTTGATAAAAACCAGTTCTACCACATATATATATATATATATATATATATATATATATATATATATATATATGTGTGTGTGTGTGTGTGTTTATTGAATAGTATTATCTGAATTACTTTGGTTATATTTATAAAAGTATATATATATATATATATACATATATATATATATATATACATATATATATATATATATATATATATATATATTGCGTGTGTGTGTGTTTCGCTTCATTCGAACGGTATGGTTATCACGAAGACTGAATAAGCCACTGTAAAGGAAGTAGTTCGCGGAACATTTCCTTATAATTTGCTTCAAAATGTCTTCAAATTTTGTTTGGAACAAGCCTTTAACTTTCCGTTGGTCACAGCTCTCGGATTTACGAGTTTGGTCGCAATATGCCTGACTGTCGCCTGTTAGACAGTGATCAAAAGCAATAAATGACGCGACTTTAATGCAATTAACATAATCACTCTCATTCATTGGGATGCACGAACAGAAAATATTTCAAATTTAAATGAAAAAAGTTTTGTTTGTTACGTTAAAAGTAAGTAATACAGAAAAGACTGGAATTTCAAACACAACACCAAATTGCTTTCAGTTTTCGTCCCCAAAACAAAAAAAAAAAAAAAAAAAAAAAAAAAAACTATTAGTCATAAACAAAACTGATAATATTGCTAAATTACAGTCAACCACAGTTAAATTCTCTGTCAAAATATTGAATAGAGGAGGTGCATTGACCCGTTGAAGAGCAGATTTAACAAATCAAAATTGCATGAAAAAGACAGATCGCATGATGACATTTACAGCATTTATAATTTGACAAGTTCTGGTCAGTAAATAAATATAGTGACTAGCTCATTTTATGAATTTGCCACAAGTAAACCATCCCATAATGTGTTTCAGCATTAGAACAATATATTTTCATTTTTAATATTAATGACCATATTAGTATTTAATTATTGTAGACCAATAAAATTCGAAGATAATTCAATTAATAAAGTTTAAATTATACTTATATTGGCTAGTCTCTTTCAATTCAGCATTGTTCATTTCATATTTCAGAATATTTCTAAAAATAATAAAAAATTCTCTTTAAAACAAATTGCATTTTTCTGAAGGTTTTCCTTTTAATGTTGATTTCGAAGACCGAAATTTGTATTATTCACAATGCAAGGCATATCATTTAATTTCCAAACCAAAAGAGAAGAAAACTCGGGAAAGTTTACTTTGTTTAGTATAATTTTTAAATTATCACTCTTCTTCTCTTCCAGTTATTAATGTTGAACTTACTAATGCGAATTTGAACCTTCCTCTAGAAATAACTTCCATTAATGAAAGTGGAATAGAGATTAAGTGTTACGGAATTTTGCTAGTTGCATGCAAGAACAGAAAGAAATATGTGACAACATAAGTGATGTAACCTGAAAGGAAATGCTTAATATAGAACACAAAGCAGTCTCATTATTTTAAAGGAAAAATATATCCTTATGGAGGAGTATTATTCTTATTAAGATACTAAATTGATTTTCTAAATCAAAGCTAATTTTTTTACTCATTTTATTCAATTATTAGTTTTTGGATTACGTGTGATTCAAAGAGAAACTTTCTAGAAAAATTTTTAACATAAAATAAAAGCTCATTTTTTAATGAAATTAGTCTAATATTTACCTTAGAAATTATACCGAGCGACAGGTCCCTTATATGAATTTATAATACAAACTATAACACAGTGTGTTTTCACATTTATAATTTTATAATTTTGAAGAATAATAAGAATCAAGATAGTTAAAAATTAGTATCTTTTTAATTTTCTTTTATCTAAACTAATCTCATTTAGTTCAAATTTTTTATTTTCTGTTGTACATTAAAAAATATATATAAGAAATGAATTTAAAGCAAATTGCCTTCATAGACACAAAATTTTAATATACATACTGCAAGGTTTTTATTTATCGATTTTAGCCATTCCTTTAATTTCTATACCGAAGGAGAAGTAAACTTATATAATATGCTTAAAACTTATATAGTATGCGAGAACATAATTTGACATTTTTTAACTAATTAAAAAACTTTATGTTTCAAGAATCTTTTCCTACTTATCTTATAAGATATGTATATATATTTGTATTTCGTTTCATTCAAGCTTATTATTTGCGCTGCAAAAAGAGTTATTTAAAGAATGAAAGAGAATTAATCTAAGGCGCACTCAAAACATATGGCGAGTAATCACTTCTAAATTCTGAAAATTTTGTCTAAAATTGAAAAATTTGGAACAGGTCATATTTACCATAGGAAATACAAATGCTGATAAGTTACTTTTACGAATTTACAAAACATAAAATATCGCGCAAACTGTTTCCGCATAAAAAAGATATTTTTAATTTTATCAAATTTCAAACGAATAAGAATCGAAGATAATTAAAAATTAGATATTTTTCTATTTAAGTGAATCCTTTTTAATTCAATTTTTGTTTATTTTCTATTGTATGGTTAAAAATAAATAAATAAAGATGTGAATTTAATACAAATTGCCTTCGTAAATTGAATTTTCTGTTAGTCCCAATGCAAAATCTTTAGCTATCGATTTCAGTCATTCCTTTAATTTTTAAACAAATAGAGAAGAAAACAAAGAAAATATTTCTTTGATTAAGTTACTTCAATTATAATCTTTCTTTCTTTAAGTTATTAATGTCCCTCTTTTTATTGCGCGAATAAATCTTGTCCTAGAATTTACTTTTCTTAATGAAAGCGGAATAGATATTATGTTTTACCGAATCTCATTGGAGTGACATGCAAGAACCGAAAAAAGATGTGACACCGTAATATAGCATGAAAGAAAAATCCTTTTGAACACAAGAGAACCTCACTAGTTTAAAGGGAAGGCGCATTTCAGTTTTATTCTTATTAAGAAACTAATTTTATTTCAAGGAATGGATGTTCATATTTCTATTCAATTTATTTAATTATTAGTTACAGATTTTAAGTGATTCGTATATGATTTTCGTATGAAAAAGTGTGAGAGAATATATTATAAAGTGTGAGAAAATAATTTGTCCTTTTTTAACTAATTAAAGAAACTTTATGTTTCAACCATGTTTTCTTTTTTATCTTATAATATATATATGGTTATACATATATATATATATATATATATAGCTGTGTTGCGCTTCATTCAAACTTGCTATTTCAAACTTGTCAAAAAGGGTTAATTAAAGACTCAAAACATATGGCGAGTATTCACTTCTAAATGTCTAAAAATGTCATGTACAATTAAACTATTTGGAACAAGTCATATTTACCATACGAAATACAAATACTGATAAGTTCCTTTAAGAATTTACAAAACATGAAATATCGCTCAGTCTGTTTTCAGATAAAAAGGATATTTTTAATTTTATCAAATTTGAAGACTTAAAAGAATCGAGGATAGTTAAAAATTAGGTTTTAATTTTTTTTATTATGATTTAAGTGAATTTCTTTAAATAAATGAATAAATTTCGATTATTAAAAAAAATAATAATAATAAAGATATAAATTTAGCAAATTGCCGTCGTAAATTGAAATTTATATTAGTCCCAATGCATAATCTTTAGTTATTAATTTCCGCCATTCCTTTAATTTCAATGAAAAAATGAAAAGAAAACAAAGAAAATATTACTTTGTTTAAGTTACTGCAATTATAATCTTTCATTCTTCAAGTTATTAATGTCCCCATTTTTAATGCGCGAATAAATCTTCCCCAAGAATTTTCCTTTCTTAATGAAAGTGGGATAGATATCATGTTTCAACGAAGCTCCTTGGAGATGCACACAAGAACTGAAAAAAAAATGTGACACCATGAGTGATGTACCATGAAAGGAAAACCTTATTACTGAACACAGGAGAATCAGATTAGTTTAAGGGGCAAATGTATTCTCTTGCAGGTTTATTATTCGTATTAAGAGACTGATTTTATTTTACAGAATGAAAGATCATGTTTCTATGCGTTTTATTTAATTAATAGTTTCCGGATTACAAAATATTCAGATAGAATTTTTGTATGAAAAATAGTTAACATATATAATAAGTGTGAGCAGAATTTGACATTTAAACTAATTAAAGATCTTGGAAAAAATTTAACACGATTATTTGATCATTAAATTAATTATACAGATGCAAATTTCTCAAGTGGGTGAAAAAAGTCTGGGCCAGGATTCGAACCAGGGATGTAATTGCTGAAACCGCTAATGCTCTTCCAACTCAGCCATTCCGGGCGTATACAAAAGGAATCGTGTTAAAAATTATTCTAATATGATTTCGTATGCAGCATTTTCTGCAATTCCCAAGGCTGACTTTCGATTTATTCTGTTGAGCTGATCCATAGTATCAGACCAGATTTTATAATCGTTAAGGTTATGTGGCTGAAATAGTCATTCAGTATTCGTCCGGGATGGCTCAGTTGGAAGATCATTGGAGGCTTCAGCCAATACATCCCTGGTTCGAATCCTGGCCCAGACTTTTCTCATCCGCTTCAGAAAGTTACATCTATATAATTAAAGATGCTTCAATCTCTTTATTTACGGATGCGATAATAGACATCTTTTGCGCTATGCATTCAAGCTTTTTAGTTGCACTGAAAGAAGGGTTATTTAGAGACTAAAAATCATATATTAATGTAACAAGCACTCGGATAATTTCTCAAGTAATCACATCTAAATATATTAAAATTTTGCACATAATTAAAAAAAATGTGAAAAGGTCATTTAAAAGCTCATTAGTTTATGGGATGTAACACAAATAAAATACCGAAATCCGACGAGTTTTTTTACGAGTTTAAGAAACGTAAACTATCACACAGTTTGTTTTAAGATAAGAAAGAGTTTCCCAATTTTAAAATTTTAAAGATTAAAAAAAAAAAAAAAAAAAAAAACTCAGGACGGTTAAAAATTAGTTTTTAATGTTCTCCATTTAAGTGTTTCTCATTTAGTTCCATTTAGTTTATTTTCTATTGTATCGTTAAAAATAATGAGATAAATATTTGAATTTAAAACAAATTGCCTTTTTAAACTTGTATTTGAATTTAAGCTCTTTACTTATTAATTTCAGTCATTCCTTTAATTTATAAGCCAGAAGAGAAGAAAACAGGGAGCAGATTACTTCGTTTAAGTTACTGCAATTATCATATTTCCTTCTTTAAGTTATTAATGTTCCTCTTCCTAATGCGCGAATAAATCTGCTCCTAGAATTTAATTCCTTTGTTGAAATTGGGATGTATATAATATTATATCTAGAAGTTCCATGCAAGAACAGGAAAAAGATATGACACCATGAGTGATATAGTCCGAAAGGGAAATCTTAATTTAGAACACAAGGGAATCAAATTGTTTTTAAAGGTCAAACATATTCTTATGCAGGAATATTATTCTCATTAAGAAGCTGCTTTTATTCTTTAGAATGAAAGCAGATGTTATTTTAGTTATAAGGGCCATTTTCAAATTTTGCTTACATATGCTGTCCAAGAGTAAAAAGAAAAAAAAAGTCAAACACATAAATATTTAAAGTTTGATTTCAACTGTGCATTAGTTAAAAAAGATTATATTGAACATTTTTAACATGAAAAATTTAAAAAATCAATATAAATTGTGGAGATATAAATCTTCAAAATTGTCATTCTATGCAAAAATGCCTGTCCCATTCCAATTTTTATGTAATTAACTGTTATTTTTTAAAACCTAATTTATCTTTTTTAAATAAAGATATTTAATTATTTTAAATACGAACTATTAGTGTTCTATAATGATGGAAAAAATTGTTCATAAGAGATATTTTCTTCAAGGAATTCACAAAACATTTTTGTCCCTCACTTTGCGTCGAGCCCGTTACCTTGTGATTATTTTAATCAAAATAGGTTTCCAATTCTTCCTAAAGTTAGCAGCAAACATTCGGCGATATAGTTAAATTATTCACGCAACTACTAATTGCCATTTTTTATTCTTCAAATGTGAAGCAATGTAATAGTGGCAAGAATAAGCTTTCGTCAAAGTTTTTTTTTTCACTGTCAAGTCTGTTACCGCAAATTTTAATATTAAAATAATGATTTTTGCACTTTGTAATTAAATGTTGTTTACTAGTTTTAGAAGGTATGTCAATTCTTATTTAAGTTAAAAAATATACAAGCCAGTTTATTTCTAATAGTTTTATTTGAAATGTCATGTCTATTACTTGTCAACTGCGTTATCATGAAATGTAATCGAGTGGTGAAAATGGACCATAAAGTTAAAATGATATAACATTCAAACATCTAAAAATCCATTAATTTACCTTACAATTATAAGATTAAAACAAAGTACTCAAATTGCTTAAAAATATTTTTATTTATAATATTTATTAAAACCTAGAACTTTCGAGCACACCATGCTTTTCTTCAAGAAAAATGCGTGAAAGATTCTATTCCGCAGATTGTGCAATAATAGCATATTCTTACATTTTCGTTTTGAAAATGACTCGGGTAGAGTTGAATCATTAAAACTGTCAAATAAATTTAATTTCTAATTTTTAAAGTTTTTATTTACACCTTTTCGAGTTCTTTTAAGAATTCTTTTAAATAACAAATGTAACCTTAATTTTCCATTGTATTTACTGTCTGCCGTACGACCTAATGTAGCAAAATATTTTAAACGAATAAAAATGTTAATTTCACCTGATTTTTTTTTTAATTATTATTCTGTAAAATATCCAGAATTTGAAATATATTCTACACTTTCCGAATTCTCCCAAATTTCCGATAATTTACATAAAGTGTCCAAATCAAGCCTCTTTTAAAATTGTCAGAATTTACTGTCAACTAAAGGTGGGGGGGGGTACATTCGACACTTAACGGTAGCTGTTAATTTTATTACAATATTAAAATGTTTACCAATTTTATTAATTAATTATCACATGGTTATTATTCATACATATACAAAGACGCGGGTAGCATTAATAATGATCGAATTTATCAAATTAACCCAGCATATACACATATATATATATATATATATATATATATATATATATATATATATATATATATATATATATATTGTCTCATATAAGCCCTTTGCCTCATATAAGCACTTTATTCGCGCTGAAAGCGGGATTATTCAGAAGACTGAATGTAACATGTAAATGCTAGTGACACACGGAGCCTTTCTTGAGTAATCCCTTCTAATGTTTTCAGATTTGTTGTACAATCCGAAAATTCAGTAAAACGCATTTATAAAGCTGTCTGCTTCATTTTTTCTGTTGAAAATACAAATAGCGACAAATATATTTTACGAATTTACAACGCATTAATTATCACACAGTGCGTTTCCACACAAAAAGATATTTTTAATTTTAAAAATTTAAAGGCCTGTAAAATTCGAGGATAGTTAGAAATTAATATACGAATTCACGAGACGTATAACGACTTTCAACCGCTTTCTACCAAGAAAATCTGTTTATGCGAAAATATCTTGAATTCTCTAAATCGTTAAAAATCTACAGCAAACTGTTCATCCATCCGATTATTTTGAAAGATAACGATTACTTGATCATGTTATAAAGCGTATCGAACCACTTTCTTGAACATATTATGTTATAAAACATGTAAATTATAGTTGAGGATACATAACCAAAATTATTATTCGATTTATCATTCGATTGTTTTCATAGATAAGTAATATTTAACCATATCATGATACGTAAGCTTTTATTACGGTCAGAATAGTGGAAAATTACGGTTAAAGTTACATAACCTAAATTACTATTAGAGTATTCATTCACTTGTTCAATTCAAAAAGAGAATTGAACTCCAAAATATATTATGAATATCATGGATTATTTATTACAGCATAGCAATAACTAAAATTAGAAGAAAAATATAAAATTTCTTTTAATTAAATCCATTGTGCTGTAAAAATTTCAACTTCCGCAGCCGGGGTAAGAACTAAAATCATCCGTTAATTAACAAGATGATTTACCTTCAAGCTATGGAGTCTACGCAAAAACAAAAGTAAAAATATAAGCGTTTCTTCTAAAATTTAAATCCCAACAATGAACGGGGACATTAAAAAAATTAATTAAAATTATAGACCTTTACCAATCTTAATAATTTTTCGTGTGGCACGAGGTATTTAGCTATAAATACACAAAATTGGAAGTCTCTGACTTTCACTGTTTTTGTATATGGAGTGAGACGATTATGGTTTCATCAGATTTACGACGCCCTAAATTCAAAGAAATCAAATATGATTCCTTACTCAAACAAATGATAAATTTTCATTAAAATGAAATTTTACTACGAACACTATTATAATAGCATAAGAATTGCTCGGAGTTTATCAAAACAAACATTTTTGCACTAAAAAAACCCGAAAGAATAACATACTATAAGTCGTTTTGTCAAAAGTAAAATACGTTTTACATCTTTTCCGAAACCATAATCGTTAGTTTTCAACTTAATGAATTTAAATTACTGTTTAGCGAATTATTGAAGTGTGGATAATCCAAGAAGGTGCGGGGTGCAAAAAGGCTCTTTTGTTTATATTAGTTTACATTCTCTTATTGAAATCCGTTCATATCTTCTGGTGTCCCCAAAAATGGTTAAAATTTGTAATTTTTCTTAAAATTATTATAGTTCTTCCTGAGTTTTTTAAATTTTATTTGACACTCGATAAAAAAGTTGTTTCTTGGAAGTACCACATAATTGTGCAAATTAATTTTTTTTTTCATTTCGTCTAAAGTTTTAAATATTTTTCGGAATTCCACGCGTTCCAAAAACTGCATTTTTTTAAAAAAACAGAAATGTACGGGGTTTTATATTTACTTTTTTTATTACTTTTGGCGTGGGGTGCGGAATATGTTTTAATTCCATTAGTATAAATGCAAAAAAAAAATCGACTTTAATAAATTTCTTTCAGTGCGCCAAGGCATTTAAATGATTACAAGAAAAGCGATTTTTATGGAAATTTTGAATTAAAAATTATAATTAAAAATAAAAGTTAAAAATGATCATATATATATAGCATAAAAAACAGATCAAGACGATGAAAGATCGTTTTTCGGTTTTTGTTAAATTGTAAAATTACTTTGTAATATATTATCATGTAAGATCCCGTAACTGCTTTTTATTCAAAGTTTTATTCGGAGTTATTTGTTGATGAAGCTAAAACTCAATAGATCCTTAGAATGGTGTATTTGTTTGCTTTATACAAATGCCTATAAGACATTTATTGCATTCTTTAATAGTTGAATCAATTAGCCCTACAGAATTTTGTGGATGAATTAGGGTAGATATCAAAACCCACAAGGTTCTACACGTGGCTTCCTTTTTCTTCAATATATGTAGTGCATATTGCATATAACATAAACAGAATTATTTTCAGCAATGATCAACAATATTTATTGATATTTGTATAGCAATATCACCTGGAAAATGTGATTCACACTTGGCTTAAAAAAGTTTGGTCCAGTTTTTCTAAGATGACAAATGACTTCAGGTAGAATTTCAAGTTTGCATGTGGCTGCAGAAAATTTATCATACTATATCATTATTCTTATAGAATATGTTACAGCACTGCATAACAGAAGAAGCACGTCATATCTAGAAATAAATCATTTTTTCTACATATTTGGAAATCTTTTGTAGGAAAATAGTATATACCGTTGTTCAAAGCACTAACTTCTTCACGCTTATTATTATTATTATTATTATTATTATTATTATTATTATTATTATTATTACATATTACTGTCAGTGTCCTCAGATAACAGTAAAAAATCGAGTATTTTACAATCCGAAAGTTAATTTTTATAAGAAATGAAAATATTAAACACAAACACACTCACACACACACAAAAAATCAAACACTAAATATACATTTTAAAACAAAGGATTGTTATTAAGTTGTTGACTGATCGTTTTGAACCTCCTCTTTTGAAAGATGAAATTTGGCCATGGTAAAATTTAAAAATATTGAGCAATGGTCAATATATCCGTGCGATACCTCAGCTGTGAGAAAATGCATTCGCATAATGACTGAGACATCACAATTTTTACGTGAAAAATAAACTTATATGGTTTAATATCAAATAGAATAAAATCAATAAGCAATATAAAGCATTTTAATAACAAAAAATTATAATTTTGCAAAATATATCTATTTTCAAAATAAAAGAAGTAAAATATACAAGTAAAATATGTACAAGTAAAATATGTAAGTACAATTTTTATAGATTTTATGATTTATTGCTTTCTTTTTTAAAATCATACTTTATGTATTTATTTTTATAATTATTTATAATTATCATTTATATTTATAACTATTTAACATTATTGTTTATATTTATAATTGTTTATAATTATTATATTTTTTATAAACATATATTTTTTTTTATTGATATTTATAATTAGTTATGTTCTCATAAATTTATATATATACATATTACTTTATTAACTAAAGGCTTTGATAAATTAATATAAATTTTATAATACACAAATTTCAAAAAAATAACCTTTTTAAAGCATTTTCTTAAAAATATTGAATTTTTAACCATCTTTCGGGCCCGGAAAATATGTTTAATTTTCATTTAAGAAAAATGTAACTATATAATTATCTGAAACTGTGTGATATACTCACTTTAAATTTTCTCATCGGTGCCAAATGGAATTAAAAAAAGGGTAAAAAATAAATAAACAAATATATAGAAATATGCAAATTTTCATTAAAGAAAAAAATAACTTTTATTTTAAACTGTTTTGGGGACATTTGATGTATCGGGAAGATATTAATAAACTTAATTAAAAAAAGAAAACTTTATACCAATGTGCATGAAAAAAAAACCCCTGTAGGGGGAAAAAGAAAAATACTGTACTAATCGATCCTCTTTAATTTATGTATATATTTTTTACCGAATCTTCTTGCCGTTTCATTCAAAAACATGATATATAGAAAATTCAGCAATGTAAGTAGATAAAAAATCAAATGTTTACTGATGTAGGAAAACATAAGTAAAGCACGAAAAAAACAACACAACTATCATGGACGAATTACATAAATAAAAAAAAAAGATGAAAAAAGAAACCAATGTTGTTTCCATCATTTAAAGAAGAAAACTTTCTAAATTTCTATGCGTATTAACTCTAAATCTAGATACAGATGTAATTAAAATTTATCAATGATTCTATACGTATTAGATAAATGAAAGTTTAATAAATGCATTGTTATGCATATGCATGTATGTCCATTAATATAATATTGATAAACTAAGCAGTCCGAATAAGTGATTTAGTACATTTTTTTTAACTTTCTTTTGCTGTTAATGACTTTCTGAATTGTTTCCAAAAATATTTAAATTTCATTAATCCTTTTTTTATTGAAGTGCATCTCATGTGAACAGTCACCCTCCCCCCCCCCAAAAAAAAACAAAAAAAAAAAACAATATTATAATAATGCTAATTTTCCATGATGAACATTAACATTAAAATTAATATTTTGTTACTCTCGCATTTTTTAATTAAACTTCGCAGTTAAAATTGTTTAATTGTTAATAATTATCAAATGCTTATTTTTTTATGCTGCTTGTCTAATGAAATACATGTTTATAAGAAAACAGGAATTGAAAAATTGCTTTATTTTTTCTACATTATATACGATTGTACACACAATAAATTCTCTTTCATATGACTTTTACAAATTTGATAGTATTAAATATTGCTTCGAGATAATCATTTGAATATCCATGTTGATAGTAAAATTCGTCTAAATTCTCCATCTATAGTATTTCAACTCTGTCCCCTTATATATCTAAAATCAAATCGGATTGAGATAATTCACATCATAATTCCTGTTCCGGTCATACAGACTAATCCCGTAACTCAGCTATATCAGTAACAATAAATATAATGGATTAACTGTAAACTCCAACAGAACGACATAAAAGCAGATTCCAAATAGTGAGCTAGTATACTGTCATACATAAATTATTCTGCTGCAGATAATGTAAAATCTAGATATTCATGTAATTAGAATTAAAATTTCAATTATTGTATTTGTATAAGGTAAGTGAAAGTTTAAATAAATATAATGCCATGCATAGGAAATCATTTCCATTAATGTAATATTGATAAAGTAATCAATACGAATCAATGTTTTAGGGTATTTTTGATTTCTAAAGAACTTCAAGCTTATTGTGCGTGATAAAAATAGATAAGAAATAAAAAGAGTGTTTATCTCAAACTCAATCCATAATGGCGAAAGATAAGACCATTGCTAGATATTTTCATGAAAAAATTAACTGATAACCGAAAATATTTAATAGAAATTTAATAAGTAAAATAAAAAGAAAAGAAAAAAAACCTTCATATCTTTTAATCAAATATGATGCTTTTGAACTATGTACGGAATAGGATAATACATTCGTTAGATATGTTCCACCCTTAATTTTTCAAAATATTTTAAAAGTCTGAATTTGGCAAGTATAATATCACAAGCAACATGAGTAAAACCATAATATCCCCCCAAAACACTCGAAAAACTTTGAACTAAATTAACATTTTCTTTACGTCTCTGTAATTCTGTGTCACCTTGTATAAACAGATAGTTCGACAAATGATTATGAGGATTTTTACTTTACGAATTTTAAAAGTTTCCCTGTTTAAAGAGGTTTAAAGAGTTTTCCTGTTAATAATATGGTTAGAGAAACAGATTTTATTTTCTTTCTTGTTTTTGGATTTTCTGAAAAATAACAACTCTATCTCAACATTAAAAGTAGGTTGTGATAAATAATACTGTAGTTTCTTTCGAAACTGGAAAATGCAGCAACTGAATTCTGTTGGCTATTGTGCAAAATCAGTGAATTTTTCCAACAGCTGGAAGGATGAAATGGTGAATTAATATTTCATCTATGTTTTGACCGAATATTTAATAACTACTCAAAATATTATGATTTTAGCTACTTCAGTAAATAATTATTCCGCACATCACACATTTTTTAACACTGCAATTATGACACATTCAATTTGAGAAACAAAGAAACTAAACAAAGACATACTATATATAAATTATCTCAAAGCATTCATATTTTTTACGATCATAGATTACATAACAAGTAATTACACAACGAATAATTAAAACATAGATTACACAATATTTTTTTAAATTATAATTGACTTTTCGTATCTAACATTTAAAGTTTGAAATGATGAGACATTATGCAATTCAAATTATTTCTCTTATGTAATGAACAATAAGTAATATCGAATTACCTTCTGTATAGAATTTGTTTTTTAATAAAGAGAAAAAAGTTTTTGACTACACTGTAAAAAAAAAAGGTCGATCTACTAAAAAAACTTTAGTGATTCTTGTAATTACTAAAAAATTTTTAGTAATCTTAGTCGGTTACTAGAAAATCTGTAAGAATCACTAGAAAAATGTTAGCAACGAATAGAGTTAATAGTTTTATATTATTAATAGCTCTTACTAAAACTCAGTTGGTGTGGCCCTGATAGCATAGTGGTTATAGTAACGGACTTCAGGCTAAAAGGTCCCGGGTTCGAAACTTGCCACAGCCAAATGCACCCCGAATGTCTGTAGTGTCTCGTTAATAAAGGAACTATGAAAATCCGATCGGAGCAGTAAAGAATGTTTAGTGCTGCCATCTGTTGCGGTTTTGCCGAAAATCTTCCGCTTCAGAATTTTGGATGCAGCTCGAAGGAAGCTCCTCCGCTTCGGTTGCACGTAATGGTTATTAAAAGTAATTTTGGAGCTATTACTAAAATTTGCTTTGTGTCTCATACTAAAAATTTTTAAGTTAGTTATACAAAAAATTCTTTTGTTCAGTTTACAAAAGAAATGCTTGTTTCACTTGCAAAAAAAAAGTTTGTAATGGTTACTAAAAAATTCTGTGGAATACAAATTTACTAAGAAATTTTTAGTAACCTCTTGAATTTTTTTTTACAGTGTAATTATTATTAATAATTATGCAATAAAAGCACTAGAAATTTCTCTGTTACCTTTGTCATAAATTTTATCTCGATAAAAGGTTTCAATTTGGGTGTAAAATTAGGATAAGCAACAAAACGTAAAGAAGTTTCATAGTTTACATAATAAAGATACTGAATGTTGTTTTAATTGTGAAGTGTAAAATTGAAACATTTCCATATGGAAATTAGTCATAAAAATGTAGAATTTGTTATATCTATATTTACACTGGCCTACAAAAATAAAGGAATACAACATATATTTTTTAAGCTCACCTTTAAAAAAGAGTAGCATTAATAAACTTTATAGTTTATATGAATGGTATAAAAAAACTTTTTAAAAAATATATGCAAAAATTATAGCTAAATCTTTCATTTTACAGAAAAACACAGATAATTAGGAATAATCTAAAAATATTCAAATATAAAGCTTTCATAATTTAATTATATGTTTTTTGATATTCAACTATTCTTGGGAGTTTCGTTGACAATTGCCAGTACAGTTTAGTAAATATGCAGGTGAAGTCTTTTGCCTGATTCCTTAAGATGCCACGGGTCGGTTGGATTGAAATGGATTTATTTCAGAATGATGCTGCTAAGACGCTTCTGTTTTTCTCGTAGTGTGGTTCAAAGACTGGGATCAATATGAATCGGAAGATTATGTGTTCAGAAACATATTCTAGTGATTCTGCGTCGTGAAAGATATTCTAGTTCGACAAGGAGTTACAACATCAGCAGATGACCGTTTTCTTTCTCTTTTGGCTCGAAGAGGAAGACGAACTAGTGAGAAAAATTTGTTCCAGACCATTTTGTGGCATTTGTGATAACTCCTCTATTACATTACAAAGGCACCTTTACTATGAAAGTATCTATGGAAGGCGATCAGTTGTGTAGGTCCCAGTTTATCTACTACAGAAAAGAGTTTGCTTATGTTGCGCAATAAAATTTTCTAGACAAAATAGTAATCGACTTCCTTATTCTCCGCAGACGAGTAGAAAATCATACTGGAGAGCAATGTAGAGCATCTGCTGATCTGACTAGAAAAATGTCCCTAAATCCGACAATCCAACACATTAGAAAAATACAGGTACAGAGATGGTAATATTACGGTTTGGGACAGTATCGCATTCGGTGGTGCCACTTACCTGTGTATGTTTTATGCAGAAATAACGGTGTTGGATATTGGAATAAGGTCCTTAATATTGCGGTGCTATTGATAGTCATTTAATTCTGCTGTGTATAATGCACGGGTGTGAGTTGTGGCTATTGAGGATTATCTTGGGTGTCTCGGATTGAAAGAATGGAATGGCTATCTCATTCACCAGACACGAATCCCTTGGACTATCTTAACAGCAAGATTGCTGCTATTCGTCCTCATTCAAGATTCTTAGATGATCTGGAACAATGCTGACTTCGTGTGTAATTCTCACTTCCGATTTTCGTGTTAAGCAACTTAAATGAAAGCATGGGAATGCCACGAGTTCATTCAAGTCTGGGTGTATACATTCCTTACTACAATTTATTTTTATAATGTTTCTATGACATTTTACGCATAATACTGTGAGTTACTATTACTTATAAATGTGGACTTTTCCACCAAGATTTTTTTTTCTTGTAAATCATTTTTTCCTTTTAACATACGCAAATTTCTACCTCGCATTCCAAAAATATCTGTTTTGTGCAAATTTTCTCCAAATATGTTGCTTCTACATTCATTCACTCCAAAAATCAATGCTTAAAACAAGTTGTGTCTTAACATTTGGAGGCTAGTATATATTGTTTAGGAAATAAAAATGTTTTAATACATATTTTAATGGGAGACTTGATTATATAATTTAATATCCATATATTTTCCCATTATCGGCTGAATCAGTTGAAATCAAATATTTATCATTTATGAAATAGATTTCGTTTAAATTATTAATTTTGATCATTACGCTTCACTCCATACACGATTGTAAAAATCAATCTTCAGGTATGTCAATCATGTATGACATTACATGATAGATATTTTTCTTAAATTCGGCATTTATTTAGCAAAATACCTTTTATTATTATTTGATGAAGAATTATAAACTAAAGTTTCTAATTAATAATCTGAATATTCAAAGATACGTTACATTATGTTTAGATTTCTCTGTAGCAGTCTTTGAAATAGGTTTTCTGAAATAGTTTTTAATTTATTAGTTTATGGATTACGTCAGAAAATACTATCAGTAACAGTAAAATTCCTCTTCGTTTCATACTTACATTTATCAAACCAATGTGCGCATATTGTGTGTTTAAAAAGAACAAATATCTATTCATAAAGTTTTACTGTATAAATTCTATAAAGCTGAATTGTTTCATTTTTACACAAGTTTCTTGTATTTATGTTTAGAGAGAATTTCTTCGTGATTTTTGCAATTTAAATTTGGTCTTTTTCTATTATTATAATACATGATAAATTCAAGATCATTTTTTAATAAAGTTGGGAATGTAAAACACCATAACAAAAGAACCACTGATCCAAATGTCGGGAAATTGGCCAGTATACTCCCAAATATACATGTATATTTTAGATTTGTTTAAAAAACACCTTAAAATCGCACCGAGAGATGGCGCGCTCAGTTAACACAAACAAAGAATGTCGCCAGTGAGAGGAAAACAATAGGCGGCTCTTTGAGAAAATGAAAAATTTATTACCCATATGAAAATATGAATGTAATAATTTGGAAAAGGAACTTCGCACAACTTCGCGGAAACAGAGTGAAAGAAAAATATGGATTAAAGCATGAGCACGGAACTGTGCAACTAACGCAAGAGATTTTTATGCAAACAATGTATTGTCCATCACTTTTCCTTGCACGTTAGAAACTTGAAACCCTATGTTTTACAACGGAGAAAATGAATATCGGACTGGATGTCGTAGATCTGCTGCACAATGTGTGCCTCTAGATCTGCTAATTTTGTATAGACTATTATATTAGTATGTTTAGGTAAATTATTTAGCTGATCGAACTCTTGGGAAATTACGACTTATAAGTCTAATCTGCGCAATAAAGTTGCTTTTTCTCAATGTATCGCCCATTGTTTTCACCCGATCACAATATAATTTGTTTCTGTTAACTTACAGCATCATTTCTCGGTGCGTTTTTTATAACATTTAAAAAACACCATTGTTTCGACCGGGCTGCCATGCACGAGCGATTAATTTTTAATTATACCTCGCACGACTTTTGAAAAATAAAAAATATTGACAAACAGTTTGACAACGTTTACAAGAAAAAAAATACGATAATGATTTTTTTAAATAGTTGTGGGAACAAATTAGGAAAATATTCGACTGTAGCATCCATTTTTCGGGAGCATACTTGTTATATTTCAGGTTATTTTGATAAGTGGATGCTTTGTTAAAGGTTTTTAATTTCCTAACTTAAAAAAATCATCCTGCACTTCCATTTCTTGAGATATTTAAACATTTAATGGTTTTAATAATTAGATTTTTTGAAAAATTTGACTTTATGAGACGGGTTTTCATTAATAGTAAGTCAAAGATAAGCATCAAGTTAATACCACAACAAAACACTTTAACAAACAAAATATAGAATTTTCTTTTAAAAATAACATTAAAAATGTAGAAGAGTTTAATGAACGGTTTTAATCAGATGCAAAAAATTAAGTGTCAATTGTTTCAAATAATTCAACTATTAACATTAAATTACAAATAGAATCAACACATATTTAGAAAAATAATGTTAATATCATTATATTAGGTAAACACAATTTGATGCGGCCAGGTAATAATCGGAATATTCATAAAGTTGCTTAAAAAAATTCTATTATATTTTTATTGTATTTTTACAGCCTGAAATAAAAATTCTGATGATAGAGTTCAATTTAGTTATTATGGATAATCTTTAATACGTATTGTGTCACAAAAGAAAATTTCGTAAGCGTTTAGACGCTGAATTAATATCGCAATGTAATAACAATTTTGTTTTTCCTATATTACAGCTTCAAATGTTTTAATTTATGCATGCAATTTTAGAAAATACCAAAAAATTATATTTCCGCAGTTTTTTTGGCTATTTTCATTTCAGTGTTCACATTTTGGAACATGATTATTGGTTGACAACCTATGCAAATATATCAAATTATTTTTCGCCATATGCTATTGCATAATGTTCTTGAGTATTTCCTCTAATTCCAAAAGCATTTAGATTCTTAGCTGGCAAATGTAAGTAATATAGAGAAAACGGTAAAAGAAAATAATGTACTTTTTATGCAAATTAATGAATTTACATGTTCCTTAATACCTGTGGTAAATGCTTAAACATAAATATTTCCGTTTCAAAAGTTCAAATCAACCATATATTTTATAGGAAAAATAAGAACATTGTTATTGTGTTGGAAAATATATTTTTTGTATTAAAAATAATGCAATGTTTTCATTTGGGAACATTGACGTATTCTATTAATATATATTCCAATTAATATAACCAATTAAGAAACTATTTTATTTATAGAGTGTGTATTTGTGACTGTGAATACTCAAGAAATGATCATCTTGTATAATTTACATAAGATTAATGATTGCTTTATTATGCGAAAAATGAAAAGCCTTTTAAAGAAACCATTATAATTTCATTTCCCTTAATTGTTTAATATAATGACAAATTTGATTTTACCATTTCTTATGCTCAAAAACTCAAATCTGCTGCTTAGATTAATGATTTGGTTATTATCCGGGAAAAAACTATAAAATACTATAACAAACTATAACTAAAAAACTATATATAAAATATTTAACTACAAAAAAACTACATATAAAATATTTATAAATTTGAATTTTTCCATTTGTTAAATTTAATGATAAAATTATTTTTTATGCATTTACTTTTAAGTTATAATTTTTCGAGAATTAATTTAAACATCTATTTTTATTTATCGATGCTGATGTTTGAAATTTGAACATGTTTCGAGACTTTTTATCGATTTAATGTGACATCCATGCTGTAAAAATACGTGTAAAAGTAGTTTATATAAATACTGATCCGCTAATTTTCTTCATATTGGCTACAATTTCAACACTATTGGCTGTAACTTGAGTATTTTCGTATATGGAAAAATTTTCATCTGTCCATCACGGCTGCAGCGAGGTAAAAGGGACATATTACGTTTAAAATACTGTTTATTGGAATTGAAAAAAAAAGAAGCACTACAATAAAGCTATATTTAGTTCACATTTTTCTAACTTAAATTCACTTTAATCAACCAATACTAATTATCTAGACAAATGCAAAATTTTAAAATATAAAACTAGCTTATATACAAAAGGTTAGTTGTTCAACTACATCTAATATGTTTCTCGATGTCAAGCATTCTTTATAATTAGAATATGTCATTATCTCACGAATTCCGAACCTACCACAAGCTTATGTTTCTCACTGAGGTAGGTTTCGATCCACACATTCTCCAAAATCAAATTTAAATCCTGTTTTTATACCCCACATGTGGATCATCGTGTGCTAATTAGCATGAAATTACAGCGACAAGACACGGATTCCAGTGGTTACAAATAACTTATGTAAATTAAAGAAAAATGAAGGACAAATGTCGCTTCCACGAACTATGACTATCATCGGACAAAATGTTTACTGTCTCATTGTTGTGGCATATCTATATCAGATCGGATAGCAAATTAAAATGCATGTCCATCTAAATTCGTTAAAGAGTTGGTCTAAATTTGAAGGCATTTTGCCATATCTCCGGAGCAATTTTTGTAAAGGAATGCAATTTGGCATAAGAAATGCATTAAAACAATAAAAAAGTACCTAAACAATTTTCGAAATCCACCTATTATTGATGGAGGGAGGGGACACACTTAAACTGCTTCTGTCTGCAACTATTTATATGGACGAAATTAGTCCAGTGATTATATAAAAGCCACCTTTTAAAACTAGCTTTTTAAATTATTGTTTCCGTATGTTGTACTGAAAACTCTATGTTTTACAAAATTGTTTACAATGTATCAATTGTAAAAATAAATATTTTGGATCTAAGTTTATAAATTCCAGCATCGGAAAATTATTCAGAATTAAATTAAGGATTATAAGAACAGACTTAATGCTAGTTATTTCAGTAATCAGAAGGCTTTGCAAAAAAATGAAGCACTATTAAAAAAAAATAACAATTTTGTCTCAAGAAATAAAACAGCTTATAATGTCTTATTAGTTACTCTAGTTAGAAAATATGATCGGGCAACGAAATGTTATCAGTAATATCGATCAGTAACTCATTCATTTCAATGACTGAGAAATTACACGAAGGCTAAACATGAGTTTTAGAATGGCATAAAACAATTTAAATATTATTCGATTTCATATATATTATTTATCCAATATTAGAAAGGCTAAAAAAATACTGTGTTATTGGATTTTGTTTCCATTTAAATAAAATAATGTTATATGTGTGAAATATAACCCAGCATTACAATATTATGAAAGAACATTTATACGAGTGATGAAAATCATAGATAAATCTGTAATGTTTGTCTAATTTTAGCATTTCTAGCTTTAGATAATTACTCAGCATTAATTAAGGATTATAAAAGCACGTTTACAACTAATAATTTGAATACTCATGAAGCACTGAAATTTGATTCAGTTCTGATTTAACACATAACAATTCCATCGCTGGATTGAAAGCGGCTTATGATGAATTACGTTTTATTATACATTCTTTACATGAAAGATAATCGTGCAACTAAATAATATTCGATTTCATCGATATTCATTATCCAATTTTAGTAAGGCCAACAAAATACTGTGTAATTGGATTTTGTTTTCATTTAAATAAAATAATGTTATACGTGTGAAATATAATCCAGCATTACAATATTATGAGAGAACATTTATACGAGTGATGAAAGTCATAGATAAATCCATAATGTTTGTCTAATTTTAGCATTTCTAGCATCAGATAATTATTCAGCTTTAATTAAGGATTATGAAACAAAGTTTACAACTAATAATTTGAATACTCATACAGCAGTGAAATTTGATACCGTTCTGTTTTAAGAGATAACAGTTCTATCGCTGGATTAAAAATGGCTTATGATGAATTACCTTTTATTATGCATTCTTGTAATGAAAGATAATCGTGCAACTAAATAATATTAGACACAAAAAATATAATGTGTTTATTTTAATCAAAAACAAACTAGACAAAAAGGAAATATATGTTTTAGAACTTCCTAAATGAATTCATAACTCAATCGTTTATATGTCTATTAAATATTGGTCCTGTTATAATTAGTTTATTGGATATTAAAGTAGTTAAAATAGGTTGCAATACCCCAGAAGAGCGTTAAAATATTAAAAGCTAATTAAAAGTTAATAAATTCTCATAAGAATTTGTAATTTAAATGAAAGAGATCAGATAGATATCAGAAAAAAATATTTTAATATATGGCTTATAGACGGCCCAAAGCCGAAATACCAATTTTATCATAAAATACAGTTTACCAGTAAAAAGTATTGCGTAAATGGTAAATACCATCCAATTTCATCTAATACAATATTCTCTAACCAATTACAGTAAGAATCACAGAATTGTACCATGTAAATGACTTTTGTCACAATTTAAATAAAATAAATATCATAAATGTGAAATATAATCCAGCAAAATAATATTAAGAAATTGTATTCATAACAATGATCAAAGTCACAGATAAACCTGTAATATTTGTCTAATTTCAGCATTTCTAGCAACATAATGATAATTATTCAGTATTAGTTAAGGATTGTAAAAGCACATTTGCAATTAATAATTTGAATACACACAAAGCCACTGAAATGTGATTCAGTTCTGTTTTAAGAGATAACAGTTCTGTCGCTGGAATGGAAACGGTTTGTGATGAATTACGTTTTATTATGTATTCCTGACATGAAAGATAATCGTGCAACTAAATAATATCAGACACAACAAATAGGATGAGTTTATTTTAATGAAGTACTAAATAAACAGAAAGGAAATATATGTTTTTGAACTTCCTAAATGAATTCATAACTTAATCGTTCATATGTCTATTAAATATTGGTGAAAGTCCTGTTATAATTAGTTTATTGAATTTTAAAGTAGTTAAAAAAAGGAAGACATACGCCAGAATTTCTTTAAAATATTAATAGCTAATTAAAAGATAATAAATTATCATATAAATGTGTAGTTTAAATGAAAGGGATCAGACAGATATCCGAAAAATATATTTAAATATACGGGTTATATACGGCCAACAGTCGAAATACCAAGTTTATCATAAAATACAATTTACCAATAAAAAAATGAATAAATGATAAATGTTATCACATTTAGTCTAATACAATATTCTCTAACCAATTTCAGTAAGGTTAACAGCATTATACAATGTAAATAGATTTTGTCTCCATCAAATAAAATAAATATTATATATGTGAAATATAATCCAACAAAATAATATTAAGAAATTGCATTCATACACATGATCAAAGTCATAGATAAATCCGTAATGTTTGTCTAATTTGAGCATTTCTAGCATCACATAAATATTCAGCATTAATTAAGGATTATAAAAGCACGTTTACAACTATTAATTTGAATACTCACAAAGCACTGAAATATGATTCAGTTATGTTTTACCAGATAACAATTCTGTCGCCGGAATTGAAATGGTTTTAGACAAATTACGTTTTATTAAGTATTCTTGACATGAAAGATAATCGTGGTACTAAATAATATCAGAGACAGCAAATATGAAGTGTTCATTTTAATTAAGAACGAAATAAACAAAAATAAGATATACGTTTCATAACTTCCTAAATGAAATCATAACTCAATCGTTTATATGTCTATTAAATATTAATGAGAGTTCTGTTATAATTAGTTTATTGAATTTTAAAATAGTTAAAAAAGGAAGAAATATGTCAGAAGCTCTTTAATATTTTAAAAGCTAATTAAAAGGTAAAAAATTCTCATATAAATTTGTACTTTAAATGAAAAGGATCAGAGAGATATAAGAAAATTTTCATATATGGCTTATAGATATCAAACAGCCGAAATACCAAGTTTGTCATAAAAGACAATTTAAAAGTAAATATTAATGAGTAAACGATAAATACTATCCAATTTAATCTAATACAATATTCTATAACCTATTTCTGTAAGGTTAACAGTATGGTATCATATAAATGACTTTTGTCTGTATTTAAATAAATTAAATATTGTATATGTGAAATATAATCTAGCAAAATAATATTAAGAAACTGCATTCATGCAAATGTCAAAGTCATAAATAAATCTGTAATATTTTTCTAATTTGAGCATTTCTAGCATCAAATAATTATTCAGCATTAATTAAGGATTATAAAAGCACATTTACAACTGATAATTTGAATACACACAAAGCACTGAAAACTGTTCTGTTTTATGAGATAACAAATCTGTTGCCGTAATGGAAACGGTTTATGATGAATTACGTTTTATTATGTATTCTTGACATGAAAGATAATCGTACAACTAAATAAAATCAGACACAACAAATATGATGTGTTCATTCTATTGAAGACAAACAAACATGAGATATATGGAACTTAAACAAAAAGGAGATATATGTTTTAGAGCTTCATAAATGAATTCATGACTTAACCGTTTATATGTCTATTAAATATTGGTGAAAGTCCTGTTATAATTAGTTTATTGAATTTTAAAGCAGTTCAAAATGTAGAAATACGCCAGAAGTTCTTTAAAATATCAAAGCTAATTAAAAGGTAATAAATTCTCATATAAATCTGTACTTTAGATGAAAATAATCAGACAGATATCCGAAAAAAATATTTTGATACATGGCTTATAGACGGCCCAAAGCCTAAATACCAAGTTTTCAATAAAATACAATTTACCAGTAAAAAATAATGAGTAAATAATAAATACTATCCAGTTAAAACTAATACAATATTCTGTAACCAATTTCAGTATGGTTAACAGTATTATATCTTGTAAATGTCTTTTGTCTCCATTTAAATGAAATAAATATTATACATGTGAAATATAATCCAACAAAATATTATTAAGCAATTGCATTCGTACCAATGATCAAATTCATAGATAAATCTGTAATATTTGTCTAATTTGAGCAATTCTAGCATCTGATAATTATTCAGGATTAATTAAGGATTATAAAAGCACGTTTACAACTAATGATTCGAATACTCACAAAGCACTGAAATAAGATTCCTTTCTATTTTAAGAGATAACATTTCTGTCGCTGTAATGGAAACGGCTTATGATCTATTACGTTTTATTATGTATTCTTGACATGAAAGATAATCGCGCAACTAAATAATATCAGACACAACAAATATGATGCGTTCATTTTAATGAAGAGCAAACTAAACGAAAAAGAGATATACGTTTTAGAGCTTCCTAAATGAATTTATAACTTAATCGTTTATATGTCTATGAAATACTGGTGAAAGTCCTGTTATAATTATTTTATTGAATTTTAATTGTTTATATGTCTATGAAATGCTGGTGAAAGTCCTGTTATAATTATTTTATTGAATTGTAATTGTTTATATGTCTATTAAATACTGGTGAAAGTCCTGTTATAATTATTTTATTGAATTTTAATTGTTTATATGTCTATGAAATACTGGTTGAAGTCCTGTTATAATTATTTTATTGAATTGTAATTGTTTATATGTCTATGAAACGCTGGTGAAAGTCCTGTTATAATTATTTTATTGAATTGTAATTGTTTATATGTCTATGAAATGCTGGTGAAAGTCCTGTTATAATTTGTTTGTTGAATTGTAAAGTAGTTAAAAATGTTAGAAATACGTCAGAAGTTCTTTCAAATATTAAAATTTAATAAATTCTCATATAAATCTATATTTTAAAAAAGGGGATCAGACAGATGCCAGAAAAAAATATTTTAATAAAAGGCTTATAGAAGTCCATAGCCGAAATACTAAGTTTGACATAAAATACAATTAAACAGTAAAAAGTAATGAGTAAATAAAAAATATTATTCAAATTAATCTAATACAATATTCTGTAACCAATTTCAGTAAGGTTAACAGCATTATACCATGTAAATGGATTTTGTCTCCATTTAAATAGAATAAATGTTATATATATGAAACATAATCCAGCAAAATAATATTAAGAAATTGCATTCATACCAATGATCAAAGTCATAGATAAACCCGTAATGTTTGTCTAAATTTAGCATTTCTAGCATCAGATAATTATTCAGCATTAATTAAGGATTGTAAAAGCACGTTTACAACTAAAAATTTGAATACACACAAAGCACTGAAATATGATACAGTTCTCTTTTAAGAGATAACAATTCTGTTGCTGGAATGGAAGCTGCTTATGATGAATTATGTCTCATTATATATTCTTGACATGAGAGATAATCGTACAACTAAATGATATCAGCAACAGCAAATATGGCGTGCTTAATTTAAAGAACAACGAATTAAACGAAAAGGAAATATATGCTTTAGAATTACCTAAACTAATTCATAACTTAATCGTTTATATATCTATAAAATATTGACGAATCGCCTAATTAGTCCATTTAATTTAAAGTAGTTAAATAAAAAATAGGAAATGCGTCAAAATTTCGTTACAACATTAAAAGCTAACTAAAATGTAATTGATTTTTATATTATCACAGTCCTATTCAAGTTCTTAATTTGCATCTAATATAAATTGGAATTCAAGTGTAATTTTTACTTCTAGGATAGGTTGTCAACTGTAACAATTTGCCCAGTTCATGCTGTGACTTTACACTTTTTAAAAAGGGTCATTTTTCAGAGGCTTATTCATTAGTTGGCCTTTATAGTTTGACAAAATGTAAAAAAATGATATACTGATATTAATATGAAATACAAATTTAGAATTATATAAAATAAATTTCGTTTTGCGCGAGACAATGAAAATAAATATTTTGGCATGTGACATAGTACTTTAAAATCAGAATACAAATTAACCAAGTAGTAAGACAAAAAAGTCATATTTATTGAATCATATCATTAAAACATCTACGACTTATAATAGTGAATAAATGGCATTGGTAACAACAAAACAAAATAGAAAATAATAATAATAATAATAATAACATGCGACAACTTTTACCGGTCTAACTGAAATTGTATGAAACGAAAAGTATCCCTTTTTCTATTGACACTTAAATGCTTAGAGGATATATAAACCAAACAATTGCTAAAAAATGAATAGATTTGCTATTTTTCAAATTCTTATTTTAATACCGCATATAGAAAAATACAATGTAACGTATCACTTTACCCAAGAATTCAACTTTTGTCACTTATGACACTACAAATCCCATCTATCAAATCAATGTGACATTTTATTCCCCACGAAAAGCATATATTCATTTAAAATATATCATATTTGGACATGCTCAGCATTAAATCATATCACATTCATTCCACGTTTGCTTTAAGGTAAATACTAACAAGCACAAACTGCGGGCCCTTTTTTTAGCCGAATATGCGGCTTTTATAAGAAAGAAAAATTCTGAGATTTCTATAAAAGTTCAGTTTAAAAAAAAAAGTATTTTTTCTCAACCAAGCAAGAAAAGTAAAGCTAAATATATTTTGCATTTCGGGCTTTAGTTTGAAGAGAAGTAGCTGGAAAATTTAGTTTCAAAGAAAATTTTATTCAGCTTCTTTCTTTCAAATAAGTGACAAAGATATTGAACCGGCTGCCGATGTGCAGGTTATATTCGGAAAATGTATTATTTTCTTGAAAAGTTACTTTTAGAAGGTTTTAGAAAAGGTGAAATGGTATGTAAAAATATTATTTTTAAAAATTTAATTTCATGATTTTTATAGATTTTAAAAGTAAAAGTATTTAGATTGTTTAATATTTTTGGAGATTTTCTTTATTATACTTTTTTTAATATCCTCTATTTAGTAAATATTTTTAAAGTAAAGCTATTTAGATTTTTTATATTTAAGAGATTTTCTTTATTAATCTTTTTAAATATCCACTTTTTCGTAAAGGCAGAATAAAATATGAATGCAAAAATCATTCAGTATATTACCTAATTTTATAAAGACATAACTTAAAGAAATTTTTAGTAAAAAAATATCTGTAAACTCCCTGCAAGAAATAATATATAAAAAAAGTCTAAAGACGTTTCAATCTCAAAATTACTATTGTATTGAATTCGAAAAGGTACTCATTCATCATTAATAGGGGAGACTGGGGTACAATGGTCCACTTTTGTAAATTTTGACTGTTTACTCTTAAAGTATTGATTTTTTTTCTATTGATCAAGTACATGCATGTTACCTATGCATTAAAGTTTATACTGAATCCACTCAAAAATAACTAATATGCGTACTTTTTTTTATATATTTTTTTAAATAGCAAGTGACAAAGTGGACCATTGTACCCCAATGCCGGGGTACAATGGTCCACAGCATGGGGCTCTATGGACCACTTGTAATTTGAATAAAAATATATCAATGTAGTTCCTTTTTTAACAATAAGAAAGATAAACTATATCATAATTTGTTTATTCACATTTAATTATTCATTTTTATTTGTTTAGTCACATTTTATTATTCATTTTTATTTGTTTATTCACAATTTATTATTCATTTTTATTTGTTTATTCACTCTTTTAGCTCTAACTAAAGTAACATTTTTTTTCTTCATTTTTTTATCATTAAGTCATTATACCGGTCGCAGATTGAACAATTAGGTTTATTATCTTCCACAGTACATTTTACAGCCTGTTCCATAATTGCATGTGGCACAGAATCTCTATTTTTTTTCCTAGGCTTGTTTCTTGGCATTGCTAAAAGAAATATGAAAAATAATATATATCCTTTTTTGTCATATGATGCCACTTAAAGTTAAATATAAACCTTTATAATAAGAGATATATATATATCTAAATATATGACTAAGGAAAAAATATAATAATTTTTTCTTGTCTACTTTACATCATCTGTATTTTTTTAATGAATTTTACCTTATTTAATTATTATATCCAAATACAAACTAATAGGTAGATATATTTTTGTTTTTCTCATTCTACTATTTTTTTTAAATCTAACTTATTATGGATGCATGTATGCATACGTGCAGGAATATTGAATTAACAAATTATATGAAATAAAAAAAAATCCTCAAATGCACAAAATATTTTGTTTACTAATTTTTGGTATTCAATTTGGGTTAATTTTTAAATTTGAAAACTTATACTATATAGATAAATATTTCAAAAATGCATTTTACTACATGAATCATTAATTAATTCACACACAGAAATAAAAAAAAATTATTAATTCTTAATTTGGGCTAATTTTTATGTTTGAAAGCATATATTATACAGATAAATATTTCAAAAATGCCTTACACAACATCAATCATTAATTAATCTACGCACAGAAGTAAAATAATTTATTAATTCTGAATTTCACATATAATATTTAACTTTTAAAAACATGGGATACAAAACTGGAGTACAATCTAGTTTCTGATGGTCCATTGTACCCCATATGGAAGTTTGACAAAAACTTGATGATAAAAGAAGAAATTTTGAATTCTATTATTTTAGCTATAAAAAATATAATAATGTATTGTCTTACCTTTTTATTTTGCCACACAATGTCTTTCAAATTACAAATCTGTAATAAATAAATGAAGATATGTTTCACTGAAAATATTTACTTTTGCTTTACTCCTCCTGTGTCAAATCAATTATCAAGCATAAAATGGCTAAAATGTCAGCTATGCACATGGTTTCAAACTTCTTTTTACTACTTCATGACTGCCATCTATATACTAAAATATGAATCTTTCAAAAACAGAATTAATATCAAAAATAGGGGGTGGACCATTGTTCCCCTTGATCCATTGTACCCCAGTCTCCCCTATATATATGTGTGTATATATTAATGCTGAAACATGTCAATTTTTTTAACTTCTCTCGTTGTCAATTTATTCAATTAATATTTTAGATATTCCACTGAATTTTACACAATAAGACAGATATTTTTAAAGAAAATTAGTAAGAATGAGATGCGATTGTTAGAAGATTTTTTTTGACATTGCTTATTTCAATCTGCTTATAAAGAGCTCCTTAACTATCTTTTTTATTAATGCACAAAATTAGAAAGATAAATAATATAATTTGAAATTAAAATATCAACCGTCTCACAGTCTGCAATTTGCATACACTGAAAAAAAAATCTACCGATTTCAACCATAATGAATGGTTAGTCCCTTTCTGACTTACTAATTTAGACATTTAGGTGTCCGAACTATTAGATACAGGGAACAACTAAACAGAATAGACGAAATGATCAAGAATTTCTAGTCTTTTGCTTTTTAGGAGACGAAATGATATTCAATCGCTTTAGTACTGAGAAAAAATTTGTACCGACTTCAGCCAGAATCAATAGTTAGTCCCTTTCGGAATTTCTAATCTAGAAATATATATGAACGAACTATGCAGACAGAGTAAACAACCAAACTGAATAGACGAAATGTTCTATAATTTCTAGTCTCTTGTTCTTTAGGAGACGAAATGATATTGAATTGCTTCAGTAGCTAGAAATTATTGTTTGCTTTCGGGAATGGATTTATAAATTAGAATTATAGTTACTAAAAATAACCTCTTGTGTTTGCATCTATTTTCTGAGATTTTTAAATAAATCTGAATACGAGAATATGGGATAAGGCTATTGAATTCTTGTAGGAGATTCTAGAACTCTCCACCAAAGGAAAAATACAATTTATAAAAATGACGTGGAATTTTTCTTTCAAAAGCCAATATTTAGAATCTAGATGCCAGAACCACATTTCTTTTTCAGTTACCTAGCACAAAGTGACTAGTGCTTATTTTGTATGTTTTTTAACAATACGTTTCTTAATGTGTCATATGTAAAGCATGTTACCGAATTTATAGTCATCCATTGATCAGTGCCCGTGTAGTAGAATGCAAATAAATAAATTATAGATAAAGAGATTATAGATATTGAAAATAACAGAAAAAGAAATCATATATAAAATGGAAGATGTTATGTGAGGGTACGTTGGGCTATACCTATGTGATTTCATGGCTTAAATCCATAAAATAATATTAAAGCATCATCAAATATTTTGTATTAATAATAGAAATACCGGGTGATCCAAAAGTTTCGGGAGTTTTGAAATGTTAATAATTTGCAAAATATGTACAATACAAAGTTTCGGTTTTCAGATATATGCTCAGAAACACGCGGGATTTTGTTTAGCATGATTTTTTTTACATGTATATAGTTACAATTTTTAGCAATAGGTGGCGCTGCTGTACAACACTGGATGTAACTATAAAATATGCTTTATAGACACCTGAGTATGAGTTCATTGCGAAACATCTTTTATAGGCTATTAATGAGATTTCGTTTTAAGGGTGGTTTATGTTCAATCACTATTTTTAAATTGGTTGAAATTGCATTGAAAAGGAATTTTAATACAAAATTTGATGAATAACTGCCATGTTTAGACATGCTTTCTTTGCATGTCGAGTTGTGTTCTTATCGTACAATACGGAAGTAAAAATAGAAAAATATTCGATGGCCATTAGAAATGTGAAATGCCATGGTAAGAAAGGTTTGAGAAAAAGGCTAATTGAAAGATCGAAATAGAAGCAGGAGATCCCAAATGTCTGTTGCAATCGTAAATGTGGTAGAATTCGATGCCAATGCTCGGTGGAAATCACCAGCTCATAATGAATCAGTACACTTGTAATATCACGATAAATTTGAAATTTCATCTGGAATTTCTTTCTCCTTTGAGGATACTGTGCACGTTGTTTTGCGTCAGCTCACAGCGGTACTTAGAAGCTATGGTCGTCATAATGAAAATTTGTAACTCTTGGGCACTAATTCTTTCTTTTTAGCGAGCTATATCATACCATAAAAATAATACTGTCGATTTTAGCGCCACCTGTTGGCAAAAAGTGTAACTAACATAATTTGTTTGTTTCATCAAAAATACAATCCCATAAGTTTCTAAGCAATTCTGTGAAAACCGCATAGTTCTATTGTTTATAGTTTGTTAATTATTAGCATTTGAAAACTCCCGGAACTTCTGGATCACCCGGTATTTCAACTTAATAATTATATTCAAATTGAAACATTGCCTGCAACTGAAAAAAGTATATAATCTGTAACAGAGAGCCCCACCAGTGGCCAAGAGCTACTCGAAATTGGTAGACGGCAGGTGCCAGGTTCGAACACAATCGCGGCCGTTCGCCTAATCGTTCGGAGTCTTCCGTGGTTTTCGACAAATCTTGGATTTCCTTGCGTGAATATAGATTAGGTACCCTTAGAAACATCTGCCGCGGAGGGCACCCCACCTTTAAGGGCCAATATCCCTCGTGTAGATAATCAGCTTTGGTGTAGATAATAAACCAAACTAAACCTATAACAGAGGTATGTAGGCAATTTTCAAGTGTAAAAATATTTTCCTTTTCAACATTTATAACATTAATAACATGAAAATATCACGCAATACTACAAAGAAAAAACAAGCATAACCGACTAGAATTTAGAATTTTGAATTCATGCATATAAAAGCATTTCTGTTGCATTGCATATACACATCATTCTGTTCGACTCTCTAGTATTTTGTTTTTTTCTCATTACATTTTTAATTTTTAAAAATATTTTAATATTAAAGTTTCACAAAATTTATATTTTAGGGGTTTTATAGACTAGTGACTTAATTTAGAAAATTTAAAATCAAATAATTCTCCCGATTGTATGTTTTTCTTTTATTATCAATATTTCAGTATCCAACAAAGTATACATTAAATTTATCTTTAGTTTACTTTTTATAATTTAATTAAACGATTAAAAAAAGACAAAATATTTTGATGATCAGAAGAAAATGATTAGAACAATTTTATACATAATGTCGCGCATAGTTAATATTTTCTGAACAAGACAGCTTAAATAAAATCTTTCCCGTAGTTGTGACAAATTGTTGTAAACGTACACATTTATAATTATAAACCGTTTAAAATGTATGTTATCATATTATTATTAGTTTTCTTAAAATATATTATTTAAAATAAATGGGTTTATATATATATATATAAATATATATATATAAGCATACCTTTTGTTAATTAACATTTTTATAATAAATATAAAACTATATAAATAAAAAAATATTCAACGTAAATAATTTTTCTATATGGTATAATTCTCGACATTTTATTTGCTATTTGGAACTTAAAATCGAAATTCAGAAAGCTAATATTTGTAAATAAATTCTTTAGAAAGAAAGGAAAAATATATGTTGTACAAGTACAAATATGTATTTTTCACTTCAAAACAGATTTGTTTTTTTAATTTTACTCTCAAGATAAACATTTCTCATATAAAATATATATAATAATCATTATCAATATCCTTATCATCAGAAATACTTTTTGTATGACAATAAATAAACAGAAAAAGCGTATTTGGATAGCATCTCTTATAAAATTGAGCTCTTATGAATTATGTATTAGATTTCGAAATGCAATATGTAGGAAGTCTGTTTTCGCTATCACTTGAAAGAAAACATGACGAATGTTTATAGAAGAGTAAATCGGAATATAATGCTGAAATACTCTAAGATTTGTTGAACATAAAAACAATTTCTGATGTATTTTAAAATAATGAAATTTATAAGATTTCCCCCTTAAGTTACAATGACTTTTTTTAAGACTTCTGATAGAACAAAACTAAAAACAAAAACTTTTAAAACTATGTTTGAAGATAGTGCCGTAAGCATTCTTTTAAAGGAATGTTGTCGAACACAACTGATAATAATTTTAAAAGTTTGTTTAAAATGAAGTTATGAGTATGTTGTTTGTCACAAGAAGAGATTTATTTTAGATTTTTTTAAAAATTATAATGAATAAAACAAGGACAATATAAAATAATACTTTCCGTTATGTACGAATAGGATTTATTATTATTTTTTAGTTAGTGCTATTCATTTGTTATGAAAACATAGGCTGCTACATACAATTTCTTCCATCTTTGAGTTTTATCTATTTTCATGAAATCCATAATGAAGCAAGAACAAAAAATCACGCGTTCAACATAGATTATGTGAAACATTCAACACATTCAGTATACGAAAAATTTTGAAATTAAGGTGCTTTATGATGATAGGATTGCAATCGGACTATATTAAAGTCAGTTAGAGCATGGATAGTATAGATAAACAGACAAATCAAATTCAAAAACTAGTTTTAACTTTATTGAATAGAGTTAAAAAAACTCTGATAAAACGTTTAAAGCAGATTTATGTAAAATTGAAAGTAAATGCACCTTTTAAAAACTTTTACCAACTTGAAAACTCTAATTTTTGCTATAGCAATCAAATCGGGAAAATATCGGATTTTCTTTTTATGCATTTTTGCATATGTACGATGGATCTGTATGTTATTCTACTTAGTTTTATAAGTGTTAGTTCAATGAAATAAACAGCATTGTTGAAAATCTCCATTGTGCAATTTCTGTTAAAATCTGAAAAGAACACGAGAATGTATGTGCTTCTCTGTATGTATTCTACAGAATTTAACCACACCAAGTAGTATTTTTAATAAAGTGAAACCTGTAAAACACAAACCAAAAAAGCACTTCCAATAAACATTGTTCATTGACTTAAATAGTTATATTTTTGTATATATCCAAATTACTTTGCGCGTTCCTGTAAATGAACGATTATCATTTATATATTCGATGCATACCGTGTTGTACATTTACAATTGTAGCTCTCAGCTGTAGCACACCCTAATCATAAATATAAATTTTTGTATGATTAAAATGGTCTTATATCATTAAAATACATCGCAAACAATTTTCTCATAAAGCGTGATGTATTGGAATTCATTTGTGTAACTCTATACGGTATCCACGAATGCTATATATTTCATTTTGACTACCGAAAATTTAATAATACTACTTAATAACATACATGAGTTTCATTGCAATCGGAAAGTATTTATGTCAGTTAGAGCATTAATAATGCAGAGAAATAGACAAATCGAATTCATATACACTTTTCAACATTGTTGACGAGTGTTAAAACAGATCCGATCAAACGTTGCAGAAGATGTATATATACTTAAAAATAAATAAAACGACATGTAAAATACGAAACTCAACACATAACTCAGATAAAGTAGTAACTTCCGCGGACGAAATTAATACTAAATCCATTCTATGTGAGTGTGGAGACAGTGTACCTATGTGTTAGATAGAGAGACCATTTTTATTTGTGAAACTTCAATCAATGCAATAGTAATTCTTTAGAAAACATTCTTTATAGCAGATAAAAAAGGCGAAGAACAGGGCTCCCAGATTGTTGTCACCTGAACGTCAATATTTTTTTCAGAAAAAAAATTCGCTTTAGATTTTCTTGCAAATTGCACAGAAAACAACGTCAGATGTTATTTTTAGCAAAAACTCTGCAGAAACCTACTATGAAATTTTCTGTTAAAAATATTGATGTTCAGTTCGCGGACCATTTGGAAGCCATGGAAGAACGATCAAAATCCTTTACAGTATTTAAGGACAAATGGTAGTCCATACACCTAGCATTTTAAATTAAAATATATTTTTCATAAACTACATATGATTAAATTTAAATTAAAAGAAACGTTGTATTCACTTCTTTTTTATATTTATAATGTAAATAATTCTTTCAAAAACGAAAACAACTTTAAAAATAGATTTTCTTTAGTTAGGCATGTTTTAAGATTAGGTATGTTTGAGAAGATGTTCTCAAAGTGATATAGTCATAGAACTTTTATGTATATTTTTTTCATTTCAGTGAATGATTTTATGCTCTGTTTGAAAGAACTAAGTGTCAAATTTACAATAAAGTAGAAATTTTCCTTTTTACATATAAAAATGTGAAAAACAAATTAAGTTTTTAGTGTAATTTTACATGTATTTTCACATTTGATTATTTTTCATCAAACTAATTAACTTATGACAAATCTGATACTTAAAATTACGGAGTGCACTTCTATGAATTGTTCGTAATATTAGCTCAAAAGGTTGAAAATTGAATGAGAAGATGTGTTTTATATTTTGCTTATTTTTTTCAAAAAAGATATCTTTACATTTTTCGAATTTCAACAGCGAAATCGAACAATTTTTTGTTAGAATCATTTTCCTTCATTTAGTCCTTTAATGTTTTGCCAAAAAAATTATCTTAAAATTTTTAAATTAAAAGAAATTTTTTAAAAGTACCGATTCAGCTTAATTGCTCTTTAAAATATTAAACACGCATCCAAAAAATATTGGCGAGCATTACGAAATCCACGCAATGTTTTATGGGTTATCCCATAATACTTTAAAAATATACTTATAGAAGTTATAATGAGAGTAATGTGTAAACAGTATACATTAACTTTTGACGTACGGTGGCTTATGTATAAATCATCTTAAAAATACACCATTTAAAACTGTGGAAAATGTGCATTTTCTAATTTATTTTCCTATAAATATACATTAAAACGATGGTGTCCCTATTGTACTTTTAATAGTTATGTTCAATTTCAATACGTAAATAACATCGAATCTTCTTATCTTCCATTAAACAGGTAAATATATAAAAATCGTCAAGAAACAATGCTATTTTTAGAGTTAATGTCAGTTTTCGCTGAGAAGTACAATGCATATCGAATAGTAAATCCTAAAAAAATGTTTTAAAAAATGTAAAAAAAAATGGCCATTTTTATCTTTTGTAAAGTTTTTTACAGTTTTATTAAACGCCTGAATTAAAGTAATATAAACAATGGTTAAATCACTGTATTAATACCAGTGTATTGATGGAAATTTACGCCTTGTTATTAAACTCAAAATATACAAATAAATATTTAAAAGGTATTGCAAAATTAGATATTTATCATTTTACCTTAGATCTTTCTAATGTTCTCCCATCCATTTTCAAAGGAATATAAAAGATAATTAATTAGATATATAAAACGTAAAGAAAAACAAAACAAAACAAAAACAGGCCGCGTGTACAAACAAAATCACGATGAATTCATCGAAACACCAAGGATGTTGTACCAGAGTGCAAGAATATTATAATATCTCGAAAATTAAAAATAAGACTTAAAGAGCATTTTTCGAATATACAATACAAGAAGCCAAGTACAGCTTTATCTAGAATGAAATAAAAAGAAAATATTTTGATAAATTTCGACAAAACTAGAATAATCTTGTCAACATCTAACCATTACTCTTCAATTAGCCGCGAATCCCTCGAAATGTTGCTGAACAATGATAATGTTTGTAAAGACGTCATTTCTTATAATATTCCCGCACTCTGGTACAATATCCTTGGAGTTTTGATGAATTCATCGTGACTTTGTTTGTACACGTGGACTGTTTTTTTAAACTAAAACGTAGATTTCGACCTGTATGTATTTACTTCCCTAAATATGAACCGATTTTGATAGTTCTTTTTTTGTTTAAAAGTATAAGATATCCAAGTGGTCCCATTTTAATTTCATTAAATTCTGATGATTAGAATTTTTTTAAATAAAAAACTGTGGATTTGATAAAAAAATAATGAATTTTATCCCTTTTTTTTTTGAAAGATTTTTGTCGCAAATAATCTTTTATTGTTACAACCGTTTTCAAATCATAAGCATATTAAAACTATGCATTCATATGCGTTATCGCCAAGTTGTCGCCAAGCTTGATTCTTTTTTGAAGTCAGTTAGTATTAAAAAAAAAAAAAAAACATAATTATTACGTTTTCTATTTCCAATCAATTATCTTCTTTTATATTCGTTTGAAAATGGATGCGAGGACATTCGAAAAATCTAAGGTAAAATAATAAATAAATAATATCTAATTTTGCAGCATCTTTTAAGTAATTATTTGCATATTTTGAGTAATATAAACAATTGGATAGAATTTATTTAGACACATTAAAAGGATATAATTTTCGAACAAAACTGATGTGAGTGAGCGTGACATCTCAGACGTGCCTTCCGTTAACTTTATGCACAGTGTATCTTCAAAAATCTTTTAAACATCGGAACTATGCCGGTTTTCGGCTTTTGGAAATTCCGGATTTTTGGAGGCATATCAAAAGTAACAACTAGGAACAAAAAAAAAAAAAAACTATATTTATAATGGTTTCTTTAGCCATAATTAAAATTTTTAAATGATAATTATGTAAAAAAAGTGAGAATGAAACACAAAAAAATGCTTTAATTGATATTTTCTATGTTACAATTAAAAAATCTAATGAAAAATGTAATTATTTCTTCTCTTGTATTTTCGAAAATCTGATATCAACTTGTTTAATTTAATGGATTTTGGTCGTTCTTCAGCATGAGTTTTTCTTAAATTTTATACAAATAAAAAATCTATGTTTCGGAAAATAGTCTTGCTTCTCTAAAGCATATATTAATTATTCAGTAAAATTTAAACATTTTTCTACTTACCTTTTGTTTTCTATATAACTTTTTTTCCCTGGTTGTTCATCCTCGTTTACTGAGCTGCTACTAGCATTATTGGCTGATATATTAAGCTCAGCATCAGCGATTTCACTGCTCCTTTCGTAGTTTATGCATTTTTCCTAAATATTTGAACAATCAGCTATATCCCTTTTTGGAAAATTAAGGGTATAGTGGACTTTCAAAATCGCAAAAATCATCAAATTGTCGAATTTTCATTTTTAGCATAATAACATTATATGAACTCCCTGCTATTGAACACAAAAATAATTTTTCAATTTCGACTATTTTTACTGGAGTTACAAGCATTTTTTTTCCAATCAGATGATTCTGCCATGGCCCTTTGTTTACTTTTTTTGCCGATTCGCATCCCTAAAATTCAGCATAGTTTTTAGTTTTACCTTACAAAATGTTATTATTTAGCACTGAATACTTATTAATTTTGTTATTTCGCAAAACAATACTTTAAGTGTAACTTTTAACTGTTTCTTTTAGCGTTCGTTTACAATGTATTTAGAGGAATTTTTTGTTTAAAATGTTATCTATGTATATGTTATCAAATATTACGAAAAATAAAGTTTTTTAGACGCATTTATTTTTTTTTTAATTTTTAGTTACATGGAATTTTTAATGATTTTTTAACGAAAAATACAAAAGAATTAAGTTAAAATCATTTTTTTAATGTTTTACAAGTAATATTATATATATGCTGCTTAGTAACATTTTTTAACACATACATGAATAGCATTTTAAACAAAAAATCAGAAAAATTTGGGCATAAAAAATTTCGCATGGAGCATTTTGAATAATTGTCATTTTTCGTTAATTTAAAAAAAGAAAAATCTGTGTCTCAAAAACTATTGAATTTATTTTTAAAAAAATTGTAAAATAAGAGATATATATACTGTGATTATTTCCTGAAATTAAAAAAAATAATTTAAAAAAAAAATGTTTTGAGAGTCCACTGTACCTTTAATACATCTTCAGATTATGAGTATTTGATAAGCGCATAAATTGCGGCCTTTTCATGGGAACTTCCTCGTCATTGATGTAACCGTTGTCAGAAAATTTTTTTTCAACCGTATATTCTGACATGCATTTCGTCAAAAGTTTCTTCAAAGTTATTCCCGTTCTTAAGCAATAACATAGAGCACAGAAAATTTGTTTTGAAAATAATAGCCTCTGATAATTAAAGAAAACAAATCGTATATCCTTGTTTTTTGCATTGTTTCTAACGAACTTCACGATTTTAAATCATGAAAGATTGCTGTTTTCATTTCTCTTTAACTTGAAAGTGTAAAAGAGATAACAAGCGAAAAGGTGGTTTTAAAGACGCAGTTATGAAATTCCCGGATATCTGTATGTCAGATTTTTTATGTCACACCGTATTCTATTCATTTAAGTTTTTGCATAAGCAAATTTTTAAACTACAAAGTGTTCCTGAATATGAAAAGAAAAATTAGCATATATTTTTCCAGAAATAATCTTTTATTAATATAAATCATGAGACCTGAGATTATTTCATCAAAATGCACACAAATATATCTATATCCATATTAGCAATTCATCTGCTTCCATCAAAATAATAACTCCAGTTTACTGGGAAAAAGGTTTGATTCGGTAAAAATCTTTCATGAAAAAATCCTTTGCGACATGGAAAAAAATATATCAATCCTATACACTTAAAGAAAAGCCTAACGAGCTGGAAATAGAAACTGCGTCTATCATTTTGCTCTTCACAAAAATGATGATATGCTATCTCCCCATTTTTTATTTAGCTGGAAAGAAACACAGACTCTATCTATATCCAGGGGGCTGAGTATGGGAGAGAAAAAAATAAGTCATCCATTTTCTTCTTTTGCTGGTATGGTGAATGGGAGAAAAAAAGATGTTATCTCAAAACAAAATTGCTGATAAGAGGACTATTATCTTTCATTCTTTTTCTTTCCGATTTTGCTGATAACATCTTTTCGTCGTTTGAAAAAAAAAAAAAAAAACGCTTGTTGGGCATCTAAGATATATTTTAAGATAAATTAGCATTCAAGATTCTGGTAATGTTTGGAAAGAAGTAAAATGTAAGATTTTGTAAGATTAAAGTAATATTTTTTTTTCCTGAAACAATAGATATATGCTAAATAAAAAATATATACAAATTATGTACAATTTATATAATTTTTTTTTTTTTTTTTTTTTTTTTTTTTTGTAGGAATTGTATTTTTGGATGATAATATTATAAAATTATACGTGGTAAATATTGTACTTCCTATATTGTAAATTATACTTTTTTACTTTTGTTGTATCTTAAAAGAATGGTAAATGTTAATGAATTTAATCATTTCGGCTCCGAATATTTTTACATTTTCAGAAATAATTACTTTTACGTTAATAATATTAACACTAGCTATCCAAATAGATTAATTAACGTTTAACAAATATTTAATTCTCTGAAACATAACGGTGTTGTTGTTTTGTGTAATAATCAATTCATATTCCTATGATAATAGGCTAAGGAAGAATTGTTGGAGACGTGACATGATTACTTTAGGAACTTAACTTTTGTTTTAAATTCAAAGATTGTTATAAATGATTAAAATAAAATAATTTCAAAAGGCGCAAAGAAAATTAAATAAATAATAATACTTATTATTATTACTAAATTTCTAAACATAAATGTGATCATATAGTAAATTTATAGACATATACTAACATTAGTACATGTAAATGGAGATAAAAGTATCTATTAGAAAAAAATAATACTCTATTAAAAGACAGGTACTAGAAAGAGTACACCAGAAGCAAAAGAATTAAAGAATCAACGTATTTTTTTTTCATTTTAAAAATACATGAAAGAACTGAATTGTTGTTTAATATATGTTATTCTCGCTGAATAATTCACCAAAAGAAATTTATACCCGATCGCAAAAGCTGCAATAAAATTTTTTTAAAGATTAATTCGACAAGTTTAAATCATCTTCCAGTGACCAAGTTTTTTTTTTTTTTTTTTTTTTTTTTTTTTTTTTTTTTTTTTTTAGCAATTTTTTTTGCAATTTTTTTTTCAATATAACAAACCAAAAATTAAATTTTAATTGGATTCAGTAAAAGTAAGAGTAAATAACAAAAACATTATTTAGATACTTCCAATATTTTTTACTTAGACTGATTCTTTTTTTTTAAATGCCTTTTTTCTAATCAACCTAAGACAAAAACTAAATAGATAAATAAATAATAAAAAAAACATCAATGTAAGAACAAGTTTTTAAACTGGATTTTTCTTGAATAATACAGTCTATTATTATGCATCTGTATTAGTCCTGCAAGCCATCATTCAAATCAACTATACTTCCCCGATTGAATAGAAAAAATGGAATGTTTACAATGATTTGTATTATTCGTTTTATAAAAGGCTGCGTATGGGGTTGTTCTTCCATGCTCTGTTACATATCCCATTAAATAAAGTTGTTTTAATGCGTTGTTGTTTAGTGCGTTCTTAATTATGTAAATATCTAGCACCTATAGTCGTCGTTCAGTGTATCCATCTATCCGCTTATACCATACCAAAAACTATCCAAGTGAATCATTTGATATTTAAAATATATATTGGTGCATAATTTCGTCGAGTCCTTTCAAATTTTATGAAAATCAGATGCATAGTTTAATTACAGGGACAATCAAAATTATTTCGTGGGGTCCAATGGGAAAATCCAATAGTTTCAAGTGCATTTTAAAGGTTTTACACTCTTTCAAGCATAATAAATTGATATACATACATGAAGTATCTGCAAAATTCTACATTTTGTACAATTTGAGGTGCAAAGAATATTTTTTATTAATTTACAGGGTTACAAAAATCTATTTCTTTACTTAATGACGCAAAAGGAAACATTGTTTGAGGCGCGATTTAAAAACATTAAACTATTTCACACTTTATAAAATTGATATACGTTGCAGAGGTTTACAAATTACTCCTTGTATAACAGAAAGCAGATCGTATTTACAGGGATACACAAAAGATTTCGGATACTCTACTGCATCCGAAGTACTGTGAACTACTAGACCAAAATTTGACTATTTTTAAAACTTCCTTATACTAAGAACGAATTTCCTTTGCTACGCTTGACGTGAAATTTAAAGCTTGTTTTATTTGTAAGCATCTTGTCTCAATCATACAGATTCTTTGCGGAAATTAGGATTTCTATTAAATTTGAAACACGTGTTTTATCCTAAACGCGAAAATACAATCTGATCTAAAACTCTCATCTTCTTTTTATCTGCCTTTAGGAAAAATTTCTCAGTCCCCATGATGTGTGGGTAAAAGCTGAATCTGAAGGGTCCGAAAGCAATTAACTTCGGAGAGTAGTGAGTTTCGGTGCATACAAGAAACAAAGGAAAATGTATCCAATTTGATTGAGAAGAAAGGGAACGGAATAAAAGGTTTTATTTCATATAGTATCTTTTTCACTTATCTTTAATACTATTTATTTGGGTTTCACTGGAAATATATTTTTTTTAATGCTCAAATTCAATGTTTCCTGGAGAGAAAAAAAATAGTAGGGGAGTTTTCTAGATATAGCAATATTCTACGAATGAATTATTGCAACATTTAAAGTGTTTTAGTAAAGTAATGAATAAACAAAATGCATATTTGTTAAAAGTATTCTGATTTGAACTAAGATAATAATTAATTGATTAATTTCTTTTTTCCCCTTCGTAAGTCTGTCTGTATGATGTCTGAACATGCTTTAGCATCCATAAATATAATCCAAGTGGAATAAAATTTTAAAGATGGTACTGTGTATCTTTATGATTCTGCATTGAAAATGGAGTTTATGCTATTCACGGCCTATTTACAAGAACATTCAAATAAATTCTATCACCTTACAGTTTGTTACGAAAAATTATTTGCGACGTATTTTAATGATATTACTCAATTTAAAATTATTAACATCCCTTAAGTTTACGCGGAGTTTTTTGTAGAATATATTAATCACAGGATTTATCGTTTATTTAGGTAGAAGCGCAAATGTACTTGACTACCAAAAAAAAAATAAATAAATAAAAAAGCTTGAAATTTTGAAGTCGATCAACAAAAATTGCTTAAAGTATAATTGTGGTGCACATTTTAAAATTAATTTTTTTTATTATTTTTACATGCTGCGCATAGATTTTATTACCTAGATACAGGACTATACAGAATGTTCCAAGTACATTTCTGTTTATTCAAGGAAGTGGATGAATGAGAAATTTTAAATGTGTTATTCGTTTAAAGAAACTAACATTTAACATACAATACAGTATACATACAAATCTATTGTTCATATACAGAGCTGCGCAAAAAATAAGATACATTTCCTAATAATAATCACAAGTATTTCCAATTATTCAATGCGATTTTCAAATTGTTTATTTAAATATAATTCTGTTTAATAAACTGCGAATTTTTAGACAGCATTCTAAATTCGTTGGAAAGTGTTACATAAACCATGCTGAAATCATTATTCTTCGTTATAGTTTAAAGTTATATAAAGGTACATTAAAATAATAATATAAAAAATCTAATATAAAATAAAATAAAATATTGCTATTATTTTCTTAGAAAAATATAATGTATGTTCTTTTGTAAGTAATCATAATTTGTACACTCTTTATTTTCAATATTGTGTTGTAATTTTTAATAATATAGGCAAACTAAACGAGAATATCCATAAATTTACTATATTTAGGACATACACTGATAACCAGATGAATTAAATTCATAATCACTTTTAACTATTCTGGAATGTGTTTAAAATATATTTTAAAAGATTTAAACAATAATAAGACACAGATAATGAACAAACGAATTAAAATCTATCCAATTATCGTGCGTAGTCTGCAATTTACATTGAATTATTCAAATAAATCTATCTATTTCAGTATTTTACAAATTGTTACATAAAAATTTCAAATGCGAAATAAGAAAACATTTATATTATTAAGTTTGTGAAAAAATACTTATGTGAAATATTTAAAATTCTGTATTTTTTCTTTTGTCTTTTTTATAGAAAAATAAACTTGTAACAATACTATGAATAAGTAACTAGATAAATGAATAAGACAAAATAAAAGAAAAAGAAGCTTGTCCCTTTATATAAGAAAACGAGGTCTAGTTTTGTCTAATAAAGAATTCCAATACAATTTCCTCCAAACTTTCAGCTCGAGACAAAAATAAACTAATTTCTTTCAACGAGTGGTTTTTCTATTTTCTTAAAATGAATTGCTGTAACTTAAATCGATCAAAAGTTTCTTTAAGACCTTTTATTTTGACTAAAGTTCCTGTCTATGTTCCTATTTCTATAGAGATATTTTTGAGTTTTAAACGAAAAACCTAAAAAATGATGAACTTTATTTTGTTTTGAGTTGTATTTCTTTATCCTATAAAATATTTAGTATTAAAAAGATTAGGAAATAAGTTATCTTAATAAAAATGTTTCTTGCGGTTTTTTTTAAATGGAAAAATATTTATATATGGAACAAAAACATACTTCTATAGATTTTTCTAATTATGCATAGCAAGGGTTTTCATATACTCAAATATGTTTACTATGTTGCAGTGAAATATAAAATAGTACCTGAACTTGGACATGTAGAAATAAGAAAAAAATCATGCATAAATAATTTTAAACTGCAAAATATTTTAAAACGATAAACTCATTTGGATTTTTAAAGAATCATCTATGCAGATGTTTGTAATAACATACATAAATAGACAAGGATTATTTTAGTCTTGCAGACTATATAAGCATATTGGTTTATTTTGCTCTGTAGACAATTAAGTTTCTACAAAAACTTCTTTAAACAGTTAAATGGCAAAAGTTTCATAAACAAAACACATCACTTTTTGCGCACAGATTTTTAACTTAGTAATGAAATGAAATGTTCAATTATTGTTATTGTTTCATAAAATATTGCATATCGAATAAAAATACTAACACATAATTTTTGAAATAAAACAAAAATGAAAGAAACAAACTCAGAAGGAAGTGAATTTTTAATACATAAATTTCTAGATTGGCTTGTATAGCTTCACATGCGTATGAACTTCGTAATGTTAGGTGCATATTATGTATATAATGTGCAATTTACTTCCACCTGAAACTGTGAGAGCATTTTTTAAGGGGATAATTTACCTTTATTTGAGCAAAATCGTCGCAAAATAGGTTTACTTTAGACTATAATAGTTTTAACTTATGAAAAAGCAAAATTTTGATGAAAATCGATATGGAATTAATAACAAATCTCTAAAACATTGACTATTCAAGAGATTAAAAAAATCTTACACATATGTATTTATAATAGAGTTTTAAGAGATAAAAATGCAAAAGCAAGAAAATATCTGAATAATTAAAACACGATTAGAATTTTAAAATTTCGTTTAAAAATTTTAATAAGATTGGACATTTTTTTGAAGGTTCTCTATATGCTTTGGGTGAAATGTATATATGTACAAAATTTCATATTGCTATAATGAAAATTTAAAAAAAAGTCCACCTTCCCCTTAAATTGCTTTAATGTCGCGATACAATATTCAACTCCAAATTTAGAGGGATTATCATTTAAATGCGTAAATAACCGGTATATTGTTACCACATTAGCTATTGCTAATGCCTTTTGTCTGTTATAAATATTTTCCCGAAATTCTGTATATGTCTATGTATTGTACGATCGTTTTGTACGGCCGATTGAATTAATGGTGATGTACTGTTTGAATGAGTTTCTCACGAAAACTGTGATCTTTTGTTTTTCATAATTTTATAGAAACTACTAAATTTTATTAAATTACAAAACAAACTTAATGTGTTAAAACTTCATATTTGAGTATTTCCATGAGCACTTGTCGTGTAAGTCACAATCTACGATTTTGGATACAAGTATTTTAGACCGGGGAAGTGTGACTTATTTTATCGGAGAAATCTCATTAATTTAATAATTCCAGGCAAATCTTTCGAAAACAACGGTGGTCAACAGTTAGTAATGTGACACGACAAGTGCTCATGGAAATACCCATTTGACATGTTCCATTCATTAGTTTATAAAGAACATGCTATTTCAGAACAACCTCTTTTTTATATTCTTTTTTTTTATTTTAAAATTATAATTTTATTACCAAAGATTCACTAGTGTATGAATAATAATGTGTTATCATTATTGTATAACATTTACAGGAAGATAATAATGTTCGCTAAACCAACATTAAAGAATATTAAAGATTATCCATTTTTTATGAAAAACTGTTTTGACATGATGTATGTATTTTGCATTTTATGATACATATAATGCCAATATAATAACTTTACAAGAAGTACTGGTGGATACAATACAAGCTGAGACGAGATTTCATATCTTTGAGATTTGACTTATATTTATAAATTTATTTATTTAAAAATATATTATTAGATTTTTAATAAGTTTTTGTTTTTGTATGCACGTAAATTCAGTTTAATTTATGTAAAATATGTTACATCTTGTAATAAAATAATGACAATATTCTAAAATATGATATTTACTGGAAGTGAGATTTTAAAGATTTGACTAATGTTTTTTTTTTCTTTATAGCTAAATTACATGTTTTTATTTCATTTTTAATACGTTGATGGTATATAAATTAAAGCTTACATTTTTTAAGGGCAAATGCAAAAATTTCTTTTATAAAATCAAAAGCATACTAATCATTTTTATACCATATAAATATCGCATAAAAATACCATTAAAAACTAAATAATGCTGCAATTTCTGTATAAAATTTAACTTTATTCATCTAGCTTTGAAAATCTGCCGCATAAAGCCATAGCATAAATTAAATTTCTAGAGGCATTTTATTATGAATGACCCTTATATACATGTCATCAAGATATAATAAGTATCGAGTAAGGCGCATTGGAAAGAATGCTTTTCAAAAAAGCAGTATTACCACAACAGAAAAATTCAGATTATATTGCCAGCCTTATTTAAAAATAAATATTGCATTCAATGCATAATTGCCTCCTATTTCGCCAAAAAATAGAAGTAAAGAATATTGATCAAAGGGTAAGCCTGCAAAAGGAATAATTTATGATCAGCCAGATATCAGGTAACGCATTTTTAAAGTCTCATAAGAAGCTGTGCTGAAAGCGATATTGAGCAGCGATATTAATATTTAATCGAGTTGGATTTGCATGAGCTTAGCGAACGTAAAAGAAAATCATTATTAATGATAATGATGCTATATTGGCTTCCAACGTTGCCCATAAAATAATCTACGATATCTATAGTAAATGGTTATGTGAACTTAAAGTTTGAAAAAAAGTAATATCTTTTATGATTTATCTATTGATTGTAGCATATTTGAATTTCTTGTTTTTCTTGCAGGTCTTGGATAATGGGAAAGGAAATAACGTAGACAAATATAATTAAAGGTATGTATTATTTTTATTATTATATCTTGAACAAATAAGAATTGATTTGATCCTAAAAATGATAATTTCAATACATTTGATATGGAAGCGGAAGATATGATTTTAAATGAAAAATACCAGTTTTATTAATTAAGAATTACAGCTCATTTGTGGTGTTATATGTTATCAATAATATGAAAATATTATGCTAAATGTTTGGAACTTATATATTTATATATATGCATGCACTCCAAATTCAAATAAACGCATTGTAGAACAAGTTTTGTCACCATATTTACAACACATTAAAGTGTTGTGAATTAGAAAACTTTTTACACAAAACTTTTTTATGTTATGATTGCTTTGCAAAAGTCTTACGTATGCTCTTACATTGTTAAACATATGCTCTTAATATGATGCAAATGTGTTACTATCGAGAAATGTGCTCTAAAGTAGTGTTCTTAATAGAGTTGGAATAGTGTTATAAATAGTATTGGATAAAAAAATTTTCTTACAATAGCATTGTGCTGTACATCACTTTGTCAACAAATTAACAACACATTGTAAACACCACACAATTCAGAACACTATAAAACAACGCATGTAAAACACTTTCAAAACGCATTCTATATGGTGCCTTTAAAATTACACAAGTTTAGAAAGTAATAAGAGACAGTTTGCCCTATAGAAAAACAAATTGCAGGAGATCACTGAATGAATTGACTAATTTTGCCAATAAAAATCAATAACTGCATCTCTACAGGAGAAGCTACTGTGTTGAATTTTGTAGAACTTACACGATTTTAGTAATAATTCTATCATAAAAACTAATCAGAATAATTTAATATCTTTAGAATCCGCATGATCGGCATAGAATCTTAATTTCGGCATTGTGACAGTAAATTTCTAACTGTTGACATGTATGAAATAGAATAAAGTTTTGGGTTAGATACTTTGAATAGTTTAAGTTTGTTTCGTTATTTTTATTTGTCTTTAATTCTTGTATTCTGCTTTCGGTTAATACTATACATGTTAGCTAGAAACCCAATTTAGAAATACAAACTTGATGATTATTTTAATACATTTTTTTTTTTGAAAAAATAATGAAATTGAAACTGAATTATAACAGAACTACATTAATAACATTAAAATAGCAAATAAAGCATTTGTGCAAAGATGTTTAAAGATAGAAAATCAACGATTATAAATGCACAAATAATATATGAAAAGATAGTAAACAGCTGTTTTGAATCTACTATTCAGATTCTTCATCAGTGCAAAACTCAGCGAGCAAGATAAAGAAAAACTGAGCAAAGAGCTGCGTTTTTCCGTCTCTTTGCTCAGTTTTGCTTTTTCTAGCTCGCTGAGTTTTGTACTGATGAAGAATCTCGATAGTAGATTTGAAATAGCTGTTTGCTACCTTTTTATACATTATATGTGCATTTATAATCGTTGTTTTTTTATCTTTATATATTAATAACACTTTTATAACCAATGGTTCTAGTTGCTTACAAATATTTTCTAATTTTAAACTAAAACCTTCAAAATTCCAAAACATGTAAACGTATTATACCAATTCTGCAAATCATTTTAACCAATCTCTATTTGGTCATTTATTAAAAATTCAATCGATAAAGAATTATATTTTCCAACAATGAGAGAAAAGAAAAAAATATAAATACTTTTCTTTAATGATATTTTAAATGTAATAAATAATTTAGAGGAACATATCTGTATGTTTTGATATAGTAAGGTTTCAAAATGTTTGTAGATCATTTTTCTGACCTTTAAAAAACACGTGGCACTATGAACTATGATATATATTTTCTAAAATATGAAAACAAAAAACTGTAATGTAAAACATTCAATCTCTGGAATTCGAGTGGTGTTTTTCTTTAAAATAATAACATAATGGATTGAAAATCTCTTAAATGCATTGCTATTTAGAAAATCCTTCAGTAGTGAAAAGCAGTAAAAATGCTCACTGGGTAATGACAAGTTTATGCAAAAACTGAAATTTTGAAAATTCTGAATAAAGTTTCGAGCATTTTCTGATATTATATACAGATATTAAAGTAATCTATTTGGAACAATTGCAAGGTATGTGCGGGGATTAAAGGTTGATAATTTCAGTGTCGTTAATGATTGAATTATTTTTATATATTTTCTGCTAAATTTTGTTTTATGGAATAGTTTTTGTACATTTTGAATAAATTACCGAGTATTTTCTGGTACTATATACATAGTACCAACATAAATTTTATAAATAATTAACATAATATTTGTGGAAAAATTGTGTGATTAGTTGTTGATAATTTTAGTGTCCTTAATGATTGAATTATTATTAATTTCTTCTGCTAAATTTTGTTTAGTGGGAAAATCAAAATATTAATAAACTTGAGTAATATTGCCACGAGAAAATATCCCTTAGGAGAAAAATAAAATTCAAAACTCTTACCTAGAAACATTTATATTAAACTTAAAACAGGAGTTGAAATTTTACATGTTCATACATGTAACGTAATATTAATTAAATTGAAGTATATTTAAATTATAAAACTTTTAAAAAATGCTAACAAAGTATCTCTTACAAAAAACTCTTATAGAATTCTTATATATATATATATATATATATATATATATATATATATATATATATATATATATATATATATATATATATATATATATATATATATATATACATATATATGTATATATATATATATAATGTGACATAGTATCGCATAGAATTATTGCCCGCTTTCCTATAAGCTAGCTTAAGCAAAAGTCTATAGAGTTTCTATACAAATATTCAAATTATATTCTATTAAACAAAATTCATATTTTGACTCTCTCAACTGAACACGCTCGTTGTTGGTTGGGGTGCTGTGATCTTACGAGTTTAGGTACAGGGTGTCCAGCAAATAAGACCCTGAGTTCAAAATGAAATTTCTCAAAAACAACGATTGATAAAATTAAACGGTTTACTTATTAGGTAAGCTCAAAAAATGTCATACAGAAATTTCGAACGGTGGATATTATGAAAACGTTGTGTTTTGATTGATGAGAATGTTCAACTCGACATTTTTCTTGCTTTATATTGCTTGCAGAAAACGAATTTTTCATCAAACAGTGCCATATTTTAACGATATTTGGACCTTTTTTTTAATATCAGAGATTCCAAGAATTGATTTCCAAAATCATTAAATATGACACTGTGTGCCGAAAAAGTTTTTCTCTGCAAGCAATATAAAACAAGAGAAATTTCACGTCAAGAATTCTTTGCAATCAGAACACAATCTTTAAAAAAAAATCGTTCTAAAATTTTCAATAACATTTTTAAAATTTACCTAATAAACAAACCGTTTACCGCATAATTTTATCTATCTTTGTTTCTGAGAAATTTAATTTTGAAATTAGTATCTTATTTACTGGACACCCTGAACCCTCAGCTAATGTTGTAGTTGTTCAACAGCAAATCTGCTCTAATTAGATTATTATAATTACGTTTCTTTTGTAATTTGCATTTCCAATCTTTAAATCAGTAGAAATCATTTGTACATTGATTATCAAATGTGGGAATTATTAAAACCGACTTAATTTAGAAAATCAGATATAGAAAGAAAAAGTTCATCAGTGTGAACATTTATTTATTAATTATTTAACCTTTTTATTTTATTGTTGTTTGTGGTATTATATTATTTACAGTATAAAATGATCTTCACAGCTTAAATACTGTTCATTATTATATATCATTAATATATTCACTTATGATTTCTTTCAAAATTCTTTAATCTGACGGAATCGGATGTGGAAATCTGTTTTAATACAATATTGAAAAAATATTCAAAACTATCATAAGGATTTTTTTACTTAACTTTAAACTTAATTGTATGAATATTTTTCTTTTACTTCAGAATAAAATATTTCAACAAAAATTATAATTAATTTATATAGTTTATTATATTAGATGAATGTTTTTTATGAAATTAACAGCAGATTATTATAAATGATTTTAAAGTAAAAAAAATAATCAAAAGCGAACAAATTAATAAGAATAATTTAAATAGTGAACTTCGATTGCTAAAATTTTAGAGTAAAAGATATCTTAATTTATTAGAAGTTTAAATAAAATTGTAATCACTATGAATTTATGAAATACTATTATAATAAAACTTATATATTGCAAATGTGTTTTTTTTTTTTTTTTTTTTTTTTTTTTTTTTTTTTTTTTTTTTTTTTTTTAATGCATAGATATACAGTCGTCCCCTTTTAAACGAATATAGATGGTTCCAGAAAAAATATTCGATTAAGCGGGGTATTTGATTAAATGGGGATTATAGAAATGTAATATTTAATGCGTAATAAAAAGTTAAAACAACCATCTACAGCATAATTAATTAATAGCATAATAAAATCGTTAATATAACAACGTAAATTAGCAAAATAAATACAAATACTAATGTAAAGTAAGTAAGCAATAATTTAATATCAGTACTTATAGCTGTATGATTGCCATTATATTTTATGTAGTTCATTGGAATTTGGTTAAAACTTTGCAATTTGTAATTTATGTTATTTACACGAACGTCGTTTTAAGGGGTTTGTCTACGTCGAAACTTTTTTGTGCGTTAGCACATGCTTTCTGCATAGTCATAGCGCCATTTATTAACGAAAATTTCGCTTTTTTTCCTAAACCCTTCCAGCGCATATCTCTGTTCTTTTTGAAATATTTTGGAATTGCGTTTCATATTGGAAACTTACGTCTGCGATATTTTAAGGCTGTTCTCAACGCCTTTTCTCAACAAGCGGAAAACGTTTTGACACATTTACGAATTCATTTTTTAACGAAAAGATATCAAATTGCAAAATCTAACCATGGAAGAGATCTAGAATCTAACTCAGTTTTCTACTTTTTGATCGCTCCATTAGCTATTCAGTTAAAGGCTTTTTTTGCTCACGTGAGAAGGCGATTTTCACTCTAAATTGTTCTGGCTTTTCTTCTCTTCCGCGAAAAGTTAGATTAAAACGCCCACTTTGACGCTATTTTCTGAAAAATCTGCTGTGTTAAAAAAAATGGGTAGTAAAAAAATTGATAGTTTCTCAACAACAATACCTTCTAGTTTCATACAATTCTGAGCAAAAATAAATTGAAATTAAGTTGTCATAAAGTTGTCCTTTTTGGTTTAAGAACAACCTTAAAACCTTTTGCTACCTAAACTTCTGTTTTCTTATTTAATGCTTTAAAAACTGTCATTTCTCAAAAAGGTTTAAAGCTTTCCATTTAAAATTCATAGCAAAGCCTTTTCCTAACAAAAAAACGACTAAACTTACAAAACGCAAAAATATTCCATATTGGCCGACTTATTTCACCCATTCGCAGAAAAAGGAGGGGAGACCATTTGATCTGCTCATTACACACCTGCCAGCCGAAATCATTACAGGAAGAATTGAAAATTTGTCTTAAGTGTAAAGGAGCAGAAAATGATAAAAGGTTAAGAAAAATTCAAGATGAAAAGTGTTTTTCGCGCCTAATTTTAAATATAGGTGACCCAGATGATATTCGAATAAGCGGGGAGGATCGTGAAATTTATTCGGTTTAAGCGGGGGAAAATAATATAGATCCAATGGCGATAAATTCGGTTCCGGAGAGTTCTATTCGAATAAGAGGGGAATTCGATTATCCGTTACCCGATTAAGAGGGGTGGACGGTAAATAAATTAATGTACAGAATTTTTATAGGCAAAGAAAAATATATTTTAAAAATTTATAGAAACTTTAGTTTATAATATTTGGTATAAATAAACTATAACACATAAAATCTGAAAGATACAATAATATTTTTAAAAAAATCTATAGAATTAGTTTTAGTTATAGAATTAGTTATAGAATTTATAGTATTTGAATCTCCACAAAATATTTGATATTTTTCTCCCTATCCTTAAAATATTCGCATCTTTTATTCTTATTGTATTATACAATAAGTGATTATTATGATTGTTACTGAGCGTTAGTTTTTTATTCCCACCTGTATTTTTCACAAATTATCTTGTTCTCACAGAATGCGCAATCTACCAAATTATACGGTAATTCAAGTGCTCTTTTACTATCAATGATATCGTGTATAGTTTAACTATATGTACATATATATTTTTGATTGTTGAATTTTTTATTTTAAGGGAGTTTTGTTTTGTGAGGGGGGGTGTGCTAGTTCTTGCTAAATTGATAATTTTGAAGGTATATTTTTAATTTATATGTTTTACTGCAGCGTTTTGGCGCAATTCACATGAATTTTTATTGTTTATTGTTGTTGTTTTACATACTGGATGTATACATACATATTATATATATACAGGGTGTCCCAAAAGGTCATGTCCAAACGGCACACATGGTTGTGTCAGGTCATTAGGAAACAGAATTACATAGGAAAGGGGGGTCGGAAACGCGATTGTAATCCGCTAGAGGGCGATAAGCGATGTCAGACGAAAGCGCGGGCAGTCGGATCATTCGAAGCGCGGACGTTGCAGAGAAAGGATGAACCAGTTGATGAGCACTTGGATGAGCACTTACTATGAGTTGTAGCATTTTTCTTTTTTATTTGGTACTGTTTTGTTGTAAAATAAAGATATTTTACACCGTTTGTTATCTTTTCTTTGCGTGACGGTTACGATGCAATTTCACTGTTTAGATAGCGTTTCCGACCCCCCTTTCCTATGTAATTCTGTTTCCTCATGACCTGACACAACCATGTGTTCCGTTTGGACATGACCTTTTGGGACACCCTGTATAAGTCCATTAATACTAAACAATATTAACCATTTTAATAGAAAAAACCATATTGAACATCAGGAAAAATTTAAATAAATGAATATAATAAAAATTTGTAGAACCAAAGCAGAATTGTCAAGCCCCAAATACTTTGGAGCTGCAAATGAAGTTATATATATATATATATATATAGATAGATAGATAGATAGATAGATAAATACAGTGAAACCTCCAAATAAGGGACACTCCGAATAAGGGACAGTTGTTGCGGTCCCATAGATGTCCCTTATTTGGAGTTTTCACTCAGTAAGAAACTCCGAATAAGGGACACCTCTATTTAAGAGACAAAAGTTGCGGTCCCATAAGTGTCCCTTATTTGGAGGTTTCACTGTATATGTATATACACGGGTGTCCCAGAATTAATGGGATAAACTTAAAAGGGCGGTAAGAGACATCATAAGAATTCAGAAATGCATAGTCGGAAACGTCGGAAACGTCATCGGAAGATAATATGACAGGTACAAGGGAAAAAGAGACACAAGACTGAAATCATCTGAAATAATTTATTGGTCAACGATATTACTTTACTGTGGTAGATGATATGTGAAAATGTTACAAAAGATGTTTAAAGTTTCCACCATTACACCGTCGAACTATGGATTGGCGGAGTCGCCCAAATACACCTGGATTTTGTAATATATCCGCACTAGCACAGATGGGTCTTGCAACAAGACCCATTTCAGATTCCACAGACATTGCGTAACCGCGTTTTTCAGTGCACCCCAAAGAAATAAATCGATGCTGCTTAAACATGAGAGCATGGTGGCCATCTGTTAAAACATATTTAAACCTTAGCTATTCGGCATTATATTTTGCGCCTAGTGTGTATAAGTTCCTTCTCTGGAATAGATTACAAAATATGATAAAAACCTAAATTTATGGACATTTTTAACGAGGTTAAGTAAAAAATCTTTTTTCATCGACACTACGATGCTATAAAAGTAGTTTTTTTTAATAAACGCAAACAAATAAACGTAAACAACAATGATAAAAAAACATATTTTTTTGTCTCCTAGGTTAATGTTTTCAGAAGATAATTTTCTTTCTTTTTTTAATTAATTGCGTATTTTATGAAATGTTCAGTTTTAACCGAGTAAAAGTATATATGTATTAAAAATTTATATTAAATTATTTATAGAGTACAATCCATGCAGGATGTTTTTAGAGAAGTATTTTTTCTTTTCGTGTTTTTCTTCGAAGTTGAAAATATGTTGATACTTTGTAAGATACTTTGCGAAGATAAAGTCAGAACTAATGTACAAAAGGTTGTATTTGTTGTCATTAATCCATATGTGCCGTTATTTTGGTGAAAAAAAACACACGGTTGTGTGTTGAATTGAATTTTTTCCTTTTAATACTCATTTTAAAAATAAGAACATACCCTAAAATAACAGACTTTTAAAATATATTTATGATTTCCATAAAAGCATAATTATAAGCAAACATTTAATATATATATACATGTGTGTGTATGTGTGTATGTATTAAGAGATTGTTGTTAGGATGAGCGAAGCGAATCCTCTACAAGGCCACTCAAGTTACACTTGTCGTACACTTTATAAAAAAACTATTTAGTATTTTGATTTGAAATCAAACATAAGAATAAATTATGATTTGTAGATTTGCACAATGTTATTTTTTTACAGAATAACCTTTAAAAAAATATTATTTTAATAATTAATTTATTCTACACGTTTTTCTATTATAGACGCATTTTTGCAAATAAAAAATTGAACGCGCATCTTTTTATTTTCAGAACGAAAATAAACCATGGGGTTAGTAATTATAGGTAAAATTATGACTAATTAATTAAATGAAATATATTTTCATTATTCCGCCAAAATCGTTTGCAAATAAAAAATTGAACCCGTATCTTTTTATTTTAAGAAGGAAAATAAACCATAGGGTAAGTAATTATGGATAGAATTATGATTAATATATTAAATAAAATATATTTTCATTATTCTGCCAAAGTTAATCACGCAGTTTATACTTACGGATTTTAAAAGAATCACATTATGATTCATTTATTAAGGTATTTACTTTGGTAAACTGGCAGCAAAAGAATCGTAAACAAGTAAAATTAATTCTTATATTTGGTATTTAAAGTGAATATTTTGTTAAGTTTCTTAAGTTTGGTATCCGAATCGAAAGATTGAAGAATAATTTAAGAATATTTTAATTGATTGAAGAATAATTTAATTGAATCAAATTATTACTGTTTATCAGGTTAAAGGTGGTCAACTTGGATACAGTGGGCAAGTTATTAATTTGCCACAAGACATTATGGAATTTTGTACTTTATTACCCCATTCCATTATTTAAACCAGCCTTATATCACAAATAAAAAATTCCAAAGAAATTCTTAGTTATTTGGCTGAATTTACATTTTTAAAATTTAAATGTGCCAAAACATGAGCTAACGTTTTTGCTTAATAAAGATGCAAAAATAATATGAAAAATTTTGTTACATTCAAATATTTATCTTATGAAATAATGCTTCGCGAATCCAAACAAAGTACGGCTTTTGCTAGTTATATATTAGTGAGATATTCTAGTTTATACTCTTAGATTTTCGCAATTCCTAAAGTTAACCGCAACATACAATGCATGTATTAGTAGGAGATGTTTCGTAGAATGTCACGTCGTATATTAAACGTCAGGAATGAAATCGATTTTAGGAAGATGGATCAATTTCTTGTCATATTGTAGTAAATCGCACGGGTATACTGACAAACAGGCATACACGTAAGAGACATTATATATGACATACATATTTGTTGACGTTTCATTAAAGTTTCTACTTTTATTAGGCTTTTCTTATTAGTTTTTATTATGCCTGTATTTCTTTGATCTTTATTAATTCTAGTGGCTTCAATGGTTTTCTTTCTAAATTTAGTTTGTTTTCTAATTAATCTTGTACAAAAGAAAAAACTATTCAATCACACTTAAATTTTACAATAAAACAAGTATTTATTATATATTTTTTATGTTTATTTTCTGTAAGAAAATGCGACAGGTAATGCGTCATTGAGTAATTGGGATAGGAATAAGAAATTATTCGTATAAAAGTACTATTCAATTTTGCTGTTGAAAAGAAAGCTATTTTTTTGAATTGATCTATTTGGCAGATTAGAACAATATAATTGTTCCATGTACATTTATAAATTAATACTAAACTAGTCTATATAACATTAAAACGTCTAAAATTTATTCACAATTCAAACAATGATTTTTTATTAAATGTACGGTAGTGCATATAATGATGTCAGATGATGGCGTTTGTACTCTGTTTAAAGCGGTTATTTACTGTCTTCATTTATTTGGTAAAATCGTAAAAAAAAGAACACAACCCAAAATGTTTAATGTTATTATCATCTATTTTGTCAGCAACTGAAACAACTTTTAAAGTTGCGCAACATTTTAATGAATACATTGATAGAACATTATCTTTTATTTATTAGTCAACTCTGTCGGTATTTTTGTGGTATTTGAAAATATATATTTGGAAATTATATTTGAATAAACTGTAAAGTCATATTTTCAACTGTATTTCGATGAATAAATTTGATTGTTTTATCTGCACTACCACATTTTGTTATTGATGTTTTTGATCAAACAGCTTTGATTGTCGTCATAACAGAAATGAGACACTTATGTATATCATGAGAGCGTTTTGTTGAATGTCCGAATTTTCATTTTTCTAAAAAGAATGAAAGTATCAAAAACATTTAAAACGGGCAACAAAGACATTCGCAGTCATACAACATTAGCAAATATGTGAGCAATAGAATCTAAGGGATACGAGTGATAAAATTTAAAATTTTTATTAAATTGAGTTCAAGTAGGAACATAATATAATAAACTGAAACTAAACTGTTGACTATTTCGTAGAGTTATTTGAACCCTTGTAACAATATTGAATCCTTATTTTTCAGTTAAGAGATTAAAATTATTTTTAGTAGTAAAATAAGTAGATTATTGGGTAATTTGCTTAAACACATAAAAATGCATATGAATTCTCCCTGTTGGCAGTATTTGATTTGCTAACGAAACTTAATCAGGCTGCAAAAAAGAAATATCAGTTTATTTAATGAAAAACAAGATTCGTTTATATACAGATGGTTTATTATAACATTTATAATTATATTTAAGTTATGCCGCAATAAAAGAGTTTTATAACAATTTTAAACAATCAAAGACGTTAATTTGTTAATCAAAATTCAGGAAAAAGAGTTAAAATATGAATGTTTATATTAGGTTATTCTTAAATTAAAAGAGACCGATAAAGATACTGATATTGGGGGATTTCTAATATAATATAAATATATAAGATATAAATATTATAAAGCTAAACCTTGACTAAGCAAAGCACTTGTGCAATAAATTTAGTTGTTAGTATTGAATTTTTATAAAACATTTCTAGATGTTATAAAATTTTAATTTTTACACCATCCAACAGCGAAAAAAAAACCTTTCAAACTCAATTTGTTTGAAACTTATATCTCTAGTAACTATATATATGTATATATTTTTATTTAAAAATAATTTTCCAGTATCCTTTTTATTTATTTACTTGTTTTCAATCGGGTGAAATTATTTTACGAATAATGAAATCCTATTCATAAAAGATAATAAAGTTCTTCAAATTCAAATTCATAAAGTCTTCGGAATTTATCTCGGACTCTAATTATATAATAAATCTTTATAAACAACACAAATCAGTAATTTAACTAATTACTTTTTGTAAAAGGAATATATATATATATATATATATATATATATATATATATATATATATATATATATATATATATATATATATATATATATATATATATATATATATTCTGATACATTTAACATATTTTACAAGTGTTAATAAAATATTTTATAATGAAATGTTAACTTTATTAAAATAATGCTTTAAAAGTTTTTGTTTATGAATGTAATACATTCCAAAGTTACTTCAAAATGGTAATGATAATAATAATGTAGTAAACTTAGTATTAATTTACTTCTAATTAAAATATTTATATTTAGCTAACTAGATCGTAATAATATTTTCAGAATTTCTACTTTAATTCGCTAAACGTTTCAATAAATAAATTTAAATCAAGTCATAAACTTATCTAGTTGTGCATAAATGTTTCACAGAGGCATTTTACGACAAAATCTGTCCAAAATATTTTATGCTGAAGTGGCGTATTTTCTTCACTTGAGTAGACTTAGTTTAACTGTTCAATATTCTTTCATCCGTACCAAATGATAAGAGAACATGAAAATCGCTCAGAGACTGGAAACCGACGATAGTTATTTGGTGAACTCATTGTACCAAGAAAACATATTCCGCATACTGATGCATTGGATTAAATATTATTAGGCTTGTAATTATATATATAATAAACATTGGCATTTTATACTTTATTGTGGCTATGAAAAACATTTAATTGATTATTATATTTATGGTCACTTATAAAACTTAAAATAATTGATTGAGAAAAAAACAGCAGATAAAAGGAGATATTAAAGGAGAGTAATATTCAATTATTTAAATAACAAATTAAAATTTAATTGGTTAATGGTGACGTTTCTAATCAAATGAAATTGTGTTTGAAAGTTATTTAATGAAAATAAAAAGCATTAGGAAAAGAGGGAATGTTATTTTGTTCTACATAAAACATGCAACTGCTGATCAATATGTGTTCACATATTTTTTATAACCCCTTATATGTAATAAGAAATGTTTAATTTTATTTTTCTTTGGTAATGGTTACCGCAGTTACTTCTTTGAGTACATAATAAATAATAAGTATTAAATATATTTTCAACATAAGCATACAAAGTTCTAATATTTAAATAAAAAGTGATATTTTTGACGCTTTGTAATAAGAAATCTAAATAACAATATATGCATTAAATCCACAAATAGTAAACTTCATGTTCTTATAGATTTTATTTTTTTAATGTAACCTATTCTTTATAAAAAGATCATACTCTCTATATGTATATCTATATAAATTTATTTTCATTCCTAATTTATTTTAAAATGCATAAAATGTCGCTTTTGGGAAATACACTATACAATCGGCTAAATTAGAACAGAAAATTCAATTAAAATTATATTTATAAATATTATAGAAACTTTTCGAATACTTTACCAATTTACTAAACACTTTTGCCAATAATAAGCATGATGAAATTTTAATTTCTGTACAATAGTATAATAGGTTCTACTATCTTCCATACCATAAAGGAGGAAATCCATAAATTTCAATCACTATATTTACATAGTTCAAATTCAAATGCATCATTCGTTTGGAATTACATATTCCTTCTATTTAGTGTACAAACGTAATGGATTGTAACTACTTAATTTACTTTTTTCCTTTTCTTAAATTCCTTCAGAGTGCTTTCTAGATTACAATTGTCAATTATCTGTACATTCCGTTAAACACGAGAAATCTTGCTGTTAAATGGAGAGGAACACTGTTGGAGTCAATTTCTCTCCACAGATCTCTTCACAGTTCTGATTCAGTCTAGATGTAACATATTATGTGTTGTGGTATGAAGGGAAACGGTCACTAGAAAAAAACTCCGCATTCATTCGTGAAAGATCCAATTGCTGAAGAAAATGATTGAATGGATCGAATGTGTTGGGATCAGCATAGTTTGATGTACAAGCGAAGAATGACACTTCGACTGCCAAAGTTATTCATACGAGATACTGAGACCTCCTGTCATATTTTACGCTTTAAAAAATTGCATTTTTTTTGCCATGCACTATAATTTCTAGCCGTATTCAGCTCTTTTTGTGAAGCATATGCTTAAAACTGAAACAATACCGCGTAAGGAACTGCCGACATGCTTTTCTGAAATAACTGTGATCGGGCATGATGCATCGGAAGACGTATTGAAGCTAGACTAAGGTCTTCTTTTGTTGTTCAGTAATCGAAGATTTAAATTCTCAAAGAGTGGAACAGTATTCCCCAGAATACTATTTAGAATGTCTTCGAAATCATGAAAACAAGTGTCTGGCAGTTTCATATTTTTCAGCAGACTATGTACTATATATAATACAGGCGGTTATCAAAATAATAGAAACATCCTAGATTTTGAAGGAATTCTTTATTAATATGGCTTAGGACCGCCTTTGGCTTGTTTGCTTGTTACAGCTTGGATTCGCCTGGGAATCGAATCATACAAATTCTGAATAGTGTTTAGAGGAATATGGTACCATTCTTCATGGAGATATTGTGAAAGTTCCGTGAGAGATGCGGAGAGATCCGTGGAGGATATCGATTCCGGATTGAAAGCTCTAAAATAGACGACAATGGTTCGATTATTTTGAGGTCTGGGGACTGTGCGGACCAAGGTAGATGTTCCACCGCATCCTCATGTTCATCAAGCCATAATTGGAAAACTCTGGCTGCATGAATAGGGGCATTATCATCCTGGCATTATCTCCTACAGGAAACAAAATTTGCATCATGGGATGGACCTGGTCAGCTAAAACTTCTCTATACTTCTACCCAGTGATCCTTCCTTTCAGGGTTACGATTTGACAAGCAGAAAACCATAACACGGCTGCCCATACCATGACCGATCGACCTCCATGCTTGACAGTTGAACAGAAGCAATCAGGATCATGCGCTTGTGCAGGTGTTCTCCAGACATGTATCCGTCCTGTTGTGGGGAAAAATGTGAAAGATGATTCGTCTGACCATATAATAGTCTTATACTTATCAATCGTCCACGTTTTGTGGTTGTGGCTCCACTCGGCACGACGTTTGGCGTTAGCATCTGTGACAAGTGGCTTGGGAATTGCTGTTCTGCCATAAATGTTCTCTTTATGAAGGTATCTCCGAACTATAATTGTTGACACTGGAGAATCCAGATGCTGATTGAGCTCTGCGGTCGCTTTGGCTGCAATTATTTTCTTTTTAGACATTACAATCCGCTTCAATACCCGTCAGTCTCTTTCGATCAGCTTCTCTTTCCGTCCACTATTTTGCTTTGCTGAGCTTGTCTTTTCGCGCTGTGTGTATGCTGTCATGACTTTAGACACCGTACCTCTAGAAACGCCTATAAGCTGGGATGTTTCGGTCACCGTTGCTCTAGATAGTCGGGATCAAACAATTTGGTCTCTTTGAAAATCTGTGAGGTCTGACATTTTACGCTTCTGACAAAAAAAAAAAAAAAAAAAAAACGTAGACAACTCTTCTAGAGCTCTCTCATACTACCTAATACATGTACTTTTTATATTAAAAAAATCTGGTAGCTAACATTATATTTTAATACTTACGAAGGGAACTCATAAATGTCCATTTCATTCACAAGGGTTTCCATTATTTTGATAACCACCTGTACCTTGAATCATTTCTAAGCAGCACTTTTTGGCATTAACTTGTAATCAAAATTTTAAGATAATCATTTGTTTGTTGTTCTGCCAATCGTTTAAAAGAATAAAAGCCCTATTGCATTTTTTGTATTCCGCATTTTTGCGCAGATACTAGCAATGCTCATGCATAACTGTCTCGCATTGTTCGTCTTTTTTTTTTTTCTTTTTTTTTGCTTGTACTCCCCCCCCCTTTTTTTGTCCAATACTCCCCCTTTTTTTTCTTTTGTCCAATGCACATTTAAAGGAAACACGATTTTTTAAAATTATGCGCATTATTATTAATAAACTTCATCACGTAAAAATGTTAACTGATGTATATTTTCTATTGTACCCTAAATTTGGAAGTACTACATTGATTTAATAAATATAACTCGTTCGTTTTTTCACCAAATTAAACAGAAAAAAATACTATTACGACCTTTTCAAGTTATCAAGAAAACGTTGGACTGTGACAATAAAAATAATTCCGCGATGTCAAATCAATCTTAAATATTACATTTTATCATCATACTATATGAATATAAATTCATTACTGAAGTAATAGGTGTGTCTTCTTTATCTATATACTATTTTGAATTAAATAAATTTAGAATAAATGTGTGCATACATTCCATTATTAATATAAAAATGTACAATAGGTTTTTTATGTTTATTCGTACTCTATCGACAAAATATTAATTACCATTAGATATTGTAAAAGATATTATTATAAGTGGAATGTATTTTTATGAAAGATAGACTGTTTTATGAAAACACAATGACCTTATTTTATTAGATCAATAATTAGTACATCTCCATCAGAAAATTACAAGTGATCATAATTATGGGAAATTAATAATTTCGATAAAGGTAATGTGTGCTAGTTTTTCTTTCTGTTATTTTTAAAGTTGCATTAAACTCATTTCAATTAGATGTTTTTTTAGTGATGAAAATAACATATTTATATAAATATATGTAATAAATAATAAATTGTAAATCAAAATAAAGTTTAAAGCTCCAGTGAATTTAAAGAAACTTTTAGTAACAATTTTATAAAAATATTGCAGAACAACGTTGATATGCTGCGAATTATGGAAGATAATTGTAATATTCGGTACTAGTAGATAAAATAGTTTCCTATAAAATATGACAAATTAAATATATCCTCTGTTGCACTAAATATTATATAATATAAATATATAATATAAATATATAATATAAATATTATTTATATAAATAATATTAAATATTGCACTAAATATTATATAATATAAATATATAATATAAATAAATAATATTATATAATATTATATAATATAAAATAATTTTTAGTATTAGATACAACATCTCATTTTTATTTATTTATGTATTTTTTTTTTTTTTTTTTTTTTTTTTTTACAAGCATTAACATTTTTTGAAATGAATTTCAGTGCAATTGAAATATTTCTCAAAATTTATTAAATTTTATATATTTCTCCTAGAAAAACTCAACAAAGTTCATTTGTTTTGATAAAAGCCTGAATATATTTTAGCGTATATTTTCAATATGCTTACCATCCAATAATAAAAGAGGGAAATCGCACACAAAATAGGGACCATTTAATATATTTTTAAAATTCGTTGTCGCAATACAACTTTCGATTTAAAGAAATCAATAAATGTATTCATGTTGAATTTGTAATTATAACGATTTTTCATATATTACTTATGATTATTTTGATAAAAACTTTTATTTGTCCTTTTAATAATACGCCTTAGATTATCTCAATATTATAACAGAAATTTTTAATTTCATTGAGAAAAAAAAATAAATCAAACATTAAAAAAATATCTTTATCGAAATCCAAAAATTTATAAAATAATACAGGACACGAAAATATATTATTTGATATTAAATGTTATGCTTATATATTTTGAAAAAAAAAATAACATTTTTAGAAAATAACAACCTAGTTTTCATTTGTGATACTGACATTTTTGTGTGAAATACATAAAACAAATTTTTGCAAACTATCGATGATCTTAGGAAAGGCAAGATTTTGTAATATATGTAATATTGGTAAATTTAATAAATATTCAAATAATTTCAAAAGTAAAAAAATATTCCACTAAGGTGAGTATTATATAAATAAATTCAATCAAGTAGTTTTATTATAAAAATAATAACAAATCATTTCTTTTATTCACATAAGAATAGTAAGTTATATTGTATGTTAAATAGGATTCGAAGAAACCACGTTTTACAAATAAAAGTAACAATTTTTTACGTTATCTATTCGACAAAAGCAATTTCAATATTATTTAGAATATAGTTTAATATTTGAAATATCATAATAAAACAATTTTTTCTGTAACTATATATTTTTATATTTATGAGAATTTCAGATTTTGAAAATGATAAAACACATATAAAATTTGTTTCCAGATTTATTTAAGCTGTTGTCACCATCTTTGGTAGTTTAGAGAAGAAAAAATAATCATTTAATTATACTTTTAATTATACTTTTGGTGAATTCAAATTTCATTCACCAATTCTATACGAGTAAATGGAAAAGAAAACATTTTGGTATTGGAATACAATAATAATTAATTTCAGAATTTACTGCATGAAGCATAATTATTAAGCGCATCATACGATGTACATAGCATTAATGAGCTTGTTATCATATGTTGAATAATTTTAGGAATATAGTAAAATAACATTAATAAATTCTTTAGAAGAAATTGATCTTTATTTAAAAAGGTTGTTGAGTGGAAAATGTTTGGTCTTTAGCACATTATTTTTATAAAATATTGTCGTCTTCTGACACCATTGGAATCAACCACTCAGTGTCTACGCTACACAGTTAAAACAAAAACCCAAAATAGATTGTAAATATATGAATACTTAATATGTGGTTATCACATTGCTTACAAGTCGTAGAACCAACATAGTGAAAAAACGTCCAAGCCGGAGATTGAACCCGGAACCCTTGGAATAGCGGTCCAAATGCTCTATCATTTAAGCTACGAGGACGATGCTCATCTTGTCATTTCTCACTTACAAGTTGGACATTGTCCTCGTAGTTTAAATAATAGAGCACTTGGAGCGATATTCCAGGGGTTCCGGGTTCGATCCCCGGTTTGGACATTTTTTCACTATGTTGCGTCTACGATTTGTAAGCAGAATGATAGTGAGATAATAAGTATTCAATAATTTCAAGCATAATTTCACTGCTGAAAATTAATTGAAAAATTAATTATAATTAAAATGATAGATTGTAAGATTTTTGGATAGAGCAGTGTTCCCAACTGGAAATTTCACTTTGTAGCCCAAAATATTTTTTAAAAACGGTATATCCTTAATATCATTAAAATAATCAAAACATCTTAAACAATATATACATTATATCGAAGAAATTTTTTAAATGTTATTAATGATCTATTCTCTTTTAAACCCTTTTTCTTTAACTACTTTGGGAATACTACTGTGCCATTTTTGGGAACACTAACTGTACCATTTTAGGAATACTACTATACCCAAAAATCTTACAACCCATCGGATCATTAATTTTTACAGTGTGTACATCGTAAAAGCGGGAAAAATTTTAATTTGAAAATGCTTTAACTTAAGAGCCAAACTCCTGAAAGACTTAACAGTTTACCTGAATATATGAGACTAACGAAAATATGTATGACGAAAGAAATAACTGTTTCAAAAATATACCGAATAGGTAATGCTATAATTTTCCAAACCGAGAAACTTACTTACCATAGAAAAGGTATGCGTCATTAGATACTTATTTGAAGGTATGTTACACAGAAAACTTAATATTTGGTCTTGCGCTACAACTTTGATGAAAATTAGAGCACAAATTGTTATTGTTGTACATTATAACTTTTTAATTATGCAGTAAATATGCATAACTAGAATATGCTTGTTCATACAACGAAGTAAAAGGCCTTATCTACCGAAGCCTATTTTTAACTACTTTGAATGACATAAGCTACTTCAATAAGCTCTATTAGCAAAATCCCCATCAGAATCTTATATGTTTAATCAGAAATACATACTTACCCTCTTGACATGTCTCCCTGACTTTCTCTTATTTAAAGCACACCTACACCCAAACATTCTTTCATATAAGTTATATGCAGATATATTTTTTTCAAAACAATTGACATCATTATTTAAAACCTATTGCTTTATAAATATAGTCGGCTCTCGTCATTTTGAAATTGGATAAATCGAATCCTCACTTAATTCGAAATAAACATGAACTCCCAAAACTTTCAATAGTAAAATAACCTTTAAAATTCTCATTTATTCGAACTCAACTTCCTTGAACTTCATTTATTTTGAACTAACAAGAGTTCGGATATTTCTTTTTCAATTACATTCTCACGGACTTTAGATCTTTGAATTGACTTTTTCATTTATTTCAAAAATGTTTTGTACTGGTATACCGCTTATGCATTTGATATCCGATTTCCTAGTGACACGTGCTTTCTTAGTGTTCATCACCTCCACCCGTTCTTCCACTGTGCTTTTTCCTAATCCTTTAAGTAGTTTATGTGCTTGTAGCTTTTTACTTTATATTAAGAGCCTACACTAATCACTGAAAAAGACCCCGATGATAATGTTGGTGTTCTTTGGTGATGTTCTTTTCAAATATCTCGCTCAAATTTTGATATTTTTTACTTTTTTGCATAGGATAACTTAAAATGTCTACAATTGGGTTAGTTTTTACTCTTTAAATATTTGTTTCAGATTTTTTTCAAATAAAAATCGCTTTAACTTTTGGAACCGGTTCTGAAATTGAAACTATCATAATATAAAAATAATATAACCAAAATGGAAAACGTAAAACTTGTCCGGTTGGAGATCGTCCTCAGCTACTCGGTGCAAACAAAATCATGTAAAAATGTGACAGTTTGAGCGAGATATTTTAAAATAACACACCCATAGACTTAACATTATCATCCGGTTATTTTTGAGTGAGTCGTGTAGCCTCTTAAGTCATATTCTAATGATAACAGCTGAAATAAACCTAAAAAGATACTGTAACATTTATTTTATTGGAATAGTATCCCTTTAAATATGTTTTCCTCTCACAATTCTCTGAATTATTTGGGCGTTTCTTGTTTTCTCGACGAGTTCGAATTAACGACAACCGACTGTAGTTGTTATGGATTCAGACATTTAATTGGCATAATTCTAAAGCGCATAAAGGCTATAACAATTCAATCAAAATTCCTACTTCTCAAATATTTTATTTTGAAGTTAAATATCTTTACATATGAAAGATTTTAGTTAAACTATTTAATGTTCCTTCACCCATGATAAACGATCACTGAACATTGAAATCGCTGACGATTCTTGCAAAGAAAATTCATTTTGCCAATAAATTTTATTACGAAGAATAATCGTGCAGTTTAGACATATTATTTAACTTGTAATTACAGAAAGAATAAGAATTTGAATCTAATATGTGATTATTCTTTTAAAAAGCTCAATCACGTTAGATATATGGGATGGTAATACATGAAATTCCCATCTAATAATCCGGCATAATATTTAGAAAAATAAAATATTCTTATAAGTTACATTATTTGATAAAATAACATTTGTTTAAATTGCAGCATGTTGGTTATTTGTTGGATGAAATATTAAAAGAATTTTTAATTGGAATTATTATTTGTAAATAACATAATTAGGATGTCAAAAAAAGAAAATTGATAAGCATTTTTTTCGTTAGATATTTTATTATTTAGCATGGCAGGTAAAACATTTTGATGGAAAACATTTTCATTTCATTACTTAACCCCTTGGGGACGAGCGACACGTATACGTGTCGCAAAAGGCTTAATAATCTGTGTTTATCCACACCAGTAAATTTTTATTGTAAAATTTGACTTATTTAATCCGAACATTTTCTCGATTCAGGAAAACTCTAAATTTCTGTTTTTAAAAACCGGTGACAAAATATTTAAAATTCCATAAAAGTCTCCCGTCGCGAAGGGGTTAAAACAACTGTCTTTCAATCAATATTATATACATTTGGTTTATTTATTAATTTGAAGTTTCGTCATTTTTGTAAATATATGTGACATCCATTGGGGTTAAGGAAAGTTGTAATTACACCATTTCGAAATCGGTTCATTCCCAGAAATATCGGCTAATTCCCCCTTTTCTGCCCAAAGAGTAAGTAAAATAAATAAATAAATAAATAAATAAAATAAAAAGATGTAGAGGATTTCATAAATGAGCAGTTGATGATAAGTTCCAGGAATTTATTACATTTTTCAAAGATACATTTTCAGGAGAAACGATTCACCATGTAACACCGCAAACTTGAACTGAAGCCTGCACGGACCATCGATTTGTCTGCCCTAACGTTAACACAAAAGCTGCGAGTTAAATTCTGCGCTCATTCTGAAAGACATTCGATTGTACGAACGAATTACCCGAGATACTGTTAGTCTTGTTAATCTCCTCTGTCGACGATTAAGATACGATACGGTAATCTCCGATATTCATATTCCATGTCAAATCGCATCCATCTCAAAAACTCTCCAAATTCCTAATAATACTTTTGCATTGTTAAATTGTAATTTTATTTCACATTACAGTTAATCTTGCAATCTCAGATGTGTAATTCTTACTACAAATGCTATGTACATTCCCATTTCATTACAAATTAATCCGATTTGACGCTTAAGAAAAAAAAATTGAAAAATATGAAATAAAAGTTCTCAATAAAGTCCATTTTTGTATACTTTCAACATTCTAATATTTTCAACATTGCCATAATAATTTTAAAATATTTGCCTATAAAGAAAAAATAGAACAAATGCTAAAAACTGACTAGCATGTAAATAGTATTAAACTTTCTCTTATTTCCTTCCACCACTAAATAACATATCTTCTTGAATTTAAATATTTTTACATTTTACTATAAAGTTTCAGTTCGATGATAAAGGATAGGACAACATCGAAATATTTGAGACTTTTCTTCGATTGTTACAATGAAAGTGGTTTTAAAAAGAAACCTTTTTCGTGTAATATTGAACATGAAATTTATTTATAAAGATTTGTGATTAAAATGGGATTTTTGTCTCATAAATGTGTTTAAGTAGTTGCAATATATTCCACACGGAATGCGATGAATTGATGACAAAGCAGTGTTTTAAATAATTAAGTATTTATCAAAAAATACAGTATTAAATATAAGTCAAAATCATCGGACATTCGCAGCGCATTTATTATTTGATATATCAAAACATAATTGCTTTTCCATTTTTTAAATGACATGTAATACGAAAATCATAAATCAAAAATTAACCATAGATTGTGAAACACTTTTCAACGCTTTTAAAATACTGTGAAAAAGATATAGTGAAAAAGTAAGGGAAAGACAGTGAAAAATTAAGTGAAAAAGAGTGAAAAAGTAATAAGATAAAATAAGTTATCCAAATGAATATTATAAAACTTGCAATATATGTTGATAAACACAATTTCAGAAATTGATGTCCACAATTCTACAAGTAGTTGAATTATTTCAACAGCCACATATATGAACTATAGATGTGTATATATCCTTTAAAATATGCAAAAAAAATAGTTGATTAACAACGTGCATAACACAGTTAATCTTTAGCAATTCGGGCCAATATTTTAGAATTCATTTGCAATCTTTCTATTTGTTTCACGAGTATTTTTTTTCACGACTGCAGATACATTATTTAAAACAGGCCTCTATACTTTCTATATTATTTATACAAAATATAACATGGAAAAATATAGAAATTAAATTATCCCTTCCAGGAATTAATTCTTTAAGGAGGTTCTTTTACCTTATTATTTTGTGTGTACGTGGAAATAAGCGATTATTACTCTGAAACATCTATTCTGTATTAAAAATATTTTAGTCGACTTTAGCAATTAAAAAAAATCTTTTAAAACAGAAAAATAATTAATTCATTTAAAACAGAAAAATATCATGAAAATTTACTTTAAACACTTTTTCCCCACTGACCATAATCTCACATAGTTTTTGTTTACACATGTAAGTGAACTATTAATGACTCAAACCTCTTGTTCAGTACTGAAAATGTCAATAAACATCATTTACATTATTTATTTCAGGACAGTTCGAGAACATTTAAGTGAGTTATATTGCGAAAAAGCCGATAGTCAGAGAAATCGAATTCATAAAAATTTTGAATTATGTTTAAAGTGTTAAAAATAAAAAGTACACTTTTATAAAAAAAAAATATTTTTCTGTAAACAGCATTTACATTATTTATTTCAGGACAGTTCGAGAAAATTTAAGTGAGTTAGATTGCGAAAAGACCGATAGTCAGAGAAATCGAATTCATAAAAATTTTGAATTATGTTGAAAGTGTTAAAAATAAAAAGCACACTTTTGTCAAAAAAAATTCTTCCTTTCGTTTAATGTAACTTGTAATTCATTGTGTATTTTTCAATATTTCAAAAGATTACAATATATTTATTGAAATCTACCCGTTTGAAATAATTGAATTGAGTTTAGCAAGTTATCTAGCATGATCTTTCATCAATATAACAATATTTCCATTAACCAAAATATTTTATTCTTAATTTAATTTTTTTTTGTACTCGTGTACTTTTAATTTAGCTATTCAGGATTCCATCGCCCGTTATAAATGATAACAGAACATTTAAAATGTTCAGGATATCGGCTAGCCATTGTTAAAAGTAATGTTTATTTTAACAGTAAATTCTATTAAACATGCAGATCCTATGCATTGGCTGTAATAATGGGCTTGCATTTATATGTGAAATAATATTTTATATTTATTTCTTGAGTTATTTTGATATAAATAATTATTATTCTATGCTATAATCTAACAATTCCATGCCTTTATCAAGTATCAACTTTTCGCAATATTTCAGTGAAAAATACAGCTAAATTACATGTGCCAGTAATTTAGCTGTCATAAATGCTTCATAATAATAGTATGTATCCCCAATAAATGAATAAAATATTACCCCAACACATCTGTCTTTTCGAGAAATTTTTAGAACTCTATTATGTTTTAAGATTATGTTTTTTATTATTATTTTATTTCATTTTTTTAACACCTGAAGCATTTTTCACAAAATTGTTTCATCCATGATAACAGATAACAAAACACATGTAAATCATTCAGTGCAATCGCTGTTGATAGTTAGGAATAAAATTCATGCTATTAACAGAACTTATTACGAATACTGATCCAGTGGATTAAGTACACTCTTTATTTTTTACTTTTTCTAAATTTACATGAAAAAAATATAGGAAAATTTTGAAATTCTGGTTTTCGACGGATTTACATGTTTTAGGGGTCAAAACACCCCAAAACCTTTTTTTTTTTTTTTTTTACAAAATGTCTGTCATTTGTCAATGAGTTTATCTGTCTCGCTGTATGCGAAAAAAAATTGTGGAGGCTCATCTGAAAAACTAATGCACGGAATTTCCAAGAACTTTAGATTCAGTTAGACTTTGACAAATTGAAAAAATTGAAAAAAAAAGAATAACTTTTGGATAACCCTGTCAAAATGAATGTACCAAAAGTGCATATTATTATTATGTGGCTTATTGTATTATATTGTCTTCATTTTTTGTGGATAGCATGTATAATCGTACAGAAATTAAGGTTTTTATAAAAACAGTCGAAAAGTTTTTTGCTTACAATTTGCAGAGTTCTTAATATAAAATACTGTTCTTTTCTGAAAATATGACAAGCTACATTCTATACAATAACCTGTCATCAGAATTAACCGTTTAGACGCCAATGTTCCCATTTGGGAACATCAATTTAGAAAAATCTCAAAAAATTTAATTTTAAAGATATTTTTATGAGATTTTTATTTCATAAACTTAGAAGTGTGATTGATTTTTTGAAATGCGTTTATATTGGATAATTTAATTTTTTAATATCGAAAAAAAATTATAAAAATTTCAAATTTTGAGATATTTCATATTGGGAAATTGTAATTTTAATAAAAAATATAAAAATATAAAATAATTTTAAATTCATATGAGTTATGAAATAATAAGCTTAAAACAATATGTAGAATACAATTAAATCATGAAAAAAGGTATAATTGAGTAAATATGAAGAAAGATATTTCGATGTTCCCATTTGGGAACATTGGCGTTTGACATGAACTTTTTTTATATGTTTGAACACAATGTAATTAACTAATATGAAATGATATTTTAAGGTATTTTCTACATCAAAGCAAGGTATAATTGAGTGCAAAGATATTTTATTTAATATAAGATTCAAGTTCATCCAAAACCTCTCCCCCCCCCCCCGCAAAAAATACAAATTTCATGTCTCGTTATTTCATTTTCTCTGTTTCTTTCTGCCTGCACTGATGACAGTTCTTGCTAATGATATATATTTCTGCTGAGTACAACCGAAAAATATAAACAAGTGAATCACAGCTGTAGATTTTCAGGACCTAGTGTGGGGGGAGAATTTTGTTTACCCGAGTCGGAAGGTCAATATCCTTTCCCCAAGTGTTTCGATAGGAAGGGAGATAATCTCTCTCTCAGAAAGGAATAAGTTGTTCTGTGTTTCTGTTGTGCGTTTATTTTGTTCATAATGGATCACGCTAAACGTTTTAAAACTGTGGACGAAGCTCTCGATTATTTTGAAACGCTAAATTCAGATGACTCTGATAATTCGGAAGTTGATATATGCATTCTTCCGCCAAATGAAAGTGGTGATATAACAGAAAATGAGGACATCAATGATGAAGATTTAGGTGAAATAATTCCGACAGATGTAACTGGAGAATTGGATATTTTACATAAAGATGAGGTTTGTGATGCACCATCAACATCACACATAAGAACAGAAACAGAAAGCATGGGTAAAGGTGATGATGATTTGTCGCCACGAAATAAATATTAAACTGTATGAAACAAGATGGAGTAAGAGAAAAGAATTTAATCACGCACTTCTTGATGAGGAACCAAATGATTTAAAAATTGATTTTCCAGAGTTAGAAGATTTGAATCCTATTCAAATTTGTTATAAAATTTTGCCCAAGGAGTATATCGGAACATTAGCAAACATGACAATGTTATACGCTGGTCAAAAAGGAGAGAGAATTGCCATTGACGATACAGATATTACCCAGTTTCTAGGGTTGCTCCTCTTGAGTGGTTACCACTGGGTGCCAAAAGAAGATTATTATTGGAGCACTGCTGAAGATTTGAAAGTTGATATTGTTCCAACAGTTATGTCAAGAAGCCATTTCCGTACAATCAAAAAGTTTTTTCACTTAAATGATAATTCTAAATTGAAATCAGATGATAAACTTGGGAAAATAGCTCCAATTTATGAAGAATTGGGGAAAAATTTGCGTCAATTTGGAACTTTCCACAAAAAATTGAGCATTGACGAGTCTATGGTGCCTTATTATGGACACCACACTTGTAAAATGTTTATAAAAGGTAAACCCATAAGATTCGGTTTTAAAATTTGGATGTTATGTTTCTCGTCTGGATATCCATATGCGATGGATATTTATTCTGGAAGGAAGAGTGAATCATCAGGAATCTCTCTGGGTGAGGATGTTGTGACGCAGCTAATCTCCACCATTACAGATCCGAGAAAGCACGAAATCTATTTTGATAACTTTTTTACATCGTATGAGTTATTAAGAAAATTGGCAGACTCTGGAATTAGAGCTACAGGTACAATCCGAAGTAATCGCATCAGGCAATGTCCTTTACCAGACAATAAAAATTTGGCTAAAAAGACCAGAGGAGCGATGGATTACCGTAATGATGGAACTGTATTCATTTGCAGATGGAATGACAATGCAGTTGTAACGGTTGCGTCTAATCATCAAACGCATGAGCCTATTTCAAACACAAAGCGATATTCCAAATCGGCAAAAAAGAAAATTGACGTTCCACAACCTGCTCTTATAAAATATTACAATGAAGGTATGGGTGGAGTTGATGTCCTTGATAAACTTCTTTCATCCTACAGACCGCAGCTACGAAATAAGAAATGGTACTGGAACTTGTTTGCAAACGCTCTGAATATTGCTGCAACTGCATCTTGGATACTTTATAGAGACATTCATGGAAAGAATTCAATGCCACATTTAGAATTTCGCCGAGATATTACAATGAACTTGCTGCGTTCCAAACCAAAACTTATATCTCAACCTGGACCAAAAATACATGTTCAAAAAGAACTTAGAAAAACTGATAACCATTATCTGATTTCTGCGTCACAAGGACGATGTGCTGTTTGTCAAAAAAACTGCCGCAATATGTGTGTTGAATGTAACAAGAAGTTGCATGAAGGTTGTTTTCCCTTATACCATGGCAAATAAATTGGATAAAAAGCTGTAAACAAAAAAAAAAGGTAAACAAATTTAATGTAAATTACATTTAAATTGTCAAATATTTTCATAATCTATTACTTCTATGTCTTTTTTTCATTTGATTTTCGTAAAAATAAAAATCTTTAAAATCTATAAGAAAAGTACTCATTAAACGCCAATGTTCCCATTTGGGAACATCTAAAAAATCTATATAAAAAATTTTTTTCTTTAAATTTTTTTGTTGATTATTTATAATGGGTCTACAAGTATACTTAATTAAGCAAACTTGAGTACCAGCTCGATCTGCATCATAATTCGGCGTCTAAACGGTTAAAAAATACTAAAAATTGTATGAAAAATGAGTAGGTTTACTAAATAACTTTTTAATGCTCATGCGTCAACAATATCAAAATTTCATTTGCATATTTTGTTGGCTAAATATATAAAGCAACTTCTGAAAATATTTCAAAACTATAGCTTGAAAATTAAGAAAGTGATCGCCTATAGAATCAGCGCAGAATATTTTATTCCCAAAGTGAGCCAAAAGATGAGGGGTGTTATCCATATTTTCATTGATTAATTGCAATATAGAATCCACAATATTGCACGTACTACTATTATTGGATAAAACCCCTGATTTTTTTTTTGGTTTCATTTTAAGACATAGATTTTGAGTTGATTCTATAGTCGATCACTTTCAGAATTTTTATGCTATGTTTTTGTAACTTTTACAGAAGATGCTCTATATATTTAGTTAACACAACATGTAAACGAAATATTGATACAGCCTAAACCTGCTCATTTTTCATACAATTTTTATTATATTTTAATTCTGATGACAGGGTATTGTGTAGTATGTTGTTTGTCATACTTTCAGAAGAGAACATTATTTTATATTTTGAACTATGCAAATTATAAGCAAAAAAACTTGGAAAAAATCGAGACTGTTTATAAAACCCTTAATTTCTCTACGAGTATACATGCTACCCACATAAAAATAAACAAAATATATTACAATAAGCCACCTAATCATAATCTACAATTTGAGCGCTTTTGATACATTAGTTTTGTCAGGGTTATCAAAAAGAAATTTGTTTGTTTTCAATTTGTTGACGATCCCCTATAGAGTTTTGGGAAAAAAATCTTCACAGAAATGTCTGACCTGTACCATTATTATGTTTACACACTTACTGGTTCAGGATAACATCCTCATGAATTTTTCTAGATGTTTAACAAAATGTCTAAAATCGCAAGTGAACGGTCATCTTTGGCCCTACAGTGTATATTCAAATTTTAACTCATTTACAAAATACCGATCGAGGTTCAATTCACATACTTACTTGATCCAATGATAATGTAATATTAATACGATTTTTGGTACGTACCATTTATTTATTTTATAGGACTATATCAAATTCTATTACGTTAAGTAATCCAATATAATTTTATATAGGTATCATTTTGAAACGAATTGTGACTGTTGCTTTTCATAATTTAACTTAACAAAATTTCTATTATTTTTTTTACTTCTATTTTTGGCATAAATTGTATATTTTGCTTTAATATGTAAACGTCAACATAAATTTAAAACAATAATTTAAAAAATATTTTACTCTGAATGTTTAAAGTTAAATTTTCTATCTGGCGTTTATTTTTATATCCAGTAAATTCGTGACTGATCTCTATTTTGCAACAAAGATACTGAAATTTTAAACAGCTATTACTCGGAAAGTTTCAATCGCAGGCGAATGGGACGTTTTTGTGTTACTTCTTAGAGCAATGGTAAAAATTTATTAAATACCACATATAGGACCGGGGTACCGTATAAAAGTTTTATTTTCGTAATTTTTTAGTAATTTTTTTTTACCTAAATCGCTTAAAAAATGCTTCTTTACCTTTTAAAGCCTTTTTGTGACTGGAACTATATGTCTATGACTAACGGTTTAGAAATTAGCAGTTGGCCACCGTTGAGAGTGGACACCCTGTATAAAGCATGATTACATTTATAGAAACGTTTAACTGTTTTTCATATTTATAAGTGTAAATAAAATAGTAATATTAACTACATAATAACGCGGAAAAACGTGCACTATTAATAGGAAAATGACCGCGCGAGGTGGGTCTTAGAGGTCCGTAAAACCTAAATCATTTAATTACTCCTGATTATAAAAACTTTTTTGCAGCCACATTTTGCACAGTATAATTAAGGATGTAAAAAATATACATGACAAAAATTGTAATATTATTTAAATTGTGTTTAAAAATAATTAATATGCTTATTAGGATGAAAAAATTCAAGATTATTCAAATAATTCTTTCACATTAATTATAATTTCAATATTATATTGTTAATACTTTTAAATACTTGCATATGAATTTCAGAAGCATTTTCTGAATAATTACACAAAGTTTATTTACATGTATTGCATATAATGAACCCTTGTTCGCCTGATATATATTTTTTTCACATATTTTGCATGTAATTTTCATTTTCTGCCATTTACCGCTAGACGTATGTGACATATTTTTCTAATGAATTTTTTTATTTTTTTTATGGGAGGTTAGTCAAGTTATTCAGTATAACTTGAATTAAACTCATTTTGTAATTTCTATATTGTAATTTTTCGCAGCAACCCGTTTCTGGGAACACTCACGCGAGTCTTTAAAATGATTGAATTCGACCAAACTGTTACGCTACAATAAATGTTACATAAGACTTTTACTCACCAAAACTATCTTTGGTTCTCTTAAATATTTTATCTAAATTTAAATAGGTTTAAGCTTGAATGGTTTTTGTTTGACTATTCAATATTCGTCTATCCATGATTAGAGATAGCAGAATATGGAAATCTTAGCTTTCAGTTGTTACAGGGAGTGATCATTGTACCAAGAAAACTTATTACAAACAATGATCGGACGGATTAAATACATGGTATTGAACTTGCAATTATATTTAGAATAAACATTGGTAGATAAAACATGATTACATTTATAAAAATGTTTAACTGTTTTTCATATTGATAACTATAAATGAAAGAGTAATAGGAATAGCAGTTTGATATTAATACAAAGTTTAATAATTAGTGTAGGATGATTATTTTGTTTAATCTATTGCATTAGAAATTTGAAAAATCGCTCAGTATTTAATGTATTAAATCATATAAGCATTTTCATTCTTTAACCGTTTAAAATGATTTAATTCGACTCAAACGTTTAATTGCAATAAATTTTACACATGGCACTTACTTGGAAAAATTACCTTTGATTTCCTTAAATATTTTAATCTATAATTATGTTATCTCATTAATATATATCTTATATATAATATACGATGTATAATAATTAATTATGTATCTTTAAATGTGTTTACTGTTTTATCCTTGAGTGATTTTTGTTTGATTATTCAAAATTTCTTCATCTGCGGAGAACATGAAAATCTTGGCTTTCATTTGTTACAAGGAATATTCATTGTACAAAGAAACTTTTTACACACACTCCTCCAATAGATTAGATTTATTGAACTTTCAGTTATATTTAGAAGTATTCGCATGTAAATCATGATTACATTTATAAAAACGTTTAACTGTTTTTTATATTCATAACTAGAAAAGAAAGGGCTACAGTAATTGCATTTTAATATTAGTACAAAGTTTAACAATTACTGTAAAATGGGCTTCTTTTTAAATCTATTGTATTGCAGATTATAAAACACTCTCACCGTCCATTGTATTAATTAATAAAGTAATTTCTACATTTTAACCTATAAATAAATAAATGTATAGATTATGTTTATTGTAGGAACAATTTAGCAATACTTTTATCATTTTTCAGTTAAATAGTACTCAAAAATTTTACTGCAATAAAAGTTACACATGACTTTTTCTGCGCAAAACTAACTTTGGTTCCCTTAAGTATTTTAATCTAAATTTAAATATGTTTACCCTTGAATGATTTTTGTTTGACTAATCAATATTAAACCATCTGTGATAAGAGATAACAGAACATGGAAATCTTGGCTCTCAGTTGTTAGAAAGAATGTACATTGTACCAAGGAAACTTATTACACACACTGATTCGATGGACTTTACATTATATTGAATTATATTGAATTTATTGGATTACATTATATTGAACATGAAATTATATTTAGAATAACTTTGGCGTCTAAAGCATCATTACGTTTGTAAAAACGTTTAACAGTTTTTCATATTTATAACTGTAAATGAAAGAGTAATAGTAATAGCAATTTGATATTAATACAAAGTTTAATAATTACTGTAAGATGTTTATTTTTTATCTCTCGCACTAGAGATTTCAAAACACTTTCACTGTCTAATGTATTAAATAATAAAGGCATTATTATACTTTAGTCTACAAATGAATACACACACACACACGCACATATATATATATATATATATATATATATATATATATATATATATAATGTTTCCTATAAAAACAAACTACTTACTTTTATCACTATACTTTTATCATTTTGCTGTTATATAATACTGAACAGTTTTACTCCAATAAATGTTACATATGACTTATACTTTTCAAAATTACGTTTTGTTTCCTTAAAAATTTTAATCCAAATTTAAATACGCTTACCCTTGAGTGATTTTTGTTTGACTTTTCAATATTCCTTCATCCGTGATAAGAGATAACAGAACATGGAAATTTTAGCTTGCACTTGTTACAAGGAATGTTCATTGTATCAAGGAAACTTATTACACAGATTGATCCGATGGATTAAATACATAATATTGAACTTGCATATATATTTAGATTAAACATTCGCACATAAAGCATGATTATATTTTTAAAAAGGTTTAATTGTTTTTTATATTTATAACTATACATGAAAAAGTAATAGGAATAGCAGTTTAATATTAATACAAAGTTTAATAATTGCTGTAAAATGTTTATTCTTTTAATCTTTTGCATTAGAAATCTGAAAAATTAAATTATTTAATATATTTAATAATAAATGCATTTTTATTCTTTAACTTATAAATGAAAAAATATATATACATTTTAATAGTAAAAAAAAAAGTTAGAAATTCCAATAATAAATTACCACTACTTTTATCATTTTGCAATTAAATAGTACATGTGTCTCGGACAATAATTATTAAAAAAGACTTTTTATTTATTTATTTTATTTTGTGTCACATTTATTATATACTGCACACTGTCAATAATTCAGAAACGGCGTTCATTTAAATACCTCGTAGATATATATTAACCATATTAATTTAACAAACCCAATAGGATTTAATAAGAGAGGCAATTTTCAGCTAATAGTGTACAGTCAGCTAATAGTGCACAATTTTTTTCTTTCTGTCTATACATATTCGCCAAAGCTTGCTTTTAACATTCCATCTCGTCACGTTAAAGGCAAGTGGTGGAATTCTCCATTAAAAGTATAAGAGTCATTCAATATAAATTTGTATTAATTGTAATTGCTCGGTTGCTTCTGAATGATTTACAAGGGTTGACACGAAACTAAACATTATTGATCAAGTCTAGAATTTCGTTATATAGAATGAAATAAATATTTTTAATAAAACTTGTGATGAAACTTTACTTCATCATCAAATCCTCATTTATTCATTTTTTTTCTATAGCTTCCCCCCAAAAAAAAGAAAAAAAAAAACTTTCTACAACGGATTTGATTCAATTAACTTTGAGGTAATTTAACCGTTCACCTTTACTAAGTATTGCAAAGTGGTATAATGTTTATCTCCGCGCAATTATTCATCTGTATACGAGGGTCATCCATAAAGCAAGTCTCCCACGGTCTATAAAAAGAATCGAAAGATAATCACCTGCAAGTATATATTGCAAGGATTACAGCAAGGCTTCAGCTGCTACTTACATATGAACCACCAGAATTGCAACATTTTAAAACCTTTCATAGAACAGGAAACATTTGTTTAGTCCAGTGGCATTTATTTCTGCTTCCTAGAAATATAGCCAGATTCTCAGATGTAGATTTCAATCTACATCTCATCATCGAAACGATTCAGTTAAAATACTCGTTTATCTCATTCTGGTGACTGTACAGAATTTCAATACTGCTTTCATGCTTTCTTTTTGTTGTGTGTAAGGTTCATCGGCACTAACCTGACGCATAATTTCATGAACAGCAGGTGTTTTGTGATAATATCATGCTTCGCCAATCTTTTCTGCTACGATGCTATGACGATGGCAAACGAAGATTACAACTGGCGATAATATCTATGATGACAGCAGTCACAAGCTTGGATTACAAATCTGGATTACAATTATGTATTTCATACTATTTTAAGGATAACAATTCCATTATTCGTACTTTAAAAAGTAGGCAAAACACTGCTGTATGTTTTACTACAAATCTTTCTATGTAATTCGGCTTTGTTTCATTTACAGGAAGCGGGAGACTTACTTTCTGAACTAACTCATTTGTTTTCTCCATAAACTTAAGCATGTTTGAAATTTTTGTGCTCTTATAAGTCGTAAGAAAGCTTTAAAACTTAATTATCTCTTATAGATTACCTATGTTTATAAAACATTCAATTCTTGCAATCATTTTCTTTTTTCTCTAATTAGTGTTCAAATTTGTTATAAAATGTGAGCAAATACAGCACTTAGTCTTTTCTTTTTTTTATTTATTTTATTTTTATTTATTTTTTTTATTTTTATTTTTTTTAAGCTAAGAAAAATTGATTTTCAAGAACTTCAAAACAAAAAAAAAAAAAAAAAAAAAAAAAAGTGAAAAGAACTATTCCACTCCAGCACTGGATAATTTACTATAAAATTCCAGTAATTGGCACATTAAGGATTTGTCTTTAAACTTACTTCTATTTTCAATACCAAGAAATGAAATACTTACTTGCAAATATTTTTAAATGAAAGAGTGCATATCTGTGCATCTATTTTGCCCACTAAAAGCAAAAATATTTGAAAAAGTATTTTTATAAAAATATATTCATAAAAAGTTGCTTTATTCACCTGTAATTTGCACTTAGATTTTTACACAATTGAAGTAATACTTTTCAACTAAGCAAAACTGTTGTCAATTAAAATTTAAAATATACTATAAATCAGATAATAATAAATTGAAATGCGTGCCTTTCTTAAGCCAGAGAAGAAGCATTTGCAAAAAAAGTGGTTAATTTGATACAAGTTATAATTATTTCTCTTTCCTACGCACTATTGTCATTCAGTAGAATAAATCAAAGTTATAATCTGTAAAGTAAATGAACATATAACTGGTATATGGTCCTGCATTTTTAAAAGACTGCATATAAATCTCATTTTAGGACATTTTTGTAGGATGTGCCAATCACTGGTGCCTGTCAATTACTGGGGATGTTACCCTATATTATATTTAAAATAAAATAAAACGATTTATCTTAAAATTAATAAACTAATATTAATAATTAACATTTTTTATTTCCTTTCAAAATGTAGATACATGATGCTGAGTGTTAATGAAAATTAAATCCTCTTAAAATTACACATTAGAATCCAGCTATTACACGTAAACACATATTTTCAGGAGTTTTAGAAAAAGTAAGATGCTACCTCTGAAACATTTGACAAGCACTTGTTCATGTTTTAAATATATGACACATAATCAAACCATTTCATACTGACGTCACGTACAGCAGATTTTTAAACTTTCACTTAAATTCTTAAGAAGACTGTTTCCAGTAAATATATCTCAAGAAGCTCCAACATATTTCATTTTTAAGTCAAATATTTTTACACTCGAATAACTTTTATTTAACTATTTAATGCTCATTCGTTCGTGATAACCTTAAGAGAACATGGGAATCTTTCTTAGCTATTTTGATAAATATCCATTTTACCCAGAAAATTTAATATAGTTTCTTGTCTAATTTTCATAATACTGGATTATATACAGTGTGGCACTGTCAAAGATGTCCAATGACTAATATGTGAATAATTAGTCATGGACATATACTTCCAATGAGAGAAACATTTTAAATAACCCAAATGATATTATCAGAAGTTGGAAATTGTATGTCAAGCTTAGCAAATAATGTGCATTCGTAATATCGAAGTTTTAAAAATGTTCAAATCTTGGTGTAATATTATACAGTACTTCGGATACAGTAAAATATCAGAAATTCATTTTACAAAGATATACAATGGTTAATTAATAAATCATTATTCTTAGATAATGTCTCTGTATGATATATGCTTTCTATTGTGTAGGAATTAACTTGTGTTAAACCTCAGAAACGTATATTTATTTCATGAAATTTGAACAAGTTTAATAAAATTAAAACGGCCCCTAAAGAATGTTTCTTCTCTACGACATTATGTATTGTAATACTAACGTATTGAACTGTAAATTAATAATAAATGTTCTTTGTACCACACATTGCATAGAATATATATTTTAGTATATAACTCATAGATTCATATTTAATTTTATGACAGACAAGTGCTTATTATTTAACAAGAGCTAATAAATGTTCTAGATATATGACACATAATCAAACCATTTCGTACTGACGTCACGTACAGCAGATTTTAAAACTTTCACTTCGCTTCTTAAGAAGACTGTTTCCGGCAAATGTATCTCAAGAAACCCCAACACATTTTATTTTGAAGTCAAATATTTTTACACACGAAAAACTTTTATTTAACTATTTAATGCTCATTCATTCGTGATAATCTTAAGAGAATATATTTAATCTCTCAGAGTATTTCTTAGAGATTTTTAGAAATGTCAATTATTTTAAGCAGAACACTTAATATAGTTTCCCATCTAATTTTTATAATACTGGTTTATATACAGGGTGTCCACTCTCAGGAATGTCCAATGTTTAATTAATAAACCATTTGTCATAGACATTTAGTAAGTAAAATCTTTCCTATCTTCCTATAATTCTATCTCTGGAGCCCCCCCCCCGCCCCCATCCTATTAAAATATCAATATCAAAGTTTTTTTTTTTGGTAAGAATTTATGGTTTTTGTATGAAGTGATATATAAAACAGGTTACATTTATTTTTTATTATACTTTATTCATCCAAATTAAGAGAAGTCAATAAAATGTTGTTTTATTCAAATAACACTTGAAAGAAATATACACTAATTAAAAGTTCTTTAGAAAGTGTTTTGTTACATAATACTTCAAACAATAATAAAATCTTTTTGCACTTGTCCTAAACAGAAGAATGGTGGAGTGCAGAACAATATCGATATCGGATACTACATGTACAAAGATGACCATCCACTTCCGATTTTAGACATTTTGTTTAATATCTAGAAAAATACTTGAGGAATTATCCTGAAACTCTAAGCGTGTATATATAACAGTACAGGTCATACGTTTCCGTAAAGAATTTCCTCAAAACTTTAAAGGGGACCGTCAACACATTGAAAAAGGGCGAATAACCTTTGGATAACACTGTCAAATGTAGGGTAGCAAAAGTGCTATACCTGTAGATTATGATTAAGCAACTTATTGTAATATACATTGTTCATTTTTATGTGGATAGCATGTATACTCGTAGAGAAATAATGGTTTTTATAAAAACAGTTCTAATTTTTTCCATTTTTTTGCCTATAATTTGCAGAGTTCTTAATATAAAATAATGTTATTTTCTGCAAATATGACAAACAACATTGTACATAATACCCTGTCATCAGAATTAAAAAATAATAATAATCTTATGAAAAATGCGTAGGTTTAGTAAATAATTTTTCATTACGCATGCGTCAGAGATATGAAAATTTCATTTTCATATTGTATTGCATTTCATTTAGCTAAATATACTGAACAACATTTGTTAAAGTTTCAAAAACATAGCTTGAAAATTTTGAAAGTGGTAATCTATAGAATCAACTCAAAATCCATTATTCCCGAAATGAAGCAGAAAATCAGGGGTTTTGTCCAAATATAGTAGTACGTGCAATATTGTACATTCTTATTTTGTCATTAATCAATGGATATATGGATACAACTACTCATGTTTTTGCCTCACTTTGGGAATAGTGGATTTTGAGCTCATTCTATAGGCGATCATTTTAAGAAATTTAAGCTATGTTTTTCAAATATTTACAGAAGTTGCTCAATAAATTTAGTTAACACAATATGCAAATGAAATTTTGAAAACGTTGATGCATGCTCAATGAGAAATTACCTGTTCATTTTTCTTAGAATTTTTATTATTTTTTAATTTTTATGAGAGGGTATTATCATATCGGAGGGTGTTTGTCATATTTTCAAAAAAGAACATAGCTTGAAAATTCTGAAAGTGATATTCTATAGAATCAACTCAAAATCCATTATTCCCAAAAAGAAGTAAAAGAATCAGGGATTTTGTCCAACACTAATTAGGAAGGAGTTAATTTTATATTAAGAACTCTATAAATTATAAGCAAAAACTTTGGGACTGTTTTTTATAGAAACCTTAATTTCTCTACGCGTATACATGCTATCTATATAAAATTAACGCAGTATATTAGATTAAGACACTTAATCATAATCTAAAATTATAGCGCTTTTGATACATTAGTTTTGACAGTGTTAACCAAAAGTTTTTCGGGGGTTTTTCAATTTGTTGACGGTCCCTTTCAGAGATTTGGGAAGAAATCGTTACGGAAACGTATGACCTGTATCGTTATATTTACACGCTTAGAGTTCTAGGGTAATTCCTCAAGCATTTTTCTAGATATTTAATAAAATGTCTAAAATCGCAAGTGGACGGTCATCTTTGGCCATTTAGTGTACAACAACCGCACCTTACTCCCTAGAGATATCTCACGAGATCATGTAACAGACCCCCCCCCCCTAAAATGACAACCTTAAATAAGCACAGCCCCTAATAATGCAACATGAAAGATAAAATTTGATTTTTTTTTTCATTTGCTGAATTCTTTAACATGTAAACTATTATCTCTAGAATTATAAAGATTATTCCAACAATTTTACTCTGTTGTACGCATGCTACTGTTTTAAAATTTATAAGTGAAAATATTTTTTGTTTAGTCTAATAATATTAAAGTAAACTTATTCCTTTGATATTATTTCGGATTTTTCTTTTGTCATCACAAATATTTCTGAACTCATACTAGTATTGATTTCAAGTATGTTGATTTATGACCTTCAAAATTTGATGAGTTCAGCAATAAAAACTCAAGAAGCTAGAATGCTAGAAATAATTTCAAAAAAATGGAAAAAGAACTTTCACAATAGAGTCAAATAAGTCAAAGCGAAATTGAGAGGAATACCTTTTTCTCTCTAATTTCTGAAAGATGACTCTGTTTTATATACGCTGACTATTTTTTTCCTATTTAGAAACTGACTATTCTTGTTATTTTTGAAATCATTTATTTTCATCACATGGAAACGTGAGTTGGAATGGAAAGTATTGGTCAGCCACGTATTATAAAAAACATAAAATTTAGAAACTATTAGACAATGTTTTTTTTCTTTTGGAAAGTTCCTGATTTTTATTTTATATTTTATTATCCTTTTTTATTTATATATTTCTGTTAATCGCAGTGCTTTACTAGACAAATTAATAATGTAAAATTGAATACATGTGATTAATTACCTATATGAGATTAAACAATTAAAAACATATTAAAAAAACTAACTATGTTTTTAAAATAAAAATTTATGTTAAAATAATACGGGAATTTTTTTTATTTACAGAATTTATCATACGTACTATGTAATATAAAAACTACTATCTGTAGAGTTAGGAAGATTATTCGAACATTTTTACTCTGTTTAACACGCATCACTGTTTTCTAAATTTATAATTGAACAGAATTTTTTCTATCTTGTCTAATTATATCAAAGCAAACATTTCCTTTGTTTTTATTACGGATTTTTCTGTTGTTATCGCAGATATTTTTGAACTCATACTCTTATTGATTTCAAGTAAGTTGATTTATAACCCACAAAATTCGATGAGTTGAGCAATAAAAACTCGAGAAGCTATTATGCCAAAAGTAATTTCGAAAAAAAAAAAATGGAAAAAGAACTTTCACAAAAGAATCAAACAAGTCAAAACGAAATTGAAAGGAGTACCCTTTTCTCCACAATTTCTGAAAGATGACTCTTTGTTTTATATCCGCTGAACTTATTTTTTTTTCTATTCAGAAATTGGCTTTTCTTGTTATGTTTTAAAGCATTTAGTTTCATCACATGGAAACGTGAGTTGAAATGAAAAATGTTGGTCAATCACGTATTATGAAAAAACACAGATTTTAGAAACTTTCGACAATGATTTTCTTTTACAAATTTCCTGTTTTATTTATTTATTTATTTATTTTTATATATATGTTAATAGCAGTTCTTTGATAAAAAATTAAAATTGTAAATTTAAATACATGTTTCATTACCTATGTGCTATTAAACAATCAAATACACGCTTAAAAAGTAGCTATCTTTCTACAATACCAATTTATGCTACAATAATATGAGAAAAAATATAAAATTAGATTTTTTAATTTGCATAATTTAACAGATGAATTCTGTAATATATAAAATGCTATCTGTCGAGGAAAAAAGCTTATTCGAACAATTTTACTCTGTTTTACACATGCTGCTATTTTTTAAATTTACAAGTAAAGATACTTTTTTTTTAATCTAGTCTAATAACATTAAAATAAACTTTTCCTTTGGTTTTATTACGGACTTTTCTTTTGTCATCACACATCTTTTTCAACTCATACTCGTATTGATTTCAAATAAGCTGATTTATAACCTACAAAATTCGATGAGTTCAGCAATAAAAACTCAAGAAGCTATGATGTCAGAAATAATTTCGAAAAAAATGGAAAACGATCTTTTACAAAAGAGTCAAATAAGTCAAAGCGAAATTGAAAGGAATACCTTTTTCTCTCCAATTTCTCAAAGATGACTCTGTTGTATGTGTACTGAACTTTTTTTACAACTCAAAATTGGCTTTTATTGTTATCTTTTATAGCATTTAGTTTCATCTCATGGAAACGTGAGCTGGAATGGAAAGTGTAGGCCAGTCACGTATTATAAAAAAACATAGATTTTAGCAACTATTAGACAACGTTTTTTCTTTTGCATATTTCCTGAATTTCATTTTTAATTAATTAATTAATTTAGTTAGTTAGTTATGTTAATCGTAATGTTTTGATAAAGAAATTAATAATGTAAAATTAAATGCATGATTAATTGCCTATATGAGATTAAACAATAAACACGTGTTATAAAATTGACAATCTTTCTAAAATACCAATTTATGCATTAATATTTGAAGAAAAATGATAAAATTAGATTTTTTAATTTGCAGAATTTAACAGACGAATTCTATAACATATAAACTACTATCTGTAGAGATAGAAATATTACTCGAACATTTTAGCTCTGTTTTACACATGCTGGTATTTTCTAAATTTATAAGTGAAGTTATTTTCTTCTCTAGTCTAATAATATTAAAGTAAACTTTTTCCTTTGATTTTAATACAGATTTTTCTTCTGTCATCGCAAATATTTTTTAACTCATAGTCGTATTGATTTCAAGTAAGTTGATTTATAACCCTCAAAATTCCATGAGTTCAGCAATAAAAACTCAAGAAGCTAAGTTGCCTGAAATAATTTCGAAGAAAAATGGAAAAAAGAAATTTCACAAAAGAGTCAAATAAGTCAAAGCGAAATTGAAAGGAATACCTTTTTCTCTGCAATTTCTGAAAGATGACTCTTTGTTTTATATCCGCTGAACTTTTTTTCCTATTCAGAAATTGGCTTTTCTTGTTATTTTTAAAATGCATTTAGTTTCGTCACATGGAAACGTGAGCTGGAATGGAAAGCGTAGGTCAGTCACGTATTATAAAAACAAACATAGATTTTAGAAACAATTAGTTAACCTTTAGCTTTCGGTCAAGTGAAATGTAAAATATCCTTTTACAACGGGAGATCTGACGCGATTTCATCCCCCTTTCTTAACGACCCTTCACTGCAGGTGACCAGAAATTGCTGTTATCATTTGGAACATGTGTTAAAGATTTACACGTTCTTGAGAAGTAGGGAATTTTGTTCCCTGAGAGAAAGCTGTTTTTGTTTACTTGTCGGTATAGAAAGTGATGCTTTAGGTTCGTTGAAAAGATGTAATTTATAATGATAAAAAAGGTATTTTTCTGTGAAGTGCGTATCATTAAATAAAACATATATTACTAGTAATTTAGCGGTCTTTTTAAAAAATAATTAAAAAACTTCATGGATGTTTATTGAATGTTTTAATACCATTTGGTTTCTTGAAGGGTATAATCTAAAAATGAAAGTGTGTTATAGGCAAAATTACTATAAGTGTATATGATAATACAAAAATACATTATGTAAAAAAGTGCTAAATTTTCAAATATTTAAATAACACATAAGTGATTTCGTTAAGTATCATTGTTAATATTATTACAACGATTTAAATTAAAACAGAAAATGAAATTTCAAGATAAGAAAAAATTAGAAATTAACATATAAGAAATCGTTAAACAATATAGTAACAAATAATAAAGAGATATCTAACGGAATTTATGTTTCCTATTAAGGTCTTCGTTTTTAACTATAACTAAAACGAATATTTACGAATAGTACTTTAATTTAATCTGTAAAATTATTAACCGAATATTATAATAAAGAAATATTATTAATATTAATATTATATTATTATTATATTATTATTAATATTATATTAATATTATATTATTATTAATATTATTATATTATATTATTATTAATATTATCATTATATTTTTATTAATATTATATTATTATTATAAAGAAATTTGTTTCATTAAATAAATAAATAAAATTTAAAAAATGAAACTTTTTCAAGGCTTCATAAAAAGAACCTGGATTTCGACTCAAAATTTGTCAAAGAAAAAGTTAGGTGAAATTAGACGTCAGCAGAACTTCCAGATCCCGACCTGAGACAATCAAAGCTATCTGGCCCGTCCCTTTTTATTTTCATGGAAAAAAAAAAAAAAAATAAATAAATAAAAATAGCTAAATAAAACGGAAAAAAGCGCTTTGACTAAAACGCATCCATAAAAAAGCTAACATATTTAAAATCATATCATATTTAAATGAGTCCAATAATAATACACTTGGTTTATCTTAGAATATAAATACTAGAATAAGATGATTTTTTGAAATTTTGACGTTCTTGCTCTGCCGAGGCTGAGAGAGGGAAGAAGAAAGGGCTTTAAAAGTTATCTCAAAACCTCTCATTGTCACAATGATCAATTTTTGTAAGATGTGGAGAATTAGAATATAAACATTGGGTATTATATATATTTTTTAAATTCAGTCTCCCTTGTTCTTCTGTGCACGTCGGTGGGGGGGGGGGGTCTACAAACTTAAAATCTATCACGGTTTTTGAAGATAACATTGTCAGAATGTTTTCTAAGTTTATAAATAACAGATCGGATGAGTTTCTGTTAATTTGCTCATTTCCCGCTTCCCAGAAGGGGGAGTAAATAAACTATGATTGTATATTATAAAATATATACAATTGCAAATAAAATTACATAATAATACAACTTTTGAAACACTTGCTTGAATATTAAATTAAATATTTAAAAATATAGCCTTACTTGATTTTAGGGATTTCTAAATCAAATTTATAAACTATTAAATTAACTATCGAGAAAGACGATGAAATTTTATGTGCGAGACCTAAAATAATATCTGTAAGATATATAAACAAATCAACATCTTAATTGTTGTTGTTATTTAAATTAAAGACAAATAACCTATTTTTAATTATCCAGATGAAGTTAACAATACATATAACACAAATGTTTGATTTTCTAAGTACAACAGATTTATAAACTTATGAAAACTGTTGAGATAATCCATGGTGATTGTATTTATTTTTCATTTATTTATTTTTAATGCATACAAGTTATGGAGTTTTTAAACATAATTAAATATAAAAATAGGTATTTAAGCTTTTAAAATATTTCTTCAAAAAATAATACAACCTATAATTTAGAAATTCCGCACAATTTATTACCTCACAAATACTTTTATTTTTACTATAAATACATGTTTTCTTTTTCATAAATGCATTTAAATATTATTTTAAATAGTGTTAAAGCAACTGTTTAATATTTTAAAAAAATATGTCTTGTTTATTTCTCTATTTTGAAAACATTGAGAAATGTTTGGAATACTAATTGCCAGGCCTGTAACTAGACGGGGCAGAGGGATGAGCCCCCCCCCCCCCTTATCGCCTTCTAGAGCCCCGTCTAACGATTTCCCTACATTGTTAAAAAATAGCATATTTTAACTTTCCTTAAAAAAAAAAAAAAAAAAAAAAAAAAAAAAAAAAAAAAAAGAGCAAGACATTTTTGAGAACTTTTAACAGTCTTAAATGCAATAGGAATACGCCAAAAATTTTGTATTTGCAACCCTATTCGATTAGTTGCTTTTGTTATCTTGCTAGCAGTATAATAAAATTCTGGAAACGTATTAGAAACATTTCTGTATCTTGAAAAAAAATTAAGTCCAGATGTATGCTACCACATGTGTTAGGACATCGTTATACTTTCAAAGGAACGATCTTATACAGGCTACTTAAATTAACTGATTATTAGTTAAGCAATGGTCAAAGTCTTGACTGAAATATAGTCATTAAAAATCTATGTTTCTAATTTTAAATGGTTTGCTTGTTGACAATGCGTACTTATCAGTAGATGTAGTTACGATGAAATATCCCTTGGAAACTAGAATATCTAAAAATTAGGGAAAAAAATGTTAATTTAAACATGTGAAATAAGAAAAATAATTCTTTGAAAGCCAGTAATTGTTTTATGTTATGGGTGTTGGTAAGTAAATAAAATAAAGTTTTTTTTTCGGGGGGGGGGGGGGGGAGCGTGTTTTTTTTATTTTATCTATTTTTTTTCCTTGTGTTCAATGAAAACATTTTTCTTTTTAATTTGTCATATAACAATAAAAAAAATAAACAAAAATGCATGATTAAGGTTAAGTTTATTATAAGATTACGACAAAAATATCGTGTAGTATAATGCATTAAATTTGTTTTAAAGCATAAATCCGCTACATTCTAACACATTTTCATAATAATTCTTATTAATGCCCCCCTTAAGAGGCTTTTTTAAGAAAACCTAACCCGTATTTAAACGAGGGTATCTAAGTTTCGAAGAAAATCACGAAAAACTCCGAACAATTTGGTAGATGGGCGCGATTGCGTTTGAACCAAGCACCTCCTGTCTAATAGTTTCGAGGGAGATCTTCTTAGCCATTGGTGGGGCCTTTCAAGCTAATAAAATATACCAATTTGTTTTAATTTTTTTAAAAATTGGCTTGTTTTTAGCTTATATCACACAGGGTTTTGTACAAATTCAACACCAATTTTTGTAAAATTGGCAAAATATAGTAGAAATAATGTATTGCAATTGAAATATAAATATATTAAATATTTTATAAAATATGAGTAGTACTATAAAGTATTTTTTTTTTATCTGCGTACGTGCGAATGGTTACAACAATCTTTTTACATGATTTAATATTTAACTCTATAGAGCAACACACAAAAAAAAAAATAGCCAAAACATCAGGAAAATTCAGAAAGATATCGGTGATAGAAGTGAGCTGATTTTTAGTTCTCTCTAAAAGCAGGTGAAGGATAACGGTTTTTCCACAAATTGTAAATTTTAAATAGCCGAATTTTAAGAAAAACTTAGTGTTTATTGACTATCAAGATTGTGTATGATGAGAAGATTTGGAACAAATCTCCGATTTTGATAATTCTTTTTATTATGCAACAGGTTCGCTCTAGTAGCTATCCAAGAAGAACTAAAGCATTAATAGAAATTTAAAAAAATATATATTAAAATTGAAATTGAAAATTTATGGAAAATTACTTATCATTCAGCTGCTTTTAGATTCAATAAAAAATCAAATCATTCCTATCGCCAACACCTTTATGAAATTTCACGATATTTAACTTTTTTTTTTTTTTTTTTTTTTTTTTATGAATTGAACCGTAGAGTTGACTATTAAATTATCTTAAAAGAGCGTTTTTATCGTTTGCACATGCACAGACAAAAATTATTTTATACAACTACTGATATTTCATAAAATGTTTAATTTATTTATATTACTATTGTCTATGTTTTTTCAACTACATTTTGCCAGTTTTTCTGAAACTGTCGTTAAATTTGGTTGAAAACCATGTATAATAAGCTAAAAAACATGCCAGTTTTTTTGCACTTAAAAAAAATGCTATATTTCCCTGATTATACTCTCTATTTATGCAAAAATAAGTAGAAATGTTGTATAATATCCATATATTTCTACTCTGCATCGATAGATCGTTTCGTATAATTTAATGTACAGAGGGATCCCAAATATTATAGTTTTTCTATTTTTTTTTTTTTTCTCTATCGGCTTCCTAAGTTTCCTTCTTATGAAATGGGCATTCATAAATAAAATGGGCATTCATTCTTTTTTCTGCGAATCAAGTGTGGAGCTGGGGAAAAAAGTACGAATTTAAAAGTACATTTTTTTCTCTATACGATGTGTAAAAATTTAAAATGTGCGATATTTAGAAGTGTAATTGCAATAATCGAAAATTGCAAAACCGAATTTGCATGGAAACGCATTTTAATTTCTTTTCTTTTCTTTCTTTCTTTCTTTCTTTTTCTTTCTTTCTTTCTTTTCTTTTTTTTTTTTTTTTTTTTTTTTTTTTTCTATTTCAACAGAAAATGGAGTGATTCTGTTGCCACAATCTCAAAAATGTTACTGGAAACTATAAAAAAATTAATATCTCAAAAATAAATTGAGATAGAGTTTTAAAACAGATTGCACTTAAAAGTACATTTTTCTTTCTATACAACAGTATAAAAATTTTAAATGTGCGATGGTTAGAAGTGAAAAAAATTGTTGCAGTGAACATTGCAAAACCGAAATTGCATGGGAAAGTGTTGGCATTGGCAAAATGACGTATACGTTACGCACAGATATGTTTCGCTTTTATAATATAGATGCATATTTATGAAATTTATGGTATTTTTATTTAGAAACAAAGAGATTGTATAGTATTTTCTATTTTTCTGTAAAGGCAAGACACTGTGAAAGAAGCTGTAAAAGTTAGCTTTTTAAACAAAATTTACCGATGAAGGGAAAAAAAGACATTATATTAATTTATATGAAATTCAGACTTTTGAACCATTTTGTGTTAGAGTAACAATCCTACTACCATAGAAATATGATTCTTCAAATTAAACGAGCGTGCCGCAGAAGTTTTGAAGAAATTCAAACACTTTCTAATTTTTTAGACTTTATTATTATTATTAATTATACCTTTTGCTTTTACTTTTAATTTAATTATTTTATTATTTATTATATTTTTTAACAATTGTTTCGCCATGAAAGTTTTTAATAATTAAATCATTATTTTTTGTTTTCCCTTGTTTTATTCGAGAATAATAGCTATATAAATAATAATAATAATAATAAATTTTGTAATTGTAACATTCTAGCAAAAAAAAAAAAAAAAAAAAAAAAAAAAAAAAAAAAAGAAGAAGAAGAAGAAAATAGAGCTACTTTATTTGATAAAAATCGCTAAAAATTAAATATTTTAAATGAGTTTATTTATTTTAATTTATTTATTTGTATTGTTATTAAATTTCTAAAAAAAGCCTTGCAACAATTTTCATGAAATTTAAATTCAATCCTTGACCAATTGTAGAGAATATTCTTTCAATGAAACAAAAAAAAGGCACATGAATCAGTCGAATAGTTTCGAAATAATTGATAAGCGTACAAAGCGACAACAACAACAAAAAAGTGCTAAATTGAGAACTTCTTCCTTTTCTTTTTGGTGTCAGATGGAAAATAACTGAGAAATTATTAATGCAATCTATATTATGGTTTGCATAAATAAAAATTATTTCATTTGAATTTGACGGCGAATTAGTTATTTAGAAATAATAAATAATACTAGAATTCGACGATTTTCTGAAGCAGATAATGCATAATTCCATTCTCATTTATGTAAAAGGTATTGTTGCGCATGACTATTTAGTAGGCTGTGACCATAGAATCAAGCTGGTTTCTAATGTGAAACTTTCTGAATAATTCTTAACGTGTGGCATCAAATTGTCAGACCTGACAGGATAGGATTTTGATAGAATTGGGAATCGAATTCAGTTTTTCCATTTTGTTTTTGTTATAAATAAATTACTTATTGACATTACCGCAACAAAAATACAACCAGCAAATTTCCACCTTTCCCTAAATTTCGCGATCGGAAATTTTGTTCAAAACGCCAAATTTTACATTATTTTCTGAAATGCTTTTGCCTTTATTAAATAAATTAAAAACGCCATTCAATTATGTAATTTTTTAATAAGAATTTCACGTCTCGTTCATATGTTTCATATGTTAACAATTTCGTATGTTTTTGAATAATAAAAATGAATTCAGAAAAGCTTCCAAAACTAACTCCTTTGGGCTTGAGAACAATCATAAGTTCCGTAAATATAATAATAATTATAAACATTTGATTTTTTTTTTCAATTCAGTGCGTAAAATTACGTACGTAATTTCTAATATTTAGTGCGTTAGTAAGAAAGAAAAAAAATAATAATGCTTCATTTTACATTCTAAGAGTAAACGTGTAGTCAAAATTAGCAACGCTAAATCTCTAAAACTACTTGCTAAATATAATCTATTCATTATGTCTCACAAGCAAGAACTTTCTAAAATACCTTGTAGCCACTGGGGTAGAAGCAGCTTTACGTCGTTTGCGCAAATAATGTTTATTTTTTTGCCAAGTTTTTTTTCCCGGCATTTCCCTAGGATAATTAACATCCTCCCTACAGAAATTCCCTAGCTCGATAATCAGTCGGACCCCTATTGAGCGAAACGGCCTTAATGATTTCTTTACCCGCATGTTGGAGGGGAAAAAGTTTTCGGGATAACGATAATCCCAACCCCGTATTCTTCAACATTTATTTTCTTGGGACTACGGTAATCCCCCCGGAAGCTAAAGGTTAATGATTTTTCTTTTGCAAAGTTCCTGAATTTTATTTTTAATTTTTTTTATTTATTTATATATTTATTTATTTATATATGTTAATCACAAAGTTTTGATAAACAAACTAATAATGTAACATTAAAAACATAAATCATTACCTATATGATATCAAACAATCTAAACATATTAAAAAAATTGACTATCTTTATAAAATACTAAGTTATGCTATAATAATGCAAAAAAGGTAAAATTAGATTTTTCTATTTACTGAATTTAACGGACGAATTATATATATATAAACTGCTATCTGAAAAGTTAAAATAATTATTCGAACATTTTTATTCTGTTTTACACTCGCTGCTGTTTTCCAAATTTATAAGTGAAGAGAATTTTTTTTATAGTTTAATAATTTTAAAGTAAACTTTTTCCTTTGATTTTATTACGGATTTTTCTTTTGTCATCGCAAATATTTTTGAACTCATTCTCGTATTGATTTCAAGTAAGTTGATTTAGAACCCTCAAAATTCGATGAGTTCAGCAATAAAAACTCAAGAGGCTAAGTTGCCTGAAATAATTTCGAAGAAAAATGGAAAAAAGAAATTTCACAAAAGAGTCAAATAAGTCAAAGCGAAATTGAAAAGAATACCTTTTTCTCTGCAATTTTTGAAAGATAACTCTTTGTTTTATATCCGCTGAACTTTTTTTTCCTATTCAGAAATTGGCTTTTCTTGTTATCTTTAAAATGCATTTTGTTTCGTCACATGGAAACGTGAGCTGGAATGGAAAGTGTAGGTCAGTCACGTATTATAAAAAAAACATAGATTTTAGAAACAATTAGATAATGATTTTTCTTTAGCAAAGTTCCTGAATTTTATTTTTAATTTAATTTATTTATTTATATCATCATCATCATCATCATCAACCGTTTTCGATCCACTGCTGGATGTAGGTCTCCCCCAGATTTTTCCAATGTTTTCTGTCAAGTGCTTTCGTCATCCAATTTACACCAGCCACTTTTCTAATTTCGTCACTCCATCTGACTTGCGGTCGTCTTTTTGGTCGTTTTACATCTCTGGGATACCACTGTAGTATATTTGTGCTCCATCTATTCTCTTGTCTTCTTGCAATGTGCCCAGCCCATTTCCATTTTAGCTGTTTGATTCTTTCAAGGATGTCAAAAACTTTTGTCTGACCTCTTATCCAAGTTATCCTCTTTCTGTCTCTTCTAGTTATGCCTAGCATACATCTTTCCATACTTCTCTGTGTTGTTTGTAGTCTTTGTAACATCCGTTTTGTTAGTGTCCATGTTTCTGCTCCATAAGTTAATGCAGGTAAAATACATTGATTAAACACTTTTCTTTTCAAACAAAGAGGCATATTACTCTTCAGAATAATATTGTTCTTTCCAAAAGCACTCCACCCATTCCTTATTCTTCTATTGATTTCATTCATGATACTATTATCCGATGATATTTCTTGTCCTAGGTACACATAACTTTGCACTTCTTTAATCTCAGCGTTCTTGTAGACAATTTTCTTTTTTGGTGTAAATGAATTAAACATCACCTTAGTCTTTTCTAAATTTATTTTTAATCCCACATTGATGCTAGCTTCTGCAAGTTCTTTTAGCATAATTTCCAATTCTTCAGGACTGTTACTGAAAATTACAATGTCGTCAGCAAACCGGAGATGACTTAAATACTCCCCATTTATTCTAATCCCTTTGTTTTCCCAATCCAGCTTCTTGAAGATATTTTCTAAGACAGCATTAAAAAGCTTAGGTGAAATGGTGTCTCCTTGTCTTACTCCTCTTCCGAGCTTGATCTTCGCTTTTCCTTTATCTAAACGGATGGTTGCTGATGCTTTCTTGTAAATCTTCTTTATGATATTGATGTAAGGTTTGTCTATACCAATGTCTTCCAGAGATTCTATTACTGCTGATGTGTAGACGGAATCAAATGCTTTTTCATAATCAATAAAGGCAAGGCAGAGAGGTAAATTATATTCTTTATGTTTTTCTATGAGTTCCCTTACTGTTTGGATATGATCCATTGTGCTGAATCCACTTCGGAATCCTGCTTGTTCTCTAGGTTGAGCTGAGTCCAGAGCTGATTCAAGTCTTGTCGTTAAAACTTTCGTGAAAATTTTATAAATCACTGACAGTAAGCTGATCGGACGGTAATTTTTAATGTTTTCCTTCTCTCCTTTCTTATAAAGTAGCACCATCACAGCATTATTCCAATCTTCAGGTACATCTGACTTCTTCAGACATTTGGAAAACAATAAGGATAGCCTTTTTGCAAATTCTTCTCCAGCTTCATTGATAAGGTCAATTGTAATTCCATCTTCTCCAGGGCATTTACCTTTTTTCATAAATCTAATAGCTTGTAAAACTTCATCTGTCAGCACTGGGATTATCTCTTCAATTTCTGTTAAGATTTCTTGTTGATCGTGTACATTGATTTCCCTCTGATCTTCACATTTATATAGATCATTATAGAATTTTTCAACAATGTGAACTATTTCGTTGCTGATTTTGGTGATTGTTCCATCTGCTCTCTTCAGTGCAAAAATACCTTTTCTTCCAACACATAACTTGCGCTTAGCTGATTTTAAACTTCTGTTATCTTCCAGAACTTTTTTAACAAGATCACAGTTAAATTTTCTGATATCTTCTGTAACGCATTTTCTTACTGTTTTACATAATTCAGCATATTCAATTCTTGATTTAGGATCATTTTTCTTCATTTTAAATTCTCTGCGTTTTTTCATCAATCTTCTTGTTTCTTCTGTTATTTTCTTTGTCTGTTTTATTTGTGCATCACCGGCTATCTCCTTTGCAATTTCTTGTAGAGTATTGGTTAGCTTCTTGTTCACTATTGTAACATCTTGCTCTTCTTCTAAAGTTGATTGAAGTACTTGGAAACGATTTTGAAGTTCCAAATGAAATTCTTCTTTATGTTTCTGGAGGTTTATAATATAGATAGATTTCTTTGAGTGTAGCAAAAGCTTCATTCTTTCCACTTTAGTATTTAACAGCAGTTTGCATCTAACCAATCTGTGATCGCTTCCTGTATTGAAGCTATTGAGAACGCTGCAGTCCTGAATAAGATACTTTCTGTTGGTCAAGATGTAGTCGATTTCACTTGTTGAGCCATTTGCACAACGCCATGTCCATTTTCTTTGCGGCTTTTTCTTGAAAAAAGAATTCATGATATACATCTGTTCACATTCTGCAAACTCAATCAATCTGTTTCCTCTTTCATCTCTCATACCATATCCATGATTTCCTACAGATAATTCACCTTTCTTTTTCTCTCCAATTCTAGCATTCCAGTCTCCCATTATTAATTTTATGTAGCAATTTCCCTTTTGATGCATTGAAGCTACTTCTTCATAGAAATCCTCAATTTCTTCATCAGAATAACTAATTGTTGGTGCATAAACTTGGGTAATTTGCAGCTTGTATCTTTTGGACACTTGTATTACTAATCTTGCAACTCTATCTGATGCACTATCATATTCTACAATGTGATTCTTCCACTTTTTATGAATCAGAAATCCTACACCACTTGTTCTTCCGTCTTCCGTGCCTCTGTAGTATAAAACATGTCCGCTCGCAAGATCAATCTTTTCTTCTCCTTTTCTTCTTACTTCACATAATCCTAAAATGTCCCAGTTGATCCTATCTAACTCTTCTTCAAGTTCCTGTAAACGGTTTTCAGAAGATAGGGAACGTCCATTGTACGTAGCCAAGGTCATCAACTTATGGCAGCCAAGCCGAGCCCGGTGATTCTTAGCACCCTCTGTCTTCATGTCTGTCTGATCGCTGCTTTATTTATATATATATTTATTTATTTATGTTAATTGCAAAGTTTTGATAAACAAACTAATAATGTAACATTAAATACATAATTCATTACCTATATGATACCAAACAATCTAAACATATTAAAAAAAATTGACTTTCTTTATAAAATACCAATTTATGCTATAATAATGCAAAAAAGGTAAAATTAGATTTTTCTATTTACTGAATTTAACGGACGAATTCTATATATATATACTGCTATCTGAAAAGTTAAAATAATTATTCGAACATTTTCATTCTGTTTTACACTCGCTGCTGTTTTCCAAATTTATAAGTGAAGAGAATTTTTTTTATAGTTTAATAATTTTAAAGTAAACTTTTTCCTTTGATTTTATTACGGATTTTTCTTTTGTCATTGCAAATATTTTTGAACTCATTCTCGTATTGATTTCAAGTAAGCTGATTTATAACCCACAAAATTCGATGAGTTCAGCAATAATAACTCAAAAAGCTAAGATCCCAGAAATTTTTTTGAAAAAAATCGAAAAAGGACTTCCACAAAAGAGTCGAATAAGTCAAAGCGAAATTGAAAGGAATATCTTTTTCTCCACAATTTCTGAAAGATGACTCTTTGTTTTATATCTGCTGAACTTTTTTTCCTATTCAGAAATTGGCTATTCTTGTTACCTTTTAAAGCATTTAGTTTCATCACATGGAAACGTGAATTGGAATGGAAAGTATTGGTCAGTCACGTATTATAAAAAAACATAGATTTTAGAAACTATTAGACAATGTTTTTTTATTTTGCAAAGTTTCTGAATTTTATTTTTAAATTTATTTATTTATTTGTGTTAATCATAGTGGCTTTGATAAAGAAATTAATAATGGAAAATGAAATACATGATTCTTTACCTATATGAGATTAAACAATCAAAAACATGTTTTAAAAAAAGTATCTATCTTTCTAAAATACCAACATATTCTATAATATTACAAGAAAAAAATATAAAATTAGATTTCTTTTATTCGCTGAATTTAACAGGCGAATTCTGTAATATATAAACTCTATCTGTAGAGTTAGAAAGATTATTAGAACATTTTTACCCTGTTTTACACATGTTGCAGTTTTCCAACTTTATAAGTGAGGATATTTTTTTGTATAGTTTAGTAATATTAAACTTCTTGCTTTGATTTTATTACAGATCTTTCTTTTGTCATCGAAATATTTTTGAGCTCATACTCGTATTGATGTCAAGTAAGTTGATTTATAACCCACAAAATTCGATCAGTGCAGCAATAAAAACTCAAGATGCTAAGATACCAGAAATAATTTCGAAAAAAAATGGCAAAAAACTTTCACAAAAGAGTCAAATAAGTCAAAGCGAAATTGAAAGGAATAGCTTTTTCTCTCCAATTTATGAAATATGACTCTTTGTTTTATATCCGCTGAATTTTTTTGTCCTATTCAGAAATTGTCTTTTCGTGTTATCTTTTAAAGCATTTAGTTTCATCACATGCAAACGTGAGCTGTAATTGAAAATTGTTGGTCAGTCACGTATTATAAAAATCATAGATTTTAGGAACTATTAGACAATATTTTTTCTTTTGCAAAGTTCCCGAATTTTATTTATAATTTTATTTTATTTATTTATTTATTTATGTAAATCAAAGTGCTATAACAAACAAATAAATAATGTAAAATTAAGTACATTATTCATTACCTATATGAGATTAAACAATCGAAAACATGTCATAAAATTGACTATCCTCTTAAATACTAAATTATGCTATAATAATACAAGAACAAAAGGTAAAATTAGACTTGTTTATTTGCTGAATTTAACTGACAAATTCTATAATATATAAAGTACAATCTCTAGAGTTAGAAAGATTTCTCCAACATTTTTACTCTGTTTTACACATGTTGCTATTCTCTAAATTTTTAATTGAAGATTTTTTTTGTCTAGTCTAATGATATTAGAGTAAACTTTTTTCTTTGATTTTATTGCAGATTTTTCTTTTGTCATCTCACATATTTTTTAAATCATACTCGTATTGATTTCAAGTAAGTTGATTTAAAACCTACCAAATTCGATGAGTTCACCAATAAAAGCTTAAGGTAAGAAAAAAAGGAAAAAAAAAGCTTTCACAAAATAGTCAAATTAGTCAATGCGAAATTGAAAGGAATACCCTTTTCTCTCCAATTTCTGAAAGATGACTCTTTGTTTTATATCCGTTGAATTTTTTTTTCCTATTCAGAAATTGTCTTTTCTTGTTATTTTTAAAGCGTTTAGTTTTACCCCATTTAAACGTGTGTTCGAACGGAAAGTGTTGGTCATTCATGATGAAATGTTGGTCAGTCATTATGAAAAGCATAGATTTTAGAAACTATTTGACTATATTTTTTGTTTCGCAGTGTTCCTGGATTTTATTTTTTATTAATTTTTTAGTTTGTTAGTTGTGTTAATTGTTTTGTTTTGATAAGCAATTTAATAATGTAAAATTACAAAAAAGATTCATTACCTATGAGATGATTAAACAATAAAAATAAATAAGTAAATAAATCGATTTATTTCGGTTAATACTTAGCCTTCTTTAGGATTTAAAATTCGACAGTTGTTCTGAATGCTACTCGTCCTTATTTCACTCATTAATCGATCGCTTCAAACAGTACAGGTGGGTTCCATGGCTAATTCCACTCGCGGAAAAAAGGTGTATTATAAATCTTTGCTCTCCACTCAAATTCATCCATATTTATGAAAGTATGTAGGATAAAATACTCTGCATACTTTTCTACCCTGTTTTCAATTTTAAAAGATTCACAAAAATTTCATTGCTAGTTCATATTAAAGTTCTTCACAGTTATTCCATGTACTTTTGAAATCAATTTGAATTTTCGGGTGTTGATTAAGTCTAAAAAATAACTTTAGCTGTTCTACGAAATAGTATGTAGGTCAGTTTTATCAATAAATCTGTAAAAAAATTAAACAAGAATGGAAAGGGATGCAAAGTCATTTTATCTTACTACTTTCCAAAACTATGCATGGGTTTGATTAGAGAGCTATGATTTGTAATAACAATAATAATTATTATTATTATAATTTTACTTTCACCTCTCAAACTTTTTTCTGTTTTTTTCATGCTTGTGGAATTAACCGTGGAACCAAGATGTATGGCTTTTAGAGGCGGTTTTGTAACTGAAATACAAGTTACCGTTTGTCAGAACTGTTTAAATTTTAAATCCTAATAATGGCTAAATATTAAACGATGTTATTCAATCTTTTGAATAAATTTTTATTTATTGAGTCATTTTAAAAATTACTATTCATTTATATAACATTATATTATATTATTAAGAAGGATTTTTGCATCTCCATCTACTTAAAAAAATAAATTGGACAGAAAATTTTTGAAAAAGAATAATATGGTAAAAAGAAGAATTTTCAAGTTTAGAACAAGAATGATAGATGAAAAAAAGATAAAACTACTGCGACGAATAGAGTAGAGCAAAAGCGCAGTTTTTAAATGAATAATAATTTAAATAAGTTTGAATAACAGATGTATGGTTTTTAAGGTACTTACCTTATAACTCGAAATGAAATACACAAAGACTGAAAATGATAACATCTTGAATTTACTACAACATTATTTATTTACGTCAAAGAATATCAGACAAAACCATGCCTGAATCAAGAATTGCCATTAAGAATAATTTGAATAATACACATATGAATTGACCTTTCTTTTCACAAATAATCGGCTAGAATTTTGGTTCGAATCAAAATACTTTACGTCAAGAATAAACCCGTAAAAGGAGTAATTTAATAAAACAATAATGAACTTCTTGTTTCACCTATCACATGCGAAAATATTTTTTGAAAGAATTCAGTTGTGCAACAGCAGACGAGGAAAAACACTGTTGCCATGTCTGTTCTTATGGTAATCTCTCTTCGTTTATTCTTTCGTCCATAAATAAATACGCATGATTACATTATAATCTTCTGTATCAGTGCGTAGCGCATCCTCAAAATTCCCAAAAGTGGATGTTAATTATATCTGGGCTTCAAAAGACGTTAATATTTATTGATGTTATCTCCTTAGCAAGCAGTTAATATAAATTGCTTCTAAAAATTTCAAATGAAGACGGCACTGAGCAATTTTTACATGATAAATGAAAATGTCCTTAACATGTCGTCTATTGGACATGAAATGACGTTTCCATGTTTTGGTGCAAATCCCTCAACAGGTGGCACTGCTATGCTGCATTTTTGCAATAGCTTTCGCAAGAACTTAATCTTCTGAATCAATGCGCGGCATTACATAAACTTCAAATTCAGTTAATCTTTGACATAAATTGAAGATTTTTTTTAACATTTTGGTGTAAATCTCTAGAAAAGTGGCTCTTTTATGCTACTTTTTTAATGATTTACGCAACAGCTCTATCTCAAGAACGAATGCTAAGATTTCCATCAAACTTCAGATACTATTAGTGCTTCATATGAATTGATTTTGTTTATATTTTGTTCTAAATAGCTCCACAGGTGGCACTGCTATACTGATTTTTTTATGATTCCTACAGCAGCTCTGTCTCAAGAACCTATGGACGTATTTCCATCAAACTTCAGATTAAAATAATCCTTGACATGAATTGATTTTGTTTGCATTTTGGTATCAATCGCTTTACAGGTGTTGTTGCTAATTTCAAAATTCCGTTATGTATGAGATAGAAGAAAGTGTTGGAGTTACTAAATTCGACTACTTTTAAAAGTAAAACTAAACGAAGATAGGTTAGATTTCACTTTATTCACTTTATATTTCACACTTTCACTCCTTTTTCTCTTTATAAAATTTTATGATATAAAGATATTTTCTTTACTATATATTAAACAAATAGCATTAAGTTTAATATTTGAAATATCAAAAAATCAATGTGTAATCTTGTAAAATATACATCTGAAAATCTTTAGAAAAAGATGGGCAAAAACATCAATATTTTAAAAAATAATACAGACTTGAATAAGGGCTATTACAAAATAATTATTTTAAAATTCAATCTGCCGTTAATTTTTTTTTCCAAAATTTACGTTTAGTTGAATATTGAAATAAAGCAAGTTTATCATATGAGTCATACTAAAAGAAAAAAATATATAAAGGAAACAGTCGCCTTAACCTATGAAAATGCTTTTAAATTTTACATAAAAATAATTAAATTGGTTGACCGAATACTTTTTACGGTTAGTTCATGTTTTTTATTTGTGATAATTGTTCTAGTAGTCAAACATGTCATAATGCATTTTCTTAAGATGTCTCTAAAAAAATCTATCCTAAGAATAGAAGAAATCAAAGTAAGCTATGATACATAACATACATGAGACATTCTATGCCATATCAGAAATCTGAGAATGGCATGTAATTTTTCACTCTTGCTATTCATCAAAAAACGTGACAGTTCTTTTATATGATGCTTGCGTGCTGATCGGTACAATTTTGTAACCTATTATTAAAGGGTAGGCGTTTTCAATTATGTATGAAAATGTTTACGGTTGTTTCTTTTAAAACTTTTAACATTTACAAAGAAACTTACTTTTTGATTTATTTTTGAGCTGTTTCGTAAAATGTATTTGCTTCCTTCTTTACTACATTTTAAATTATTTTTCCTATGTATATTTTAATATACATGTATCCGTAAGTTATGCACTCTTTTCACTATATAAACTTTTTTTCTGTGTAAAACTTAACATATTTTTTATAAACTGTATATAAAGCTTATTTTTTTAGTATATATTAAAAAAATCATATTAAGTGTAATATTAGATATATATTAAAAATCCATGCACTTTTGAAATTTTTTAGAAAAAATTGTAAAAGCATTAATATTTTTTTTTAAAGTACGAATTTGAAGAAATGACATTTAAAATAATAAATTTTTTAATTAGATATATAGTTATTTAGTTTTTCATAATTCACTTTTATTTGAACATTGAAATAAAGTTGGTTTGTAGTTTAAATCATATTTAAAAAAATAAAGAAAATTGTTGAAAAAATTAAACTAAAAACATGGGAAAAAGTGTTTAAATTTTACGTAAAACATAATTAAATTTGTATTGTAGACGAATACTTCGTAATTCTTATTTGTAATAAAATGTTCGTGTAATCAGATATGTAGTTATAGTAAAAAACATAAATATATTTAAAAAAAAATAATACAAATTTGAAGAAATGCCATAAAAAAATATTTTTTTAAAAAATAATTTGTCGTTATTTTTTTAAATAAAATTTTTAATTAAAATTTGAAATAAATTTTGTTTATCTTTTGAATCACATAAAAAATAAACAAAATTGTTGAAAAGGTAAACTAATAATGCATATAAAGGAGTTTAAGTTTTACGTAAAGTATAATTAAACTTCTTGTCCGATTACTGTAGATGAATAATTCATATTTCTTATTTGTGATAAAATGTTCTTCTAGTCAAGTATGTCATAATGAATTTTCTAAGATGTTTGTCAAAAAAATCTATCCTAAGAATCGAAGAAATCAATGCAAGCTACGATACATAATTTACATGTGACATTTTATGCTATATTATAAATCTGAGAATGGCATACAATTTTTCACTCATGCAATTCATCAAAAAACGTGACAGTTCTTTTATATGATTCTTGCGTCCTGATCGGTACAATGGCGTAACCTATTATTAAAGGGTAGGCGTTTTCAATTATGTATGAAAATGATTATGGTTTTATCCTTAAAACTTTTAACATTTACAAAGAAAGTTAGTTTTTGATTTCTTTTTAAGCTGTTTCATAAAATACGTTTACTTCCTTATTTGATAAGTTTTAAACAATGTTCCTATGTATATTTTATAATACATGTATGTGTAAGTTATATACTCTTTTCATTATATAAAACTCTTTTTTCTATGCAAAACGTAAAACATTTTTTATAAACTATATATAAAGCTTTTTTTAGTATATATTAAAAAAATTATATTAAGTGTAATATTAGTATAGTAATACTGTACGTTAAAAATCTATGTACAATCACTTTTGAGATTTTTTTTTAGAAAAAATGGGTAAAATCATCAATATTTCAAAAAGATGTAAGAATTTGAAGAAATGGTATTTAAAGAAGTCAATGTTTTAATTCAATATGTAGATAATAATGTATAATTCAAATATGTATAATTCAATATGTATAATTCAAATTTTACTAATTCACTTTTATTTGAACATTGAAATAAAGTTGGTTTATCGTTTAAGGGGGTCCCGGGCTAAAATTTTTCCAAAAATTGGATATTTTTATTGGCTTAAAAAAACCTGATTTTTTACCATTCAATACCGCGACCGCATATTTTTATCCTCATTAGATCCAGAAATATAACACATTTTGCCTTGAGAAGCAATGCATCAGCTGCCCTCTGCAACTTCATTTATCTCAGAATGAATTTTTTTCACGATTTGTCAACTTTTAAAGGATATATCTAAAGTTCCTTGCTAGATATTTATATGAAATTTTTAACACAGCTTTTATGCTATATTTCCAATAAATTTTTTTCAGGTTTTTTAATTTCGAGTGATAATTGGGAAAATATGGTAATTAATGCAAAATTCACTCATGCAAAAACTTCATTTTTTTACTTAAAATTTTTTTATGGAATTCTTAATCAATATTTTTTAAAAAATCCTGACAAAAATTTAAAATTACACATTTTCTGTACACAAAAGTATAAAAATTTTGTAAATCGAGTAAGTACTTCTAGAGTTATACCAAAAATTATATATACTTAAATTTTAAAAATTAAAATTAAAGAAAATATTTACATTTTTTACATTAATTACTCTTATTGTATTAAAATATATTTTAGTAAATAAACTCATAACAAAATCTCTATAAATAAAAAAATAAAATTTTCAGCCCTGGACCCTCTAAAATCATATTAGAAAAATAAACAAATTTGTTGAAAATGTGAACTAAGAACGTATAAAAGTAATTCATACTAAGAACGTATGAAAATGTTAACTAACAAAGTAGATGTTTCAATTTTACGTAAAACATAATTAAATTTATTAACCGGATACTGTAAAGGAATAATTTATATTTCTTATTGGTGATAAAATGTAATTCTCATCAAATATTTAGTAATGATCAAAAGGGCATTACTATTTACAAAAATAATATGAATTTTAAAAAAATGATATTAAAAATTAATTTTTAAAAGAAATTTCTCGTTAATTTTTCTTTCAAATTTAATTTTCAATTGAACATTGAAATAAATTTTGTTTATAATTTGAATCATATTAAAAAATACATAAATATATACTGAAAATGTAAACTAAGAACGCATATAAAGGTGTTTAAATTTTACGTAAAACATACTTAAACTTATTGACCGAATACTGAAGACGAATAATTCATATTTCTTATTTGTGATAACATGTTCTTTCAGTTAAATATGCCGTAATGAGTTTTCCCAAGATGCCTGTTAAAAAAAAATCTATCCTAAGAATGGAAGAAATCAAAGTAAGCTACGATACATAACTTATATGTAACATTCTATGTTGTATCATAAATCTGAGAATGGCATATAATTTTTCAGTCATGCAATTCATCAAAAAACGTGACAGTTCTTTTATATGATGCTTGCGTGCTGATCGATACAATGGCGTAACCTATTATTAAAGGGTAGGCGTTTTCAATTATGAATGAAAATGTTTAAGGTTGTTTCCTTTGAAACTTTTAACATTTACAAAGAAAGTTACTTTTTTTTTCGAGCTGGTTCATAAAATATATATACATTCTCCATTGCTTCGTTGTTGAGTACACTTTTATAAGATTTAAACTGTTTTTCAATGTCTATTTTAATATGCATGTATCTTTAAATTATGCATTTTAAAACAATAAGTCCATTGCTATTATTTAGGTATTGGCAAAAGAACAGACCTTATACAAAGCAGTATTATTATGTTTGGTTTTCAATAATTAATTCCTTATTTTTCCTAACATAGGATTTTATTTATTAATAAATAGTTTTAAGTTCGTATATATTTATCAAAATACACAGCACACATATTCATTGTCTAGTCTGTGCGTCTCCCAGTCCATCTGTTTCCATATAACTCCGTAAAAATTACCCAACTAAATGGCTTGAAATTTAATACATATAATCGTGGGAGTATTTTGTAGAATAATTTGTAATTTTATAAAGAAGAAATCAAAATTCATAAAGTAGACTAAAGTTATGACTGACGTCACGCTGAAAGCGTCTATTTCATGCGAAGTTGTTACTTTCAAACGTAACATAAAGTGTGAGAAAATATTAATTAATAATCAATTGTACATTGAAATACGTTTAATATGGTGAATATGAATATGAAATATATGCATGTATATTTTGCGATGGTGAGAAAGATGTTATATTTTATCTTGCAGATTTTTTTTCTAGTATGATATAATTTTTGTGTTACGTATAAGTGTATAACCCTAATTATAACTTAATTTCTGAAAACTGGATTATATCCGCAGAATTCTATTAATTTAAATAAAGCTTCTATTACAGTAAAATCTGCGGCTTAGCGAATAATTATGTCAGTGCGAGGCTATGAGAAGGTTAACTATCGTTCTTAATTCCAAGAAAGCACATTTTTTTCAAACAACAAAAGTAATTTCACATGGATATTAAAAAGAAAAAGAAAAATTTACATTTACATTTACAATTAAGTTACACAAGATTTAAACGGTGTATTTAAAGTGCCTTACTTAAAAAATTAAAAATAAAATACCGTTGTTCACAAAATACCAACACTCAAAGACTGAGTATTTTATTGTTTGTACTACATATTTAACTTGTTTAATCAAACATGTAAATGGCCAGTAGATGTTTAACAGCAGCTGATTTGACTTTAAAGTTCTCCAATCAAAGGAAAATGAATGATAGTCCGTTTACAGGGACATTGCCGTTTCTTTAAAAAATAAATATAGTTCAACGTTCTGTAATGTTTTAAAAAACTAGTCAAATTAGCAAGTTTTCAGAGTTCACTGTCCCTCAACGGGAGTTGACAAGCGTAGATCCCCTAGTTTAAAAAAATATTTTTCTTTCGATTATATTTATTATAAAATTTCGTTTTTAAAAAATACAACATAATTTAATATATATAATCCACATCAGAATTTTTTTTATGCAAATAATCTTTGTGGAGTACTTTATTAATAATCACTTGCTTTTGAATATAAGTTTAATTTTCTCTTTAAAAATCTCAGAGATTATGAGAAAAGAAACGCCTATTAATTGGATATCTTTCATAATAATACTAATAATAAAATACTTCTTTAAAGGGATTCACTTACAAAAGTTTATTTCTATGTATTAACATTGAAATTTTGCTTTGTAAACAAAAAAATGTAATATATATATATATATATATATATACAACAGTCTTATCCTCCTTATTTAGAATGGAATATTACAAAGTCCTTAGTTTGTTAGTAATAAAGAATTTGAATGAAGTCCTTATTGAGAGTACTTTCCAGCATGTTTGCTAAGAATAAATACAATGGTGCATTAATAAGTTCTGAAAGCGATAAAGTACTTTAATAAAACACCATAAAAAAGCTAACGTCCATCTAAGAAAATGCTTCAAAGTTTGTTACTCCTTTTGTAAATTTGAAAAAAGAAATCAGATATCTTGTAATCATTTATTCTAATTTGGATTAACTGGTGGAAGTTAACTATTTTAAACATTTATTTTCTAGTGTTGAATAATGTCAAAAATTACATGATGATAATAATCATATGATTTCTTACAGACCGGGAAGCGGCAGCACAAACAATCACGACATCGAGTTCATCTCTGAAATTATAGAACTTGTTAAATCTTGACTCACATATTAAAACAAAATTTGTCTGCCAAGTCATATCTTGGTAGAAAATACCATAAAACCCAGCGGTTTACTCCTAGGTGATTTCCTGCATCGAAATATATGAAAATTAATTACGTGTTCATTACGGAGGAAAAATAATAGTACAACAGCCGACCTCACAAAACCCTATGTCATCGAGTTTAAGAAAAAATTCTTTATTTTATGGAAGAGTATTAATAGGGGAATCTAATCATACATATCTACAGGAAGTGAAGTAGTGCATAAGCCAAAAATTGATAACACTACCTGTTTGACTACTAAATTTAGCATCGCGTTTGTTCTAAAATTAAAAGTATGAAAACATGTGAAAATGGATGCAAGAAAACACAATGCTAAGCCTTCGAGTCAACCAATAGCGATATAAATTTTTGGCTTATGCACCACTTCACTTCCGCCAGACACGAATGATTAGGTTCCTCTGTTACTACTTTTCAATAAAATAAAGGATTTTTTGTTGTGCACGATGACATAGGGTTTTGTGCGGACGGATTCCTCAACCATGTGACAAACGTTGAATAAAAAAAGTATTTTTCTGAAACTTGCGATTTTCTGTCATGTCCAGGATATAATATTTTACTAGTTCCATCCGATGTTTTTGCTAAAAGTGCTTACATTGTGTTTTCTGGAATCTTCTAATCGACTGTATTGGCCAATATATTTATGTTTTTAGCTATCTTTTCTTGTATCAAGTCACAATAAACATGTTTTCTGATTGCTTTCAGAATAAACACAATTCTTTATTTAATTATTGCCCACAGTAGAATGATTTCATGAATTGCAAGTAATTCAGATAATCGGAATCCATACCACACAATATAAATAGCAAATTTAGGTTTATTTAATAACGAAATACCTGTTAAGTTAAGTGATTTTTTTCTAAATTTCTGATGGGACTATGGGAGTTCTGAATAAATGGTTTGGTTTGGTTTATTTTTGTCGTCCGATTATCTGCACTAGGGATATAGGACCGGGGGGAGTGCCCTTCGTGGGGGTCTTTCTAAGGGAACCTAACCCGTATTTACGCAAGGTTCGAAGAAAACCACGAAAACTCCGAACGGTTAGGCCGACAGCCGCGATTGGGTTCGAACCCAGCACTTGCCGTCTACCAGTTGAGAGGTCTGTACCTCTCGGCCACTGGTGGGGCGTTCTGAATAAATAAATTCAATAAATCCGGAAATCTGATGGCCTCATGAATAATAACATGGGCATTTAAGAATTAAACTGGAATAAAGAATTTTTTTTTTAATAATTTATATTGCGTAAATTTTAAAGTCTGTGAAAGTAAGAAAAGAATTAAATCAAGCTATACTCAGAACAAACAGGGTTAAGAAAAATATGAAAATCCCCTTTTTATGTAAAAACACACAGAATTGAAATAGGAAACAAATATTATAAATTTACGATTTCATCCGCTTCCCTGATTTGCCCTTACGTCATACGCCAACGTGTTTTTGCCAATCACGGGCGGCATACATACATATACTACATATATCTGCTACGTACGAGCAAACATATTCCAATCGTGATTTATCATTCTTACCAGTGATTTTTTCTTGTAAAATTTTCACTATTTAATCCGAGCATTTTTCTGATTCAATTAGTCAAAATTTCTGTTTTGCAAAACCGTTGACAATAGATTGAAAATAAAATCTGTAAGAGAAATGAAACAAGTTGGAAATTGCACGTGAAGCGTAGCAAATGAGGTGCGTTCATACGATAACGAAGTTAAAAAAAATTTTACTCTCATATATCAATCTCATAAAATTGTAAATAGTGGATTACAATTAAAACGCTCATCAAACAATGTTCTCTCATAACCATTATGTAATGGAATCCTTTTATGTGGCCTTGTAAATCAATAACAGATGCACCACAAATTATGTAAAATACATATTATAATATGTACTTTATAGTTGCATATAACTTTTATTAAGTTCGAAAGAGTGTAACACCATTAAAATGCATTTGAAACATTTTTCCCCATTCACCGTAAAGTAACGGAATACTTTTGATTGTCCCTGTAATTGATGTATGCATCCGAATTTCATAAAATTTGAAATAACTCAACAAAATTATGTAATAATTATGTACTTTAAATTTCAAACGTATAAAATACATTTGAAACTTTTTCCCCATTGACCATAATGTAGTTGAAAGCTTTTGATTGCCCCTGTAACGGATCTATTCACCCGATTATCAAAAAATTTGAAATAATTCGACAAAATATGTAATAATTATGTATTTTCAATTTCAAACGATTAAAATTAATTTGAAACTTTTTACCCATTGACCGTAATGTAATGGAATCCTTTTGATTGCCCCTGTAAATGATCTATGCATCCGAATTTCATAAAATTTGAAATGACTCGACAAAATTATGTGATAATTATGTATTTTATATTTCAAACGATTCGGTTGGGTATTTTTTGCGTTGTTATATGCGGACAGACAGACAGACGGACAGACGGACGGACTGAACGACCACTATAGGTGCTACGTATTTACATAATTACGATCGCACCTAAAAAAGAAGCATTATTTGAAAGATTTAAAAAATATATATTGATTAGAGTTAAGAGATGAAGTTAATTAGGATTTATTTCGTCATATTTAATACCTTCATTTACATTCGCTATTCATCAAAAATGGGTTTGTAATAAAATTAGTAATTTCTAATTGCATTTTTACAAGCAATGAAATTACCTATTCACCAGCGCGCTTATATATATCTTACTAACATGATGGATATATAAAAGAAAATGAAAAGAAGCGTGGTAGGCACACATCCAATTTTCATGACTCTAAAAATAAATTAAAGTTCTTCAGTCACATAAAAAACTGAATAGACATCATTGCTTTCCGTCACATTGTGGTTGCGTGTTACAGTACCCTTGCAAAGTTGACATAAATATAATGCCGGTTTTTTTCTTTTTACTCTTTCTTCTTCTTCTTCTTCTTTCTTTATGGCTTGCAATAACATTTTGTTTAAGAATTATGAATTTTAAATTTTTTTCTTCATCAATGCCAAGATAGTTTAGTTTATAGCCTCAATATTTAAATTATTTATATTTTGAAAAAAAAACGGGCAGTTTAATCCTGGTTGTTTACTGTTAATTCTTAAAATCAAACATTTAGTAACACTAAATATTTCCATACAAAACTCACAAATTTGAAAGAACAAAAAAACTCTATAAATAATACTTTAACTTTACCTAGATTTTAGCCGACTGAAACCAGATTATAAAAGAATTACACTCTAAAAACTTAATATGTAAATTATTCAAATTTACACATACATATGCTTAATTTTTTACAATTACATATTTTTCATGAGAAAACGATTCAGTTTATGATTTTGTTTTGTTTCCTGTGATTTGTTTTGAATATTATATTGTTACTACAAATAAATAAATAGATAGATAGATAAAAAGATAGATAGATGAAAGCGTAAAATAAAATAATATGCATTTTCCGTTTCATCTCATTGAGTTAATTTAAATGAATGCGTCTCGAACACAAACAGTAATACTACAAAACTTGATTTATGTCTGTATTATTATAAAATGTTTAATTATTCAACAGTGCTGCTGCCCTCTCCGTCTTATGAACATATAGGATGATGAAAATACTATAGATAAAGCTAATGTTGACGTTAACTGCGGAAAATCTAACAAGTAAGCCGCATCTGAAAACGGTAATGAAAATGTATCTATTGAAACATCTAAATATATAGACCACGAAGATTATTATGGGGAATGACACCCAATTCAGAGTACGGCGAATAAATAAATATTGGATTTGTAATACTATGTAAGTTTCCGCTAAAAAATAAATGTAGACAGAATTCGTAAAAATAAAAGCTGGCTTAGATATTTAACTGAATATTCTATATAACATAAACTTTGAGAGGAATTAAAAAATGTCATTAATTGTAAAAATAATTATTTTTTTAAAGAAGGGAATATTTGAAGTCGAAAAATGACAAATTGATTGTAAAATTAACTAGACTAATGCAATATGTTATATTTACAGAGTAAATCTAAACAACTATGGCAAAACTTTAAGGAGTAATAGAACACATCAAGACATACAATATTAAAGAAGAATATAAAGATCTGAAACGTTTTCCGAAGTATATAGGTGCTATTAAAATTACGAGTCCAAAATTTCAAATGATTATAAAAAACGGAAAAAATAGTCGATTCGTTTACCGTTTCCGCTAAAACTGTTCTATATATTAGTATTTTCTTGAAAATCATTTTATAAATAAATTTTTAAAGCATAATATATATTTATAGGTGTGTGCGTATATATATATATATATGTATAATATAAGCACACACACAAACATATATATATATATATATACTTTTAATAATTAATAAGTTTACTGTATATTTTTTATTATATCATGCTATTTTATCAAAGTAATTTGCTAATAATCTCATCCTTATAGTTAGAACATATTTTTGTGAAAAGCATGAAGTAAACGTTATTTTAAAATGTTTAAAAATAAAGAAGCATGATAATGAAAATTTTGTATTATCTCTAACTTAAAGTTTGACACTTTAGTAACGAAATATATTTTTTATAATTTAATTTCAACTGAAAGGCATTTAATAACATGTCAAAAAATTATTTAATATTTCGAAAAAAATATAGGTGGAAAGATCTTTTTAAACATCTACATTATCATTTATATCATGTAAGACACATACCCCTGCATCTGACACGCAAAGGCAAACTGACGGAAATGCCGTCAGCTTTTCCAGGCACAAAACTTCACCTAGCACTTTGAAGACCTATTTATAGAATTTAATTATTTTGAGGGTTTTTTAAGTATATTTTCATGTTTCACCTTTAACGATTGTTATGCCAGTCACTAACCATGTCATTTAAGCCAGAAAATTTTCGTGAAATTGAGATAGCTTATATATATATATATATATATATATATATATATATATATATATATATATATATATATATGTATATATATATATCTATTACTTTTTTACTTTTTATAAGATGATAAATAAAATTTTGAATTAATACTGGTTACGGATGACAGTCATAAATCAGAAAAAAAGTGTTTTCCAGATTTGTGAAATTTTATTTCTGTTTACGGGAAAAACTTTATTTACAAAACAAACTATATGCTAAAACAGAATTCTGAAAGATAGCACTCATTTTTTAAAACTTTTGATATTCATTCTTAAAATGAATATAATAAATATATTAATAATTAATATATTATTAATTCATTCTTAATACATATTTCATGTTTAAAAATTTATATTGAAAAATGACAATTTAAAATTCTATGTCTTTTTATTGCTTTATTAATGTTAGTAGAAATAAAATATCTTTTGAAAACACTTATAAGAATATTGTTTATTAGAATGTATCAAAAGAAACTGCATCATATGATATTTAATTGGAAATTTAGTGTGCGGACTGTAATTTTCGTAATTTTTAATATCTATCTATAGTATGTCTTAAAACTTTCTTATTTTTTGTGGTTCAGCTATTCAAATGTTACTGTTAAAAGGAGTTTTTTGCTGATAAAAAATCTTCGTATGGTATTTAATGAAGTTTCATTACTATATTTAAAAATAGCATGTATCAAAAGAAATTGCATTACATAATATTTAATTGGAAATTTAATGTGCAGACTGCAATTTTCGTAATTTTTAATATCTATCTATAGTATGTCTTAAAACTTTCTTACTTTTGTGGTGAAGCTATTCAAATGTTACTGTTAAAAGGCGTTTTTACTGATAAAAAATCTTCTTATTGCATTTAATGAAGTTTCATTACTATACCTAAAAATACCATGTATCAAAAGAAATTGCATTATATAATATTTAATTGGAAATTTAATGTGCAGACTGCAATTTTCGTAATTTTTATTTTCATCTATAGTATGGCTTTAAACTTTCTTTTTTTTCTTTCTTTTTTTTTTTTTTTTTTTTTTTTTTTTGGTTAAGCTATTCAAATTTTACTATTAAAAGGAAATTTTTACTAATAAAAAAATCTTTGTATGGTATTAATGAAGTTTCATTACTATATCTAAAAATATCAGACTATGAAAAATAGTTTAAAGTGTACAGAGACCGTTTAATCACAAGAAATATCATTTACATCATCTAAGTCACATGCGCCTAAATCCGACACGCAAACTGAAACCACTGTTCATGCTGTCATGGTTTTCTGACCCAACACTTCACCGACCGTTTTTGAGTGTTATAGGTAAGTCATTAATATATTATTTTTTCTCTTCATTTAATCGCTGTTATGTCAGTTACCAACTACGCAATTGAATGCATGCAATTTCCATTAAAGTGAGTGGAATTAAGTTTTGTCACATAATTCTTTTTTTATCCAGAAGTTGATGCCTCTAAGGTTTGAATATTAAAAGAACCTGATTCTTCCTTTTATAATCAGTATAAAATTTGATTTAACACTGGAAAAAAATAATTTAAGTTTTAAACGTATAATACGAATAAAAATATCCACTAGTCTCTTTCGTGTTACACATAATTCCGAAAGCAGTTCTTTATCGTGAAAAAAGTTTATAATCAAGAATATTTTCGAGATTGAAAAAATCATTTATATGAAAATGTTTTGCTTTTTCCTGACACTGATTATTTGAAACCTTTTTTTATTATAGTCTATTAATCAATTTTCTGACAGCATAATAATGTTTTTTTCTTTGGATGCTATCAAGTATCAAGTAAATATTTTAACCAACAAAATCGAAGCAACCGCAAACTAAGAAAACAATATAAAATTCGTTATTTCTGTTTTATGTAATAATTACAATTTCTCATGCTTGACTATGAAAATTAATTGTTTGAGATGCCTTGAGAATGAGAAGCACAAAAAACCTATGTATTGGTTTTATAACACGAATAACTGTATTACAAAAAATACATTGAAACTTTTTCGAAAACCAGTAAGAAATTTATCCATGTAAGGATTTTTTTTTATTTGAATGATAAATTCGTTTCAGAGTCTACTAAAGGTATATTAAAAAAAATGTTTTAGGTGTATTAGTAATTATTATAATACCAAGCACATATTGTCGTCATTCAATCCATCAGTCCGTCACACTACTATAACAACACAAAAAATACCCAACCAAATCGTTTGAAATTTAAAATATACAATTGTTGCATAATTTTGTCAATTCATTATAAATGTTATGAAAATTGGATTTATAATTTAAGAACAGAGACAATAAAAGTGTTCCGTTAATTACTGCCAAAGAGAAAAATAGTTCAAGTGCATTTTAATGATTCATACTTTTTCGAGCATAAAATTGATATGCATCTAAGAAATGCATATTAAAAAATACATTCTGTACATTATTTAGTGCAAAGAATATTTGTTGTCAATGTAGAGGGCCCCATAAAATATTCCATTGCATAAAGTTATAAAAGGAAAAACTGTTTGTAGTGCTTTTAATTATATTAAGCTGTTTTACGTTTTACAATATTGATATACGTTGCTGATTGTCACAACAAGTGACTTCCTGTAACTTTTTCTTGCTTTTAAAAGTTTTATAGTACGAATGCACCTCACATGTTACTATTGGAGTGCAATTTCCGATTTATTATTATTATTATATAGTGATTAATAAAATGGTTATTGCGAATTTCTGCTTTTAGTTATATTTTATTTTCGTAGATTAAGAAATGTCTATTTTTGTTTCCTCTGATTTTTTTCCAGATTTCTATTTTTTTTATTTATACTTTTATTCATTTGTATTACAAAGCATTCGTTTGAAAAATATGTAGATATTGTTTTAAATTTTATTTTCTGGTTATTTTGCTTTAAAAATTATAATTACACTTTAGAGAATCATTTACTTTTATTTTGTTAAGTAAAATATGATTAGAAAAATTAGATTTGTACTTAATCTCTTAAGAATAATCCTGGCTAGATAATATGTCATATGAACAATATCTCAATAATTATTTACTGTAACATGTATATTCTATCATAATTTTTTTTTGTTATATCACTGGATGTCTAGTAAAAAACTAAATACATATCTTTCAAAAATTTGATAATTTAAATATTTTGGGACATTTTGAAACCTGTGTTAAATAAACCCCAATCAAAATCCTGAATTTTAAGTAAGGGCCGTTTTGTTGCATACACTAATAGGTGACGATGAAGATACAAAAACAGTGGCTTGCATCGTATCCCAGTATTCCTTGGGAGCAACCGAGATCAGTTGTGCCGTGGAAGCGTATTGGACAAAGGTCTCGAGTTTGATGCTTGAGATCATCAAAGCCCCACCTAGCATATGCAATACTTGTGCTCGTTAAATAAAGTTATTCTAAGTGTTATGTGGTCGGTCATAGAAGTTATCATGGGTATAGATCTCTGGAGAAACCTCTCCTTCCTTTACAGAGACTTATCGAAATTGAGGAAGTAGCGTTTGCCGAACTTCTTCTTCTGCACAAGTCTTACTTCCAACCCTCTAGGTTCTGACAAATGGAAGCTCCAGCAACCATTTTTGCATTTTAGGCACACGCCAACAACAATAACTGAGTTCAGTTGCAGTTGTGTAGGTAACCTGTCCAGTCTGTTCTGTCTTTAAAAAATTCAAGTTTATCGAATCGTCCACCGTGTGCGAAGTACAGTCAATGATATATTTTCTGTTGCAGAACGATCAAAAGAAAAGGCGCGGCATACTGACATAGAACATTTTGCTACTTCATTATGACACAAAGCGTCACACCGTTGCTCAGACCTGAATTTTTTAGGACGCTTTTGACTGGGATTTTTGTCCGGTCCACTGCAATCCAAAACTAACGCCCAGGTTATTCTACCTTTCATTATTTTCATTGTCTCAAACTCATCTCGGCAGTGACCCCTAGAATGAAGACGTGAAAAGGACCGCAATTGGTTGGTTATCTGAGTAAGCGGCATATTTCTATAAAGAAGGCATTCAAAATTTAGTTGTTAGGTATGTATTTGTATATAGTAAGAAAAACATCGTAGCTTTGTTGAAAAAAAAATGTATGTAGAATCTGAAAATAAAATTGTTTTTTGATTTTTTTGGTTGGTTTTTATTTCAATCGGCTTTTATTTAAAAAAACACTTCTCATGTATTTTTATAAATTTATGCTATGTCTGAGATATAATCTACATGCGACATAAAATATCATCTTTAATATATACATATATATTAATTTAGATTAATGTAAAGGTATTGATGTTGATATTTCTGCCTCATACAAAATATTTGCTTTTTTTTTAAATATCCGTATTCTTTTGGAGGCATTTATAAAGGTTATATAAAATTTATTAAAGTTGATAACAATTGTTTTTTCTTTAAATTTATACATTTTTCAGTTATAACTACAAAAATATGTATAGTACTTTAACTTTTTTTTAATTTCTAGTTTTCTAGTTTCTTCCACAAGGGACAACAAAAATGTAATATGTCATTTTCTCATAACGTTGGGGTAGTGAATTTTAAAATAAAAAGATTAAACGTAAAATAAATGGACGGATTAACAATGAATTAGGGAAAAAATATTTTTATTCAACAACACTTGCATTATAAAAGATCTAAATCTGACATGCAACCGCAATCTGTTGAAACACGATTCAAGTTTTCCTGGTCATCAAGTGACTTAGAAATTTTCAATCATATTACTATGATTGTAGCTGGTGTAAGCTTTTTATCTATATTTTTTTTCTTTCTCTTTTAAATTTCCATCATAGAAGTTATTAAGCATGCAGTTGTCTGCATATAAAATGTTATTTTAAATAAGTGTTGTTAGATTTTTTATCTTTTTTTTTTTTTTTTTTACTTTGTAACATGATGACTATGGAATTACAAATAAATGTCAGTAAATTTAATTTTCAAAATTAATTTAAAAAAAAAATACACGTTCTCAAAAGTCTCTTCCACCTTTAGTAATTTGTAATAAATGAATGTAATATAATTTAAAATAACAGTGATCATAGGCATTTACAATTACTATTTAGGCGTCCTTTCTTTAGCATTAAGTACTGTAGAGCAGCGTCTTGGTATCGATTTAAGGAGCGTTTAAAGATCATTTATACGAAGTTTTTTTCCCATTTTATTACAATATTTGAAGAAACTCTGGTGAATATGTACATCTAAAATTCCGAACACGTTTGTAAAATCCCATGCTAAGATTTACTATTATATTAAGTTAGAATAACTGAGCTGACCATTTTAAAAGAAGATTTTTTTTGTCAAAGTTATTTTTTGACGAGCATCCATGTATGATTTGTGTGTATGTATTATTAAAACACATAGAGATAGATAATTTTTCAGCCACAATTTTCCTGCAATAAGGTAGAATACGATCATGTGAGACGTCTTTACATAGTCCACTTTTCATCCTGCCGCAGATTTCAACTAACAGACCGACGCATTTTCCAGAAAATGCTCCCCACAGCATAAAGTATCTTCCACTATAATTCATTGTAGGAATACGATATCTCGAACCATATCTTTTACGTCAACGAACGTAGTGTCTGCAAAGATTACCAAAAATTTTGTACTTCAGTTCACCGAAAAATAATACATTGTTCCAGTTTTCATTTCAACAGTCTTCGTGTTCATTTAAAACACCAGCTAGATCCACTGATTTTTTCTTTCCCTTTTATTTTAATTTAGGAGAGGGTTTTTTTTTAACATAAAGTCTTCCATAAAGTCCTTCGTCACATAAGCGTCTTGACATGGTAGATTGTCTTATTTCAGCAAAATGTTCACTCCGTAAATCGCGGAATATTGCATAGGTATTTTTATGTGGTTTATCAACATTTTTTTGGCCCGATAATTATGCGCACACAAATAGTCGTTTTCTGGAGTCTTCCGGACGGTGATTGAAGATGAAAAATCTGAAGGCCATGATAATAACTTTACATATTTTTAAAATACCGTCCAAAGCAGATTTTTCGATTAACAACTTTGCCACAAGAATGATTCGATCTTCTAGCATGAATCAAATCCGTTGTTTACCAACAATAACTGTTGAATTTTTATTTCTTGAATTTCAAACTCGTTAGTCATGTTGAGTAATTAACTAACACAATAAAAAAATGCAACAGCAAAACTTAACAACTGATAAATGGTCATTCGTTAAGTTCTACAGTCATAACAACCCTCGGCAATTTTTAAAGTGCGATTAATACTCAACTGGTAATCGCATCAAATTAGTAATGTACAGGTAGTTTTTTCTTAAATTACTTCTAAAAAATAATCAATAACTAAAGCATACCCGTACATATTAAAACCATATCCATGCGTATATTTTTTTCTTGAAAAGTATTTTAACATGAAAAAAATATTAGGGTAACTTTCAAATTCTTTTTTAAAATAGTTTTAAAATCATTTGAATTTTTTAATTACACATTTTTAAAAAGTCTGGGAATAATGAAGTAGATTCTTTTTCTATTCCAATATTTGTTATTTCAAAGAATATGCGAAAATCATTAGAATTTCTGCTTTTTTAAAGAAGATGCTATTTTTCAAAAATAAGAGGTCTAGGATAAATTGACTAAGAAATCTTTGAAAGTTTTCCCACTGAAACTAATTTAAAAAAATCTTTTTTTTTTCCTTTACTCTTGGGTTTCTTTTTTTCCATTGCATCTTTAAAATCTTTTGTTCTTTTCATTTTGCAGAGGATTTTTGAAAGAGAAAAAATATATTTGCCGTAAATTTTCCTGAAGCATTTCATTTTAAATGAATATATAAAAGGATCGCATTTAATCCAAAGTAATTACCCAAGAAGTTTTATTATTTTCAGAAAAAATTCATTACGGAATGTTTCTATATAATTATATTTTATTCTGTATACATTTTTTTTTCTTTCGCTAAAAGTTTTCTGTTTTTGTTTCGTTAATTATTTTTAAAATAAATTTTTATATATGATACGTGGATATGTATTTCAAAATATGCAAATATTAAAAATAATTTTGCTTACAAAGAATAAAATAAATAATTAGAAACTGACAATTAGTAAAAGAAATACCTAGCTATTTAGTTTATGAAAATAATCAAATTCAAACATCAAACTCACCCATTTAATAACAACAGAAAAATATTTTTTTATTCTGTCTTTGTATTCTAAATAGGACTTATTTTTATGGAATACATTTTTTATTTAATCTATAGCAGTGTAATTACGTAGGGGTGCCGTGACTCCCGAAAACGTGAATTCATCATAAATTAGTACTTTTTTCCAGTTTTTATTTCACCAGTCTTCGTATTCATTTGCAAACACCAGTCAGACCCACTGATTTTTTTTTAAATTATAAAAGACTTTATACCATAAGTTATTCCATTTTTAACATAAATTGTACACGCGTTTTGACACAATAGATTTTCTTATTTCAGTAAAATAATCAATCCGTAAATTGCCGAATGTTGCAGAAGTATTTTTATGCAGTTCATCAACCGTTTTTTTCTGATAATTCTACGCACTCAAATCGTCGTTTTCTGGGGTCTTCCGGAAGGTGACTGAATATGGAAATTTAAATGAAAATCGTGAAGACCATTGCATCTGTATATATTTTAAAACATCGTATAAATCAGATTTCCGATCGACAACTTTGACACAATCTCACGAAATGTTTGACCGACTAGTATCAAACAAATCTTTTGTTTACGAAGGATAACTGCTGAACTTTTAATCCTTGAATATCAACAACGTTATTCACGTTTATTAATTAACAAACACGAAAAGAGAAAAAATACTGTGCGATAGCAAAATCTTTGGAATAATATCATTAAGTTTTAAACTAATAACAACCAGTGGCAATTTTGTAAGTACGTTCAATATGAATGACTCATTTGGTAATTGCATCAAATTTGTAATGCATAGAAACTTTTCTCCTTCATTATATGTAAAAAATAGTTAGTAAATAAAGTATAATCATAGATATAGAAAGCATAATTTATAAAAAGCGTATTTTTTTTTATTTGAAAAGTATTTTAACATGCAAAAAATATTAAACTAACTTTCAAATTCTTTTTTAAAATAGTTAAAAATAATTTGAAAATTTTAATTATACATTTTTAATGAGTCTGGGAATAATGAAGTATATTATTTTTCTATTCCAATATTTGTTATTTGCAAAGAGTATGAGAAAATCATTAGAATTTCTTCTTCTTCAAAGAAGATACTATTTTTAAAAAAAATAAGAGGTGTAGGATAAATTGACCAAGAAATCTTTCAAAGTTTTCCCACTGAATTTAATTAAAAAAAATCTTAGTTTCACTTTACTCTTGGGTTTCTTTTTTCCATTAGATTTAGAAACTTTTGTTCTTTTCATTTTTCAGAAGATCTTTGGAAAAAAAATATATTTGTCGTAAATTTTCCGAAAACATTTCATTTTAAATGAATATATAAAAGGATCATATTTAATCCAAAGTAATTACCCAAGAAGTTTTATTATTTTCAGAAAAAAATTCATTACGGAATGTCTCTATATAATTATATTTTATTCTGTACAATTTTTTTTCTTTTGTTTAAACTTTTTCTGTTTTTGTATAGTTAATTATTTTTAAAAATAAATTTTTATGTATGATACTTGGATATTTATTTCGAAATATACAAATATTAAAAATAATTTTAATTACGAAAATGAGATAAATAATTAAAAAATGATATATAGAAAAACAAAAACCCAACTTTTTATTTTATGACAATAATGAAGTTCAAACGTTAGACAAAGACATTTAATAAAAAAAAAATAATAGTTATTCCTGTTTTACCTTCTAAATCTGACTTATTTTTATGGATTACTTTTTTATTAAATCCATACACAATAAAAATCTCAATTAACTTAGCTATTTCTTTTTGTATTGTGTCTGCATATTTTTTGTTTCGTATTCTGTCCAACAGGTGTCCACGAAAATTCATAAACTGATGGATTTTTTGTGTCAAAAGAAAACAAATAACTGAGTAAATTTGAAACCCACAAATAAACTAAGGTTTTAATGCTATTATTCACCATCTACCTCAACCTAGAGTACCTCTGTTATATGCTCAAATTAATTTCATTATAAAATTTGATTGGACATTATTAAGGACATGTTCAATTAGGATTAAAGATGAATACTGTTTGAGCGTGCAACCTATGTTTTCGGTATAACTGGGGGTTAAAGTACTTGGTGAATAGGAGCAAAAGCATATAATCACGAAACATAAATAACTCGGCGTTCAAGTTTGAACAATCAGTCTTGGCTATTATCATGCAAACTTGTCATGTCTGTCACATATTATGATTTTTTGCTACTAGTAATTTAGGACAAATGATTTTGACTTAATTTATCGATTTGACTTAATTTTAATTATTAAATATTTCATCAATTTAATGAGACGAAATAAACTTTTCGAAAATAACGGTGGTCAAAAAGCATGGAAATTTTCAGCTGGATGACAGACATGACAAGTTCGCATGGAAATAGCCACTTACAAGGGAATCTCTTTTGAAATTGCTCGCACCTTGCCTTGAGACTTGAAGCATTTTAAAGCCCTACATTGGGAAGATTAAGAATCGAAAAAAAAATCTGTTAATGTCCTATTTCTGTATAATGTAGCAGTATAATTTTCTAAAGTTGCTATTTTCGAGTTCACTTATCGCTCGATTAGCATAGTCTTAAAAAAAAGAAAGAAACGCAATAAAAAACAAGCTTTAGTTAATAATAAATATAAAATACTGTAAAGAAATTTAAAAATTGCTTCAAAAACCTACGGATTTTTTTTTGAAAGCTTACGATATTACATTCACATTCTGACGGGGTAAAAATTGGCGTATTTTCAAAAGTAGATTTTCCCGGTAACCCTAGCCAAATGTCATAGCCCAAAAACAAGGCGATATCCGCGCCATATTTGGCGACTTATCTCACTTTTGGCGTGAAATAAATAAAAAAAAAAAGCATAAGAAATATATAAAATATGATTTTAACACAGATTTTTATCGGTTCTCTTACTTTTATGCATAAGGCTACAAAATGCAGGTCTCGATACAAGGTGTAAACAATAATGAAAGTAGTTCCCTTCTTAGAAAAGGGTCTAATTGCTTATAACAAATGATAAAAGCAGTTCAAAGCGTCCCTAACCGACAACCATTTATTTATTGGCTCCTTACCGTTTTACTGTTCTTTACTGGCTCTATTTCAATGAGTAATTTAATAAATATATCTATGTTATTTTGCACTAATCTATAATATTGCACAGTTTACACCACTTTAACTTATTTCATTCTGTATGTTAAATTACACCATGAATGTAGAATGAATGACAGAATGTTTAAGGGGTAATGATATATATATATATATAACAAAACCAAAAGAAAATCTTTCCTTTATGATAAAAGGAAAGATTTTAATTTTGAAGTTAATAGCCTCACTTACTGGTTTTCATGTATTAGCAATAAAGTTTTAAAAAATATTATGTATTCACAAGTTAATAGGATCCGCAGGATTTGCAATAACAAAACAGATCTAGAATTGGCTATGAGTGGTTTAAAAAAGATTTTAATGGTTAACTGTTATCCATCTTATATGTTAACTGAAAGTTTCTGAGTCTCAGTGTTTCTTTACTTACGGATGCTTGATTTCAATTTAGGGCGAGATTGAAGCGCTAGTGAATGGCCCCACTAGCTGAAGAGGGTTTTGTATTCCTGGGGGTTTGTATTTTACAATTTTATTTTTTATATTTAGTTTTGTAGGTAATTTTCCTTTTTTGTTTGTGTAATTTTTGGTCTTGTCCTTTGGTATTTTTAAAAAATTTTTGTATATATTTATAATATTTTTGAAGGTTTGAGTTTGATTTCTGAAATCTGAGAAGTTGGGGGCTAAGGATGTAATTTAGCTTATGAGCCTACATCCTTTCAGAAACTTCTCTTTATTTACCCCTACATGGAGGGGCCTCCCTGATGAAGACTTCCATGTATTTTGGGGATTTGGAATTTCTTTTGGTTTTGTTATATACATTTTTTACATTTCTTTTTGTAGCATTTTGCGCATTGGTCTGTAAAAAACTGTTTATTTGTTTCTTCATTTTTTTAAAAATTAATTGAATGGTTTTAATAAAATTGTATATATATATATATATATATATATATATATATATATATATATATATATATATATATATATATATATATATATATATATATATATATATGTGTGTATATATATATATATATATATGTATATATATATATTTAGTGCATGTGTTCAGAATTATTTACCACATTTGTAAAAGTTAACTTCGACTTTTTTTTCTGTTACACACAAATTTCGATTCGCTTGCATTTAGCAAAGGTGTTGACGAACGCTAGAGGTACCTATCGTAGCAGAAGTATAAAAGACTTGTTGATAGTGATTTCCCAAAAAATCGCCGGTAATTAGACAAGATATTAACCCTTAAAATCACGGATGGTTTGAATAAATATATAATTAGGGGCAGCGAAATTATATACTTATAAATTTTAAACTTATATACTTACTTTATAGTAAATACTCATACCAATGGCTTTTAAATTTTTTTAAATTCTGAATATATACAATGTTATCAATTGTTTCGTAATTTTGAACCATCTCCCACCTTATGATATCATATGTTATTATATTTTAATTCCTTCTCTTCTTTTTTAGCAGTGATATCTTTTTCAATGTTTGAAAACTAAATTTTCATTTTTAAATTTTTTCTTTTGTTTGGAATGATATAAAGACATTTTCGTACATTTATTTTTCGCAAACTTTATTGATTCAAATCAAGAAAAGTGAATAAAATGTCACTCTCTATGTGATTTTTTATTAAATAAAGCTTTAAAAAAGTTACTATTTAAAACTACCAATAACAGCTTTTTGTTACATAATGCTTTCAACAGTAATAATGTCTTCTTGAACATAATTTTTACAAAGTCTTATTACCCTTTTCGCAACAATTTTTTTTAGGAGACACATTACCTATGAAACCATCGCTTCAATTTTGAATAACATTGTAATATATGTGGTGGCACAATTGTTAATGCTAAAAAATAAATAAAATTATTATTATTATCTTGTAAAGCAACTTGTTGTACTAAAATTTAAATGAAATAAATTAACCTTTTAAAAATTCCTATTTATTTTATAAATATGAGTATTTAAGCTTCAAATTTTTTCACATTCATTGGCATGTATTAAATAAAATTTTGTATGGATATTCGAGATTTTACCTTTAATATGTGTTTTTTTCTCTCGTCAAAAAGAGAAGGAAATTTAACAAACTCTCGGTTTAGATATTTAAAAAAATAACTATGAACTTGAATGTTAAGTATCTATACACAAAAATGTTAAATACTCCATGGAAAACAAATAAGAACTAGTCGTTGGGGTACCACCGTAATACTTACCCATCATGGATATGCATAATATACCACATGGAAATAAAACGCATGTAAACTATTTATAAAGTGCACCGCAATTCCAAAATAAAATTTAAACGCAAATTTAAATAGTTTTAAGAAACACAGTAATGTTCTATTAATGAATTGCTGATGAGCCAATTTCGACAAATTATATAAAACGCCAAAATACTCAAGTAGTACCGGATTGCGTAAAAGAAACATCCTTATAACTCCAAGAGTAATAATCATATTAACTAATAATTTACTGTGTCGGATGAAGCGTCTCATTTTCAATTAAAAATATCTTTAAATTGAAATTTGACTGAAATACAGGGTCATGAAAAATCGAAGAATGTGAAAAACAAGATTACAGATATCTAGGCTACTAATATTTCAATCAATTTCGTTCTTTATGAAAATATTTTTTTAATTTTATTGCCTTTTACTTCCACTCGTATTTTCTAAACGATTTCAATATTTACCCTATACTACGTATAATGGGTAAGTAAAAAAAAAAAAAAATAAATAAATAAATAAATAAATAAACCTCTATCTCAATTACCAAAAAATAGTCAGGGTTTATCGAACAAGCAAGTTATAAAAAGATGAAAACGGTGAAAAATGAGTTTAAAGTTTTCATTTGCATGGGTAATTAAGCTGGATCTGTTAACAAAATTTACAATATCTCACAATATAACAGTCGTATAGGGGAAAATGGGACGTCGTATTATTCAAAATTAAAGAAGTTTTCAGTTAATATTTAAAAAAAGAAAAACGATGTTTTGACCAACTTCAATGTACTGTAACCACTTAATAATGCAAGATGTATTTATTATATGTATTGCACGGAATCCTCTGAACGCGAGTAATTCTAACAACTGACCGTTTGTTATTTTAGAAAATGTATAATGTATATAAAACTATTAAAATTCAAATTGAGTCCAGTTTCGAAACTAAATTTATACATGATCAATATTTATAGTTTCCTGTAAATGTAGATAAATAGATTTTTAATCCTAAAATTAACGATAAACCTTGTTTACAATTTGGATAAAAGGATTATCTGATGTTGCCACTGCATTATTTACAACTTAATTTAAATTCCGTTGCATATTCCTCTACAATTTACTATTGACATTTAATTTAACATCCATCAAAAGTGTAATTAAATTCATCACATATATGCAAATATTATTCTAACAGATGAGATATTGATATTACTTCATTCTATTTGAAATTTCCTACTGAAACATATTACTCGGTGTAACAAAGCATGTTTCAAAATATAACTTTAGATAAGAATCAAAATCGTTTACATCTAAAGGTAATTCAAAGATAAATTTCGATTTTGTGTAGTTAAATTGAATACATTAGAGTATATTATAAAACAAACAGATTAATCCGAGTAATATTATATGCTAATTAAATGTAAACATACATTAATTTAAAATAAGCCTTATTATTAAACTGCGAAGTACTTTATTTATTTAGTTTTATGCTTTGAACACATGTGTTGAATTACGAGTCATACAAATATATTTATAGTTTCATTGTTTTTTTGCAAGATTAATATATATATATATATATATATATATATATATGTGTGTGTGTGTGTGTTAACAATTGAAGATGTAAAATTAGAGAATTATATACAGGGTAACTCTCAGCATCTTCTTCATTCTTAATTGACCATAGTGTAGAAGAGCTGTTGTAAAAAAAGGTCTTGGACTTATTAGCAGCCTTGGGAGCTTTTGTGAAATATCCTTCGGTAGAAAACTGGAAGTGAATAACAATGCAGTGTGTATTTGTGGTCGAAACGTCGTTTTCAAAAACTATTATTGTTGTATGAGAAGAGTTTATATGAGCAAAGCATTTCAGAAATTTAACATCCTATGATTATATTAGGAGAATATTTCACGGGGACGGTCGTTGCAGCAACTGAGAGCAATAAAGTTGGCGCGTGCATACACTATATAACCTAAGGCGACCTCCAATTTGCGATTTTAGACATTTTGTAATATATCTAAAAACATACATGAGAAATTATCCTGAAACATTAAGATTGTAAACATAATAGTACAGGTCATACATTTCCGTTAAGAGTTTTTACCGTAATTTCATAAGGGGAGGGGGCATCAAGAAATTGAAAAAAAAAACGAATATCTTTTGGATAACCCTGTCAAAACTAATGTAGCAAAAGCGTTCAAACTATAGATTATGATTAAGCGGCTTATTGAAATAAATTGTGTTCATTTTTATGTGGATAGCAAGTATACTCGTAGAGAGATTTAGGTTTATATAAAAACAGTCTACATTTTTTTCTAAGATTTTTGCTTATAATTAGTGGAGTTCTCAATATAAAATTATGTCCTTTTCGAAAAATATGTCGTGAAATATTGTACACAATATCCTGTATTCAGAATTAAAAAATAATTAAAACTATATGGAATTTCAGCAAGTTTAAGAAATAATTTTTCATTGCACATGCGTGAACGCCATCAAAATTTCATTTAAATATTGTGTTAGAGTAACTTTTGTGAATGTCTCAAAAACATGGCGTGAAAATTCTGAAGTTATCTTTGATAGAAAATGAAGAAAATCCGTTGTTTCCAAAATGAAGCGAAAAAATGAAAGATTGTATACAAATATTGTGTACATATTTGTGTTCGTGCAATATTGCGTATTCTATATTGACACTAATCAATGGATAAATGTATACAACCTCTTATCTTTTTACCATCATACTAACGTCGACGAGCCAACAAACTATATTACTGAGGTTTATATACAACCACTAGTTTAATTACACAATTAATAGAATTGATGAGTGTGACATTAAGACGCAGGTGCATATTTTCTATTAAAATAAAGTCACAAAATGAAATTAAAACACAATTTAAAAATAAATTCAATCGAAGTATTCTGTGCCTATCTTCACAAAAAGCTACAAATGTGGTTAGTTTGTGTAAATTAATTTTATTTTCTCGTCGAAATAATCTCTATTTTGCTTACGTGTGATATTTTGAAAGTACATGTCCAAACGTCATTTTCTTCCGCAATTTCACATGGAATGTATCTAGGCTGTTGAGTTGGAATAAACAAAAAAGGTTTCAAAATTTTCTAGAAAGATATTTTTATGCATAGTACTTCAATATGAACGCTCTACATCTTAATATGATTGTTATGTCCTCACAGGGCTATAAATGTGGTTAGATTCAGTATAATTACCTTTATTTTCAAGTCGAAATTATCTCTATTTTGCTTACCTGTGGTATTTTTATAAGTTCATATGTCATATTTTACCGCAATTTCACATGGAGTGTATTTAAGCTGTTGTTTGGAACAAAGATTTCAAAATTTTCTAAAAAGGGTTTTTTATACATAATACTTCAATATGAACGCTCTAGAGCTTAATGTGATTGGCAAATCCTCACATTACTGCAATTGTGTTTAGATTGAGCATAATTAGCTTGATTTACTCGTCAAAACAATCTCTATTTTGTTTTTAAGTTTAATATTTTTTAAAATACATGTCCATGCGTCATATATTTCCACATAGAGCATATTTAACCTGTTGAATTGGACAAGATATTAAACAAGAAAGATTTTAAAATTTTCTAGAAAGTAATTTTTATAAAACTTCAATGTAGACACTGTACACTTTATAATTGGTTTTTCATATATTTCCCACCATTTTTGAGATAGAAACACAAATCTCCTTTTAGGATATGGTAAGGTTTGAACTGCGAATAACCGTTTTACTGTATTCTTTAACTATGATTATAGCTGTAAATATCTTTTTTACTAAATCTTTGAAGCAAGAAACCATTAAGAAATTTCCTGTATACAAGTGCAAATCACATGTTTTAATATAAATACAATAAACTTCAATTGCATAATTAAATTTAAATCTCACTTGAGACTTTGTAAAAAGAAATATATTAAAATTTCAAAAATGTGATGTCACCAGTCTAATAGTGACATGATAAAATAAAATTTAATACATATTCAATCATATTTTAAGGGTGAAATATAATTGGACATGCTGCAGAATTGTGATTACATTCATTACATACAGCTAAAAGTTATCTTAGCACACGATAGTTTTGATATTTCTCTATTCAAATTTGAAATTTAAATCTTGAACTGTTATTCAGTGTATACATGTTTGACAATTGATCTGCCGTATGTATCGATAAGCATCATAATGCGTTGAAGCTCAAAATAATTCTGAGGTAAATCTCAGTTTTCTCAAATTTAATGTAGTACGTTTCATTATTAATAAAATATATTATAAAACAAACAGATTAATTTGAATAACAAGTTGTGCAAATGCGAAATACATGTTCATGCACTGCACAACAGAAGATTTATCAGCAATGTTATTTAAAATTACTTTATTTGAAAATTTATGTACTTTAGAAAATTTGTGTTAAAATGCTACTCATAAAAACATGTTTCTATTAAGAAAAATATTCTATTCTGATTTCATTGTTTTATTTTATTTATTCATTTATTTATTGATGAAAAGTTGTTTAATGTTCTCCGAAAAAATTGAAGTGATTTTTACACTATGTTTTTCTAATTTTAATTTTTTTTTCTCCCATGTTTCTTGTAATTCATATGGTAAAATTCTAGGTAGAAAAATATGATTGCTACTCTAATTTCATAGTTGTAAAACTTGTAGTCTAAAATTGTTAAAATGTATATATTTTCTAATAATATGATTCTTTAATAAGTAAAAGGGTTGCAGAGTAAAACTTGTTTAAAACATATATTAACACTTGTTATTTTTCACGGTTATTTCTTCTAAAATATGTAAGGTTTGGCGTGCTAATTAACGAAACTTCGATATTTATCCAAAGGTGTCAAAACTAGTATTAGATTTAAAAAATTATAATTACGTTTCAGGGTATTATTTTTTTTCTAGTTTTAATGACATTTTCCTAATGATGGCAACTAAGTTTGGTTAATTTAGTAAAAAAAAAAGTTAAAAATGGAGAGAAGCTTTTGAATTATTACAGTTTTTCTTTTTGTAATTTTCAACTTGAAATTGAAATTATATTATATTTCTATCAATAGCAAAACAAAATTGTCATATTATGTTGTTATTGTGAATAAAGTGTATCAGAAAAATAAATATAAATTTTTTTTTTCTTTGCTGTCAGTTTTGAACTGAAACTGACTATAAAAATGAAATTGAAATTGAAAAGAGAAATCTTTGAAATTGGAAAGAAAATTTTAAAAGAATATATAAATGATCACTTATTAAAAGCATATAAAAAAGGCAAAATTGCATCTAAATATTTGCAGGTATATAAAATGTACGAATTCTTTAAAATAGTATAGCTATCAAACCAGAATAGCATTTAGAATGACAGTTATATCATATGTAAAATTACCAAAGATTAATTTCGTAGTATTTAAAATACGTAAAATATATTATTACACATTAATTTTAAATTAATGTGTAATAATATATAAATAAATAAATAAATTATTAAATAATAAAATAAATTATTACACTTTTATTACGTAATTATTACACAGTATTATTACACAGTGTTATTACACATTTATTACGTAAAATAAATTATTACACATTAATTTTTTTAATCGCGAATATTAGGTGATATTACGAAAATTTTAAATAAAAATATTTTCAAACGCTTTTAAATTAATGCGTGAATCTTAAAAGTGAAAAAAATTAAAATAAATATATTATTATGTAAGTAAGATACTTCATTGCGAAAATTACATCATATGCTGAAACAATACATAAAAAAAATTCAGACGAATATTAATGTGACATAACATGGTATAAATTTAGTGCGGCTAGTAGTTTTTTATACATTAAATCACATTAAAAGAGCAAATATAGGTAAACGCATGTACAAAATACTTTTCTTTAATTTTATAGTTTTATTTTATTGTTATAGGAATTACTATTTGATAAATCCATTTTAATAAATTCCGATATTCTTATTAATTATTATAAACAATATATTTTCGAAATATACATAATGGAATGGTGTATAAGCATACATAGATAAATAAATAAATAAATAAATAAATAAATAAATAAATATATATATATATATATGTATATATATATATATATATATATATATATATATATATATATATATATATATATATATATATATATATACATATATATATATATATATATATATGTATATATATATATATATATATGTATATATATATATATATATATATATATATATATATATATATATATATATATATATATATATATGCATATATATATATATATATATATATATATATATATATATATATATATATATATATATATATATATATATATATATATATATATATATATATATATATATATATATATATATATATATATATATATAAACCTGGATTAAGTTACATTTAATCCTGAAATATCTGAGATTCGATCAAAACATATAATATATACTTAAAATCTGAAAACACAATGCTTATCATTACTATTTTTATGAAATTTATCACTAAGCAGATGGATATTTTTGACCTCGAAAATAAAAAAAAGTCAGAATGATAACGAACTTTTTGATCACATCATTGTATATAAGCTCATTTCCAAATTTGTAAGTGATCTTGCTTATCAATTCCAAAATTATATATCATCCCTACTAAGAATAATCTTAAGATTATCTGAAGAAATTGCCACTTTCCACAGAAATTCTACAGAAATTTGAAGCTTAGCTTTACCTTTAAAATATCTGCAGAATTTTTTAAGATATTCTCAAAAATATCTGCATAATGGGCCAAATACCTTCGGATTTCACACAGATTTTGGGCCAAAAAGCTATAGATTTTCTTTAGATTTTTTTTAGTGGGGATTAGTTACGATAAAGCTAAATGAGGCCATTGCAATTGAAAAATACCCCATAAAAACGGTAAAGCATGGCGATCCGAATACAGAAGATTGTCACAGTTATAGTGATAGTATCGCCCAATCCTCCAAAACTTTGTAATATTTATAAATTGGGCAAATTACTACGTTTATAGAGACTCTGAAGTCTTAACTGGGGTTGCGCACGAAGTTCGGATATATATATATATATATATATATATATATATATATATATATATATATATATATATATATATATATATATATATATATATATATATATAACCATTATACAAAGCTACTTTTAAATATCTACAATCAATATGGCATAACCCTTAAAATAACAAGCTAAAACGATACAAGATTAGTTGGCAATATTGGAACAATAACGTATATTTATATATATATATATATTATTCATAACATTTAAATGTGCTCCTTTCATTTATCATGTGATTAATACGGATTGTATACGCACATAAAATACATAGCAAAATTTAAATTTATGACAGTTTTAAATTCGTCCTCATTTTTAATTCTAAAATTAATTAAAAATCTTACAATCATACTTAGAAAATTGAGTAAAAGGCTAATGTATTTGTGCTTGTGGTTTATATACAAGTTAATTTAAATTGAGCTGCATATGCAACAATTTAATTTGTGAAATATAATTGAATCTACAGAGGAAATATTATTACATTCATCACCATATGTAAATGTTACATTAACATACCAGATATTGGTAGTTCTGTGTTTCATAAAAAAAAATCATCAAGCTATCCAGTGTAACAAGACGTGTTTCATAAGCATTATTTAAACTGGTACTCATAACCATGTATTTTTATTACATCTGATAGTTATTACTGCATATATTTATTACTTACCATTTTAAAAGATTTACATTAAGTCAAAAAATAAATCATCCAGTAATTAGACATACACATTCGTTTCAAACACTGATAATGGTCATAAAGTATAGATATGTTTTAATCTTTTAACGTTCATTGATTTATTTATGAGATCACAAAATTTTAATTCCGTAATGCAATAACACCGGAATTTTAATTTTTTTTTAAATCTATTTTATTATGTATGTGAAAAATCAATTTTTCTTATTTACAAATGTATTGGTTCATAATTACCAGTGTCATTTATTTATTTGAGCATAATAACAAAGAAACTTTTTTGTACGTTAAAGGGTTAATTTAAAAATTTGATACTATATAAAATTTTAGTTTCTTTATAAACATAGCGTGCTTCTTTATAGATTTTGTTTTGAAATTGGCAAAAACTGCTTGTAATCACCATCAATTTGAGAGCTGATAGGGGATTTGAACTCAGTATATTTTGGCATTTCACCGTGAATAGACTTATTCCAGAAAAACGGTATTAAACTTTGTAAAACGCCATCAGTTTCTTGTAGACGACATCCAGTGAGAAAATTTATTTAGGGGTCATTCCAGGCGAAATGAGCAAATTAGCTGTGGCTGCCATGTCACAGATTTGAATGAAAATTGGCATATGAGTACAACATGTTTATTTATGAAGAAACGCAAAATAAGAGATTACAGGACAGATTGTTTAAGCATGTAAACTGACTTTAAAAGTTGATACAAAATCAAGTTCTTGCTTACATGCTTTAAATTTCAATCTGTATTATTCGCGTTAGGAATGAAAAAAACTATATCATAAATTATTTTCAGATAAGAATGGATACTAAGTAAGAGATTAGCGTAATTTAGGATTTGAATTTTTATTCCTTACTGAGAAAAAAATATAGAAAAGGAAAATTTTAAAGAAAAAAATCCAATATTTCTTTTGCTCATAATAATTTTAGGACATTCGCTATGACTTCAAAACTATTTGACATTTTAGATAAAAGTATATATTTTGAACACAAGAAGTTTCATATATGCCTTTTTTATTCCTTAAAGTGAAAAAAAGAATGGGAAAAGGCATTATTTCTGCTGCTCTTTTAGTCATGAAGGAAATCTCTTATATCATTTCAAATTACTTGATATCAAAGATAAAAGTGTCTATTTTAAATATTCAAATGCTACTTCTCGTCTTTTCTTCTTTTATTTTCTCTTTTCTTTTTTTCTTTCAGACCTATAATAAAAGCAATGAGAATTGAAGGATTAATTATCTAGTTTTGTTAAAATCCAATAGATGGCAGCACTATTTTTTAATTGAAATCGTACAATATTTTTAAAAAAGCGCGCTAATTCAAAGGAAAATTTGCGTGAAAATACTTTTTTGAAATCATTTTTTTTTCAATGTTAGGAATCAAAAGGCACTATTAAAATTTTTCGAGCATATTATGGACTTATTAATCTTTATGACTGTGCAATATTGTTTAGGACGGACCTGTCCCTTAATTATTATTCGAGCATAAATAAGAGGAAAAAATACGATTTTGTAATTTTTTTGAAGTTTCTAAGTTTTTTTTGAAGATGAAGGAATTAAATGATAATTATCAAACTTGGGGAATTCAATCTTCATATATAATACTGTATCATGGACCAATTTCTCACTTGTTTTATCATTTTTTAAAATTTTTATAATGTTTCGAATTTTCTCCAAATTCACAAATTTTCAATTTTAACAACCCCTCTAAAATTAATTAAGTTGTTACCAGATTGCTATTGCTAAATAAATAAAAAGATAATTATTCAGAGGTTATAAAATTGTAAGCCAAATTCATTTATGTTAAGTATTTTTCAAGATACGGAGCTTTAAACTTGCAACATTGGACGATTGCACACATGCCGTTCTACATCACAAGTTTTTTTAAAGTCCAAAACTGCTAAAATAATTTAATTTTTGTCAAGATATTTTCCAGAGCTCTATTTGAATATGAATAAAACCCGTGCATGAAATTTTATTAAAATCGGTTACCATGGAGCCACGACTTTTTTTAAATTTTTGCTCATTTGACATGGAATGACCCTTAGTCTAATAGACCTCAGTACTGGGCTCGACAGTCATACGATATCACATCAATAGATTTTTTTCTTGGGAGATATGTCAACCCTTCACAGCACAATTTTTTTAATGAAAAAATACTTTAAATCTATACATTTGTCTAACAATTGGGAAAAACAGAGAGAATCGGAAAAAAAAAGAATGGGAAAAAAAGTAAAGAAAAATTTAATTTTCAGATTTTCAGCTAAAATTTGATATTTTATGGCGTATACCCTACGTACATAATTACAGTTTTAAAATAGTGAATTGCTATATTTTGCAAGTAAATGGACTTTAACTAATTAATTTTATCTGCTTAACACTCTGCAACATTTTTTATATTAATATTTCTGAATATTAAATAAATATAATGAAAGTAAATTTTTCTTTAATTGTTTGATGGATTTGTTTTTATTCTTATTTATTTATTTATTTATTTATTATTATTATTATTATTATTTTTTTTTTTTTGCTGTTGTTCCCAAATAACAAATTCGAATTTTTCGTCAAATATATCCGTCTAACACGTACAAGATAAGTGTTATTCCATTCTTTGTATATATTATATTTATGAATTTAATGATTATATTTATGAATTGTGTTTTGTTTTAAATTACCATACCTCTAAAATCTCATTCTTTACAAAAAAAAATTCTACAGTGTAAATAAAGTTCTGATCTGGTGTATTAAGGGTTTTCAACTATTAAACAAGATTTATTATTAATATGAAGAATTTACCCTAGAAAAAATTCCACTCTTAACCCCTGGGGTATAAGCGACTGGTATACGTGCTTTAATACGAAAATTTTCACTATTAAATAGGTAGAAATCTCTTGTTTGAAAAACCGGTGCTAAAAAATTTAAATATCTGTAAAATATTTAGTAAACTAGACAATTTAGTAGTAAGTAAAATCCTCAATTTGCATGCATTAAAATATCTATGCAATTTAAACAACAACAATTTTAGACTACGTATTTTACTCTTATTTTTTATGTAATAACACATTAAAATACATTTATATTTTCATAATAACTTTCTAGTATCAATGTTATTATTATTATTATTATTATTATTATTATTATTATTATTATTATTATTACACCTTCCATAGTAAGTGCTCATACCCAAATTAATGTGTAATGTTATCCATCATAGTAGACTGAGCCCATTTGGAAAGCAAAATGAGAAAGCTTATTTAGAAGAGACATATCCACCTTATCGACTCACAAAATGAACCACGTCTATTTTCACATTCTTTCTTATACATAGCATCTGTTTGCAGACATAGTTTGCAGTTCTTCATATGTATTCTTATTTAAACTAACTTTATTTTAATTGCCTAACACTTCAATTTACATAAAAGATTTATATATTGATATTAGATTATTCAATTGTATATATTCTCCGTTAGTTTAAAATGAAAATTAGTTTGACTTCTATTGGGAATGTGATAATATGAATCACATATTTGTAAATATTATTCTATGTGATAAGGCATTGTTATTTACCTATTCAAATTTTACGACTTGTTATTCTGCATAACAAAGCTGCTTTATTACATAACTTCAATAGGAACCTAACCATCCGAATTAGTTTTAAAAATGTTCCCGAAGAAAAATTGATTTCGAGATATATTTCGCCTTTCTACAGTTTAATTTTGACTCATATCTTTGGAGTGATATGCATAAAAGTCTTAGCCATTGAGATGTAAATAAGTATTAAACAAAACAAAGGTCTTATTGATAACGCACAGAATATTTAGAATCGTTGTACATATTGTAGCAATTTTTAACGTTGTACATTAAAAATTGCACACATTTAAAATTTTTCTTGTTAAAATATTAGTGATAAAGGTTTATTTATGTTACAATGTAATACTTTTATTTATTTTTTTTTGTTTGTTTTCTGCAGTTTTTTAGTAGTATCTAATTTAACTGCCGTTATACTGAAATTGTGAGTAGCAGAATGTTTACATACGAAAATTATGTAACTTAATTTACATGAAATACAGTTTTAACCAGAGTAAATCATAAAACTCATTAGAAATTTCGATAAGTTTCCTTTGCTGCTGTGAATGCACAATTGGAAAGGAAATTTTCAATTCAGCTTTATGTTCTCTCATATTGCGAGTGTAAAATTTAGTTAAATACCCCCTGCAAAAGTTTTTTTTTAAATTACATATATGTAAATATTGTTCCAACCTTTGTAGTATTGATTATTCAAATTTGCATAGTGAAACATCATATTTTAGCAAACTGTCCAGTGTAACAGTACTTGTGTCCCTCAATTATATGACTAAGTACCAATAAAGCAACGTAATTTAATACATCTAAAAGTAAGTCTATACTATAGTTACCTTTTAAATTTTTAATTTGACACATTATATTTTTACTAGTATGTATTTTAAAACAAACACTCCAATTAGAATAAAATGACGTATATCTAAGTATAGTTCCAATCTGTAAGATATTGATAGTTCTGAATTCCTTTGTAATATATTCTTTCTCAACATAATAGCCAGTATAACAGTTTTAGAACCCTGTCAATATTCCTAGCAAAACAAAATGCATTCCGATAAGCATGGAGATTTATAACATCAAAAAATAATTCTCAAATATGTTTTCAATTAAATATTTATTTTTATAAATTTTTTCGAGTATATATTGTAAAACAAACAGAATGATTTCAATCACACGCTTATCCATCGAAATTTTGTTCTATTTACAATGAAAACACATGGCATTTTTATGTATCGCATCATATTTTCCTATACTTTTAAACATTTGTTTTGAATTTCACAGCAGGAAAATTTTTTGTGACGATAGAAATATTATTCTTAATTAATTTGTGTTATATGATATTTCTATTTTAATTTTTAAGATAAAAGTTCAACATTTAAAAAGAATTATACGCTAGAAGAAATGAAATTCATAAACAGAAGAAATAGGACATCGCAAAGAAGAAGTAATTGTCATCCATACGCAGGGTGTATCTAAAATCTTGGGCAACACTTTAAGGGGCGATAGTGCACATCAAGACAAACAATATTAAATAGGAAATTGAGGGTCCCAAACGTTTTTCAAAAGAGATAGGCGCCAGTAAAATTTAGGGTCCAAAACTTCAAATAAACATAAAAAACGGAAAAATTGGTCGATTGATTTGCGGTTTTCCCTAAAACTTCTTTATATGTCAGTATTTTCTTGAAAATAAATTATTAATATATATTTCAAAAATCCGCTAGAGTGTGCTTTAGACTTTGGAGTAACGAACATCTATTTTTTGCCGTTATTTTTTGCATTGTATTAAAAGTTTTCGGAAGATTAGATTTAAACCTAAATTTTGAGCTCTAAATCTGAATAGTTGGGTGTGGTCAAGTAGAGCAAACTGAACCGTGTTCAGAGGATCAAATTTCAAATGATTATAAAGAATGGAAAAAAATGGTCGATTCGTTTGTGGTACCCGCTAAAACTACTCTTTAAATTAGAATTTTCTTAAAAATAAATTTTAAGTATAATTTTTGAAAAATGTCGATAGAGGGCACCTTAGACTTTGAAGTAACGTACTATAAGTAACTATTTTTAACCGTTATTTTTGTAATCTTATATAATGCTTTTAAAAGCTTATACTTAAATTTTGTGCTCAAAAACGGAATAGTTTGGAGTGGTTAAGTAGCGCAAACTGAACTGTGTACAGAGGGGGAGGAGAGGTGATTTAAATTTGAAATGATTATAAAAAACTAAAAAAAAATGGTTGATTCGTTTGAGTTTTCGCTAAAACTACTCTTTAAATCAGTATTTTCTTTAAAAAAAGTTTTAAAGATAAATTTAAAAAAAATGTCGATAGAAGGCGCCTTAGATTTTGGAGTAACATACAACTATTTTTAACCGTTATTTTTTAAATCTCATTAAATGCTTACAAAAGCTTAGACTTAAATTTTGAGTTCAAAATCTGAAACTTTGTGAGTAATTAAGTAGCGAAAAATTGAACTGTGTTTGAAGGGAGGGGGGTAAATTTCAATTCCTGAACGCAGTTTAATTTGAACTTCTTAACCCCTCCCAATGATTCAGAATTTGAGCTTAAAATTTAAGTCTAAGCTTTTGCAAACATTTAATTAGATACAAAAAAAATAACGGTTAAAAATAGTTGTTGGTTACTCTTAAGTTTAAAGCGCCCTCTAGCGAAATTTTTTGAAATTTAATTTTAAAAATTATTTTCAAGAAAATACTGACATAAAAAATAGTTTCAGCGAAAACCGCAAACGAAACGACCAATTTTTTCATTTTTTATAATCTTTTGAAATTTGAACCTTCCCCTTCTTCTTGAACTCAGTTCAGTTTGGGCTACTTAACCATTCCCAGTGATTCAGATTTTGTGCTCAAAATTTAAATTTATGTCTCAGCTTCTAAAAAAATTAATAGGATGCAAAAAACAACAGTAAAAAGTAGTTGTTCGTTACTCAAAAGTCAAAAGCGCCCTCTATCGGCATTTTTTTAAGTTTATCTTTATAATTTATTTTCAAGAAAATACTGAGTTAAAGAGTAGTTTTAGCGAAAACCGCAAACGAATCGACCAATTTTGCCGTTTCTTATAATCATTTGAAATTTGAACCTCTAAACACAGTTCAGTTTGCGCTACTTACCCATTTCCAACTATTCAGATTTTGAGCTCAAAATTTAGTTTTAAGTCTAAGCTTCCGAAAACATTCAATGAGATGCATAAAATAACGGCAAAAAATAATTGTTCGTTACTCTTAAGTTGCGCCCTCTATACCATTTTTTGGAATTTATCTTTTTAATTTATTTTGAAGAAAATACTGACATAAAGAATGGTTTTAGTGAAAACCGCAAATCAATCGACGAATTTTTTATAATGTTTATTTGAAATGTTGGACCCTAAACTTTAATTCGCCTATCTCTTTTGGAAGACGTTTGGGAACCTTAGTTTCCTATTCAATATTGTTTGTCTTGTTGTGTACTATCACCCCTTAAAGTTTTGCCCAAGAGTTTAGATACACCCTGTATATATATATATAGAGAGAGAGATATATAAATAGATAGATTTGAATAAGTATATCATGTATATATATATAAACACATTATTTCATTTTTATACAGATGAAATACTTTTCTATTTCAAATCCATATGTGATGATTAACTCTGGATGTACCGTTTCTGGCCAACAATTCATTTATAGGATCTTTACTTCGCAGCCATAGATGACACAATGTGGAAAGACAACTAATGAATACCTTGGAAATTTCCCCATTAAATCCTTCAGAGATTAAATCCTTATAAACATATTTGTTTGTTAATCGTGATAAGGAAACAATTCCACTATACTCTACAATACGTAATATGTCTTGATACTAAAACAGAAATATGATATTGAAAGATGAGAACTGCACATATTTTAATATTTTTTTTTTTTTTTTTTTTTTTTTTACGCCAGATGAAAATGTTCTATTTAACACTTGAAAAAAAACGTAAAATGTTCTCTAACAAGTCAAAATATTATAGTTAACCTCATCGGTCTTGAGACAAATATTACAAGGCACCACAGAAGCCAGTTGAGAATGCTGTACAACATCTCCAAAGTTGTATCATTATATATATATATATTTTTATAATAGCCAAACATTTATTTAAAAGCTCTAGAATTAATTTAAGTAACTCTAGAAGCATTTAAATTAATTTAAAGACTGTTATTTAGTGTCTCCTTTAGGTAAACTCAGGACTGAAGTAGTTAAATACCAAAGAGCGCACTAATACAAGACTTGAAAACAACAATTAGCGTTGCCAATAAACTTTTGATAAACTAACAAGTACGAAATTTAAATTGGCAAAAAAAGAAATAATTTCTCACAGTCAATCGAATGAATACACTACGTAATCAGGATTTTGGCTGGTGGTTCGCATGGAATTATTTTTTTCTCCTATCTTAATTTTGTGTTAAATATTTTAAGTATACTTATATAAATTAAGTAATTTATTTTTATTTAAATCTTAATACTAATCTTAAAAACCTTTTTCAATCGTGAATCCCAGTCAAAACTTATGTGCATTTAAAGTAACTTCATTCATCCTTTACTGCATTCATTTTCAATAGCTTAAAATGTGAAATTTCAATAACCTTCTGTGAAATTTTCTTGTTGTTATTACATACTACAAAATAATATTCTAACACATGATGCATGTGTATTTATTTATTTAATTTAGAAACATTATGCTCCAACATGATATTTTGTGTAACAAAATAGTCTTTTAAATATTAATTTATATGTACCTATAAAACATTACGTGCAGTGAATAAATTACGAGGTAGAGGTTGTTGCATACAATTTATTTAGTTAAATTTAATAATTTGTTTTAGAAATTTATTCCAATGTAACACTAATTAGCCAATGCTTTACAAGTTAAAAAAAAAGTAAAAAAAAGAAAAAAATTTTGATTGTTGTTTCATCTAGTTATCTAGCAATCTTTGATTTCATCATCTGTAATCACATGAAAACAAACTTTTTCAACTCATCCCCTTCCATAAAATATCATTTTGGTCCACGGTGGTCCACTTGACGCGTCTTTTCTAATTGTTGTGCGTCCTACGCAAAATAGCTTGCTCTACTCCTCTTCTTTCTTTGTAACAGATAACCATGCCCCTACCTGCTGAGTTATCTCAGCTTAACGGGTTGGATACCTTGTATCTGGGCGGGTGACAGCCTAATTTCTGCTTTGTGGCAATGAACTGATTATGACTGATTACTGTGGCAATAGCTGATTTCCTCGCTTTGCATGCCATTATTTCTGCAATACTATCTTCTCGTTTGAGCATACTTTGTTTCGCCTGTTACTTAACGTTACATCCTGTTGTTTGAACTTCAAATGGCTACTGAAGTTGGTCTCATAATTTAGAACCTTGATCAGATGACGATACCTTATTCTGGTAAGGTCCCTCCAGAGTTATAATTCATGTTGCTGTACTCCTTTACATTTCACAGAGAGATACAGTGTTCTATATAAACCACAATACGTCAATGGATATCACGACCTACAACACCTTCTGCTGCCAAATATCACACAATACCCCTCTGCTGATCTTTGCGTATTAGTTGAAGACGCCACACTTGTCACTGAAAAAGACCGGATGTTAATGTAAAGTTTATGGGGGAAATATTTTCAAATATCTCGCTCAAGTTTTTATATTTTTACATGATTTATTTGCATAGGCTAGCTGAGGACCATCTTTCACTGCGCTAGTTTTTACCTTTTCGTTTTTTTTTTTTTTTTTACTTTAAGATAGTTTTAATTTTAACACCGGTTCGAACCGGTTCTTAAAGTTAAAGTATTTATTTATTTAAATCTGAAAAAATAATAAAAAAGTAAAAACTAGTCCTGTTTTAGATAGTCCTCGGTTATCCCATGGGAAAAAAATCATGTAGAAATATTAAATTTTGAGCAAGATATTGGAAAATATCATCTCCATTGAATTAACATTATCATCCGGGGTTTTTTTCCATGACTAGTGTGGCGTAATAAGAAACTGGATGAATGGGCGTATCCGCCGTTCCGTAATCATCCTTTTTACATTGTATGCATAATGCCACTCAGCGATTACTTTTTGTCACACCAGTATCTAAATTTTAGACCTGTCAGTGTGTTTCGAAATATCATATTTTTGGCTCAATGACATTTGTCTCTTTATTCATTGAGTGTACCTAACACTATTAACTCATTTTTTTATACTTGATTTGCAGTATTTTTAATTATAATACCTCATAAAAGAAGCTGATTGATTTTTAAAACAGAATTAGCTATTTAAATGTAAATAGATATTCCTTCACAGTGCAAAACTTAGTGATAATATACAGAATAGTTTAAAATTCTTATATGACTTCTGTTAAAAAAATAGTCATCCGAATATTTTTAACGACATATAATAATAACAAATATGATATAAATGCCCTATTTGTCACAAGTTTTTGTGACAATTATATTCTTTTTTCTAAATTATTTGAATTCTTTTTTCAGTTAATCTTTATCTAAAATAAGCTTTTATTTTAAAATTACATTCAAATCGGAATTTATTTTTTCTCTTATAAATGGAATTGCAACAGAATATGTAACTGAATACAAGGCGCAAATTAATTTAAATCAAATATAAATTAAATTCCAAAATTAATTGTGAATCAAATTTCAATTTTCGATAATAGTTATGTATTGTCGTCAATGTGTTATTGTCTAGTTAATATAAATTCAGACGCATATTCTATAATAGTTGAAAGGGGAAATTTAGTTGATCAACTGTAGTAGTTGTTATCGTATCCATCATATGAATGTAAATATGTTTCTACCATACATATGAAACATCCATATTTATGTACCCCATTTCGAAATAGCTTACTTCAACATCGTATCCAATGTAACGAAATATGTTTCACAATATTACATCAGCAGTTACAAATATTCATCACAATTTATTACATATAAAAATAATTCAGGTAAATGATTCCCGTTTTATATTTTAATTAAATCATTAAGATACTTCATTTGTAAAAGTATACGTTATTTAGCAAATAGATATTTGAATGACATATTTAGTTATTTATATGTAAATATGAATTCATCTAACACTTAATAATTATTGGCAATGCATGGAATGTTTAGAAAAAAATTAATTTTAAATTTATATATTTTATAAAATTTAACACGAAACTCTGCACATAAATTAGTTTTCAACTAGAGTAATATTAAGTCATCAAGTTAATTCATTCGTAAAATAATATGCTATTCAGCAAACAGATTCTTTTAGGCAACATGTTTATTTATTTAAATGTAAATATGAATGCATCTAACACACAAGGCTTATTGACAATGCATGAGAAAGGATTTATTTAAAAATTTATACAATTTGTAAAATTTAATAGAAAAGAATAGACATAAAATAGTTTTTGTCTTAATTTTTTTTCCGTAATTAGTTTAATTGTTTTTTCCTTACTAAAAAGTAGACGCATGAAAATATAACATTAAAATATGGTAAAATATTTAAAAGTAGAAAAATACTGTTTTAATAGTAATAAAAGTCTAGCACAGATGAAATATTTGTAAACATACTGATCAATATTTTTTGACAAAAATTTTAATTTCGATTTTGATTTTAATTTCTCTTTGTCTAAAGAGGATCTTACTTCTTATCAGTGATAAATAAGAAAGAAAATCATAAAGAACAACCAGATTTTTTAAAATTACAATTAGTTTACAAATATAATCTAATTGTCTTGGTTATAGATTGTCTTCTAACACTTAATTCAATCTTTCGAAATGTATGACCCATTGATAATACATTTTCATTTATACGTTTCTAAAGAATAAGGAGGAGGGGGCTATAACCTATACCTTTTACGCTGCTTTTGTTCATAGAACACTAAAATGTTGTCAAAATTATGTGTTAATGTAAAAATAAAATAAAATAAAATAAAAAATACTTTTTTATATACAAGTTGCTTTATATTGAAGATTTAACTCATATTCTCACTCATTATACAGAAATAAAAAAAAATATTCTAAATCGCAAAAAAGACTGTGTCATTTTATTTTATTCAAAATGCTTAAGTTTACTTATAAATGCTTAATAACTGTACTCAAAGCAACAGATACGAGTGTTCTAACTGTGAAAAAGATTGAGATATTTGGACAGAGCTGTATGAATGTTGTTAAAAAAGAGCACAAAATGTCCGAAATATTACCGATTCCTTTAAAAAGGTTTATTTATATTATTGGATTGATTATTCTTAGTAATTTGATCATAAAGTTTCTTTTTCTTTACGGTTGCACTTTCACATAATTCCTTAAGAGTCGCTTAGCATTTCGGAAACACATAAAACAAATTCCTAAAGAAATAATCATATTTGTAGAAAAGCCAACACTGTAGAATTCTCGGTCTCAATGCTGCTTTCACATCATATAAATTAATATGAATAAAAACTGTTTTTTTACGTGTTCACAAAATTTTAGAAAATAATATATGTAAATAATATTCTGATTATCAATAATTTTTTGAGTGCGATATTCTCTGAAAAATACAATACAAAACCAACAGAGTTAGTTCTTCCGCAAGGTTCGTACGATTCCTGGAATTTCAAGACAAGGAAATTCCTCGATACCAATATTTTCTTATAGAAAATCTCTCCTTAAATAAAAAATAAAATAAAATAAAGTAATTAAAATAAAAATGACGCGATTGATTTGAACAAGACTTTTTTTTATTAAAATATAAAAATTACTGATATTTAACCTAGAAAACGGTATCCGCAAGAACCATTTACTGTATTTGTTTTATAATAAATGTAAATAATAAATAATATATATGAAAAAAAATGTCATTTTCTCGTTTCGATTTTGTTCTAAAATCTTATAAGAACATACTTTCATTCTTAGTTTCCGTAATATATTAATATTTTTAACGGATACACTTCCTTTTCTCTTTCTTTTCTTTAATTCAGCATGAACTATTACTCTTTTTTCTAAAAAGAACTAAAATATATTACTTAAATGCCAATATCTTATTGTGAACTATTTAAATCATTCCATTAAACCATGTCCCCTTTTTAGAATGAAAAACATTTATCATCTGTTACCGTAGTGATCGTAATTTCACGAAGAATGCCTCTGCACTACACACCTTTTATTCTTTGTGTATCTGTGCACCTGTTTAATATTCTGTATAATACCCGCGAGTGCGCACACATGCTACAGTATGGCATTCCATGGACTCGGTCAATGTCTGAATGTTTCCTTTCAATTTACACGATAAATTCTAAAGAACAGTCCGGAAATTCATATTAGTTTAAGGTAATGTTTACATTTTAGGAACTGCAATTTGTATGGCATCCGATATATGCTAAAAAATATCCATGAGTGGGAATTTAATTGGCAAATAGAAGTGTCTAATGTAAGAATAGTACTCTTTCAGAATCTCCGCTCAATTCGACGTTTATGACTTCGTACTGTCCAAATGGAATTTGACAAAGTCCCTCAGAATGCAGAATGGACTTCAACACTGAAATTTTTAGAATCTTAAGGACGTGTCTATCTCATATAAGGACTCAGAAAATTTGTCGAACTTCACTTTCATTCAAAATCTTTTTGCCCCCGCTATACAATTGGAGATTTGATGTTTTATCATAGGTATTATATTGACGGTACAATTTTGAAATGACCATGCGTGAAAATCTAAATTGCTTGCTGCTTCCGAGATGCTATATCTCGTTCCACGTTCAATACCAACGACTATACGACTAGTACAACAACTATAACTCCACGATAAAAGCCACTTAAGCCGTTGCAATTTGCCCTTTTAACAATAAGATCCAATCCAACAGCTTCTCCCGACACCTGTTGTTTTATATTGGTGTTGCTGCGCACATCAGATTTCGCTGATTACCTGCATACCAAAATATTTTCATACCCACGCGTGCCCTCATTTTTCTGGTTCTTCAATATATGTTTTTTCTTTGTTTGGATCTCTTTTCATTTATTTATTTATTTATTATTATTTTTGGCATTAAAACTTTTAGATACAAAAACATACATAAAAGCAAGAAAATCATATCGCTGAAAAATAACAAATTCAATTAAATTGTTGTATTCGAGATATTAAAACAACTTCATTGATTAACATTTTTGAACATAAAATTTGTTTAATTTATGCGTATTTTTCTAAATTTTTATTTTAAATAATACTGAAGTCAAATAAAACAAGCAAAAATTAGCACAAATATAAATTAATGTTCAAATAAAGATTAAAAAATTCTGAGACAATTTTTGTGTAAATATTTCAGAGCAAAATTTATGTTTTCTTTTTAAATTACTCTCCATAAATTATAATTTTTATTTAAAGAAAAATAAACTTAAATTCATCAATGCGTTTTTCATTTTGACTTAAAAATGTGCAGCATATTTATTCAAGATTACTTAGCAGTTCCATTTAAAAACTTCGTTCATTATTTTAGCCTTAAGATAATATATTTTAATGATACGTAGAATTAACATTTTACGAGGTTTTTAATTTGTGACACTATAATATACTACACAATATAACACTATATAATACTATATAATACAAACACAATATTTTAGTTTTTACTACATGGGCAAAAATTTATTATTTTTTTTCTTTAAGTTTAAAATTTTAGATAATTTACAGCTTATTTCAATATTTTGAAAATTTTAATGTCATTAGGTAAAATCACAATGCTCACAAGAAAAAAAAAATTCCTGATGGCATTTTTAATTAGATAGGCAAAATCTCTATTTAGGAGGTGAACTCATTTCCAGCTAAATGTACCCTTTGAGTTTGACTCAGACATGCAAAAACATGTATAAATATTTGTTACTCTGTGTAGAAAGTTAAATACATGCCCTCATCCTTAAATCCGTATTTATTTATATTACTGATAAGGAACTTAAAACAAATTCGGAGTTTTTATTCTTATTTACAAAAAATTTATATATGCTTTTAAATGGATTAATTAAGTTTTCCGAGATTCCTTATTTTAAATTTTGTCTTTAGTTAATTATGAACAGATGTGTTTCCTCCAATTAAAAAAGTAAAATAATAATAATAATAATAATAATAATAATAATAATAATAATGAACTTTTTAAAAATAATACTTTCGGAACAGTGATTTCAAATTATAAAATAATGGATCAAATATAGACTCTAATGAAGAAAAATGTTCTTTCTTTCTGTCTTTTCTTATTTTTTTTTCTTATTTCTTTTTTAGATGTGTCACATATTTTTAGGGACTTACTGTAAAAATCGTCGTTAGATCACTAATGCAGATTTTATAACAAAATTCACATTAAATGTCACTTTAAAATGTAAAATATATGTCCAAACATATGATGTTACTTACTGGCTCTGTGTTGGCCTTGTTGTTAATGTAGAGCTAAATCAATATTGTTTAAAATTCCTTATAGCTTTTTCGTATTTTTCGATTTTAATCTCACACATTCTGTGAAAAAATGCAAAATATTGTTTGCCGGCAAAACATATTGTAAAAAAAAAAAAAAAAAAAAAAAGTTTATTTTTTTTAAAATATAATATAATAAGAAACGGAAATACAGAATTTACCCACGATTACAAGAATCCTTCTTCATATTTAGAGACTTTAAAAATCAATGTGTTTTGCAGATTTACAGAAGCAGTTATTGAAGCAAAGTTTCTGCTGTGAACACCGATTTTCAAAAAATATTTGGTATAAGTTTTAATGGGCATTATTTATTTTTTCAAACTGGTACAAAGAAAGAGAATGCTATCAAGCATACACATCCGTCGACTAACCTTTCACTGCTATTCATTTATTTATTGCCTAAGTGGGGAAGAATCAGCAAACCTCAAAGGTTCGATGTAAACAATATTTGCCCAATCTGTGTGCTCCCCAGCATGCGAGGATTCGTTAACAATTAGCAAAGTAGTAATAATAAAATATGTACAGAACAAGCTCCGTCCTCCGGGGAACAGTCTGCCCCCTCTTTAAAAGGGGTGGACGAACAGAGTAGAGGATGATAATGGTATGAAGTATGCTGGTACGTAGTGAAGTGAGTTGTAGCACCATGCAGGCCTATGAGGTGAGGTTAGTTAGTTTGTTTGGAAATTAAATATCCTATTTATTGTGCCTGTAAGAAGTAATCACTTCTTACCTATCACTGCTATTATGTCTTAGCGATCATTAAAAAAATCGTGTTGCCCACGTAAGCCAATCATATAATAAATCTGTTAAACGTAGATCAATCAAATTGCCCGAAATTATGTGTACAGTAGGACTCATAACTCACCTGGTTCTTGCTGATCTACAGTAATTCGACACACAGCGAAGTAAGCTACTCAATTAAAATCTATCAATTTTCTATTAGAAATATTAAAGAGAGTAATTGAATAAATACATTCAAAAGTAATACAATAATTTTAATTTTATTGCTAACATTAAACAACTTAATTGACAGGTTGTAAAACATGTTTCTCTAAAATACAAAGATTTGCTTGTAAATTGGTTAAGGAATTCATTGACTTGAAAATACACTCCAGGGTAAGAAAACCGATTATTGCTAGTATAATATAAAAGCTATTCCAAAGATTTTCCAAACATCAGTGACAAAAGAAAAAAAAAGTTGATTTTATGAATGGTTTTTTAAATTTTGAAAATGTATACTTTTATACGTCAGTCTCGATTTCGCAAGATAAAGAACGCTTTTTGGAATGCAGTGTAAATAGAAGTGCTTCTTGTAAAATTTCGTTCCTGTTTTATTATATTCTCTGAGAATGAGAAACTTTTTTTTTTAAATTTACCTTTCTGATTTTAAAGAACTTGGGATATAAAATAAAAGAAATTGATAACGATGTTATTTTTTTGGTGTACTTCATTAGCAAATTATTTTAATACAACAACAACATTTCAGTAAAATGTTGTTTTATGTCAGGCATTTGTTTTCTTAAAATACCCCCTCCCTCCTCTCTCATAAAAATGGACAAAAAAAATTGCTTTTTGTTTTACAAATGAAGTAAAATAAAACACGAATTTGGTTATTATATGTAGTAGAATAAAATAATTTTAAATTTAAAATGAGGGATTTAATATTTTATTTATATTATATCGCTATTTATTTTTTCTGACAATTTCTCGGAAAGTCAATTAAGACATATTAGCGTTGTATTTTACACATTAGCCCCTTTTATGTAAATCAGAAATTTTTTAAAAAATACCAAAAATGTTTGTAACTCTAAGTAATTCGAACTTGAGCCACATATTTATTTTATAATTGGGACTCATGTAATCCCAATCAATAGAGTTACTTGAGGAACATTGTTTTGTCTCGGTATTAATGAACATACAGTATTTTTTTACGCATGCATATAAAGTTGAATGTTTGCTTCAACTTTTAATTTTCTCAATTAAAATTTAACTTAAGTAATTATTAATTAAAAAGTCTTTGAAATTTGAAAGTGACCTTAGTAATCTGTTTATTTCGGGACTATATATATACATTCTTTGCAATCACCTATTATTACAATTTCTACATAAACGTTACAAAATGTATTTTCTACAACATTAATCTTTAACATTTTGCTAAATTTATTTGCGATTCCTAGTTAATTGGAAATCCCATTCAAATTTAATGGTGAATAAAATGAACGTAACCTGCAACATTTGTCATGGATAAATTATTTCCTGTTTATGCTCACATAGTTTAAGGTTAGAGTCTAATTGAGCAACTTCGAAAAGTAAATATAGTCTAGGCATAAATGTGTTTATTTAATCATATTAGAAAGAGAAGCTTCTATATGTGATTCACGAATAGAATTACTATTAACATGTTATTTAAGATGATCAATTATCTTTGCATTTAATAACAACTTATTAATTACTAATAAATATCATAGATTTAAATGCTTATAATTTCTATAAGGTATTTAATATGTGTATTTTCTAATTAAACTTAATATTTTCTTATTAAATATATCAATGTGTTTTATTAGGTCTTTCAGTATTAAATATTCATGCTTAAATATTTCTTATCACATATATTACAAATTTTGTGGAATTTTATTAGATATATGAAATATCTTTTAATGAAGAACATTTTAAATCTTGTTCTAAAAAATGTCTTTTATTTATTTTAAAAAATGCATCTGGTGTTAATGCTACTATTAATAATAATATAGCAAATTTTTAATTTGAAATAGATTTCCTAAACTTCTTTATGTTTTGTTTGTAAAATACTACTTTTCATTTATTTAAATTCTTTTTTATCGTTTTATCATACGTCTTAATTACATTAATTATTTGTAAGTATTATATTAATGACACAGAAAAAATTAATTACGAAGAGTTTTTGTATTAAAGAATATTCAACAATTTTCACTTTTTTTAATGTACATACATACTTTTTTCTTCCGGATTACTTTACAAAAAAACATAAATGTATAAATAAAGTCATTATATTCAGTAAATAATCAACACTATTGATTTAGTTAAATGTAAATGCAATACTATAATAATTAGAATCTTTCTGAAATTAAAAGATAAATAAATTGAAACACATACTACAATGTATTTCAAAGCAAACATGTGGTACAATGTATTACAATACTTTAATTATTAGAATCTTAATGAAATCAAAAGGTAAATAAACTGAAACATATACTTCGATGTATTTCAAAGCTAAATTTATTAGAATTTGTGAATATATTCACCTATAGTTTGTGGATAGAATTTAATTGAGCAACTTGGAAAGTAAATATATTCAAGACATGAATGTACATATTGAACTGGATTAGTAAGTGAAGGTTCAATATGTCACTTTCAAATGCAATAACACTGGTATATTATTAAACAAACAATGTTGTTGGTTAATATGATATTTATCTAGATTGGAGAAATAAATACTCTTTTTGCATTTAAAATGTTTAATATTTTTCAATATTTTTTTAATATTTTGTGTTAGTTATATATATATATAAGTGTGTGTGTGTGTGGGGGGGGTTGTATGTATATATAATACTTACTATCCGTGCCAAAGTATTTGACTAATCATTTAATAATTAAATTTTTATTTAGAATGAATCTGATTAACATTTTACAAGATTTATAGAAATTCCAGTTTAAATTATTAGATAAAATAAACAAAAGATAAACCATTAGATACAACAATTAGATAAGTAATAAAGTTAAGATACAACATTCAGAATTTAGAAAATTGGAATTTTTGGAATTGTTATTTCAATAATGTAAACTAATGGTTTTTAATAACTTAAACAGAAAACAGTCTTTCATGCAAGATCTTTTTTTTCATAATCTGTGTAGTTTTTTCTTTTTCTTTTTCTTTAAGAACATTTAAGAATCTTTGATGTTTTAGAAATATTTTTTATATGAAAAGCATATCTGCATATAGTCTCTAGTTTCATATTTACACAGTGTTTTAAAATAAGTAAAAAAAAAAAAAAAAAAAAAAAATGACTGAGATTTTAAGGCGGAAGGGGCTCGGTGGGTGCACTGCTGCAAGATTCTTATGCTTAGTGGGACCTCAGTCCACAGCAATACAGATACTTTCTGATTAAAGAAAGTTGTTACCATCAAATATTTATTATCTTGTGTTTTATACTTATAATAGCATTTAAGGAAATTAATTGCTTCATCTTTGAAACTAACTTAGAGCCACAAAATTCTTATTGCACTGCAACCCCTTTAAAATGATAATCATATATGATATATTTAAAAGCACCCGTTTATGAGAAGCCATCGCAGTAATTTTCTAGGCACTTTCTTTTATTGAAAATTAAACAGCTAGTAGTTTATTATCCGAATTGAATAGTTTTTCACGCTTCTTCTTTCTTTGATGACGAATCAAACAAATTTTTTGTCGGTGAACACGTGATAATTGCTAGCTGCTATTTCAAAAAGAACGAAATAATCCCGGTTTTAATATTTTAACTGGTTTTTGATATAATTTTCCTTGACTTAATGATAAGGAAATGTTCAATACAATGGTTTTAAAAATTAGAAAAATATAATTATTTTAGGCATATTTTATCCTACTTTTAATTATGTTTAAACCGTTGCGTTGACACAGGGTACTTATATCCCTGTACTTGCTATTACAAGTACTCCTCGTACTTTTTGACCAATCATTTGTTTAAGGATGTTTAAGAAGCCCCTTGACATTTTAAAATGGCGTTAAGTTTTTTTTTCAGACTTTTATTTAACCTAAAATGTAATTGATGAGGATCATTGAATATCACTGAATGTGGATGAGGTATAAATCGAAATATTTTCTGTGTGAATAAAATCATTATCATTTCTATGTATTCCTATATTCAAATTTAAAAAATAAAAGAATAAATATATCAAGACATAAATATACTTGTTGCAATTTATTATAAACAACCAACTCTATTTCACTTTTTCAAGTGCAGTTCTACTAATATAGAATTCCACAAAAGGATTATAAATTTATTTTTTAATGTTAGGAAAGTCTTGTGCATTTTTCTGCAAACCTGATTCTTCGTGGTTTAATCTAAATAAATGCATTCTGATATTTTTTTGCAATGTATAACCATTAAAGTGCACATTTATTGTGCAAAACTTTCATATAATATAAAAAACCCTACGCAATAAAAGAAAAGTTTTACAAATTTTGAAAAAATGCTAAATTTTTGGCGAAATATTTTATTTGTATGTACCTACATTTTTCACAATTATTCATGGCAGTTTCATACGCAACATACTAATTAAATCATTTTTTTTGGACATAACATTTGATAAATATTGACTTCTAAAAATATTATCCATAGAAAATAAAATATTGGTATATAACAACTTTGTTAACGGTATAAGCATCGTTAAGTACTATAGATTCTACTAAAACAGTAGAAAAATGAATAAGTATGTCTCATTCAATACATTATTTATGAGTATTCACCTGTCGTTACACAGTATATTCTAATAGAACTGTTTCAAATAAATATAATATTATATGTACACATTACATCTGAATAGAAATACATATATGTCTGTGTCATATTCTACATCTTATCGATGACGTGCCATTTAACAAACAGAGTCAGTTAGTTTGTTGATAGCATATTTATCTCTTTCTGAGAATAATATGTATATTTTACATATTTAAGGTAATCAAATAGTCAAAGTTCTGCTTAAATAACTAAAACGCATTATAACAAGGCACTTTTATCGTTTATAAATTATGCTTGAAATAAAATAAAAACTACAAACGTATTGTCCATATTTTAAACACAGTGATTTATAATAGAAAATATAGTTACAGATTTTTGTTTTATCACTGAATATAATATAATTTATTTATTCTATATATTCAGTTATATGCTTTTTATTCCACAAATGCACTGTTAAAAATTTTTCTTTGATTTTAGAGAATCTACGAGTAATACATTATTTTAAATCTTTTGTGAAATTACAGAGATTAGAAAAACCGAGATTCTGTCAAATAATAATAGCTTTAAATAAAATCATGGAAATCATTACAGAAAACAGACATACCGGAAAGGTGGCATAAGAGAAATGTGTGTAAAAGGATGACAGAGAAACTCAATCACAAGCTTTTAACAAAGAACTAGCGTAAATTTACAGATAGGTTCGCCTTTCTATTCTGTGTTTTTACAGAGATGTTTAACATTGTGGTTTCATTTACAATTATTGTACAATATCGGCTTTGATGTTTACTAAAATATTAACTATATTATATTAATATTAACATGAATTGATGCAAAAAAAACTTAAATTTCTTAAATTGAAAAATTTTATTACAAGTGAAACTTTTCAGCAAAACTTGTATGGGAAATTGTATATGTTCGACAGGAACTTGTTGCGAAATCAGTCGAATGGCGTCTTTCATCTGTGAGAAGTCCTGAATTTAGAGGAGAAATCGAAACTGCAACTTTTCCTCATATGGAAATTCATAAACAAAGCACCTATTTTGCCAAAGAATCTTACACGAATAATTATTTTCGACCAGCAACTATCATCAAAATCTTACACAATACGTCTATAATTAATCAAATTTATTTACAGCACATATTTCTTTTCTATACTGCATAGCTATATTTTGGTCAATTGTTTCATATCATAAAATCTATCCCCCCCTTTATGCACGGGCATATAGTCTCAACAATCGTCATATTGACATTTGCGGAAGTTTCTGGGAACCTAATAGTCGGGAATCTTAAGGGATTGCTGTATTTTGAAAAATATTCAATGTTCTTGTAACTGATTCATTTTCTTTTTACATGTTTTCTTTTAATTTTCAATTTTGTTTGTATGCCGCGATCAAAATGTGTTACTCTTTTTTCAAACACTTCTAGTTGACGAAGAATTTAGAAATTTGGAATGTAAATGCATTCCTGAGGCCAATACAGAAATTAGACAGTGTCATGTACGCTAATGCCTCCTGGTTCATGTAAAATCCGTCGCTTTACAAAACCTTGCAAGTTTCTTCTGAATTGTACCTGAGGTGTATAGTCAGATGTCGTCATCTGATCAAGGCTCTAAATTACAGCATCGACTCACGTACAGAGATACGCATGCAGCAAGGATTTAAATAAATAAAACCACATTATGTAATCGGTTAAAATAAACAAAAAAAAGTCCTTCCGGCAATGCCGGGAGGAAGAGGTAGCTTTCATATACTTATACATTTATTTATTTATTTTAAAGTAAGTTACATTGTTCAAAAATACTAAACTCAAATTAGTGGAAATAATCTTATAAAATTAGTGATTTTATAAGTCGTCGTGAATGCTAGTTTTTGTCAAGACTAAATATTAATAGGAATATTTAGAAATTAGTCATCTTTTATTCAACCTGGTTTTATTTTAAGCGATTTAGAGAGTCACCAAATTCCACGATATCATAAAGTGTAAACCATTTTAAAGCAACATGATGGATCGTTCAGATCAGACCGTTTCAAAATGTCAGCCATAAGCAAAAATCAAAGTGCTATAACTCAATCATTTTATTAAGATATAGACAAAACAAAAAGTGTTCTGGAATCATTGTTTTAAGTTTTAATACGTAAAAGAAAAATATTTTTCAGCTTTTAATTTTTTCGCATTTAATTTTAAACTTTAAAAATTTTTAAAAATTTAAAATGGCTACCATTTTGAAACAAAATGGTGGATGATGTTGGCCAACAAACTCGGTCGAGACATTTGTATGTACTATGTACATACCAAGTTCCATTGAAATCGGTTCATAAATACACGTGTTATCACGTGACAAAATCAGATCGTTTCAAAATGTCAGTCATATGAAAAATTCAGAGAGCTATAACTCAATCATTTTGTAAGATATAGGCAAAATAAAAAGTGTTCTGGAATCGTTGTTTTAAGTTCTAACAAGTAAAAGAAAAATATTTTTCAAATTTTGATTTTTTCGCATTTAGTTTTAAATTTTAAATTTTTAAAAAAATTTAAAATGGCCACCATTTTGAAACAAAATGGCGGATGATGCTGGCCAACGAACTCGGTCGAGACATTTGTATGTACTATGTACATACCAAGTTCCATTGAAATCGGTTCATAAATGCGCGTGTTATTACGTGACAAAATCAGATCGTTTCAAAATGTCAGCCATATGAAAAATTCAAAGTGCTATAACTCAATCATTTTGTAAGATATAGACAAAATAAAAAAGTGTTCTGGAATCGTTGTTTTAAGTTCTAACACGTAAAAGAAAAATATTTTTCAAATTTTGATTTTTTTGCATTTAGTTTCAAATTTAAAATTTTTTAAAAAATTTAAAATGGCCACCATTTTGAAACAAAATGGCGGATGATGCTGGCCAACGAACTCGGTCGAGACATTTGTATGTACTATGTACATACCAAGTTTCATTGAAATCGGTTCATAAATGCGCGTGTTATTACGTGACAAAAATCAGATCGTTTCAAAATGTCAGCCATAAGAAAAATTCAAAGTGCTATAACTCAATCATTTTGTAAGATATAGACAAAATAAAAAGTGTTCTGGAATCTTTGTTTTAAGTTCTAGCACGTAAAAGAAAAATATTTTTCAACTTTTAATTTTTTCGCATATAATTTTAAATTTTAAATTTTTTAAAAAATTTAAAATGGCCGCCATTTTGAAACAAAATGGCGAATGATGCTGGCCAACGAACTCGGTTGAGACATTTGTATGTACTATGTACATACCAAGTTTCATTCAAATCGGTTCATAAATACGTTAGTTATCGCATGACAAAAATCAGATATATATATATATATATATATATATGGTTATATATATATATATATATATATATGTCAACATTTGAACGGAGGGTGGTTTTGGGGTCTGGGGGTCATGATCGGTGAAAATATACCAAAATTTTCCGGAAGTGCTTTCCTCCGGACGGCTGCAATAGGTAGCTTTTTACTTTTTGTAATGAAAGCTACCTAAAAGTGAAACAGTGTTGGCATTAAAACGCCATAAGTGCGTCTCAATCATTCGATTTCGCACCGTTTCCAGGCACTTAAACTCATTAAACTGGGTTATTGCCCGGTGGTAGGACGCTGGCTATTGGATAGAAAGAAAGAAAGGAATTAGACATTGATTTTTAGCTCACAGGCTATCATAGCCTGAGAGCTTATGTGCCCGTCCGTTCTGTATGTATGTTCGTATGTACGTAACGCGATAACTCATGATAAAAATATCCGATCCACTTGAAATTTTGTATGTAGGTATATCCTGACAAGGCGCTTCCCTGATTAGTTTTTGGAGTTCATTCGATATGTATAAGAGGGGGAACGGGGGGCTCATGCCCCCCGTTAGTTGATATAGATGGGATTTTCATGCAGAATTAAGTTTTCAAAATTTAGATTAGGATCATTCTGATGAGGCGATTCCGTGACTGTTATTAGGTGTTCATTGAATAAGTATAAATAGGGGGAACAGGGGTTCTAATCCCCCCCCGTTAGTTGATATAAATGGGATTTTAATGCAGAATTAAGTTTTCGTTCAAAATTTAGATTAGGATCATTCTGATGAGGCGATTCAGTGACTGTTATTAGTTGTTCATTGAATAAGTATAAATAGGGGGAACAGGGGTTCTAATCCCCCCCCCCCCGTTAGTTGATATAAATGGGATTTTAATGCAGAATTAAGTTTTCGTTCAAAATTTAGATTAGGATCATTCTGATGAGGCGATTCCGTGACTGTTATTAGGTGTTCATTGAATAAGTATAAATAGGGGGAACAGGGGTTCTAATGCCCCCCCCCCCGTTAGTTGATATAAATGGGATTTTCATGCAGAATTAAGTTTTCGTTCAAAATTTAGATTAGGATCATTCTGATGAGGTGATTCCGTGACTGTTATTAGGTGTTCATTGAATAAGTATAAATAGGGGGAACAGGGGCTCTAATGCCCCCCCCCCGTTAGTTGATATAAATGGGATTTTCATGCAGAATTAATTTTCGTTCAAAATTTAGATTAGGATCATTCTGATGAGGCGATTCCGTGACTGTTATTAGGTGTTCATTGAATAAGTATAAATAGGGGGAACAGGGGTTCTAATGCCCCCCCCCCCGTTAGTTGATATAAATGGGATTTTCATGCAGAATTAAGTTTTCGTTCAAAATTTAGATTAGGATCATTCTGATGAGGTGATTCCGTGACTGTTATTAGGTGTTCATTGAATAAGTATAAATAGGGGGAACAGGGGCTCTAATGCCCCCCCCCCCCCCGTTAGTTGATATAAATGGGATTTTCATGCAGAATTAATTTTCGTTCAAAATTTAGATTAGGATCATTCTGATGAGGCGATTCCGTGACTGTTATTAGGTGTTCATTGAATAAGTATAAATAAGGGGAACAGGGGTTCTAATGTCCCCCCCCCCTTAATTTATATAAATGGGTTTTTCAAGCAGAATTTTCAGGTTTCGTTCAAATCTCTGAATAGTTTTGGAAGTTTAATGGTTAAGTATAAAAGAGGGGCATAACTCTTTTTAAATTATATAAATGCTAAATGGGTTTTTATTAATAATTATCTAATTTGCTCTGAATTTTGGATATAGATTTTTTATATGATAAAGCATGTCTTTGATAGTATAGGAGGTTCAATGATTAAGTATAAAAAAAGAGAAAAGGGGAGAGCTGTTTCCCCTTCTTAATTTTTTTTTTCGAACGGAATTAACCCTTGAAAATATAAAGCTTTAATGTGCAATTAGTATTTGTAGCCTGTGAGCTCAATGCCTTCAGTTTAACTGGGCAGTATTCTTTATTTTAAACTATATCCATAGGGATAAAACGGAGGGAATGAAGGTTATTCAATTATAGTTTGATTTTCCATGGAGAAATCAGTACCAGCTTCAAGAATGAGTGTTTATTAAAAAGAACTAATGCTAGTGTTACAACAATAGCGCAAAATTTAAGCCAATTTGGCAATATTTTGCTCTACAAAAATAAGTGTTCATCTATGAAGCTAGCTTGGCGATAGATAGTTAGTTAATTCAAATTGCTATTCAAATCCTTTCATCTTCCATAATCGGGATTACATTAATTTAATTGAAATTTCGCATATTCAAGTTTTTTAAGATTTTTCTTCTTTTTAGGGCAATTAAAAATAATTTTTTTCGACATTAGTCCGAATTTTAATAAAAACATGCATTAAAAAAAATAAAATCGGTTTATATTTATTAAAGCAACAGTAATTTTAATTTTAATGAAATAGCATTTGAATATTAACCTTGTCATAAGGTTTTTAGCTCATAGGCTATCAAAGCCTGGGAGCTTATGTGCCCGTCCGTTCTTTATATGCGTATGTGCGTAACGCGATAACTCGGGATAAAAATATCCGATTCACTTGAAATTTTGGATATATGTATATTCTGATAAGGCGCTTCCCGATTATATTCTGATAAGGCGATTAGTTTTTGGAGTTCATTCGATATGTATAAGAGAATGAACGGGTGCTAATGCCCCTCCCCTTAATTTATATAAATGGGTTTTTCAAGCAGAATTATAAGTTTTCGTTCAAAATTTAGATATAGGAACTTTCTGATAGGGCTCCTCAGTGATTAGTATTAGGCGGTCATTGGATAAATATAAAGAAGGGGAACAGGCGGCTAATGCCCCTCCCTTAATTGATGTACACGGGTTTTTCATGCACATTTATCGGTTTCTTTGTATGATAAAGCAGATCCGTAATTAGTTTAAGGGGTTCAATTATTAAGTATAAAACGGGGAAATGGAGGGAGCTGCCCCCTTCCCCTTAATTTGCTTTTCGAACGCAATTAACCCTTGAAAATCTAAGGCTGTCATGTACAATTAGTATGTGTAGCCTGTGAGCTCAATGTCATCAGTGTAACTGGGCAATATTCTTTTTATTTGTAGCGTAACCAATATGTAACCAAGCATTTGATGCTTGGTTTTGCATTGAATATTTAAAAAATAATATTTGAGAATTCTTTTATAACGATTTGAATTTTATGTTTTCATAACTGAATATTTTCTTTTGTATACGTCAGATTTTCTATATTGAGAACTGAAGTGATTGAACAAAATCCATGCAACCATTCAAATAAAAAAATAAAATATAAAATATATCAGCTTTAAACTTCTTTTGAATTAGATTTCGACTTTTATAGATATTCGAAATTTGAAAGCGTCATATTCAAGTCGAAGAAATATTCATCAGATTTCAGAACTGCAGAAAAATGGGTTATATCATATTTTCATATTGCATTTTCTGTAAAAAGGTTTTATTCTATGTGAAGTATTAAGTTATATTAATGTCACTTCCGTAAATGTATTTCTAAAACAGAATAAAATTAAATAATTGAGATAATGGGTTTTGTTTTTAAATAATAATGTACGACATCTCGCATCAAAAGTTTCTTTAAAAAATGATTAAATGATAAAGGAAATTTAAAATTCTAGTGATGAATTCAACTTGAGTAAATAATTAAAATTCATGTAAAAATATAGAATAAAATGCAATAAACTTTTGTGCAGGTGCATACATAAAATATAAAATTATTTGAAATAGGTTAAAATAAATTAAAAATACATTAACACATATCGCAGAGAATTTCCTTAAGAGCATGTTTTTTTTTTTTTTTTTTTTTTTTTTTTTTTCAAAAGTTTTTACTTATATTTATTAAAGTAACAGTAATTTTATTTTTTTATGAAATACCATTTGAATAATAAAAGTTGCACAAGAGACAAAATATTTTTTCTGCATTGAATATTATTAAATATATATATATTTGAGAATTCTTGTATAAAGATTTGAATTTAATGTTCTCATAACTGATTTTTTTTAATACTGTAGATTTGCTATCCCGAAAACTGAAAAGATTGAACAAAATCTACGCAAGCATTCTAAGAAAAAAATTAATAAAATATATCGGCTTTAAACTTCTTTGAATCAGATTTTGAGACTTTTCTAGATATTTGAAGTTTGAAAGCGTCATATTCATGTCGAAGAAATATTTATCAGATTTCTGAACTGCAGAAAAATGGGATTTATCCTATTTTCTCATTGCATTTTCTGGAAGAAGGTTTTATTGTGTGTGGAGTGTTACATTTTATTAATGTCACTGCTGTAAATGTATTTCTAAAATAGAATAAATTAAATTATTGAGATAATAAACTTTTTTCATTTTTTTCTTTGTAAATAATGATGTATGACATATTTTGTATCAAAAGTAGTCTATTTAAAAAATAATCAAAGAATAAAGGAAAAAAATAGTGCTAAATTCCACTTGAGTAAATAATTAAAATTCATATAAATAGGAAAAACAAAATACAGTAAATTTGGTTATAGGTGCATATATAAAATATAATTTATAATATAATATCAAATATAATTAAAATATAATAAATTTTGTATGAATAATGAAGTCGATCGGATAATTAGTTGACTAGATATTTATAATCATATTTTCCACATTCTTCGATTTTTTATGACCCTGTATTTCATTTATAGATGTAGTTTAATTAACAATGAGGCGCTTAATCCAACGCAATAAATTTTTGATTAATAGAAATATCCTTTTTGGAATTATTAGGATGCTTTTTCTCGCAATTCAGTATTATTTGATTAATACGCCGATCAAAAAAAAAAAAAAAAAAAAAAAAAAAAAAAAAAAAAAAAATATATATATATATATATATATATATATATATATATATATATATATATCGCCAAACTGTAAGATTAAATGCCAATAATGGCTTATCGTAAATATCACATTCATTTGACATTAAACAATTTCATCAAGTGAGTTTTTAAATCGACGTTTTTTCTTCTAATATTACTAAAATTTGACTAATCTATTTGTTATTTCGTTATTTAAAATAAAAATTATGCCAATTTGTAAATTTTGCGAATAGATTGACGATTTATATTATTTGCTAAAATTGGTGGAGGGGATAAATAAGTAGTACCCACAATTCCTTAATTACTATGCATTAAAAATATTCAAGTATGCGTTTTAATTTTATTTCTAATTGTGATGAATTTTATAAATAATTTTCACATGCTTTATTTTCATATTTTATAATATGCATATCTATGACGGCTAAGTATTATGGTGATGACCATCGATTAGTTTTAAAGTGTACAGAAATGGGTACTTGTACCTAAGTACACATAATCGATTTTATTTTAAAATATGTAATGCGTAGCATTTATATCAAATTCGAAATTGATCATGAAATAGGGGGAACTGGGGTTCATTGATACTTGGGGCACATTGATACACCCCCTGTACAGCACACACGGTCATTACAGGAAGTTTCACAACAGCTCCAAAAGGTGATACTAGTGAAATTAACAACATACAGAAAGTTTTGGAATGATTGAATAGTTTGATAAAATGGGATGGGTGATTAATTGTTTTTGTAGGTCAAAAGTAAATTTGAGTTGTACAATTGAAATAGTATGATACAACTGTTCCAGTATTTTCAACCGAAAAGAATACCCTCCCTGGCATGTAACACTAATCTTTATCAGTTCCTCATTCTTTATTTTTAGATAAATTATGATGTGTTGGATTTGCGACTCATTTTATTTAAAATGGCTGCATGGGGCACAATGATACAGTCTTTATCGGGGCACATTGATACAACCTAAATCCTTTTCTAGTTCATTTTTTCATTAACTTTAATTTTTATTTTTACCATACACTCCTTAATTCAACCATTTTTCGTCAAAAATTTCTACTATTAGTTTTTTATTGAAGTGAAATAGCTCTAATTTCTTCATATTAGAACATTTTATAGTATTTTTGTAAACAGAAGACGTACAAATTTACACAATATCTAGTGCTAGTAGAATTAACAAAAGAAATGGACGGCAGCCTGGCAAATCTCAAATTATTATCGATTCTCTAGAGAAAAAAGTATTATCGACACGAGAAATGTTAAGTAAGAGAAACAAGCTGCTGAACAGTGCATGATAATTATATTATAAATATAATTTTAATATAATTATCCTTTATTTTCTGTTTGTAAACCGATTTATAAACCGAAAACCTGGTAATTCTTTCACCTTTCCTAAGAAAGAAGAGAATTCTGGGGTTAAAGTGCCAGATATGACAAAGTTACCACAGCCAACAAACAGACAAGGAACAGCCGGAACATCAGGTCATTATACATTTCATTTTGATTGCTTTAATATCGCTTACAAATAAATTGTGTGCGATTTTAATGTCTATAAATATATATAAAATGGTTTGCTAACTATTTTTCTGTGAAAAATATGCATTGGTGTTATTTTGTCTCCATTTTTCCCAGACGTTTCAAAGTGTATCAATCTGCCCCGGGGATGGGGTACTTTGATACAAATTACTTTTTTTGATTTTTTTTTAAATTACATGCAAAAATAATACATAAAACAACGATTGTACATTTTTTTAACACACTACACAGGTTTTGCTCACATCACATAGAAAAATAACTTGAAATTTCTGCTTTCTAGACACCAATTTTTTTTTAAATTGCTGTATCAATGTCCCCCAGTTCCCCTTAATTATTTTCGAAAACATATTAGCGTAAGTTATCTGGTTTATTAATAGCCTCTCATAAATTAATTTACCGAAATATAATAAATCATAAAGTAAATAGAGTAGAAAAGGATTTCTGCAATCCCCAAAGAGTAGGAAAATTACTCCAAATGACAAAAATTGCGAATAAATTTCAGACTTCTCTGCAAAAATTATCCATTTACACATGATATATGACTGTATATTATGTTTCTCTGAAGAAAATAGTACACTTTAATGCGAAAAATGATACAAAGATAGATTTGTTCATTTAAAATGGTTCTGTAATAAAAGTAAGGACGCAAGTGATATATCTACTAGAAAACGTTTAAATAATATGTATATATATATATATTGATCTTATTTAAATATTGAAAGAAATTCCAATCTAGAGTTTTGAAAATTTATCCATTTATACCTTTGTCAATAGTTTTAAACTTGAGATCTTTATGAATATATTTATGCGGGAAAATTTTTAAATTGCAATTAATTCCAGACTTCTCTGCAATAATTATCCATTCACACATGATATATGACTGTATATTATGTTTCTCAGAAGAAAATAGTACACTTTAATGCGATAAATGATACAAAGATAGATTTGTTCATCTAAAATGGTTCTGTAATAAAAGTAAGGAAGTAAGTGATATATCTACCAGAAAACGTTTAAATAATATATATATATATATATTGATCTTATTTAAATATTGAAGGAAATTCCAATGTAGAGTTTTGAAAATTTATCCACTTATACATTTGTCAATAGTTTTAAACTTTATATCTTTATGAATAAATTTATTTGAGAAAATTTTTAAATTACAATAATTTACGAAATTACAATTAGTTTTAGACTTCTCTTCAATAATTAGGCATTCACAAATGATGTATGACTGTATATTATGTTTCTGAGAAGAAAATAGCACACTTTAATGCGAAAAATGATACAAAGACAGATTTGTTCATATAATATGGTTCTGTAATAAAAGTAAGGAAGTAAGTGATATATCTGCCAGAAAATGTTTAAATAATATATATATATATATATATATATATATATATATATATATATATATATATATATATATATATATATATATATATATATACATACATTGATCCTATTTAAATGTTGGACATTCAAATCTCGAGTTTTGAAAATTTATCCACTTATACGTTTGTCAATATTTTTAAACTTGAGACCTTTATGAATATATCTATGAGAGAAAATTTTAAAATTACAATAATTTACGAAATTACAATTATTATAGTGAAACATCAAATAAGCAGATCGAACCTAACAATAGACAGCACACAGTGATCGACTACACAATACAATTTTAAGGTTTCGTTAATGTGATGAAAGAATGTTCCTCTCAGTCCTTTGTTTGTCTATTGATCACAGAGTCCGTATACAAAAACTGTATACGTCAGAGACTTCAAATTTTATGTAGTTTTAGCTGAACAGTTTTTGTCACACGATAAAGCATAAAACTTTGAAAAATAAGTCTAATATTTTTATTTAGTAAACTTTTTCAACAACACCCGTTCATTTTTAGGATTTAAATTTCAAAAAAAAAAAAAAAAAAAAAAAAAAAAAAAAAAAAAAAAAGCTAAATTTCAAAACTTTACATACAGATATCAAAACTTTGAGGTAAAGCACCTCACTTGTGAACAGAACATTCTTAAAGTGAATCTTGGTGCTGGAAATTGAATAGCAATTATACATTTATGCTTGGAATAGCAATTTTACATTTTTCTTTCTTTTTATTTTGTTTTGTACTACCTTTAAATTATGAGAACTCTACCTACACGAATAAGCGCAAACAGAAATAACAACATTTAAATGACCACTGAAAATAACACTGAGAACTGTCTGATAGTTTTTAGGTTTTTAATGTATCTTAATGCATTTAAAAATTATTTTAATCCATTCAAATATCTTTATATTACATTTATGCCACTGAAACCAAGATTAATGCATTTTCTTCTTCCTTTTTATATGATTTTTAATTAGTTAATCAAGTGGAATTTAGCCATAAAATTTTAAATTTTCTTTATTCTTTAATAATTTAGAAAAATTATTTTACTTGAAAATATATCGTACATTTTTATTTGCAAACAAAGTTAATGATCAAAATTTTTTAATATTATTCTGTTTTATGAATTAATTTACAGAATCGACATTAAAATAATATAACACTCCACTCAGAATAAAGCCTTCTTACAGAAAATGGAATAAGGAAATAGGATAAAACCCATTTTTCTGCAGTTTTCAAATCTGATGAATACATTTTCAACTTGAATATGACGCTTTCCAACTTCAAATATCTAGAAAAGTCGGAAATCTGATTCAAAAGAAGTTTAAAGCCGATATATTTTATATCTTTTATTTTTTCTTTGAATGGATTTTGTTCAATCGCTTCAGTTCTCAGGATAGAAAACCTGACGTATACAAAAGAAAATATTCAGTTATGAGAACATAACATTAGAAACTTTATAGAAGAATTCTCAAATATTATTTATAAAATATTCAATGCAGAAAAATATGTTTGGTTTCTTGTGTAATGGTTAGTATTCGAATGTTATTTCATAAAAAATAAAATTACTGCTATTTTAATAAACATAAGTATAAATAAAAGAATGACATGCTTTTATTAAAAATCACAAAAATGTGTTTTCAATGCACTATAAAGAAGAAAAAATATTTAATTTTTTAAATATTTAAAAAAAATTAGATATAGTTAAAGCTTACTAAGCCTAATATCAATTAAGATAATGATAAAAACGTAAATGGGCATTTTCTTAAAATTCATCACTGCTTGATAACTGTTATTTTGGCGTATTTGGAGAGAATCAGCTGTATATTGATTTTCAACGTTTTAAAATGTAAAAAAAAGAAATTGTGAATAGGTGTGAAGTGTTTATCAAATATTTTAGTTTGTGATATAAAATATTTTCTTTTTTTACGTAAGATTTGTCTTTTTTATAGGGGAGTTTACTTGTGTAGATATACATTTTTTATTTTACTTTATTTAAACCTATTTGGTCGCGTTAAGCAGCAAACTCATTTCTTTTATCCTCTTCAGTTCCGAAGGTAACATAATAAGATAAATACTTATTCATTATTTTTTCCAAGGAAAATTAAATTGTAAATGACAAAAAAAAAAAAAAAAAAAAAAAAAAAAAAAAAAAAAAAAAACCTTTTTTGAAATGGATCTGTTAGGCACTAAAAAAATAGGTATTAAAAATAAGGATCTAAAACTACAAACCCTCTTAAAATATCAATTTAACAACTATCGACCTAAATTAACGTAGTGACAAATTTAATAGCTTTAAACAAGTAAATAAAACTTCAAAGCCTGAAAACAATACATTGAAAAAGATTTAAGTTAAATACTTACGAAAATGTATTTCTTTCTGGCTCATTCTACCTTTTTTGCGCATTTTTCGGCATTTTGCATACCCAGATGAAAATAGTACCTATTTTATGAGGGATTTATCTTATATGCAGACATTTATTCGTTTGCTTTCAATAATAATAAAAAAAAAAAACAGCTATTAAGAATTTATATAATAATATAAAAAATCATATATTTTAGTTTTTATAAGTAAAAGAACAGCGACCCCGATTGGGAAATCAGGAACTCTAAAGGTTATTTGTTTGTTTAACTCATTTATTAAAATAGCTAAATTAATGTTTTAATAATAAAGTTTATTATTTTACATATAAAAATGAAAAACCAATGTTAGTAAATATAATTTGTCTAAAACAGTTTAAATGAAAACGTGGTTCTTTTCTTATACTTGCCTAATATATTGCATAATGTGCATGAGAATGAAAAAATATTTCAGAAAAAGACAGAATTCATCTGTTCTTTTTGTCATTTGAGTTACTTTGTTATCCTTTAGGGGTTTCAGAACGGTTTTCTACTCAGTTTAGATTATGATTGATTGTAGCTCAGTAAATTAGTTTCTAAAAGGTTTTTCCTGAACTGGAAAATTTACAGTAAAAGTCTTTCAAAAAATTGTTGTAGAATTAATCCTTAATTGCAATGAAAGTCGAAATCTAAAGGGAAAAATTATGTGTATTGTCTTAAAGAAAGAAATATGGTTTTACCGGTTATGTAAGAGCTATTGTAATATTATTGTTATAATGAAATAAACAAATATAATTATAAAAAGTAAATATAGTAATTGTAATAACTGTGTGTATAAATACAATAATTATATATAAATGTACATAAATATACATATATATATTTATATATAATAAATATAAAACATATAAAAATATAATAAATATATAAATATAATAGTTATTATTTGAATTCAAGCGTTAATTGTGTGTTACGAGTGTTTAAGCACAATTTTGTTTATTTTTAGAAAAGATAAATTATTTCACAGACAAAGAAACACAGAATCTAAGACTTTTTTTTTTGCTAGGATAGAGAGCTTCCATTTAATGTCTTTCAAAATAAGTATTTGTAGAATTATTCTGTAATTGTATTGAAAATCCAAAGCTAGGTTATTATGCATGAAGTGTCAAAGGAAGAAATATGATAATACCGGACAAATAAGAACTAATTTAATATTAATAGTAAAAAAAATAGTATAACTTTGTTTATTTTAAGAAAAGATAAATTATTTCACAGAAACAGATACACATAATCTAAACATTTTTTAATGAGATAGATAATTTACAATTATTGATCTTTAAAATGAATGTATTAGAATTACTCTAAAATTATATTGAAATTCTAAACATAGAAGTAATAATTATGTATGTTGTCTCAAGGAAAGAAAGATGGTATAACCGGATACATAAAAGCTAATGGAATATTAAAACGTTAAAAATATAAATTAGTATCATTTTGTTTATTTTAAGAAAAAATAAATTATTTAACAAAACGGAATTCACAAAAACTAAGAATTTTTAATTGATACAGATAATTTACACTTAAGATTTTTTTTTTAATAATTGTTTTTTTAGAAACATTCTGTAACTGTATTGAAAGTCTAAATCTAGGAGAAGTAATTATATATGTTGTCTCAAGAAAAGAAAGATAGTATTACCGGACACAAATGAGCTATATAAATATTTATATTGTAAAAAATAAATTAGTATGATTTTGTTTATTTTAAGAAAATATGAATCATTTGACAGAAACAGATACACAAAATCTAAGAAGTTTTCATACTGGGATAGAGAATTTACACTTAACGTCTTTCAAACTAATTATTTTTAGAATTATTCTGTATTTTTTTTGAAAATGTAATCTTAGGAGGAATAATTAAGCATGTTATTGCAAGGGAAGAAAGGTGATATTACCGGACATATAAGAGCTAATTTAATATTAATATTATAAAAAATAAATTGATATAATTTTGCTTATTTTAAGAAGAAATAAATTATTTAACAGAATCTAAGAAGTTTTTACTGCGATAGAGAATTTGCACTTAACGTCGTTCTAAATAAATATTTTTAGAACTATTCTCTAATTTTGTTGAAAATCGAAAGTTAGGTGTAATAATTATTTATGTTGTCTCAAAGGAAAAAGATGGTATTACCACAAACATGAGAGCTAATTGATTATTAATATTATATAAAAAAAGTATAATTTTGTTTATTAATAGAAAATGTAAATTATTTCACAGAAACGGATACACAGAATCTAAGACATTTTTTTGCGGGATAGAGAGTTTGCACTTAATGTCTTTCAAAATGGGTACTTGTAGAATTATTCTGTAAATGTAATGAAAATCTAAACCTCGGAGTAATTCTTATCCATGTTGTCTCAAAGGAAGAAACATGATATTACCGGAAAAATTAGAGCTTATTTAATATTAATATTGTAAAAAAAATCAATTAGTATAATTTTGTTTATCTTAAGAAAAGATAATTATTTCACAGAAATGAATTCAGAAAATCTAAGAAGTGCTAAATGGGATACATAATTTATCATTAACTTAACGTTTGAATAGCTTAACTTTATTCAAAATAATTATTTTAAAATTACTCTATAAATGTATTCAAAATCTAAAAGTAGAAGTAATGATTATGCATGTTGCCTCAAAGGAAGAAACATTATATTACCGGGAAAATTAGAGCTAATTTAATATTAATATCGTAAAAAAAATATATACTTTTGTTAATCTTGAGAAAAAATAATTATATCACCGAATCTAAAAGCTTTTACTCGGATATATAATTTACACTTAATGTTTTTCAAAATAATTCTTTTTAGAATTATTATGTACTTGTATTGAAAATCTACACCAAGGTGTAATCATTATGTATGTTGTATCAAGGGAGAAAAGATGGTATAACTGGTAATATAAGAACTAATTTAACATATATTATAAAAAAATAAAAAAGTATAATTTGTTTAAGTAAAGTAAAAATATTTCACAGAAACAGAGAATTTATCTGTTGGTTTTGACTTTTGGAGTGATTCTGTTTTCCTTTGGAGATTCGATAACTGTTTTCCACTCAATTTAGAATATGATTGATTGTACTGCAGTAAATTAATTTACAAAAGTTTTACTGGACTACAAAATTAATACCAACAGTATTTCGAAATAATTATTTGTAGATCTTTGATGTTCTTTTCTATATTTGTATTGAAAATCATAATCTAAGCAGAAAGATGATATAGCTTGTATAAAATCTCCGTTTATTTTAAAAATTATAAATTAATTCACAGATAGGGAGAAGATATCTATTCTTTTTATCTTTTCAAGTGATTTTGTTACCTTTTGGAGAAGATTTGAGAACCGCTTTTCACTCAATTTAAATTAAGATCGATTGCATCAGAGTAAATGAATTTCTAATAAGCGTTACTAAACTAGAAAATTCATACTGAAAATATTTCAAAATAAATGCTTGTAAAATTATTCCGTATATGTGCGGAAATCTAAATCTTTTTAAAAATCGAATAATATGTATTTTATCTTAAGGAAAGAAAGGTGATCTTAAAGGATTTACAAGAAGTAATTATTATTAAAATAAATAAAATACATTTTTTTTTTGATTTTTATAAAAGATAAATATTTCGCAGAAACGGGTACTTTATCTGCTATTTTTGCCATTTAGAGTAATTTTGTTATCCTTTGAGGGTTTCCAAACGATTTACGACTAAATATATGTTATAATTTATTACATCTAGTGGAATTAGTTTCTAAGAATCTTTTCATGGAGTAGTGATTTTACACTTGAATTCTTTTAAAATAAAGTATATTTAGATTTTTTCTGTAATGAATAATTCTAAATTTATGTATTGAAAATCTAAATCTAGGAAGGGGAGAATTGTGTGCAGTGTCTCAGATACGGAAAGATGATTTTACCGGATATACATGAACAAATTTAATATTAATATTGCACCCAAATAAATTACATAATTTAGGTTATCACAAGAAAAAGAAATACCTCATATAAAAAGATAACTTATTTACTTCTTTTGTCAATTGGAGTAATTTCGTTATATTTTGTGTATTTCAAAACGATTTGATGAGATCTACGGGAATCACTTTCTAAGACGCTTTTCCTGGAATAGATATTTTACATTTGAATTCTATCACAAAAAAATATATTTAGAATTTTTCTGTAGAGAATAATTCTAAATCTATGTATTGAAAATCTAAATCTAGGTGGAAGGATTCTGTACAGTGTTTAAAAAAAGAAAGAGCGTTTTACGGATATACAGGAACTAATTTAATATTAATATTGTACCCAAATAAAATATATAATTTTATTTATTATAAGAAAAAAATATGTCATGCAGATAGAGAACTTATTTATTGATTTTGTCGTTTCGGGTAATTTCGTTAACCTTTGAGAATTTCAGAACGGTTTACTACTAAATTTAGATTATAATTGATTACATCTAGTTGAATTATATTCTAAGAAGCTATTTCTGGACTAGATAATATACACTTAAACTCTTCCATAACATAGTTACATTTTTACATAATATATGCACAAATTAATATTAATATTACAGATAAATAAAACATATAATTTTGTTTATTTTAAGAGAAAATAAGAGATTATTTAGCGAGATGAAAATTAGAGAACTTATTTATTGTTTTTCTCATCTGAAATAAATTTGTTATCATTTGGGAATTCCAGAACGGTTTTCTACTTAATTTAGATCATGATAAATTGTACGACAGTTATTTAGCTTCTAGGAGTCTTTTACTGAGTTAGAAAATTTATAATGGAAGTATTTTAAAATAATTATTTGTAAAATTGTTTTGCATTTATATTTCAATCTAAATCTCAAGGTAAAAACATTCTATTACCGGATATATAAGAACTAATACAATATTAACATTATAATGAAATGCAATAGAATGATTTTTTTTTTTTTAGAAAATGTAATTTATTATGAAGATACGGATAATGTATCTGCTATTTTTATAACATGATTACAATTTGTTATCTTGGAATAGAAATTTTGCACTTGAAGTCTTTCAAATTAAATTAAATTAATTTTTTTGCATTTAATTTTAAATTTTTAAATTTTTAAAAAATAAAATGGCCATTATTTTGAAAGAAAATGGTGGATGATGCTGGCCAACGAACTAGGTCGAGACATTTGTATGTACTACGTACATACCAAGTTTCATTGAAATCGGTTCATAAATACGCGTGTTATCACGTGACAAAAATCAGATCGTTTCAAAATGTCAGACATAAGAAAAATTCAAAGTGCTATAACTCAATCATTTTGTAAGATATAGACAAAATAAAAAGTGTTCTGGAATTGTTGTTTTAAATTCTAACACGTAAAAGAAAAATATTTTTCAAGTTTTAATTTTTTCGCATATAATTTTAAATTTTAATTTTTTTTAATTTAAAATGGCCGCCATTTTGAAACAAAATGGCGGATGATGCTGACCAACGAACTCGGTGGAGACATTTGTATGTACTATATACATACCAAGTTTCATTCAAATCGGTTCATAAATACGTTAGTTATCGCATGACAAAAATCAGATATATATATGTACATATATATATATATATATATATATATATATATATATATATATATATATATATATATATATATATATATATATATATATATATATATATATATATATGGTTATATATATATATATATATGGTTATACATATATATATATATATATATATATATATATATATATATATATATATATATATATATATATATATATATATGTCAACATTTGAACGGAGGGTGGTTTTGGGGTCTCGGGGTCATGATCGGTGAAAATATACCAAAATTTTCCGGAAGTGCTTTCCTCCGGACGGCTGCAATAGGTAGCTTTTTACTTTTTGTAATGAAAGCTACCTAAAATAATACGTCATCTCAACCTGTTGCGTGATTAACACCAAAAGCAAACCGACAACAATTTATGTCTAAGTGTAACTGAATCCTAAATCAGAATATTTGTGTCACATATATACAGATTCATAGACTCACAGACAGACAGAGTCACAGACACCGAGATTTACAGACGGACATTTTGTAAAACATATTTTACCTCTTAAACATATAAATCCTTTGAAAACAGAATTTCGAGTATTTATATGTATCCAAAATTGTAAAATCCAACGACCCAATAATATATGAATCCATTCTTATAAATACAGGCGATAGTAAAAAGTTCGTCTTTTCAGATGTTATCTGCACTACATTTTATTCGCTGAAGTACAAGAAATGCATACAAATTAGCTTAATATTATGCTCTATTTAAATTTAATAGCACTTTTCTTTGCGAGTTATTTACTACTTAGAGACTGTTTAATTTTGAATCTCATGATACTTATTTAATAAAATATGTTTATCATTTATATTAAGTGTTAAGTACTATTTTTAACTTTTTTCGATTTTCATAAACTTTATTGTAAATTTTTGTACTTATTGCAACTTTCAGTATTGATGAATCTGTTTAAAATCTCTTTAACACTTTTCTTCCCTTTTCAGATTAGAAGGAAGAAGATACCATATTTATTCCTGACGTATATGGCTGAGCTTTTCTTTGCCGTATTAATTAAAGTAAGTGGAATATGCTTTCTTAAACTGTATCTTTTGTAAAGGAAAAATATTTTAGAATAAAAGACTAGAAATAGTGCATGCATTAATCTCTTCAGTTCCAAAGCTAAAATAATAATACAAATGCATATTAATCTTTTTTTTTAAAGAAAACTGCATTGTAAATGACAGAAAAATGTATTTTTTGAAATTTATTCTTTCGGTACTTATGGATTCTTTCGACAACTAAAACTACAAATACCCTCAAAACATCAATTTAATAATCTCTAATCTAAATAAATGCAACTTGAAATTTAAGAGATATAAACAAGTCAAAAATTTATATATCCTAAAAGAAAATTAATATTAATAATAATAATGATAATACTAATAATAAACTAAATATTTATGAAAAATTATCACTTTCTTGGTCACAGTGTTCTTCGAACATTTTTAGGCATGTTGCAAAATATTTATTTTATGAGCGATTCAGTTTAAATGCAAGAATTTATTTATTGGCTCTCAACGCAAAAGAAAAAAAATATTCACCTATAAGAAATCATGTAAAAAATTCAGAAAAAAAACCACACATTTTAGTTTTTATAAGTAAAAGAACAGAGATTCCCGAATGGGAACCCAATAAACCCACAGACTGAAGAGGTTAATCACACTTATTTTATTGCTAAATCATACTACGTAATAGATGATACTTAAAAATACAAAAAAAAGCAAAACTTTACATTTGAAAGTAAATCACATTTAAGTGGGTCTGTTTTGTTTATTTTTCAGATAAAGAGTTTAAAAGTAAAAAAAATATAAAAATTGGCAAACATATCATGGGAATATCGCATATTACCAGCTATACTGTTTTAGACAAATAGTTTCAGCGCATTTGCGGCTATTTAAGTTTATCATTGTTTTTGTTCCTTATTAATTTAACTAAATGAATAATCCTGCTTTTTAAATTATGTTAATTGGTTATTCTTTCAGTATTCAGCACATAAATATAGTAATACATGCATTCAAATATACGTACGTAATGTAAATCTATAATTGTGTTTCCAGACTTCACAAGATATTGACATATCTTTCCCAAATCAACACATTTTATTTAAACTTAATCATTCAAGTTTAATTCACATTCAAAATTCATGGTGTAGTCTTACATCAAATGTCATTTTTTTCCAAGAATTCAGTTTTTAACTTAAAAAATTTCTCAATTGTTGTTGGTTTTAATACTTCTTAAATCGATTTTTTATATTTTTTTCAATAAATTGTTATAGTAACAAACGAATACTAACATACCTTCTTATCATTTACACATAGTTATTTCTTCCTAAATTTTATCCAGTCACTCTGTAACATACATACGTGCTTAGATATACATTTATACTATTGCACACGCATCAGACAAGTATTCTAGGCAATTTGGCTTATCTTAACCTTTTGCTCTTCACAGGTGACTTTCACTCACTATAAATACTATAAATCACCAAAATTAATAATTAATAATCACTAAAATTACTATATAGGAATACATATACGAAACGTGTTCATATTGCATGCACCATTACTGGTCCGACGATTATGCTATTACAGCATTTTTCTTAAAGCCACTGCATTTTACATAAGATTACTCAACTGAAAAAGACTATTTAAAGTATCTTCATTAATGTTAATGTTATGAGTAAATGAGTAAAATTTGGGATGCGTAATGGAACGGAACATCTTTTCTACAGAATAAATGATGACGATATTCGTTTTCTTTAGAAAAGTTCTCTATTGTTTTTGCTCTAGCATTAAAATTTCCTCTATCTTTTTTTTTCCTTTTTTTTGGAATCAACTGTTTTAGTAACAAATGCATGCTTATATAGATATATATCATTTATACATCTTTAATTTGTCCTAAATTTGTATCAGTCACTCTGTAGTATACGTTCGTACTTACCTATACATTTACATTATTGAACACTTATCAGACATGGATTCTAGCCAATCTGGTTTATCTTAACATTTTAAACTTCACATGCATGGCCCACTAGATCGAAATGCCTGTCTGTTTGGGATTAATGTATAAAGTCTCCCGCCAGAGGACTCTGATACTTTGCCCAAGTTAATCTGACCAATCATGCAAACCCTGAACCAAAACAATGACCACGTGTGCAAACATGTGCACATAACAGAAATCAGCTTATTCAATGCTAATTTGGCCAGAGTTTGTGTCACGTGGACTCATACGTGGTCCAATGAAATGGTTCAGGGTTTGAAGCTGAATCCAGCTTCACTTTTTCGGCGGTTTTTCGCGAAAAGGCTCGGCCGGTAGTATAGAGTCGGCTTTGTCACAGGGGACTTTCACTCACCACTAGGTTTATCAGATGTCCCTCGTAAATCGACGCTAAGATGCATTGGACAATACGAATATCTTACGGGTTCTTTCGTCATCTTTTATCACAGATTATCCGGCCATTAGATAAAACGAAAAAAATTAGTTTAAAATACTGGTGTCCAGAGTATTTAGAAAATCCATTGCACACTATTTCCCGCCACTGCATTTCTCACTACTATTTCATACCACTACATTCCACACAAGAATAATCAATCGGAAAAGTCTGTAAAATATCTTCGGTATTGTAAATGTTATAAGTAAATTTTGGTTTCGTATTGGAACAAAACAAATTTTTCTACAGAATAAATCATTAAGATATTCGTTATTTGTTCAGAGAATGTCTCTGCTGATGTTTGTTCTAATACTTCTTTAATATATTATTATTTATTTTTCAATCAATTATTACAGTAACTAATGAATACTCACATACCTACGTATCATTCACATATCTTTATTTCTTCCTAAATTGTATTCAGTCACTCTGTAGCATGCGTACATATTTACCAATATATTTATACTATTGCACATGTATCAGATAAGTAGTTTAGGCAGTCTTGTAATTCTTAACCCTTTGCACTTGACAGGTTACTTTCAATCGACGCTAGTGTTATCAGATGTCCCTCGTAAATCGAGGCACCAAATGCTTTGGACAACACAATATCTTACAGTTTATTCCGCCATCTTTTATCACAGATTATTCGGCCATTAGAAAACATAGTTTAAAATACTGGTGTCCAGAGTATTGTGAGCACCCATTTACGCAGGGCACTAATGGTCAATGAGAATCACTTTCCAAATACAAAGGGTTATTTTTTTCAATAGTTTGTTCGATTATCTCCTACCATTAATATTTTTTTTTCTTACACAATTATACAATTACAAATGTATACATTTTATTTTCTGTTAATTAATTACATAATAGCCGAATTTTATAAATAAATAGTACTAGGTTATTTAATCAATCGCAAGCAATCCAACTTTTCTATTTCTGTTCAACAGTCTCTCCTTTAAAAATAATAACGTTTGACTATTTAAAGATGTTTATCTAAAGTTTAATACAGAAATCTGTTTGAAATAAAATTTCTTTTAATTATGCAATAGAAAAAAATATATAGTATAATAATTTAAAAAAGAAAAATGTATGCTGTTGAAAGAATTGCACAATAAAACACACAATGTAAGAAAAATATATGTGTGTATGTCGGCAAAAAAGCTAATGACTGATAAATTTGAGTAACAAATGAAAAATATTAAGTAAACGAACAAAAAACAAGTTCTTACTTCCAAGAACAAAAAATTGTTTACTGCCAGCAAATAATGTTAATTAAACCTTCTATGTTTGCTCTTTTTTAAAATACATATCTGGTTCCCGGTCTATTAATCATGATAATGATATAAGTCATTATTTCATGAAAAATTTCTTTCTAACAGAAGATGTGGTTTGAATAAAAATCAATAAGGGAAATCGTTTGTAATTTCAAATATATTTTAGTTCACTTTCGGAATATTAAAATCTGTAAATTATGATTTACTGATACTTGTTCAAAATATACATTTGAAATAAACCACTGATGTAAATTGATATATAATTTTATTTACTTAATAACTCTTGATTGAATAATAATAACAAATAATAATGAAAAAAATATTGAGCATTTAGCTAATTCACAAATATATATATATAAATCTTGTGGAGTGTATAGGTGTTCTTTAAATTTTACATTATATAATCTCAAATGAACCAGTCTTTAAAGAGTGAAGCAATTTTTTCTCAACTACTTACAGAAACAGAGTTCTTTTAAATCATTAAATAACACTAAAACTATGGAAACATTTTAATAACTGATTAGATAAAGTGTTCGTAAACAGTTGAAATATTTCAAAGACACTGTCCACACAAAACTTTAATACAGTAGTAGATGAAAAACAACGTAAATAATCGTTAATTCAAGCAAACCCGTTCTGAATGCATTGTATTCACGAAAGCGTCTAATTCACTCACTGACTGACTGTCAATTTTCTATAATTTTCTTGAAAAACACAAAACAGCATTTCATGCGCCCGTACCTGTAAGGGGGATGACCTGGTTATGAAATATCACCAAGTTTGTCGCGAATTTATCGTCATTTTGTCAAACTTGGTGACCAAATTTAGTAGCGCTATTTCCAGTATTTCGCCAAATCCATGCTAGTTACGAAATTTGTAACAATAGTTTTTTTTTCTATTGAAATATTTATATATATATTACTCTTTTCATAGACAAATTTGGGCTAATGACAGTCTAAACATATTAAGGAAGAGAAAGGGTCAGATCGGCAAGAAATAGTACATATTTATAGAAGTAACACAGCTATTCTGCAGCATTTTTACAATCAAGTACCGAAGTTTAACAATGTTACATATAATCACTAAAATACTGCTGATTTTTGAATAATCAATTTCCCTAAAATTAGACGAATGTTATAAAAATTTGGATTTAGGCTAATTGAAGGATGTAAAATTCACGTAGGACGTCAACCTTGAATATTGCTATTTAAAAAGACAGTTTTGATTAGTTTTGGTATGTAGACAAACTTTTTATGAAATAGTTTGTTATCAGAAAGTTTCTTTTATCATAACTAGCATACCCAGCCCGCTTCGCCGGGCTTAATTTGAAGGTTTATTTAATAATTTATGTGTATGGTACGCTTCCCGGACCATCGGCACTCCACGTGCGTCGGGTGAGCGTCAGAACAAACTTTCAGCATATACATATGGGTGGTTGTACTTGAATGCACAGACCTGCGCGTTTTTTTCTATCTTGCTTTTATACCTCTGGACCGAGTTGGCGCATTGCCAAGATTTGCTTCCTCTGGACCGAGTTGGCGCATTGCCAAGATTTGCTTTCCCCTGTGCCTCAATTAATTAATTAATTAATTATCCTCGGAATTCCTTTTATTTATAGAGATTTGTTGCAGAGATAGTAGGGGATGTTTTCTTTTCTTCCGCGACTTTACGTAATTTTTTTAACATTGTGTGCCGTACAGTTTATTACAACATTAACATCCAGTTTATTACAAGCATGCATTCCACGGATTTACTAAATTTGTAAAGATAATCTGGAGACACTATGATTTCTTTGAAACAACTATTGTAGATCTGATTAGTCAAGAACAAATAGTTATCATTTTGTACATACACATAAACATGTTTATGAAATAAACTTATAATATAAATAAGCAAAATGGAAAATTTTACTTATTCTTCTCTTATTTAGAAAAATCTTAAATAAACATAATAAAAACATGTATCGTGATTAACTCACTTCAAAATTCTTTTACCATTTATTTGATTGCACTGATGATAAATCGTTATTATAAGTTATGTAAACTTTATATGCTATTTGTTTGTTGCAAACAAAATTATCCAATAATCAATAGTACCCAGTAGTGGAAAGGGAGTGGGAGAAAAATATGTCCGATAGCATTTTGTTAATTTTTATGGTGTCCATATCAACAGCAAAATTATTGAACATAAATATTCCAAATTTTGTTTATCTTGATATCTCAACCAACTTTTTCTTCTTAAATGTATAGAAAATATATTTTTTAAATATTCCAATAATATTCAGAGATAAATTGCATATTTTTATTTTAATCTGGGTACAATCTAACCTCCCTGCTATTTATGGAACAAAGGAAAAGTATAATCGATACAAAACTTTTGGGAACGAAAACAATATTTTTTATCAGCATGATTTTTTTTTCGAATTTTGCTAATGGTTCCTGTATTAAATAAAACACTCTCATTATCTGCATGATTATGTATTTTTTTTCGAAAATAAAACTAAAACCTTTAAAAACTACCATTAGAACACGAACACTAAAAGTTTTGTTTATTCGATGTATTTAGTGACATTGTTCATTTTGATATCGAACGTTTACACAATATATAATTCTGTAGATAAAACATTCTGATGTTTTTAATTCGAAAATTCTTTTTTGGGTGATACAGTTTAAAATATTTAAAGTATTTTTTATAGAAAAATTATCTTTCTAACAAATATATTGTGATATTAAAGTAATTATGGAAAAGTAATCTGAAAGTAAAATTGTCTAATAGCTTGTTTGTAAATCTGTATAACAAAAGCATAAGTCACATGACTATCATCAATCATTCCAGGCTGACCATTTCTTTTTTGTATGCTAAGCGGGTATTTTGGTAATTTCATTTTAGCCGCTTATTGATAAATCGCGAAATATCACGCCATCGCCAGTATATGTCATTAAACTTTAACAGCCGATAAACCCCTATGGTGACACATTTAGCAGTCAATGATTAACTGATATCTAAAGTGTCATCGTTAAAACGAACATTTATGAGTTTGCAGGGTTATGAGATTTATTACTTTAATATTTCTAGATGAACGATCGCGCCGGTGCCTATGTTTATATGTAGTTGGAACTATTTGACAAAAAGTGCTCGATTTGATACAATTTCCGGCTTTTCCTGCAAACCAGAGGATTTCTTTCAAACACTCAGTATTTTTCCCCTTAAGACGCCACATTAGTCACAGAATAAGATCCAGATGATAATGAGAAGTCTGTGAAGGCGTTTTTGTTTCAAATATATAGTACAAATTTTAATATTTTTGCGTAATTTTTATTTTGCATAAGATAGCTGAGGATGATCTACGGGCTATTTTTACTTTTTCGATTTTGGCTATATATTTTTTATATTATGATAGTTTCAATTTCAGAACCCTTTCTGACCGGTTTCGAAAGTTAATGTATTTTTTCTTAAATAAATCTTAAACCAAAATTGAGAAAGTAAAAACTCACCCGGTGTTAGATTGTTCTCAGCTATCTTATGCAATACTATTATGTAAAAATATTTAAAATTTGAGAGAAATATTTAAAAAGAGCTCCCCCATAGACTTAACATTATAATCCGGGTCTTTTTCAGTGACTAGTGTGGCCCCTTAAGAGCACACACTAGTCACTCGGTAAAAGCCGAACGCTAATGATAAGTCTATGGGAGCATTCTTTTCAAATATCTCGCTAAAATTTTAATATTTTTACATGTTTTTTTTTGCATAGGATAGCTGAGGACGATCCACAACCGGCCTAGTTTTTACTTTTTCAATTTTGGTATCAGATTTTTTAAAAAACATTACTTTAACTTTCAAAACCGGTTTAAACCGGTTCTGAAATTGAAACTATTATAATATAAAAAATATATAAGCAAAATCAAAAAAGTAAAAACTAGGCCGGTTGTGGATCGTCCATAGCTATCCTATGCAAAAAAAAATCATGTAAAAATATTAAAATTTGAGAGAGAAATTTGAAAAGAACTCTCCCATAGACTTTACATTATCATCCGGGTCTTTTTATGTACTTTTTCTGTGAGTATTGTGGGGCCTTAACACAGTTTTATTTAAGCGGCTGTCAAAGTCAATGATTTTTCGAGCGATCACCTTTTCAGTTGAATTGAAGGCTCGGGGCAAATGCTTTATTTAGCACAAGCAACGTAATTCGACGAATTCTTTTGTATTTCTGGCTTTTCGCGGTTTGATCACAATAGAAAGGAGAAAATGAACAGTTGATCAGGCGATAAGGAGTTCAACTATCTTGAAGATTCATGTTTTGCAAGACAGTTGTCCCCTTCCCGCAAGTGTCATTAGAGATTAAAAAAAGAAATACCGCGTCGCCACAATAAAAAAGACGACAGTTTCCAACAGTTTGTATGTTCGTGTGTTTGCACCTTAACTCCAACTTTTTCACACAGAGTAAAAAAAATGTTTTCAGTTTTTGTTGTTAAAGTTGGAGGAAAACCCGGTTCTACTGTTACCAGTTATCGCTTTTCTGATTGCAAAAATAAACTTTCCTGAATTTGTACCATGAGCTTTTCAGCTTTCTCTTGATGGGAACAACTTTTTAAAGTTCTCTTTATATACAAACTGTGTTTTATGTTCCATATGTGTTTCATTTAATGATTTATTATTATTATTATTATATTCATATTTTATTTATTTATTTATTTATTTATTTATTTCTACGCATTACACCAAAATTCTTCCTTGGTTCGTCCACATTCTATTTCAAGTTAATTGGAAGACGGGAAATGGCTTACAATTAAACAAGTTTATCTCTGATTAGCGGAAATATTGTAACCCGTAAGGCATGGTGACGTCATTGCAACGTCGTTGTGAAGTCACACTGTGATTTTGTGACCATCGATTGTCGATGTGACGTCACGTGACGTCGATGTGAAGTCACAGTGACTAAAATGTGAAGTCGTTACGCCCGTTTTAGAGCTCGTTTGTGACGTCGTATTGTGACCACTTTGTGAAGTCACGGTGTGACAAATTTGTGAAAAATGTGTCATTTGTAACCACTTTGACATTAACATCGTGATGAAAATGTGACAAAAGCGACGTTGTGAAAAAGTGTTTTTTTAAAGTAAATAACATGTTTTGAAAAATTTTTGCAATTTCCTAAAGATTTTTAAGAAAGTCACATCTCAGTCACAATGTAACGTCACTGATTGGTGGCATTTTGGTCACAGATGTGATGTGACCACAGTGACTCATAGTGACGTCATTGTGACGTCACTGTGACCATGCATGCTATGAGGAACGCTGATTAAATAGTTGTGGGAAACGGAGGAGTTTTAAGAGAGCTAGGGAAAAGTCTAGGGTTATAGCTGTTAACTATCACTCTGGGGGTTATAACGATTTCTTGATGAAAATCGGATGAAGTCGGGAGGAATACTGCTCGTGAAATTGGTAAGTCTGAGAGTAGCTTTAGAGAGATTACTTTAGCCGTCATAACAATGCTCTTCCGAATGTTTTATACTAGCAGTTACCCGTGACTTCGTTCACATAACATTTTAAAAAGAAATAATTGATCAATCAAGCAAAAAATTTCGATGATGAAAAGCATGTATAATTAACTTTTTATCGCGAATTTATGGTAAAAAACTTCTGATAATCCCTATTTGCTAATTTTTTTGCTGCTTAAAATTTTCCTTTCAGCGATTAATACTAATAGATAGAAACATTCTTGAATACTTTTGTTCAGCCGTGTAGTTTTCCAAGTACCTTTAATACACGAAGGTATCTTTCTAAAATTTAGCTCAAACAAAAATATTTCTTATTACTACCTAAATTATATTTTCAGATATTATCATCCGAAGACAACCTTGTATCCAGTTCTTTGCGGGACCCTATATATCATTTTATATATATACATTTCTTAGTTTACTAAATACAGTTCAAAATAAAAATGCATATTTTATTTTAAAAAAACTACCTTTGAGTAAATTACGCTCATATTCAGTAACCTTTCCAAGATCATTTGTGTAACCCTGTGTATCGAAATTTAACTATTTAATCTATTACCATTTATTCTCTCCATTTAATATGCATACATTTAGCGAAACTTAAAAGCACATATCATTATTCAAAATGCATTTCATCCATGCAACAGTCATCATCCATCATATACAATACTTCGGATAGAATATATACTGTTTGAAATCTTTTATGTGTCCCTGTAAATGCTATGCACTTCGTATTATGCATGAAATAACTCACATTAAGCCTCAGCAACGTATATCAATTTGACTATACATGAAATCGTTTACCATAATTAAAATATGTCGGAAACTGTTCCTCCCTTTATTCTTATGCAATGGAATTCTTCTGTGTGACCCTGTAAATGAATAATAAGTGTCCTTTTCACTACATACTTTACAAAATGCATATTTTAGTGCACTTTGTAAGTACATATAGATTTGAATATGTTTCACAGGGTGTAACTTTGTTAAATTTAATTAAAACGATTTTCCTCATAATGCCGTAATGAAGGAAATTTTTTGACAATCCCTGTAAATAAACTAATCATGGTAGAAACTTTATTTTCAATAGGTATTCGTGCTAGGTAAACGTTAAGAACGTCCAAAAATTTCATGGAAATCGGAGTATATTTACGAAAGTTAGAAAGCGGCCAGACAGACAGACAAACCGAAAGCATAATAACTTTTCAACTTTGTTCGAAAGTGTTAAAAAATCGAGCCAAAAATATATTAATCAGTAGTTTTATTTTCCGCCTTTTCCCCACAAAAAAAAAATTCTTCCATTGATAATTATGAGTTTTGAATAAAAATATTCATTTGTATGTAACTTATAACTTATTAATTAATATAAGTAAAAAATATTTCTGATTCATTTTAAATATGACGTCATTATTTATCTCGCTCCATTAGCTACTGATATTCACACCCCTTGTATTTTTAACGATTGCTATGAAGTACCTGTTTTATTTCAACTATGACGTCACATTTTCATAAGTGAACCATTTTATTAAAAATATAATTCTTTTTCATTCTTTTTACTTTTAATTTATGTCGCCATATTTTACATAAAAATTCCAATTAACTAAACAAATATCCTTGTTAAATATATTATTAAAAAATATACCTTTTATTTTTATTTCAAACATGACGTCATACTTATTTTCTTTTAAATTATTTTATTATAATTTTTCGCGTGGAAGTTTTTTATTAAAAATTCATTGCCGCTGAAAAATTATTATTCCACTTTTTTTATTTTCTTGGCAACAGAAAAAGAAAATGGTTAAATTTTATCAGAAAAATGCCTATTGATTTTGTATGAAAAATAATTAAATTTTGCATTATTAAGGAAAATATTTTAATAAAATAAATAAAAATTAGCCTATGTTCATTCCACTCCTATAATCTATCTATATGCAAAGATTCAAAGACATTAATGCATCCGTTTTGAAGCCAAGTTCATTCCAATTTTTCGGACACACTTTCACATTTATAATATATATAAGGATATAAGGATAGGAATTTACCCTAACAACTAACATCACATATATAATAACGAAAATAGCCAATCACATATGACGACTTCTGAAGTCAAAAGGAACACGTGAAAAGAATTCAATTTGGAGTAAGTTGAATTTATAGATAATTGACGTTAAATTTGAAAAATCAATAATAATTGGCTGAGCTGAAATGGGAAATGGACGCTGGTTTCATTGTGGTCTTTGAACTCTCACTTAAATAATTGCAAAAAAGTAGTGTGCACTTTTTATTTAAGTTTTATTAATAATGATTATTATTCGGCGAAAGTGTTTTTTCTATAGAATGCAGAAAATTATTAGGAAATCACTTATACTTTTTTACCTGAAATAATACATATATATATGTGCTTTCCAGGTCATCTGTGCACTTAATTCATTTCTTTTTTCAAATTTTGTCACTTACATCCGTGGGCTTCTAGACTCCTCATATATATAATATACACATCGTAATCATGTAGCTAAAAATATCTATTCAGTGAAATATATTGTTTATTTACCTTTCGACTTTTTTCAAATTTATCATTTAATAAATAAATAAAAAAATATTTTAATGTATGCTCTGATTTTTATCTTATTGAATAGATCTGTAATTTATTTCAATATAAAATGCTCAATCTAATATGTTTAAAAAAATGGCATTTATTGAATTCTGAAAAAAATTAAAATCAATAAAAGATTTTCCATTCAAAGGGATATGAAATATCTCCCAAGCGTAAAACCGAAACAAAAAAGTAAAAAAAAAATGGCAGAGTATTTTCTATTTCTGATCTACAAAAGAATATTTTAACTTTTTTCAGAAAAAAGATGCATAAAATATTTTTTTTCATGCTGCATCTGAGGTTTGATTTTTATCAATTATAAAATATATTTTCTATCTTCTTGAGTCGTTCCTTATTTTAATATGTATTGAAAGTTATAATTTTTTTCATAGAATTATTAATATTTAAATTAAAAACTTTTCAAACTAATAAGGCTTAAGATATAGACATTTGATGCATTCTGTAAAAGACTAGAACCAATAAAATATTTTTCATTCAAAGAGATTTAAAATACAAAATAGCTAAAACTAAAAAAAAGTACTTTTTGAGATTTTATATTCAATAAATAAACAAATCGGAAATTGCACGCAAAACGTCGCAAATGAAATGCGTCAGTACAGTAACAAAGGCAGTACATAACGATTCATATTTGAACACAACAATGGGTAAAACGAGCTGGAAAGTGTACGTGAAGCGTAGCAAATGAGATGCATTCGTAATATAACTAAACTTAAAAATATTTATATCTTGGCGTAATAGTATACGTAATTCGAATACAATATTGCATGCGAAATCTTTTCTGTGTCCTTGTAAATTCTATCTTCTTTCTTTTTTACCCGAAGTAACTTGTAGTAAACCCCAGCAACGTGTGTTAATAATAGTTTAATATTTTTAAAACGCACTCCGAACAATTTTTGCCCTTTTTTATTATGTAATGGAATAATTTTATGCGGCTTGTAAATTAATAACAAATATTCTTTACACCACAGATTGTACAGAATATATATTTAAGTACATGATTCTTGGATGCATATGGATTTCATTAAGTTAGAAAGAAGATAACACCATCAAAATGCACTTGAAACTAATTTTTCCCCATTGGTCGCAATGTAACGGAATACTTTTGATTATGCCTGTAATTAAGGTATACATCCGATATTCATAAAATTTGAAATGACGCAACGAAAGTATGCAAATTTTAGATATTCAAAATTTTTAACGATTCACTTGGGTACTTTCTGCTCGGTTATATGCTGCCAAATGGACGAAAAGAGTGACGGATGGGCGGACAGAAGAGACGGATTGATCGGCGACTATAGATATAACGTATTTATATAATTATGAAGGCACCTATAAAAATTTTAATATGTTCTTTGGTTCTTATCTTATTGTATAGATCTGTAATTCATTTCAGTAAAAAATGCTCAGCCTAATAAGTTTTAAAAAATGGTATTTAATAAATTCTGAAAAAGACTGAAATCGGTAAAAGATTTTCTCTTCAAAGGGATATGAAATATATTTCAAACGTAAAGCTGACAAAAAATGACAGGATATTTTCTAATTCTGATCTACAAAAGAATATTTTAACTTGTATTAGAAAAAAAAATGCATAAAATATTCTTTTTCATGAAGCATTTGAGATTTAATTCTTATCAATTATAAAATATATTTTCTATCTTATTGAGTCGTTCCTTTGAAAGTTCAATTTTTATTTATACTGAAAGTTATAATTTATTACATTGAATTATTAAAATTTAAATAAAAAAATTTTCAAACTAATAAGGCTTAAGATATGCACATTTGATCCATTCTATAAAAGACAAGAACCGGTAAAATATTTTCTATTTGTAGCGATTTAAAATGTCATGAAACTAAAACAAGAAAAAAAAAATGCTTTTTGGCTTTTTGAGATTTTTTTATTCAATAAATAAACAAATCTGAAATTGCACGTAAAACGTGGCAAATGAAATGCGTCAGCATACTATAACGAAGGCAGTACATAACGATTCATCTTTGAACACAACAATGGGTAAAAAGAGCTGGAAATTGTACGTGAGGCGTAGCAAATGAGGTGCATTTTTTATACAATAAAACTTTATTCAGATCTTGGTGTAATGGCATACAGTAATTCGAATACAATATTACTCCTTTCTATTTTACGTGAAGTAACTTATAGTAAATCTCAGCAATGTGTGTAAATATTAGTTTAATATCATTAAAACGCACTCCGAACAATTTTTTCCTTTTTTTTATTATGGAACAATTAAATTACATTGTAATGGAAAAATTTTATGTGGCCCCGTGAATTAATAACAAATGTTCTTCACACCACAGATTGTACAGAATGTATATTTAAGTACATGCTTCATAGATGCATATCAATTTTATTAGGTTAGAAAGAGCATAACATTGTTAAAATGCACTTGAAACTATTTTTTTCTCATTGGAAGTAATGAAACAGAATAATTTTAATTCTCCCTGTAATTAAAGTATACATCCGATTTTGATAAAAATTTAAATAACGCGACGGAAATCAGCAAATTTTAAGTATTCTATTTTAATTATTAAGTTATTCTATTTTAATTATTTTAAGTATTATTTAAAAATTTTAACGATTCATTTGGGTAGTTTTTGTTCGGTTATATGCTGGCAGATGGACGATGAGACAGTCAGACGGACGGATTGATCGGTGACTATAGATGTAACGTATTTATATAATTACGAACACTGCACCTATAAAAAATGCAATATATTCTTTGATTCTTAATTTATTGTATAGATCTGTAATTATTTCAGTAAAAAATGACATTTGATAAATTCTGAAAAAGCCTGAAATCAATAAAAGATTTTCCACTCAAAGGGATATGAAATATCTTTCAAACGTGAAACCGACACAGAAAAGTTTAAAAAAAAAGACAGGATATTTCTATTTCTGATCTACAAAAGAATATTTCAACTTTTTCGGAAGAAAATATATAAAATATTCTTTTTCATGAAACATCTAAGGTTTAATATTTATCAATTATAAATGATATCTTGTTGAATCGTTCCTTTGAAGGTTCATTTTTAATATATACTGAAAGTTATCATTCATTACATGGAATTATTAATATTTAAATTAAACAGTTCATAAACTTAATGCTTAAGAAATAGACGTTTTATCCATTCTATAAAAGACTAGAACCGATAAAATATTTTTCATTCAAAGCGATTTAAAATGTCATGATATTAAAAATATATACATACATATAAAAGTTTTTTTCTTTCGAATTTTAAGACTTTTCATTTAATAAATAAAAAAATCCTCGCACTATAAAGAAGATATAAAAATATTCAGATCTTGGTGTAATAGTATACAGTAATTCGGATGTAATATAGTAACCAAAATATTTTGTGTCTCCCTGTAAATACAATTTGCTTTCTATTTTACAAGCAACTAGCAGTAGTTTAATACTATTAAAACGCACTCCGTACTACGTTTCCCGTTTTACTATTATGTAATGTAATGCTTTTATGCAGCCCAATAAATTAATAACAAATATTATTTGCATCACAAATTCTACAAAATGTATATTTTAGTATATACGTCATAGATGATATCAATTTATTGTGTTAGAAAGAGCGTAGCATCATTAAAATGCACTCAAAATTACTTTTTCCCACTGGTTGCAATGTAACGGAATACTTTGAGTCACCCTGTAATTAAAATATGTATCCAATTTTCGTAAAATTTGAAATGACTCGACAAAATTACACAACACTTAAAAATTTAAAATTTTTAACTATTCAGGAATGTCATTTTTTATTTTGCTATATGCGATGAGACGGACTAATGGACGATAAAAAAAAAGCTTACATATCTATATTATAAAGGCCAAATGTATCTGTGCGTAACGCATACGTCATTTTGCGAATGGCAACACTTTGAAATTTGAAATGAAATTTCGGTTTTGCAATTTTTAAACTTCTAACCATCCAAAATTTTCAAATTGTATACCATTGTATAGGAAGAACATATGCTTTTAAATGCAATTTGTTTGAAGCTTTTATCTTTATTTATTTTTGAGACATTAATTTTTTGTAGTTTTTAATAGCGCTTTTGTGATTGTAGCAACAAAAGCACTTCATTTCTATTAAAAGTAAAGAAAAAAAAGGTAACTACTTTTTTGTTGCAATTTTCTTATAAAAATGAAAAAAAAGCTGAAATTAAAATGTGCGCTGTGTCAAAAATATTTCACTTTATGTGATGCCACAGGAATATTGTCTATCGTATTTATTGCATGCAGATTATTTCAGTAATTTTCATTTACACTTAAAATAATGTAAACAGTTTAATATTTCTTTCCAGCTAATAGCAATCGAGATTTCAAGTTTTGAATTTAAATGATTTTAAAATAATCAAATTAGAATACCATTTTTTATAGATGAATTCGGATATGATGTAAATTTTGAGATGATGAAAATGATATCGGGTTTATATTTGATATAAGAAATTTCTATGATTGAGACAAAGTGGAAAAAATTTTGTTGTTTTTAATTTTGACCAAGATTTCATTTTCATTTTGATTTTTGTTTAAATACCAAGCACAAGAGTCTTACTTGATATCTTTGTCATAATAAAAGATCTTTATTATGTTTGACTGCTTACATTATAATTAAAGTTTAATTTTAATAATTTCTAAAACTGAGTTTTATGGAAATATAGTTTTAATAACTTTAGTTTAAATATCATTAGTTTATGAGTTAGACTTAGCAATATATAGTGCATTTTTTGCTGTAACTAATTTTATAGGCTTATAAATTAATGAAACAGTTCCTTCTTAAATATTCTCTTTCGTCGAAATTCGACGGGTTCTACCTTGTTTATATATTTACGAACTCACCTTAAAGTATACTTTAATATATACTGTGATTCTTAACTTGTTGTATAGATCTGTAATTTATTTCAATAAAAAATGCTGAATCTAAAAAGTTTTTACAAGTGGCATTTAATAAATTCTTAGAAATATTGAAATCGATGAAAGATTTTCCATTCAAAGAGATATGAAATATCTTTCAAACGTAAAACCGAAACAAAAAAGTAAAAAAAAAAAAAATGACATTATATTTTCCATTTCTGGTCCACAAAAGAATATTTTAACAACTTTTTTTCAGAAAAAAGTGCGTAAAATGTTCTTTTTCATGAAGCATTTGAGGTTTAATTTTTATCAATTATAAAATATCTTTTTGAGTCGTTCCTTTGAAGTTTCAATTAAAAAATATGCTGAAAGATTTAATTTATTGCATGGAATTATTAATATTTAAATAAAAAAATTCTCAAACTAATAAGACTTAAGATATAGACATTTGATCCATTCTATAAAAGACTAGAACCAGTAAAATATTTTTCATTCAAAGAGATTTAAAATGCCATGAAACTAAAAAGAGAAAAAAATTGCTTTTTGATATTTTTTTATTTAATAAATCGGAAATTAAACGTAAAACGTGGCGAATGAAATGCGTCAGCAGTACATAACGATTCATGTTTGAACACAACAATGGGTAGAACAAGCTGGGAATTGTACTTGAAGTGTAGAAAATGAGGTGCATTCGTAATATAACGAAACTTAAAAATATTCAGATATTGGTGCAATAATATACAGTAATACAATATTTCAGCCGAAATCTTTTGTATTTCCCTGTAAATTCTATCTTCTTTCTATTTTACGTGTAAATAATAATTACGTGTAAATTTCTATTTTGCGTGTAGTAAATATTCGTGTAAATAATAGTTTAATATTATTAAAATGCACTCAGAACAATTTTCCCCTTTTTTATGTAATAGAATAGTTTTAGTCGGCCCTGTAAATTAATAACAAATATTCTTTACTCCACCGATTGTACAGAATGTATATTTAAGAACATGCTTCATAGATGCATATCAATTTTATTATGTTTGAAAGAGCATAACACCATTAAAATGCACTTGAAACTACTTTTTTTTCTCATTGGCAGTAATGTAACGGAATATTTTTGATTCTCCCTGTATATAAAGTATACATCCGATTTTCATAAAAAATGAAATAACGCTACAAAATTTAGCAAATGTTACATATTTAAAGTTTTTAACAATTCAGCTGGATAGTTTTTGTTCGGTTTTATGTTGTCAGATGGACGAAGATAAAGTCAGACGGGCGGATATATCGGTGACTATAGATGTAACGTATTTATATAATTACGGGCGCACCTATAAAAAATTTCAATATATTCTTTGATTCTTATCTGATTGTATAGATCTGTAATTTATTTCAGTAAAAAATGTTCAATCTAATAAGTTTTAAAAAATGGCATTTAATAAATCCTGAAAAAGACTGAAATCGATAAAAAAAAATTTCATTTCAAAGGGATATGAAATACATTTGAAAAATAAAGCCGAAAAAAAATGACAGAATATTTTCTCTTTCTGATCTACAAAAGAATATTTTAACATTTATCAGAAAAAATGCATAAAACATTCTTTTTCATTAAAGCATCTTTGGATTAATTCTTATCAATTATAAAATATATTTTCTATCTTATTGAGTCGTTCCTTTGAAGTTTCAATTTTAATATATACTGAAAGTTATAATTTATTACATGGAATTATTAATATTTTAATAAAAAAAATCATAAACTAATAAGGCTAAATAAATAGGTATTTGATCCATTCTATAAATTAGAACCAAAAAATATTTTTCACAGAAAGAGATTTAAAATGTCATGAAACTAATTTATTTTTTTTTTTTTTTTTTTTTTTTTTTTTTTTTTTTTTTTTTTAAGGAAGAAAAAAAAAGAGAAAATATACGGTATTTTTTATTTTTATTTAACAAAAGAATTTTTACTTTTTTTAGAAAAATGTGCATAATATTTTTTCTAGGCAGCGTAGAAAGCTTTATGGCTATAAGTTATACCTTTTTTTTTTCTTTATAAAGAAAGAATCTACACTAATAAAATCCGACCGTATATATATATGTATATATGTGAAACTATTTCCTCCGATCCCAGAAACGGAGAAGCGTCGCGTTTGCTTTTAATTGAAGGGAAAAAATCCCGGGATCCCGTGTAGACCATTCATTTCTCTGTCCGTCTTTCCGTTCATCTGTTCGCGGCTGTCGGCCTAACCGTTCGGAGTTTTTCGTGGTTTTCTTCGAACCTTGCGTAAATACGGGTTAGGTTCCATTAGAAAGACCCCCACGGAGGGCACTCCCCCTGGTCCTATATCCCATTAGCGTAGATAATCGGACGACAAAAATCATCATCATCATCAACCGTCCATCTGTTTGTCTGCTTATAACAACTTCAAAACTACCCAACCGAATCGTTTTAAACGTAAAATGTATAATTATTAGATACTTTAGTCGAATCATTTCAAATTTTATGAAAATTTGATGCATAGTTCAATTACAGGGACAATCAAAATGATTCTGATACATTACACTCGATGGGGAAAAAGTTTCAAGTGTATTTTAATGGTCTTTCACTCTTTTGAACATAATAAAGTTGATATGCATCTGTGGAGTATAAAATATAATATACATTCTGTTCAAGCTATGATGCAAACAACATTTCTTATTGTTCTACAGGGCCACACAAAAGTATTCCATTGCATACTTATATATTGAGGCATTGTTTGGTATACATTTTAAAAGTATTAAAATATTTAATATTAACAATTAAACTCTTTAATTCCCGTAATTAATAAAATATTAATCGATTTAATGCCTGTCTGTCCGTCTAAACCGACCAGCGTAGCGTGCGAAGGCCGCTAGAATATCTTAATATTTATTTTTTTACTCATATCTTAAAACAAATATAAATTATTCATTTCAGTTAAACAATAATAAATAATTTATAGTAGTTTAACGTCTAATTTGGACCCCGTTGATCAGGATCAGTTTGGTCATTTTTTTTCTTCAACTTTCAGAAGCGATTGGCTAATTTCCATAACAAAAACTTGTTTCATCGTCGTATTCCAAAACTTTATCTGAAATCTTTTCGGTAGAATTTATAAAAGATGAAAATGACAAGAAAATGAGTCCCTGTCATTATTTCATATGAAATAATTTTAAATTGTTTCATATAATCTTTTTAATTCTAAGCCTGAGCTGTAAGATAGAATGCACATATTTTTATTTTCTACAATTGTGTGTACATTTTTTTTTTGTTTTTTACTAGAAATACTTAACATAGTATAATAACCTAGCAAATATAAACAAAAGGATGTCAAAATAAATGAAACTATCAGCAGAAATATCTGTTGTATTTATGTATTTTTTTCTTTTATGTTGTTTTATATTTATATTTACATTGATAATATATTTATCTTTTAAAACTATTTATTCCGTAATAAATAGAAAAAACTATTCTAAAAAACCTATTTCTTTGATTGGCACATACCCAAAAAGGTAAATTTTTATATTTCAAAAATCAAAATGAGCATATTTGTAGAAATATCTATTGTGTTTATATATTGTTCTTGCTTTTATGTTGCTTTATCTTTCTTTATTTTACTTTTACATTTTAAACCTAATTATTACATAATAAACTGAAAAAAAAAACAATTCTAATAAACCTATTTCTTAGATTGGCAAATACCCAAAAATGGTCAATTTTTTTCATGTTATTTGTTCAATACTGCGTCACACAGAACAGTGTTCCTGCATAAATCAAAAGTAAAAAGATTTGTTATTACATCTCCTAACTGGAAATTTTATCATACATCCCATTTTGAAACAAGTGGATTTCCTCCGAATTAAAGCTTTTCGGTTCTTGTGAGATGACAGCTAGGATCGAACATGAAAAATAGAGAAGCAATGTGGAAAAGTAAAAGGAAGTATTGACAACATGTCTTTCAATCTTTTCATTCTGTCAGTTCTTTACTTTTCTATAGAAATTTTAGCAAATTCATACTGTGTTGTATCTTTTTAACTTCGGCATTTATATATGAAAAATTACTGTAATTTCTATTTACACTGAGAAATTTTTTTTTACATTTATATTACGGAATCTAATACATTAAATTCATTTTTAGTATTTTTGTATAAAGATATTTTGGGAGGTTCATTAATTAAAATTAATTTCCAAAAATAAACATAATAACGTTTTAAATGCTACTTTATTTAGAATTTAACTCATATTGAAAAAATATATATTTATATATATATATATATGTATATCTTTCTATGAAAACATTTTTTAAAATTATTATTTTTTCTCTTTAAAGAAACCCGTCAAGCATTAAAAGGAAAATTGAAAAATTGTATAGAAAATTCGAAGAAAATAATAATACGCTCTACGTTCATTTTATTTTTGTGTTAATATTTAACACAGCTTTAGATGCAGTTTAATACTTTGTTTTAATTTTTTTTTTAATTCTTTTTTTTTTTTTTTTTTTTTTGCATTTTTGCATAAAGATATTCTGGGAGATTCATTAATTGAAATTAATTTCCTAATAGAAACATAATAAAATTTTAAACTTAAATACTAATTTAATTAGCATTTAACTAATCTTGCAAATACATATATTTATATATATGTGTATATCTTTCTATGAAAACTTACATTTTTTTTAAATTATCTTTTCTATTTAAAGAAAACCGTCAGGCATTAAAAAGAAAACTGAAAAAGTGTATAGAAAATTCAAAGCAAATAATAATACGTTTTACGTTCATTTTTTGTGTTAATATTTAACACATTTTTAGATGGAGTTTACTACTTTGTTTTAATCTTTTTTTATTATAGTATAAACTATATAAAAAATTACGCCCTTTATTTATTGTATTATAAAACGCGAAGAATTATAAAATTTCTAGATTTATAAAAAAAAATTGCATGAATATAGTCACTAATAAAACCGACACATCTCTCTTTGGAGTTAGAATTTATATCTAAATGTATTCCAATAATACCAATAAAAAAAGAGCTTTTAAATAACTGAATGAGAAAATATTTTTAAAAATGTATTCCTTTATTATTTTTTACATGTCTGTAATTCTATTGAACATTATATATTTATCCTGAATTTTTTTTATTTCTTTTACCATGACAAAAAAAAAAAAAAAAAAAAAAAAAGAAAAAGAAAAAGAAATAAATAAATAAAAAAAAATAATAGCATGCAGGAAATAACATCGTGTCTATTTTTTTTTTTTTTTAACCTCAAATATAAATGTTTCTTTAATTAAAATCCGTTTTTCAATTATTTAACGGCAGTGAAATTACGCTTCAAAATATTGAATGTTTAATAAGTCACCTACTACATATTCAATAAATATTTTACTTCCATAATTGTTATTTTATTATTTTTTATGCAAATGTACAAAAAAAAATATTTTCGAAAAAATAAAAATAAAAATAAATAAACTGAAACTGTACTCTTCAAGTTTATACTAGTTCAAGTTTTCTCTTTATTTCTATTTTAAATCAATAAATAGGTTAAAGAAAAATCATTGCTAATATACTGCCCATTTTTTGCAAAGCTTAAATTTTATATTCTAGTAAAACAAACAAAAGTAAATAATTATTTACTTCTTTGTTTTTATGAAGATAATTTATAGTTTTAAAAATAGTTAATGTCAATTGAACTGGTTATTAAAAAAACTGAATTCTGATTATGATAACAATAATAATAATCAAGAAATTACAAAGCTATTTTGTTCTCAATTGTCATTTTAACAGGCACTTAAACAAAAATAATCACGATCTACAATACAACAAAAATATGCGATGATAAAGCATTCTATATAACATATAAGATATTTTTTTTTATTATAAAAGATTTATTCACAATTATTCTTCTTGGTGTTTTTTTTTTTTTTTTTTATTATTATTATTAACAAAAGCAAATAAAATCATTACTTTTATCACGAATGATACCTTATGTACAATCGTAAAAAAAGAAAGAAAGAAACACCCCTACTAACTCCTTAACAAATTATCGAAAAAGAATGTTACCCGCACCGAACAACTGAAAAAAAAATTACTTTTAAATGACGTCAATAAAATTTGCTTAAAGGCATCTATATATTCAAATGAACCCTAATTTCATATTTCATTAGCAATACCCGATTGAAATGAAAATAACTTCTTTAAACACCATAAAATAAGTTAACTGACGCAAGGCCTTTCGAAAGAACTTTGTCTGTCTTCGTCAGCAGCAAAAAAGACGTGCGTCTACTATGAATGTAGCGGCACGACTGAAGGGGAATGCGGGAGGGAGAGGGAGCAAGGAGAAGGAACAGCCAATAGGAAAGTAGAAGGCAACAGCCAATCACGGAAGAGCATTAACAAAACTAGATAAACAATGAAGGAGAGGAAAGGAAGAAGGGGGGAAGAGAAATGAGAAAAAAGCGGGGTAAATTAAAAATGATTTATCGTGATTTATCGTATATTGGTCAAACTAAAAGAAATGTCGAAAAACGCCTAAAAGAACACTCTCGGTATGTCATTAATCAAGAAATTTCTAAATCTTCTGTTGCTAAACACTCTTGGGATTCCGGCCATAGTTTCAATTTTCAAACTGCTAAAATTATCTTTAATGCCAATAGTTCCTCTGAGTTAGATTTTCTTTAAAATTTAGCTATATATATTAATCGTGATATTATTGTTAATGATAAATCTGATTCTAAAACGCTCTCCGTTGCCTGGAAGATTCTTTTCAGCACTGCTTCATAATTAAGTTTATTATTTAATTATTATCATTATTATTATTATTTTTTATATTATGTATACGATTTTCAGGTTTATATATGTATGTTTATAATTGTAAACAATTTTTTATTTTTATGTATTTTTATTTTCATTTTTAATTTTTTTCCTTATTTATTATTATTATTAATTTATATATTTTTTGCGTACTTTTTATTTCATTTTAATCTCTCCTTTTAGTTAATTTTTTAATTTACCCCGCTTTTTTACCATTTCCCTTCCCCCCCTTCTTCCTTTCTTCTCTTTCATTGTTTATCTAGTTTTGTTTATGCTCTTCCGTGATTGGCTGTTGCCTTCTACTTTCCTATTGGCTGTTCCTTCTGCTTTCTCCCTCTCCCTCCCGCATTCCCCTTCAGTCGTGCCGCTACATTCATAGTAGACGCACGTCTTTTTTGCGCCTGACGAAGAAAGACTAAGTTCTTTCGAAAGGCCTTGCGCAGTTAACTTATTTTATGGTGTTTAAAGAAGTTTTTTCACTTCAAATGTGTATAACACCAGCTTCAATTTTATTCATTGATTTAGCAATACCCAATTTACTTAAGACATTTTGAACTGGCAGTTAAAATTATGCCTAGAAACCAAATTTCAAGTCATTTGAATGATAAATTTTTTGAATTATAAATATTAAAAATTTAGTGCTTCTAATGTAAAATTAAGTTTTCATATTTTTATTAATATCTTCTGATTATCTATCTATTATCTATTTAAGATGCTATTTTTTATGTAACAGTAACGCTAAAATTCCCAAATATAAATACCTTGAATTTGAGATTTTTATAAATTTATGATATGAATTATGAAATTAATTTTCGAAAACAAATATGAATTGCAACCCACAATTTTTTTTGACAAATTTAGATTTATTAAGTATTGCTTTATGGAAATCCAAAATTTCTAATTTTTCTTACATGTAATTTTCAAATTCGGCTTAGAAAACGGTAAAATGATGGCACAAGTGAACGTCTATAATAGAAGTGACTGGATATTTTGTAAACTTCCTATCCTATCCTGTAATTTGGCATTCGCCAGTGACTGCTTCAGTAGCGCTTAAGATGTTTTGATCAGGAAGGCGGTCAACATTGGAGTTATCAAATTTCAATTGTTTACAAAGTATAAAATATGATTGCTTTAAAATAATTAATTTCTCGAAAACGTATCGTACGAATTGCATTAGAGTTTATTTTTAGGCTAGTGTGAGGGTGTATAATTTATTTATGCTCTCAGAAGAGAGTACTGCTATTGAAAAACAACAACAACAAATTAGGGTTGATTTTAACACATTCGGTAAAATGAATGTATAACTCAGTCAATACTGTAAAACTCAGTCAATTCAATTATAAATTGAAGGTAATATCTTGAATTTCTTAATGATGTATGTTTTTTTAATTCATCGTTTAGACGACTTTAAGTTCCATAACATTTACTGAAACTTTTGCATGCTGTAGAAGCCGAAGAGTGATTTTTAAAGTATTATTTAGACATTTAATAAGAAAATGATCACATAGCTAAGTGTGGAGTCATCAGTGTGAAAAATGCTCGAGCCGGGGACCAAAACCGAAAACCTGAGAATAGCGCTCCAGGTGCTTTACCATTTAAGCTACGAGGAAGATGGGGCATGGACATTTTTCACTCTGTTGTCTTTGTGCTTAGCTAGCAATGTGATAACTTCCTTATTAAATATTCAATAACTTCAAGCTTAATTTCATTCTTGATAAATAATTGAAAAAAAAATAAAAATCATATAATTTAGACATATAATTTAGACAGTCTTTACATTTTTAATATACATTTACCTTGTATCCATTAATTACATCTGAAATTACATCTGATAGAACTAATTTACTTATACTCAAACAACAAAGTAGTAGTTTTTATGAAAACGCACTTTATAAATAAAATAGCGAACTTCGAAAAAGAGACAACAGATTAATTGATTTGTAATAAATCCGTTAAACGCCTTTAAAATAAATAATATAAATTAAACAACATTCTTTTCCGACAAATACGGAAAGATATTTTTCTGTTATTATATAAGTTAAAAAATTGCTGAAAACATCCAGCATTTATTTCTTCCGAAAACAAAAATATTTAATAAAAATACAAAATATTTTGAAATAAAAATTATTATTCATACACATCAATTTTTTAATTTTTATGTTTTGATTTACTGTATTTTTTGCCTTTATGGTTCGGTACATTTTTATTCTGTATACTGTTCCTTTTTGTAACAATTTATTACGTCAGTGAAAGATAAAAACTTTTTCTGAAATCCTATTTCAGATATTGGCAAATACTCAAAAGATCAATTTTTTCATGTTATTTTTTTTTTATATTCTGCCAGTTGAAATACTTTTTCCTGCATAAATCGATATAAAAGGAATTGTCTTTTACCTTTGCTAAGTGTAAATTTTTATCATACGACCCATTTTAAATCAAATTAGTTTCTCTCTGATATATAGATTTTCGCCACTTGTAAGATGACATTCAAGCTTTAAATTGAAAAATAGAGAAGCAATATAAAAATGTAAGACAAAATATTGATAGAGATTATTTTGTTTATTTTATAGTGTTAATAATTTGTACATTTCAATTTATTGTAAATTAGTACTGCTATGCCATATTTAAAAATTCAATATTTATTTAAAAAAGGTAAAAAAAAATAATTTCTGAGAGCTTGTTGAGTGTTTTCTTCTTTTTAAATTTGAGGCACAATTTATTATTGATATAGAATTTTCGTATTTATGTAGTTAACAATCTATAAGTGATATATTACTTATCAATAGCTTAATTTATAAAAACTAAATATAAATATTTCTACATATGTATGCAAATATTAATTCAGCGGTCAATTTAAATTTAAATTTCTAAATTTTAAGTTCGGTCACAATACATGTACAAACAAAAAGCCATTACTAATTGGGTGCAACATGCAAAGTGAAACTTATAAAAGTTGCACATTTTCAGCATTTTGAATCAAATGTAACGATTAAAAAAAAGTAATATAAATTTATACTATATTATAATGTTTAGTTATTGTAGGGTTATTTTAGTCTTACTTAAATGTAAAAAAAAAATAAACAATACAAAAAATAAGAACAATAATTGTATTTTATATAACATATCTCTATAAAATAATAAAATAATCTTTACCCGTGAAATACTTTCAGATGAATTATAGAGATATTTTTCACGAGCGGAAGTATTTATAATGATACAATCTGCCTTGTATTATCTAAAATTTGAAAAAAAATGCTTTATAGAAGTTTAATTAGAATAATAGAAATTAATTCACGCTGAAAATTTCCATTTTTATTTTATTTTATGTTTGCTCTGGTTTTCATTATATATGAAATAAAGAAAAATTATTTACTATTTTTTTTTAACCAAGAAGTATCTTGATAAATATCGCCATTTTTGTAAATTTCTTTTTAAAACTTAGCTTGGTAATTTTCCATCACAGGTTGTTAAAAACACATGTCTTACATGTTTAGCGAGCACTAAATTTTTATCACACATTTTTCTTAAATCATGAATAAAAAACTTAATAAAAAGATATTTATAATTTCTTTTTCTATTGTTCCAAAATTATGTCAGTATACATACATGCTATGTAAATTCCAATGATTATTACAAAAGAATGAAAGATGGCAGTTTAGTGAACTTGTTTCAGAACACAAGTCAGTTTAGCCTATTTTTTATCTGATTTTTTTACCATAAAAAATTATTTTCTAGATAACTCCCGGCTTCCATAATTAGAAAAAATTATGCGTATTTTTCATGAAAAAAATATTCTTTAAAGACACTAATATACATCGATTTCTTAGCTTCAGAGAGTGTATTTGATTGTTCATCAGAATTTTCATTTTCTAACTGTACATATTCTTTTTAACTATTAAAACTACCAATATTCAAGAAACCAATTTTCTAGTAATATTGTATACAATAATACGAACATTTAGTTTCTAAACATACAAAGAAAAGCAAGTTTCACCATTGCTAAAGCATTTCGACTATTTATTGGGAACAACATCAAAATAATTGTAAAGCTTTTACAATTACATATTTACAGTTTGTAGCTCTTATACGAAATCCACTAATTTGTAAAGCCAGCTTGTTTCCAAGCTTGACAAACTGTTACAGGCTTTATTTATTCAAGGAATTACAACATTTCTTATCAGTGGCTATGTGAAAAAAGACATTGTTTTACGTCTTTGGCTTTGTTTCAAAGCATTTCAAAATGATTTTACAATAAATTTCATTTCCTGTATAAATTGCGGTTAATATTCCATGCAAAAAGATTTATCTTATTTTAACTTGTGACATGGGCCTGAGATAGTAAGGTATTTTGGTAGATATTTTCTAAACAATCCGAATACAGCAACATTTCAATGTTTATGGACACTATTTTTTTCCTTTCTTTTTATCTTTCACTATTGTAAAATGGGATAATAACACCATGTTAACCACCAATTTTCACTACATTGTTTTACAATGTTACCTATACCTTTATTAATAACCTATGTAGAACAACCTCTTGTCAAAGAACACAATTTGAAGGTTAAAATTTTTTAGAGGGTCTTCATTTTAAATAAATTGTCAACAAACGGAACGCATTTTGTGCTTGTAAAACTCACACGTAACTGATTTTTTTTCTAAGACACATAGATATATAAATCTCTCTCATACCCGTTCCTCTTTATAAATGTGTGTTCAAGTAAGTTTACACATATTTAAAGAAGATATTCGATACCTAAAATTCATCATACCTAACTCAATAAGAAAAACACCTAATCCTTCTTTAATAATTTTTCCTACAAAATCAAATTTCGTGCTACATGATTAATGATAAGAGATTATTAAATTAATTCCTCTAGAGTTGAGAATTTTGTGATTTTTCATTTCTTGTATACATTGAAAGATTTTCGAATAGGTACCTTTTACGAATATTTCATAAATCTATGGAAGTGAAATATATTATAAAATTCTAATAACTTAAACTAACCAAAATATGACAATCTACATATTTTTCTCATCGCAATATTTGTTGTTTTGCTTTAGTTTCCACTTTATGACTCCTAATAATTTTATTTTAAGTACATTTCCTTTTTTTTAACTGATTACAAGAATGGTAGTCAAACTTTTCCCCGTAATCAATTTCATCGCCAGGAATTAGCAGAAACGCAAAAAATCTTAGTTCTTGCATATCTATATATATTTAATAGTGTTCTAATTAAAACAATTTTTCTGCATAAATTGCCATAAAAATAATTGATTCTTTCTTCGTAATTTTTACGATAATACAAATTTCGGATAAAGGATGTTTTGTTCTATGATTTATCTTTGGTTTGCTCTTAGATTTATATTTCTAATAAGATGACATTCGGTGATAAATGAAAAGCAGAGGATCTCTATAGAAATCTTAGTTGAAATATTGATCATAAGTTTTGTGTTCGTTATACTATGTCAATACGTCATACTTTTCTATCGATGATATAATAGATTCATTTGTATTTTATTTTATTTTCTATAATGTAACATTTATGAAATACTTACAACTATATTTTATGTTTGTTGCTCACTTCACTAATAATTTCTGACGACTTCTTTTTTCTCTATTAAAAAATACTAAATAATAATAATAACAACAATAAATTATGATTTTTTCGGACAAAAATATCACCAAAAATTAAAGGAATCGTGAGACGACATTTCCATAAATTCAATATCAACACTTCAATGATCTTTACTGTAATGTCACATGAGGTGCTGCCACATTTGTCTGCCACGGTGCTCCAAATGTGGTGGCACCATTTTAAAGCAATTTTTTCGCCTTCTCTAATGACAGGAATTATATGCAATTATAGACCGAACTAAAGTAGAAGAAATTAGTGCTTCCCAGAGCGGATTTCTGATTTTCGCTGGCAAACTCAGAACATTAATCGCAGGATAGGTCGCAAAACATCTGCTAGGTATGCATAATATAATCAATTTATTTATCTAAACTTCTGACAAATTTCTCATTGAATAACAGCAATAATGCAAAATATGCAATTTTAACTATACTTATTTTCGAAACAGAGAATTTTTTTTTTCTGAAAATAGAAATATGTTTTAAAATATAAAAATTCTCTTTTAGTTCTATACAAAGTTAAATAAATGCCTTTCCTTCTAATACTTCTTGCAACAACTACTTTATTGTTTTTTAGAAAATGATACTAAGCTCATTTGAGAAATTATATTTCCAAAGGTATGAAAACATAATGAATTGGGTGAAGAAAAACACAATGGTAAATCTACCCGTCAATTTCTGAACCCTGGTACTTTGATGTCATTCTCCAAGATATAAGTTAGCAGACCGATTATATTGTGATATGCGAATGAAGTTTTAATTAATTTGAAGTTTCAGTCGTGAATTTGATGAGGTCTTTCTGTGCTGCCGCCTTCCGGTCTAATATGCTTCCAAATTATGTAAAGCATGTGAAAATGTAACAATATTAATGGGAATTTCATTATCTATGTCTCAGTTGTACAATTAGACAATCCGTTATTACACGAGCCATCATCATTCAAGTCTATCTCAGAAGTGATTTCTTTCCATATAAATTTTCTGAAGAGGCGATATGTTCATCATTTTTTTCATTTTCCACTTATGTGCCTGAAAATCCCGCATTCTGAAAGCATTTTTCAATCTTATTTATAGAAACTTTGTCCCAAATTCTTTCTCATAATGTAGAGCATCCATAACATTGACATTGTATATTTTTGTTCCACTATGCTACAGTTTTTCTCATAAGCAATTTCTGTAATTAGCCTTTTCAGAACAAATGATACAAAGGTGTAGTGTCTGTAGCACACTTGTGCAATTTCCAGGGAAAACAAAACTTTGAAAAAGTCGAAATTGCAAATTAGAGGAAGAGCGGGGCATTGGTCATTAAACAAATTTTTTTCTCTTTTGTATCTGCATAGACTTATCTGAAGACATCAAAATGTCTGTAAATAGGGGCGAAGTCATCCATGATTTTAGGTTCACTGCATACTTTGACGGTAAAGTATTTACGCTTTTGAAACTTCGCGGCTTTGGTATCCTTCATATAGAAATTTAAAAAAAAGTAAGAAGGCTCCAGCTTATCAGTTCCATCAGCATTAACTACAAAGAAAACTCTATTGAGCATTTTTTTTTTCAGCCAAAGCATCTTTCCGCGATTTTTGTGAGAGAAAAACCGGTTCGGCGAACTTCCTTTGCCGAGCATACCATTATGGCAGGCAATGATCTCCTTGCTTCAAGTAAAAGTTATTCGTTCTGAGTCTAATATATGTAAGATCTCTGGATGCATCTTTCCCCGTCAAAATTTATTGGGTACAAATTTTTTTTCTGTTTTAGACAAGATGCAAGATGCAAATAACATTTCTAAAGCAATCCAATATTTTTCTAGCCCAAACTAACAACAACAAAAAAAAAGTTCGGCGGTGGAAAAATTCGTTATTTCGGGATTTACTATTCGTAAAATAGGAATTTTTGCCTTTAGTTTAGTCATGAAAAAATAAAAATTCGTTAAATCAAAAAAAACTGTAAAATAGGGGTTCGTTAAAACGGGGTCCAATTGTATTTACGAATATATGAAAGCGGATCTATCAAAGAAATATATTGGGATAACAAGCTGGAAATTTGAATACGAGAAAATGAGCCTGTCTCTGATATTAACCCGCGAGTAGTCGCGACTTTTTTCACAACGTCATTAGTCGCGCTCGGTCTTTTCGCCGCTGGCCCCTCGCATAACAAATATGTAAAAAAAGAAATATTTTTCACCTAATATACGAAGATAACCATTCAATTAATGTATAAATTCGCAGTTTTCTTAAGTTATGCAGTTTATTCAAGAGATCTGAAGTAATTAGAAAAGTAAAAATGAACTGACATTAGTGATTGTTAAGTAGACTTTTAAGCCAATTTCAACTTTCTTTCTAGAAATGTACCTGAAAGAAAAACACAGGTGTCCTGTTACTTCACTAAGGTTGTCTAGAAACTTTCAAAGTCAGCTACCTGGTAGATCTCCGCTGTATTTGTAATGTGATACAAGTTAGGAGAAGATAAGTTATACGGGCGGCGAAAAGACCGACAAGCGACTACTGACGGGTTAAATATAATAGAAAAATCATAGACCTCGCAAGATTATATTAAAAATAATTTATAAATTTCAATACAAGTAAAATAATTTTTCTTTCTAAACAATACTATTGACACATAAGAAAAACTATAGTGAGTCTAACTGGTAAATATTCCATATGAAACGATACAACGTCACGCAGTTATCCAAAACTGTGGCATGATTTACTTAATGGTTTACAAATGAGAATTGGGACATCCAAATAAAGTAAAAAAAAAATAGTAAATAACGTGAGTGACATGAAATAATGATTGATTGTGTTTCAGTCCAGTGTATCATAGACTATCAGTTTCAGAATATTATTTTTATTTGTTTTCATAGTACCTCGAGAAGAATTAAAACTTGTCAAATAAAACCATATATATATTTTTTTAAATCTGACATCTTTTTAGAAATTAGAAGGAAAATACTTTAGTTCTAACTTTCACTCTTCTTTTTCCTAATTTAATATTATATTATCCATTCTGTTAGTAATTAATCAGATAAATGCAAAATTATAACATTTCATAAAACCGACATAATATATTGGCAAACATTCAATAAGTTTTATTCATTCCTGAAACCTACTTATGTTGTGCTGTTCAGCAAAGATTTAATCCCATGTCACTATAAAAGGAATTGTCACGTACTTTTCTTAACTGTGAGTTTTTATCACTATCGTCGTTTTCGGTGAAGTGAAATTCTGTCTGATTTATAGATTTGAGCTTTATTCAAGATTGCATGCAAGCTCTAAAAGGAAAAATATAGAAAAAATACTGAAAAGAACCGGGTATTACTTATAAAATTTATAGCTATCACATTGTATTTTTTCTCTACATATGTTTAAAAAACTTATATATTTCAGGAATAATGTAAAAAATTTTACAACTGCATTTTGAGTTTGTGGGATGATTTTCATTTTTTAGTATTTTTTGTGAAGAAAATCAAAGGGAAATTAAAATAGTATATTTTCATAAAGCAATTGTGTATTAGTATATAGGGTGCCAACTCTCAATGGTGTGCAATGTTAGAGATTAGTTAGTTACAGATATATAGTTACAATTATATAAATTTGGGAAAAGAGGAAAAAAATACTTTTTTAAAAAATACTTTTGATCAATAGAAACATTTTTTAAAGTTTTTCGATATTTAAATTTTTATACGGTACTCTGTTCATTAATTCGTAAAAATTCCCGTTACATTAACAAGCAACATAAAATTCCACTTTATCTAACATTAAAATTTACTGAGTTATGAAATATTAAATTACTTGACTTATACCAATTTTTTGCATTTAAATTCACATCTGTTAGACAGAAAAGTAAAAATAATAATGTTAAAAGTAAAAAATATATTAAATTAAAAGCATACCCAGATTGGCAGCATATATAGTGCATCTAAAAAGTATAAGGACAGCTTAAAATATTATTTTTTTTCATAAATTTTAAAACAAATATTTTTTACCTTATAATATGCATCATCAAACTGAAATACTAATAAAAATGTTAACGAAATTCAACTACGAGTATTTTATTACGGAAAAAGAACTGTACAACCCCCCCCCGCTAATTTTGACTGTGAAAAACTATAAGGAAGTAAAATAAATTCAATATAGTAGCCGAAAACTATTACAGTTACGCAAAACAAATATTTAATATATTATGCACCCACCTCTGAGTTTAAAGATTGTAAATATTTCATCATCCCTCGACATCATGAATTTTTGCCACTGCTCGGGTTATTTTGCGCTATTCATCATTAATTATAAATCTGAATTCTGATTACGAGGAAAAATGTTTTCCACTTTTATAAATTCGTCTTGCTAGATCTCCCCATAATTTATCGATAAGGTTTTTGAAAAGGACTTTAGCGGCCATTGCAAAACTTCAATATTTTTCTTATGGAAAAAAATTTAGTCTCACGACTTGCATGGATAGTCGCATTATCTCCGTTAGATGCGTTTTTTTCTTGCTAGAAGTGTTGCAACAAATGAAAGATAGCCAAAAAGAGTCTGTTTATGTGTGCATTCCATGCGCTATTCCAACGGTTCCGGGTTCTATTCCCTGTTCGGACATTTTTCACTCGGTTCGTCTACCCTTAGTTGGCAATGTGATAATTCACGTAATAAATATTCAATAAATTCAAACGTAATTTCGTTGTTCAAAATTTATTGAAATATAATTAAAAATACACATGCGATTAACAATTTTGGTTTGTTTGTGTCTCATGTTACGCCGCAGGTTTGTGTTCTGATGAAGACTATTCCACCTTCTGCTGTATTTGCAGCCTTACGGTCATATATGAATATGGGATGCTGGCCTTGGTATCGTCCTCGTAGCTTAAATGGTAGAGCACTTGGAGTGCTAATCGAAGAGTTCCGAGTTCGAATCCTAGTTTAGACATTTTTCACTCTGTTGGTCTACGCTTAGTTAGCAGTGCGATAATTCACGCGATAAATATTCAATAAATTAAAGAGAATTTTCATTATTAAAAACTTTGAAGTTTATAAAATATATATATAATATTTTTTGCTATCTTTATAATTATTACAGGCTCTGTAGCTTAACGTCCTCATTGCTAAATAGGGAAATATTGTTCAATAAATAGAGAGATGAAGGATTCAAGTTGAAAGAGAACAGAACCAACAGAAAAACATAGGACTTCAAGTATTAAACAATAGGAAAATGAGTGGGATAAGAAACCGAAGTAGTTAGAAATAGATAGAGGAACAAAAATAAAGGAAATTTTAACGTAATATTACTAGCAATCTGTTAATAGGATAATGGTGGCTGCTCAATTAACAATATTATAAATATATTTATAATTTGAAATTCATATGTTTATACTGGCGGACCCGACACACGCTGTCCTAGCACCGACTGCAAAAAATAAAAATAAATAAAAAATAAAAAATAAAAATAAAAATAAAAATAAAATAAAATAAATGAAAATAACTGATAAAACAAGCTTTATTAGTTTTTGCCTAATTACTAAAAAAAGTACCGAATCAATTTCGATGAAATGTGAATCTAAACCATTCTCGAATCCACTGGAACACACACAAACAATTCATTAAAATCAGTCCAGTCGTTTAGGAGGAGTTCAGTCACAAAATAGAAGAATTATATATATAAAGATTTCTATTGGATACTTAATTTTAATTTTGAAATTGGTTTGGCTTGCACCGACTCCAAAAAATCAAATGAATGTACCTAAATATAATAATACGCATGATAAATACTACGGTCTTAATTTAATTTCTTATTTCAATTATATAAGGAATTTATTTTTCACTTTGCAACAGTTTTTGAAGTCGGTTAAATATTTGATAGAAAAGTTTATTTTTATTTTTTAGTTAAAAGTTAACGATTTTCTGAAGTCGGTTGATTAAAATTACAATACAGAAAAAATATTGCAAATCATACACGTATATCAGGAGTGGGGTTCGAATACACGATCTCTTTCCTCGAGAACCAGAGATTAAATCTGGCGCCTTAGACCACTCGGCCATTCTGTCTGCATTCTATATAGCAAAAATATTCAACACTTTTAATTAGCGACATATCACTAACTTTAATAATTTTTACTGCATTACTAAAAATGAACTGAATCAATTTCGAAGAAATGTGAAACTAAACCATTTTAAGATCCACTGGAACATACACAAAAATTTCATTAAAATCGGTCCAGTCGTTTAGGAGGAGTTTAGTCACATACACAAGCACAGACACAACTATATATATATATAAAGATTTGCATTGGATACTTAATTTTAATTTTGAAATTGGTTTGGCTGGCACCGACTCCAAAAAATCAAATAAATGTACATAAATATAATAATACGCATGATAAATATTACGCTCTTAATTTAATTTCTTATTACAATTATATCAGGAATTATTTTTTCACTTTGCAGTAGTTTTTGAAGTCGGTTCAATACTTGATAGAAAAGTTTATTTTTCTCTTTTTATTTAAAGATAACGTAAATTATTCATGCATGTCAAGAGTGGGGTTCGAACACACGATCTCTTCCTTCAAAAACAAAAGTTTAAATCTGGCGCCTTAAACCGCTCGGCAATTCCGTCCGCATTCTATTCAGCGAACTTATTCAGCACTTTTAATTCGAGAAAAATCACTTATTAGTTTTTGCCTAGTTACTAAAAAGAAGTACTGAATCACTTTCGATGAAATGTGAATCTAAACCATTCTCGAATCCACTGGAACACACACAAAATATTTCATTAAAATCGGTCCAGTCGTTTAGGGGGAGTTCAGTGACATACACACGCACAGAAGATTTTTATATATAAAGATATTTCTTCATATATATACATAAATACATAATTTTCTCTCAAAATATGAAAAATATCTCTCCCCTCACATCCGATGAGCTGGGAGTTTTGTTGTTGTTTCTAATTATTGGTGTTGTTTGCAAATTTGAGTTCATTTTTTTAATGTTTTGCACTCTTTTTGCACAATTTTGGTAATTTTCATATTTTAATTTTAAAAAATATCATATAAACTTTACGATAAAATTATATAAACTTTATGCATACATGATATGCTTTGTTCCTGCTGCATTGGGAATGTTTTATTCATGCACTTATACTCATTTTTCATTATCGCTAATTCTTAATTTGAAATAATAGTCTTAATAAGCCCCATTCATCTTAATTTTGCTATTAGTGTTGTATTTACTGTTGATTATATGAATTAAAACTAACGCTAATAGTGTATATGTTCAGTAATTTTACTACTTAATGCTTTCATAGTTATGCATTTTATTTTTCTCATCAACTACAGAATTTTCATTCAATATTTTGTATTCAAAACAGAATTTTTTCTTAGTTTTTATGAGGTTTACTAATAATATAGTGTGTCATATAGGTAGGGAAATTTTAGAAATGATAGGGATAAAATATTAATAATAATATTAAGTTAAAACTCAAAGCATTCTTTGTTTTTAGGAAGATAGGGACATCTGGGAGTTCGCTTTTTTTTTTCATTAGAGAAACAGTCAAGTTTAGGCTTGTTGTTTTTCTCGTGGATGATGTGTGTTTTGCGGGTTAGTATGGCGGGATAGGAGTATTCGGTTTCACTGAATACAGGAGTTTTCCGAAGCGACTTTTGACTTTTGGAAGCATAAAATTAAAGACGGGATGTGGGTTTGACACTGGTTATTCCTCTCAGGTGGACTGAGGGGCAATTATTTTACCATCGAATGCCTAGTTTAAAACTCCCGGATTTCGGAGGTTAAAAATGTACTGCGTCAAGAAAGGCGTTGACCATTTTTGGCCAATAAAAGTTGGTGGTTTTTAAGGGAACCTCCCGTCGGCTAATAATTAGAGAAAATCGTGAGAGTGGATTTTTTTAAAGAAAAATTCATTCGCTTGTCAGTTTTCGGTTAACACTCCATCCTTTTATTTTATCTCGCACACACGAGCGATGAGAACTCCTTGTTTTTAAATGGTGACAAGTGCTACTTCTGAGTCTCTAGCAGGAGTTTGATGACTTTATTAGAAATCAACAGTTTATTAGTATGGAAGTGGATGTACCTAGGATAGTTATATGGATGGAAGCGATCAGCAGCCTGTGAACAATCCCGGGTACTTTTCGGCGGCAACTAAAGATTCGGGATCTTTATTTCGTTTACAAGAAGTCCGTCCGGTTGGGAGAAATTTACCGCATCCTGTGATCAAACCAGAGTGCTTGACGTCGGCAGCGACGGGTGCCGGAGGATGATCTACACTGTTCTGGAGAGATGAAGGAGGCCGCACGGTGATCTGAATTTGAACTTATTTTAGAGATATATGACAACCAAGTAAATGTTTATATATAAATTTCTTGCTCTACAGGGGTAAGTGTTTATTATGTTTGCGAACCCCTAGAATAATTTGTGATATAAAGTTTAAGCGTATGCAATTCACTTACTCTGCACGAGTTTCTTTAAAGAGTATCCACTTCTAAGATGATAAATTTTGGTTATTATATCTAAGTAAATAAATTTTAATTGTTAATTTTGTAAATAAATGTTATATTTTGGTAACCTAAGTATTAGTTCCCTCAATTTTGGAATTCCTGTTTATTATTCTTGTTAATTAATATCCAAATTAAAGTATTTGAACATACTTAATCATTGACTAAAATGTCTAATATTTGTTTATTTCAAGAGTTGGTCATTGGAGCATCATAGATAACACAACGCAATGGAAATTAAATTCGTTTACAAGAATGAGGCTTCCTTCTAAGATTATAGGTAATTCTGAGAGTTATGGGATTCAGTTAACTTAGCATAATTTTGAGTATATTTAATGTATCAAATAAACAGATAATAGTAATAACAAAAAATATATATTTCATCAAATAAATAAAATAAAAATAAATGAATCAAAAATAAATGAAATATAACACTAATCAAAAAAATGTATGTCACATCAAAACTCTGACGGATCAAAAATGGCCCTTATCAGCCAACTTCCTTCCGACCTTTAGCTTCCTTTCTCTCTTTACAGACTCCATAATTTTAATATAAGTCCATGTAAAAATTTAAATTTCGCATTTAAAAAGAAATCCTTATTTCCTGAATATAAAATAATTTTAAATATCTTTTTTACCGCATTTAAAACAATTTTGCATTTTGTTTTAACCTAACGGTTAGAAATAAAACATTGAACATGGTTGAGATTTGATATAATGTATAAAATTATACATAGATTCAATTTTCCAGCCGAGTGAAAAAATAACCTTACCAGAATTTAATTTAAAAAAAATGCAAAGTGTTAAAACTCTTAAACTAATCTATGCTGTACAAATCTGGCTAATTTCTTCTCTCAGATGTCCCCTGGAAAAGTTTATTTTATCTGACAGAACTCAACATAATAAATCGCAAATAACTGTACACCATATGAAGTTTAGATACATTATTGCACAGAATTGTTACAACACAATAATTCTTATTAGTAAATAAGTCGTTTGAGTTGCAGTTGTCCAACTAAATGAAAAAATGAACCGAATGCACATTATTATTAAAGTTGAAAATTAACTGAAATGATATTCATCTATCAATTAGAATATTTTTTTTTCAAATTAATTATGTTTAATATAAAAATGTTATTCTTTAAGATTATATGTAAGATAATATATATGTATATTTTTACTCACCACCACCATTATATATATATATATATATATATATATATATATATATATATATATATATATATATATATATATATATATATATATATATATATATATATATATATGTATATATATATACATAGCGAGAGAGAAAGAGAGAGAAAGATTTCTCTCTATATGTCTCTGCCTATATTTTTCTCCTTTTGTCTTGCTGATTATGTGTATTTGAACTTTTGTCTTTATCTCTTCCGCCCCCCCACACACATTTAGATCATTTGTGTTGGTGCTTTTCTTTTCCTCTCTCTATATCTACGATTAATCATTTGTTTGTGATTCTGCTTATAATTTCTTCTTCCTATCGTCCACTCTTATTATATGAGTTTGTACTCATACTTTGTTTCGTTTTGTTTTGTTTTGCCTTCAAATTATTTCCGTTTGTGTATGCGTTTCTCTCTATTTCTTTCTCCATCTGATTATTTCAGTAAGCTTTTTCTCTTTCTTTTTCTTATATCTTCGACTGATTATTTATTCGTGTTTGTGACTTCGTCTTTATCTTTCTGTTAGTGCTCTGATTATATGTGTTTGAGGTTTTCTCTTTTTTTCTCTGTTCCTTATGTTCATTATGTGTGTTTGTGCTTTTTCCTTTCTCTCTCTATCCCTCCCTTTTAATGTTTCACTTTTTCTTGTATCTGAATGTGTAAAATTTTAAGTTATAGACGTTGACATTTAATCAGCAGATATAGCACATACTTAGCAATGCATCATATTTCTTTCAGATTACCTGAAATACGGTGCCACTTCTGTAATGTTAATTTCTATTAAAAGCTTTTCCCGAAGCAATGAAATTTTATGCAAAAGCACACAGCACTTTTTAATTCTACATAAGGACTTTTACAAAATAGTATAAAAAATATTTTATGTCGTCATTCTATAAAATGTCTATTGTCGATTTCTAGATAGCTCGATTCTCGATGTTTCTTTTATTCGTTTTTTTTACACATTTCTTTTTACTTTGCTCAGCAATTTATTTCACAAATGGAAGATGAAGCATTTTCTACGTGATACAAACCTATCTCATAGATTGGCACATACCCAAAAATTTCAATTTTTCCATGTTATTATATTAATATTGTGACAATTGGAAAAGTTTTTCTAGATAAATCAATAAAAAACGCCTTTTTGTCAATCTCTGAGAACGGTAATTTTTTATCACACTCTTTATTTCGGATTAAATAACTTTTATACGAGATTTTAGATTATCAATATGATAGTGTGTGAAAAGAGAAATTGAGAAACAGTGTAGAAAAGCGAATTAAAGTAATGATAACAAAATTTGTGGTGTTCATTTCTATCAGCAGATACTCTATACACATACATATAAAAAATCTTCTTCTAAATATTTGCAATTTTTTTATAGTTGCAAAGAAAACCTGTGAAGTAAAACATTGACTTTATTGCATGCAGCAAATACATTGATGCAAAATTTGGTTTATTCTTATTTTTTTATAAATAAGTAAAATAATATTTATGTTTCTCATAATTAATAATTAAAGACTATTATATAATAGCTTAGTTTATCTTAATTACTAAAGACAAAGAAAAATCATCTTATGGACGAATGACAAACAATTCATATTTCTAAGCATATGTATTATTTATGTGATTTGTATGTAAATTTCGTAAATTTATCATTTTAAACCAAAATATCTAACTTTTTTCTAAGTGAATATTTCCACCAAATCTCGAAAACTTCATCAATGTTTCTTCAGAAATTTAAAGACATATTATCATTCTTTGTGAAGTTTTTCATTTTTATTCGAAATTTAGTCAAAACCGTTAGAGTGTATTTTTAAATAAAATTTACATGTACACATGTAGGTACGCATACACAAGATTTGCTCGTATTGTAATTGGCTGGAACCAAATATTGAAATGTTTACTTTGTTTTAAGCGTAAAAGACATTATTTTGTCAATTAGATTTCGGGTGGTAAATAAAATAATTTTTGAAAATAATTTTAAAATTTATATAAAAAAATTGTGAGGTACATTTTTCAATCAAATAGCACTTGGAAAATAAAAGTGCCTATTTAAAATAAAAAATTATATATGTTGTATATTTTTAAAAATTTAATAGTTGGTATGAAATTTAATAATTAAAAAAATGCAGTAAAAGCGAAATATATTGATAAGGTGTTGCCACCGTCAATATTATATAGGCCTTACTTTTGAATACGCTTATTTTTGTTATTTCATAGATTATTTTTAGTAATATTTCTAGAAAATGCTCAGTTTCGTTGTGAGTACTCCGTTATCAAATTTTTCCCCTTTCTTAAGTATAATAATGCTGATAAATTTTAAAACTAAAATTGTTTTGAAAAATTATTCAAATTGAAAGAAAGGGAAACAAAGTTGTTAAGATAACAATTACTGCAGTTTTTTAAAAACTCACGAAAACTGAACAGCTAAAACACTTTTACTTTCAAGCTGAAACTTTTAAAAAAATTCTAAGCAAAAATAAGCACTAATGATCGTTACAGTGAATAAAATTTGTAGTTAAGCATTTTCTCTAACATTTCTTTTAAAAGAAGGAGGGGAGATTTTCTTTAGAAGTTGTAAAGTTCGTGAAATGCTTTCTAAAAGAAGTGGTTAAAACACTTTAAAAGAATGCAAATGACCAAGACAATTTGCTTTTAAGATAATTTGTTTCAAATAAGTTGAACAAATAAGTATTTATGCTGAGGATTTAATGGATATTTTAAAATATATAGCATACGCCCATGTTAAATTTTTTTAAGTGTACTATAGTTTAGAAGTTTCCAAATGTAGAAAAATAGTTATTAAAAAAATTATGTTTTTGTATTATAATCGTAAAAGATTAATTTTAGGATTTACTGATCAAACTAAGTTGTTAAACGATACATACACTATAGGTGTATATCCCAAAAGTGACCGGCCACTTGTAATTTTACACATTCTGTTAAATATCTAGAAAAATACACGAACAGTTATCCTAAAACTTCATGTGTGTAAACATAATAGTACATATCATATATTATTGTGAAGAATTTTTCTCGTAACTCAATAGGGGACTTTCAACAAATTAATAAAGAACGAATATCTTTCGGATAACCTTATCAAAACGAATGTAGTTAATTCGTTAAAACTTTAGATTATGATTAAGTAGCTTATTGAAATAAACTGTGTTCATTTTAAGGAGGACAGCATTTATACTTGTAGAGAAATTAAAGTTAATATAAAAACAGTCGCAAATTTTGCCATATTTTTTTATTATTATTCACTGCAAATATCTGAAACCTATCAAAATCTCATTTGCATATTATTTTAGCCAAATGCATAGGTCAACTTTTGTGAAAGTGTCAAAACCATAGATTGGAAATTCAGAAAATTATCGTAGATAGAATTAACACAAAATCTGTTAATCGCTAAATGAAGCAAACAAATGAGGGATTGTATCCACACGCAGTATTGTGTATTGTATATTGACACTAATCAATGTATGTATGGAAGCAACCCATCATCATTTTGTTTCATTTTGGAAACAACTGATTTTGAGTTTATTGTACCGACGATAACTTTTTAGAATTTTAAAGCTATGTTTTTGAGACATTTACAAAAGTTATTCTGTAAATTTAGCAAACACATTATGCATATTATAATTTGATTGAATTTATGCATACGCAATGAAAAACTATTTAGAAAATCTGCTAATTTTTCATACAATTTTTAATATTTAAAAAAAATCTAAGTATTCTGTGCAATGTTTTTCTCATATTTTCTGAAAAAAACTTTTTTTATATCCATAACTCTGCAAATTATAGGTAAAAAACTTGGAAAAATTTAGGACTGTTTTTGTAAAAACCTTAATTTCTCTTCGAGTATACATGCTATTCACATAAAAATAAACGCAATATATTACAATAAGCCGCTTAATCTTTATCTACAGTTTGAGTACTTTTGCTATATTAGTTTTGACAGGGTTATTCTTAAAATATTCTTTCTTTTTTTTAATTTGTTGACGTTTCCCTACAGGATTTTCGAATAAAATCTTCGTGAAAATGTATGGTCTATACTATTGTGTTCATACAGTTAGAGTTTTGGGATAATTATTCAAATATTTAACAAAACGTCTTAAGTCATAAGTGGCCGGTCACCCTTGGCCATATAGTGTATATATTATTTTGATACAGATATATTACATTTCGTTTTTCATGCACACTGTGTAATAAAAATATTGGGTGCTAAATATAATAATAAAATAATACTAATGAACCACTGTCCGGAAGACAACTTCAAATGAAAGCTGTTATTTTATTAGACTACGTTATATCAGTATACGTTATTAAATTTAATGTGAAATATTTTTTTACATAACTTATACTTTTACTAATACGTATTATATATAACTTATTAACTAATACTTTTATAATTTTTTTTTTACAATCTTGGAAAGTTTTTTTTTTTTGTGTGAACTACATTTAAAAGACACACCAAATTCCATTTAATTCTCTCCTTTGTTCTGTTACTCTTCCATTCACTTTACTTTCAGTAAGTAATTCCTCTTTCCTTAACAAAGGGAATTTCAAAAATCAATCAATCTATTTTTCTAAGATCTTTTGAGTTCCTGTGCAATTTTTTCACTAACACAATATTTTAAATTTAAATTATTTGAAAATCTATTATATGACACAAATCGCAGGAAATTATTATTATTTATTTATATATTTTACATTTGAATCAGCCCATATTTTTTATAACATTCATCTAACAACCCTCACAACATTTTATACCATTATTTGATTTTACTTAAGAGGCTACTTCATTGAAAAGAAAAAAAATGTTCGCTAATACTAATTTATAACGAATCTCGGAATTTTATAAAGATATCTCGGTTGCATTTTAATATTTTTAGGGTTTTTTTTTTCACTGTATAGCTGAGACTGTATGCAGGCCGTGTTTTATTTTGTACGCATATATTTTTTTACGAGAACGATTTCATTTTCGGAACTAGTCTTGAAAGCGAAAGCACCATCATAAAAAATATCTACAACCAATATCGAAAAAGTAAAAAAAAAAGGATTAACATTACGGAACAGGTCTTTTCATTTAACTGCAGTAGCTCTTAAGCCACCTTGCCTGAATAAGACTCAATTCAAGAGCATTTTGCATCAAGAGCATTAATTGTTGTAAAACTTAGATCCACATTTACACTCTATATTTACATGTAAGAAAACTGAAGCAAGTAAAAAGAATGCAGTGTTTTGCTTATGTTAAATGATGATGGGGTAACAAAAACCACTAAAAGGCTAAAATAAATTTACATATACTGCTTGAAACATTTATCAGGAAAAAAAGTGTAAATTTTTTTCTTACATTTTTAGCTGTTAGGATATTGATTTTTCACTAAAAATGTACAAGAAGTAAAAATGTACTATGCAGATTTTGAAACTTGGTTAACAAGATCAAATGGAAAATTATCATATCCTATCCTCTATTGGTAGTTGAAGCGAGCTTTTCAAAATTTCTGTCAAATGGCCTTTGGAAATGCTTACTTGCGGCTCGAAATTACAGACTTTGCTTAAAACTCCAAGTCTTTACATACTTTTAACAGCCAGAACTTATAATTTATTTTTAATGTTTTTTACGTGTTGTTTTGTCTCCTTCTTTTTGTTCTCCTGCAGATATGTTTTAAATGATGGAATCCGGTTGTTTATAGAATCATGATCTTCAGATAGATCTTTTATGATTACCATGAATCCTCTTTAATACTTATTGTCGGTACGAAGCCACAATCTCTCCTGTCAAAGCCATTTTTCCAGCTATGTTTCATGTTTTCCTCGTCTAAAGTTTTTTTTTTCTTCAAGAGTCAAGGAAACCTGATATTGAGTATAATGCCACGATTTATCTTATTCCAGTCCAAAAATGTCTGATGCCAGTTTATCTTTAAAGGTTTGAAAAAACGTCATATCTACACTGTAAAAAAAACTGTAACCTTAGTAATCTAAATTAACCGAAATCTCTTACGCTTACTAAAATTTTATGTGTACACTGTACAAGAAAATGATGTCAATCTACAAAACTTGTAAGCAAAACTAAAACCATCTGTAACTTTACAAAAGAATTTACTAAAATTTTGGTAACTTTACTAAAATTTTATCTATAATGCTCGTTATCGCTACTTAAAAAGTTCTTGGAATACGATTTCCCAAAAAAATTCACAGTAACCTTAAAATTTGTTTGATTCAAAGTGCAAATCTGTATCTGTTACATGAATTTTTATTGTTGCCGTTACATAAAAAGTTCTTGGAATACAATTCTACTAGAAAAAATTTTGTAATTTTCCCAATTTTTTTTTTTACAGTGTAGAAAAGTATAATCTATGAAGTTAAAAAAACATAAAAGTGCTGTTTGAGATTATATTTGAAGCGATTATAATGAATTCAATTCAAAAATTCGAACTTAGTAAATAAAGTTATGAAACTAATAAATTTATGATGAAATAATTTGAAATATACGAGGGCGGTTCAATAAGTACCCGTGTTAGAAATGAAGACACCTTTTTTTTTCAATTTTTTTTTTATTTTTCAACATAGTCCCCTTTTAGAAAGATACACTTCTCCCAACGTTCCGGCCATTTTTCTAACCCCTCCAAAAAATAGGATTTGTCGAACTCTGCAAAATACGCCTCTGACTTCCTCGTTTGCGCTAAATGTTTTTCCCGCGAGCCATTTCTGCATGTTAGGGAACAAGAAAAAGTCGCAGGGTGCCAGATCAGGTGAATAAGGGGGTGCAGCAGCAATTCATGCAGTTTGGCGGCGACAACTCCAGATGAATGTGCTGGTGCGTTATCGTGAACGCGGCACCCATCGGGCCGAAAATTTTTTCATCCCCAACTTGTCATGCAAAATATGAATTGCCGTTCCGGTTGACACGCCTACGGCCTCTGCTACTTCGTGCACCTTCGTTCGTTGATCAGCGAGAATCATGTAATGGACTTTTTCAATGATTTCCTCGGTAACCACATCTGGTCGCTCATCATCGAAAACGGAAGTTCGCCCAGGTTTAAATTTGTTGAACCAATATCTAACTGTGGTCATAGATGGCGACGTGTCCCCATAAACAGCATCCAACTTTGCTTTTATCTCCTTGCATTTTTTCCCATCCAAAAACAAAAAGCGGATTACCGAACGATATCCATCTTAGCGAAAATCACGAAACACGTCTTACTCGAAAAGCGGCCAAATCCAAACTAACCTATCAATCAGTCTGAAATTTTTATAGATGTCGTTTTATAGATGGCAGCACACGATGATAACAGTAACTTCCCTGAAAAACGTCCTTTGTCTTCAAACACGGGTACTTATTGAACCACCCTCGTATAGAGAGCTTTATAAACTCATACCACTTCATAAACTCTCTTTAAAATGCACACGGTATTAAAATATTTTGGAATATTTTAAAATATGTGATTCAAAATTTCATTATAACATGGAGCTGATGGAGTTAGTTAATTGTCTAATTCAAAACAGTGTTGTCAAAATCAGCGTCCGAAATTTAGCTAGCAAAATGTTTTTGTTACCTCAAAGTCTTAAGTAACATCGGAATTGCAATACACATATTTTTTAACATTTCTTTATTTCCACGCATAAAAATCTAAAAAATATATTTTCATTACAAACAATATCTCATGAGATATTTTTTTTTTCATCCTTTCTTAAAATAATATAATTGTATTTTGTTTTTCCATTTGCTAAATAAAAAAAATGGCCTCGTAGTTTTTATTAATTGAAAGTTCTTTAATTTTTAATACATAAATCTAAAATAAAATTAAAAATATTGATAAAAGTTTATGTTTTAAGCTATAAAGCATTTTCTAGAGTAAAAATGAATTAATTAGTTTCACTTATTTTTATAATAGATTCGCGAACCTCCACTTTTTTTCAAATTATATCTTTTTCTTAAATTAAATTTTAAATTTTTATATAGGTACTTATATTCTTTGTTCCAAAATCGTTTGATGTATCCCCCCCCCATTATTTCGAAAATTAATTTTTTAGCAGACGAAATTTCTTAGCAAATTTTTAAACCTATACAACTCATAGATTTTTTTAGCATATTTTAACTACATTTTAAAAAAAATCTGCGAATTTACTAAATGCTTTCTGGGAAACAGTGATTTTTAATATTTTTTGCGTAATGACTGCAACAAAATTGATGTTTCAGATATACATTTGCACTGAAAAAAAATCTATAATGTTACTAAGAATTTTTAGGAAATTAAGATAATTAGAACTTTTTGCGTAACTCTAAGTAGCCTTGCAGATAAAAAATTATTAAAGCTACTGTAATCTTTTGTAAAGCTAAAATTTTCTACAGCTTTACAAAAACTAGTTTTGTAGATTTATTTCTTTTTTATACAGTGAAAAGATAAAACCTTTTCATGCATATAGATTTTTTTTTTAATTTTAAATCTGTAGAATTACAGAATTGTTTTTACAGTATACATGGTATTTCATTTCCTTTTCGGACATAAAAAATGTTTATTTTTCTATTATTAAGTATATTTCTTAATTATGTTCCTCCTAAATAATTATTCCCAATTGTTTTCTAAAAGTATCATTGGAAGAAAACAGTCTACTTTATTTTCAAGTATCTCAAAAAGTAGCAAAAAAAAAAAAAAAAAAAAAAAAAACAATTTGAGAATTATTATGTTCTACTCCATTAAATTTTATCCATAGTTTTTCTTTACTTAAATTTTTTACATAATGATTTTTTGTTCACTAATTTAACTCACTCCCAATATAATCTTTTGTTTCTTTTTCTTGAAATTTATTTCTTCATTTTAACTGGCGTGCTTATTCTGAAGCATTCAAATGAATACAATGCAGCTTCTGCAGATTCAGTGCAACATTTCATTCGTACTTCAAATAATTTTTATTTGATAAAGGGCCGATACCTTGCTGATGTTGGCAAAGGTCATGAATAAATCTAATACAGGCACTTAAAGGAATTCTATAAGGGGAAGTAAGAACTCTATGAAAAAACTAGTCATTGGGGGGAGGGGGGTCGTAATACTCACACATCATAGATTTGTATAATATTTTATAGTCAATATAATAAAACACGTGTAATCTTCCTATAAAATGCATCGCAACTCTAAATAAAATTTAAACGTATATTTAAATATTTTTCACACGCAGTAACGCTATGAATTTCTCATGAACCAATTTCGACAAATTATACAAAACGTCAAACTACTCAAGTTTTACAAAGTTGCATAAAAGAAATATCCTTATAACTCCAATAATAATAATCATATTAAGTAACAATTTACTGCGTCAGATTAAGCATCTTAAAACAAAGTAAATATATCTTTGAATTGAAATTTGAATGAAATACAGGGTCATAAAAAATCAAAATGTTTGGAAAATAGAATTACAAGTATCTGGGCAACTAATTAGTCCAGCGACTTTCTTTTTTATGCAAAATTTGTGTTATTTTATTGTCTTTTGCATCCATTCCTTAAAATTAAAAAAAGTCGAAGTTTTTTAAATACCTTTCATCAGAAAGAATATTTCGAGAGTCTGAAAAAAAAGTTACGGATAATCGAGGTTACTCATATTAAAAAAGGATTATTTCCATTCTTACATACTAAGAATATATGAAATTTCAAGTTTCTATCGCAATTTGTTCGGGAGATAGAATGTTTACAGACAGACGGAAGGCAAAATTATTTTTCTAAAAATATGCTATTCAGAACTTACACTGTCTGAAAAGTGTAAATCCTCCAAAAATGCTTTTCGATTTTCGAAACGATTACAAGACGTAACTTATGCTACGTATGATGGGTAAGTAATAATGAGTCGTCTTTAGCCTTCATATCTTTATTTGCCGCATGTCATAGAAGACCTTTCCCAAAAGTCCAGTGAGAAGCGCAGGTCTTTTAAAGATGTTAAGAAGTCATCTTTGATATTCTGAAGAAATTAGGATAAGAAAGCTATTGTCATTAGAAATGTACCAGACACAGCAGGCACAGTGACAAGTGAAAAATAGAACAAATATGTCTGATCGTTCCATGATTCCGTCTTCTGTGAAAGCTCCTATTCACATAACTCATGACACCAAGCGCACTCTTGCCAATGAAAGGAACATAATCACTACACTGTAAACAAATAATAATAATTAAATTAAATTCTGCAAATTTACAAAAAAATTTCTTGGAAACTGGGATTCCCGGAACTTTTTATGTAATGCCAACAGCAAAGATTCATGTAAAAGATGCAGATTTGCACTGAAAAAAAATATGTAACATTACTAAGAATTTAGGAAGCTTCGGATGCCTAGAATATATTATGTAATTGCAACCTAGGTTACAAATAAAATTTTAGTAACGTAACTATGATTTTAGTAGATTTGTTTGCAAAGTTACTGATTTCTGTAGCTTTACAAAAGTTAGTTTTGTAGATTTACATATTTTTTGTACAGCGTACAGATAAAATGTTAGTAAACATACAGATGTCGGCGAAATTACATTTGTAGGATAACATTTTTTTCCCAGTGTAGACCCTTAATAATCACGTGTGAAGCCTGCTTCATTGCCAATGAGAGTATTTATGTTAAGAGTTTTGTCAATCTAAAAGCGCAAAAATACTGAAATAATAATAATAATAATAATAATAATCCCACCGCGCGAAAGATTTTCGAATAAAATAAGTATAAAAGATGAAATGGCTTTTTTAAAAACAATTGAATTCAGACTAAAGAAATGGTCAAAAGTGATGTTAAAATTTATGAGTAAATAGAATCTTTATGAATATTTAAGTAAATTGAGTAAGATAATAATTAGCTTAAGGATTAGTAGGAGAAAGATAGGTATTATTATAGAATAGGAAATAAGTGAATTTGCCTTTAATTTAGCATAATAAAAGGAAATACCGCTAAGGAAAATTAGTGATGTAACACACACACACACACACACACACACACTCATATATATATATATATATACATATATATATATATATATATATATATATATACATTATAATTGCAAAAATAGTTAAATCAGCTAGACTTATATATCAGTAAGTTTTTATAAAAAAAATACTCAACATTTCTAATTTTTTTTAAACACAAGTTCATAATAATCAATATTTTGCTTACTATTTTATCCTCTGTTCAATTTATGTTTCAACATATATTGTCCTTTTTTATTAGTAATATACACTTTCCTTAACAAAATAAATTCATTTCAGAAAGTATTCAACCTAAAATTATAGCAATTTTTAACTTCCAAAAAAATTATATAATTTGTTTTTCTTTCGAAAAAGAAGTAAGATTTCCCATGCTCGTATAACAATGGTGTATCTAAAACTTTTTTTCAAAATCAGTTCTTTTCTTTTTAATATCAGTATAAGCTACTATATTTTTTCTCTTGCATGGTTTTTTGAGAAAAAATGTTTGTCTAACAACTCCAATCAATTTTTCAACCTCGAATTCTAAACAAATATACCACAGTAATCAAAATTTTAAATGAAAGTGATTTTGTTAGTATTATATGATTTTCTCGTTTTGTTGGCTGCTACTGAAACACTGTTGACAGAAACAAATCAACGATTTGACATAATAGAACTAATATGTACGTAACTTTGATTTTATTTTTATTTACTTTTGTACTATACACTCTAAAATCCAATCATTTCCCGCCAAAAATTTAAATGAATTTTAATGAATGGCTTTTAAAATGTTTCTTTTTAAAGTAAATTTCATAAGAAATATTACCATTACATTACCATCAGTGAAGTTGGAATTTCTGATAATTTTTTGCTGATCTATGCAGATAATGACCAAAACAAACCAAAACTAGTTCGAGTTCAAAAATATCTATGCATATAATTAATCATTTTTTGACGGACACGATAACGTCCATAAATCTTCCTAAATTTCTTCCAAACTGACAAACCGACATATAAAAACAGCGGGTAGATAATCTTGGTCACGTTCGTTCAACTGTCAAAATATGACGAAGGGGGTGGAAATGATAAGTGTTTTTGCCAAAACAGAAAAAAGTAAAATATTTTAATTATTATACATATTGATTCGATTTAAAGTTAATGTTACTTCTGGACAAGCGGCCAAAATTTTATGTATGACTGATTTTTATTAGTATAAAAAGGAAGAACCGTAAGAGAAGAAAAAATGAGATTTTACGGAAAAACAATTGATAACACAAAATGTATAATATACTAAATTTACTAATTTTTTTTTCTTTATCTACAATTTATTTCTTATCTACAACATTTATACTGACAAAATTTTGATTGAATCAAATGTTTTGGCAAGAACAACAGCTGAAGAAGAAAAAATCACATCTACGTTAATTTCACACTAAGCCGTTAAAAATAATATTGCCGTGATAAATTTTTTCGACAACACGCAGAAATTTCAAAAAAGAGGACTGCTGTAACTTTACAAAAGAACTTTCTAAAATTTTGTTAATTTTGTTAAAATGCTATCTGTAATCCTCATTACCGTTAATTAAAAGGTTCTGGGAATACAATTTTCCAAAATATTTCTTAGTAATCTTAAAATTTTTTTGATTCAAAGTACAAATCTGCATCTCTTACGTGAATTTTTATTGTTCCCATTGCATAAAAAGTTCTTGGAATATAATTCTACTAGAAACATTTTTGTAATTTTCCATTTTTTACAATGTAAAATTTTTAGTTTTGATATTAAATAAAATGTTTAAAATCAGTGTTGTTGGTGTTTTTTTTTTCTTTTTCTTTTTCTTTTTTTTTTTTTTTTTTTGCAATTTTTTGAAAATTTGCTTCTAATCAGCTTTCGAAAAAAAAAAGAAAAGAAAAAAAAAAACTTTAAGTTTTCAAAAATCAGCATCATTATTTTTTCTTCTTTCTTTTGCTCCATTATTCTTCATCTGTTACCTTTTCCAATTAAGATTTTCTCTTTCTTTAGCTGGAGAATCCATTTTAGAAATTAATGAACCCATTCTTTTAATAGGTTTTGTTCTGAGGCAGAAATATTTGAGCTATTCATTACGTCATTCTCTTCTTGGAAAAAAAAGAAAGATCTCCATTTCTGTCAAAGACCTCCAACATTAAAAGTTATTTGCCTCGTTATAAATTAATTTTTTTTAATTATTACTTTCATCTACTGTTAAAGGAATTAAATTTCTTACACATATATAAATATTATAAGAATTACCTAAATTTAAGCATACATTGTAAAAAATATCTGTAAAATTACTAAATTTTATCTAGGAAAGTCTAATTCCTAGAATTGTTCTTTGTACAATAACAGCAAAAATTCATGTAACCGATTGTGTTATATAAAATATAAAGATTTGCTGTAAACTTTACATAAAAAGTTCTAAGAATCCCAATTTCCTTGAAAAAGTTTAATAACTTTTTTTTTCAGAGTGTAACCATAGAAAAAGATTTTAATCAGTTCTAATGATAAGTAACTTTGCTGAGATGTTTGACGCTTTTTCAAGTATTGTTGAATCATGCAGTCTTAGCCATTTGAGGCAAAGCCAGAGTAAATCTAATGCATGTATCCAGACTTTCACTCTAAATTTTAAGAATGTTTTTACCATGCGTGAAACTTTGGTGAGAAACATCGGAATTTAGGAATATTTGAAATACATAAAAATATGTTTGAAAGATTTAAATTCTATTGTGTTTAAAGTATTGGTGCACTTAGTAAACAAAACAGTTTACTAAATGTTTTCTAGGGAACTGTGATTCCTAGAACATTTTATATAACGGCAACAGAAAATTCAGCTAACGATACAGATTTTTATGGAAAATTTAAAAAATCTGTAAGGATACTAAGAATTGTTTAGTAAATTTGAGATGTCTAGAATATATTATGCAATTGCAATTCAGGTTACAGATAAATTTTTAGTAAGATAACTATAATTTTATTAGATTCGATTGTAAAGTTACAGTTTTCTCTGTAGCTTTATAAAAATTAATTTTTGAGATTTACATTTTTTTCTTGTACAGTGTACAGATAAAATATTAGTAAGCATACAAATTTTGGCAAATTTACATTTGAAAAATTACAAAGTTTTTTTTTCTTTTTTTTTTTTTACAGTGTGCGATTTTATCTACTATCTATCTATCTATTTATCTATTATCCAAGTATTTTTGAATCATATCAGTATTCTTAAATCCCCTATCCCTCCAAGCAAAGACACTCGCTAGCTAATCCTATTTCTATGGGGAGGATTTTCTAATAACTCGTATGCATCTCGACATTTTTAAACATTATTTTTTCTTTTTGGATAGCTAAGGTCTACCTCGATATCGCTAATTTTACTTTTTTGATTTCGGTAGTTTTCTATAAATTTAGTTTCACTTTCAAAACTGTTTCCGAAAATGAAACTATCTTTATAAAAAAAATATGTACAACCAAAATCGAAAAAGTAGAAAAAGTGCGATGTCAAGAGGGACTTCAGCTATCCAATGAAAATATAAATAACTAAAAATTAAAATGTCGAAATGCACACGAATTATCAGAAATTAACCTCCCAATAGGAATAGCTTAAGCACACGAGAGTCTTCGCTTATGGACACAGAGCCTGATCACTGTGCAACCAACCCTGATCACATGCTCAAACTACGAACACAAATTTGTTTCTATATTTTGCATTTCTTTTTCGATATATGTAAATTGGGTATGAAATACCTAAATTTAGGGATATTTGGACGCATGTAAAAGTATTTTTAATCAATTATACTTACGAATATAATGTTTTGAGATTCTTGTCTGTAATTTGTATGTATTGTTGAACTATTTGTAATCATTGCAAAACATATTGCAAGTGCAACTCAAAGTCTACGACGTGGAATGACCTGCAGTGTTGGACCCGTATATTAGAAACTGTAGGTTTATAAAAACAATTACGAGGTTTTTTTTTAAAGGAAATCTATTTCTAAAAGTAGTTATTCCACGATTCAAAGAATCTCTAACTGTAAAAAAATCTGTAAAGTTATTGAACATTTTCTAGGAAACTGATAATTCTTAGAATTTTTTATGAACCATTAGCAGCAAAAATTTATGTAACAGAATCGGTTACCTGAATTTTTGCTGTTATCGTTACATATAAATTTCTGGGAATCCCAGTGTGCTACTCTGTAAAAAAAAAAAATCTCTAAAGTTACTAAAAGTTTTCTAGGGAACTGAGATTCCTAGCACTTTTTATTTAAGGGCAACAGCAAAAATTCTTGTAACAGATACATATTTAAACTAATTAAAAAAAATTGCAATCCTACTAAGAATTTTTTAGGAAACTGGGATATCAAGAATTTTTTATGTAACTGCAACCCAGCTTACAGTAAAAAATTTAGAGATATATCTGTAGTTTTAGTAGATTCATTTGTAAAGTTACAAATGTCTGTGCCTTTACAAAAATTAGTTTTGTAGGTTTACATTTTTCCTTGTAAAGTGTACAGATAAAATATTAGCAAGCCTACAGATTTCGGCAAAACTTTAGTAAATTTACTATTTTTTTTACAGTGTAAGAGTTTAATTGAGAAGATTTTCAGTCATTCCAGTTTCTTTCGCAATAAAAATATATTCGTTTTCTATTTCACCATTTGTAAGATAAAAAAAAAGCAATAGACAGTAGAGATGAAGTTTTTTTGCCTTCTTTACTTCTTGCAGTTATTTTATGTATAGATTTTCCAATTATTTTCAGATGAAAATCGCCTTTTTCTAGAATATCGATTCATTGATCTTTCTAAGTAAACAATCAATAAATACAGTTTCGAAATTTTAAATTCTTTTCGTGATATTTATAATAAAAGAAGATTTGGGTAATAGTATAGATGAAAAACATATTTGAATATGAATGAACTAAAATTTAAACACTGAAAACAACGATATAATAAAAGAAAGTAAATGGCATTATACTAAATCTTCCAAAATTATACAAAAAACTGTACTATTTTGAGATTTATATTTTGTGTGACTGTTTGTATTGTTTTTACTGATTGTGCAAATTTTGAAAAGTCTTATTTTTTCAATTCTTTTCATTTAATGTTTTTCACATAGGCCATTTTACTTAAATATAGTTGTAGGTCTATAGTAAATTCTTTATTAATACTTTTGATTTAAGATATTTTAATTCCAGGTATTTTTAATGCGTTCACGCATTTTAATAAATGATAATTAATACTAAACAAATGAACTCCAAAAGATAAAATATTCAATACTAATTTTGATAAAAAAATAATTTATATATACGTATATATATATATATATATATATATATATATATATATATATATATATACATATATATATATATATATATATACATATATATATATATATATATATATATATATATATATATATATATATATATATATATATATATATATATATATATAACTGCGACGTTTCTAAGATTTTTCTAATAGATTTGTATTCTAAGAAGTTTCATATAACGATAACAGCAAAATTTCATGTAACCCGGGAAGGCTGCATGAGTTTTTTTGTTACAGTAACATGAAAAGTACTTGGAATACAAATCTACTATCGTAGTAAGTTCACATTTTTTTTACAGTGCACGTCTTTTGTTACTTATTGTATAATATCTATATTATAAAGGCCAAACTTATCTGTGCATAACGCATACGTCCTTTTACGCGTGGCAACACTTTGGAATTCGAAATAAAATTTCGGTTTTGCATTTTTTGCTATTACAAATTATTAAACTTCTAAACATGGCACATTTCAATTTGTACATCTTAGTACAGAGAAGAAGTGCTTTTAAATGCAAATTGTGCCTTAATTTGTTTTAAAAATACTAATATTTTGTATTTTTAATGATATTTTTAAATTGTGGCTATAGAAGTACACTATTTCTATTAAAAGTACAAAGAAAAAAACCGAAGATTACTGTGTAATTTTTTTGCTGTTTTCTCATAAAAAGTAAAAAAATTTGAAATTACAATACGTGCTATTAAAAATAACGTCTGTTATAAAAACTGGTGAATTTTGATTTCATTTCATTTTTATTTATCAATCAAATGGTTTTTAGTTTATTACTAACTTACATTACTCACTATACAAAACTTCCTCTTTACAAAAATATATTTTAAAGGACAGTTATGTGACTTATCTTTTCCACTTTTACTTAATTTGTATCAAGAAGCTCAAATAAAGCAAATTTATTATTCCGCGTGTAAAAACATTTTCTGAGTTTTAAAGAAATATAAATGAATGATTTCCGACAAAACATGTAACTATTATAAACAAATAAATGAAGACATCTGAATCATTAGGTACCCAATTTGCTTCAGGAAAGATAACATTTTATTTTTGCTGGGTTTCCGTGATATTGACGCGAAATGTACACTTTTTATAGGTGTTGTTTAAGAATGAATCACATTGCAGGAATGTTTTAGCAGGTACAAATAACGTCATTTTATTAATAAAAAGCGTGTATTTTAATTCTTTAAACAGGAATAGGTGCGGCATTTTAACTCCACTTCACAGGTGAGAGTACTCTACCTTTGAAAATAACGTAATCGAAATCACAAACTGATAAAATACAATGTTTTACAAAATTTAAACGTATCGTTATAGAAAAGATGTGGCATACAATGTGCATGGTGTTATCGGAAGTCTTTATACAAAAAATAGTGCTTTATTGCACAGAACTTTATGGTTCTCGACTAGATGAATTTATTTCGCCGAGTTAGACAAACACTCGAGTATAAGACTTTAAAAATAGCCATTTTACCGTGAAGTCCCAGGAATTCTGTCTATCGTAGTCGTTGAATGAAGCTTATTTCAGAAAAAATCATTTTCAGTTAAAAGAATATAAAGAGTTTAGTATCCATTTCCAGCTAATAATATTCACTAATTCAAATTTTGAATAGAAAGTATTTTAAAAAGTCCAAATTAAAATATCAATTAAATAAAATGTAAATACGGATGTAAGAGCTGCATATGTAAATTTTGAGACGATGAAAATAATGTCGGATATAGATTACACGGGGGGAAATTCTATGATTAAATCAAAGCTGAAAAAATTTTGCTGTTTCTCCTTTCGGAATGCCAAGCATACGAGCCCTAATTGATAACCGTATCATAATAATAGATCTTTATTATATTTTACTGCTTACATACATGATTAAAGTTTAATTTTAATAATTTATACACCTAGGTTTAATAGAAATAGTATTTTGTTGACTTTAGACTAATCAATATAAGGTTAGACTAATCAATATTTTTTAGTGTAATTAATTTCGTAGATTTATTATAAATGAATGAAACAGTTCTTCCTTAAAAAAAAATTTCCGTCGAAATTTGGCGGGCTCTACTCTGTAAAAAAGGGTCGATCTACTAAAAAAATTTTAGTGATCCTTGTAATTACTAAAAAAAATTTGTAATCTTACTCGGTTACAAGAAAATCTCTAAGAATTATTAGAAAAAAGCTAGCAACGAATAGAGTTAATAGTTTTATATTTTTAATAGCTATTATTAAATCTCGCTTGGTGTGGCCGTGATAACCTAGTGGTTATAACACCGAACTCCATGCTGAAAGTTCCCGGGTTCGATGCTGGACACCGCCAAATACACACTGAATGTATGCAGTGTAAGTACTCGTTGAATAAAGGGATTATGAAAATTTGGTCGGAGCAGGTAGCAATGTTTGGCGCTGCTATCTATTGCGGCTTTGCCGAAAATCTTCCGCTTCAGAAGTCTGTCTTCTTACCCACTGGATTCGGTTCGAAGGAAGCTCCTGCTCTTCGGTCACACGTAATGCTTACTAAATGCTTACTAAAAATAATTTTAGAGATATTACTGAAATTTGTTTGGTGGCTCATACTAAACAGTTTTAAGTTAGTTATACAAAAAATTCTTTTGTTCAGTTTACAAAAGAAATGTTTGTTTCACTTGGAAAAAGAAAAAGTTTGTAATGGTTACTAAAAAATTCTGTGGAATACAAATTTACTAAAAAAATTTTAGTAACCTCTTGAATTTTTTTTACAGTGTACCTTGTTTATGAAATGTCTAATGTAATTATTAAAATCAACAAGTACACTGTAAAGAAATATGTGCAGTTACTGAGATTTTTCTAGTAGATTTGTATTCCAAAAGCTTTTCAAATAACGGTAACAGAAAAACTCATGTAACCTTCCTAGGTTACATGAAATGTTGCTGTTATTGTTATATGAAAAATTCTTGGAATACAAATCTACTAGAAAAATTTTTGTAAGTTTAAAGATTTTTTTATAGTGTACTGTTGATGTCGTATAAAGACGAATTTTCTTTTAATTACAAGGACTTGCAATAACATTCCATTACATAATGGTATAAGGCGTAACATTGTTTGGCGCGCAATTTTAATTATATTAAGCTATTTCATATTTTATGAAATGGCTATACTTTTCTAAGGTTTGCAACAAGTTACGTTCTGTATTATAGAGAACAGATAGTATTTACAGGGAGACACAAAATATTACTGCCTCTATACTGTATCCGAAGTACTGCATACTATTACACCAATATCTGAATATTTTCAAAACTTCGATACAATAGGGGCGCACGTCATTTGCTACACTTGACGTGCAATTTCCACCTTGTTTTCTGTAGTGAGCTAGTACAGTTTATTCCTTATCGGAGCTCTTAAAATTTATGCGTGTTTAATATTTTAGAATTTAATGAGGGGAAATTATTCTTTCAAACAAAGGTAGTGTTCTTATCCAAAAACAATACTTCATACCAGGAATGATTTTAAAAATTGCTTTCCCCTTGTTGTTCTAAGGAATTGAAAGCGAAAAAAACTTATTAAAATGGATTTTTGAAATATTAGGCATTTAAGAGTAAAGTAATCTAAAAATTTACTTCAATAAACTTACTTCAAGAATGAACTAGTTTCACATAGGCGAATTTATTAAGTCCAGCCCCATTTGATATGTAACTGTTTCTGACAGGGATTATGCCTTGGTAATAAGATAAGAAGTACCACTAGGTTATTTAATTAAATATTTCAATCTTTAATTTTATTCTCTTATTTTTATTTAAGAATTCTTTTCTGAGAATAGGAACATTTATCATGTGTTCTGTCACAAGATTAAAAATATTCATTTTCAAAGGAATGCATTTGAATCCATATTTTTCAGAAATGTCAATTTTTAGTCCCACTGCGCCAAAAAGTTGAAAGTCAATGGGAAGTGTAATTTCATTTTAAGAAATGTAGGAAATATTTCAGTCGTAAATCCAGAAAAAATGAAAAAAAATCTTTTGAAACACACAAAGAAGATTAAAAACTTTTTTTTACATAACTCTGAAATGTTTAATATACAAAATATCTGATCTCAAAGAGAATAAAAGATTGTAATTATGTCCCTTTCTTCATGAAATTCGGGAAAATATATTTTTATTAAACTGTTGGACATAACTGAAATGTTTTTGTAATTTCAGTTTGTGGATATACCTGCTCTCCATTCCGCGCACTAACTTGTCTAAATATATTTGGGCACACATGTAATTTTTGTTATTTCATGGAGATCGTTAAGAATGGTTGCTATCGTAAATGAAGTGTGAAGTTTTTATGTTCGTTTACAGGTCCGCTCAAATATTTCTAACGCATTATGATATGTGATTCAAGATTGGGCATTTTTTCAAGCATAGGCCGTTGATGTTTTTCATTTCCAACATAGTTTAGTTTAATCTTTGTTGTCACAATGATAGAAACAAATAAAAAATTCCCTGGTATTTTTCATGCTTGTTTGCAAGCACACGAAAACTTGTACACATGTATATATTTCTTATTTATATATTATTTTAAAATAGTTTACGATGCATTTTATTTAAATGATTGAATTAGATATCTCATTCCATTGAATAGAAAAGTTCAATATTTTAATAATGTTATGTTAGTGTTGCCAAATACTAAATAATTGATGTTTGGTAACAGCATTTTATTCAGATATTAAATTTCTCTTGCTGAAACCTCTTATGTAAGTTTATTATTTTTGGTTGTTAAAACAGAACCTTTAATCATGTTTATTTCGATTGCGTTTATTTAGATTCTATTAACTTTTTGTATTTTTATATAAATCATTTCATTTAATCTCATTATATTACGGAAAACAATTATTTGTAAATTGCAGGATAGGTAAGAAATCATATTAGCCTAATAATTAAAAACAAATGTACAATTTTAACACACAGATCCACAATATTAAAACTTACAAATAGCACTAGTATGATATTAGTCCACATACAAATGTTTCAAAGATACCTAGGTTTCTTGATCAGTGGAAAAATAATGAGTTCCAAGCACCCCTTGGCTATAAATCTTAATACAGGATAGTGCACGGAACAAAGCTATAATAGTAAGCGCATATACAGGGTATTTCAGTACAGATGAAGTCAGGAGAAATAGAGTATACATGGATGATGGATTATAAATAGAAATTCCTCATCGGAAATGCTTTCATGGTCCGTAATGATAGCACAAAACAAAAGAAAATAAGGGCATAAAACTAAGGGAGTAGACAGGTTTGTTTATTAAATTCTTAGTACCATAAAAACAAAAATGAGAGAAAAAAATAGAGAAATGATTTTTTCCCATGATTCAGGCCTCTTATAGCCGACTTCCAGATCCAGACTTCCTAAGCAACTGCCACGATGCCTCTATCAAGATCCTCAATACTGCCTATGATATTGAAAGTAACATGGCATCTCATGTTATTATTTATTCCCTTTTTTCGATAAATCATTTGCCGGGCTATACAAAAATAAATCATATTTTTTTTTTTTTTTTGATAATTGCTCAAAGTGCATTTTTAAAGGCGTTTCCTAAAATCTTTATACAGACATTGTCGACCAGAATGGGCTTAAAAGTACTATTACTGTATTGTAAATACATTAAAAAGCACTTCATAATCCGTGTTAAACGCATAATATTTTTATGTTGACATTTTCCATTTGCATTTCTCATTCCCTTCCATAAAAAATAAAATTTCTCACTAATGTTTTGTTTGTGTTAAAAAGTATTTTTTTTTGTTGTTGTTATTTTGGTGCATGTTTTTTTCCTCTTGCTAACGTAATGTCCTTCAATCCCATATTTTTAATAATACGCCTAACTTTTCTCAAATTACAAAAAAAAATCGATAATAGAAAATTAATCAATGAAAATGGAATTTTTATTTAAAGAAATGTGCAGAATTATTTCAGTCGTAAATCCGGGAAAATAGAAACTTTTTTTTTCTTTTGCAAAGCACAGAAGAATTTTCATTTTTGAATGCAAATATGAGATTTTTAATTCGTTTAAATTATTTATTATGCTTAAATTGAATTGCATTATATTTCTATATATAAAAAACATTTTGAGTATTAGCCTCAAGTGCATTACATCATGCTTTTAAATAGACGCATCCAAATTTTTTTACCCCGATGTGTAATAAATTTTCCTAGACATCATAAATACGCACACATAAACTCATTTCTTATACTGTAGATTATTATTTACTACAGTACATTCTATCACAAGTCTTCGAGTTTTTTAAGAATCTCTTTCAATTCCATGTACTGTAAAAAATTCTAAAATTTTTATTTAGATATCTTTCACCTGAGAGAGTTCTCTTACTGTATTATAAATATGTTAGAAGGTAATTCATAATCCATGTTGACCGCATGATTTTTCTTTAAAGTTTAGATTTTTGATTCCGATTTCTCAATTCCTGACCTATAAAAGGAAATTCCTTTTTCATGTTTTGCTTGTGTTGAAAAATGTTTTATAATGCATTTTTGGTGCATGATTTTTTACTCTTGTTAACGTAATGTCCTTCAATGCCACATTTTTAATAATACGCTCAGATTTTTTTTGAACTACGAAAGAAAATCGAAAATCAATGAAGATGGAATTTTCATTTAAAGAAATGTGCAGACTTTTTCAGTCGTAAATACAGGAAAATACGAACTTACGTTTCTTTTTTTCTCTTTCAAAGCACAAAAGAGATTTCATTTTTTTAATGCCGCGGCAAGATTTTTAATTTCTTTAAGCTATCTATTTTATTTGTATTGAACTGCATCATATTTCTATGTATTTGCAATTATTTTCAGTATTTATGGTATCTGCCCGTTGCAGGTAGAAGCAAAATTGAATTATACCACAGATCAATTACATTTATATTTCTTGCTTTTATAAAATTGTAACTACCATATATTCCCTAGCATTTTCCCTGGTAATATTTCTGACAATTTTCAGTCAAACAATTTCAAACAATCAAAAATGAAGAAAATAATAATAATAATAATAATAATAATAATAAACATTTTAATATTGCAAATATCAAGATTTTTATGTACATTAATAAAATGTTGTATGCGAATAATATAATAATATATAAAATGTAATAATAATAATAATTTAACATTAAGAAAAATTCAATGATTTATTTTTGATTTACTTCTTCTTTACCGAATCAGCAAGTGAAATATTTTTACTTGATTTTACATAAAATTGAATAAAAATGTTTGAGATTAGTCGATCAATATGTCGCTTTCGGTGTTTGCTGGGCAACACATGTTTTAACTGTAATTAAACATTACAAAAAGATATTTCTGCATAAAAAACACAATTTTTTGTAATAATTGAATTGAATTTCAGTAAAGATTAAAATATAAACTTTATAATAATGTCTGCTTATTTAGTAAACATTGTATGATTACCAATTACACGGAATATTTTAAGTATTGTTAGAAATATTTAGCTGTAAATTAAAACTAGGTTGTTAATTTCAAGAGAATCATAAAAAGTTTACTTAATTCAAATTCAAAACAGCATATTATCTTGCATATCATTTATATATATATATATATATATATATATATATATATATATATATATATATATATATATATATATAATATAATATATATATATATATATATATATATATATGCGTCGTGTTCAATAATAACAGATGAATCGAATCCTGTGTAAACAGTCTTACAGAACATAGTGTCGCAATGTACGCAGATGGATTGGAATGGCATCGATGAAAATCATTTTATATCCGGCATTAAAAAAAAACTAAATTTAATCTATTTGTTTCAACTGGAGAATTCTATTTAAAAATCTCATTTTCAACGAAATTTCTTTTTGGTGATAATGCTACAGAAAATTCTACCGAAACCATTTGTATTCCAAAAATCTCCATTGTTCCTTTAGAAAATTTCAACATTACTTATCGATTTTAGCTGTATCGGTTCAAATGAGACTATTTATTGCAATGAACGTCATTGTTTATAATTATCAATGATGTCATGATGGCAGCCATGAATAACACAAGACGTACGTGTAACTATAAAGCAATCAATGGATATGTGACTAACATTTTTCACGTGCTCATTAAAAGCTACAAGCTTAACAAAGATGGAAAATTTAGGTTTGAAACCGCAGAAGTATTTCCCATACTCTTTAAGAATGTTCTAATATAACAGACATCATTTGAAAAAATCATTATAAAAGATAAATCGAAGTGTGAATACGCAATATTTATTAATTAAATGAAATTTGCTTGATTAGAAATTCTTTATGTACCGTTGATCAATTATTTACATTCTATTTCATATGAAAATAAAAAATTCTATTCTAAGGAACAGCCAGCTAACATCAAATGCATGCATCATTAATTTATATTTATTCTTATTGATGTATGTATTAATTACTTAATGTTTTTGGATCTTTTTTCTTTTAGTTTATGTTTTTGGTGAAAGCGAAGATCACCGAAATTCAGTTTCGGTCTAAAAATCCGATTTTTGTAAACAATTTACATTTGTTCGTTTGGAAGCATTTTTTAAATTTAAAAAAATGCGGAAAATGTATTTATGTGAGGTTGTTTAATTTCTTAAAAATGGAACATATCGATTCTTCTGGGGGATGTCATACGATGAAATTACAACTATTCTAGATTTTAGTTTCAGGTGATTCGATTATTTTAATTACTGAACGTGCTTAAACTCGTTGTTCGATTACAAAATATCTTATCCCTTTCTTATTCCTACTTTTCTATCCATACCGAGAAATAAACAGCATTTTTAAGAAGACATTAGAATACTTTTATCTTCAGGGTACTTTTTGATAATTGCAAATGGCTTCAGTAGCAAAGCAAATGTTTCAATTCTTTCAAAAAAAGCGCGGTCATCTTGGCTAAAGCAATGTCAAGTGTAAGCATGCAAAAATGATAATGTTCTTAGGGGGGGAGGGAAGAATGTTTAATGCCTTTTTGGGGGAATAAGGAATAAGGTAGAGGAATATTGCTATGAAATATAAACCGGAAATCAACGAAAAAATTATTCTACAAATAATTTGAAGCGTTTTCTGAACATTAAAAGAACATTTTTGAAAAACAATCGCTAAATGGAGATATATATTTCGCTTTATGGAGATTATTTTTAATTTGATCATGTAAAAATTAACAGTTCTTACAAAAAATTTGCTGTATAGAGTTTCATTGTACAGATTCTGAACTAAAAAGCGCTTTGATTTTATTGTTTTTTTAAGATTTTATGCTAATTAATATTAAAGAACAATAACAATAGTTATAAAAAACAGTCATTGATATAGTTTGACATTTCTTTGATTTATACATAAGATATTGCCAAAGTTTATACATAAATTTTGTGCAAAAATATAGATATTCTGTTCAAAAATTCTGTGTTTTCTTAAAATTTTCTGATTGCCAATTAATATCAAAAATAAAATAATTCTTTATTTTCAAACTCTTTGAAATTTTTAAAAGTTATAAATCAAATTATTTGGATGCCTGCATAAAATGTTCGTGCCAAAATATTTACATTTAACTGTAAAACAATTAGGAAAAGCCACGTCAAGTTCATGTTTTATACGAAAATCTTGCTCAAAGTATTGTTTTAAAAACATTAATTGTTTAAAAGGTTTTTTACACAAATGAAATTAGACGCCCGAAAAATTGCAAAATATTGGGATGGATGTGTAATTCAACTAGTTATATACTATAGAAAATAAGTGTTTTTCTGGAAAGGTCGATGCGACTTACAGAAACTCATTTTTGAAGAGCTATATAAATTTTTTTGTAAGTCTTAATACGATTTTTTATTAATATCTTTTACAAACATTGTAAAGAAAGTATAATTTTTGAGTATATTCTTTTTTTCAATATCTCGAAAATTATCACATACACGATATTTCTTTTGTTTGGTTAAAAAAAATAATGTACATCTTTTTCTATAAAAATTGTTCCGCTCGAAAACAAAATGTAAGAAATTTATCCGTGTATTTTAATTTTTTCTGTGTCTTGAAAGGAATATTCGTGACTGTAACGAATGTTTTTTACTATGCACAGAGTTCCTTTTTGTAAATAACGAAAGATGAGAGCTCTTTGTGATTTCTAGTTATTATTTCAGTTATTTATATTAAAAAATAATCCGAGCTTCAAATGCCTTATGTCATGTATTGAACCAGACGCATCCAAATTTTTAGACCTCGAGATGCAAAAGTTTTTCTAGATATCGCAAAAATACACATACACACATAGAGCCATAAATACACATATAAACTAATTTTTATTCTGTAAATTAATATTTATTAATGCATATTATATCACAAATCGCTGAAATCATTTCTTTTTTTAAGAATCTCTTTGAATCCCTTATACTGTAGAAAACGCAAACGCGTATCTTTTGTTCCACTACAACAAAAAATCGAAAATCAATGAAAAAAGAATTTTCATTTAAAGAAAGTAAAGAATTTCTCAATCGTAAATCCAGAAAAAATGGAACAGAATATCTTTTCTCTGTAATATACTAAAGAGAATTCAGTTTTTATTCCTATAAAAAATAACTTCAGAATTTTTAACATGTTCTATATTATGTCATAAAAATAGTTTTTTGTCCATTCTTTTATGCATTTTTTCAGTATTGTTGCGCATTTTTTATGCTTTAAAATTAGATTGTTGCAATTACTTAAAAAAATACGTTATTTTGATTCAAAATACTCCAGTTTACTTCTTTCTCAATAAACGAAACCATTTTAAACTGAAATGCATTAAGAAAAAACTATAACTTGTATTAGACAGATTAAATAAATCTTCAGATACGAAAATGTCTTTTAGAATTCTATAGATTTTTTTTATGCAATCGTATAGAATTACGGCCAATTTCTGTAATCTTGATTACAAATTGTAGAAATACTTGCAGAAGTAATAGAAATGTCTGTAGAGAGAAAGTGTTCAACACGTTGACTGCCAAGGCAGTTTTCATAAACCTGGCGAAAAATGACAATTTGATTTTATCACATTATCTTATTAAAAACTCTAATTCTAATCCATAAGTACCATCAAAAATCATAAAAGTGTTTTTTTACCGTTTTTAAAATAACTCGTTGTTGGCTTTATCTGGTAGTTAGTAATTTTATTTATTGATAGTTTTTAATAAATTTTCTGTTTATGCAAGCCAGTATTGATTTTTTGTTCTTTTCCCAGAAGCCATCTATCGATATTAACAATGATATATTGCGAGTTTAATCGTAGGTGGACAAAAATGACAATTAAAGACAGTACTAGATAACTCGTAGTTTTCGGCCTAGAAAAGAATGTAATCTAAGAGTTTTCTCGTAGCTGGCAGCTAACGTGTTAATATAAGTAGAAGTTTAATAGACATTCCTGCTCTATATACAGTTCTATAATTTTTATAGACGCAAATGTACACAGGCATACACAGAGCTATAAATTCACAAATAAACGCATTTTTATACTGTAGTTTAATATTTATTAATGCAAATTTTATCACAGGACTGTGGAATTATATGTTTTCTTCATAATTTAATTAATATTTCATTCATTTATATAAAAAAATAAATGTCTAAACTTCAAGTACATTATGTGACGCGTTGAATTAGACGCATCCAAGTATTCAGAACTGCATATGCAAAAAATATTTTTAGCACACACACACTGAGCCATACACACAGAGAAATGCTTTTTTCTGATACTGTAGATTAATATTTATTAATGCATATTACATTACAAGACAGTGAAATTGTTCGTTTTCTTAAGAGTCATTATCAGTTCCATATATTGTAGAAAACGCAAACTTGTATCTTTTGTTCAATTAGGACGAAAAAAATCGAAAATCAATAAAAAAAAAGAATTTCTTTTAAAGAAATTTAAAGAATTTCTCAATCGTAAATCCAGAAAATGTGGAACAGAATATCTTTTCTTTGTAATACACAAAAGAAAATTCCGTTTTTATTCCTTTAAAATAAGTAACTTCAGAATTTTTAATATATTCTATATCATTTCTTAAAAAATGGTTTTTTGTTCATCCTTTTTTCCTCCTTTCATCCATACTTCCCGTTTTTTTTCAGTATTATTGTGCATTTTTTATGCTTTAGAACTGAATTGTGGCAATTACTTAAAAAAATACATTATTTTGATTCAAAACACTCCAGTTTACTTCTTTCTCAATAAACGAAACCATTTTAAACTGAAATGCATTCAGAAAATTCCTGTAATTTGTATTAGGCAGATTAAATAACTGTTGAGATTGGAAAATGTATTTTAGAATTCTATAAAAAAAAAAAGTTTTTTAGAATAATTGTATAGAATTGTGGCCCCTTTTCTGTAATCTAGTTTATAAACTGTAGCAATACTTGTAGAAGTGATAGAAATGTCAGTAGAGAGAACATGTTTTATAGAAGTTTAATAAAAATTCCTGCTCTACGTCATTTCTATAGATTCTAATAGACACAGACACAAATAGAGCAATAAACTCATTTTTTATACTGTAGATTAATATTTATAAATGCATATTCTATCACAGGACTCTGCAATTATTTGTTTTCTTTAGAATCTAATTAATATTTCACCCATTTGTGTTTTAAAAAAATAAAAGTCTGAACTCCAAGTGCATTATGTGATGCGCTGAATTTGCCGCATCCAAGTATTCAGACATTCATGTTCAAAAGTTTTTTTAGCACAACACAGCCACACATATAGAGAAAAGCTTTTTTCTGATACTGTAGATTAATATTTATTAATGCATATTACATCACAAGACAGTGAAATTATTTGTTTTCTTAAGAATCACTTTCAATTCCATATATTGTAGAAAACGCAAATGGGTATCTTTTGTTCTACTAGGACAAAAAATCGAAAATCAATGAAAAAAGATTTTTCATCTAAAAAAATTTAAATAACTTCTCAATCGCAAATCCAGAAAAAGTTGAAAAAAAATCTTTTCTTCGTAATACATAAAAGAGAATTCAGTTTTTATTCCTTTAAAAAACGTAACGTCAGAATTTTTAATATATTTTATATATTATGCTTTAAAAAATGGTTTTTTGTTCATTTTTTATATATTTTTCTGTATTACTGCGCATTTTTCATGCTTTACAATTAGATTGCTGCAATTACTTAAAAAATTCAGTTATTTTGATTCAAATTGTTCCGATTTACATTTTCTCAAAAATAGAAATCATTGTAAACTTAAATGTATTATGAAAATAACTATGAATTGTTTTATGCATATCAAAAAAACATTAAAAATGAATGTTTAATCCTAATTTGATAATAATGCATGTTTAAAATAAATATTTATCTTCAAATTTCAACAACACTGATGAAATCGTACACTGTAAAAAATAGAGAAATATCCCTTATTCTAAGAAACTATATTATGATCGAAAAATATTTACAAATACCTATTCAATGTTGATCACGATTTTAAAAATTATTTTTTCTCTATAGATCTCTGAGAAACCATTTTTATTCGAGATTTCAAGTATCTTTTTCATAATTAAAATATTTTGCTACTACTGACTATCGGAATAATTTCCGATTATCTTTAACATATTATTCGATTTCTCATAACAGAATACGTATAAAAATATTTTTTTATCTTGAAAATTACTCTTTATCTTTAGAAAAGTCAGAATCAATTTTAAATTCGTGATTTAAAGAAGCTTTTCAAAAATAAAGCTTCTTTTGTTGCCACTGATAATCAGAATAAAATACATCTATTTTTAGCATATTAATCGGTTTTTTATAATACAATATAGGAAAAAATATATATACATATTCATTATCTTGAAAATAATTATTTATGTTCAAAAATCTCAGAAATTATAACATATTCGAAATTTCAAAAAGCTTTTTCAAAACCAAAATGTATTTTCCTGCCACTGATTTACCGAAAGATTTCCGAGTACCTTTTACATATTAATCCATTTCTCATTATGGAATATACTACCTCTGACATTAAAGTTCGGTGAATAGTCCTGTAACATTAATGTAAAAGAAATATTAGCGAAAGTTACCGTACCGTCCTTCAAAATACTCATCTGCCATAACTATGCACCGCTGAGATCTGCTATACATTTCCTGGGAAATTCGCAAGAAGTCTTCATTCGGGATGCAGTTCAAAAGCTTCGTCACATTTCGTTGGATGTCAGCAATATGGTCAAATCTTTTTCAAAGAGAGTTTGAGACGTGAAAATAGGAAAAGTCTGGAGGATTTAAATCTGGCGAGTATGGGGGAATTTGCACAACCCCTCATGAATTTCTTTCGATGTCTTGCAAAACTTAAAAATAGACTTTAAACTGATGTTTTGTTCATTCATTTTCCTGTTCTCAATTAAGAACTAAAACATTGAGCAAGCGCTTACTAAAGCACGTTTTACACAGAATATAAACGACGTTCAACTGAACAATGGTGGGGGAAGATGGTCAATATTTGGCTCTATGCAGGGGCAGCGTTTTGTTTCCCCAGTGTTGGCAGATCGGTCGTTCTGAATTCATTCGCGGAACTTTATTGTCAGAGGTCGTATGAAAGGAAACAGTATTTATCTTCAAAATTATTCTTTATCTCAGAAATCGCAGGTACTATCGTATATTCAAGATTAAAACAAGTTTTTTCAAAACCAAAATTTCTTTTGATGCCATTAATTATTAGAAAGATTTTCAAGTATCTTTTACATATCAATCTATTTCTCATAACACAAAAAAATGTTTTTCTTGGAAATAATTCTTTATCTTTAGAAATATCAGAAATCATTATATATTCTGAATGTAATCGCTTTCCTGTTTTGCCCATACGTCGTACGCGCAACGTGTTTTTGCCAATCATGATTTGCCCGTACCATGTACAGGCATCCGTACTCTAATCATAGATAATTATTCTCACCAGTAAACTTTTGTTCTAAATTCTGCATTATTTAATCCGAGTATTTATCCGATTCAATTGGGCAAAATTTTCTTTTTTGATAAACCGCTGATAAAAGATGAACATTTCTGTTAAAGAGGTAAAAAAAAAGACATTATTTGAAGATTTTTTTTTTTCAAAAATATTGACCAGTTAAATGATTAAAAAGTTTAAATATATGAATTAAGCGATATAAAAATACTCATATAAGTGATATAAAAGTACTCATTTATATATAAAAAACTAAATAATAACAGATTGGTGCGAAACACTTTTGAAGCTTTCGCTTAAAGCTTTTTGGTCTGTTTCGTTTTTGAATGTGATCTTTTATCGACTTGATATGTATATGTAAATTTCCATTTATAAAGCTATTTACATTTTCAGGACGAATAAAAGAGATTCGAAAAGTCTTATGTTTGTTACTGGCAGAGAGCCAAGGTATAAAATATTGTCGATTTTTATTCTTCCTTTTGGTGCGCCAACTAGGAAGATTAACTTGTCCAACTCAATATCATTACTTTTTACGTTAGAAATAGTAAATTTTTTATCGCAATCTAAAAATATATTTTTACTAATATAAATATTTTCTTCTAGATATGAAGAATGAACACATAAGACAAATAGAATGTTCCTAAAAAGAAAAATAAAACTATCCACTTCACCGGAAATTTATTGTATTTACTGATTAAATCTATACATCCCTTTGAAAATTTTCTGCGATAATAAACTCCTGTTTTTCAAAAGACATCACAGGTCGCTTAGAAGTAGAGAAATAAATTTTATTCAAAATTATTTTTTTTTTTATGATTTCTTGATCTTGTAAATAAAAAAACAACAACATAATTTATCAATGTTCATAAGGTCTAACACTAATTATTTCTCATAATTTCAAGTTACCCTGTACTTTGCGTACTTGGTATAATTTCAGTCTGATTGTGAGTTTCAAAAATCATGAATACATCACCACTGAAAAGATGAAGATTGGAGAATTTAATGCTACTTCCAAACCTAATGATTGATTTTGAAATGCATATATATTTTGACTTAAATTTAAATATTTAAGAATATAGAGTGCATTTGTTATTAAAGTAAACGATTATTCTATCTGACAATATGTTGGATAGAATAATCAGTTTCTTTGGTCATAAATGCATTCCCTTTCTCACTATTAGGATGCACAATTAGAATAGGTCAAAAATGGAATTATTGTCTAATTCTTATTCTTTTACACACAGATTACACACTCCAATTGAAATAAAACATTTAATGCGGCAGATATCTTTGGTAAAAAATAAGTATATTGTGTCTGACGACCCATAAACGGATGAGGCTCTGTAGGGATGAAGCGGGCCCAGGTTAGTGGCCGTGTGGTCAAGGCATCACGCTGGTAATCGCTTGCGATTGTAGGTTGAGGGTTCGAATCCCACTGGTGCTATTGCACACACTCTTTATGCCATATATTAATTTTATAAAAACATATCACAAAAGATAAAAAAAATAACGAAAACATAAAAAATCACTTTTAAATTACATTTTTTCTGTTTATTTTTATTTTATTTCTTATTTAAAGAAATATTTTAGCTAATTAGCACCCCCTCCCCCCCTTAAAAATAGTGTGCGACAATTTCAAAAAAATCTCTATAACATTATTTTTGTAAAAAAGAATAAATAAAATTTTCATTCATTCATTCGTTCAAAAAAAGTAATTTTAAACAGTTATTTTGTTATTTAAACTAGTTAAAAAATTAAAATTGATTTAAAAAAATAATAAGTACTATGCATCGGTCTAAAATAAAATAAAATAAACCGTTTACGAATATACTAACGAATATATTTGTAAGGAAATCTTTGAAAAGGACAACACATTTTCCCATTAAATCATAAAAGACATTCTTTGTACAAAATGGTATTAGGAAAACTTTGGCTTTGTCAATAATGATTTATTCCGCTGTCAAAAGATCTCGTGTTCGATTTTCAGGACGGCTTGAAGTAAATTATACAAAAATATTCAATAATACAGCAGATCAAAATTACTCGGAAAGTTCGAATTCTTTGATGATTGATTGATTCATTAATTTTAAAAATAAAATTAATTTATTATCATTAAAAATCAAACCTTTTAACGGAAAGTTACCGCTTCTTCAAACGGAGTTTTCCTTTCTTTTATTTCCTAGAACGGAAAATCTACTAACCGAATAGTAAATGCCTCGCAACTTTGCTGCCAGTAGTTTTATCTTGAATTTACAGATTTTTTCTTTTAACAGTGAAGTATTACACTAGAATATTGGAGAGATAATTCTAAAGGAATATTTCACTCATTAAAATAAATCATATTCCGGAAAAAATTGTTATGCATATTTCGAAGCATTTTATGCTTAAATAAAATTTATTATAATTTAATGTTAAATTTATTTTAAATTCTTATATAAAAAAAAGGCCCGAATGAGCTATTATAACGGGAAAACGGATATACGTTAAACAATAAGTAAGGTACCCTGGGGTAATAACACCACGTTAAGCTTCTACCAATTTTCTCGGCTCAGTTTTAGATTGCATTTTTCAAAAAAATATATGATTTGATACAGCAACTCATTGACTATCTATATAAAAAAATAATTTAACAGATATGTATTCATAAAATGTAATGGCGTGATTTCTTGACCAATGCTATTTGGCGTTATTACCCACCTATATGGGTAATAACGCCATGCAAACAAAACTATGAAATAAGGTGGAATAATTGCATGTAGATTGACCAATTCTAAAAATACAAACTCTACAAACTTAGAAACTGACAAATTGCATTCTAAGCTATTGAAAATGTTAAATTTTTTTGTGAAAGTGTAAGAAAAATAAAGGTGTGGTGTGGGGGGGGGATGAGGCAAAATAATATCAGACCGCGAGATTATTTTTGCTTAAAAAGGATCGCTTAAATATAATTATTAGAAACATTGCACAGTTTTAACTGTGTTTATTTGAATCAGTATTTAGGATGTAGCTTGGGCACTGTAGGGAATCAACCGGGGTATTAATGCGAAGGATTGGCGTATTTACCCCGTTATAGTTATTGTGCTGTACATTTTAAATTACAAATTATCTCGAGAAGATATCCAAAATCTTCAACAACATTTTGAAAGACCATGAAATGTAATATAAATTCATTTAATTAACAAAGTATTTCCGGATAAAAAAAAATAGCCTTCACATCACAAAACGTAACTCGCAAATTTTAGATCAAGCGTTAATTTTAGTTGCTTGTAAAAACAATAAGACCTAAAAATGAAACAAATTAACTTGAAGCGGTTTTTTGCGATTTATATGACTCAAAACCCTTATGCGCAGAGCACATGGGTGTCATTTACCAGATTATTTCATAATTATGCATAATATTAGCACTTGGCGTTATTACCCCGCCTGGCGTTATTACCCCAAATCACCTTATGTCACATTATTATGTTCTGAGTATTCTGTAATAATGTTATGCAAATAATATTATTATAAAAAGTAGTCATTTAACATTAGGTGGTTCAGAATGTCAAGACCTTTTGGGAAAATCAATTCGTACTGGAAAATACTGCCCATTAATTAGTAAACATTTTATGTCGGAAACAGTAACTTATAATTAAATATTAGATTTCTTCGGTACGAATAAATTTTCTCGAACGGATACGACTTTCCTAACGATCCAATTGCATATGGGTCCTTTTCACCATTTGCTTACATTTCAGAATTCTTTTTTCTATTTTTCAAACTTAATAAGTTTCTTTTAAAAATGGCGACAACTGTTAAAGCAAATATTTAAGGTTCATGAAAAAAGAATGGTTGTGCACTTTGTCCTATAGTATAATATGTAAATGCTATTTACAGTTGGCTTTTACGGCAAATTATTAAGTCCGCTACCATATAAAATTACTGAAAATACTCAGCTCTAAATTTATTAAATTTCCTACTTTGAAGTGACTTATGTCCCTAAATTTTAAAACATGATATTTATCAATAATACTTAAATTAAATTGAAATAAGAGATAGTTTAGCCACAAGATTTTGATCACATAGATTTTATACAAGAACTTTTTCTAATAATTACAGTGTATATAGTCATGTAAATTATTAAATTTTAAGGAAATTGCATATTTGTTTCTTAGTTGAATAAAAAATAAAAGTAGAATGGTGAAAAAATGATAATCCGTAATATACCGTGCGGTAACAGACTTGACATTTGGTAACGGACTTCACACTATGTTGAAAATGACCTATTATAACATGAACCACAGGATTTCTTCTTGGCCTATCCCGTCCGTAGAAGTTGAGCTTTTTATAGGAAAAATTAGGTTTTTTCCTTACTTGCCGTTGTTTTTGTACAATAAGTAAAGCTAAATTTATGATACTAAAATAAAGTAACGAATATCGTCATACCTTGAAGAAGCAATATGTATAAACTTTACCAATGACTCTATGAGAAGTAACTGTTCGACACAGTCTCACAATGATATTTTAAATTTGGCACTTTTTCATCAACATAAAGTTATAGTAACAAAAAAAAGCAATTTTTCAATTTTTCAGTCCTTTAATATTTTTTTCATTTTTAAATTATTGGTAATACTAACTTAAATTGCTTCAAAACTATAACTTGTCTAGTTTTAGTTTAATCAATTTAAATTTTTTTCACTGAGAAATATTCCTTTTCGGTCATTTGAGGAAAAAATATTACAAAAACATAATAAAATGTTGATGCTGTTTATTTTGCTTACGTTTTTCTTAATAAATAAAAAGAAATCGTATTATAACTGTAATGGAATTTCGAGTAAAGAATTTAAGAAATCTTCCTAAAAAATGATCAACCGCTGCTTTGCGTTAAAGATTAATGAGATACATATAACCAGATAAGATGAATCGTTTTTCTTTTTTTTTATTTCTGGAAAAAAAGGAAAATGCATATTGTTAAAGATTAAGATTAAAGATTATGTTTTTTTTCTTTCTTTTTCTTTTTATCTTTTGGAATATATTATGCTTTTAATTTTTCATTTGTTTCATCATATTGTAAAGAGCGTGTACATTTTTTTTAAATAAAAAAATGTTTATACTTGTTTTATCTTATATTATTACTGCCGGTATTTTTTGTTTGTTTGTTTTTTCTGGATGTTTCTGTTATTTTTAACAGTTTCTTGTTTGATTATTGTTGTTTTATTATAATGATAGCATTTGCCCGCGGCTTCGGGAATTTAAATACAACAAACAATGTAATCGAACTTTTAAAAACTCACAGATTATTGAGGGATATGTGGAAATTAAATTTTACTTATTTTATATATATATATTTATTTACGTTAAACCAAAAACAACAAAGCCAAATCACGAAACAAAACTTAATCCAAAACCAAAGTAATTTTCTTATTCCTTAAATGTCCAGGAAAATTATAAATCTAAACTAAATGAATTAATCCAAACCGAAAAACAACGGTAAAACCAAATCCGAAATCGAGTTTGTTTTCGGAAATTGGAAAACCAAACCATGACAACAATACCAAATCGTAAATCAATGTGAATCAATCGTCAAATAACAGAGTATAGGTACCGTATGCACTATAGTGTGAAGCGAGCCCCGATGCCCGTACAGATAGCGAGCACACAATGTTATCTTGTTTCAGAAACCTATTAGTGCCATCTATCGAAATCCATGAGTAACATTTAGCTTTATACCTTGAAGTTGCGGAATGCTCCATAGAAACTTCCACCCCTCCCCATTTTAGGGAAGTGGGGGGTTAGAAAGAGACAAAGCGTAGCCTATGTCACTCACAATCCCTTCAAATATCTTCACTTAAAAAATCACGTCAATTCGTGTCTCCGTTTTGCCGTGAAGGACAAACAAACAAACAGACACACACATACACTTTCCCATTTATAATATTAGTATGGATTTTAATGTAATATAAAAGTTATTTCATTTTTCTTGCAAGGCTATTTCTATGAATATTTGCAGTGCAAATCACATGATACGATTTTTGGCTACCTATATTTTAGAATGGGAAAAATTATTAATTTATGGGAGATATATCATTAATTGTATAAGACCAAGTAAACTTTTCGAAATCAATGGTGGGCAACAAGCTTTGGAAGTATCCGCTATGTGGCTTACACTACAATAACTTACGGAAGTAGCCACAAATAACATTAGAAGCATCATTTGCTATGTAGTTAGTAAATAACTTTTTATTTTAAAATTGCAGTAGAACATGTGAAAATCTAATTGCTCTATATCGGACTTCTAGCTTAAGATAGAAGGCCTATATTCACATTGCTTTTTTTTCGAAAAATGTCGTTTTTTCATTATTTCTTTAAATAATAGTTCAAAGGTTTAGTATTCCAAAAAAGCTTTACTTCTGGTTCAGAAATAAATCGGTGGACAATTAAAAATAAAACCAAAAATAAACCTCCTAAAACTGCAATTGATCGTTATAGTCAAAGATACTTAAACAATACATTTTAGCTCAGAAATACGTAGTATATAATATGTACACATCTATATGATCACTTAAAAATACAGTGAATTTTAAAGTTGTAAACTTTACATCTAAAAACTCCTTCTGGAAAATATAGTTTTTCACTGTGTACACTTATGAGCAACACCGCACCATTTCATAAAAAGTTTGTGAGGTATTGAAATATACCTTTTTTACAAGATTTTGCTCCACTATGGCAATTTTATAAAGCAAAATATACTTTTTAAATTTTCATATATTGATTTAAGAGTTATTTTTTTGCAAAATACACATTTTTAATCATATTTTGTAAACATAATTCAGTATATGTTAATATATTTAAAAGGTATTGCGATTCATTTACTTCATAACAAAGGTAAGTGTTTTGCTAATCTATATATGCAATAAAATTCGTTATAGGATGTTTGACATAAACGCAATTCCTTAATAAAATTGACTAAATATTGCCTAAGTTAAAAAATTTATTAAAATACCATTAAAAATTTATATGAATTCATAGCTCTATCCCCTGTTTTAGCTGAAAACATAAGTGTTTGATAACAATTTTATATTTATCGAAAAAGTCCATCGAAAGTAGATAAATATCTTAAGCGGAAAAGTTTCAAAATTAAAATAAATGTACGATAGTCAAAGTACATCAATGGCAGAAATCTGCCAGAAGCATAAATATTTTGGTCACTTTATATTTAATATTGGCAGTATTTATTGTGTATAACACATCCCACACTTTTTATAAAACCTCATTACCTTATTAACACATCTCAAAGTGCTATCATAAGCAAACTTAGAATTCAGAATTTGCAGTTTAATAACTATGTCCCTATTTCATGTCACTTGGATATTATGTCGATGTGACTGTACAATTAGAATTATTCGAAAAAATTTTAATATAATGTAGACTCATTGTATTATATTATGAATGTACTGGTATAAAATATAATGCATATGGCAAAATTTTTAGATGCGTTCGTAATTATATAAATATGAATTACTTATAGCCTTCAACCGGCCCATCCGCATGTCTGTCCATCTGTCCACATCTAGCAGTACAAAAACTACTCAACTAAATTTGAAGATTAATTTGAAAATTTGAAATTAAATATATGTAATCGTTGCAGAATTATGTTAAGTCATTTCTATTTTTAGGAAAATGAAATCAAAACTAAAAAAAATATTAATTTTAACCGACTTGAAAAAAGAGAGGAGTTTATCATTCAACGCGTATGAATTTTTTTATGCATGTTCCCGATTACTCCGAAACTATCCAACCGTATAATTTGATTTTGGTTTTAAATGCAAGAGTTTGTTCTCGAATTGGTACCACTTCCATTTCATGGAAATTGGTTCAGAACTTTTTTAGTAATTAGGCAAAAACTAATAAAATTAGTGATTTTTCGCTATTTAAAACTGTTGAATAAGTTCGCTAACGTGAGTACAGTCAGTATAGCCGAGCGGTCTAAAGCGCCTGATTTAATCTCTGGTTCTCAAAAGAGAGAGTGGGTTCGAAACCCACTCCTGACATACATGTATACAATAACCTTTTTTCGTATTAGAATTTTTACATATACATTTGACAAATTAAATACTAATTATACAATTAAGAATATTTTTTATTTAACGGTTAGCACAGAGTATCAGAGATCTTTTATCAACTCAATACTTTGTCAGTGAAAGAGTACTAAAATAATATACTTCCGAAAAGTAATATGACTTTGAATAAGTTCGCCGAATAAATTGAAATCAGGATAGCCGAAGGTCTAAGGCACCTCATTTACGCTATGGTTTTCGAAAGAGAGCGTGGGTTCGAACCCCACTCCTGCCATACGTTTATAATCCAAAGTATTTTTTTCCGTATTATAATTTTTAACCGATTTTTACCGATTACACCGAAACCATTCAACCGGTGTTAAACTAGTATTTGTGTTAAATGAAACAGGCTACATTCGAAATGGCACCACTTCCATTTCATCGAAATTGATTAAGTACTTGTTTAGTAATTAGGCAAAAACCAATAAAATTAGTGATTTCTCGCAAATTAAAATTAACGTGGAAGTTGAATAGGTTCGCCAAACGGAATGCAGCCAGTATGGCCGAGCGGTCTAAAGCTCCTGATTTAAACTCTGATCCTCAAAATAAAGCGTTGGTTCGAATCCCACTCCTGACATATATTCGTATATACAATAAACTTTTCCGCCTTATAATTTTTAATGGACTTCAAAAAAGGAGGAGAAGTTTATCAAATCGATTAATCGAAGGTTATCAATGTATTTTTTTTAAAGTATGTTCACCGATTACTCCCAAACAATCCGACCGATTAATTTGGTTTTTGTGTTAAATGAAAGAAGTTACACTTGAATTAGAACACTTCCATTTCATTGAAATTAGTTCAATACTTTTTTAGTAATTAGGCAAAAAGTAATAAAATTAGTGATTTCTCCAAATTAAAAGCAGCACTGAAGTTGAATAAACTCGCCGAATGGGGCGCAGTCAGGATGGCCGAGCGGTGTAAGGCGCCAGATTTAAACATTGGTTCTGAGAAGAGAGCGTGGGTTCGAACCCTCCACTTGACATGCGTGTATAATTTACTATATATATTTCCGCATTAAAATTTTTATTAAACAACTTCAAAAAATCGTCAACCTTTCACTAAAAGGAGAAAAATAAACTTTTCTACCAAAAATTGAACCGACTTCAAATACTACTGAACTGACTGTTCATCTACTTTTTTAAAAAAATTAAATTTCTTAATGAAAGTGAAAAATAATTTTTTATGTAATAGTAATAAGAAATTAAATGAATCTGAATGAATTGGAAATTGATAAAAATTCAAGAGTCTAACCATAATGACTTTTCTACTTATTCAACGCTGACTGTTCATCTACTTTTTAAAAAATATTAGATTTCTTAATGAAAGGGAAAAATAATTTTTTATGTAATAGTAATAAGAAATTAAATTAAGAGCATAATATTACCATGTATATTATTATATTTATGTACTTTAATTAGATTTTTTGGAGTCGGTGCCAGCCAAGCCAAGGTTAAATTTAAAATTAATTATCCAATGGAAATCGTAAATGAATAGAGTTAAATTTTTAAACTAAATATTAAATCGCAAAAAATCTCGTAAGTACTTGCATGTGTGTCTCTTGGAAAATTACAAGTAACTTGGATAGGCTGGCACCGACTCCAAAAAATAAAATTATTGTACATAAATATAATAATACACATGGTAAATACTGCGCTCTTAATTTAATTTCTTATTACTATTATATATAAAATTATTTTTTACTTTGCAGTAGTATTTGAAGTCGGTTCAATTTTCGGTAGAAAAGTTTATGTAAAATATTTCTTTATTTTATTAAGTCCGATCGTACATAAGTCATTCAATAATATCCCATAATATGTTATGATTCTAGATTGCTATGCTAATTACATTCTTTTTTAAGATGGAGTTATTTCTGTATTACTGATCTTAATTTATCGTGATGAGTTTTGCATTAATGCATTTTTGCATCAGAGTACAACAGTTTTTGACTAAAATTTGAATATTTATACCAATAGTTATAGTACGAACATACTTCACTTGCACGGATTTGACGTTAAATTTCTCATTTGTTTAAATTGAATATAACACTTAACATTCATTCAAAAACATCTAAAAATGACTTTATATTTGAGTTTGAATCATTCGGATTTTTGAAACTTCCATAGCTTCGTGTAAGTGCATGATTTCGCAAACTGTAGTACGCGTATCATGTTCTGTATTTAAGACTTCTATTCTGAATGAATTGGAAATTAATAAAAATTCAAGAGTCTAAATATAACTTTTCTACCTATTCAACGCTGACTGTTCATCTACTTCTTTTTTAAAATTAGATTTCTTAATTGCTGTTCTTTTTTTAATTAAAATATTCGCCTTTTTATTGAGAGATTTTATAAAGAAAATATGACAACTGAAAAAGTGGTAGTTATCTAAAAAAATAATAATGTACGACTGAGAACCCTGAATACATACACTTTCTTTCTAAGCTTATACTATATTTACGTTTATTTATTAATTAAATATGATTTGTTGCATGTATTATGCGCTTCTTTCAGTGCCAGTAATGATACAATTTTCATTGAAAATTTGAAATAATCTGTATATCTATATATATATTAAGTTAGCACTTATTAAAAATTTTATATACTGAGACACAAAAATAACTGTGTGAAAATAGAGATTTTATTATTTATTCTAAAATAAATCTCAGGATATTTTAAACCTCTTATATCACTATATCTTACATAAACAGCTTATATCACTTTTTCTCCAAAAATTCGATTTATCTCAGAATCTCAATAGCTCGAGAATTCAAGCCTGTTGGTCACCCAATTGACCACGAGGTTCTACTGCCGTAAATTTCGTTACTGTTTTCAGTCTAGCGGAAAAAATTAAACTTAGATGTTCATTCACTCTCCATTTAGTAGAGATGTATTTGTTTTTTATTTTTGTGGCAAGATACAAATATGAGTTAATAAAAGATTTACTCTTCTAAAGTATTTCCCAGAGAAAGAATGGAATTGGGAATTTACATTATTTTCCCAAAAATGCATCTTTGCATATAAATCTTATGTTTATTGAAAAGCATCCATTTTTTCCGTTTCTAATGTGGGATAAGTAATGAAGTAAATTTTATGGAAAATCAGTTTCTGTAACATATATTTAAAAAAATTAGGTTTGTTAAATGCATTGTTTTATATTCGAGTTTTTATTATTAAGTTCTTTTAAATAATTTATTTGAAAATATTAGAAAAAAACTTTTGAATATTAAAAATAATTGTAAATTTGTAATTTTACTATCGAATTACAAGATTAATTGATTTTTTTATCTACTGATTATTTAAATGTACTTTTTTTTTAATTTATGGAGCATAAGGCATAGTTTAAATAACGTAACTAATAAATTTGATTTTTTAGATTTGTATTTTAATTTCGCACAATTTAAAACATTTCTATGTTTTTAATGTATTTTAAAATAATTTATCGTATTTTTTATTCATTCTATTTTGTTTATATATATATATATATAACACCCAATAACACACATAAACATTGTGTGAAACACAATAGATATATTGAAACACAGACTAAAGTAGATTTCGACGGTAGTCATTTAATAATCAAAGTGCCAATTTATACATGCACATCGTAAACAAATCGGTTATTTTTGTCCATAGTGGTTACCAACAATGAATCAAAAAGTTACAGTTACATATTGCTAAATTAATTTTAAAATCTCTACAAATCTTTGTAATTCAAAAAACAGCATCTCTTTCTTATTCTTTTATCATAATAAAATAAATTTGGCATTCCAGGACATATGATATTTTTGTTTGATTTCTAAATATCATGTTCTCACTTAATACCCGTTCACTCCCTTCATCTGTAATCGCTTGCATTTAGTTTTTATGAGAAGTGTTCGTAATTACCTAAATACTTAACAAATTTAATCGAAGTCTGCCCATCCAAATGTCCGGTGGCATAAAAATAATGTTGAAATTACCCAAACGAATGAATAAACTTAATATAACAGTATCGTTGCAAAATTTTGTATTAGTCATTGAAATTTTATGAAAATTGAATCGAAAATTAAAAAGATAAGATACTAACTATACAGTTCTAGCCTACATTTAAAAGAGATATTTAAAAAAAATTCTTCATTCGGAAATATCCTATGAAGTCCTGTGTAATATATAAAATATCCTACAGTAGCGAACGATTATAGGTTCTCGTGGTGATTACGTCATGTTTAAGAATAAACCATATTGTTTTCGTATTAATGAATTGAATATTATAACATATTACATTTTTTATTCATGCATTTTTGCATTACCAATGGAACAGCTGTGGCACAAAGATTTGAATATCTATAAAACTGTTTAAATAACACAATAGCATCTCATTTTCCACGTTTCACATACTATCTCTGACTTTTTAAAATATAGAGTTAACTTCGATTTACCGAATGCTGAGATAAATGCAATTTCTTTTTTATCTAAATCGATGATATTACAAAGGAAAAAACTATGAGAAAATGTCAATGATATGAAGCTGTGTGTTAGCAACTAAGAAGCTATAAGGAGATGAAACGTAAAAGATTTAAAACAAAAGTCTTTCATGTTGGATATATGTTTATCACTCAGACGATACCGTTCCTATACACTTTAAAACAAACATACAATTGTTTAATATTCATTACAACTGTATAAAGATATTATATAATATATTCTTGAGACCTTCCGAACGCATACGCGTCTATTTTCAGAGGAAGGAAGCTGAATGACTGGGATAGAAAAATAGGTTTTGTATTCCAGTCAGCTTTCTTTTTCTTTTAAAAATGAGCTTATGTGCGTTCGAAAAATCTCAAAGATATAATTAATTATATCTTTATGTTATAATGATGTTACGTTATAATGCTTATTAAATAATTAATTTATATGTTTTATAGCTTATATTAATAAAAAGGTTAAATTCGTTCTTGAACTAGTTTTAAATATAATCATTTGACTCCATTGAATACTGTTCGTAACTTCTTCATTGTTTATACATTGTTGTATGGAGGGCATAACATCCATAGAACTCTGTAAAAAAATAATAATGAAACAGTAAATTGAATATATCACAATGAGAGAAGTGTATTTACAACGCCTAATATAATAATTTAAAGAAAGAATGGGCGGTCTCTATAAAATTGTCGATATCGGTAAAATATGTTTGGTACATTAGAAAAACAACAGCAGTAGGACTTGTCTATAAGACTGGAGTTTTATTATCATGGTGCGAATACGAAAATTGCTTTCTTGTTTAAATTTCAAATAGAAATGATATTTCTAAAAATGGTGAACACTTAGAAGATTGAAACGTATTCTAAACTGACTTCCAGAAACGTTAAAATTCAGAAGAATTTGAAAAAGAAGGTCGCATAAAAATAACTAGGTCAAAAACATGTTTGGGGAAATATTAAAGGCAGTTTTGGTAATCTGGCCTATGGTAGGCGTACGTTAAAAAGCTAAGAATAATTCTAAGTATTATTTCATATCCAGTGTTTTGTAACAGTAACTCTGAAACAATTTAAAATATAACAAAAAACATGCATAAATTTTCACGCAGACTGAAGCTTTATGTTTGGATCATTTGTAATATAAATATTTTTATTGAAAAAAATCCCTGCAGACACGGCCTACAGGTATAGATATATTTCCATGTTACATACTTATTTCACTAATTTTAAGACTTAGTTCTATCAAAAACTTTTCATTTCTATATTATTTTATATTTCTACTTATTTTAAGTTTATTTATATTTCTGCGTAGATCTCGCGGAAACGAAAAGAATGCGGATTATCATGAGGTACCTGTCAATGTATCGCCAAATTTGGCCATAAAAATTACTTGGCAAAAGTGATGCCAACTTGACATTATTTCCGATCTTTTGCTTAATTCACATAGATTAAATTATAATCCAAAAGAATCACTTTTTGTTTTGTTTTGAAAATGAAATTTTGAAGATGATTTATCATTCACTTTTTGATATTCTGTAATTAAAAAATAGCTTCTCAATTGTTTTCCCGTGAAAAACACGATAATTTAATTATAAGGTATTTGTACCCAATATGGACAGTGCTCTCAATATGGACATCCCTAATATTTTTAAAAGTAACAGTTTTGATCGAGTTATCGCGCTACATGTTCCTGAAGAAAAGCAGTTGAATATATAATTAAGTCAGGTAAGTGCAAAAAAGTGCGTTGTTCGCCCTTTAGAAGGAGACTTGTTGTTTCGTGGCGTGCTGATCTTAATTACATGTGAATTTAAATTTCTTATTCGATATTGTAAAGTTACTTAAAATATTGAAAAGTAGAGTGTTTTACAAAGCTTATAAAACATATTTTCGATTACTAATTGCATATATTGCTCAAAAATGTTTTCTTTGTTTATTTCTTGCCAGATTTAGTAAAACTACTCCCGATTCCCAATATGGACACCTTATGTCCACATTGGAAGTACAGCAGGGATATCTTCAAATTCTCAAAAATTAGAAAGCTAAGGAAAAATAAATCGATTTCATTGTATTTGTAATAACTGAGGTGCTTTGCTTCGGTCTTCCAACAGCCACAACCGAAAATACCCCCCCCCCCCCTTTTAAGGTACATGTTGTGAAGAAATTTACATTAAGATATATTTTTTTATCCTCTCTCTCCTCTAAAATTCCATAGAAGAGTGGCTATTACATGCACCCTGTGTAGTAGGTCAATCAGGTTCCACCTGTCCATAATAGCAACAGGTGGTTCCTTATATGGGCACTTGTAAACATTTTTTTGTTTTTATCATTTAAATTAAACGAGGATAATTACAAGGTCACTAATTTTAATAATGATAGTCAACAATCTAGAGATAGTGATCACATATTTTTAGAGTCCTATCACGTGTTTACGGGGGTGAAAAAAATAAAATTTCCTTAGAATGTCCATATTGGGGACAGCTACTTATATATATATAAGGTACCTGTACCCAATATGGACACCCTAAGGAAAATGTATTTTTTTCACCCCCATGTACTAGTCATAGGACTCCAAAAATATGTGACCACTATCCTTGGACTGTTGGCTATCATTATTAAAATTAGCGACATTGTAATTATTCTGGTTTAATTTAAATGATAAAAACAAAAAAAAAATGTTTACAAGTGTCCATATAAGGAACTACCTGTCCCTATTATGGACAGGTGTTTCCTTATTGATTTTCTACACAGTGTGTATAGAAGAGCCACTTTTCCAAGTGATTTTAGATGAAAGGGGATAAAAAAATAAAAATGTATCTTAAAGTATTCGGAGTAGGAGAGGGGACAGTAAATATCTTCAGAACATGCATTTTAGAAAGGGGGGATCATACTCGGTTTTTACTCTTCGAAGACCCATGCAAAGCCCCTGAGTTACTAGTAAATATTATGAAATAATATTGTTGGTTTTGCTTAGCTTTATTGCATCTGTCTGCGAATTTACATCTGGTATTAGTCAGCCCTCACAGCATGGACAAATAGAAACTTTTTCACCATAGGCAGTAAGTCCCACATAATCCTCATGAACATATCTGCCACACGTGATGCATGGCCGCATGTTTGAAAAAGCATCAATACTGCAAAAGAAGCAGTACCAGCTCTCCTTTGTTGAGGTAGTCATACCATTGGTACCTACGATTTAGCCAACAGATATTCTACTGGGGGGGTTCTTTTTATTTTTCTGCAAAGGTTTTTGGGGATTGTTCAAATGGCATCTTGTTGAACAAAAATTTTACCACTTTGATGCCTTTTCAATTTATTGCTTGGCAACATTGAATTCTCTTCAATCTTACAGTTGTAGTCGAAGGGGACGTAAGCTGTCCATATTGGGAACCGGGCGTAGTTTTACCAAATCGTGTAACAAATGAATAAGGAAAATATTTTAAAGCAAAATATGCAATAGCAATCGAAAATATGTTTTATTAGCTTTCTAAAGTACTCCACTTTTCAACATTTAATGCAGTTTTACCATATCTAATAAGAATTTAAGCTTACAAGTAATTAAGATCAGCACATCTTGAAACAACAAATTTCCTCCTAAATGGTGAACAGTGCACTTTTTTACACTTTCCAGCCTTAATTACCTTTTCAACTGCTTTTCTTCGCGATTGTTTAGCCATCTGTCGATCAAAATTATTACCTTTAAAAATATTAGGGGTGTCCATGTTGAGAGCTCTGTCCGTATAGGGTACAAATGCCTCATATTTTTTTATTATTTGGCGCAGAAATCAGATAATCGTTTACTTATCTCGATTTCGAAAGTTTATGAAAAAATAATATTTATAAACAAATTTTCATTCACTTCTTAAAATGTTATAATTAAAATATTTTCCCATTTGTTTTTTTCCAAGAAAAATACAAAATTTTAATTATATTTCTCTTTTACAACGCGGAAATCAAAAAAAATCTTTTACTTATTTTAATTTCGAATGTGTATTAAAAATATAGTTTTGTAAACATTTTTTCATTCACTTTTTTATTGCTGTGATTAAAAAAGAACATTTTTGTAATTGTTTATTCTATAAAATAACACAATATTTTAATTACATTTCTCTTGTTTGAACAGAAAATCTCATATTCTTTTATTTGTCTTAACTTGATTTGTATATGAAAAAATAGTATTCTGTTAACGATATCTTATTCGCTGTTTGATAAGCAATAATTAGCACAAAAAAGTTTCGCATTTGTACCGCTCAAGAAGAATATAGTAAGTTTTTTAATTGTATTTCTATTGCGCGTTGTGAGAGTCAAGCTGAATTTACGGTTTGCCATTTGGTAACAACGAATTCAATGATTCTCAGTGGATAATTTGCTGTCTCCATGCTCAACCCATTTAGAAAATCAACATTTAGAATTTTACTATTATTTTTTTTATTTATTTATTAACTATTTGGAAAAAATACCTGTTGTTCTCGGTAGAGAATTAGAAAATCTAAAGTATATCGGAATTTTTTTATTGATTGAATACCGCAACTTATTTACTTTTATTCGTGAATGTGGTGCAATTTTAATGTCCATAAATGGAATACTTCTGTTACCACAATGACAAAAATGGTAATAAAAACTTAGAAAAAATAGTTATTTAAAAACAAATTGTGATGGGGATTTCAAACAAATTTCATTAAAAAGTTCATTTTTTTCTCTACGCAACGATGTAAAAATTTAAAATGGGCGATATTTGGAAATTTAAAAATTTGCAGTTCTGAAAATTGTAAAACTGAAATTTCATTTAAAATTTGTTTGTGGTTTGTCTAAGAATATTAATGTTTAGTCCATGTCGTATGTAATATGAGGCATTGAGAAGTCCATCAAATAAAAATTCACATTTTAAGCAGTTAAAGTTGTCTATCTTTAATCTACTGTTTTTTAATCATTGGTGTAGAAATATTTATGTGTAATGCACGGCGTACGTAATACATGACTTGTTATTATAATCCTAAAAGGATGTTTATCATTATTATTAATTTAAATGTAGAATTTATTTGTAAGTTTTTAAAATTTGAGTCTTTTGAAATATCATTTACCAAACAGTCGTTGTAGTTTGTTGAATTACAATTTTGTTATTTATCTATTTTTTATTCAGGCAGGATTGTTATAGAATAACGCGGAGTCTTCAGCGAATCAACTTTCTGATCAAGATCATCTTTCAGACACACCAGAAAAATAAACGTTGTTTATATTTTGTTACTGCCATTTTTTCAAAATTTTTAATAAGCAAAATTATAGGCGAAAAAATGTATTTTTATTTGTATTAGCAAAGATTACTGTTACTTTTTTACAGCAACAATAGATTTAATTGAGTTATAAAAACGTGTTTGTCAAATCAAACCAAATGGTTGTGAAACTATATGAATTAAAACATAAGTACTAAACAGGATAAATAAAAATTTTAAAAAATACCCTTAAATAATAAAAAAATAAGAACACTATTACCATTTAATAGTCTCACATTAATTTTACATTAAAAGTAAGTATAGAAATTTTAAAATCTTGTTTAAAAATATTTGATTTTATTTCTTGTTAATAAAATCTTGTAAAATACATCTGATGTAGTACACATACCATATCTACACATTTTATCGGATTTGATTTAGAAAACCGTCTAATTGCAATAAATATCTTTTTAACTGCGATTTTTTTAATTCTCACGAAAAGCTTAAAATAAAAATTTAACCGTAATCTAAATTCATACTAATATGCGTCATACCGAATTTAATAGCTTTTATAGTGCTTAATCATTCAGATACGCTTTAGTCCTATGATAATTGCTAACAACGTTTGTGGATTATAATAATATTTTTGAATGACATAATGTAATTTCCTGCTCTAATAGGCATCAGAATCTTCTGTAGAGTAATTTAATATGTAAAACTTGACAAATATGTCTTAATTGGAACAATAAATCTTCTTGCTAAAGAATTACTTTAACTCATTCAAAACAGAATGTAAAGCAAATTATTGAAAATAAAAAGGACTGCATACATACTTACAAAATATAAAATGTAGAAAATATTTTTTCATCGGGCAATGAATTCGATTTATCTCAAATTATATAAGAATTGTCAGCTTTTCATAGTTAAATATTAAACAAATCAAATTAAGCATGTCGGAATCGGAGATTTTTCATAACCAACATAAAAAATGAGAAGATTAGTAATTTTTCTCGGATGTAACTTTTATATATGATCAATAATTACTCGAATATCACGCCAATGATTTGTATAATTTATTTTCAATAAAAGAGGTTACGCTCAAATTATTTCCATTTAAATTTCATCAAAATTGTTCCAGTTTTTTTCCTAACAAATAACTATAAAAACAATACACTGTTCAAAAGCTTGTCCTATTTTGAACCAAATTTTGGTGCTCATCAGCTGCCACTGTAAAATGGTGAAATCTTGAACCAATATTATGAGCTCATGTTGAAGCATACTCCCAATAGTTGGAATGAAGTCGAATCAGGAAGCTCTAAATGCTGGTACGAGATTTCACCATCTTATGGTCGCAGCATCGAAACACCAAAATTTGGTTCAAACTAGGACAAGCTTTTATACAGTGTACTTTCTTTCATTTTGTTGTACGTTAGATACACCTAAATCACTTGTTAGCTGGATGGGAAAGTACCGATGTCTTCGTCAGCAGCCTCTGTATAAGAAAACAATGTAATATCTGCCTGTTTCATCAATTTAATATCAAATATAGTATTAGGGTATTGATGTCATATTTGTTTGTTTGTACCTTTTTTGATTAAAATATTCATATTATTAATTATGCATTTTAATGTGCATTCGCAGTCATATAAATACGTAGCTCTTATACTCGTCACTTTGTCAGTATACTTGTCTGCTCGCCAGTATACTTGCCGAATCCGTACAACTTTAAGACCTTGCCTACACATTTGATCCTAATGAAAAAAAAAATACATATATTAATTTATTAATTTATTTTTATTTATTTATTTATTTATTTATTTTGCAATTTAAAGTGGAGCCTGCGTTTACGAAATTACGTTTATACTTTTTTGGCGTAACCAGATATGGGATAATTCCTTAAATATTTTTTCAATGAAATATGGTGCTGTTAATTGCGGAAAATCACTGAAACTTTTCAGTTTTACCTAAATTCTTCCGTTCTTTTATAAAATATTTTATATGGCACATATACCCTCTGAATGATTCTAACTATGACGATGTATTTTGAAGAAAAAATTGAAAATAACATGGCGTTTGAAGGTCACATATTGCAAAGCTTAGCACTCGTTTAATATATTATTAAAACGCTGCTAACAAGTTTAGTTCAATAACATTAATATTTTAAAACTGCTATTAAATGCATAATATATCACAAGGATTTCGTTAAATTCTAATACACTTACGAAAATTTACACATGTAATTGATCTTAATGAGTTGAAACTATACTCTTACGTATTTGAAAATATCATACTTAAAAAAATAGCTTCATAGGAATGGAATATCTGAATGTTAAGCTTATATATTATCATGAGAGTTAACTTTTATTGAAATATTCTTAATGTCTTTGTCAGTTTTGAAATTAAAATTAGGATGCAACACGTAGTTACACCATGTAACCTTGCCCTCGAAATGTTTAATATTTTATTAAGGCATGGTTAGTAAGCTCAGTTCAATAACATTAACATTTTGGAATTGCTGTTAAATGTATAAGCTTTCAAACAGATTTCGAAAATTTCATATTGTATTTCCAATATTTTAAACCTGTAATTAATCTCAGTAAGTTAAAATAATACTAATAAGTATTTAAAATTATCATACTTTAAAAGACATAAGTTTCAGATGAATAGAATATTTAAATGCTAGTCTTAATCAAACTCTATATTTTTACAATAGCGCTGTTACATTTCAAGAAATTTATTTAAAAAGTTATTTTCGATGGCATATTATTCCTCTAATCCCCCTTATCTCTGTTACTCACGCAGTATTTTAATACCCAGTATGCTAATTAATACGTAAAGCCTGACATTCAGCGGTGACCAATATCACGAGAATTAAAAAAAAGGTAAAAACATTAATTTTCTTGATAAAGAAAATAATCCCCCGTTAGAATTCTGTTGGAATTCAGGAAGCACTTTTTTGTTCGATGCACGTGATAAATTTCTTTTAATAGCTTTCTTGTTGCCCATTTATTTCGCTAATTACAATTTTTGTTTTGGCATGTAGTTTTTACGTTACCCATTTTAATTTCACTTTCGAGTCTTTTAAAGTTAAACGATCAATTTTTCAGCCTTGACGTAGAAGTTTAAAATAGCGGTAAAAAAATTCCGCATTATTTCATTTTAATTTTGCCTAGAATTTTCAAACACGTTTTATGGATTACGTGCGATGTAATTTGTTTTTTTTTCCAGAATATTTGTTTTTTGTCTACGTAGAAAAGTGTTTTCAATAACAATTACTTAAAAATAACAGTGCTCTTTAAAGTTTAATTAAAGTGAAATTATATTTTATTGGATTTATAATAAAGTACATTCTTTATTGCTTTATTTTTTACATATAAATTTAAAAGTGCATTAAAATAACTTTTAGAGAATAAACTTGCTGCTTTAGTTTAACGAATTTTAAATGGCTATTTGTTTCTTGGTATTTTTTTATAAGCCCTTCTAAAAATCATTAAAGCAAGTAATTTAGTTTTTCATTAATATTTTATTTTATTTGCGTTTTGATTATTATTACATAAAGTGGTTTAAATAAAAGTTTTTTCTGTGCTTATATATTACAAATAAAAAAAAATAATCAATAATAAATAACATCTTAGAATAATCATTAAAATGTTATCAAACTGAATATTCATATGCAAATTTAAATCGACTGATATTATAAAATTTTACATTTCAATAATCGGAATAATCAATGCAATGCTATCAAAGTGAATAAACTTATCAATTGTACAAATTAAAATCGATTGATATTACATATTGTTTTCACTTTCTTCTATCTTCAATGGAAGAAAGTATTGTAATCGAAATTTTTTTCGACTTCCGGTATTCTATGGATTTACACGTTTTAGAGGTCAGAAATTCCAAAAAAACGTGTTTTTATAAAATGTCTGTCTGTCCGTGCGTAGTATGTCCGTATGTCTCCATTCTTCCATCAAAACGTGTATGAAGATATGCATAGAATTGAACCAAATTTTTTGTGAATGTTTTTGGTTGTGACAAGCAGGGTTTCCTTTAGTTTTTAAATATTCCGCCAGTAGGGAGCGCTGCAATAGCGATTTTTATGTCATTTTCAATATCGGACCGACTAAAAGTGTATGAAGTTATGCATAGAATTGAACCAATATTTTTGAGTAAGTATTTGGCTGTGGCTAATTGTTCCTCCCTGAATTTGCAAATATCCGCCTGAAAACGGGGCTGAAATAGCGATTTTTGTGCCATTTTAAGTATTTTCCCACAGAAAAATGTATGAAATTATACATAGAATTAAATGAAATTTTTTGCATTAGTGTATGGCTATGGTCAGCAAATATTTCCTGAATTTGAAAAAAAAATCCGTTGGAAAGAGGCGCTATAATCACGATGTCTGTGCCATTTTTATTGTTTTACCATGAAAAAGTGTTAGAAGTTATGCGTAGACATAACTATATATTTTATGTATGATTATTTGGGGGTATGATAAGTAGATCCTTCCTAAATTTGAAAAAAAAGCTGCCTGTTGTTCTACTGTTCATAGGCTCCAGCAGAGATAGAAACTCGTTTTTACTCCGATTAATTGGCTGAAGCAGACATTTAAGATGAAAGTTATAGTTGGTATAGTATTAAATTAATAATATTAATGCATTAACATGCGTAACTAAATTTTGAAATATTAAAATGTACGTATGAGATAGAAGAAAGTTTTAGGATTCGCACATCCAACTAGTTTAATTTCAAAATACTAAAGAAAATAAAATGCAAGAGAATATAAAATGATTAATAGTAGCATTTCAGAGTTCGAATAAAGATTCTGTGACCCGTAAAATGTACCATTTTGAACTCACACTTCACTATTTTCATCAGTTGTAAGAATAACAGCACATACTATCAATAAAGCAATTTTAAATAAATTTAACAAAAACACTTATAATAATCTGTTAATCTGTGCAACTGACAGCAAATTAAATCATAAATGCCTCAATTCCTCCGTTATCTGAAAAATTGGCACATCTAAAATTAGAAGACGATATTATAATGCCACTTCTTTTAATACTTCACCTTTTTCAACACTGGAACGGGCGTGTGCGAACGTTTTAACCGCTGCAATATGAACATATTTCGTGTCAGACCAGAAAATTCATTATAAGTAAAACAAAAAAAGAAGAAAAACATTGAACAAAGAAGTTAAATTAAACTGTTTTAAGTCAAAATTGTGGTGTGAAATATTTTTATAAAATATTATTTATACATCCGGCCTTTTCAATGTTAATCGCAGTCTTTTGCGTTTAAGTAATTTGATGCCTACCACAAAATAATTTTAATTACTTAATCTATTATTATTATTACAATATGTTATTATTATTATTACAAAAGTGATGTATTAGAAAATGATGGTCTCAATGTAGGGATGATTTTTCCCATTTTCAAGTTGTAAAATTTGGGGCAAAAAATAAGTCGCCCAATCCAAAGTTGCGGGTGTGACATTTACACAACTTAATTTAGTCACCAGCAAAAAAATTTTTGAGCATTGGTTTCAATTTGTATGAATTTCAATGTAGACCACTTGTAACGGTACACCCACGGTGGGCGCTATTTGTAACGGTGGGTTGGTCGTGGTGGAGGTTAAATGTAGACATACTCAGTAATTTAGGATAAAATAACAAAGTTTATTAAAGTGATAATGGCTGAAGGGAAGTGGAGCCAGTCTTAAATTTACACAACTGAAAACACTATGAACAGCTAAATCATACTCACAGGCTTCGGCCTAGCTCAGTCGGGGCACCGCCTAACACTTCTCACTATCTTCTGGATGAGCTGCTAAACAAAGCTTGATTAAACAGCCCGTGGCTGTGGGTAATTCTTTATTTCACCAAATAATCAAAAATGGAATTAATATAAACTCTCTTACCACGGCCGAATCTCAAATCAATTATCCAAACTCCTTTCCACTTCACAGGAGGCCGTTGCTACTTCCTATTCGCTAGCACTTCGCTGAACAATAATTCACTTCGCTTGTCTAATACTAGAGAACCGCACTCGCTGGCTGCTGGCTAATGCCAGAGACACGCCAGAGACACACAAACCCAAACTTTTATATGCTGCAAACTGAGATACTTCACATTAACATATTACTAATAACCGCGAGTTAACTGTAAAATCCGAAAGAGCACACACACTCTAGAAAGTTAAAGTAAAAGAGAGGATAGATGTCGCTTTTACGCTTACACTTGTTAAATTATTGACGTCACGATCTCAGAAACACTAGAGTGCCTTTATGGAAAGGTCACTCCCTCACAACCCCCCCTCGGATTTTACAGAGAAAAAGGGCTGGGCCAAATGCATGCCCAGAACTTTTTCTTGTTATAAATTTCGAGCCGTAAGAAACACAGTGATGGGTGAAATTTAGCGCCGAAACATAACTTTTAAAATGTTAACTTTAACCCATCACAACCAAAAAAAACTCAGTTTGCCTCAAATATTCACATATTCAATCCAATCATTCTTCTATCTTACAAATAGCCTCCGTAAAACTTCCAAAAACTCGTAAAACTTTCAAAACTAATTACTTCTTCTTTCAAAACAGCCCACTCCACTGGGAGTGCTAAAATTTCTCAAAATACTAAACTTCCGAAACTTTCCTCAATATTGCAATACAACTATAACATTACCAAAAGTTATCTGTCCATAACTTTCCCAATACTAAAATTCGCACCAAGTCCAAAAAACCCAATGCGCAAAAATTTTCCTCATCCAAATACCGAACTCATCTAAAATTAAATTTTACTTCATACTCAAAATAACTCTGCTATTACGTAATACCTACATACCCATTAGCCAATGAACTAACTCCCAAAATTCTTCAGAACTTAACTCCACTTTAACAATAATTGGGGCACATACGTACAGCGTCATATCGCTGTGCTTATGCAACAATAAAAAAAAATATCAAAAATTTACAAAATGACGTTATCATGCTCTTCATCTGTATTAACTAAAAGAAAAATAGCAGAATCAATACATAACACAGGTATACTTCCCTGCAACAAAATCACATTAACATTCAATTTTAATACAATACAATTTCAAATTCAAACGCAGCTTAAAACTTCGCAACTTGCGGAAACCATTCCCAACTAAAGTACAAACGCAACTCATAAAACACGAACGATAAGAAGAAAGTTAATTCATTAAATGTTAGTATAAGAGATAGAAACGCGTGTCAAGGACTTCTTGACCGCAAAACACGTGCGCGCCAGAACCGCGGCGCGTGTACAAAATAACCCAAAATACTATCTGTACTTTCTGAAAATTTAAACATACATTAACATACATTTTATAACACATGAACAACATAACAATATAGTAACATTTTTAACAAATAACACAACAATTTAACAATAGATCCAGAATTTTAAAAAGCAGTTAAGAACAAAATCTCAAACATACATAAAACTAACAATTTTGCAAACAAATTTTGAACACAATTAAGCACTAATCGTGAGTCCGTCAAAAAAATCCAAAAATGGCCAAAAATACAAAACAGTCTTTCTGCTTTCTATTCCTTCATATTGCTACCACATATATGCACTCTAATAGAAATTTAATAAAGAACATTATCACCCAATCATAGAGATAATTCGCTGCTGGCTGGCTTCATACTACAGGATGGTTTTCTCCTCTTGTCCCAGAAACCTTGTACGAAGGATCTTTCGTCATCGGAACTGTATGGTGACGCCACAGTTAACTGTCGTGCCTGCAGCCTGGTTCTGAATGGATGCCGCGGGATACTTGTAGGTTCCGCTCGACGACTCTGCTCTGGCCGGTTTGCTGGGGTCACTCCATGGCGAGATTCACACTGTTGATGCCGGTAATCTGAGAGTTGTCTCCTCTTTCTAGACGCACCCGAAGTTACTGAAGATCCTAGACCACGTTTCTTTCCAGACCTACGCTGTTTCTTATTGGGCAAAAATTCCGACTTTAAAGTCCTTTTAACAGTTTGTCGAGTGTCCATACGAAATCTTTTCCGGGGATTAAGTACCGAAGATGGTGAACTATTAGATAATGTATGTTTCTGAGGTTGCTGTCTAATAGGTGGTGGAACTGGACAGTTTATAATTTTTTGTCTTTTATGGCACACAGAGTCCGATGTATTTGACACAGTTCTCTTATTTTTATTATCATACTTTGCTTTCGGATTGCTAGGCTTTCTACTTTCAACAACAGTTTTTGGAGCTGTTTGACCAACTTTTCTTCTTGAATATTGATGAAAAGAATTAGATGAAGAAGTGCTGGACTCGGGACACTCATTGAATCGGGATTTTCGCGAAACACCACTCGACACCTGAGAACCTTCACTACCATTTTCTCTAAACTTATAAACTCTAACCTGATCCAAATTAACCGTCATTCTTTCACCATTGACATCAACAACCAAATTATTATTTCGAACTTCTAAAACCTCGAACGGACCTACAAACTTCGGACCAAACTTAGCTACTCTCTTTTGACGACTTGAACTTAACCAATGCTTTTCTACTAACACAAAATCTCCAACTTTCACTTCTAACTCCCTCCTACGCATATTATAATACTGAGCCTGCTTTTCTTGCGCTTTTCCCATCTGAACTTGAGCTTCCTTAACCAACCTCTCAATATCCTGACACATGTACTGACTTTCCGCATCTGACACCATAACTAGCCTTTGGAATGGAGTAATGACTTTTCTACCCAAAAACAATTCAGCTGGCGTTTTCCCCGTCGACTCGTGAACTGCTGTACGAAGTGCGTACGCAAAATGCTGAAGAAACTGGTCCCAATTTGCATGATGAGAACCAACATATGAAGAAATCATTTGAATTAATGTACGATTTACACGTTCAGCCATATTAGACTGAGGTCGATACGGAACAGTAAACGAATGATCGATCTCCAGCTTCTCACACAGGGCCTTAAATATATCAGAAATAAAACAAGGGCCATGATCGCTGACTACCCTAATTGGTGCACCATATTTAGAAATATAATTATCGAAAAATGCATCGGCAACTGCAGGTGCAGAAGCCTTCCTGAGGGGAACTAACTCTACCCATTTACTAAAATAATCAACTATAACTAGCACAAATCTATATCTTTTAGGATTAGACAATGGATAAGGACCGATTAAATCTACACCTACACATTCATTAGGAAAATTTACTTTAATAGGAATTAATTTGCCAGCTGGACTTACATTTTTATAATTATAACGTTGGCATGTGCTACAGCTGGAGACATAAGCGCGCACTGCTTCCCGCATTTTAGGGAAGTAGCAAGATTCACAAATTCGAGCATAAGTTTTCCTGATTCCTAAGTGACCTGCTAATGGATTATCATGAAATTCTTTCAAGATGGCCTTACGAAGACTAGCCGGAATAAAAACTCTTAATTCTCCACGTGAATTTACAATTTTAGAATAAAAAAGAAGACCATCGATAAGCTTAAAAGATTGGGAACATTTCTCAAACATAGGCACATCTGCGCTCGGGACATCATCAGGATTTTCCAAGTAACGATACAAACTACCAAACTCTTCATCTTGCTTCTGTTCCCTTATCAACTGCTCTCGCGACCTTAACACCAATGAAGACAATGCACAACACTTAACTTCCTCCGTGACCTCTAAACCACCATGCGGGTTTCGTGACAGAGTGTCCGCTACCGCATTCTCCTTGCCAGCCCTATGTTCTATAACCACATTATACTCTGCTAACTTCAAACACCATCTGACCATACGAGACGACAAACCCTTTCCATTAGTTAACTTTGTCAAAGCTGAATGATCCGTAATGACTTTAACCAGTATATTAGTGAAAAAACAACGAAATTTATTCAAAGCCCAAATTACTGCAAGACACTCCCTTTCCGTAATCGAATAGTTCCTTTCGGCTGCATTTAAAATTCTCGACGCAAAAGCTATAGGTCGACCTTTCTGTGCTAACATCGCTCCAACCCCCACTGCACTCGCATCGCAATACACTTCAAACTGAGATGAATAATCGGGGTGAGCCAAAACAGGAGGGGAAACTACTGCCTCTTTTAATAATTCAAACGATCTCTGAGCCGCTGATGACCATACAAACTTCACCCTTTTCCTTTTTAAATTATACAACGGTTCACATAACTCCGAAAAACGTGGAATGAACTTGGCAAACCAAGCCACCATCCCTAAAAATGTCGCCACTTCCTTACTATTTTTGGGGGGACTCATTGACGTAATTGCCTCAATCTTCTCATTATCTATATTAATACCATCACGCGTAATTTTAACTCCTAAATACTTTATCTCTTTTCTCAAAAATTTACATTTTTCTAACTTAACTGTTAACCCAGCATCTCTTAACAACGTAAATACTTCTCTCAACAATCTTAAATGCTCTTCAAAAGTAGCTGCCATTATAATTATGTCGTCCAGGTAGACCAAGACACCCTTACCAAGCAAAGGTTTAAGGATATTATTCATGGCCTTCTGGAACGTTGCCGGCGCTCCCGATAAACCAAAACTCATACTCTTAAAAGCAAAACAACCGTCCCGAGTAATAAAAGCAGTCTTAGGTATGTCCTCCGGCTTCATTGCAATCTGAAAATAACCCGACGTAAGATCTAACGTTGACATATAATTCGTACTCGTTATATTAGCCAAAATGTCGTCAATTACTGGAATAGGATACTGAGGGTATTGCGTTATCGCATTTAACTTTCTATAATCTACTGCAAACCTATATGCCTCTGGATTATCTAAACTTTTCCCATTATTTTTACGACATAACACTACTGGAGATGCAAAAGGAGACTCAATTGGCATTATAATATCGTCCGCTAGCATTTTTTGAATATGATAATCAATTATACCTTGTTTAACTTTATCATAACGATATGGTTTACTAGCAACAGGTGCTTTCAAACCAGTATCAATCTCATGCCACGCAACATGCGTTAAACCCGGTTTATCAGAAAAAACCTCTCCAAATTCATTCAAAAACTTATTAAATTCCTCCTTCTCGATTTCACTTAACCCCGACTCCTCCAAATTAACTGACACTGAAACTGGCTCTTTCTTACTCACATTCTCATCATTATTCACGATTAACGACTTTTTAAAGAAATCCAAACTAATTCCTCTATCCTTCATATAATCCACACCAACTATACAATGCACTGTTAATCCATCTAACACACAAAACTCCCAACATGTCTTAACCGAACGAATTTCAACTTCCAATTCTACTGAACCTTTATTATCGCAAGCTACTCCCTGTGCCGACTGAACCACCAGACTTGACCTCTTCAACTTCTTACACGAAAAATATTTCCGATAACAATCAAAAGAAATGAACGACTTGTCTGCCCCTGTATCGAAGACACTTTTAACGACAATGCCATCTAACACAATTAATACTTCAGGTAACTCAACCGGATTAATAGTAATTTTATTCAAACTCACAGAAGGCTTTTCCGATTTAATCTGTGACTGCATACCTTCCGAAATACAGTCACCTACCAGTTTAACTGACCCGACCTCTGAACACATCTCTTTTGCATTGACCTATTTTCAACATTCTCATCCGAAGTCAATCTCCTTACTTGCGAAGAAACATTCCTGTCCCGTCCTCCCCCACTACGATTATAACCACTATTCTGTCTATTTCCATACATACTTCTCTCACCACTTCTAAAACTATTAGCACCACCACAATTCCTATTACCATTATTCGTATTCGACATATTACGACCAAATCCATCATTTCTATTACGCAAATTACTATCCGGAAATCGCTGCCCCCCTCTCACAAAATTACGTTCCCCCTCATTTCTCAAATTACTATCTGTGACCGGTCTCTGACGAGGGTTACGCAAATCCCGTTGATCCGAGCTATACCGAGTCTCATACTTCGATAATATATGATGCATTTCTGCAAAATTCTTCGGTGCTCTAACTTCAATAAAGTCCTGTATACTTGGATTAAAAAGAGGAAAAACAATGTCCAACAATTCCTCAAATGTGATATCTAAATCTAATTTATTTTTTTAGTTCAAGCTTACGTAGATAGAATTTTGACGCCGACTCATAAATATTCTGCTTATTACAATAGAACTCTTTTCTCAAAATACTTTTATCTTTAACTGGAGGAAATGCCTTCTTTAATTTAATCACAGTTTGTTCAAATCTTTTCGCTTCATCATTAATCAAAAACTTTCCTATATTTTCCAACCACAAAAGTGCTTCGCCCTTCAACGAGCATTTAAGCACTACGTATCTACTTTTTTCAGGTATATTATTGAACAAAATATAATCATCCAATTTAACTAAAAATTCACTAATATCACCTTCACCGGTAAAATACACACGTGGCACAATCTCATAATGTCCGATGTTTCCTTGGGCGCCATTTGTAACGGTACACCCACGGTGGGCGCTATTTGTAACGGTGGGTTGGTCGTGGTGGAGGTTAAATGTAGACATACTCAGTAATTTAGGATAAAATAACAAAGTTTATTAAAGTGATAATGGCTGAAGGGAAGTGGAGCCAGTCTTAAATTTACACAACTGAAAACACTATGAACAGCTAAATCATACTCACAGGCTTCGGCCTAGCTCAGTCGGGGCACCGCCTAACACTTCTCACTATCTTCTGGCTGAGCTGCTAAACAAAGCTTGATTAAACAGCCCGTGGCTGTGGGTAATTCTTTATTTCACCAAATAATCAAAAATGGAATTAATATAAACTCTCTTACCACGGCCGAATCTCAAATCAATTATCCAAACTCCTTTCCACTTCACAGGAGGCCGTTGCTACTTTCTATTCGCTAGCACTTCGCTGAACAATAATTCACTTCGCTTGTCTAATACTAGAGAACCGCACTCGCTGGCTGCTGGCTAATGCCAGAGACACGCCAGAGACACACAAACCCAAGCTTTTATATGCTGCAAACTGAGATACTTCACATTAACATATTACTAATAACCGCGAGCTAACTGTAAAATCCGAAAGAGCACACACACACTAGAAAGTTAAAGTAAAAGAGAGGATAGATGTCGCTTTTACGCTTACACTTGTTAAATTATTGACGTCACGATCTCAGAAACACTAGAGTGCCTTTATGGAAAGGTCACTCCCTCACACACTTACACATACATTTATCCAAATCTGAAAATTGTCCGATGTATCACTTATTTATTAAAAAAAATAATTTCTGCCTGTTGCGGGTGTGACATAAAAAGGACATGCATTTTCATCTTTCAGTGCAAAAAATGCAAAAATCTGTGAATTATGACAACTGAGTGAATTGATATTTTTATATATTAGACAGTAATACTTAAATAATTATTCTATGAAAAAATAAATTACTTACTCAATTCTTGCTTTTGTGGAAAATATTCAAAATTTTCGTTGCGGGTGTGACGCCCTGTTGCGGGTGTGACTTGTACAGCCAATAAAATAATGACATACACAAATATTTTGAAGGCAGATTTTTTAATTAAAGAATTAATCAATATTACAATTATAATATCTAGAGAGGAAAAAAAAATTCATTTCCAATCTTGAATTTATAATTTCTGGTGGTGGTAGCTTTTTTTACAAAAATGCTCTTTTTTTTCCCTAGGATGCATCTGACTAACTGGGCCAAATATGCACGTTTTCTTAATTTTTTTTCAAACATTCTAATTCTATATCGTCACCATTCACTTATCTTATTTGTCCATCAAAGATTTCACTTTTTTAATGTCGAGAATAAAACAACCTCTACAAAATCTCCAACTGCACATTCATCGTTGGATATTATATCCTTGTCAAAGTATGGATACATCTAACTGACTGAGCCAAATATACACATTTTCTTGATTTTTATTCCGATACTGTAATTCTATAATATTCCCATTCATTTATTCTTATTTGTCCATCAAAGTTTTCACTTTTTTTTTTTTAATGTGGAGAATAAAACAATTTCTATAAAATATCCAACTGCAATCTTATCATTGGATATTATATTTTTGACAAAATATGGTAACAAATAAATTCTCTTGTGATCACTTTCTGAAGTTATTGCTACATTACTTGTTCCTATATTACATGTTCCTTGTCAATAAAAACAACATGATGTATCGATTGAATGTTGAGATCCGATTGTGCTTAGTGCCAGCATTCATGAAGCATTTTCACAATATCTTCTGAAATTTCACATTCAGCAAAGTTCTTTTATATTTTTAGGACTTTTTCTACACATATGGAAAAATCTGAAGCTGAATTTATAGTTGCAGAGCGTTGCTATTGTTACCATTTTCTTGGCAACTGCACCAACCCCATCGACAAAGGTTACCCAAAGAATTTTCTGAAAAGATTAACGTCTCATATACGTTTTATGAGAGGTAGCAGTTACAGAGTTCAGTTTAATTCAATTTTGGATGCAAGTAGTAGTTTAAATACTATAATTGACATAATGAAATAGTATGATATTTTGTTGTGCACTAATTGCATGTTTTATTTTATTTTAATCTTATTATTATGATTTTTTTTAAATTTTGGCCTTGTTGCATATATAGGCATATATATGGATGTTGCAGACATAAAATCTTGATTTTTTTTGCTCTGCATGTAATGCCCATCTATTGATTAGTTGTTATCTTCGTTTTTTCCTTGTTCTTTCTGCATTTTTCTTGTTTCAAAAATGATACACAGCATGTGCTATAAATATTTTTTTTTCCACAGGTATGCTGATGACGATGTTGTCATTCGGCATCGATCCATCGGCTTCAGGGTCATGCTTCGGAGTCCCGCTCGAATGAATCTGACGTCACTAAAGGTAACAGCAGCAGCAGCAGCAGCCATAATGACGGCAGCCTTGTGCATCACATTCAGCGTTGGTCAACAGCACTTCGACTGCCCACTGGCTCAGCACCTAAGTCCTTGCTTTTGCATCGAGCGAGACCACGGACTGGACGTCAGCTGCTCGGACATTAGTTCAATACAGCTACGTGAGGTGCTAGATGTCGTTGGACTCACCAGACAAAAGGTCTGGTTCTTGAGAATAACTCGTGCCGAGCTTTCTTTATTTCCTAAGCAGCTTTTAGAAGGTTTAGATATAAGGAACTTAATTTTGGTGCAATCAAACATTACGAACATTGAACACAATGCTTTTACAGGTGAAGCGTCGGAAGTCGAATCACTTGATTTAGGAAAGAACTGTCTAGACCGTGTTCCTACTAGAGCTCTGTCAGTGCTTAAGTCCTTAGCAGCTTTAAGTTTGGACAATAATTTCATCGAAGTCCTCGAGGCTCACTCCTTCAGTAATTTGGAGTCTTTACTTTGGTTATCATTGTATGGGAACAGGATAAGGCTTATAGATAGCCGAGCCTTTCTTGGCACAGAATCAAGCCTAACAAGGCTGAACCTTGGGGGAAATCGCCTAGGGCAAGTGCCTCGGTATGCTTTGCAGAGACTAAACTGTTTACAAGGCTTACGATTGCACAATAACAATATATCGGAAATTTTGGTAGAAAATCTTCCAGTTTCTTTATGTGATTTGGATTTATCCGGAAACGATCTTGTGAATCTTGAAATGGATTCATTTGTGACTTTGAAACGTTTATCAGCTCTAGATTTGGAAGATAATAAAATTAAAACAATTCATGAAGAAGCATTTAATGGAATTTACGGTAAGTACTATTTTATACTTTTGTATTGCAACTTTTCTTTGTAGAATTGAAGCGAAAAATTAAAATTTTTCTCCAACATTATTTGGTTTAGCCAAACTAAATTAGAAAACCTCAACATTTTACGACCATATTCTTATTCTGAAATATGTTAATCCCCAAAAATTTATATGAAGATGTGATTCTCGCTATCGGTGGAAATTAGAAACTTGAATGAAACAATTCATTTAATATATGAATATTTTTGTACCAGTATTTACTTAGTTTACTCAAAGTTTTTGATTGCTATCAGTATAATATAATCTTCAATATATTACAATTTGTAATGGTTTAAGTATAATAACTGAAAATGAAAAATCATAAATCGAAGACATTAAAAAGTGTCATTTGACAGCGGTATAAATCATAATATATCTTCAATATATTACAATTTGTAAAGGTTTAAGTATAATAACTGGAAATGAAAAAACATTAATCGAAGACTTTAAAAACTGTCATTTGACACCTGTATAAAGAAATTAATATTTTTTTATATGGAACTGTTAGGATTTCAGTGCACAAAACCATGAATGTTTTAAAGAAAATTGTAAAAAAAAAGTACATTGTAGCTCATACTTTAACACTTTTAATGGCAATTAAAATTCGGAAATTTAAATTCATTATCAATTGTTAATTTTTGTTGTTACATTATCACGGAATAAAAATTGTAAATGAGATGATCGTTTTCTTTGTAAATTGCTGCTTCTTAAATTGAGAAAATATTGTATAGTAAAAAAAAGAACAATCAAAATTATTAATTATTTCATAGAGTTTTAATCCTTTTATCATTGGATGAAACAAAAAGTATTTTTAATATATATGATTTCACTCTACACCTAAAAAACAAATTATATGTTTTCTATGAAACTGGGATTATTAGAACTTTCTAAGTAACGGCAACAACAAAAATTCATGTAACAGAATTGGTTAAATGAATTATTGCTGGTACCGTTACATGAAAAGTTCTAGGAATTCCACTTTCCTAGAATAGTTATGAAACTTTACAGAATTTTTACAGTGTAGTTACTTGGTTTTTTCCCTTTTTAAAATTATTTTGCAAAATCCAACAATGTATATACCTATCTAATTCTCTCTCTCTCTCGTTCTCGCTGTATATATACAGGGTTGTTATAATTAAAGTTCGCCTATTTAGAAGGCTCTAGAGCCGGTTCTATGGCTCTAAACGAATCAGAATTTCACTAGTACGTAGTTGAAGAAATGCGCTCTACGAAAATCGAAAAAAAAATTAGTTAAAATTTTTGTCAGTAGGTGGCGCTGGGCCAATATTTAAGCCGACATTTGCAGATCCCTTTATATTCTGGGGATTTTTGAAAGATTCTGTATCTAAAGACAGATGTCAGACAATTTCTGATCTGAAAGACAGTATTAGATTTCACATTCGCTCAATCTAACAGGACAATTTACGCAATGTTGTAGAAAGCACAATTCTTAGAATGGAATGCATTATTAAAAATGGCGGAGGATTCATTGAGCATGCATAATGTTATTCTTCGTTATTTCCTCATTGCCGAGCGACATGTTTTATTTTTGTTGATGCAGATTACATCACATGAAATGATATTCATTTTTCTGTATTGTTTGGAGTCATAGGTCAGGCTCTAGATCTATTGTTTTGATTATCTAGATAATTGTTTTGATTAGGTGAACCTAATTAAAACAATTCGCAGTTCGTCGAAGCTTGTTGAAACTTTTAAATTTCTGTGTTTCATCTGGATTGACTGATATTGATATAATGAATCTGCATACATCACCTTAAATATTGGCGCAGCGCCACCTAGTGACAAAAATGTTGACTAATTTTTTTTCGATTTTCGCAGAGCGCATCTCTTCAACTACGTACTAGTGAAATTTCGTTTCATTTGGAGCCATAGAACCGGATCTAGAGCCTTCTGAATAGGCGAACTTTAATTATAACAACCCTGTATATATATATATATATATATATTTCATTAAAATAAGCAAATAAGCAAATAAATTCAGAGTTTCCCTTTGTATACAAAATTAGACACATAGCTATCTTAAATGTCTTTTTTAGAAACGAAAAATGTGTAAAATTTTATATAATATATATATATATATATATATATATATATATATATATTATTTTATCTGAAAAGTTTAAAATATACATTTATCTATGTACATATATTCAGAAAAACAGAAAATAAAACTCCGTAATGAAAAAAAAATTGCTTTTATCTCTTTCTTCATAAAAAAGATTTCCAACAATATCCATGTAGAGAAAGGAAAAAACATATATTCTTGGAATAAGCACGAATGCGGACTAATGGTAAAATCTATCAAAGGCCCAAATAGCAGTGGAAATGAATGATTTTTAATAAAAATAAAAGAAACGCCAGGCATTTTGCAGAGGCTATTTACAAAGATTTTTTTTCTGTGTTACGCAATTTCTTCAATATTACTGATTCTATCCACTGTTTCATTTATGATTATTCCCTTTTATTAAATAAAGAGATGTATCTGTACAGATAAAGTAAATGCATATCGTCAATTTTCAGAGTAGAAAAATATTACTTGTATACATTTACAGTTTTTTTTTTCCGTAAAGTTATTTTTTTATGTAATATTGTTGTAGGATTCTATTTATAGAAAAAAATATTATAACTGGATGCATGTGAAATAAATAAATATATGTCATATTTTTATATGCAATTAACGTATTTTGTGCATGTTAAAGTATTTTTAAAAATATGACGTTGACGAGCGTCCAGAGTGGTATTCGTCCTCAGTGTCCAATCCGCTGTCCCGAAACATCTTACGCCAGCCAAAAAGAATATTTTGGGACATAATTTTATCGCCATAATTTTCTTCTAACGGGAAAATGGTCTCAACGTCAATTTTCTTGAGCACAACACAAAATTTTGTCGCGTAATGCTCTTCCTTCAAACCCAACATCTTGAAATTTCGTCGAGTTACTAATTCAAAGTTAACAATTAGCAGCGACGCGCACTGTGAAACAATGTGCAAGCAACTGGGCAGGTATCGTTGTCTTTCTTAAACACCAGATCACATCCTGGTAGTTGACGCCCAGATAATCAATGACCAATTTTCTATGTCCAAAGCGCATCGGACAAATGTAAATAAGTATGAAATATTGGGACCACAACTACAGCAGCTCGGATATAGCGGAGTTCGTTTTATATCTTTAACGTTTACTGGCGTGGAGATATCGTCACCTGAGAATAATAAGGTTCTATCTGTGTTTTTTTTAATGACTTACCGATATAGAAAGGATCTATTTGTGTCTATTAAGGTATTTCTGGATAAAAATAATGTCATATTATGCTTGTAAGGTCATATGTTACTAATATATAACATCATTTTGATGCGAAAATGCCTCCATAGATACAAATAGAACATATTTATATCGATAAGCCAATTTTATCAAAAACACAGATATAGTTTTGCTATTATCATGTGACGATATGTCCATTAATTTTTTAAGACTCTTTGAAGATTCCATGTCCTTCGACCTATAGACGTTAAAATTCTAGTAATAAAGATTCTCTTTGGGGCGAAGTGCATCCGGCTGGCGTTTCAGAATATGACTCCCAACAAGAGGAAGACCTGTGTCTCCACCTTCGAGGTATCTTTACTTAATGTTTCGGTTGCTTACCGGTGAACACTTACCCATTGTAAAGTGTGCTTACGTTAATTTCGATGTCGTTAGCTTCCACAAACACTCCACCATATTTCCAAATGCTGTGCATGCATTGCTATCAGTTTACTTCTGCGGCGCGAGAATATTCAACTTTATGGGATCAACCCTATGATGCAAAAGATCAGTAGTCAACAATAACGAACAAAGAAATTGGGAAGCCATCAATTTCAAATAACTAGTGGCATTTGTTTTAAAATTTTCTGTGAATGAAATAATTTTTTGTTTTATACCAGAACCCCAGAAACGAAGGGGTATAAGTGACAAAACAGAAAAAAATGAACCAAATGCACAGACGACCTGGAGATGTGCTTTTTTTTTCTTTTTATGTTGAGAAATATAAGTGATTTTCTAGTTTTGTACTGCGTTCTAAAGATAAACCACTTTTTTCGAATAAAAAACAAAGGATCTATTTGTATCTATTAAGGTATTCCTGGATTAAAATAATGTCATATTATGCTTGTAAGGTCATATGTAACTTATATATAACATCATTGATTATAACATCATTGATAACAATTTGATTAATTAGAAATTTGTATCCTTTGGCTTCTGGTGTCGTCATATATATTTTTGTATGAGATTTTGATAATTTGAAATTTTCATATATTATCAAATGATAAGTTTTAAAAATGCGGATTAAACATTCATAAAATCTTCATTTAATATTATTTCATAAAATACAGTGATGCATGGCGTAAAGTGATTGTGTCTTTCATATTATGCATTTAAACAAAATAAATTAGTATATATATACACGCGTGTATAACCATTTTACAAAATATAATCTTGAAATGTTTAAATAATAAATACAAAAAAAAAAAAAAAATATTAGGTACTTCTTTGTTATCCCGTCGACCAAAATACTATCGCAAAATTATAAGATTAAATGCCAATAATGGATGATCGTGAATGTCAATTGAATGACATTAAATACGATACACGTGTCTAAAACGTCATTAAGTGATTTTTATTTCAACTTTTTATTTGTATTTTTATTAATATTCTAATAATTATTTGTTTTTTATTATTTAAAATAAAAATTACGTTAATATGTATAATTTGGCGATTTGTATAATTTAGCAAAATCGGTCGACGGGATAACTGAGTAGTACCCAATATTTTTATTACCTTAAATATTGACATTTTTAGGGTCTAAATATTAATTGCATTATTATTTATATTAATTTCTTTACTAAGAGCATTGAAAATATGATAAAATATCCTTTTGTCGAATTAAAAAATATATATTGCTTTTATTTTTTAGCTTGTTAATTGGTTTTTAATGAATACGCTTTATATATATATATATATATATATATATATATATATATATATAAATTAATTTTCGATTATGTTCATTGAAATTAACTGATTAAATATTAAAAAAAGTATTACACGATATATTTTTAATTTATAGTAATCTTAAAAAATAACTAAAAATATATTTTGTCATGTTAAATATACTTCTTGTGAAATAATAATATATTTGTATGAGGCATTGCAATACATTTACTTGTAAAGTTGGATATAATATGGAAAATCCAACTGTAAACAAACCACAGTATAATTTTGCTTTATAATGTTTTGTCTGATTTAAAATATTAACAAATATTTTATTTTTTGCTTCGCATCGTAACATTTGTTGCATTTAAATTAAAAATGTAATATCAATTTTAAGGGAAAAAATGTTTTATATTGTATAAAATTTTGCATGAAAAACAGCTGTATTGTATATTGATATCGAAAAACAAATAAGCACTGTTGAAACATAACTATAAAATTTTTAATCAATGTATTTGTGATTATTCCGCAGAAAACTATACAGGGATCTCTTTGTTCAATGTGTCTAAATGTTTGAAGACATTAAAGATAAGAAAATATAAAAATATATGCATTGCGTAATGTTTTATTATGTTTTTTTCTTTGTGTGTGGGGGGATACAATATGCGATTTGAGTATACATTTGTTGGTATTTTTGGTATTTTCCGTAATATAACTGTTATAGTATTAAAAATATTAATATTAGAGAAATAGTCAGCCTTGAGGGGCTGTGCAAATTTAACGTCATCATTTTTTTTTTAAATTTTGGACCCCTCCTTCCTTCCAAAATCATATGTTATCATCTCTCGACCCCCCCCCCCCCCGGTAATGATATCGTTATCAAACTATAATTTATTTTAATTCTAGAATTTTTTTGTTATTATTCTTATTTGAAGTGATATACTGGTTACATCTGTTTTCCGCATACTTTTAAGATTCAAATGAAGATAAGTCAATTAATTATCATCTTTCATATGAAAAAAAACTTTAGAGAGAATTATTATTTAACGGTGGAGGGGTGGGGGAGGATAGATGTTATCAACAACAAAACAAATTGACAACATTCCTTCGCTTTTTCTTACTATTATCTCTTATTATCTTTATATTATTATAGTATTATCTCCTATTATCTATAGTATTTTCTCTTATTATTTATTAGTAAACACAGGCTTTGTTTCAAATGTACGTCACATATGGTTTCTCGAACCTTGATTATATGTGCTTACACATGTGGAGAAGAATAAGAATGTCAAACGTTCGGATATTCTAAATTTTAGAATTAATTAATCTTATACTAATTTAGTAATTTTAACAATAGTTTTCTATTTCTTAAAATTAGATAAAATGCTAAAAAAAGTTATCATGCTATTTTGTGTCAAAGACATTGTTACAAATAAAACGAGAAAATATTTGATTGCATCAAAAATGATATCGATATTAAATGATAACCACCCCTCACCCTTGAGATCATGAGCCAGATTCCCCCTCTCCCTCCTAAAATTATTGCGTTATATTTGGACAGCCACTTATAATTTTAAATTTTTCATTGCGTTTCTGACAGTAAAGAATCAGCTCAAATGTTCTTTTCAAAAAATCAAGCGACTGAAATGAAATGCATTTCTTAATATAATTTCCAAATTTCCATTTTACAAGAAAATTAAAAACTTCATTTACCGAGTCATTTTATTATTCATTAAAGATCACTTATATTTACTGTGAAACATATGCATGTCATGATAACTTATCGCGACAATTTTTATGACCGAGCTTAGATTTACAATTTTTAGATAGCTCTATAAACGAAACATCAAAGTTTGAATTACCGTGGAGAGTCACGCACCATTTAAGATCTGTCAGAACCTGGAAGTTCAGATTCTGCAGTTAATTTCTTCATATTTCATTTAAGAAATATATTTATGTCATTCAATGAATATAAATATAAGGAAAGCTAGTTAATTATTTTTTATAAAAAGTTTTCGCTTTGTCGATGTGATATGGTTCATTCCTTTAATTCTTTTAAAATATTTGGTCAAACAAAAATGTCAGAAGTGGAATTGAATAATTTAGTTTATATTAGAAACCATATAATTTTTCATTTGAAGTCTTCGGCTAAAATATGAATCAAAAAGAGACTTTGTAATTAGAATTCATGTAAAGTTACTTTCAAAAAATGAGAAAAAAAGAAGTTTATGATTCTTTCTTTTATTATTTTGTATTAATTGCTGCACCATAGGTTCTGCTATAAATGCTGGTAGACGAGAAATGTTCAAACCAATCGCGCCCGTTTGCTCAACTTTCTGTGGTTTTCTACGAGCAGTAGGTATCCTTCTTTAAATACGGGTTTCATTCCCCTAAAAAGACACATACGGAAGGCACGTGCTTTTTAGATTTATATCTTTCGAGTAGATAATCGCTCGGCAATAAAAAGTAAATAAACAATAGAACAACTTTTTTTATTTATTTCATAAGTGCATTTTATGTTTAAAAATAATTTTCAATAACATATAATTGATTAAATATATTTAATTTACTAAATGTTCACAGATATAGATCACAGTCATAGAGACACAGCTTCATTTAAAATAATAACTCACTAAGAGAAGAGAGGGAGGGAATTTTTAGGGGAATACGATAGAATAATAACTAACAAATCATAATTTTTCTTCACATTTATCGTCTATACATGAATTAATGCTGTCTAAAGTTAAAATTAATATTCGAAAAAAGTAAATAATAAAAGAAAAGAAAAGTATTCAGATTTTTAATAGTCCTCGTTCAAAATTCTGCTTTGAATCATATTGAGAAAAGTATTATTTTTGAAATTTTTGGAATAATATTTGCATTTAAATATTACCGTACATTGGAATTTTAAATAGATTTATGGATTTTCCATTGAATGAACCTTGTGCTTCTATTAATTTTTCAACACATTATATGAAAAGACTTTTACTAAGGAAATTATTTAATTATATAATTAAATCTAGATTCGAAACTATGTTACTTTTATTCCACAAAGTGCTTAAATGACAATGGTTTTTAAATTAGAAACTATCAATTTAACATTTAATGGACAGAATTAATAACTATATTTCTCATGATATAATTACATAATCATCTCAATTTATCAATTGTCACCCAATTAATCATAAAATTTTCTTTTAAATTAATAGGATTAATTAAAACTTCGTTTCTATCTTTAAAAAATAATCCTGTAACTTTTTCATTCTTAATTTATATCATTCCTTTTAAAGCTTACTAAAACTTCTGAGAAGGAAAAAAAAAGGTTAAATCGAAATTCAATTCCATATTCTAAAATATTAACAGCGTCGTCTTTATTTTCCTGATCATTAAATGTTGTAAATAATACTTAAGCCTTTTGCACGATGTCGTCAGTCCATCGTCAATGTAATGCTTACCAATGCTCGAAAACTATATGCAAATGATTATTGCACTCCTAATTCTGCAAAATATTTAAATTAAAAGACAAGTAGAATGTGTTGTTGTGTATATGTCATTTTGTCGGCTTATCACGTAAAATAATACTACAATAAGTGTAAACACTTTAAAATTTCCAAGAAATCTGATACCAATAATTCCGAATAGAAAATTTTTGTTTAATATTATAATCCCACAATAAGTCTCGTTTAGTGATTTAACGATGCAAATGTCCATTTTGGTTTTCATAGAAAAATTTAACTATCCAAAAATACTATAACTGCTTTTAATGATGACTAAAATGTACAATTATACTCCTACTTATGGATAATTTCAAAGCTAATTATTAATGTGAGCGTCTTTTTAAGAAAATTTCTTATGACATAATTATAAAGCACATAAAATTTAGGTTTGATAGTAAGCAATATTAGTCTAGTGAAATAAAATATACTTTATGTAAAGAACAATATAATATAGATTCGTTGTTTTTATAAAATTATCTAAAATATACATTTAGATACTGAAATATTTAAATAAATTTAGATACAAACATATTGATTCATAGTTTGATATGAGTGGTGACGGTTTATGATACATTTCTGTTTGTTAATTGTCATAAGCGTTTTTACCATTCGACTAAGAATTTACTTTTAGATCATATAAATTAGCTATAAAGCGTGCGGCATCTTAAAATTTCATATGTATAGATGAGTTACGCATAAAACAGATTGTAGAGCGCAGATTTAATGACATTATCATATAATTCAAGAATTTAATGACATTTTCAAGAATTCAAGAATTTAATACACACAGAGAAACATTTGTGGAAACATTACTCTGTAAAATTGGTGGCAGCATTTCTGCCTCCAGTTTTATGGAGTATTTTAACCGATAAAACCGGTGTAACATTGTCATGTTACACCAGTAATATATGTTTAAATTACACCATTGCATATGTGAAAACAATTACTCCATGAAACTGGAGGCAGCATTTGCCATTATTTTTACACCAATTGTATGGAGTAACGTTTCCACATATGTTTTACAGTGCATTAAATAAAATATTCCGTATCATTAAAATTCAATCTTACTATTTTAACAATGTGATGCTTATTTTTTTTCATCCGCAAGTATTTTAGACAAAAGTAATATGTAATTAAATCAATGAAGATTTATAAAATATTATTGATTGAGATAATGTGACTGAATAATGTACTCATTAATAATATTTCAAATCAATACCACATGGAATATTTTGTAAAAATTCTAAATAATTTTAAAATCTCATATTGAGAGTTTCCTGCCTGTAGATATAGACATTAAATCTGTGTACTCTCTATACTGTCTCTTGCGTCTGTAACAATCATAATTCACATCTTCTCTAAAGGAATTTTTTACATGAACAAACGATTTTGACACATACATACATATATCTAAGTTTACTTTTAGCTTAGTTAGTGAATAGTTTATAATAATATATAATATATTAATTGAAGTACAGGTAGTATAGTAGGTAGCCGTTTATGGTTTGATCGCGACTAAGCAGCACACGATACAGATATAAAAGAGTTTAAACATGTATGTAAATAGTAAATAGTAATAATAGTAAATAATAAAAGTAGTAATAGCATGTAAATATGTATTATGAATTTTGAAATCGTAGAAGCAAGTTAGCTGAAGTACAGTTTTAATATTACACTTCAAACAACTTAACAACACATGAAAGGTGCAATGATATAAACTTGAATTGCACAAAACGTTAAAAAAAGTTTGTTGATGTTTTTTTTTTTTTTTTTTTTTTTTTTTTTTTTTTTTTTTTTTTTTTAATTTCATTACTTTTATTATTAAATTTGTTGAATCATTTTGTAAAAATTAAATATGAAGGTAGTATATTTATTTTATATACAATATTTTAAATATTTTAAGATAAACTTAAACTTTTATGCATATATTAATAAAATGTATTCCGTTTTTTCCAATTAAAATTAATTAGATGAAAAAAAAAATGTTTTGTTATCTCATTATTTACATTAATATTTAAATCTAAATTTTAAGTTTAATATATTTAAATTTTTATAATTTTGAATATTATGTTAATTGTTATACTTATCGTTTCACTAAAATGGATATCTCTAACTGATACAGTTTGTTTTATTTGGAACATACTAAATGTTTCTTGTTACATTTTAACTGCATTTTCCCTCAAGTGATGACCATTAATGTTCTTTTCTATCATATTAATCTTTGTTGTTCATATAAATGTAATAGTAATATTTAGTAAATAAGGTACCCTGGGGTAATAACGCCACGTTAAGGTTCTAGCAATTTTCACGGCTCAGTTTTAGTTTGTATTTTTCAAACAAATATATGATTTGATACAGCAACTCATTGACTATCTATATAAAAAAAATAATTTAACAGATATGAATACATAAAATGTAATGGCGTGATTTCTTGACCAATGCTATTTGGCGTTATTACCCACCTATATGGGTAATAACGCCATGCAAACAAAACTATGAAATAAGTTGGAATAATTGCATGTAGATTGCCCAATTCTAAAAATACAAACTCTCATCTCTAGAAATTGACAAATTGCATCATAAGCTATAGAAAATGCTCATTTTTTGTGAAAGTGTTAGAAAAATAAAGGTGTGGTGTGGGGAGGGGGGGGGATGAGGCAAAAGAATATCAGGCCGTGAGCTTCTTTTTGCTTAAAAAGAACCGCTTAAATAGAATTATTAGAAACATTGCACAGTTTTAACTGTGTTTATTTGAATCAGTATTTAGGATGAAGCTCGGCCACTGTAGGGAACCAACCGGGGTAAAAATTGCAAGGATTGGCGTTATTACCCCGTTATAGTTATTGCGCTGTACATTTTAAATTACAAATTATCTCGAGAAGATATCCAAAATCTTCAACAACATTTTGAAAGGCCATGAAATGTACTACAAATTTATGTAATTAGCAAAGTATTTCCGGATAAAAAAATAGTCTTCACATCACAAAACGTATCTCGCAAATTTTTAGATCAAGCGTTAATTTTAGCTGCTTATAAAAACAATAAGACCTAAAAATGAAACAAATTAACTTGAAGCTGTTTTTTGCGATTTATATGACTCAAAAAACTTCTGCGCAGAACACATGAGTGTCATTTACCAGATTATTTCATAATTATGGAAAATATTAGCACTTGGCGTTATTACCCCGTCTGGCGTTATTACCCCAGGGTACCTTAGTTATATTTAAAAATATTTTTAAATTAAACTTCTTCTTAATTAACTTTAAATCGATTTTATGCTGTCTAGGAGTAGGACGTGCGTTTCTACTTCATCTCAACTAGTGATGTTTTTCCGTAGTTTTTGGTGATTGTACGTAGTTCGTATAAATAACTGATCGTTACTGATTGCTTGCGACGTGTCATCTAAGAAAGATCCTAAAGTTTTGGAGGATGTACAAGCAAATATTGTTTTTTAAATTTTAAACATTAATTTGATAATATTTCTTCAATTTTTTGTAAATACTCTATTAGCAGTACTCACTGCTTTTTTGTATTTATGGAAATAACATTTTGAACATCAAAGTCAAACCTGATTACGCTAGTTTTTTAAGATCAATAAGAGGTAAGGAGAGATTACCTTGATGATTTTTTCTTACTTAGAGAATTAAATTTTGAAAATTTGCTAAGCTTAGTTCATTTTGGTTTCTTTGGTACTTTAATCTATAAAAAGTGTTCTCATTACATGCTAACTAAAACTAATCTTAAAAACAAAATTTTTACTGACGTTAAAAAGAGCATTAAACGTCCCTTAAGTGAAGAAAATTCTTCTGTCCAACTTGACAATAAATACAAAAACCTTTCAACTGAAATTAATCTTAGCGATAATCCTTCTATGGACCAATCTCGTATCACTTATAATAATGACCCAAACTCTGGTAGCTCTAAACAAAGTGTTAACCCTCTCTATGTTGAAATAGATGAAAACTGGTCGATTCTAATGCAAAAAACCAAGGTAAAATCTGAAAACAGTAAAATTACTCTTATACGCGGAAACCATGTTATGCATTTTAGAAGTGATGTTGATTTTAGAACTCTTAACGTTGGTTAGATAAAAATACCAAAAAATATACTACTCTTAACACAAGAGAACTAAGGTTAAAAAAAATGCATTAGAGATCTTCCTTGTTATACTAAAACTAATCGTATAGTTGATATCTTAAATGAGCATGGTTTCGCTGTAACTAGGCTGCCATGTTCAAAAATCGCAAAAAGAGCAGTCCAATGCAACATATATAGTAAGCGTTTTACCATGTAAAAAAATGAGGAAAACTATGAAATCAATATTATTCACTATCTTTTCGTTAACACTAAGACTTTTAATAGCAGACAAAATTTAAGTAATTCTACCGTTGCCAGGTGTTCGGTCAGGCCTCAAATGTATGCTGTTTTGATGCTAAATATGTTAAATGAGGTGAATTACATCTAAGAACAGATTAGCAACATAAGGGAGGTATTACTCCCAAGTGTGCAAATTGTGGATTAAGTCATCTAGCAACTTCTTGAGCTTGCCCTAAAACTCCCTACAAATTTGAAAACAAAGCTAGCCGCAATAGCAACAAAGATAGTGATAACCAGGTTACTAAAAACACCCAACTCAAGATCGAAATCTTTAAAATTTTCAACTACTTTAAAAAGAAAAATGTTAATGATCCTTCAACTAATTCCCAATTGTTGAACCTCGAAATTACTATTGATGAAATATCAAACATCTCTACCTCCTCTACTTCGAGAAATTCCAGTAGTATATACATTAGTTTTAAATCTACTACAATAATTTCTAACTACACTAAAGCTATACAAGAAATCTCGAAAGCATTTAATGACACTAAAGAAATTATTTAATAACTAAATTCATTGACTATATCAAAAATATTTCTACACAAACAAAAAAACTTCAAGACACAGTGTAAAAAATGTTAGTTATTCCTTAAGAATTTGATAATCTCGCTAATAAGTTTAACATTATTGAAAATTAATTTCTCTTACAAGATAAACTTCTTATTGTTTGTGTTTCTGTATTGTTTTCTAAATGTTAAAAATAAAAATTCGTTTCTTAAGTTTTTAAATACTTATTATTTATTTATTCTTTCAAAATTACTTTTTTTACCTTTTTGTACTGTTTTTTCTGTTTTACGCAGAGTTATCAGACTACGCGGTTGCCGGCCTCTTTTTCGCAACACTTGACTTTTCAGTTATGATTTTAAATTCATTATTAATTTGAACTCTCAAAAATTGTTTATTTTTACTTTCTTCTATGTTTACAAGAAGAAAGTATTGGATTCATGAAAATTTTCGACTTCCGGTTTTCTACGGATTTATACGTTTTAGAAGGTCCTGAACACGTTTTGACTATTTTTAGAAAATGTCTGTCTGTGAGTCTGTCCGTCTGTCTGTGAGTCTGTCCGTCTCTCTGTGAGTCTGTCTGCCTGTATGTGATAAAACATTTGTGGGCGCTCTATCTCAAGAACTGATGCTCGAAATTTAATAAAAATTTATATTCAGTTAGACCTTAATATGAATTAGTGCCTATTGGTTTTTGGTGAAAATTGGCCAGCAGGTGGCGCTGCTATGCCACGTTATTCATGATTTTCATGATAGCTATATCTCAAGAACTAATGCACAGAATGTCACCAAATTTCAGATTCTGCGATACCTTGGGATACACAGCCGCTGATAAGGTTTTGGTGTGAACTGCCCTATAGGTGGCGCTGCTATGCTACATTTTGCACGATTTTTGCGATAGCTATATCTCAAGAACTAATCCAGAGAACTTCCTCAAATTTTAGATTCCGTTACACTAGAATATATAACATAATTAGACGCTGATTACATTTTGGTATTAACCTTGCAATAGGTGGTGCAGCTATGCTGCATTTTGCACGATTTTTCCGATAGCTATATCTCAACAACCAACGCACAGAATTTCATCAAACTTCAGATTTTGTTACAAAAGACATATAACATAATTACACGATGATTACATTTTGTTATAAATCCTTCAACTGATGGTGCTGCTGTGCTATATTTTACACGGTTTTTTTTATCTAGCTATATCTCAAGAACTAATGCACAGAATTTCATCAAACTTCAGATTTTTTTACACCATAACATAATTAGACGCTTTTTTACGTTTTGGCATAAATTGTCCAAGATATGGTGTTGCTGTGCAACGTTTTGCAATTTTTTTGTTATAATTATATCTCAAGAACTAATGGACGAAATTCCATCAAATTTCAGATTCTGTTATTTCTTGACATAAGTAGATGCTTATTAGGTTTTAGTATAAATTACCCAACATGAGGCACTACTAAGCTCATTTTCACAGAATATTAATTAAATTTCGTGTTTTAGGCTTTTCGGATACCAGAATCTCAGTAGGCTAAGTCAAATATTCGAGGAATTTTGATAGTGGGTAATTTTGGGGTCACCACGTTTTTTTTGTTTGTTTTTTTTAACTATTAAAATGCACTTATGAGATAGAAGAAAGTTTTGGGATTGATATAACCAACTAGTTTCATATATGTTTGCTATTTCTCATGATTTGATGTTTTTTTTTCATTTTGTAAATATTGTATCATTATTTTTGTACTATCATGTATTACAATTATTGTATTATTGGTTTATTCGTAAAAAAATATTTAATGACATTCTGTATTTTGAGAATTTTAAACTGCAAAACTATAATATATAGCCTCAGTAAAGAATATATATATTTTTTAATTTGGGCATCACTTCAGTTGCTTTTTTCGCCTGTTTGTAGACGGTTCAGCTCAGTTTTTTTTAATGATCTAATAGACATTTTCTTTTTTTATTATAATGTATGCATTGTTACACTAATACAACAATCTTCTTTATTCCCATTCTGTCTTAACTTTTATTTTTCGTAATCAATCGCTGCATCTAAACATTCTTAGGCTCCAATTGCATTAAAACACAGCACTATATACATATATACTGGTGTAAAGTTGCCTGGTAAAAATTGAATTTAAAAAATACCTACTTTGTTCCATTGTTCTTACAATTCAATAAATATTGCATCTTCCATTTTATATTGTTCAAATAAAAGTGAAAGAATTTTGTAGGTTAATTCTTATTATTAACAAAAATATCGTTTCTAACTATTCTAAGTCCAAACATTAAAGCAAAGGCAGTTTCCAAAGAAAATTGAAATATATATTCATTCTTTTAATCTTTTTATCTCTCCAACAGATATATATAAATTAATGCGTTTGAACAACTTGAAACTTTCTTTGTCCAAAGCATGATTTTAGATTCATTCACGTATTAATCCTTGTAAGACTAATTGAGTTCATTCGTTCAGAGATTTGCGAAAGTTCTGTAAGTTTTGAGAAACTTTTAGATAAAAATCAAAATGTTCAAAAACTTATCGAAAGGAAATTTAATTATGTTACTAAGAAATGTTTAAAGATAATTTATCATTATTAAGCAAAGTTCAATTGCAAATTACTTTATGTAATGTTCTACTTGAAAACATATTTTATATTAAGCATGCATTAATTAATAATTACTAAATAAGAATAATTCAATATAAAATTCATCAAAAACAATTTGTATACATAATTAAAGAACTATTTAAAGATAATAAATTTTTACTAGCTGTTACCCGTGACTTCGTTCACTTAGCATTAAAAAAATATAAACGAATTAGTAAACAAAACATTTTATTCACGATAATTTAAAATATATATAATTAATAGACATTTTATCTCATTTTATAGAGGGCGATATAGTGGTTCTTACTTATAGAAGATTTGAAAAATATGTGCCAGATAATATGAACAATCTCTAAAATGAAACTACAACCACTTTTACTGTACAACTACTGTAAAACACTCCATGTTGTACAGAAATGTTGTAGTATATTGAAGAATTTCACATCAAAGAAAGAAAAATAATGCTTTAAGTCTAGATAATAAAAAAATACCCAACACTTTCAAAATAGTAATTTTGTCGACCCATTCTTTTACGCAGCTATTTATGATCTATTTGTGTGTAAATATTCTAAATAGAATGCTAAAATAAGTTTAGTCAGAAAAAATACAACGTAGATTAAGGTTCACCTTTAGCAATTTTTTTATAATATACAGAATGTACTTTAATTCTTTAGTACAGCCCTGTATATTACTTGCAAAGTTTTATACTAGCCACAAAATTAGCTTAAATTATTCAAGCAAAAACCCGATTAAAATTATGGAATCCACATTTCTGGGAATTCCTATTTCACAAATGACCATGTATCCAATTTTTTGTATAGTCCGGTATATGAATTTATTTAAATTCTAGATATATCTCTTATTATAATAAAAGAAGGTAAACTTAAAAATACATAATTTAAATTAAAACCATCTGAATCAATTCACGCTCATTCTCAGTGCTCTTTACGAATTTTCATATGTAGTCCTTTTTATTATTTAAGCACATGGCAAGTTATGCAAAAATTAGTTAACCTTAAATTGCATACCATAATTGAAAATGCTCTTCAGCATCTTTTTCTAATAGAGCATACTTCGAATACAGTATTGTATCCGGATACAATTTATACCTTAAAAATGCATAAAAGTTCCATTATATTTAAGATATAAGTAACTTTACTAAAATGCATCGTAAATATTTTTTCTCTTAGTAAATAATGCTTCTGCTTTTGAATGCTCATGTGATTGAACTATGATTGTACATACTTCATTTTCAATGCGAACATGCTATGATAAATCGCAATAACATATATTAATTTCTTAGGAATCCGACTATATGTACTCAAATTAAAGAATGGACAAACAGACGACATCCGGCATACAGACAGATCGAAGTCGTAAACATTTTTCAATCATGTTAGAAAGTGTCAAAATGAGGATTGCGATCACAAAAATCGAGGAATTTATTTTCGTAACCACCACCTGGTGGACACCTTGTGGTCTGGTTTTGGAATAAGTTTAATAATACTTTCTTAAAAAGGGTTCTTAAAAACATGATTTTTTTTGGAACATTAAAAAATAAAGTTTAATTAAAAATATTTTTAATTTAGAGCCATCTTTTTAAATTTACGCATATTGGAATAAATGTTTTTCAAGGCGAATTAAGAATTTATATCATTTCCATAAAGATTAATAGATTGGATCTAGAAACAAGATTTTAATTTAATAAGTTAAACTAATTACGGAATATTGTTAAAAAGAAATTAATATAGTATAAAGGTTAATTTTGGCGAAAAAAATTAAATTTGTATTATACGTTTCTACTTATAAATGTAAATTTCAATGTACGTAATGAAGGCTTTACAAAAAACCTGTCAACATTTTATTGGGAAATATTTTATCTTAAACATAAGAAATTCTATTTAACTGTAAACTTCGTTCAATATTTCCCTTCGTATCAAAAGAAATTCTTTTTTCAATGATTTAGAGCGAATAAGGGATGTTAGATGAAGGATGTTCCATTAACTGAATAGCCTCAAGAAAAGGATAAAAATAATGTCCTTTTTCTAGTAGCATTCATTGCTTGTAGGAACCTTCTTTCGTTGATTTATTAAACTCGTGCAGACATATGGTATTAAATTTTCAAGCATGCTGAATGATTCAAATGTTTTGATTTGTCTCTGAATTTCTTTAAGATCAAATTCTGGAATTTAAGAGGATCTGTTAAATAATTCTATACATTATTTATTTCAACAAACGAATTTTATATAACCGTGATTTTTGTTGAACTTCAGATATATGTACTTTTATTTTTATTTGTTCCTTTTTACGTCTTCGACTCCTGATGATTAAATAACAATTCCTATTTTCTGAAAGGCACGCTAATCTTTGCTAAACGGTTGGTATCAGTTTGAATTATTTTTTACTAAATATTCCACGATACATGAATTTAAAATTTATTAAAGAAAATCCCCAGATAAATGCATAATGAATGAAGCAAATATTTAAAAATTAAAAGAATTACGTAAAATATAATAAGGCTAGTTTAATTTAAAATTCCTTTAAAAATTTTTTAAAAATATTAATAAGCTAGTTTTTTTTAAATATTTGTACTCTGGATAAAATTTGCAATATGTTATCAATCATGTAAAATGTATGACTTCTTACAAATGTAAATTTCAATAAAGATAATGAAGGATTCGCAAAAAATGTCAACATTTTACTGGAAAATATTTTATCTTAAACATAATAAATTCTGTTTAATTCAAGACTTGTTTTAACATTCCTCTTCTTATCAAAAGAAATTATCCTTTCAGTATATTAGAGAAATAAGGGATGTTATATAAATAAAGTTCATTCCCTGTATAGCCTCCAGAAATGTATAAAAATAATGTCCATTTTCTTGTAGCATTGTTTGCAGGAATCTTCTTGTCATTGATTTATTATACTCGTACAGACAAATGATATTAAATTTTCAAACATACTGAATTATTCAAATGTTTTCATTTGTTTCTGATTTTTTTTAGGATCAAATTCTGGAATTTAAGAGGATATTTTTAATAATTCAAAACATCATTTATTTCAACAAACTAATTTTACTTAACAGTGACTTTTATTTAAATTCTGAGTTTAAACTAAAATTATTTACACTCTTTTTTCATTATTATTAATAAGCTTAAAATATATAGTCTGGATTATATATGCACTATATTATTAATCATTTAAAACATATTTCTACCTACAAATGTAAATTTCATAATACGTGATTATGAATTTATAAAAAAACTTCAATATTTTACTGTAAAATATGTTGAGTGAAAGATAAGAAATTCTATTTAACTCTAATTTTCGTTCAATATTTCCCTTTATATCTAAAGAAATTATGTTTTCAATGCACTAGAGCGAATAAGGGATGTTATAGAAAGAATATTTCATTCCCTGAACAACGTCAAAAAACGGATAACAGTAATGTTCTTTTTCTCGTAGCATTGCTTTTAGGAATCTTCTTGTCGTTCATTTATTAAATTTGTATAGACAAATGGTATTAAATTTTAAAACATGCTGAATTATTCAATTGTTTTGATTTAATTCCAAATTTCTTTAAGATCAAAGTCTGGAATTTAAGAGTATGTATTTAATTATTCAACACATTATTTATTTCAACAAACGAATTTGACGTAACCGTTATTTTTATATACTACCTCTGACAATAAAGTTTGGTGAATTAATTCAAAACAACCGATCTGGTCACACTGGGGAAACAAAATCCTGCACCTGCATAGAGGTAAGTGTAGATAATCTTCCCCCACCGTTGTTCAGTTGAGCATCTTTTATGTTCTGTGTTAGACGTGCTTTACTAAAAGCTTGTTTACTGTGTTGGTTCTTAACTGAGAACAGGAAAATGAACGAACAAAAAATCAGTTTAAAGTTTGGTTTTAAGCTTTGGAAAACACCGAAAGAAATTCGTGAGGAATCGTGCAAATTGAACACCTACAATACTCGCCAGATCTCAATCCTCCAGACTTCTTCCTATTTTCACGACTCAAACTTTCTTTGAAAAAGATTTGACCCTATTGCTGACATCCAATGAAACGTGACGAAGCTTTTGAACTCCATCCCAAATGACGACTTCTTGCGAATTTCCCGGGACATGTATAACAGATCTCAGCAATGCATAGTTATAGGAGATGAGAATTTTGAAAGATGGTGTGAGGGCGTTTTGTAGTAGCTGCTATTTTATTAGAATACTTAGAAGAAGCGTGATTACGTATAGTAGTCCAGGTCTTAGATGTGAAAATAGCGAAAAAACCCCACAATGATTGCAAAGCCAATTTTTATTTAAACATTTAGTAATAGGCGGGTACACATACAGTACTCGGAGAAAATCTCCGAACAGAGATTTTGCGACTTAACCGGACAAGAGTAATGAGTCAAGTGAAGTCATACATAGCAACGAACCGCCACTTTTGGCATGCTAGAAAATCGCCAACATACACAAGTTCGCCTATGCACAATGGATAGTATACGCCAAATAACAGTTAAAATGCAGCTGGCATGATCAGAATTCAATTTGGTTGCCCAGCTGGGATGGGAAAGGAAAGGTTGCCAATTGATAAATGTTACACGTGTTGTTATGTCTAAACAAAGAAGCCGACCGAAGGGGCACCAGATTTTAATGCGCAGATGTTAAATACTTTTTAGGATTTTGTCGAGAAAGGAAAAAGAAGCGTAAGCATAAATTTTAACCGCGAAACAAAGATGATCTCCTTATAAGGTAATGCAGAATTGCTTCGATCAGAATTACCCGACATCAGGAAATTGTTTTGAACGGTTGCTTAAAATGTGAGTGTATTTCTCACAGATAAACTTGAGCAGCTGCAGATTTTCGGTTAGAGAATTAATAAGCAAGAAAAATGGAAAAGAAATGAAGGACAACTTAAAACTAATTTTGAATTGAAAAGAGAAGGGGGTGTAAAGGAATAATTTAAGAAAATACCCAATATATAACGAAATAATCGTTATAGATGGTATGGTAACTTTCGTTAATATTTCATCTACATTAATGCTACACGACTATTCACCGAACCTTATTGTCAGAGGTAGTATTTTCAGATAATGTTATGTACTTTTAGGTAGCTTTTTACAAAAAGTAAAAAGCTACCTATTGCAGCCGTCCGGAGGAAAGCACTTCCAGAAAAATTTCGTATATTTTCACCGATCATGATTCCCAGACCTCCAAATCACCCTCCGTTCAAATGTTGACGTATATATACATATATGACCCTATATATATATATATATATATATATATATAGGATAAGATATATATATATATGTATTATTTTTGTCATGCTGTAACTAACGTACTTATGAACCGATTTGAATAAAACTTGGTATGTGCATAGTACATACAAATGTCTCGACCGAGTTCGTTGGCCAGCATCATCCGCCATCTTGTTTCAAAATGGTGGCCATTTAGATTTTTTTTTTAAGATTAAAATTTAAATTAAATGCGAAAAAATTAAAAGTTGAAAAATATTTTTCTTTTATGTGTTAGAACTTTAAAAAAAACGATTCTCGAACACTTTTTATTGTGTCTATATCTTAAAAAATGATTGAATTATAGCACTTTCAATTTTTCTTACGGCTGACACTTTGAAACGATCTGATATTTGTCATGCTATAACTAACGTATTTATGAACAGATTTGAATGAAACTTGGTATGTACATAGTACATACAAATATCTCGACCGAGTTCGTTGGCCATTATCATCCGCCGTCTTCTTTCAAAATGGAGGTTATTTAATTTTTTTAATTTTAAATTTAAAATTAGGTACAAAAAAGCATGAAATTGAAAAATATTTTTCTTTTATGCATTTGAACTTGATGAAAAGATTTCAGAGCATTTTTTCTATCTTACAAAATGGCTGAGTTATAGCACCTTTAATTTATAGTGTTGCTCACATTTTGAAACGATCTGATTTTCGTCACGTGATAACACGTGTATTTATAAACCGATTTGGATGAAACTTTGTGCGTACATAGTACATACCGATGTCTGGACCGAGTTCGTTGGCCAGTTCCATCCGCCATCTTGTTTCAAAATACGGAATTTTAAAATTTTTTTTAAAAATTAAATTTTAAAATTAGGTGCAAAAGAGTAAAAAATTAAAAAAGGATTATCTTTTGTCTGTTTAACCTTGATACAAAAATTCCAGAGCATTTTTTGTTTCATCTATATCTTGAAAAATTGCTGAGTTATAGCACTTTCAATTTCCAGTGTGGTTCACATTGTGAAACGGTCTGAAATTTGTCACGCGATATACGCATATTTTTAAACTGATTTGGATATAACTCCTTGTGTACATAATACATAGCAATGTCTTGACCGATTTCAGTGGACAACTTCATCCGACATCTTGTTTCAAAATGGCTGACATTTAAGTTTGTCAAAAATCTTTTAAATGTATAATAATGAACAAACAAAAAATTAGAAATCGAAAAAAGTTTCTTTCTAAAATATTTACCTTAATAATGAATTCCGGATTTTTTTTTTTTTTTTTTGCTTTGTCTTCACCTTAAAAAACGCCTGAGATATAGCAGTTTAAATTTTTAACGTGGGTGACATTTAAAAAAAAATCAATTTGCCCGCGACAGCATTCGTATATATTAATCGATTTCGATGTGAGTGTGTATGTGCACATGAATTAATATTTTGACCCAGCTCATTGGTTTGTTTTATCAATCAGGTTGCTTTAAAATGGCATACACTTCATGTTATCGTGGAATTTGGCGAACCTCGAAATCATCTAAAATAAAACCAGTTTGAATAAAAGTTGACCAATTTCTAAAAATTCCTATTAATATTCAGTATCGACAAAGCTACTATTTTATGTTATAAAATCGTGTTCCACTAATTTGAGCTTTGTATATTTGAATAAAATAAGTTAATTTAAATTAAATAAATAATTAAGTATATGAAAGCAACCTCTTCCTCCCGTCACTGCCGGAAGGACTTTTATTTTTATTTACTCCTTTTTATGTCTTCGACTCCAGATGACTAATTAAAATTTCCTATTTTTTGAAACGTATGCTAGCTAATTGATTGGTATTAGTACGACTTATTTTTAACTAAATATTCCACGATATATGAATTAAAATTTTATTAAAGGAAATCCTCAGAAAAATGTATAATAAATGAAACAACTATTTAAAAAAATAAAAATAACGTAATACTGTGCATGAAGAAAAATAAAATAAGGCCAGTTTAAAGTAAAATTCTTTTCGAACGATTTTTAAAGTATTAATAAGCTAGCTTTTTAGCTCACAGGCTATCATAGCCTCAGAGCTTATGTGCCCGCCCGTTTTGTACGTGCGTCCGTACGTTCGTTAGAGCGTAACGCGATATCTCATGATAAAAGTATCCTATCCACTTGAAAATTTGTATACAGATATATCCTGATAAGGCGATTCCCTGATTAGTTTTTGGAGTTCATTAGATAAGTATAAGAGGGAGAACGGGGGTCTCATTCCCCTCCCCTTAATTGATATAAATGGGTTTTTCATTCAGAATTATAAGTTTTCGTTCAAAATTTAGGTTTAAGATCATTCCAATGAGGCACCTCCGTGATTGGTGTTAGGTGTTCATTGTATAAGTATAAACAGGGGGAACGGGGGTTCTAATGTCCCTCCCCTTATTTGATACAAATGGGTTTTTCGTGCAGAATAATCAGATTTCGTTCAAATCTCTGAATAGTTTTGGAAGTTTAATGGTTAAGTGTAAAAGAGAGGGAGATTGGGTTTTTATTAAGAATTTTCCGATTTGCTCTGATGTTGGATATAGATTTTTTTATATGATAAAGAATGAGCATGTCCCTGATTAGTTTAGGGGGTTCGATGATTAAGTATAAAAGGGGGAAAGAGGGAGCTGTTTCTCCTCCTTTGATTTTTTTTCGATCGGAAATAACCCTTGAAAATATAAGGCTGTAATGTGCAATTAGTATGCGTAGCCTTTGAGCTCAATGCCATCAGTTTAACTGGGTAGTATTATTTTTATTTAAATATGTACTCTGGATTAAATATGCAATAGGTTATCAATCATTTAAAATATTTTTCTACTTACATATGATAATTTCAATATACGTAATGGAGGCTTCACAAAAAATGTCAACATTTTACCGGAAAATATTTCATCTTATAAAAATAAATTCTCTTTAACTCTAGACGTGTTTCAATATTTCCCTTCGTATCAAAATAAATTCTCTTTTCAATGTATTAGAGCGAATAAGGGATGTTACAGAAAGAATGTCTCATTCCCTGAATAGCCTCAAGAAACGGATAAAAATAATGTCTTTTTTCTAGTAGCATTGCTTGTAGGAATCTTCTTGTCGTTGATTTATTAAATTCGTACAGTCAAATAATATTAAATTTTTAAGCATGCTGAATTATTTAAATGTTTCGATTTGTTTCACAATTTCTTTAGGTACAAACTTTTGAATTTAGGAAGATCTGTTTAATAATTCAAAACATTGTTTATTTCAACAAATTAATTTGATATAACCGTTACTTATGTTTAACTTCAGATAATGTTATATAATTTTATTTTTATTTAATCATTTTCCTCTATTTTTAAATTATTCATGTAATTTAATGTAACCTTTATATCTTCTACTCATGGTGATAAATTTATAATTCGCTGAAACGTACCCTAATCGTAATTAACTGTGTAGTTTTAGTTTGAATTCTTATTTACTAAACATCCCATATTACATAAATCAATGAATCTGTAATACTTCTGAAGAATATAAGGAAATTTTTATATTAAAATTTAATACATGCCATAAATTTAAAACTTAGAGAAACCCATGTGTTTTACACATAAATTCGGCCGTTGTAAATTACTAAATATTGTGTATTATCTTCTTTACAAATACATCTTGCTATACTTTTTATTGTTGTTGCCTATTAATTAAATTATTTTGTGTTACGGAGAGTTAACGTCAGATTATTGCATTTTATTTTAATTATCCACATTTTTTTTCCTTTTTTCTTAATATAATATTAATTGTTACTAAATATAACATTGAACAGTCATTTAGTTTTCATATTAGAAAATTCTATAATCCATAATTTTACAAATTCGATAAATTATGTTTCACGTTGTATGGCAATGCCGTTGACTTACATAAGTGCGGCTTTAAATTGTATATTTTAAATATTGAAATATAAAAATGCACCAAATATATTAAATTAGCAGCAGACCGCTTTCGGTAGCATACAGCGCACCATTGTCAGTGTAAGCACATATGACATTAGTCTTAATACCGTAATCAAAATATTTTCAGAACACTGTAAAAATTCTGCATAAAACTGTCTAAGCATTCGACCGTTTTCAGAAAAAAGGGTTTTGCAAGGTGTCCCAAAAATAGCGCCCAAATTTTTTTTCCGCCAGATTCCTGATTCAGGGTGTAAAAAGAATGTTCAAAGAACTGTACCTGTATGATCTATAGTTTACGAGAAAAATACAAAAAACGAAGAATGACCTCACAGCCTATTCAAGAGAAGAAGCCCTTTAATTGACACATCACAGCAATATTTATAAACTGTATAGGCAGTTTCAAGGCCAGTTTGTAAGGGATTTCAATTACATTGGATGTACATCAAATAAATATCCCAATATTCACGTACAAAATACATGATAAGAATGCGAACAATACCGATGGCTGCAAGATGCAGTAACGAGTTCAAGGTCGACGGCTTAATGGCAATCTACAGCGCATGCATGCATGAAGTGATATGCGAGGCGAACATTTTGAAGGTTATTGTTTGGAAAGATGTGCAAATATTGCTGTTGATATGGTCTTTTTCCTTGCACCGACTGTGAAGCCTTACTTAATTTTTCGTATTTTATTAGTGAACCACGGATGTTATAGGTGCAGTTCTTTAAGCATTTTTATGCACCTCCTAAGAGGAATCTCGTTGCTCAGAGTTCGTGTGTCATTTTTTGGACACCCTGTTTAATCACAAATTAGTTGCATTCTGACCGTAATTTGATCAGTAAAATGGTCAAAAAATAGTGAAATTATGGTTTTTGCTAATATTTTGCATAAAAGTGTCCAAATTATTGCTAATTACTACAACTGTAGAATGTTATATGTAATTTTAAAAATAAGATCAGAGCTGCATCATTTTCAAAAACTGTCATCTTACAGCATTACATATTCGGATTACACATTTGATTGTTCAATTATATGTAAGGGGAATAAAAAGAAATTCAGCAGATTTTAAGGATTAGTGAAACACTTTATTGAAAATGTATTTTATTAGACTCTAAGCTAGAGTGTTTCATTCCAGTCTGAATGTGCAATTAATATTTCCCATCACATCTTTCTTTCTTGTAATTAAGGCTTACACATGGAATTTTGTTAAATTGCTAACTTTCACATTTACATCTTTACAAAATACAGTATATCCTAAAATAAAAATAAATTTATGTTTCAATTTTGGCGTTAAAAAACACAGTTAAGCTAAATATAAAATACGTTAAAACTCCCAAACTTCAACCCGATGATGTTGTGTTTATAAGTGCTTGATTACAGGGTGAAATCGTGTTCAAAATAGATTGATGTTGATGCTTTCATACAATAGTAAAATAGTTAAATAATTGCGGAGTTTTATATATATATATATGTATCAAAACGGTACTTACATTAAAAGATATTCCTTTTCTATATATAGTCTACTAAAATTGTTCAATATTCTTTACTTGCCAGTAAAAATCATTAATTTTTAAATCGAATATTTATTACAAGCGTTCCAAAGGATCCCCATACTTATCGATCTACAAATCCTGTTAATTAAATATTCTTTAACGATGGAAGAATTTGTATCTCTTTCATATTTCGTAGGATAGGAAATTAAAATCTTTCAAAATAAGCTCTCGTATGAAACCGAAGTTTTAAATTAACTTTTCAACAGAAACTATAAGATTTCTGAGAAGATGATACCTATAAATAGTTTTTGTAATTTATTTCTTGTTTGCATTCCAAGTTCATATATAATTCAAATTTAATATACTACTAGATTATGATTTACTTTGTAAAAACTTTTACAGGTACTTTTATATATAGGATATTTTTATTTTTTATATATTCTAATAGCAATAAAATAGCAAAAATTACGAATTGAAATTTTAATCTAATTTTATGTGTTTTTTTTTTTCAACTAGGGGATTCTGCACCCTATGAACTACGCTCAGACCCACTAATTCTAAAAACACCCTGAATACAGTGGCTTAAAAATTAGATTATAATTAAAAAAACAGTGGTAATCTCCCTGTAAACAGGTTTCAGTTCATTTTCCTTTGATGGGGAATTTTAAGGCAAAATCAGCCGCTGTTAAGGGGCTCGGTACCTTTGAAACCATCTCTTCAATTTTGAATAACATTGTAATATCTGAGGTTGCACAATATTTAATACTAAAAATTTAAAAATTATAAAAAATGTAAAACAGCCTATTTTATTATTATTTTTTCTAAATTAACTTTTTAAAAATCTCTACTATATTTATAATTAAGAATATTTTAGCTTCATTTTTTTCTGCATTCATTAAACTCTACTACATTAAACTGCTCATGGATTCTTAGATGTATGAGATTTTACATTTAATGTGATCTTTTTTCTCTCACGCATATAAAAAAACTAAGCTAATTCAATAAATTCTCAATTATTTAATTCAATTATTATTTCATTTTATTTATTAGATTTATTTATTTCAAATTTCTTTCAATTTGTTCAGTACAAATATTTGCGCATGACAACGATTACGTAACAAGAATAGAATTTTTTAAATTTCTATTTGTAAATAGTCTATAGAATTTAAGCGTTCTTAAAACAATTTTTGCTAATTTTATCATTTGAAATTTCGAATGTCTGTAGAAACCATTCATAGCAAGCGTTGGTATATCAAAATTTCCGTCATATGAAGTTTGTAGCTTTTAGTTCCTTTAGTACCTCAAAAATCGTAATTTCGAATTTGTTTCTTCTCCTTCTTTTTAAATTTGGGAATATATTTATGTATTTATTTTTTTTATATAACAACTATTTCCATGTATTTGCGTATTAACCCGTTTGCGACAAAACCCCTTTTTTTAATTTATTACCTATTTTTCAAAACAAAAAAAAAATACTGTTATTTAATGGTGAAAATGTTCTGATTCAATTTCTGATTCAATGTAAGTTTTACAAAAATAAATATATAAGTAACAGGAGAGAATAAAGAAGGATTTTGAGACCTTACATGAGATGTATATCGGTCGCTGGTGCTAAGGAGTTAAAAGTGACAACTACGTCATATTTCAAAATCCTGATTTAGTAATAGCACACAAAAAACTTAATTTACAACGGTTTTACAAAACTTCTCGTGGATTTCACTGCATAATAAATTTAAAATTTTGGTGAAACCGTTCTTACGCATATGCATAACAAATGCAACCACCATACCAATTTTAGATTTCCCAGCTTCTTCAATACAGCAAAAATTACAATTTTAAGAACTCATTTCGCTGAGACAAATATAGTGACAAATATAGTGTCACCGATATAAAATACAGCCTATGTCGAAGCAGAGACTATTAACATCATTATAAACACGTTAGCTTTAAATAGCTCTATAGCTCCAGATATTACCCCCTACACAAACATGCGTTGCTTCTTGAAAACTTAAGTATAGTCCCAATATGGAGAGCTCAGAAGTTTAATCCATTGACAGCATGTCACATGGAATTTTATTAGATAAATAAATACTATGTATAATAGTTAATTATAAAAACAATTTCTTATGTTTTTTTTTATTTTTTTAAGAAAAAATGTACTTTTTTATATCCTTCGGTTTAAAAAAATATACTTTATTCAAGTAATTTATATCCAATGGCTATAAACTATATTTATCAATATTCCACAAATAAACATTTTAAGAATACATCTAATACATACGCTAATTTAAAAAGATTCGTACAATACGATACCATTGTTTAGATTACATATTCTAAATATCTTTTCACACATGTTCCATAGGTATCAAACCAATACTTAATTTCAGTCAAATACAAATGTTTCGCTGAATAATTTTGCTAAATCATTTGAATAACGCATAATTAAGTCTGAAAGCACTGAATCTTAAGTTACTGAATGGAGAACTTAATTAATTACTTCTAACTGCGTGACAGCTATCACGAAGTTGCCGGAAACCACACCTTCTAAACACAACATTCTATTAAATATTCATGTTTGTATGCTTGAACAACAACTCATTCGGAATGCAAGTTACGTGCATTTATGAAAGTCATTTCATGACTGAATGAAAATGACTGAAAACGAACTTGGGACGAAGTTATTGTCGTCCCTTCAATTTTCTAAACGCTAGAGGAAACGTTTCATTGTAGATTGGATTTCCAGTTAGAGGTATTTGTTCTAAAGGCTTTGAACAGAAAAGTATTAACTACATTTCGCACTTGAGGCTTTTTCATAATAAAATATAGTTCGATAAGCATAATTTTTAATTAATAGAGAATTAAATTTAAATACTTTAGTGTCTTATTTTAATTTAGCTTTTATTTATTTATTTATTTATTTTGCACAGCATTTTGTTGATAATTTATAAAATAATTTTCATAAACATATTTTTAAAATGTGCTTAATGATTTTTAAGTGAAAAACGCGAAAGTATTAAACAACATTTTATGACATATTTCTGGAATGCTTTTTGAATTATTTTATGCGAGAATGTATAAAATTCATTTTTATTAAAAGAATATAATGTTAAAGTATCTTGTACGTGTGTTTAATACATTTAAAAAAATTGTTTCTACAAAATAGTTCACAATTAAAACTAGTTGAATGTGCTTTTCCCAAAACTTTCTTTTATCTCAATATTTTTAATACGTCAAAATTTGCAGGTATAGTTCACAAATTAAATAATACTCTATGTCCATTTGGAGAATTTAAAGAGATTTTAGAAGATATAAGATTCCGTGCATTAGTTCTTGAGGTCTGTCTATCACTAACACAGTGTAAATCATGCAAAATACAGCAAAGCATTGCTACCTGTTGAGGGTTCACACTAAAACCTAAACAGCAACAGTTTATATAAGAGTCTAAATTAAACCTAAAATTTGATGAATATCAGTGTATTAATTTTTGAGATCGAGCTACTGCAAAAATCGTAAAAATTCCAGCATAGCAGAACTACCTATCAGCTTACTGAGACGAAAAACTAATGACAGCAGTGGCGTGTAGCAATTCTCGTATTTTTTTCATGTTTTCATTTTTCTCCCTTGTGATTTTGCTTCATCTCTCTTCGAGCTAAATAACGTGCCTTTGTCAGTTCAAATCTTTATTTTCCCTTGAAAAAAACCGAGTAATTTGGCTGAAACCGTCAAGATAATTTATCATTTTTTCAAATGTTTAAACGTCATACAAAATGGTATGCAGATTTAAAACTGTTATACTTTATCCCATTGTACACTACTTAGCAAATTTATAAATGAAAATTCTGAGCTTGTCTCAATATTAACTGCAACTTGTGTCTGTAAAGTCTTGTGTGTAATGCTAACTACAACGTCTCACCGAATACAAAGTTATATGAAAATTCGAGAATTAGTTCTTGAAAGAGATTATTGCGGAAGTCTTGTAAAATGTAGCATTGTATTATTATTGGGCATATTTGGCGATTTGCTGCAAAACATAATAAGCATAATCAGACGTAATCAAAACATAATCAGACCTCTGATTTAGATGATCACACTATTTTTCATCAACTAAAACCGTTGCTTATAAAAGTTTAAGAACAAACCTCATAAATTTACCGTTTCTTCTAAGAGTGTATTTTTAACTATAATTCAATTTAGATAGCATTAAGTTTCGTAATAAGAACTGCATATTATCTTGTATGATACCACGTCATGACTGACCCACCCAGGAAATACATTGTTTAAATCTGAATCATTAATATTTATTATAAATGTAATAAATCACATTAAAGAAATTTCCAGCTAAAGCTGTGACTATACTTATCCATGCGAAAACTTTTAATCATAGAAAAACCACAGCTTCTAAATAATGCAAAAAGTTGCTTTATTTAGAATGTTGCTTGTATTTAAAGTTGCTACGCTTTCGTGTTTAGGAAAAAATCACACAATGAAATATTTGTCAAAGAGAAATTTTATTTGTTTTTAAAACTGTTATTAAATGAATCTGAACTGGTTAAGGTTATTTATAAATCCAAACAAGAAGATTTCCGGCTCGGTTACAAAATCAAAATTCTTGTTCGGTATATTAAAATCGCAGCTGACGATTTTTATAAAATTATCGAATTTTAATAAAGTCAAGCAAACTATGTTTTGCTTTTAGAAATAATTTTCCTGACTATACAAACCGAGGAGTTACCCTAAGGTAGCAATTACTTATATCGAAAAATAATATATATTAATCCTTATCTGCAAAATTGTATTCATTTCCAGATTATTTCCATATCCATGACCGAAATTTTAATATGTTTACGCATAAATGCCTGAATGTGAAAGGAAAGTTTCGTGTTTTGTACACTGTAAAAGAAAAAAAAAATCTGTAATTTTTGCAAAAGTCTTCTGGGAAACTGGGATTCCTAGAACCTTTTATGTAACGGCAAGAGAAAAAATTCATGTAACAGAAACAGGTTTGCACTGAAAATCAAAATTTCTGTAAGATTACTAAGAATTTTTTAGGAAACTGCTTTATATAATAAAGCTCGCCAAAAGTTAGCCGAGCGAAGTTCTAAACGAAAATGGGATAGCGTAAAGAGGCGATAGTCATCGTAGGAAAAAAATTCTGTGTTAATCCACCAGCGATAGCGAGTTGAAGGGCAAGGATACACGTCACAGGGCATACGCAAAACACTAAGATGTGAAAATCTTCCAATGGTATGCATTGCGCGGCACTCTAATGAGCGTGAAACACCCAACGGCACCCCAAACATATTTTCAAGCCCGCGGGTGTCAAATGGTAACACCTTTTCACCCCTGGGCGCCAAAAGCAACTGGTTTGCCACCTTTATTTTTAACAGTGTAGCAAGGGAAAATAGTGTATTGCATGATAACTTTTGTTACTGATATATTTTAATTCTGAAAAATCTATAGCTGTTATTTAAAATAATGGTATCATTTTTGCTAAAAATTTTAAGAAACAACATTTATTTCGATTATGAGAATAATATAATGTATTCCAAATGTCTCAATTATTATTCATCTACGGTTTTAATTTGCATAATATCGGAAATTTTCTACACGTGATGTATCTATAAATAGCTTTTTTCCAAAAAATATGGTAACAAACTTTGAAGTTAAAGTAACAACTCATGCCATGTATAATGCATGCATGACATTTAGCAACATCTGAATGTTAAATAAATACAGATACAATAATTACTTGGTGAATAAATTGTTTAAATCTCGAAAAATATACCATGCGTGCAGTTATTTATATTCACACTCTATTTATTTTTCAGCACGAATCTTTTAATATAATTGTGTAATAACACTTATGTGGATTTTAATATAATTAATGAATATGTGGTAACATAGTTTTTTGAAATGCACACTAGAATCATTCTTCCAATAATATTACAATAGAGAAAGAAAAATACATCGTTTATTAGACTTAACTTTTTTTAATGTGTTTAAATTATGCATATGCTATATCGTCTATTTAGGTAAATGCCTGAGAATTTTAATATTTGTAGCATTATTTATTCTTTTTCTTGCTTCTTTGATGAATTGTAGATTAAATTAGATGTTGGGGCCACCATAATTCTTACTCATCATGGCTATGCATAATATAAAATATGAAAATTAATCTTTATAAACAATTTATAAAACTCATTGCAATTCCAAAATGAAATTTAACCGTAAATTTAAATATTTTTAATACATAGTAAATTCTTTATTCCGGAATTGCATGTACTACTTGACTATCCTGTCGTCAAATTATATAAATGGCCAAACTACTCGTAATCTACGCAAATTTGTATACAAATTTTCATTGTAAAAGATTAATGAATATTCAAATAAATCTGCGAATTAAAAATCGCTTGATGGCATAATGGACACATGTAACGTGTTTAATGTTAAGTGACTATGACAATCACGATAAGCGATTATTGGCATTTAAAATTAGTGATAGTTTTTTGGTGATTTTTTGGACCACATAATAATTAATTAGTATCGAAGTGCATGAAAATACGATCCTTATAATTTTAAAACTGATAATCCTATAAACTAACAGTTTACTTCCTCATATTAAGCGTGTCAGTTTCAATTAAAATATGTCTCTTTGAATTGAACTTTGAAAAAAAATACAGGGTCATGAAAAACTGAAGAGTGTGGAAAATAGTATTACAAATGTATTGGCAACTAATTATCCGATATATTTCATTAAATATTTAAAAATCATGTGTTATGTTATCATCATTTATATTCACTTCTTAAAATAAATAATTTTTAAATTTCTTATATACGTTTCATCAGAAAAATATTTCGAAAGTACAAAAAATAAATAGTCCTGGATAATCGAACTTACTAATGTTCAATAACTTCTTTCCATTATTATATACTTTGTACACAGCAATATTCGAGTCTCTATCTCAATTTGATCGAGAGATAGAGCATTTATAGACACGCAGATGAATAGACAGACAAACGGGCGGCATTTTTTTTCTTTTTCGGAATCTTTAGTATCTGAAACATGTAAATCCGTCAAAAAGATTTTTTTGATTTTCAAAACGATCACAATATTTACCATATACTATGTATGATCAGTAAGTAATATAGTCTTTTTCAGTTGCAATTTTCAAATGAAATCAGTTAGTAAAAAATATATTACTATCTGTGTATTTTGCATAAACAAAACACACACGAAGATCTAATGAAAAGAAAATAGAGCAGTTGGAGATTTTACAAAAATTTTTTAGACATATAAGAATTCCCCAAATTTTCCAAAAACAAGATTATAATTTTAAGAAAGTTTTCGAAAGCTAAATTTCTGTTACTATTTAATTAATTTATATTTGTTTTTATTAAGTAGCATTATATGCGTATAAATAAAGCTCGACTCTGAATACGACACTTTTAGAGATATTTATGTTCAAAAGACTTTAATAATATGAGACTTCCAATAAAGGCGACCGCTAGAAATTCAACCCTGTTTAATTCTAGCAATGACAGGAATTAATATACAAAAAATAGTGATTTTTAAAACTCGCCTTTTAGAAAATTAAAAAAAAATGTGTTTACCTTTTTAGTTTATTGTATTGAGAAAAGTACAACAGAAAAATTAGCTCTTTGCATAAAACATGATTTGTCCTGTATGTCAGTCGTTGTAAATTCTTTTTTGATTATGAAAACTAATGGTCGCAATTAAAGTTTTTTTTTTTCAATTCTCCGATATTTGATTTCCTGTATGCACTCTTAAAAAGTTTTTTAAATTCACAGATAAAAAGAAGCGAGACTAGTCATTTACACTAGTCATTTTTTACACAAATTTACATGAGTCTAAACTTACAAAGTCATTCGATCGTGTTTCTTCTTAGTCAACATTTTACCGGCATTTCCCGTATATTATATCAAATTCCATGTAGGTATTTCGTGTTTATTTGAAGATATTTCTATTTTTGATAAAATTTATAATTCGAAATACACATTAATAAAATTATTTCGATACTATTTTAGATATACTAAAATAGAAAATTTAGTTTAAAATTCGTCTTTTTTAAGTTAGGATATTTTATAAAGGGAAAATTCATTTCCTTTGTGTTAGTGGGGATTTTTATAAAATTTTCTCTGCTGAATCATAAAAAAGTATTTTAAACAATATAATAACAGCTCTTATAGGTCAATCACTAGCATGTTCTTCTTTCGTCAAGAGGTCACGGGTGCAAACCGAAGGATGGATAGAGACAAATTGTGTAAAAAAATAAATGATAAATCTTTCAAAATTTCCCGTAAAATTCAAATTCTTTCAGGATCGTCGACGATCGAGTGATTTTGAAAACTGAATTAAAATATTATCATAAAAATATTTTTGAGAGTCTTATGAACTTTTAATGACGTTAATTTACAGATTATGTTTAAAATTTACTGAATAATTTCTCTGTTATTTAGTATAATCTTTTTTTTTCTGAGCAAAAGTGTTCTTCGTATTTAATTTTACACAAGACTTAAGATAATGGATTACTCGTATGTTCTTTGTAATTTCACATTATTTTTGTAAAAGTGCAAGGCAAGTTTTTAAACCGACGTCCTCACATATATCTAAAGCTACTTATAGCGATCTATCTTTATTTATTTATTTAATACTCGATTCAGTTGTAAGTATAACATTGTTCTTTTCGAACCAATTTAAAATATACAATAAATTCCTTTAAGAGAAACTTTTATGATATATATTTCTTTCTACATCTAGATAAACCTTTCAAATATAGATAATTAAATCTACCATACTAAGTGAAATACTTACACAGAAAGTTGGTCTGAAGCTGTAGAAATACCCGAATGAAAGCCATGTGAGAAGATAAACGTCAAAGATATCACACTTAAGGACATATGAAATCAACTAAAGTTAATCTTTAGAGCCTTTTCGTATATCTTTCTAATTTTCATAACTTTGTCGACTTCCCTTTACTTAGTAACTGATAAAGATCTCAAAGAATTATTGTTAAGATGATAAGATGAATTTTATGTCTGATATCAGATTAATCAGATAAAATCACAAATTCAAGAAATTGTTTGTTTTTTGTCTGTTTTATGGCTTTCAATTAAATAGTATAAACCATCGAAATATTAAACTATATATTCCAAGGATTCCATTATTTTTTATGCTCCAAAGATTCATAAATAATATAAAATATATTGCAAATTTTGTGTTGTTGATACACAATCACTTTTTCAATATGAAAGAAAATTTTTTTTGAAATTGTAATTTTTCATTTCTCCATTATATATCGATATCGTTATCGAATTAATGGAATCTAAATATAATTTATTAATAAAAAAAACTTTTCGATTTCATATTAAATATTTGCGTGGAGAATTTTGTAGCTCTATATTTATAATTGTATCAGTTTACTGTTATGATTTTCATTAAAATAATTTATAAAATACATGTATTTTTCCCCTTGTACTATACTGAAATCTTATAATAAAATTTACAATGTAAAACATATAATACAGTAAAACGATATTTATTTAAAAAAAAGCGCTATCAGTGTTTAGAAAACAGTCAAAATTCAATTTAAATAAACAAATCTTTTAAATACAAATCTCTTGTAAAGAATTATTTGGTTAGGGCAATATATCACAAGATAAACATTGAAAAGAATACAAACATTTTTAAAAAATATTTTAATAAAATTAGTTTTACTTGTCAATGTATATACAATACAATGACCTAATATAAATTACAATAATAATATAATGTAATATGTTTTAATCACATTTTAATTTTTTTTATGAATGATAAGGTCATTTTAATCTTTTAGATTTATTACTTTTACGAGGAGAAATTTTTAAAAGTAAATTTACTTTGTGAAATCCAATTGATAAGCGTTCGCACGCGCAGTATACATACACGTAGTTCTTTCATTTTTACATATTGACACAAATATTTCTAAGTAATTATTGTCGCATATTTAATAGCAGATACTTGTTCAATTCTATTAAGAAATATGTCGAAATTTAATTTTTGTAGGATCACAAATATAAAAGTTATACACATTCAGGTTACAATTTCCCTCAAATTAGTTGTCAAACAAAAGCATTATAAGAAATAAATACAAAGAGAAAAATGTTTCTTTTATCTCCGTACTCTGCCATTAAAATTTTACACAATGTAGTTATACAATAAATTACAGATATAAAATGAATGTATATCCAGCAATTATAAAAATTTATAAATTACAATTTTACATAAAAAATATGTTATTGAGGCACATATTCCATTTTTATCCCTATTTAACGAAATAATGTTGTTTAATTTATGATAGAATTCCCTCGTGAAAGAACTGAACCATCAATTTAGCGATTTTTATACCGTGAATTAACATTATAGAAATGTTACATTAGTCAGAATTATTTTTAATGAAACTTGTATATGTTCCATTCATACTAAATACTTAGTATAGAAAATGCTTGATAAAATGTATATTTTGTGTACAAATATTTGTATTAATTATCTTTACAAAATAAATAGAATATCTATAATTTCGTTTACCAATTTTATTTTAGTGCAAAAGTTGAAAGCCTCATGGTTAATTTAATTGTATTACCAATTGTAATTTTTAATTTCCTCTAAACTGTACCTATTTATGATTACTTTATCAGTGTTTACTTTATATTATTGTACAAACCAACATCCATTGTTGAAATGAATTTAAAAACATTCCAGGCTTAAAAATTACCAAATATTATATTTTTATCATATGTTATTGGTATTTCTTCTTTTTAATTTGTGGTTGGTTACTTATGTTTAACTTTACCAATAATTACATTATATTATTGTATCATACATTTAAAACGTATTAAGCTATAGTTTCTTTACACTGTAAAAGAATCCTTTAAATTAGCTGCAAAAATTGCGGGTAGTAATGTTACTAGCAATTGCAGTAAAATTAAATGATTTTTTTATTACATCTAATTTCACTGCAATTTTTACGGTAAAAACCGCTGGCAACATTGCATTCAGAAAATTTAGCCGAAAATTTAACAATTTTTTTCCGGTGTTAAATAAATCAATCAAAATAAGCTTTTTCCCTATGTGGTGATATGGAATTTGAAAATACGCAGTGATGGTAGGACGATAAAATACGAAAAGATAGTGCAAGTTGCTTCCATATTCCTTGTACGTTTCTGAAAATACCTATTGTGCATAATAGCTGGGTACAAGTAACTTCTTTATTTGAGGGTTCTAAATAAAGAACACCTTTTTTGTCGACGACAAAGTAATGAAAGAAATTTAAAAATATATCTATATTAATTAAAATTGAAGACTATAAATATGCATATATGTATATTTAAAAAATGTTTTAGAAGAAACATTATTTTGCTGCATGCGAAATATGTAATTATAATAAAATAATATAAATTCGCAGTATTTAGATTGTATACCAGAATGTAGTTCTTTGAAGGCTTTTGTTCTAGATTTTTTACAGTATATAAACATTATTTGAAAAGAAGCATGTTGTAGTATTTTTCACTCTAAAAAAAGAGTTTTTTTTTTACAGTCATTATATATATATATATATATATATATATATATATATATTATAAAGTATTTATTAAAGCGTTTCATTGATAATTCAGATAGCATGTCTATTACATTTGCAATAAGCATAATAAAACTTATCCTGTCCTTCCTTAATTCATCAAAATGTTAAATAACGCATATATAAATCTAACGCACTTGATTTTGATTGTTACATAGATGCACTATTATATGCAGTAAATTTCAATATCTGTAATATAAGTAAAGTTAATAATTACGAGGGTAGAAAGTTATTTAACTCTTATTTATTCATCTTCTTTTGAATTTGTGTGGTTAATACCAATTTAAATACTCCAGTGAAGAAAATGTCTATATCATTTAATTTCTATCTTGGATGTACATGTACAACCTACATAAATGAGTAATGTATTATCATATATAGCATAATAGGTGGTACAATGTTTCCTTCCCAATCGCTGGACTATTGAATACAATAGCAATTCTATCCTTAAAAAAAGAAAGAAAAAATACAGTCAATAAAACTATCCACTATTAATTTTATTTATATTATACACGTTTCGCTAAGTAAGTACATGTTCGTATTTATTTAAGTGTATTTTAAATAATAAATGTCATATAGCTATAAAACGTACTGTTATTAAATAATAATGCTTTCGTTTCTTATCCAATGCTTTTGGGAAATTTGGCTGCTTCTAAACTAGCTCAGTCCACCGAAGAACTGCATGTATTAATGTTTCCCTAATGTTTTGATGTAAATAAGTAAAGTAACGGATAAAAAATAAATGATGAAAAGTACAGCAATAGAACAAAATTTCTTTTTCTTAGAATCCGTAATCACATAAGCCTGTGGCCAGGTCACAAATCATTAATGCGAAAGGATAAACAAAACGCTGCTAAAAACGACAAAATCATAAAATAATGGTGAGAAAATAACGCGAAGATTAATGTTTTTTCTTTCTTAAAGAAATTGAGCGTCTGATGCTTATATCAGATGCTTAATCGAAGTTTTTTGTTCCTTTGAAGGAATTTAAACAGCAAAATTCATTTCTTCGATTAGCGTAATGTAGAATGAACAGTTCGGTTTCCGTTCATTTAGAAGAAAAAAAAAGAATATTTAATTAAGCAATGCTATTTTTTTCTATCTATGCCTATTTCTTATATATCTGCATATATCTTATATATCTGCATAACAATGAAATTTAATTAGTAAAATACAATATCTAAATAAGAGATAGTGTTCACAACAGATGAATATTTGTGTAAAATGATTCGTATTCATGTAAATGAATATTTATGGTAATAAACATTTTCATATAAAAATTAGCCCTAGAAAAACATTCACTATTGGTGTTATTTAAATTACAGAGATTTTTGCAAAGTTAATACATAGTTTATTTTCTTAACTGCTTTTTTAAACAATAAATGTCATCCAGTAATAAAACGAACTAATTTTAAATATCAATGTTTTTGTTTATATCCCAATACCTTCAGAAAATTAAGCTGTTTCAAAATTAATTTAGTTCCACTGCATGTATTAATATATCGCTAATGTTTTGATGTAAATACTTTAAGAAACATACATGGAAAAGAATGAAGAAAAATAAAGGAATAAAAAATTACCTTTTTATAAAGAATCTCAAATCATATAATTTCATGAACAGACCGCGAAATCATTAATGCGAATGGAGAAACAAACTCATCTAAAAGCGGCAAAATTGCAAAATAATAGTGCAAAAATAACCCGAAAATTAATATTTTTTTCTTTTTTTAGAAATCGAGTGTCTAATGTTTAAGGGTATTCTTAACTGCTCTGCTCAACAAGAGCAAAATGTTTTGACACATTTAAAAATTCATTTTCCGACGGAAAGACATAAATTTCCAAAACCTGATTATGGAAGTGATTTGGAATCTAACTTCTTTTTACATTTTTCGATCAATCTATTACATATTCAGTTATAAGCATTTTCGATCACGTGACCACGCCCTTTTCTCCTTGCGTCGGGAAATGCCATTCAAAATACGAACTTTGACGGCTTGTTCTAAAATATCTATGGCGTATTTTAAAAAACAGAAAATTGACTGTGATTAGATAGTTTCTGAATAACGGCATCCACTCGTTTCGTGCATTTCTGAGCAAAAATAAACTAAAACTTATGTCACAAAATTGCCCTTTTGGATTTAAGAACACCCTTAAAGGCTTAATAGATAGTTTTTCTTGCTTTGCAGGAATCCAAACCACAAACGCATTTCTTCTGGTAATATAGCATTAAAACAACACTTGGGTTTTCCTTCATTTCGAAGAAAAAAATATTTTTTTTATTTAAGCAAAGCTAATTATTTTTTTTAACTATGTGACTAAAAAATTTTTAGTAACCTCTTGAATTTTTTTTACAGTGTAGGCCATGATTCGTTAATGCAAAGCGAGAAACAAACGCATCTAAAAACGGCGAAATTGAAAAATAATGGCGAGGAAATTATTCGAAGATTAATGGTTTTTCTTTCTTTTGGAAATTGAGAATGTGATGCTTAAAAACTTAATAGATTTTTTTTTTTTTTTTTTTTTTTTTTTGTAGGAATCTAAACCGCAAACTCATTGATTCTATTAGTGTTGTATTGAAATCACAGTTGAGTTTTATTTTATTTATAAGAAAAATAACTTTTTTTATGTAGACTACGTTACTTTAATTATAATGTTATTGTGTTATGTACAGATAAAGATAAAAGTTTAGGTTTCAAAGAATAATATGCAATAAAACAAAATGTTTTTAATAAATTAATATCACTCTTGGGCATTATATTCGTATTATATAAGAATATTAATATACTAAGATAGTAAATAAAAATAATTGTTGATTCATTGTATAATTATATACTAATATTCTATTACATAATTAGTTGGATATGGCAATCCACTGCCAATCTGCTATGTGATCATGTTAACCCCTTCAGGACGGGAACTTTTTATGAAATTTTTTATCTTTGTATTTAAAAACAGAAATTTCTGCCTTATTAAATCGAGAAAATGCTCCTATCAAATAAGGAAAATTTTACTGTAAAATGTTACTGGTAGATTTAAACAATGGATCTTAAGCTTATTTTCGGAACGTATACGTATCGCTCGTCTTCAAGAAGTTAATAATTCTAAATTCGCTATCACAGAACCAAAGTTAAATTGCAGTTTATGCCCACCATGGGTGTTCAAATGATATGACATTTTGTGAATTATTTCTTGAGATATGACTATCGCTAAAATCACGTAAATGATGCGAAATGCAGCATAACAGTGCCCCTTGTTGGGGGATTTACACTGAAACCTAATCCGCAACGACTTATGTCAAAATCTAAAGGAATGTCAAATTTGATGAAAATCGGTGCATTACTTCTGGAAATTATATAAATGCGCAGCATAGCAGCGAGACTTGTCGGCCGAGTCACACGGAAATGCAAACAATATCAAGTCATGTTATGGATTAAAAGAATCTTAAGTTTGGTGAAAGTCTTGTATTATTTGTGGGAAGGTGGGCTATTGCGGAAATCGGATAAAATGCAGTATAGCAACGCCTTCTGTAGATGTAAAAATGTCCAAAATGTAAAAGACATTAACAGTTGTTATCGATCAACGGAATCTACAGTTTTATGAAAATCAGGGCATTAGTTCATTAGATTGAGCTATTATGAAAATCGTGAAAGCTGCTGAATATCAGCGCCACCTGCTGAGCGGTTTAGACCAAAAGCCAATAACGTATAATAGGAACTAACTGAGAAAAACATTTTTTTCAATTCTGAGCATTGAGTCATAGACACAGAGTCATAGACAGACATTTTGTAAAAAAATGTGTTTTTCGTTTCCACTAAAACGTATAAATCCGTCAAACTGGAATTAGGAAAATTTCATGAATCCAATACTTTTTTTCTGGTAAAGATAGAAAGAAATATTAATAGTAGTTCATGAAAATATTTATTTAAAATGCATAACACATTAAATAATAATGTACACTGGTATTTCTGAAAAGCAAACAAATGGGTATATTTTATTTAAACAGACAAATAATGTGTACAGCCATATATATATATTTTCTCTGTTAACCCCAAGGTTTCTAATGTTTATACAAAACCATTCAGATGTGGCAATCCCAAAACTTTCTTCTTTCTTACACATGTTAATAATTCCTGAAAGATTCAGCATAGCAGCTCCACCGATTTGGTGGTTTATACACAAATTTAGTCAGCAATAACTTGTTCTATTTTATAATTAAATCTGAAACTTGATGAAAAGCCATGTATTAGTTTCTGAGATAGACCTATTTTAAAATCTTTATAAAATTCTGCCTAACACTGCCATTTATTAAGTGATGTATACCGAAAATTAACCAATATAAATTTTTATCAGGTACTATCTGAATCTGAAGTTTGATGAAAATCCATGCATTAGTTCTAGAGATCGTGAAAAATGAAGAGTATTTGTTCCACGTGTAGGACCGAAAATTAATCAGCACCAATTTATATCAGAAGCAGACTAAATACATTTTTTAAAAATTAAATTCGGTTGATTATTTCTTGAGATAATGCTATTGTGACAATCATGAATAATGTAGCATGGCAGTAGCAGGAGATAAGCAGTTTGCACAAAAAAATAGCCATCATCAAACTATATCAAGGATTAAATTAATCTAAATTTTTACTATAATTCGTGCATTAATTCTTGCGATAGAGCAATAGTGGAAATTGTAAATAAGGCAGCTTAGAAGCGCCACTATTGAGCAATATGCACGAATAATAGACAAAGTTGTATATGCTGACAATTTCCTTGGTATTTCTCAAAGGGTTTCGAGTTAAGACAAATATAAACTAGAACTTAAATAGAGAATATTTACTATTTTAAAGTAAATAAGTAAAGGGATATCTAACAAATAATTAAGGAAAGAACAAAAGGTGAATTGCTTTTGTTCATTCTTATCGCTTTTTTTATTATTGCATCGTTTGCCAATTATCGCATGCACTGTAAAAATAAAATTATCTCAAATTGACGGGAAAAAATTGTCAAATTTGGCGTCAGTTTAAAAGCGTTTAATATACAGAAAATATTTCAACTTTTAGATTCAAACAATTTTTTTATGTTAAAAATACAGCTTTTTTCAGTAAATGTTACGAAATTGAGTTTCTTTTTTAAAAAAATGTTTTTGTTTAAAACAGCTTTTTCTTGTAAAAATTGCAATTATTTTCTGTAAAAATCATAGATTTTTTTTTAAAAGCGAGTATGCGACAATCCATTAATTTGAAGAAATAATATGAAAAAAAAAAAAAAAAAAAAAAAAAAAAAAAAAAAAAACAGTTACAAAATAGCAAAAAGAGAAGCATACTTGAGAAGCTTAGGTGAAATTTTCATTTCTTTGAAAGAATCTAAATTTCAAATAAGTTTTTGCTGTAAGGATAATTATGGGATTGATAGTCGAATTTTATTGCTTTTATAAAAAGGTATATAAATTGTTTACAAATAAAATGCTTTAAATTTCTTAGTATGTCCGCAGACAGATAGGGTGATAGTTTCAATTTTTAATAACAATAAACACTGTTGAATTATAAATGCATTCTGTTAAGATAACATGCAATAAAATGTCGGCTAAAAAAGAGTAACCTATTAAGTATCATGAATTTAAAAGTAAACATTTCTTAACAAATGAGTAGTTATTTTAAATATTTCTTCCGGACAATAATAATAGACAATGTCGTTTATGTTGACATTTTCCTTAATTTTTCATTATCTTCTTTCATGTTATGACGTATATACACTATTTTTTTAGTTTTATATAAATTGCAATTTATAAATATAATTTCCAATATATAAATATAACTAATTTTATATAACAACACATAAATATTGTTATAGTTATTATTTTTACACTAGAATAGCATAGGCTATATTATTTAGAATTCTCGACTTGGGTCTGAATTCTTTAGATCAGGCCTGTTCAACCTTTAAGCAAGCAATGACACAACTCAGATTAAAGAAAAAAAAAGCAATGAAAGGCGCAAATATTTATCTGACTAAAAACATAAAAATCTGTCTTATATTGATAGCGCCAGCGACACACGCATATATTTTACGATGCAATCGCATAACGGTAAAAATGCCCATAAAAATCAAACTGTGCTGAAAACATAAAGCATTAATACATTCTAAAATATACTTCCCTCACACTCTGCAAGAAAAAAATAGTAATTTAGCAAATCACAACGAGTATATGGGAAATTATTTTTTCAAAGACTAAAATTTTAAAGACTTATAAATAAACTAGCTGCTACCCGTGATGTCGTTCACGTAGCATTAAAAAAAGATAAACGCTTTAATTAAACAAAAAGTTTCATTAACAATAATTTAAAACATATATAACTAACACATATCTTATAGGAGGCTATGCAGTAGATTTTTTTTTTCTAGGGGACTTAAAGAACTCAGTCAAATAAAAGGGAAATATGTTAGATAATATGAACAATCGCGAAAATGAAATTGCAACCACTAATACTGTAGAACAACTGTAACGCACCCCAATTGTGCAGAAATCCTGTTGTAGTGCATTTCAGAATTCCATATCAAAGAAAGAAAAATCATGTTTAAACCTAGATAATAAAAAAAAATATCCAACATTTCCATAATACATAACTTCGCCGGCCCATTCTTTTCTGCAGCTATGTATATGATCTATGTGTTTGTAAATATTCTAAATACAATGTTAAAACTTTGTTTAGTTAGAAAAAGTATAAGGAAAATTGAAATTCACCTTTAGCAATTTCTAATAATAGACAGAAACGTACTTGATTTCTTTTGTACAATCCTGTATATTACGTGCAGATATTTATACGACCGCATATTTAGCTTAAATTATTCAAGCAAAAAACCCGATTAAAATTATTGAATTCATATTTCCGGGAATCGCTATTGCGAAGGTGACCATATATTCAGTTTATTGTATTGTCCGATATATGATTTATTTAAATTCTACTAATATCTCTTATTGTACCAAATGTAGCTGAACTTCAGGATGCATTAGTTTTCCTTAAAATACTTACGATAATTGAAAAAGCTCTTCAGCAATCTTTTCTAATAGAACATACTTTGGATACAATATCTGAGATCTGGACACGGGTCCAAAATCTTTTGTGCGTCTCTGTAAATGAACAACAAATGTGATGCAAATCAAACTTAACTGCAAGCACATTGTAGTAAATTTCAGTATTTATCATTGTATTGATTATCTCAGTACATTAATTCCATCATGTTTGAAATAGTGCAAAGCAATTAAAATACGCTGGGAATATTTTCCCCCGTAGACTATTATGTTGCCGAACATTTTTCTGTGATCTTGTAAATGAATGTTAAATCTTTGCACCCCATTTTCTACAGAAATCCTGTTTTAGTACACTTTAGAAATTGATATCAATTTCAATATTATTAAAATAACCTTAATAAAATAACATTATTAAAATACGCTGCAAATGGTTCTTCTTCACAGACTATGATATATTGAAATACTTTTGAGCTCCCTGTACGCACACAATAAGTACTACACTTAACATATTCGATAGTAATCATTTTCTTCTGAACCTTAAAAATGCATGTAAATTTTACTACATTTAAAATTATGCAACATTATCAAAATACACCACAAATGATTTATTCGCCTTAGACCATAATGTAAAGTCTCCTTTTGAGTGCTCCTGTGATTCAACTATAATTGCTACCTGGTTCATTATATATGCTATGGCAAATCTCAATAACATTTATTATTTTCGTATGAATCCTACTATATTTACTCTAGTTAAAACACGGACAAACAGACGGCAGACCCCAGGCACTCGGCATCCGGTATACAGACAGGTTGAAGTCGTAAACACTTTTAGACCATGTTAGAAATTTCAAAAAGGGGGGTAGTTTCCGTAAAACGAAAAAAACAGTACTAGGACAAACCTGTGTTTTAGGTGCCATTTTTGTATAACTTGTACATATATGCTTTGCATACCATAAGACTTTATAGAAATTTATTATAAAAAATAATTTTAAAAGTAACAATATGTTTTTACTTTTTAAGAGCTAAAAAATGTGGAATTAATATCCATTTACAAACATGTTTCCAGTATACTTCGATTACATTATACGAAATTGAGATATTAACTGAGGGAATGTATTTTCTCACAATCACATTAAATTTTTAGATTTTAAGCCCGAAAGTGCATTTTAAAAGTGATTTTTATTTATATTTTCAGAATTGAACAATTTTAAGAATTAACACACAAAAATATTTTTTTAATTAATTGAGCTTTTCTTACTTTCTAAAAGTGCTATTACACGTGTACTGCTGCAGGCGTCAAATTGCAGGTGTCTCCATATAATCGTATGGAGAGAGGGATTCGCTGGAGAAGTACGCGTCTCTCTTGTGTCGAAGCTTCTTTGACGCCTGGAACGAAGCCAGTTGCCAGTAAGAGCCAATCAAATGCTTGGAAATCCAAATGATGGTAAAACCTCTTCTCGAACAGCCAATGAAATGCTTAGTAAACGAAAAAAAACGCAGGCGATTTTTGTCGCTTGCTATTTTTACGTGTAATAGCACTTTAAGAATGATAAAAAAAAATTTTAATGTTCTTTAAATCATTTATGATATGGATAAATTTGCGCTATAAATTATTAACATTTTCTAGTCATTTAATATTTAACATTAACTACGCTCAGACGATACACTTAATTTTCTTTTAAATTTCTCTCGTAAGCATGAAATTTCATACTTGTTTTCTATGATTAAATGAGTAATACATTTATATCTCTGTTATTCTACTTTATTATTTATATTTTCTCTATTTTTGTTTTATTCCGTTTTTATATATTAGTTTATGTTTTAGTGACAGAGAATATTATTTAAAGAAATGCAAAACATAATATCTGAAATGTTTATTGTTGTTTTTAGATTTCGTTTTTAAATTCGAAGCTACTGAAATTAAAATGACATCACTTTGACGAAATTAAAAAATATATATATTTTTTCTAATTAAAATGATTGCTTGACATGAAAAAATATTACATCATTTTTACTCAATAAAACTTTTTACTAAAAACGCTTTTGAGACCTGTTTTAACCCCTTAACGCGCAATGTTACAAAGTTCCCCCTGTTTAGAGGCACAAAAACTCCATGAATATTTCAAATGGCTACTTTAAATCTTTCTTATGAGTTCTAGATGGCAGCACCACAGAGATCAAACTCTACTGTTTTTAAATAATAGGTAAAATGTTTTACTGTTATACACGCTTCACAGCAATGCTCTTCTAACTGCGCTTATCAATGCTTTACTTATGGGATTTTACCACTTCGGCAACAGCTGTATAATTAAAATGGTTAGTGCAATCTTTACAAAACAATAGCTGTGTACTCCTCTAGGCCTAAATAGATTGCCTAATTTTTTTTTTCCCTTCAAATTCCAACTTTAAACAGTAGTGCGCCGGAAAGGGTTAGCTGCCATTTTTTAAAAATAATTAATTAAAATAGTATATTATTTTTAAAATTTGAATTCGCATAAATTAATAGCAATAACTGCCTTCTTAAATGTACGGAAACTTAAACTACATACTTGGTTGTTAATATTAATACACTGTTAAAATTTTGAAACTTTTGCTGCATCGTCACTCCACCGCTTTTATAGAATATTTCTATTTTGACCAATGAGAATGCTCCATAATACAGTGAAGTAATCATTTTCTATAAAAGCTATATACTGGCGATGCAGCAGAAGTTTCAATTTTTTAACGGTGTATGTTGCGGACGATTTTCACTTCTGTGAAATAATTTCATACATGAAGCTCCAATGTGTGAAAACGTAATTTTAATTTTAGGAAATTAATATTAATCACAAGTTTTTGTGCCATCGCTACAAATTCAAATTATTTTTTATTATTATTTTAGCGAGAAAATAGTGTCAGATGTATGTATATATTAATCAGGTTTATTTCCCTATTTTTTTCAAATAAAAAACTGAGAATCATAACGTTAACTTTGAACGAAAACTTTCATTTGTATGTAAATCACATTCAAATTTGTTAATCATTACTAGAAAAAAAATATTTTTATTTTATTTTAAATGTGACTTCATTATTTTCCGATTTTTATTATTTACACATATCCATGCACCTTGCCTTTTTAACGAATACTTCAAAATTTCTATGTTATTTAAAGCGTGACATCATATTTTTCCAAATAAAATATTTGATTAATAATATAATTCTTTTTTATTCAATTTACTTCTAATTATGTCGCCATTTTCCACAGAAAACCTCTTATTAACGTAAACGATATTCATGCTTCTTAGATAACAAAAGACAATTCATTTTTATTTCAAGAATGACGTCATATTTATTTTCTTTGAATTTTTCTTTTTTTTTTTTTAATTTTTCAACTGAAAATTATGGAAAATATCAGGATTTCCATATTCTGAATTCCAGGATTTTATTTTATTGACAACAGGAAAGAAAAATGATTATTTTTATCGGAAAAATGTTAATTTATTCTGTATGAAAAGTAATGAAATTTTGAATTATTAGGAAAAATATTTGAATAAATCAATTAAAAATTAGCCTATGTTCATTTTCGGGCTTTAACATGCAAAGATTCAAAGATATTAATCCATCCGTTTTAAAGCCAATTTCATTCCAATTTTCGGTCACACTTTCACATTTATAATACATATAAGGATAAGGATTCTTTATTTAAATTAATTATAATAATAATAAATATCCTCTTTTATGATGATCATAATAAGTCATATATTATGTGCGCCATGTACTACACATTAATTATCCTAAACCAATGATAAAAAACAGTAGTTTATAGATATAAAACTTTAACTGTTTAAAATGTGTATTTTTATTTGATGGGGTTAATCAGACTGACTTCTGAACGCCTCAAATTTCATAACACATGGATTAAAAACTAATAATCCTGGATCCATCATAGACAAATCTTAAATGAAATTTCAGTTTTACAATTTGCGGAATCACACATTTCTAAACATCGCACATTTTAAATTTTTACATCGTTGCGTAAGAGAGAAAATACGCTTTTAAATGAAATTTGTTTGATATCTTTATCACAATTTGTAAATAATTATTATTTTTTAAGCTTTATTCCTTTTTTGTCATTGTGGCAACAGAAGTATTCCATTTTTGGACATTAAACATGGACCAATCAGAAAATGAATAAAATAAAATTAGTTGCGGAATTCAACCAATAAAAAGATTCAGATATGCTTCAGATTTCCTAGTTCTCTACCGAGAACAACAACTATTTTCCAAATATATTAAAAAAACATGTACAGATACTAAACCACTTTTTTTCTAGGAAATTGCGATTCCTGGAATTTTTTATATAACGACAACAGCAAAAATGCATGTAACCCATTTTTTAATATGAATGTTTGTTCTTACCATTACATAAAAATTTCAAGAAATCCCAGTTTCCTGAAAAATGCTTTGAAACAGTTCATCTTTTTTCAGTGCAAATGTTTTTAGCTAAAAAAAAAATACGGAATAAGCCAGGAAACTTTATGTTAGCTGTAAATTTTAAGAATTTCAAAATAGGATATTTTATATTAGATTTTTATAATAAAAAAAAGGTTAGTAAGAGAAAACGTTCGAAAGAAACAAAAATATTTGAAGGGATGTTTTGAGAAATACGAATCATTACGGATTTTTGGTGTTAATTTTATCAGTATGGTGCTAAGTTTACCAGTTTATTCAATAATTTTGGAAAAATTGCAAAAATACAAAATCAGTTATTTAATCAGTCGTATCATAAAATCGTTTCATAAATTCGTTTTACAAATTCGTTTCATTATGATTATATATATATATATATATACATATTATTATAACCATTTCTATTTCTATGTTAAAATATATTTCACGACACACATAAATCAATATAATTTTATAATTATGTTTACCCGAGAAGAGCTTTTGCATAGCAAATAGGTGGAATACTTGATGCTACCTGTAATAAATAAAAAAATAACTTGTAAGCATTTTAACATTTTAAAATAATTTTTAAGAATGGATTTTAAATATACATACATATACATACATATTTTATTTTAAAATGTTATAATAAGAAACATTTGAAAGGACTCTAAGAAATTCTTCAATTGTCTCCATGTTCACCAGGCGCACCGGATCGGACAGTGGGGTTGATAGAATAAAAAAATAATTCGTAAAATATTATACAGATCAGATAGTTTCTTTTAACACCGCAAAATGTCTAAAATTTATAAAAATCACAAAAAACAGATTTTTTCAGTATTTCTTAAAATTTATTCAAGTATTGTTGCACCATTTCTAGTAGAACGCTATAGCTACACTAGTATATTAGTAACGTATCAGTAAAATTTCATCATGGTGACATCATATCTTTTACCATTGAGAAATGGTCAATGTTTCTAAAAATTACTAAAAATTTATATTTTTTATTTTTAAAATTTTAAATTTTTTCGGAATATTTCTTTTTTTTTACCTTTATAACAAAAAGTTAAAAAAGAATGATGTATGGAAATATTAAAAAAGGATGTATGACAAAACATTTTCTGTTTTTTTTTTCGCAATTTTTTAAAAATTTTGAATCCTTTGAAGCAGTTAAATATATAGTTTTACCATAACAAATTTTTATCTGTATATTTTTAGTAACTTTATGTAGCTATTTAACAGCATTGCTTTATATAATTATTTTTTTCCTGTATTAAATTTTTGCGTAATATAAGAAATTGAACTCGAAAATATAAATTTTCAGTGGATGAAGCAGTTTATAACTAATAAAATTATACCATTTAAATATTTATGTGTACTAGAAAGCCGCAAATTTTATTCCCCCTTAAAACGCCAGCCAGGTGTTATTTTGACACTGGTCAGTAATATGCAAAAAAGTTTGAAATGAAATAAATGTAATGTGTATCTAAAAAAATTGTTTATCTTTTTTTATAAAATCTATATAATACACTAAAATAATATTATCTCTGTAAATAAATGATTTTACAAGATTATACGAAGTTATATGCAGTACAGACAGATAATACTATATTTGTAAAATAATAATGAATTTTTGTTGAGATATGAACTGCCCATATGTATACCATGTGACTATACATATATGCACACACAAATAATTAATATATCTGTAACATAAGAATATTTTAGCAAGATGATATGAAAATATAAAGAAGAGAAAAAAGTACTTACACTACTTACAGTCATTATACTCATAGTGGATCTATTTTGTGTATTTGACGCACGTCATTCTTTTACAAGAACACATTTTATTTGTGACATTTCAATGGCATTTTTTAAAATTGCATTTCCTACGTTTAGATGGATTTTCAGTACAAAGTTCATCTTTATCTATCCTACTCCTTTTAGTGGATTTTTCAATGTATTAAGCTCGCAATTCATCAGCTAGTTTCTGCATAAAAGTACGTCTCGTATTTTTTCCCATCACAAGTTTGAAAATAATCCAAAATTTTTATTGGAGCAAATTCTAAAATACTGTATAATGCGTGAATCGTCTTGAACCTGTTTTGACAGTACATTGTCTTTTCATTTGGTCAGCATTATCTACGCCAATTTCATAATTTCACATTTCATTTCAAAATAAAGTAATTGAAATTATTACAGTGTCCAACTGACACCAGACCGGCATTATACATAAATGTGCCCGTAAATTAAGTTTGAAAAAACGTAGTTCCTCAAAAATTTCAATATGAGTTCTACCTATATGTTTGATAAAAGTAGAGAGAAATAAAAATGTGCTTTCAAAATTTTAAGATTTTAGAAAGGAATTTACACACTTCGTTGTCGAAATGAAACTGTCCGGTGCTTTAAGTATTTTAATTTTTCGATTGGAAAAAATAAAATACTTTGGAATTTTTTTTTTTAATTTCACAAGTACCTTGGATATATTGCAATAATTAGAGCGTCTTGTTTTTTTTTAATTAAATATAAATATAATCAATTAACAACTCCCATTATTAATTACTTTAAAATATAATACTAGATTTGAAAATACTTCTATGTTATTCTGTATAACTCATTCTTTCAGAAAATAATTAGACACGAAATTGCAAATTTGCGTCGAAAAACAAAGCTCAAAAATAAATTTAAAAAATTTTTTTACAGCATGATAAAAGCCAAACGCAATTAAATTTCTCTTAAAACTTTATTTTTCTTACAATTTTTCTGAAGTATTAAAATCTATTTAAGTAGAAACATAAATGGAATTTTTATTTTAAATGACTTGAATAAAAACAAAAGATTCAAATGAACAACATTCTTAAAATAACTTCCTTAATTATTTCTACATTTAAATTTATTTAAATAAAAGAGAAAGATTTCTTGCTAGAGTTTGAATTCGAGAGTAAATACGCAAAACAGAACTTTTCTAAAACCTAAGAAAAACAATTGAATTTTTCACTGCAAAATAGTTTTAATTTTAATTTTAAAGCGTAAAAATTATTACTGAAACTTAATATTTACACAAGTTATTATGAAGAATACTTTTAAGAGACTGCAAAATAACTGTAATCAATTTTTAAAAAAATATATTTGTAAAAATGCGTTAAATTACAAATCAAATCTATGGATCAAATTATATGTTAAAAAAATGAAAAGAAAAAAAATCGAATAAACATTTAAGGAGAAAAAGATAATTTTCTTGCCATTTCTCAAATAATTTAATGTATCACCAGAGATACTGTGATATTTTTGATTTTGTGTCATTTTTATGTTTTAATTCTAAAAGTGCAAATTTGTGACATAAGTATTAATTTACTTTTGTTTCGAAATGCATGAAACTAGCAGCTGTTGTTTTTCAGAAACTGCTTAATTACATTCAGTTTTCTGTTTTTTTACAAATGCAAAGTATATTTCGTAAAAAGGCTTCAATGTTGACGTTTTTGAACCCATAATTCAAAGAGAGCAGAAAAACCGGTTGAAAAGCAGGAGAAAAACAGGTGATCACATGATGAAAATAGCTTATAACTCAACAGGTAATTTAATTATCGTAAAATGATAAACTGAGTTCGATTCGAAATCGCTTCCATAGTTAGGCCTTCCAATTTTATATATTTCTGTAAAAAAAAAAAAAAAAAAAAAAAAAAAAAAAAAAAAAAAAGAATTTGTAAATGTGTCAAAACGTTTTGCTTTTGTTGAACGGAGCAGTTGAGAACACACTTAAGATATCTATGATCATAGTGGCTTTTATACAATCTTAAATAAGAACAAATATTTTTATTTTCATTATTTTCACAACTTTTTAAAAGTTAGGAGTTTTTATAATTTTTTAGGCAGATTTCGTGCTTAAGACTGACAACGAACAGTCTCAACAAAAGATTATATTTCAATTCCTCCTGAACTACTCATTATTGCTACACGTACCATGTAATGAACTAAGAGTTTTATAATATTTTCCGGATTAACTGAAATATTTCAAAATGTTTTGATTATTACATTTTTTATTAAAAGTTACCATTTAATTTTATATGACTATCTGTTAAAAAATCACATGTAGATTTTTTATTCTTGTTCAGAAGGTAATTTAATAAGGAAAGAATTCTGGAAAAATTGCACTAAAATATCTTTCAAACCTTTTATGTAACAAAATTTATAGAACTCAAAGATAACATAAAATTTGTTTTTTTTTCTATAATTAGCGTTTAAATATAGTGTGACTTCAAAATCCAGCATTACGAAATCCGGCGACATATTCGGCATCAAAAACATTTTTTTTGTATTTCGTCCTTTATAAGTTCAAGCTATGAGAGAAGAAAAATTGCAACGCTTTATGAATTGAAAACTTTATGCTCGAAAATAAAAAAAATAGGAAAAGAATATATGAATGCTTTTTTTTTCTTTTGTTTGAGGCGATTATTTTCAGAACAAATATTCTGGGAGCTGTACCGTTGCTTAACGACAGGAAGAACTTTTGCGAAAACTTTGTAGAAAGTATAACGGAATGTATGGCCGGAACGAATTTTTTGGCAACGGCGTTATCAGTGATTGAAATAATTTTAAGATTTCGAATTTCTCATGAAAAACCTCAATTGCTGAGGAAATTGAACATATAAAATGCGAAAATGCACTAATAGTCAAAAAAGGGCTATGGCTGTTTGGTTATGTATTGACGGAAATCCATAACGAACAATTTTATGGGCGGCGAGAACTCTGACGCTGAGCCAAATGGAGCCACCGATATTGCTAGCAGCAGTTCAAAACAATATGATGAGCAAACGCCGAAAGAAAATATATCACTAGACAAAAATGAATAAATTTTACTGGAGAGTTAAATTGTTGCGTATATAGGGTTCTTCTGATCTTATGGTTGGGCAAGCCCAAAATTAGTCTCTTAAAAAAATAAGAGAATAAGTTCTTTACAAAAACTTCACTGCTACAGAGTCTTCGGAACTCCCAAATATCACCAGATTTTCAGAAATATCTGTGCAAATCACACATACAAGTACAGATATATGTTACAGAAACTCTTTACTCACGTCTCAACACTATATCACATTCAAAAACAGCGTAGATAAATTACAATACTCAAGCAAACCTGCTTAAATAATCTTCTAGTAGCTCACTCAATGACTGACTGATAAATGATAACCACTACCAGTTCGCATCGCTCTCCTATATATAGGCTCGCGGCATGCACTGGAAATTTGTACAAGCTTCTAGAAAAATCCAGAAAACACCGGAGTAACATTCAATGCATCAGTATACTTATAAAAGGGGGGTTACCACAGAAGGAAGGGTTACCATCGCCAACAACCGCCAAGTTTGTCGCCAACTTGGCGATATATATCGCCAAAATTGGCGACCAAAATTAGTTTTTAAAAGGACATCAACTTGGCGATAACTATAATATTTCGCCGAACTGGTGCAGACATTCACTGAAAAATAATAGACAGATTTGCCTGATAACAGAGATAATGTAAAAAAAAAACTAATATTTACAAAATTCGTAACACTATGCTTTAGAAAATTTAAACTGTATTTCTGAAATAAACATTCTTCATTTGTATAAGAAAAGAACATTGTTAAAGCACGGCCAAAAAAAACTGGAGCTAACAAAATTAATATCGATATTTCCGAAAGTACAAGAGAAGAATTAATTTCACTAATTATTAGATTTTTTTTATTGTATAGAAAATACAAATTATTATTTTTAATGTTTAAACTTCTATTTTTCATACATACTTATCACTTAATTATGAAATGAATTATGGCTAACGGCAACATTAAGAATGTAATACTACTTTGGATACTTCTTTAACCCCCTGACTGCCCGGCAAAAGGGTAAAATTGTAATGTTGTTTTCTCTGTAATTTATTAAAAATATTAAAAAAAGATGTTTTTTCCAACCTGATACAAAATATGTTATTATGTAGAGGTGTATAATCTTTGAGAGTATTGATCCTAACTTAGTTTTTCAAAACTGGGTTTTATTTGTAGAATTATATTAATTTAAATATTGCTTATGCTGCAGTGAAACCTGCAGGTTAGTGTGCGAAAAAATCAGCCAGCGGCAGTCAGGAGGTTAAAAATCCGACATGGTCTCAATCCCTAAGTTGGCAGATTGTTGAACCTATAATGTATTTTTTCATATATATATATATTACAGTTGCATTCAAATTTATCTACATGTCAGTTAAGGTTCATTTTTAGGTATATGTAAAAACATTAAGAATATATGTGTAGAAACATGGTAGAAGGTATGGTAGAAACAACATAGATAAATTGCTCCTACTCTTCATAGGCCACCGTCTTCTTGTTAGATATGGTATTGTGATGTAGGAGATATCTCTTTAAAGTAAAAAAAAAAAAAAAAAAAAAAAAAATCCATTTTTATCTACACTGCTATAAATCATAAAATACGAGACTCTCTGTAATTTACACAATTTCTCGATTAAATGCATTCGCCCGAGATTCTTGATCAACTTTTCATCAACATTTTTCTTATATTATATCGAATTCCCAGCAGAGATTTCGTCATTTTCGTAAATTTATTTTTGTATATGTGAAAAATTATATTTCAAGATGCACACTTATGGGCCATCCATAAATGTTGTCACTCTTTTAGGGGGGGAGGGGGGGGGTTCATGAAATTGTGATATTTTGTGACAAGGGAATGGGAGGGGGTAAGAAGAAATGTGACATAACACATTTAAACTAATGTAAAAACATTACAAATCAGCAAATAAATTTTGAAGTTTTTTGATAGTGAAGTATCTTGTGTTCACAAAATAAAGATAAAATTTTATGTCAAATAATAATTAAAATTTTATTTCATATTCTAAAATACTACTGCTTTCAATTGCTTTTTCATATTAATATTTTATTACTATTCTCTGTTAATCTTATTTCATATAAAAAAATAAGTATACGAACCATTTTTATTGTTATAGTCACAACTATCCTTGAAACACAACTTAAGTTTTAAAATAAAATTTAAAATATTATCTATATCTCAACTACAAGTATAAGTACATGCAATATTCCGCTCCTTATATAAATGTTTTGCAAGTTTATTAGAAATACTTAAAAAGGAAAATTTAATTTAATTTTTTTTCTGTCGTTGTTGTTTTGTGTTAAGTTAGAAAAATTTGGTAAGGGAAAAATCTACTTCTAATTGTTAGTAAGGATTTTTATCGATTATTTTCCGCTAAATCGTAAACATCTTCTTTTGGACAAAGTAGCAAAAGCTCCTGCAGTTCAGTAAGTATGGTGTTCTTGCACAGTCAGGTTGTCTCGGGTTCAAATCCCAGGCCAGCTAGAAGAAATTGTATAACAAATAAATTATACATAGTTCAAAATTACGCAAAAAATTCAATTCTTTCAGGCTCACTGATGGTTTAGTGATTTACTGATTTTAAAAAGTAATTAAGTTATTGTCCTTAAAAATAAGTTTACAGAGAATAGTATATTTTTAACGAAGTTAATATACAGAGGCCACTGTAAATTTACCGAAGAATTTTTTTGTTATTTCACAGAATCTCTGTTTTTCCAGTAGCTGTAATTTTACATTTGACTTACAATAACACATTACCCGTCAATTCTCTGTAATTTCAGAGAAAAAATGTTTAACACTGATGGCTAATAACTTATGGATAATCATTAAAAAATACTTTTAATTATCAGTTTAAAGCCAGTTTTAAAGTTTGGAAAGGCAACTTTATTCTATGTTACGTTATTTCAGAAATAATGTAACTTGAAAATATAAAGTAACATAAAAAAATAAGTTCCTATATTAAAATAAAAAATATAAATCATTTTCTGAGATGATAAAAGTCAAAATCCATTTTCATTTCCTTTAAAGCTTTATTTTTCTTATACTTCTTTCTAAAGTATTAAAATCAACTTAAGTGGAAAAGGAAATGGGTTGTTATTTTTAATGACTTGAATAGAAACAAAAAAATCAAATGAACAACATTCTTAAAATAACTTTCTTAATTATATCTGCATTTAGAATTTTGAAACTTAAAGATAAATAATGTTAGAGTTTGAATTTGAAGCTAAAAAAGTAAAACAGAATTTCTTTAAAACCCAAGAAAAATAGATGACTTGCTTTTTGGAAAAAGAATTTTTAATTAAGTTTTAAATTTGCAAAATATTATTAATAAAACATAAGATTAATAAAACTATTTATTTTTTTAATATGTATTTATCTGAAATTTTAATTAATACAGTTTAATTATATTGTAGAAATCTGTCTTTAAATCATATCAAAAACTAATATTAATAAATAATTTTTCATTTAAAAAATATACAAGTAAAAGTTTTTAAAGTTGTTTATCACCTGTTTAAATTAATTTGTATCCACAAACAACGATATACAAAATGACATATAGAACGCATTTAATAAAAAAATCCATTTAATAATATTAATTCGAAGCAACAAAACTATGATTTTGCAATATGATCTAGAGATATTGACAATTCAGTTTCCAAAAGTTAATGTTCACTTGAATAAACTTATGGACCTTTGCAAATGTGTTCAATTATGTTCACTCCATCAGACAAATTTTTTCAAAATTATATTTTGAGCTCTAAAAATAGAAGCATATATATATTTCGTCTTTATTCCTTCATAGGTTCTCTAATCCCATACAAATGGGGCAAATGATCTAAATATTATTATTGTTTTAATAGGAGGTATCAAATTATGCTTGAAAATATGTAAATATTATTTTTAATTTAAAACGAGGCATTTCATGTAAATTATATAGCAACAAACAGCACTTTAAGGGCCAGTTTTTTACTCCCAAGGCGCTTGGTCTCTGAAGAGAATCAGATGGTAAATTATTAGATATTTATACAAAAAAAGAAGTGCATTTGTTGTAAATATCATTATGTTAAAGTACGTATGTACGATAATATAGTGCGTATCAAAAGTATATGAACAAGCATATTTTTTAAAATAACAGAATAGAAAATTAATCTAGAATAACGAAATAACTAATAAGCATACAGAATCATAGTAAAAGTTTATAAGAAAAAATAAGTACAACATAGGTTTTGCAGATTTTTTGTAAAAAATAAAATAAATAAAAATAAAGCTGTACAAAAATATATCTGGACAGCGAAGCAAATTACTTCTATTACCACCGTATTTGCTATTCTTATTTTAGTTTGACCGTATTATTATTTTTTCACTTTTCTTTATTTATGTCGAAATCTTCGGAAATTTATTGTTTAGGAGAAATTACTAATCCAATTTTTATCTTCTCAACAACGAAAGAAAAACTGTTAATTACATTACATAAGGTAATATATATACAATTATAAATATTATACAGGGTTAAATTTTATGAAATAACATGAATTGATTCTTTGTGAAAATTGTAAACTTTTAAATTTAAAATCAAGATTTTTCCATAAAATATCGATAAAAAATAATCTAAATTGTTTTCTGGATTATAAATTGCACCTATACACAAATATATAAAGACATGACAATCGTCATTCATTAATTCATCCGCTTTCTCTTTTGTTTGACACACACTTTATGCATGTTTATAATATTATTAGGATGAAATATTATCGCCAGTCACCTAATAAAATAAAATAAAATGAAATAAATATATTTCAAATAACTAAATTTCTGAAACAAAGTGTTTTATATTATTAAAACACAGAAACAAACAATCACCAAATATTACAGCAATGTATTTTTTTAATATAAGAAATGCATACAAAAAATTCAAAATAATACCACTAATTTCAAACCCGCATTCGGAAATTTCAGTATCCATAATTTGGAATTTAAATCTGTTAATCAAATGTTCAATTTTCTTCCAACAAAGGACATATTGAAAATTGACAGAAATACCATAAAAAAGCATTATGGGACAAAACATAATGTTCTGTATTTTTCGATTGAATGAAATAAATTTAATAAAACATTATATAACTTAATTCGGATACATCACAAACAGGCTTACTTAATTTCAAGCAAATCGTATGCTTTTTGTGGCTGTTATCGGGAAAAAAACATACATACAATCATAAAGAAAGAAAAAAAAATCGTGTTTTCACAGCCAATCTTCACTATGTTTCACCAAAAAACTTCGTCGGACTTTCTTTTCTAATAAAATGTTTTGGGAACCATTATATATTTGTTATAACTGTTTTATTCATTTTTCCGACTGATATGAAAAATCATGCTTTTCTAAGCAGCTATAACCACCATCAATTACAATTGCTGAAAAAAAAATATGCTAAACATTTTTCTCTTATAATTTTTAATCAATCCTCTGTAACTCCTTACCTAAGTAATTTTTTCTTAACTTGAAAACAAATACAAAAATAAAAAAAATAAAAAAAAATAAATTAAAATACAAAAAAAATAAAAATAAAAATAAATCAACGGTCAAGTGCGAGGATTAACTGTATGATCATTTTAAATCACTGCTGGACACAAAAAATAACTTATTCGCACGCACTTAAGAAGTAAACTCAATATTTTTTTCTGGTGAAAAACTTTGAATGGATTATGTAACTTGTTGTTTATCATGGTTGACTCAAATTTATGTTCGGAAAAAAGTGTTTTTATTACTATGATATAATACTACAGGCTTATTTTTTTATGATTGTGTTATATCTTGATAGTGAATTTTAAAATAAATTATTAGAAATAACAGAACCTGCTTATCATGAGCTAATCAACGCTCATGATAAGCGTTGGTCACGTAGCGTGGATAAGCGTTGGTTAACCTCAGGTATACTTAGGTTAAAATGTATAGAGTTGTCACTTAGCAGGAGTCCCAGCACTTAATTTACGCCTTAACAAATCAATATGTTGATTATTATTAATGAAATCCACCTATTACGAATTCCCGCTAAATCGAACAATCTTTGGTTCCAATTAGTTTGGAACAACTTGACTCTACTGCACATTACAATGCTTACTCAAATTTGGCTACGTTGTACTCCATCAGAATTTCAAAACTCAGTTTCAAATAGCCCTTCAGCGGATTCCATCATCTAGCAGACGTGTACTTGAATAGTTTTATGCTCTCCTGCATATGATTTATAGTGTGTATACACACCAAGTAATATTGAGAAGTTAGATCTAACTATAAATCACATGCCACAACTGAAAACGCTATCTAATGATCTTTGGTCATAGACTTTACTATCATGTGTTCTATGCATCTCTGTATCTGAACGATAAATTTGATGTGCACAATATTCTACCGTCAGCATCTTATACTTGATCTTTGAGATATGTACCAATTTAAATATCGTAATATCACAGTAATTTAATGTCACAGTAAATAAATAATGTAACAGACAATTGTTTATTTTCTAAGTGAACTGTAAAGTAATAGACTTTTTTGAGAGACACTCTAAATGAACGATATATGCTACACAATTTATTTCCTCTAAGAAATATGTCACTGTAATCATCACTACCATATATATCAAGTGAATGCCAATGTACCAATCCCAGTATATTAAATGAAATATATGACGCACAGATAGACACATCAAATCTAAAAACACTTTTCGATTGCGTTGAAAAGTGTTTGTGAATTCAAATTGTTTTAGATTTTAAATTAATTTTTTCTGCTATCAGTTCTCATATTCAAATTAAGAATTAAGTATATGTTACATAGTATAACATTTATTTTTACGACATCCTAAGTAATGTTACAATGTAGTTTTATTTTATTCCCAAGTTATCTTAAAATTAATGTTTCTTCCTTATCTATGAAGAAAAAAAATTTACATGATACGCAAATTGTGAACATTATTCATTGTTTTATACTTACAAAATAAGTGTTCAGTTTAGAAAAATGATTTATAATTTGTATTTGATGATTTAACACAAAACAAGCAAAAGATTGTAATCAAAACCATCTACTACAACTTCTAGTGTCCGGTTTTAGATTTCTGATTTTCATCGTTCGTGTAAAGCAATTTGATATTAAGAAATTATATCTATGTCGTATTATTAAAAATATGTTTCAAAGTATTTACACCTTGAACAATCTCTAAAAAAAATTTTAATTGTAAATTTTTCGTAGCATATGAACTATTATTCGACATTTTGATAGTTTTTTACGAAATTAGAAAATTTCGGCAGTATCTACTTTGAATAGCATTTCAAAAACAAAATTAGAAGTAAAGACAAGAAAAACAAATAAGCAAATAATTTATCACTGTTTTTATATTTATTTCTCATCTAATAAATACACTAGTTTGAATACATTGATGTGTTACCCTAAATTAGATTCACTTAACATGCTAAATACCTTTCTATGTAGGTGTGATAATCAAGTCGAAATGTGTATATCAAATACAAATGTTTTGCTTAATAATTTTACTAAACCATTTGAATAACTTTAATTAAGTCAGAAAGCACTAAATCTTAAGTTACTGAAAGGAGAACTTAATTAATTATTTCTAACTGCGTGACAGGCTATCACGAAGTTGCTAGAAACCACACGTTCCAAACACAATATTCCATTAAATATTCCTGTTTGTATGGTTAACAACACCTGATTCCAAATTTGTGTTACGTACATTTATGAAAGTTTTCATGACCGAAAGAAAATCGCTAACAAATAACTCAGGACTGGGTTATTATTCAATAACTCCGGTTAATGTCTAAAATTCAACTTAAAAATTCCTGACATTATAATAGGATTGGAAATTTCTTTTAAATTGTCCTATATACTTAGGTTAAAGCATATATTTTCAGGATATTTCGTCAGTTGTTGCTAAGAAAATTACTTCTGCAATCTACGTAAATGTTCAAGAGCCAGCGAGCAGTAAGAGTTTAAGTAATTTCATAATATGTTTATTACTACAATGTTTATATGAAAATTTACTTGTCAAATATTCTCGGATTTTTTTATGTATTTTTTTATAAATCAATTTTAAAAAGACGTTACACTAAAAATCACTTGAATTAAGTAAATTATTGCAATCGACTAAATCGTCATTCATTAGTATGAAAATTCTAAATAGCCTAGTGTTTTATTCATGAAAATAGAAAGCAATCCTAAAATAAAAACGTTGCTTATTTTTATTTAAATAAAACTACTACTTTAGTTTTAAAAATTTTATATATTTCTTTTCTTTAATTTTCATGCATGACTATTAATATTCATCTAATTAAAAGAAAATATTTTATTTAAATGAATTTCATTTGCAGTAAACAAAAACACTATTTTAAAAGTGGTTTTTAAAACATTTTTTTCAAAATTTATACACATATTTTTTGAGTTCATAAAACGCTTTAAACTGTTCCTGTATAAACTATATCACTATTATTTTTAATCCAATGATACTAACTAGTAAATTTCACATATTCAAATTCTATAAATATGATCAGAAGGGAGTTCCTATTTTAAATTAATTCAATGAATGTACTGAATTGTGAGCATTTTGAACGAATCGTAAGTGGAAGGTTTATAGGATAGTTTGTTTGTTTCTTATAAATTTGTTTAAAATATTCTGGTGAGTTTTGACATGACTGATTAAAATCTATTTGTAGATTTTGTTCAGCTAACATTTTGGATCGTTATTTTTTCACTTAGAACTCACTTTCGATAACTTTATTGTCCGTAACAATAACTATACGTTACGTTATCTTTTGTTATACCATGTCATGGCTGACCTAACAAGAAATCTGTTTGTTTCACCCTTCCGGTTCTGGTGTACTCTTAATAGTATATGTCTGTTAATAGATTATTATTATCTTTTAAGAAATATTTTTGCTACTGTTTACATGTAGCAATGATTTCATTTATGTTTAGCCATTTGGTAATAATAATAATTGTTATTTATTGCTTACTTCTCTTTGTGCTGTTTGCGATTCTCTTCATTTAAACACACATTTTCTCTTTAAATTTTAACACGAGAGAACTCGCGCTTTCCCAAGGTATAAATGTTTTTGACTTTATCACCAATAAAATCAAATTAAAACAGTCGTTTTGTTTAGACGTAGACAATTCTTACAAATTTTGCGATAAAATAAGTTAAAGATTACTTTAAAAAATTAGTGGTTGCAAGTGTAAAAACCATACGCACTCCGGGTCTTTTAGGCCCTGCGCGCTTCCTCCCGAGTTAAATACAATTTACTTTCTTGAATGAATGATGTACAATAATGAGCAAAAAGTATCTGAATGTTATAATATAAGATAAATCTTATTGCAATGAGATATTTGCTAAAATCTTATTAAACTAATTATCTTACTAAAATTAATTCTTAGCCTATTGCCATATGAATATGAATTGAATAAAACGCAAAATAACAACATTAGTTATCTTTCAGACCATGAAATATTCATTAAACAATAATGAATCTATTTGAATAGCTACTGACAATGATATTAACGTGAAAGCTATTTCTAAAAAAAAGGGCCCAAATGGGTTAAATTTTAATCATAAATATGTATTATAAACTAGCAGTACCTCACGATATTGTTCGTGTTTCTTGAGACAATATATCGAGATTTTTTTTATTTTTTTATTTTTTTATTCATTTCCTTGTACTCTAATCTAAAATTTTGAAAATTTTCAATCGCTCTTCAATGCGTACCAAACAGGAGATGCAAGAATATAAAGAAACATAGATAAATTAAAGTCACCTTTTCGTTCTTTTAAAACCTTACGTAATACGTACTGAAGCAGTCAAAACCGGATGACAGAAAACAATGCCCAAAATTAGAATGTTACATTCTTATATTTTAATTCTAAACGCCAACACTTTTTTTATATTTAAGATATTTTATGGATTTTTCTTAAAAAAAGGACAAAAAGCGTTTTTATATAAATGATAACAATCACACTTACGAATAAAGTTTAGAAGTTACTTTAAAAACTATACATCCGCGATTAGCTATATATCAAGAGTTAATTCCAAAAAAATTCTCAAGGAACTTAGTCATTCATAGCAATCTTTGCAATGACAAAGCCTTATTTCTTTCACAACAAACTCTCTAGTCTAAATTAACTGAATGAATATAGTAATTTTTGAGCACATTTTACGAAACATAAGTGAAAATTTTATACAATAATTATTTTTATTATATAGTCCTTAAAGTGTTAAAAATATTTTGGCTCTAGTTAGAACCAAGATTTGGTTCTCAGTAGCTGTCACCACAATATGGTGGAATCTAGTACCAACTTTTGGAGATTTCTATTTCAACCTTGTTCTAACAATTGTAACTATGCTTCAACGGGAGCAACAAATATTGGTTTAAGATTTCACCATCTAAAAGTGGCAGCTATTGAGCAAAAAATTTGGTTTAAAATAGAACAAGATTTTTAACAGTGTCTTAACATTGCTGATTAAATTTTTTTAAATCAATATGTAGATTTGGTGCTTCCAACTTTTGCGATTGTAATATTTTGAACTAAAATTCCACTTCGATATTTTTAAAGTGCGTAGGAATAACTGTATGTTTATGTGTGCAATACCATGTGATGGCTAAACCACCTAGGATTTTTTTCCTAATCTGAATCATTATTATATATTACAAATATTATCAATCACATTAAAAAAAATCTCGAGAATCACTTGTGACTATTTTTGCGCATGGAAATAAAATAAAAATCATACTTAGTAAATTGCTTTTTATTTAAATTACGTTTTCGATTTCAGAAAGAATCATAGAATTAAAGTTTCAGATAAAATATACATTTTTACTCTTTTAAAATAGTTCTAAATTAATCTTAAGTGATTGAGGTTATTTTTAAGTATAAAAAAGAAAATTTTTGACACAGTTCTGAAACTTTCTTGTTATATGTATTAGCATCGAAAATGCTTAAATTTAAAGAAATAAAATGGGTGTATTTTCTTTTTTCGATAACCACAAATTATTGTTCACATAAGTTTGTCAAAATTGGCTTTTTGTTGCGAATTTCTTGACGTAAGTTTGCTTAGAGTTTGTTCTTAGATAGTTATAATTTATATTTAAAAGCAACATATTTATCTCTGAAGGAGAGAATTTATTTGATTCCAAATTATTTCAATAAATATGTTCGAAAGTCTATTAATTTTATGCATATGTCAAGGAATAAATAAGGAAATTTTTTAATTTTTTAATGCATAAAATATTATTTTGAGAGCTACTTAAAGCAAATTTAGTTTATAATGTAGTTAATAATATGTCATTTTGTAATAATTGTAAGTTACCAGGCATCCTTGAAAATAAAGTATTGTGGAATAAAGTACATTATATTCATTTAATTAACGTGTGATAAACTTTTAGAGCGTTTAGGTGAGAGAAATAAGTGGTTTTAGGGAATAAAACTATATTGCCGGATGTTATTTTCCCCCCTGATCTATTTTTTTAAATATCCCTAATTATTGAATTTTATTTAAGAAATAAAGTAATAGTTTTTGTTAAAAATGCTAAGAAATGATTTTTCTTTTCATGTATGATAATCACTTAATGAATTCCAAAAGCTTTATTTATTACTTACCTGGTGCACTTAATGTTGAAAGTTTTCCACGTGAATCGTCTAAAAATAGTTTTTTATAATGTATTAAATAAGGGCAAAAATCTATACGCATAAACTTACAACGCATACATAATACACGCGATACTTTTTACAATAATTGAGCATTAAATAAATACGCTTATGATAATTACATTCTGAGTAAAAGATTTAAATCTAGAAAAATATTCCGAGCTAGCAGTTATTTTTTCTAACATAGTATTTATTTTTAACACGAAGCTTTTAATATAATTGTATATTAAATCTCGTGTGGATTTTTATTATGATTAATGGATCTTTGGTAGCGTATTTTCCTGGAATACAAATAAATATCTGTCTTCGAAGAGTTTTACAATAGAGAAAAATTATTATGTCGTTTATTATACTTAATTTTACATTTTAAGTCTACACAATTTATGCACATATTGTATCCTTTTCTATGAATCGCTGCGAGATTATTCATTTCGGTAGCAATTTCTTCCTCTTTTATTTTTTCCGGTAAAATCCCTGATTAAAAATACATATATTTCAAATAAATATTTAAATCTTAATCTTTTTGAGTAAAAATTCTCAATCAACACGCTTCTTACAGAAAAAAAATGACAAATCTTTAATCAAAAGAAAAAAAGAGATACTATAAAAACCTTAAACGTTTTGTTAGGCATGTTTTCAAAATCTTTTAAAAAGGCTTGACAAGATGTTACTTGTTTAAATGTGTAAAGGAACTTATATCCTTTGAAATAAATAACGACTTTTAGAAGTAAATGACAAGTTTTAAAAAATCGCTTCTCTTTAATTTAATTTAATTTTATCTTCTACTAATCGATTTGAAGCGGGATTATAAGTAAAACAATTGCACCAATCGAAGTTCCATATTACTTTTCGTGGGAAATTACACTTGTTTCAATGTCCGCCTCCTGAGACAACTGCTCAGAAGGTTGGTTATAACCCCTGTTATGGCTACATAATTTTAGTCTAAATCTACCATCTCACAACAGAGTTTTTTTTATTTATAGGTATTTTTTAGAAAAATTTTACACGCTATTAAACCAAAATGCTTCAAAAGTTTAAATATATCCATTTACCGTCATGCAACAAATAATATCTTGGTCTGAAATCAACCAATTTATTTGTAATCATGTGTATCTAATACAGTGGCATTTCAAAGAATATAAAATGCTCTTAACTTTAAAAAAAAATATTTTTTTTAGTTTTTTTATTTGTTTTATTCATTTTTTATGTAAGATTATACAACCCTTGGCAAAAAGTTTCTGATCACTGTTATCAAGTTTATGAGTTTTGTATTTCGAAGCGTATACTTCGCGATTCAAGAGCGTAGGAACATTTTGCAATAAGCCAAATAAAAGAAAGAATGTTAAAATATAAATAAAAAGTGAATTCAATATTGCAATCATATAATTTATAATTATAATGCAGGCAAAAATGTTTCCTCGTGAGAAAAAAATATCCGATCAAGATCGAAGTTGGAAAATAGTAATCGATCACTGAGAACAAAAGTTTGAAATTTGCATATTGAAGATAGATTAGAGTGCCTGCGCATGCGTATGATATATGAATCCTATTTAAAAGAAGAAATCTTCCAGTTGCGAGATCGAAAGCAGCTCTGAAGTGCTGGAAAATGACTCGTGTGAAAAACCTGTCTTGCGATTTAAAAATCCGCATTATTTAATTATTAGAAGAAGTAAATTCACAATGGAAAGTGGCTGATTTATGAAATTGTGCTCAAAGTACAGTATGCAATATTTGAAAAAAATATCAGTTGACTAATAGCGTGGAAAATTTACCTCGAAGTGGATGACCACGAATGTCAATACTTAGGAAGGAAAAGAAAACTTGTGAAAATATCGAAAAGAAAGCGGCGAGCAACCTCAAAACAACTTGATTCCGAATGGTCTAAGTATAACGTAAAGGCATGTGACCGCAGTAAGTAATCATCTAAATGTAGTAAGATTTAAATCTTGTAAAATTAAAACAAAATCTTACATGATAAAGGAGCATAGAAAAGAGCGCCTGCAATGGTGTAAAAAATATGTGCACTAGTCATTTGATACATGAAATAAAGTTATTTTTAGCAATGAATTTCGCATATCTATCGGTAAAAGTGATGACTGCGGAACATTTGTTTGGAGGAGAGTTGGTGAAAAGTTCAATGATAAGTGTATTAATACGAAGACTAAATTTTCACCTGAATTTGCAGTTTGGAGTTGTATTACATCACAAGGCGTCGGCAAGTTGTGTATTGTGTTACGTACAGTAAGCTTTGAAGTTTACACTGACATTTTAGTGGATCTTTTGATTCCCAGCATCGATCAATAGTTCGGAAATCATAATGACTTCCTATTTCAACATGACAATTAGCTCCCCAACGCACCAAATCAATGAAGAAATTTTTACAAAATGTAGGTAATATACCAATTCAAACCAAGACGTGACCGCCTCAATAGTCCGGATCTTAATCCCATCGAAGATATGTGAAATATATTAAAAAGTAAAATCGATTTTCGATGAATTACAAATGCCATAGAACTTACGTAAAGCTATGAGAGAATGCCGGGGTGAAGTTGCTCCCAATGAGTGGAAAAATCTTAATGAGTCCAGTCCACTAACAATTTCGACTGTCATACGAAATAAACGTGGATTTACGAAATATATAATTACAGTGATCGGTTATTTTTTTCCAAATCAAAGCATGATCGGATAATTTTTTCTTTGGTGCCTAAATTTCAATCACAATTTTTCTGTTTATAAATTGATGAATGGTGATTTTTCTTTATTGCATATTGTTGTTCATTATATGTATCACAAATGTATTATCGCTAATAGTCGTTTCATTTTTATGCAGCGAGAATAAATAATCTTTTCTTACAAAAGATGGTAGTGTTGATGTAATGATCGGAAACTTTTTGCCAAGGGTTGTATTGTTCAAAATCAAAAGTTATAAATATACAGCTAACTGTAATTTGCTTATAATTTTCAAATAAATATTTTCTAGCAGAAAAAAATATATATAACAATAAACGAATGAAATGATACTTATCTATCTTCTTACGCAGAAATCGTGTGGTTGTAATGATAATTGTCTCAAAATAATCTGTGTAAAGTTTTTGAGATATAATGTAAATGTTCATGATACATTAGGAAATAATGAAAGATACAGCATTATCAAATACGAAAACGTTTGAATAGGGTATTAAGTTTTATTCAGATAATAAGTTGAAACTATTGTTAATAAATTGAAGTGAAAAAATTCTTTAAAACACCATAAAATAAATTAAATTGCGCAAGGCATTTCGACAGATCTTAGCTTTCTCCGTCAAGATTCGTTCATATTGTTCTATTTCCCGCCTTTTGATTTCAGTCGTGCCGCAACATTTATAGTAGACTCACGTGTTTTTGTGCCTGACGAAGAAAGAATAAGTTCTTTCGAAAGGTCTTTCACAATTTAATTTATTTTATGGGGTTTTAAAGAAGTTTTTCAATTAAATTAAACTTTGCTGCTTTTGTGCGCTTTTCAAAATTATAAATCTAAAACCAAACTAAGTTTCATAAAAAAAATTTATGCAATCCGGAAATAACAGATAAAATGTCATATTTACATCAAAATTTATTTGTAAAATTATCAAGATACTAGCTATATATTAATAGCATGTAAATTAGATTGAAGTTATAATGTGTGGTTATATTAAAATAAAAATTAATGCAGAATATTTTTATATATTTATTTCTCTGTATTTGTGTCTATCTATCTATATGTCACTCTATATATTAAGATGTGAATTTCAAACCTCATTTAATCCAGAATTTTAAAACATACGGTTTTCTATATCAATTTATTGTATAGATAAAACACCTAAAAACACAAATGTCTGATGAAACAGGTGTTACCCTGTATTTGTATTATTTTAAAATCTGGATTTAGAATGAAAAACTATGGATATGATCAAACGCTTTTGAGATTTCCCTAAATTTAATTTTCTATATAATTTGAGTTTCGGAAATCTGTACTCATATATATATTATTTATTGAACACTTGATTCAGATATAAATTAATGTTGTTTTTTATCAGGCAGATTTTAAACTTAACAAAAAAAAATATTTTAAAGGACATTTCCTGGATACATATTTCATATTAAATCAAGATAAACCTTTCAAATATAGATAATTAAATCTATCTGTCTAAGTGAAATATGACAAGAAAGTTGGGCTGAAGCTGTAGAAATACTAGAAAGAACCATGTGAGAAGATAAAAGTCAGAGCTATCACACTTAAGGATATATGAAATCAACTAACGTTAATCTTTAGAGACTTTCCGTATATCTTTCTAATTTTCAGAACTTTGTCAACTTCCCTTTTTGTAGTTACTGATAAAGATCTGAAAGAATTATTGCTAAGATGATAAGACTAAATTTATGTCTGATATCAGATTAATCATGAAAAGCTTAAATTCAAGAAATTGTTCGATTCGCAACAGTTTTATTACTTTAAATAAATGTCATAAACTTTCAAAATATTAACTTTATATTCTATGTCGAATTGATAAATAAATGTAACGTGTCTTATTCTACCTTAAATTAAGTGCTAAATTTCATTTTATAATCGTTTTTCATAAAAGGTTATAAAAAATTAATAAGGTACCCTGGGGTAATAACGCCACGTTAAGGTTCTACCAATTTTCACGACTTAGTTTTAGATTGTATTTTTCAAACAAATATATGATTTGATACAGCAACTCATTGACTATCTATATAAAAAAAATTAATAGATTTGTATTCATAAAACGTAATGGCGTGTTTTCTTGACCAATGCTATTTGGCGTTATTACCCACCTATATGGGTAATAACGACATGCAAACAAAACTATGAAATAAGATGGAATAATTGCATGTAGATTGCCCAATTCTAAAAATACAAACTCTACAAAATTAGAAATTGACAAATTGTATTCTAAGCTATTGAAAATGTTCAATTTTTTGTGAAAGTGTAAGAAAAATAAAGGTGTGGTGTGTGTGTGGGGGGGGGGAGGATGAGGCAAAAGAATACCGACCGTGAGCTTCTTTCTGCTTAAAAAGGACCGCTTAAGTAGAATTATTAGAAACATTGCACAGTTTTAACTGTGTTTATTTGAATCAGTATTTAGGATGAAGCTCGGGTATTAATGCCCGGGTATTAATGCCAAGGATTGGCGTTATTACCCCATTATAGTTATTGCGCTGTACATTTTAAATTACAAATTATCTCGAGAAGATATCCAAAATCTTCAACAACATTCTGAAAGTCCATGAAATGCACTACAAATTTATGTAATTAACAAAGTATTTCCGGATAAAAAAATAGTCTGCACATTACAAAACGTATTTTGCAAATTTTAGATCAAGCGTTAATTTTAGTTGCTTTGAAAAACAATAAGACCTAAAAATGAAACAAATTAACTTCAAGCTGTTTTTTGATATTTATATGACTCAAAACCCTTCTGCGCAGAGCACATGGGTGTCATTTACTTGATTATTTCATAATTATGCAAAATATAAGCACTTGGCGTTATTACCCCGCCTGGCGTTATTACCCTAGGGTACCTTATTATGAGTGGTATCTTGCAATTAAGTTTGAAAGAAAATGTCATATAATAAGAGAGGGAAAGATACATCTCATGATATCTGTAAGCCCATAATAAATAAAGTTAAACAATAATGTAAAATACGTTTAAAATTACTATTGTAGTTCACAATTAATTTTTAAAAATGAAATAAAAAATTCTTTAAAATTGATATATTGTTGATTGTTTACTAAGGAAAGGAACATCAATATCGAATTAATACAATTTTTAGCATCTTTTGGGATTCAATTTTAAATATTTGGTATATAAAGATTTATCGGTTTTAATTTAATATATACATCAATTTAATATCGCATGTTTCATGAAATTTCAATATAAAAATACGTTTATACGTCACCCCATATAATAATGTAAATGTGTGATATAACTTAAAATATAAAAATATATGTAATAGTTGAATAATGGTGTAATACAACAGGACGCTAAGTGTTCATAAAATTTTGTCGTACGTAAATTAATTTCTACAGCTGAAAACAAATATTTTAAAACAGAATTTTAAAACTTTAGATAGAGATATTTAGGTGTATTTCTTTAATTATTTTCATCAATATTTCCCAATAATGATCGTCATAAAGTTCTCAGATAATAATTGTAAATTTGCTTTTAAAATACATAAAAAGTCAGTTTTCGTATTAAAAAAATAATAATAATAACATACACATTCAAGGCATGTCATCTCATTGCAAGATCAACAAGAATCTTATAATAAGCTGCTTTCTGTATCATTCTATAGTCTAGGTAAACCTACACAGAAAAAAAAAAACCATCACACAAATGTCTTTTAGAACAGGTTTTATGCTGTATTTATAGCATTTTAAAATCTTGGTTTACAATGAAAACCTATGGACGAAATCAAAATAGATTTCCTTTAGATTGATTTTCTGTACAAGTCGGGTTTTGAAACTCATGTCCCTCATGTAATATATATACGTATATATATATTACTTAAAGAATACTTGATTCAAATACAAATTAAATTAAATTTTTTATCAAAACGATTTAAGACTACGGGAGAAAATAATTTCCCTTAAAACAAATTTCAGCGATGTACATTTCACATTAAAGCAAAAAAAAAAAAAAAAAAAAAAAAAAAAAAAAAAAAAAAAAAAAACTTTCAAATATAGATAATTAAATATACCTGTCTAAGTGAAATATATAGAGAAAGTTCAGTAGAAGTTATAGAAGCACCTAGAAAGAGCTATGTGAAAAGATAAGCGTCACAGATTTCACAATTCAAGACATAAGAAATCAACTAGAGATTTCTCGTAAATTTTTCTAATTTTCAGAACTTAGTTCACATTTTTTGTAGTTATTAATGAAGATCTGAAAGAATTATTGCTAAGATGTTAACGACGCAATTTATGCCCGATATCAGATTGATCATGAAAAACATAAATTCAAGTTCGACTCTTGACAGTTTTATGGCTTTAAAATAAGTGTCATAAGCTTTCAAATTATATCCTATGTAGAATTAATAAATAAAGGTTACATGAGTTATTCTATCTAAAATTAAGCGATAATTCTATTTTATCCACACATGTTGTTCAAAAAAGTTTGTAAAAAAAAATTATTGTTGAGATTGTTATCGTATAATTGTATTTCGAAAGACAAAAATCATATAGCAAGGTAATAAAAGTTACTGTTCATGATATGGTTAAGTCCGCACTAAATCAAGTTAATCAATAATGTAAAATATATTGAAAGTTTTATTCTAATTCAAAAATACTTTCCAAATATGAAATGAAATTTTCTTTCGCGAACTGTAATGTTCCTGCTTATTTATTAAAGAAAGCAATATCAATATCGAATTAATACAATCCGAAACACCTTTTGGGGTTCAATTTTAAATATTTGATATAAAAAGATTTATCTGTATCAATTTAATAAGTACATCAATTAAATATCTTAATTTCATGAAATCTCTATATAAAAATACTTTTATAGAAGATGAGTCATAAATATCGAACCAATAGTCTATCTCCTTAAATATTGCCCTTAGACCCATAATTTCAACTGCACAAATTCATAAAAAAGTTAAAAATTTTTATAAGATAAGTTGCAACTCCACAGGAGTCTATTTAAAAAATTACAAAAATAAAATTATTATACGACCCCCGTAGGATAAAAATTCCAATAAGTAAAACTTTGCTCATCCAGTCATGAATTAGACACAAAAGATTGCATCCTCATATCTTGACAACTAGCATATTTATAGCCATTTAAATAATTCATCGGGTTTTAAGAGAATAGGCACAAATTGAAATGCGCGCAATTCAAGAAACAATGTTACTTTAACTTTTATAATAACACGTAAAAAAGCTATCTTTTCAGTTAGAATTTCGATATTTTTTTCTTTTTTTTGTGATGGTTGGTCAAATGTTTTGCATCACACTCTAAAATTTCTCATAAAATTTATAAAAGTTTCAAAGGATTAGTACTAATTTAAAAGGGATAATTTAAAATCGTTATAACTCGAAAGATTATTTATAGAAATTCAATTTCTTTCCATTTCATTAAAGATAAACATCTAATTTTAGTTTTGTTCCAGGGTTATTTTTAATATTAATTTTAAAACTATTAAAAATATATTTATGTAAAAAAATGATATAATTAAAAAAAGTCTTATTTTCGAAAGTAAATTTTTTTTTCAAATTTGCCGAAAATCACTAATGCAAAACAAAAAAAAAATGACATATTCCATGCTTTTCCTTTTTTTTCTTCAACAATTCTAGACTTTTAATAATTTAAAGAAGAGAAATGGTGGGGAAAAAACTCATCATGCAGAAAAACGAATTTAAAGTTTTAAGTAAAATTTGGTTCCTTAAAAAATGTTTAAATGCTTTTCAATAAATTGGAATTATAAAGTAAATTCACCTTTCTGTAGCTAAAACTTCCGATTGAGTTTAACTTTTCTCATTTCCATGATTTTTCTGTGCTGTTTAAATGTACGTCAGTTATTTAAAACAATGATTTTTTTAAGAGGCGTATTAAATCTTTTTTTATAAATTTAGCTTTTACAGTTTCAGGTTTATTATTGTCCTGGAGATATTGTTAAAAAAATTTGTATTCTAGCTCAGGCCGGACCAGAACCGAGACATTACTTTTTTTCTGAAGTCTCGCCTGACCGGTCCTAACGTATTATTCATACCGGTGGGCTCTGCTTCCTTCTTCCTGGGTCTGCACTTGACGAAATTTTTAGTCCCGGTAGCGACACAACACATATTAAAATTACTGTCTCCGACTGATCAAATACGTGCATAAAATAAGCAAAATTTGGCTCATTAAAAAAAATCAGTTTTGAAATCGCCTTTATTTTACAAATAAATAAATAAATAAATAAATACAACTTTAAAATTCATTTTTTAAGAACAGGATATTCAAAGTCTGAAATACTAAATAAAATAAATCTAGTGAAAAAATCTGTCTATGGTGGAATTCTGTCTAAAACGGAAAATTTATTGATCCCTGCAAAATAAATATAATAATACCTGAGAAAAAAAATAAACTTCATTTAGACACCTCCTAAGTAGGGCATTTGCCTATAACGTATTTTTTCTTTCTTGTGTGATTTCGTCTTAAAAGGTTTTACTGTATACTATTTTTCGAAGTCTCCATATAATAGAAAATGGATTAATGATATTAAAATATAAGTGAAACATTTATATATAAATAGAGATTCATTGATAAGATAAATATATGGCAGTCTTTGGCGATTCTTTAATAATAAAAGGTATAAGTATGAAAAACGAAAAGCTATAATAAGTATTTTTGGTCAGAACTCCTCCATACGAAAAAAAATACCATACCGAAGTAAAAAATTAAAATATTATGAAGAACGACTGTTATTTAAACTTTTATCCAGTCCGGTCCGCGTTATGATTTTAACATTTTTATGGGCCGGGCCGAACCTTTTTCACTATGGGTCGGTTTGGGACCAGAGATAGATATTATGACCCATGCAGACTCCAGTGCAGACTACCAAAAAATTTTAAAGCAAGTTTAGCTGTAAATCAATACGCTGCTTTTTTATGTCCAAATAATTTGTTGACGATCCTCCATCTTGCTTTGAAAATAAGTCAAAAACTCTTCTTTTACACATGTTTGGCAGAAAAAAAATGCATTTTATTGCGCATTTGTGTACAAACGGAAAAAACACAATTTGTGCATATGATAAAAAAGAATAAGAAAAAGTGTTTTCTTCAAAGAAAATCATTTTCAGTAGGGGATATGGTTTCCACGGGCGGCCAGCAACGTTGAACACCTTTGAGGCATGGACTCAATGAGGATATTAATGACGAGTTGGGGTATTCTGCCCCACTCTTCCAGAAGAGCTCTTTCCAGTTCTTGGTGAGTTTGTGGGGGTTGTTGGCGGCCAGAAACTCGTCTTCCTAGGGCGTCCCAAACGTGCTCGATTGGATTCATGTCTGGAGAACACGCTGGCCATTCCATTCGAACGATTCCTTTCTCGAAAAGAAAATCCTCCACCAAGTTTGCACGATGTGGCCTGCAGTTATCGTCCATTAACACTAGAACGCCCGATGGAGTCCTTTCGACTCCAAATGCCTCTTAAATGCACATATCTCATACAAATTTTGATTCATATTTTTTTTTTCCTTCCGTGACTTTTATTATTTTTATAATCTCTATTTATTTACAAAATTATAAAATATAATCACATTTTCTAAATTATTAGTAGGCTACTACCCCTAGAACGCCCAACGGAGTCGAAACGACTCCAGCGTAAGATAAGTAACTTTCCCTCGTTATTTTCGCGTCTCATGACCTTGGGATTTATAATATTTTCTCGGTTACCAGATGTGTAAATGTTTTTGTTCCTCCCTTCTTTCCACCCCTTTTATTTAGAAAAATGGACAGTGCCGTGCACCTGCGGAAAGAATTGCCTGCTGCTTGCGAAATTCTTTGTGTGTCATTATTCGACTGTCTTTTCGTGTAAAGTTTTATCATTTTACGTTTTATAATTGAGTGACTGTGCATAGCTCTTTTCTAGAAGAATTAACGGCAAAATGTCGCGGAAAAAAAGGTTTAACACCGGATGAAATAGCTGCTTTATTACGAGAGCTTTCAGATAACGAATCTGAAGGCGGTGAGTTATCCGAATATGAAGAAGAAAGTGATAAAATTAATATTGATAATATTTCTTCATCGGATTCCGATGAAAGTGAAGATCTAGAAAATACTGCATCTTATAAACATGGAATTCATTTTGCTCCAGATGGTACGCAATGGAAAATGTTTGTGAATAAGAAATGTCCTGGAAGATATTCAAAGCAAAATGTCATGTGTCAGTCCACTGGTCCCACTATTTATTATAAAAAAAACGTAAAATCTGAAAGTGTTTTGAGTGCCTGGTTATTATTTATAGATAACAAAATGTTACAACAGATAAAAAATTGCACAGAAGCAGAAGCAAGACGTGTTCTTGAAACCGATAATTGGACAGTTACGTTAGATGAGCTCTATGCCTTTATTGGAATTTTATATGCTCGAGGTGTATGTGGTGCTAATGGAATTGGTATTCATTCGTTGTGGTCAAACACATGGGGTTTAAATTTTTGCATTGAAACTATGGGAAGAAATAGATTTTGTGAAATTCTACGATTTCTGAGATTTGATTTGAAATCTACGAGATCTATGAGATTAAAATCGGATAAATTTGGAATGATATCTGATATATGGAATAGGTTAATCGAAAACTGTATTGCCTGCTTCAAGCCTGGTGAAAATGTAACAATAGATGAACAATTATTCCCAAGCAAAACACGCTGTCCTTTTACGCAATTCATACCTACTAAACCGGATAAATATGGACAAAAGTTTTGGCTTGCAGTAGATCTTAGAACGAAGTACTTGTTGAATGGTTTCCCTTATTTAGGCAGAAATGAAGAACGGCCGTCGGACCAAAGTTTATCGGAATATGTAGTGATGCGATTGATGCAGCCGTTTCTAAACAAAGGAATAAATGTCACAGTGGATAATTATTTCACTTCACTGCGTTTGGCTGAACAGCTGAAAAAGAAAGGAACTAGTTTGGTAGGTACTGTGAAAAAAAGTAGGAGAGAAATTCCAAAATCACTGAAAGTTTTGAAAGATAAATTGTACGAGACAAAATTTCTAAAACATGAAGAAACAGATGCTACTCTTACTTTGTATCAAGGGAAGAGAAATAAAAATGTTATCATTCTCAGCACGATGCACTCATCCATTAATATTGAAAATAACGAAAAGAAGACCCCAGAAACTGTTAGATATTATAATGAAACTAAATGTGGGGTTGACATTATTGATCAAATGGTTAGGAAGTATTCGGTGAAGGCACCTTCAAGAAGATGGCCTGTGCATACTTTTTAAAACGTCTTGGATTTGGCTGCAATAAATGCGTGGATCATTTACAAAGAAGTTACTGGAAAAACAAAGCTAAGCAGACAAGCATTTATTCAGTTATTAGCAGATGAATTGCGTCAAAATTATATATCTGCTAAAAATAAAAACGCACGAAAATGTTTCACGGATGAGTCATCAGAAAGAAGATCCCCAAAGAGAAGAAAATGCGAAGTAAAACTGTGTAAAGGCAATATGACTTTCAAAGATTGCATAACATGTAAGAAAATGGTTTGCGGAAAATGCTTAGCTAAAACAAACTATACTTGTAAATCATGCTTGTCAGATAATTAATTTCAATAGATAATGTGAGTATATTTGTTTTGATAAAAATTACTAATTTCATTACACTGTCCATATTAATATTATTCTTCCATTTGTAATATATATATATATATATATATATATATGTAATGTATATATATGAATCTCAAATACAAATGTAAGTGTTATATTACGCGCTTATACTCATTTTCATGTGTTTTGTATATATTTATCTCTTCTAAAACAGACAGGAGTCGAAGCGACTCCCGCGGGCGTTCTAGGGGGTAAAGTGTAGCGGGCGTTCTAGTGTTAAATTGAAGTTATCTCCGATTGCTGCAGCGTAAGGGACTACAATCAGTCTGAGGATCTCATCCCTATATCGGCGACCAGACAGAGCTCCATCTCGAATGATGTAGAGGTCAGTGCGCCCGTCAATGGAGATGCCACCATACACCAACACTCCGCCACCGCCAAATCTGACACTTTCGTGCACGAACGCAGGATTATTCCTACTGCCACGCTCCTTCCAGATGAAAATACGCTTATTATCCGGATGCACAGAAAAACGGGACTCGTCAGAAAACAGAATATTGCTCCATTTATTTCTCCTCCAGTTGACATTCTCGGTTGCCCACTCCCTGCGGTCGCGACGATGCCTTGATGTTAATCTAACACATACCATCGGTCAGCGAGCATACAGACCTACAGCATGGAGCCGGTTTCGAACAGTCTGAGTTGAAATCGTGGTGACTGTAGCCGAGCGAAGGTGTTGTTGGAGAAGAGTAGCGTTCATGTTTCGGTGTCTCCGAGCTGTTAACGCTAAATACCGATCTTCATTGGGCGTTTTTGCCCGTCTACGACCTTGCCCTGGTCTTCGGTCTGCAAATCCACTCTCTAAAAAACGGTTCCAGATCCTGGAAATGACACTTTGTGACACTCCAATGACTTGCGCTACTTCGGCTTGAGTTTGGCCCCCTTCTAACCTATCAACAATTCTCCAAGCTTCTGAATCTGTCAAATGACTTCGCTGAGACATCGTATTCATCGAAACAAAGCAATCACTGAATGCCGATCATCCTTGTCTTCATTCTCTTTTATCCAGTTGAAAGTCAAATTTCATACGTTGCCGCTGAAGCGACGTTTTTGAAGTCGAACTCAAAATTTGCATACTCAAAATTTGCACAGTTTGAAAACCAGAAAAATTTGCAATTGTGATTATCTTCTTCTATTTTCGGCTAGAACAATTTCGTTTATATCTTTATTTTATACAAAACTTCAAATAACCTTTAATTGTTTTGAGCAGTGTATATTGAAATGCAATTGTGTGATATGAATTTACAATATAAAAATATAATAATAGGATAATCATTTAAAATATAAGCTTAGCGTTCATAAAATTTTGTCGTAATTTCTAAAATTAGCTTGTTTAGTGAAAAACAAATATTTTAGTATTGAATTTAAAACTTTTGATAGGTACTTTTTGTTATATTTATTTATCGATTTCTTTTAATATTTCTAAATAATGATCTTCATCTCAGTGCACATATACTCATTGTAAATTCTGTAATGAAATATGTAAAAAGTTAGTTTTCTCAAGGTAATGTTGACAAATTAAAAAAAAATATAATAATCATACACATCCGTGGTATGTCACCTCTATACATAAATTAACTAATCCAGAAGTGTAAAATATACTGTGTTTTTTTTCTTTATCAACCTATAGCGTAGGTAAACCTACATAGAAAAAAATCACAATTTAAAACAGATTTTCTTCTGCATTTACACCAATGTAAAATGTTAATTTACAATGCAAACCCATGGACGCAATCAAACGTTTTTTTTAAATTTTCCCTAAATTTGAATTTCTATATAAGTTGAGTTTTTAAACACATGTTCTCATATATATATATATATATATATATATATATATACATATATTATTTAAAGATTCAGTTACAAATGCAATGATATATTCTATCAAAAAAAATTTATGAATATAGGAAAAAATAATTATCTTTTAAAGAAATTTTCACAATATATATTTCGTACTAAATCAAGATAAAACTCTCAAATATAGATAATTAAATATACCTGCCGAAGTGAAAGATATAGAGAAAGTTGGGTTAAAGTTATAGAAATGCCGAGAAAGATTTATGTGAGAAGAACCGTCTGAATTATTACACTTAAGAACATAAGAAATCAACTAACGTTAATCTTTTGAGACTTTTCGTATATCTTTCTAATTTTCAGAACTTTGTTGACTTCTTTTTTGTAGATACTGATAAAGATCTAAAATAATTATTGCTAAGATGATGAAACGAAATTTATGTCTGATATCGTATTAATCATAAAAAACATAAATTCAAGAAATTGTTCGACTTTTGATAGTTTTACGGCCAAAAATTACCAAATGAAAAGGAATCATTTATCCATTCAAATTTTTTCATTATCTGAAAAAATTCTAAAAAGTACAAAAACTTGCCTCTGTTTTTTATTGTTGTTTTTTAATTCTCTTTGTCAAACTATCATCTAATTCATAACAGATTAAAATTTTACACCGTCTGAATGTGCACTTAAATTAAATAGTTACAGTTTTCGAAACTAACAATCTATTAACTGAATTTTCCGATTTATTATTAGTCTATTAATGGATAATAACAATTCCAACATGTGATTTTTTTGTATCAAATAAGTGTCAGCTTCCGTTCTCAAATCGGACATTCGTCGAAGTATACTGCGGCATAAGAGCCATCTGACAATAGTACAACTTGATAAAGAGGAACTGACATATCCGTTAAATAATGAAGCTTTGATTGTGACCGATTTCGCAGGAGGTGATAACCGCTGGATTCACCTTTTACACAATAAGTCAATAAATTTAAATTAACGTTTTATTCTTATTTAAAATCTTTATTAATGCAAAATGTCAGTCATAAATAATGGCTGAAACAGACATTCATTTTAACTGAGAAAGTTTACTTCATATGCAGTCTTTTCCTGTGTTTCAGCTATACTGTGACTATGTAGACATTCTTCTGTCAATGTTTCTGAAAAATATTATATCTGAAAAAGATATATGAGTAAAAATAAGTGATGTATGCATATATTTTTAATATTTGTAAAAAAAGATTTTTAAGACAAAATGTTCTATTGAAATTTACTGGATGGATGCCTGCCTGATGTTAATCAGAAAGTGTTGATCCGATTTAAAAAAGATCTTCACCATTTTGAGTCAATATTCTCATTTACTTTACGCAGAACTGATTGAGAGTATTTCACTGTATTTCCTCATTTTCAATTGTAACTCCATTTATTACTCCATTTATACTTCAATATATGTTAATAATATCTCATACATACAAAAAATATTTAGTATTGAAAGGTGACAGCGATCAAAACTGTTCCTTTTAATATAGTTAATAACAATAAGAACATACAATTAACCAAAACAGCATGTAAACAAAATTGCAAAATGATCATAAAAAACTTAACAAGCGGAAAATTCGAACTGTTGAGATAATGAGGAAAATAAATACAGTCATCAATGATTATACGTTAGATCGGCATAAGGTTGATTATGAATGAAAATATAGAGCAGGAATATGGCATCTCAAGTTGAAAATAATCTTTTATCATCAGGCTTGTTCGTCTATCTGTTGCCGAATTTAGGTAATATATACAATTAAGAACAGTTGTTTTAGTAAAAAAAAAATATATATATATATAGAACTATTGTTACAAACAATATTATCACATTTTACCATTTTACTGGCATTATAAATATTACTGGTAAATGAAAAGTTTTAAAGTAAAGTCTAATATTTACTATCGTCAAGTAAATTTTTTGAAATTAGCAAGCCACAAAATTTTATCACGATCCAAAGTGTGGTCGCAATCGTCAGTTTGTACATTACCTCTCCTCAACATAGCAAAGTTACAACGTTTTCCTTTTATAATCGCTATATTTGTGATAACCGATTGTGGTTTATTACAAGCAACATTTTTACAGAAAATAGCGTTAGAAAACCGTCAACAATTAATATTATTTATATTATCTACATTATCATAAAGTAAATACACAGCTGTATTTTCCTAAATGCATTTTAAATAATAAACATTATGGAGTTATGAAGCGTACTATTTTAAATATTAATGCTTTCATTTCTTACCCAATGCCTTTTGGAAATTTGGCTGCTTCTGAACTAACTTAGTCTCACTGCATGTATTAATATTTCCCTAATGTTTTGATGTAAATACATAAAGTTACGTTTCGAAAATAAATGATGAAAGAAAAAAAAAAATCTTTTTTCATGTAATCTGTAATCACATTAGCTCATGACCAGGTCACGAATCATTAATGCGAAGGGAGAAAAAAAGGATCTAAAAACGGCGAAATTGCAAAATAATGGCGAGAAAATAACCCGAAGATTAATGCATTTTCTTTCTTTCAGAAATTGAGTGCCTGATGCTTATATCAGAACCTTAATAGAAGCTTTTGTTGCTTTGTAGGAATCTAAACCGCAAACTCGTTTCTTCTTTTTTGCAGCACTGAAAGGACGATCGGTATATCGTTCATTTAGAAGAAAAAGAACATTTTTTTTTTAAGCAAAGCTACTTTTGATTTTTTACTATATGACTATGCTAAATGTACAAAAAGCTGAAATCTAGTTAGTAAAAGACAATAACTAAGAGAAATATATATTTTACTCACTAATTTAATAAATATTTTAAAGTTTCCTATGGCATTTACTTAATGTATAAGCATATTTATAAACAAATAATAATATATAAGAATAATTACAGGATTGTTATATAATCTGTATGGTAAAGGTAATTTAATTTTAGCCACTCAGTGATAAGTTGCCAAATATTGCTACATTGTTCCCTTACATTGATCCATTCGCTATTTAAAATGCAAGACATTTATTTTTAACACACACACACACACACGCATATATATATATATATATATATATATATATAATAAAGTTACATAAATGCTGTCATAAACTCAATAAATTAATAAATAACTATATAAGAATACTTGTTCCTTTTATATTACATCGCCAACAGCATACAAATATCGTTTGCAACTGCATCAACTGCATGTTTTTAACCCTCTAAGTAGCATATTTTATCTTTCGCATGGTTAATTAAAACAATAATTTAATTTTGAGGTTAAATGGTGTGGTTTACTTTATTACTTATTATTTTTCTTTTCTTATCTTAAAGTAAATAAATAAATAAATAAAAGTAAAGAGAAAACAAGGGAAAATCGTTAATTTAAAATTTTTCCGTTTTAAAATAAAGTTATGTATTTTGAATAAAATGGGTGAATGAATTATATTTTAAATGAGATAAGTGTATTACGGAAAAATGAAACATGGACAGTGCTTGGCGATTTATCACCTGCGCCTGACTAAAATAAAAATACATGCAAATTGATATCTTTATTGGAATCTTCCAATTTGGCGTAGGAATGAGGAAATAAAACAAATTGCGAATAAAATTAACATGTTTCAATGTTTAGCATATATTTAATGGAGACCAAAATAATCGCCAAGGTGGCTAGTTATATAGTATACATTATACAATAATACGACTTCATAAATGCATGTACTTTGAAAATAGTGTACATTAAATAATAACGTCCATAGATATTTCTGTAACAAAAATAATTAGGTTTGTTTTCCTGAAATAAACAAATAATACTCATTACATCCATCAGTTATAAATATTATTATAGATTATTGCTTTCATTGTTCACGAAATGGCTTTTTAAAATTTCCTTTACCAACAGACTAAACTTCGATCCAGTGCATATGCAGTAAAACTTCCTTTTAAAGAAGACTCATTATTATTCATTAACACTTCATTATGAGGAAAATTCGTGAGATAGCAACGAATGCAATCAAATTAAATTCTTGAAATTTGTATGATAAAATACAGAAACATAATATTAAAAATAAGTATAAATAGAATTAGCCGAAAAATGTACGGAGCATCAACACATCTCTTTCATGCAATATAGACAAATGAGAATAATTTATTTAAAATAATGTCTAAAAAGAACTCATAGAGAGATAAACAAAACTTGGAGCGTAGCGTAAATGTTTCTGATTTTTCTCAGTATTTAAATTCCTTAAATTAAAAAAAAACTCTCTAAAATTAATTTACATGTTTCTAATAAAAGATATATTGTTGCGAAAAAACTTAGACTAAACAAAAGATATATTTTTTGGAACTAAACAAAGTGTTATTAAACATCCTTAATAACTAACCTTAATTATATTAAAGATAGTTGCATACTTCAAAGCGAATTTCAAGTATAAAAACTTATTTAGCTATAAAACACATTATTATAAGATGTTATTGCTTTTATTATAAGGTAAATTTAGCCACTTTAAAAGTCCACTGAAATAATGATGTTTCTTTAATATTTAAAAAAAAGAAAGGGGAGATATTCTAATTTAATAGTAGAAAAATAGTGAGGTGACATGCTTTTTGTCCGTTTTCTTTGTTTATTTCGTTTTTCTTTATTATTATTATTATTGCAACGGTTATCAAATGAGCTGATGATCATGCCACGAATCATTAATATGAAGGAAGGGAAAAAAGGTAGCTTAAAGAAGCAAAACCACAAAATAGTGATAAGAAAATTAAGCGAATAATAATGTTTTTCCTTTCATTTAGAAAATGAGTTTCTAAAGCTTACGATCCTAAGAAGAGTTTTTCTTGTTTTTAAGAATATAAACCTCAAATAAATTTTTGCTGTTAGGATAGTTGGGAATGGTGACTAAGAATGATTTTACATCTTTAAGAAGAAATTTAAATTGTTTATTGATAAAACTGCTTTTAATATATTAGTATTATGAAAAATGCAGTTGGCGGATAAGGTGACCGTTTAATTTTTCTAGAAAAATTTCCAGCAAATAAACAGCATTGAAATTGAATTTACTTTATTAAGGTTTCATGTAATAAAATGTTGATTCATATAACTGTAACATGTTAAGAAGCGGGATTCTCATAGACAGCATTTTTTTAGATATACAGAATTATTCTAAACCTGTAATGTCATCGAATAGTTAGATGAGAAGAAATTTCAAATGTTGATATATTTTTTAAAGTTTTACCATCTTATATTAAATAAGACGACTATTGACTACAATTGATACAGAAAACAGATTGCTTCATTTATAATTCCCATTTCAAATCTTATTTCTTTAGAATTTAAATAACGCTTATCATTTTTTTCCCTATTAATCACTTTGCAAAATTTTTCCGTTATCTTCCGAATTATGAAATTTCAGAGAGATGAAGTATTTTCTTAATTATTAAAACAATGGATTTTAAATGTTTTCTGAATGCTTTAATCTTTCAAAGAAAGGATTAATACATTTAATTTCTGGAGATTTTACGAATATATTGAGCTTATTTAGAAAGTAAATTCATTGTGATTGATTTTGATTATTTTTAAAGGTAATCAAATAACGAGCACCATCTTATATTATTTTATAAGTATTATTTACTATTTATAGTTTTTCTAGACTTAAAAATATCACCACTAAACTCTATGTAATAGATTATTTCAAGATTCTATGTAAGGATTCTACTAAGAATGTTCTATGTAAGGATTAGGATTCTATGTAATACATAAAATACAAAATGGCGTCATACAAAAAGAAAAAAATACGTGTTAAAAATAAAAATTCATTTTATTTTCGTAAAAAAGATTATTTTTCTTATAATTTTTCTTAAATACTAAAATTATTTTAAGTTTAAACGGAAGCAGAATGTTATTTTTAATGATATGCATAACAATAAAATTCTTAATGTAATTTCCTTAATTATTTCTAATCTTAAATTTGTTTCAATAAAATTGAAAGAATGTTTGTTAGAGTTCGAATATGAAACTAAATAAAAAAGTAAAAATTTTGTAAAACAATTGAATTTTTTTCACAAAAATTATTTGTTATTAAATTTTATTCCACAAGAAATTATTACTGAAACTTTTATAAAAGTTATTATTAAAGGTTGTCTTTAAGATGCGCTAAAACAGACTGGAATGATTATTTTAATTTGCGTGTAAAAGATCCCAAATGATACGCTTGGATCCAGATGTATTTCACAAATTATCAAATACAATAAAAAATATAAAAAGCATCGACGAAATTTTTGGTGTCATCTACTTGACATTTCAAAATATAATGCGATGGATATAATGCCATAGATAATGCGATTTGGTTGGTTTTCTATTATTTTATTAAGGTATCTTCCTACGTGTGCTGTTTTGAAAAGTAAAATGTTACTTTGGACTAACAAATCATATTTTTAGTTCATTTGTAAAACATAATTATGAGAAAACGTTAAAGCCTAGCAATATTTTCACAAATTTGGACAACAATTGGAATTTTTTCTATCATTTCAGAAAATTTTCATACCTATACTACAGACCGAGCGTCAGCTCCACAGATAAATGTCCTCATCAAGATTATGGTCGAAATTGCAGAATTAGTTAAAAATCGATTTACATATATGCAACCGGTCTGACAAGTCATATCTTGGTTGTAAACTGAATTATATCAATTGACTCATAGGGATATCATTTCATTTTCCTGCACGTAAAGGTATGAAACCATGGAGGACTGAGATCTGGAAATCACAATGGTAAAGCAACGATTCAGCCGCTAAAATAGCGTTTTTAACCTTTACACGGGGGCTCGGACAATATCAATCTGCCTTAGTATGTATTCTGGGACAGATGCTGTCACAGCACCTTCTGTAAATGTTGAATATTTTCCACCAACATTCCACTTTGCAGACCAATTGCTTTTAAATATGCGAATTGAATTTTAACTAACTCTGGAATATCAACCGCGAATTCAGGAATCTGGTTGTCTGTGATACCTCACCCTCCCTTCTTGACCTTCTCTACTTGAATTCGTACAGTAAATACAACTGAAATTTCCAGTTTCTTCTGTATTACATGCTATAAAACCAATTAATGGTTGTATTGAACAAGAAGTTTTATGATATCGTCAAAATTGAATAAGACATTTTAAAATATGTTTATTATTAAAACATATTTCTCTGAAATATTATTAATACATTTTAAATAATGTAATTTTCGAAGCTGAAGATAATTGAAAAAATCTAATTTAGAAGCAACAGTTAAAGGAAAAGCAAAAAATAATAAAAATAAAAATGAAATAAAATAAAATAAAATAAAAAGATGCATATAATTATTGTTTGCATTTCTGATTCCTGTACTAAAAACATTTTCTTCTAATTTCCCTAAAATGTAGATTTTAATATAGGCAGATAATTTAAAAATAGCCAATTAACAAAATTCTTCAATAACCAATTTTAAGACATTTTCTAAGAATAAAAATGCCACTAAACTCTATCTCATTTTTTTCAGTATATAAGGATACATAAAAATGCAATGTAACATCAAAAAGTAAGTTACTAACATAAAATTTAAAAAGAAAATTTCGCTGATGATAAAAGTCAAAATCCATTTTCATTTCCTTTAAAGCGTTATTTTCCCATTTTTTTAAAATGTCAAAATCCATTTAAGTGGAAAGCGAAATTGACTGTTATTTTCACTGATTTGAATAGAAACAAAAGATTCAAATGAATAACATTATCGAAATAGATTTTTTAATTATTTCAGTTCTTAAAATAAATAAATAAACAAAATTGATTGAATAAATTAATATAATGAAATTGGATTTGTTGGAGTTCAAATTTGAAGATAAATGCTTCAACAGAATTCCTGACAAGCATAAAAAAGTTATTGGTACTACTTGGTTATTCCGTCGACCAAAAAACTATCGCCAAAGAATAAGATTAAATGCCAATAATAAATGATACGTGAATGTCACATTTCATGACATTAAATACGATAAGCGTGTTTAAAAGTCACTAAGTTATTTTTATTTCGAATTTTTATTTGTATTTCATAGTATTATTACACTAATTATTTGTTTTTTCGTTATTTAAAATAACAATTATGTCAATAGGTATAATTTGGCTATTAGTTTGGCGATTTGTATAATCTAGCAATATTGGCCGACGGAATAACCAAATAGTACCAAGTTATTATTATTATTATTATTATTATTATCATTATTATTTTTATCATTATTATTATTATCATTATTAAAAAATGGCTTTTAAATAACTTTTAAAATTCCAAAAAATATTTATAAAACATAATGTTTATACAAAGCCCATTACCAGCATTCCTTCAAGACAACACAGTATGTAAAACGATCGTAATCTTACTATTATAAATCTTGTTTTTTTTTTTTTTTTTTTTTTTTCTTTCAATACATGTTTAATTTTTATTGTTCCAAATCGTGTAGTCATATCCAATTAAATATCACGAATTATATTATGCTAAATAACATAAAATATATTGTATAAAGTTTTAAGGGGAAAAAATTCTCCTTCATTTCATTAAAAATGAATACTTTGGAAAACTTATATCAATATGTTTCATTTTCTGTCATTTTTAACAAACCTAATCAATTAACATAATTACTTGATTTTTAATTTCCAGAGTTTAAAATACAGCCACTTTTTTCTATACAACACTAGTTCAGAAAGTATTGTTTCATGAAAATTCATCAAAATGTAAGCTCCCAAAAGTTGGCGACAAACTTGGTGACATTTTTCATTTATTGGCCAGATAATCAAGTAATACCAAATTACCTAAAGGGGACGTCCTTATAACTCTAAAAAGGAAAATCATATTAGCTAACAGTTTTCTGCGTCGGATTACTGAAAGTAAGAAGGTACTTTAGTAAACATCTCATTTCCAACTAAAATACAGTCACAGAAAAAAAAATCTTGACATTTGCGATTTTAGATGCTTTTTTAAACATCTAGAAATATACATGCGGAATGACTCTGAAACTCCAGATGTATAAACGAAATAGTACAAGTCCTATGTTTTCGAGAAGATTTTTGTCCAAAATTCAATAGGGGACAGTCAATAAATTAAAAAAGAACGAAAATCTTTTGAATAATCCTGTAAAAACTAATGTAGTAAAAGCGCCAAATTTTGCCAAGTTTTTTGCTTATAATTTGCAGAGTTCTTAAAAAAACAATATTCTCTTCAAAAAATATGAGAAACGGCATTCTACATAATACCCTGTAAACAAAATTAAAAAAATCTTAATAAATGTATGAAAAATGAGCAGGTATACTGAATAAATTTTCATTGCGCGTGCGTCCATTCTATAAAAATTTCATTTGCATATTCTTTTATCTAAATGTATAGAGCAACTTTTGTTAAAGTTTCAAAATCATAGTTTAAAAATTTTGAAAATTATCATCTAAAGATTAAGATCAAAATCCGATATTCCCAAAATGAAAGAAAAAAATGAGGGTCTGTATCAATATTACATTAATTAGTGTCTACACAGTATTGCACGTACAAATATACTTGGATACAGCCTCTCATATTTTTGCTTCATTTTGAGAATAGAGGATTTTGTTCTTCTTCTAACGACAAAAAATTTTAGAATTTTCAAGCTATGATTTTGAAACTTTAACAAAAGTTGCTTCATAAATTTAGATAACACAATATGCAAATGAAATTTTTTATAGAGTTGAAGCATGCGCAGTGAAAATTTATTTAGTAAACCTGCTAATTTTTCATACAATTATAAATATTTTTAAATTTTGATTACAGGGTATTATGTACAATGTTGTTTATTATATTTTCTGAAAAGAACACTGTTTTTTTATCAAGCACTCTGTTAATTTTTCATACCCTGCTAATTTTTCATACAATTATAAATATTTTTAAATTTTGATTACAAGGTATTATGTACAATGTTGTTTATTATATTTTCTGAAAAGAACACTGTTTTTTATCAAGAACTCTGCAAATTATAAGAAAAAAACTTGGCAAAATTTGGGACCGTTTTTATAAAAACCTTAATTTCTCTACCAGTATACATGCTATTCGCATAAAAATGAACACAGTTTATTAGTATAAGCCACTTAATCATAATCTGCAGTTTGAACTTTTTTACTACATTATTTATGCCAGGGTTATTCAAAAGATCTTCTTTTTTTTTTCCAATTTGTTGACGGTCCCCTATTGGATTTTGAAAAAAAAAATCTCAAAAATATATGATCTGAACTATTTTGTATATTCATCTGTTTGTTTCGGAGTTATTCTTTATGTATATTTTTAGATATTTAACAAAACGTCTAAAAACTCAAATGTCAAGATTTTGTTTTGCTGTGACTCTATATATTTGAATGAAATAGAGAATCATGAAAAAACGAAGATTGTGGATAATAAGATTACAAATCACTTGGCAACTCATTATAGGATCGACATAAATTGTTATGCAATTTTCTTTAATTTTATTTTATATTATGTCTTTAAAATAAAAGATTTAAAAAATAGAAAATTTTTATACACCTTTCATCAGAACGAATGTTCCTAGAGTTCGAAAAATATAGTTCCGAATAATCGAGGTTAATGACATTCTGTAGGCTTTTCTCCGTTATTACGTACTAAGTACACACCAAATTTTAAGTCTCTATCTGAATCTTTTGGGGAAATAGGACGTTTACAGACAGGCTGCTTTTTTTTCTAAAAATATATTTTTGGGAATCTACACCTACAGTGTCTGAAACGTGTAAATCCGTCATATTTTTTCCAATTTGTAACCCCATAGTGCCTCCCATTTTTGGGACAGTATAGGACAGTTTAAAAAAATTCAAGTAAGCGCTTTTCACACCACTAAAAATGAGGATAAATAAGCACTTTCTTTCTCGAGACAAATTTTTCAATAAATGAAGATAAAAATTATTCTTGTTTTAAAATTTGTTGGAGGTGCAAAATTTTATTTTAGAGAAGAAAATAATTCACGCATTAATGGGTTAAAACGATTGCAAGTCATAACCTATACTGAGTGTGACAGGTAAGTAAATAAAAGATTTCTTCAGATGATAAAATTGAAAACTCATTTTCACTGCGCTTAAAATTGGATTTTTCTTATAAGTATTCTAAAGTAACGATTATGCTTTAAAAAAATACTAACCGACTTCAAAAAAGAATCAAGCTTGGCGACAACTTGGCGTTAACGCATATGTATGCATACTTTTAATATGCTTATGATTTGAAAACGGTTGCAACAATGAAAGATTATTTGCGACAAATCATTATTTTTTTTTATCAAATCCACATTTTTTTTTATTTAAAAAAATTCTAATCATCAGAATTTAATGAAATTAAAATCGGACCACATGGGTATCTTATACTTTCAAAAAAAAAAAAACAATTATCAAAACCGGTTCATATTTAGGGAACTTATGAGTGAACAAGAAATACATACAGGTCGACATCATAACCTACTCCTTGAAGTCGGTTAATAAAATCCACTTATGTAGAGAAGGAAATGGAATTTTGTTTTCAATGATTCGTATTTAATCAAAATATTCACTTGAAAATACATTCTCAAAATATCTTTCTTATTTATTTCTAAATTTATACCATTTTAATATAAAGCTGAAAGAATGTTTGTTAGATATTGAATTGCAAGCTAAATAAGTAAAACAGTACTTCTGAAAAACCTAAGAAAAATAATAGAATTTATTTTCACAAAAATATTTTTTTTAATTAAGTTTTAATTCGTGTGATATAACTGTGTAAAGGTAATGTTTACATAAATTTATTTAGACATATTTCTTTAAAACTTGTAAAATGGATCTTAAATAAATATTTTTTATTTGGAAAATGTGTGTATTATAATATCTTAAGTGGTTTCGGAAATCTTGCTTTTTTCTTGGTAGTGCAATTTAAAACATGTGACATTGAAATATTTTTTTTAGTCTCTATAAATCATAAATGCATAAAATTTTTAATATAGACAACTTAATATTTTTCAATTTAAAATATTTTCTATACTCTACTTTAAAATTTAATTTATATTTTTAATGTTTAATTTAAAAAAAATATTTTTTTTTTTTCACTTGCATTCACAGCGCACAAGATTGTATCAAATCTATTTGTTCAACAGCCCCAATAATATTAAAATATTGATGTAAGTTTAATTTATCTTAAATTTATACTTCATTTGAAGGCACTTTATTTCTTTATTTATTTTAAATTTAAACTTAAATTAGAAAGTTAAAAAAATCCTTTTTAAATGAAATATTGTCAATTTTAAATATTTAATGCTATTATAATATTAAATCTTAAGTCTAATTTATTCTTTAACTTAAAATCAAGATATTTACATAATTTTATGGAAGTAGTTTAATTAGTTTTTCAAAAATGTTGCTTGAAGTTGATGCAAATCAAAGAAAAATTTTAGATTTGTTATTAAAATCAAGCACTAAAAAATATAAAATTTCAATCTAAAATAATAAAAAAATATCTTTAATAGAAGGAATATCAAGTTGTTTATATTAAGATATTTATGAGTTTATGCTCCATAGAGGCTGAGAAAAAAAAGTTACATATTGCTAAATTGCACCACCAGGTAAAAAGCAAGACTCATGAGACCCTTTAAGACTTATATTATATATTTAGATTTCTTTTCATGTCACAACCTATGATATGCGAAACTGTCAAATAGGCATACAAGAAACAAACAATTTGCGTGATTAATCAAGAATATTGCTTTTTCTTGTATTTACCGTTTATTGCTTTTCTTGCTGTTTTGTGTTAGAATTTTCGTGTTTAAACTAAACAGGTACAAAAAAGCTAAAAAAAAGTACAATTGTGGTGTTAAAATTTCTAACATTCTAGTTTTTTTTCTAATTATTATTTACATAACTTGTCATCGTGCTATATTAGAAACCATAAAAAAGAAACCACTGTCAGAAACCATTAACAGCTCTTGTGAAATTCAATCTGTATGAAAGAAAACATCTATAAAAGTTTTAAAAGCATCTTTTTTACAATATATCAAATAGGATAAAAATTAAAATTAATTTATTAAAAGGTTATTGAAGAATTAATTTTAGTTGGATTAATCAGACATTTTATTAACCCCTTGACCGTTAAAAGGGTGAAATTGTAAAGTTGTTTACTCTATAATTTTTTTCTAATACTATTTTTTTTTAACATGATATAAAAACATCTTTACACACAGGCATATAAGTTTTGGGACAAGTAAACGTAACTTAATTGTTTAAAACTGGAATAATGAAATATGTAGAATTATATTTATTTAAATAATGTTCCTGTTGTTGTCAAACCTGCACATTAGTCATATCAATTTGTGGCCGTAAAAAGATTAATAGTTACTGAATTTAAAAAATTGATCATATTTTCTTTCCATATAACCTGTTTACTTCTAATATCCTTTTACTGAGATCTTTTATAAAATAAATTAAACAATGTTAGTTTGTTTTAAATTGTTATTATACTTCAATTACTCGTTTTTTAGGTGCTTTTGTAATTACATAAATACATAACACGTATATTTTTCGCATGGTCCGGCCATCTGTCCGTATATATATATGTAAAAACTAGACAACCGAATGGTTTCAAACTTAATACATCTATTCGAAATTGAATTTTATCGAGTCTTTTAAATTTTTATTAAAATTGAAGTAAAGCTTTAAAAGCTATTAATAAACATTTTCATTATTCTATTAAGGTCTGTCATACTTAAATAGTGATATCGTATAGTATGTATAGATTATAGGTTGCCATGCGGATTATGTGAGATTTATGATGGAATCATAATATTTTTGTATTATTTAATGCATTATATTCTCCTCAGTCCTGAAATTTTAAAGCAAGATGCACGAAAAACATTCTTAAATTTAATTTAATTGTTTTTAGCATTGTTAAAATTACTTCCAGAAATTTTTAAAAAATGTGTGAGCATCAGAAGCTTCAATATATAGATCGGTATATCTTTGGCGATGTTTTACAGAATTTTAAGCTGATTTTTTTTTAAATCCTGTCTAACATTTCTCTCAGGACTGGGGGAGAAAAATAACTGCAATAAATATTTTATGCATGCATTTTTGCACAAAAGTATAACAGCCGTTTTATGAAGACCGGAATATGTATATGAAACTCGTTTTAGAATTTCCGACTTCTTTCTTTTTTTCTTATTTTGTTTTCTTTGAAAGATTTGTTTAAGAATATATTTTTGCTATAATAATTATGTATATATATATATATATATACATATTGTTTATCTGTTGCTAGAATTTGAATACCTGTGATCTTCTAAGGAGATATAATCAAACTTATTTGGAGAGGCTAGAAAAAACATTTACCAAGTTTTTCTCACAATCCTTAGTCCATTCCCACTAACCCTTTAATCCCTGAACTTTTCTAGTTAACTTGAAATCAAGAAAAAATATGCGTAAGGCATAGATTTTGATACAATTTCTAACATAATCAGAATACTGCAACAAAACGTCGCCGCTTATAATTGAGAAATGTAACAATGTAAACAATTAATACGTAATTCAAAAAACAATTTAGAAAACTCAAATAACATACACAGTACAATTTCTGCGAGTGCAAGCTATTACGTGATAATACTTCAAATGTTTTGCAGACATATAAGGTGGTCTGGGGTAATAACGCCATGTGCTAATATTATGCATAATTATGAAATAATCTGGTAAATGATACCCATGTGCTCTGCGCAGAAGGGTTTTGAGTCATATAAATCGCAAAAAACAGCTTCAAGTTAATTTGTTTCATTTTTAGGTCTTATTGTTTTTACAAGCAACTAAAATTAACGCTTGATCTAAAATTTGCGAGATACGTTTTGTGATGTGAAGACTATATTTTTTATCCGGAAATACTTTGTTAATTACATAAATTTGTAGTACTTTTCATGAACTTTCAAAATGTTGTTGAAGATTTTGGATGTCTTCTCGAGATAATTTGTAATTTAAAATGTACAGCGCAATAACTATAAGGGGTAATAACGCCAATCCTTGGCATTAATACCCCGGTTGATTCCCTACAGTGGCCGAGCTACATCCTAAATGCTGATTCAAATAAACACAGTTAAAACTGTGCAATGTTTTTATAATTTTATTTAGGCGGTCCTTTTTAAGCAAAAAGAAGCTCAGGTCTGATATTCTTTTGCCTCATCCTCCCCCCCACACACACCACACCTTTATTTTTCTTACACTTTCACAAAAAATTGAACATTTTTAACAGCTTAGAATGCAATTTGTCAATTTCTAAGTTTGTAGAGTTTGTATTTTTAGAATTGGGCAATCTACATGCAATTATTCCATCTTATTTCATAGTATTGTTTGCATGGCGTTGTTACCCATATAGGTGGGTAATAACGCCAAATAGCATTGGTAAAGAAATCACGCCATTACATTTTATGAATACATATCTGTTAAATTATTTTTTTATATAGATAGTCAATGAGTTGCTGTATCAAAACATATATTTGTTTGAAAAATACAGTCTAAAACAGAGCCTTGAAAATTGGTAGAACCTTAATGGGGCGTTATTACCCCAGGGTACCTTATTTGATATATTGCTTTGTACGTATACTATGAAGTATGCGGAATTTTGTTTCAGTTAAGAAACTATGAATATATTTGCAAATAGTCTTCCATAGAATAGTAATTTCCATCACATAACACAATTATACTTGAACAACTTTGTGAAGTCCAGGGGGCTCGCAAAGGAGGGGGAGCCTCCCCCCCCCAAACATTTGTACATACTGCTACAGCTGTCAAATTAAAAACTGAATTAGCAAATTAGTTCAAAACTTTAATGAAAAACTATAACATACTTTCTATTTGTGATAAATTTGATGAAAGCCACCAATATAATTGAAAATATTATTAAGATTTTTATAAATAAAAACTATATTACATTTTCTAATTGTGATATCTTGGTAAAATTACAAAAATAGGTGGCAAACGCCCTGAACTATTTATGTTTGCTTTTTACTGAATTGGCAAATTTTGAATTTTGACTTTGCAATTTAAGGCTCTGTTTCCCATTAATAAAAACTCTTAGCGAGGGCCCCGAAGAGGTCCTGTATTTATACACACCAAACATATTTGAAATATCAAATTCTAAGTAACTTAAAACGCACACTGGTAAATCGTGAAGCACTTTAACAATACTTTTAAATAGTTTTATAACATAAAAATTAACACTTCCAACTAGAATAGTTTTTCATTGTTTTGGGAAAGCGTTGTGCTAGGAAAAATATTGTGATAAAAGTATTGATAAAAATTATATATTTTTTCCAGAAAAGCAGTTTTTGATATTTATTGGTAAAATCAGTTAACTCAGTCATTAACCCCCTGATTTTTTTTAAATAAAAGGTATTGCCTTTTATTTTGTTAATTATATAATTTTAAAGGCTTCATATAGGAAGTGCTTTCAAAGTGTTTTGCATGCGTTGTTTGTAGTGTTCTAAATTGTGTGGTGTTTATAACCCTATTGTAAAAAATATTTTCATCAACACTATTTACAACACTATTTCAACGCAATTAACAGCACTATTCTTAGAAAACATTTCTAGATAGCAATACTTTTGCAACATACTAAGAATACATTTAGAGATAGCAAAACACTTTTGCAGCATATTAAGGACACAATCACAACACGAAAAATGTTTTGTGTATTTAGTTTTTTAGTTCAAAACTCATAAATGTGTTGTAAATTTGATGACAAAAAGTGTTCTAAAATGTGTTCATTTTCCTGTGTTGAGAGTTTTCAATGCACTTCCTAAAAGCTTATCTTATAGAAACCTGGATCTTCCGCATGTCTTTGTCAATTGATAATTAATGCTGTGTACATTTTATTCTACAGTAAGCACCTTGTAATTAACCTCAAGATAAGAATCAATTTAAATAACGTAATATCAGTTTACTGTAACTTTCACAGAAGATAGTAATATATGAGAAATTTTTGAGTGCACTTGTGAATGAACTGCATTTTCTATAAGGAGGATGGCACTGTAAGCATCAGCACAGTATATCAGAAACAACCCGATACGAGTGTATGTAAATGAGTTAGAACATTCGCAGATGAATACATAAAAAGTTTTCTACTGTGTTCGAAGTTGTTATGAAGAATCTGTTATAGGTTTATTATTATTATTATTATTTATCAAGGGTCATATTCACGTTACAAATTTATTACATATGACATAGCATAACATTTATTTTAATAACATGCTAAATAATGTTATAAAAGAGACTGAACTTAAAATATCCCATAAATATACTGTCAAGCAGATAAAGTCTCCAATAGTTCCAAGTTATCTTAAAATCTATGTTCTTTCATTATACGTTAAGAGAGAGCAACAATGGTTACACAAACTCTTTATTTTATTCACATTATTTATACTTTTTAAAAAATAAATTATGCTTAAAAATGATTTATAACTTGTGTTTCATTATTTAACGCAAAAACACGCAAAAGATTTTAATCTGCGCCATCTAGCACAGCTTCTAGTTCCTGGATTTAGATTTTTGGTTTTCCTTACGTGACAAGAAACTTGATATTAAGAGATTTTAAGCATGTCATATTAATAAAAATGAGTTTCAAAGGATATAAACCATGAAATATATATACGTGAAACTTTTAATCAAACATTTCTCGTATCATTTGCATCATTATTCTACACTTGAATTTTTTTAAAGAAATGATTAAATTTTAGTAATATCTGCTTGGATTAGAATTTCGGAAACAATTTTGAAAGTAACAAATAAATGCAATATTTTAACTGTTATTACTATATTTTATGCTTTAGCGTTATCTGGAAGTTATGAAAAATTTTATAGTATAATAATAAGCATACTACAGTGGTGGTCACAATTATAAGGACAAGGCAAAAATTGTCAAATCTTGGTTATATTTGGCGGGAAACTTATGCAAATTTAATGGCTGGAAATCAATGAAAAATGAAGAATATTTTTGTATGTTTTTGTATATGTGGTAAATTCATATTCATAAAATGTATTATAAATTTATACAGCCATCGGATATGGACAAAATTAAAAGAACAACTGTATTTGTGTGTTCTAAAAATTAAAATTCGCATGTTTTTTGTTCTGCAAACAGAACTTTCAGACGATAAAATTGCGTAATAAGCGTTTGGGATAGTATTATTCTGCTTTTGAATCATGCCGCAAGGAATAAAGCTTTTGAAGTTTCAGAAAGGAAAAATGGATGCATTTTAAAATTCAGGACTTTCTGTATGCTAAATTGCTACAAAGTTTAATAGATCAGGAACGGTTATTTACAATTATCTTTAAAATACCGGTAAATATAGACGGCAAAGACATACAAGCAGGCTATCTTCTGTTTATGTATGTGGGGAAAGAAAGATAATAAGACGAGCTTGCTCCAAAAAACGAAAAAAAACGTCGATTGAACTTAGAATGCAAGTGCTCAACTTTTCGACATGTTTTACAAAAGAAAGAAAAGGTTCGTTATAGTAAACATGCGTCAAGACCGCCTCTTACAAAAGTTCTTGAGAGACTGAGGATGGAGTTTGCCAAAAACTGCAATACTATGGGGGAAAAGGTGGGATTATGTCTTTTCCGACGGGAAAAAAATTAATTTTGATAGACTAGATTGTTTTTCAACTTCTAGTATGATATCCGTAGAGAAAAAACAATTTTCTCAAAGCATGTACTTGGAAGTGACTCAGTAACAGTTTGGGGAAGTTTCAGAACTGGTAGAACCACTCCAATAGTTTTTCTGCAGGGTAGGAGGGTTTCTGAGAGTTGCATTGATGTATTGGACGATAATACTTTAGCAGAAGTACCGTTAATAGTGTTTCTGCAGGGTAGGAGGGTTTCTGAGAGTTACATTGATGTATTGGACGATAATACTTTAGCAGAAGTACCGTTAATAGTGATTGGAGGCTATTTTTTCCAGCAGCAGAACACCTCGGTTCATGTTTCCCAAACTTCAAAGTCGTGGTTTGGTGCTAATTTCGTGAAACTACTTGATTGGCCGGCCAGAAGTCCTGATCCGAATCCAATGGAAAATCTGTTGTTTATTTTGGCACTTAAAATATGCAAAAATGGTATATTATCTCAAAAAAGCAAGATATCCTGTCTTCCATCGAAAAAGATCACTCAAAAATTTCCAAGGACGTTCTTAATGAATTGCCAAACTCCATGACGTCAAGACTGATAAAAGTGATTGAGAAGAAGCGGGAAAATTATTAATTATCAGTGTGTTTCAGGTAAAAACATTCATTGTCCTTATAATTTTGTCCAATTTTTACAATGACATATTTTGTTAATTGTGACAAAACATTCATATTTGGCCTTTTACAATGTTTTGCATTCTACAATGATTTCTAGCATAAAAAAAGGATTTTGTGTATAAATTTCACTTTATTTAGCGTAGAAAGAAATTATTTCCGCACAATTTTCAATTGTTCTTATAATTCTGACCAGCATTGTATAATGGATTGCAGCTTATATAAAATACCCTAAAGATTTTTTGTCGCTTTTTCCGTATATACGTAGACATATGGAAAAAAGAAACATAGAATATACTAGTTATTTTTATAAATCGCATGATTTTGCTATTAAAACTCAAGGATTATGAGGCTTAATTTGTGGAATAAGTGCCAAATTCTCAATTATGTCCTCATCTTTAGATATTCTTACTTAAAAAAAATGGAATCATTATAAGTTCACACTTGTGTTTGCATGACTGTTTGTCTATCTGTCACAGCAATTTTACTCCTAAACTATGGAAAGTGGAAATCTCAAATTGGACGACGTAACTAAGACTATTAACGTTTATATATTATTAAACAATAGAGGGGCTTATAAAACTACTTGAAAATAAGCTTTGATTTATGGATCGTAATTGTGTGTTGAGAAAAGGGGGAGGAAGATCATAACGTATGAAAACTTTTGTAACGTCAAACGTAAACATATATTTAATTTATTTTTAAGTATTAGAATTTTATTTTCGAGAATTGATTTAAAACTATGTAACCCCTCTCTAGTTCGATTCTTCAAAAATTAAAATTATAAAAAAAGGTTAGTAGTTATTAGTAATTAAATGCTAATTTAAAACTTACATAAAAAGTATAGCGATTATCCTCTTTCACATAGCTCTTGAGAAAATCACATGCTTCCATTACAGAAGCGTTTCGATTTTCAGGCATTCAGCCAAGAGGTTCAAGAAAGCTATAGGAACCTATGGTCACCGAAGTACTGTTGATAATGTTTTTTCGAAAAAAAAAAGGAGGGAGGTAATAAGCCGAGATATTAAGTCTAAAAGATGCGGATAGTTTCTAAAAACATAGAGCTAATGGTACCACACGCTTTGAGCCATCGGCTATTAATACCTCGATAAGAACTTTTCTTATCATATTTGTGCAATGGAATGACCAGCTAAGTAATAAAATATTTATTGCACGGCATTTTATGTACAGGACTGACATACTAACACACCAGAATTTCAAAAAGGACAAAAAATTTCTCAAATAAATTATGTGATTATTAAATTATTAAAAAATAAATAAAAGAGGACTAATGTCTTTTCTACTAACACAGCCTCGTTACCTTTTTTAATCGCGAAAACAGAGTTCGTATTAGCCACGCGCGATGAAGCATCGGGAACATTCACAAGGATACAAGAGGAGCTACAAATATGTTCCACAATACCGTCATTTTTTTAGAACTAATTATTATTTTAAGTGTTAATGATAATTGATCAAACATGCTAGATCCCGACTCAATTTCTATACTTTTTCACAAATTAACTAATAAGCCAAATTAATTAATAAGTCAAAGCACGCACGATATCACGTGTTAATTTTAAATTAGGAACATTAAATAGATTTCAATTTAAAGACAACACGTCGCTTACCATAATGAACTGGAATCTGTGAATTAGCTTGACTTATAGTAATTTTATTGAATAATAAAAACTGAAAAAAGAAATTAAAAATTTTATAACATATTTTTTAATGACTGAGTTATAGAACTGACGAAGTTATAGATTTTTTTCTTCTTCCACACCCCTTTTCGTTTTCATTTTTTATTTTTTTCTCAATGAGAATTGCTTTTATCCAAAACTACTCAATACAATAGTTTTAAGTAATATTAAGAGCATTTATAAAAAAAATAGTTGTATTTGAAATCTTGATAATTGACAATGTTTTGAATTTTTAGCTCCCAGTAAACCTATTTTTTTGCCCCTTGAGTCCATTTTATTATTTATTAGAAACCTGTCACGCATTAAACTTTTGGCTCATTTTTTAGAAGTAATGTAAATTTTAAACTGATTCAATAGCTATTTTAACTAAGAAGTTATGGTTTTTTTTACTGTTTTTACAAAAGAAACCTTCGTATTCCTACCTCCTTTGTTCATTTTTGTCTATTAACGAACTTAGCCAAGATTTTATACCCCTTGATTTTATTTATCAACATGTAAGAGATATGAGCAGATTTTTTGAAGTTATCGTGTCCATGAAAAACGATGCATATATATACAGCTCATATTCAAAATATTAGAATAATTGAGAAAAAGTAATAAGAAAAAATTATTTGTCATTTATTTATTTTTTATACTAAGTAAATGCAATTAAATTTCTTATAAATTAAATCTGGAATGTTTAGATATAATTTTAACATTTATAAAATATAAAATACAGCACAATAAATTAGGTATACAGCTTCCTTAAACACACCAGAATATTAGAATAAAATTTAGATTGGTTCAAAATATTAGAATATTTTATTTTATACAACAATATTACCTTATGAATATGAAGTAAATGGTAGTTAATATTTTGTAGCATCCCCTTTAGCTTTCATAACAGCATACAATCGATCTTGCATACTATATACAAGGTGTTTACAAACATTCCTATCAATATTAGCTCTAATAGACTTTATACGTGCCACTAACTCAGTTTTACTTGAAGGAGGATTTTCTTAAAGTTTTTTCTTCATTATACACCATAAGCTTTCGATGGGATTAAGATCTGGTGAATTTGGTGGCCAAGGAAGTACCTTAATGTTGCGTTGGCGGAACCAATTCTTCGTTGAAATTTCTTGATATATCAGAGAGTTAACCTTTTCGTAGACGATGCATAACTTTCCAGGTCCTTCTGCACTCATACAACCACAAACCATGACACTAGCAGCAAATTTTACGGAACGTTTAAGGCATTCTTTATCAAATGCTTCTTGGTTCATTCTCCAAACTCGAATACCTTGATTACCATATGAAACACAAAACATACTTTCATCACTAAATAATATATTTTTCCAATCTTCATTGCTCCATAAACGTCTTGATTTACACCAATTCAATCTTATACGCTTTTGTCTTGCAGTCATGAGAGGTTTTGTTTTCGGTACACGAGATTCAAATTTAAATTTATGGAGACGTCTTAATGTTGTCGATGTAGAAACTTCAACTCCTTCTTCTTTCCATTTTCGGTGCAAGAATCGCACACTTTTAAAACGGTTTTTCTTAACTATACGCTTCAGTTTCCTGTCATCTCTAGCAGATGTTTTTGGTTTTCGGCCACCACTTCGGCGATTATTTTGAAATTTTCCAATTTTTGAATATTGTGTTAGTATTTTACTAACGCTCGATTGCGAACAATGTAAATAATTCGCTATAAAACATTGATTTTTACCGTGCCGATACAAATCAACCATACGAAGTTTAGTAGATTCAGGAATATCACTCACACGGCCCATTTTAAGACGAAAATAAACAAACTGCAAAAATGAATACTGATTTTAAATAAAATAGTCTGAATTTAATCAATGATGCCACCAGTTAAGAATTGGTAATAATTAAAGAAGAATTAATGTGAAATATTCTAATATTTTGAACCACTTGAATAAATATTCTAATATTTTGACTTTTCAAAATAATTTTTTTTTTTTGCAATTAATCTTTTCAAAAATGATATTAAATTTAAGATAACAAGTAAGTTTAATTAACAATAAGTTCTTAATAAAAATATCGTTTGCATATTTTCATTAAAAGACATAAAATTACCAAACGATATTTTCAATTTCTAAAAAAAAGGTAATTATTCTAATATTTTGAATATGAGCTGTATATATATGTGTGTGTGTGTGTATTAAACAATATATAAGATACCCATGATAAGAATGGGACTTTCAAACGAATTTTACTATTGAAAGTAAAATAAATATAAATCAATAAAGCATACATTCATAAATACTTGCGCTTTTGCATCATAGTAATTTGAATATTAATATATAACCATTATATAATGCTTCAGAAATTAATGGTAATTTTTGTGAATGCGTGGCATTGCCCATGATAATGAGCCACGTACCACAATCTAATTCCATTGCAAATTCCATTTGATTGTCTTGCCATGTTTAAGTTTGTTATATTGGGTTATTCAATATTTATTGTAGATTGCTGAATTGTAGTATCATATACCGGTTATATATATGTGTGTGTGTGTGTGTAAAAATAATTTTTTTCGCCATTTTCCCGCTTTGAGTTCGTTTAAAGTTCTATAAGTACATACTTTCATTCTCAGTTTCAGTAATATATTAATATTTTTAACGGCTAAAGTTCCTTTTATATTTATTTTCTTCAATTCAGCACCATCTGTTAATTATTTTCCTAAAAAAGACTAGAATGTATTACTTAAATGTCAATACCTTATTGCGAAATCTTTAATTTCATTCCACAGATCTATTTCCCTTTTTAGAATAAAACATTTATCAAAAATTTTTATTTTGTTTTATTTATTTAATAACTGTCTGCGCTGTTTCGACTCATCCGCATTTAGGGACTGATTACTTTATATTCTGGCGAGGGGTATGAATGATTCTTTACATCTAGCCCCACCAATGAACCAATGAAAGGGCTCGAAATAATCTACAACTACATTCGAATAAATATTAGCTGGTTTTGAAAAGCAATGCGTCAGAGAGGGACGGGCCAATTTATCTGAGAATTTTTGAAAGTGTCAGTTGGTTTTTACGGAGCGATGAGAATTGATTGACCTTTCAAATGATAAGCACGTACGTTTTGCCTTAGTGTGGTATTCTCCCGAAAATGGCTTTTCACCGAATCTCTTTTTTGTACTTTTGTTATTTTCAGAGACATTGACTTGGACGGGAAGTCTAGTTTTGATGATGGAGTAACATTGATATTGAAGTGTTATACCCATATAAAATGTTATATCCATTGATGTTTCATAGAATTTTAATTATTGAAGTGACCACACCATTCATCGAGTTCCATCTGTTAACTTGCTTCGGGCGCAAAAGTATTGGAGATGATGTGATTGATTGTCACAGATCGACCTTCGACTTTGTTTGTGCCATCATTTTCACTTCGTCGGATCGTTTTGTTGGGATTGGGAATACCCCTTAAATCATCACATATATAGAGATAGATAGATAGATAGATAGATTGATAGATAGACAGATAGATAGATAAATAGATAGACAGATATGTCTATATGAAATTCATTGGTAGATTTCGTATGAAATACTATCTTTTGCGGTAACTCCTATGTTTAAATTTCTCAAAAACATTTGCAGATTGTCACCAATCATTTTGAGTCTGAGGTGATGATTGATGTAGATCTGTAAAAATCTTTCAAAAATTCAAACATAGAAGCGAACGCAAAAGCTAGTTATTTCATACGAAATCTGTCTAAAAATTTTATTGAACATATTTTATTAGTTAGTCTGTAAAAAGGTATGAAAACTGAACCTTTATTTTAGAATTTTTGATTGTTTAAAATGGAAATATCATTAAAAATATTTATAAGATATCACAAGAATCATTAATATTAAGAGATATCAGAAATATCATTGCAATTTAATAGAAAATACTATTTCAATAATAATATTGTTTCAACATTTTACATTATGAAATTTTAAGATTTATTGCGAGCCATTTATAAATATTCAAATATCTGAAACTAATAGGTGAAATTGGAAATTCCCAACTAATTGAAAAGAGAATATAATTTCTCCACTTGACTTGACTTTCAATTTTAATAACTAGTGACATGAATAATAGGGTTGATCGAAAAGTATAGGAAAAATATTTTTTTTTTTTTTAGAAATCACTATCGGCCCAGAGTGCAAAAGTTGCCTTTTATGTATACTAGTTTACAGGGTTTTATTTTTATTAAAATCCATTCATATCTTCCGGTGCCCCAAGCGCCCCAAAAATAATTAAAAAGTGAGTTTTTTATGATTTCTTTTATATTTTTTTGTTTTGTTATTTTTTCTTAATTACTTTTGGCGATAGCTTTTGGTAAAAGCTATCTTTTATCTATCTTAGCTTACATATTTTTTAAAAATAAAATTCATTCATATCTTCTGGTGCCCCAAACGCCCCAAAAATATTTTAAAATTGAAATTTTTTGAAAAAAACGTTTTTATTTAATTTTATTTTATTTTGCTTCTTGAAATTCATTTGGCACTAGGTTGGAAAGTTGTAATTACAATACTACATAACTCTGCAGTTCCGATATATGTTTTTAATCAAAATCCATTCACATCTTTGATGTTCCAATTATAATTAAAAACTGAAATTTTTACAAAAATGTATTAAGAGTTATAATTAACGAAAAATACTTACAAATTTTGAAAACAGATTAATTAATAATGTATAAGGTTATAAATAACATTAATTTTACAATAATAAGCTACATATAAATTTAAAAATCAAAGCATTAAATCATAAAAATTAAAAAAAATCGAACTTACGTAGAGAAAAGTTTTACATCCTTCAATTTGGAAATTTACATATTTTTTAAAGTTTGTAATCTTTTTTGGTGTCAAAGTGTTTTATATGGCTTCTTGATTTTATTCTATTCAATATAAATCCGTGTCTCTTTTCTTGTCCAGATACAGTTTCTGATGCCTCACACACTAGTCGAACGCATCTTTTAACCGCTTGGGTATGGCATGGATATTTTGACCATTCATTCGTTTTTACAACTTTTATCATATGCTCAATTTCTTCGCAAGGTACATTCATCAAACGAGGTGGTTCAAAACGTCCAACTCGTTCCAGTCAATAAGTTCAAAATAATCTTTCGCTTTGAAGTTTATTTGGGGTACTTTGAAAAATCTCACTTCTGGTTATTTTCTCTTTTTATTTCTAGCACAAATTAGCTTTCGCATTGCTAAAGATCTGATATGCTCTGTGTTATCTGTGAACATTGACAATAGCAAATTTTCAGACTAAAAAAAAAAAACTATTTTGTTGAATAACAGCATCTACGATCTTTCTTAAATTGGATTCCAAATATCTAGAATATGTGATAAGTTTCCAAATATGACGCGCTCCTTCAGTTATGGATGGCTTTGTTTTGATATGAAAACATATAGGTGCATATACCTTCATAATATATGTTGTAAGAGTAATGAGATTATCCAAAGGATTTTCTGTAGCCACTTACAACCATAAAATTCTACACGCAGTTATTAGCCATTTTGAGTGATAAACTGGACCAGGTTTCATTAATGCCAGATAAGAACCACATTCACCACGTGATATTGCTATGCAAATATCATATAAATATAACTGGTCATTGCTGAGAACTCTTCTATCTATGTCCAAATAATAAAGTATAAAAAGTTTATTTTATACATTTAACGAAATGCGATTAACGATTTCTCATCCTCTCGATCTATGTTTTACGTTAGATAAATTATTCTTTAACTGTTAACTTTACTTGTATTTTTTAGCTCAAAATTTGCATGAAACTCGATTTTCGGCAAATAATTAAAAGTTTTGGGGCATTAGAAGAAATTTATAAAAGTCGAAAATTCTTTGGATGCATACTAATATACTATAAAATGCATCTTTTTTATCCCGATGATAAAATGATTTAAAACAAATTTAAAAAAAAAAAAAACAAAAATTATAAATTTTTATAAAATTTCATTTTTTTTACTATTTTGGGGGCGCTTGGGGGCACCGGAAGATATGGATGAATTTAAATAAAAAAAGGATTGAACTAATATATATATAAGGCAACTTTTGCAACTTGCGCCAAAAATAATTTTAAAAATATTAAGAAACGAAAAAAAAATTATAAAATTTATAAAAATTTCAATTTTTAACTATTTTTGAGGCGTTTGGGGCACCGGAAGATTTCAATAAAAAAAACATATGTGAATTAGTATGCATAAAAGGCAACTTTTGCACCCCGCGCCGATTCGATTATCCGAATTTCGACTTTTCGATCCACCCTAATGAATATTGTTTGAAATTAATATCATTTATTTTTTTCTCTCTTTTTTATTCGAAACAAGAAGAAATATGTTGCGTGTAATAAATACTTTTAAAAATTAAAACGAATTAGTATTTAAATAGTGTTATTATTGTATTATATTATATACTATTTAGAAGTTAATGAACTGCGCATTCGCATGTGAATATCAAATAGAAAAGAAAATCATTTGCGAAAAAAATTTGAGGCACAAATTGCGTCATATATTAAAACTATAGTTTTGAAATGATTTCCTTATGGACAATATTAATGTAACGTCACATTCAAAATCCCATAGTATAAAAGTAACGTGGATAATATGTATTTTTTTAATAATGCATTCCTTGATGCAGCAACAATACAGGTAAATGACTGCGCAAATAAGGTTCTATTTCAATTTATTTTTTACGGATTATTATTAAATAAATACTTATTGGAAATAAATTATGTAACTTTTTAAATAAAATAAACAATATACATTTTAAAAATAAAATGAAAATATGCATTGTGGTGCATGAACACAGGAAAAGAATTAGAACATGTTACTGCTAATATCTAAAAGTCGATCAAAATTTAAAACATAATCAAATTCTTTCACAACATGGTGCATGTGTTATTACTAAGTAGATTTCTTTTTTAATATTTGAGCTCAAAGGAAAGATATTGTGTGCAGCGTTGTTACAAAACTATAGACGACCTGGAAATATGTTTTTTCTTTTCAGGTAATATATATATATATATATATATATATATATATATATATATATATATATATTACAAATTTAAATTTTTTTTCGCCAAAACTAACCTTTATACTATCTTAATTTTCTTATAATAATATTCCGTACTTACTTCAAATTATTAAATTAAAATCTTATTTCTAGATCTAATCTGTTAATCTGTGTGCAGACGATATAAATTCTTAATTTTCCTTAAAAAACATTATTCCAGTATGCGTAAATTTAAAAAGATGGCTCTAAATTAAAAATATTCTTAATTAAAACTTTATTTCTTAATATTCCAAATAAAACTGATTTCTTCTATGTTTTTATCAACCCTTTTTAAGAAATTCTTATTAAATTTATTCCAAAACCATACCTTTCAAAAAATATCATTATTTTATTTTATCTATTTATTTATTTTTCCGCCGTCAACGATAATGTGCATATTAATAAATTCATTTCTTTTCTTTTTCTCTTAAAATTAATCATGTATAAAAATCGTCTGCCTAAGATATTTAAAATTCGGAGTCAATTATAAATTGGTTAAATAATATTTTTTTTAAATAAATTTATCGTCTGTTTAAAATAGCCTCGTAACTGGACAAGAATTCTGTTTACATAAAAGAATGATGGTTTGAGGTTACCGAATGTTCCAGAACTTTCTTTTCAGTTTAAAAGGGGGAAGTCTCGAGATGAAAGGAGGATTCTGAAGATTTCATGGGTTGCTTCTTCGATGAGGACAGCTCGCTGAAATAATGATGGAATTTTTGCAACAAGGAGCTTTTCCTTCCTCATTATCACGAATTTAATAAATGAATTTACAGCAGCCCATGACTAATTATTGGATCTTCTACATTTATTTATTATTTTTGTTTTTTCCCTCGCTTGCCATGACTGCGTGTTTCTGTTTAACCAGTGGAAATAATTCGAGTTCTCCTGAAATCGTCACAACTAATCGAAAAGTCGCACAGGATAGGTAATGCCTGTGCTAGTGCCTGTTTCGGATTTTGAAATGAATCTACTGAAGAAGTAAAATGCTATGTAAATGAATCTAATGAATCTACTGAAACGAAGTGATGACAAAAATATGAATCGCCGAAAATTTTTCCCGCCATGATTGAAAGTGTTATTAAGCAAGAATTGCCATTACCTTTTGATTCCTCGAGTGCATGTAACAGAGGAGATTTTAATGTTAAACAGCTTTCTGTCCGAGTGGTTTGAAAGATTTCTTCTAAATATCTCGTGAATTCCTGAGGCCTGATATTCCACCTTTTTGCTGTTTATGTGTAACTGATGACTCAAGATAATCATGGTCATAATGACAAAAAAAAAAAAAAAAAAAAAAAAAAAACTTTAGAGACAACTGAACGCAGATTACTACTTACTTTCATAATTTTCGTTATTCCTGTCTCCCCTAGGATCAGCTTGAAAATTTCTCCTTATCCGTGAGTTATTTTTAGATGTATTTAATTATTATGTGTATCCTTTTTACTGTATTTGTGTAGATAGTTCTTTGTTTGTAAGGTTTATTTATTTGTTTGTTTATTTTTCTGTGAGCCTTATTTATTTATCTTTTTATCTAGTTATGAGTCTTATTATTATTATTACTATTATTATTATTACTTGTTGGAGTGAAAACATGCTTGTTCTTAAAAATTTAATTGAGGAGTATGATGTTCTAAGATATTTACTGTTACTTATTAAGATTATTATGATATTTTTATGCACGTTTAAAGATAAGTTCGTAATAATAATGAAGTATAAAAGAACTCAGAAGCTCAAGTTATTTTTTAAAAGGTACATTTTCTAATTTATTGATATTGTTTGTTATCAAGAACTATTCTCAGAATACAATATTTTCATGATAATGTTCCTACAACTAAACATTTGAGCTGAAAATTAAATTAACATTTATGTTTTTTCCTTTACTTGTTAGAATTTCTAGTGACAGTGAGCTTTGGTTCCCGGATTCTTATAATTTATTTAAATTCAGTAGGAATATGGAACTATGCAAGGCTGTTGCTAGAATTTTGACTGATAAATGTGATTAATTTTTTTTTTTGTAAATTTTGTGGTTTTAAGTAAGGAATTACCTATAATTAAAATTTTTGAATCTGTTTATGATTTATAAAATAATAGAATTAAAAAGTTGATCACAAGTTAAGGTATAACTATGATATTTACAATTTCTATTTTTATTAGATAAAATTTCTGGTTAAAGTTAGCAGCTAAATATAGTTATAATTTTCACGATAATTTTGATTCAGATTTTTAAAATGGGGGGTAATGGTTTTGTGTGAGGCAGTTAAAATGTATACAACTCCAGTAGACAAAGCCCTCAAAATTGCGAAAGCGCGAACTCATGAATTTCACCTTAAAAGTAAAAGACTCTATGATCGAAATTTTGTTGAATGCCCATTAAAAATACAAGACTCTGTAATTTATGAAGAATTTAAATACCCTAACACTCGAAAATTAGAACCTACTTTCTCTGGACCATATAAAATTATAAATAAACTTTCTGATGTAACTTATGAAATAGATAAATTTAATTATGAGACAGGACAGAATTCCGTTATTGTGCATGTTTCTAAATTAAGACCCTATTTTTCACCCGAAGATTTTAAACTGTTTCATGAGCAATCCAAAAAACAAACAAAACCTCAGATACAATCACTAGATCAAACTAAAGTCAAGACAATAGATTAAATTTACCATAAACAACCATAAAAAAAATACCATAAAAAAACTTTTACCATAACCATTTACCAAATACCATTAAACCATTAAACCATTAAAACCATTTACCATAAAAAAACCATAATTTTCAACATCAGCGGGTATGTTCTTGGAGCGCTACAAGAATATTACTTGTTTTTGGGAGTTTTTGGGATTAAATTGGGCTCCTTATGCAGGCATAAGGTGAACACTTTGATTGTAAAAGCTTTCAAATTGATGTTGATAAATTAATTTTAAGGGTGTTTAAGTCTAACTATATTTACTCATTTATTTGATATTAGTATTACTCTATTTATTCAGCAGATATTATATGATAATAGTTATAAAATCTAATGACTCTACTCAAACCTATAACATAATATGTGATTTTCAGTGATTGTGAAAACTAGATATTAAAAGTTTTTCAAAAAAGCACACTATTTTTATTTCCATTTCTCAATTAAGAATGACAACTTTCATTCCTATTGTATTTTATTATTAAAGTTTATAAACCATGTGTGGATAAAACATTATTCTACATTTGGCATTGAAAACTTATAACCAAATTTGACAATTTTGTAAAAGAGTATCAGAGAGGAATTATTGTAAGGAAATACTGGTTGAGAGTCCATTTTCTAAATAGTTAGATTTAATTTTATTTGGATTTTGGAATTATTATGATTTTTTTTTATTTATGCTTTCGGCTAGCAAAAAATACTTTCTTATGCTATTAGAAGATAAGAAAATTATTTAGTTGCTATGTAATTATTTTTATCCTCAACCAATATTTTCCCTATCAATAATAAACAAATAGTGATATTTTCTTTTGATTATACTCTTGTTTTACTATTATTATTATTATTATGATTTCTATGATGAAGTTTAGTATTAATTATACTCTTATTGAAAAATATTAGGATATGGAGTCTTATTATACTATTACTTATTATTGTTGACATTGTTATTATTTAAATTTTTCTATATTATTTATTATTGATATTGAGAGTGATGCTATTTATTATTGAAAAATTGATATATTATTGAAAGATGTTGGATCCAACATAACATAAAAAACAAAGCTTAAACTAGATTTGGAGATATTTAATTAAAGAGACTGTATTCACTGGACATTGAAAAAGACTCTTTTATATATTCTTGAAAAACTTTTTCATTTAAAGGACTTATTTAAAATAAACTATGCATTAAGTCATTGTAGTTATTTAAACTTCCATGAAAACGAACTTTTATTGTTTTTATTATATTTTTATCTCTTGCTTATTAATATTCATAACTTATTTACTGTTATTATATGTATTATCTCCTATGCACTTACAAATGGTAAGTGATGTTGTAACATTATTGTATTTCTTTCAGGGAAATGCTCCTACCTAAATTCAATTCAGAATTATTTTCTGTTAACTATTTTATTTTAATCGCTAATATTTTTTATATTGCGTTAATTTTCTTTTCTTCCATCTCTTGGCTTCCTGAGTTTGACAGTTTTATTCCAAAATTTAACTTTTCTAAATTATTATATTTCTGTTGTCTGAACTTGTAGTTTTATTTAACTATCAATTTCATACAAAGTCTTGGGGAGGGGGGATAATATTACAAATTTAAATTTTTTTTTCGCCAAAACTAACCTTTATACTATCTTAATTTTCTTATAATAATATTCCGTACTTACTTCAAATTATTAAATTAAAATCTTATTTCTAGATCTAATCTGTTAATCTGTGTGCAGACGATATAAATTCTTAATTTTCCTTAAAAAACATTATTCCAGTATGCGTAAATTTAAAAAGATGGCTCTAAATTAAAAATATTCTTAATTAAAACTTTATTTCTTAATATTCCAAATAAAACTGATTTCTTCTATGTTTTTATCAACCCTTTTTAAGAAATTCTTATTAAATTTATTCCAAAACCATACCTTTCAAAAAATATCATTATTTTATTTTATCTATTTATTTATTTTTCCGCCGTCAACGATAATGTGCATATTAATAAATTCATTTCTTTTCTTTTTCTCTTAAAATTAATCATGTATAAAAATCGTCTGCCTAAGATATTTAAAATTCGGAGTCAATTATAAATTGGTTAAATAATATTTTTTTTTAAATAAATTTATCGTCTGTTTAAAATAGCCTCGTAACTGGACAAGAATTCTGTTTACATAAAAGAATGATGGTTTGAGGTTACCGAATGTTCCAGAACTTTCTTTTTAGTTTAAAAGGGGGAAGTCTCGAGATGAAAGGAGGATTCTGAAGATTTCTTGGGTTGCTTCTTCGATGAGGACAGCTCGCTGAAATAATGATGGAATTTTTGCAACAAGGAGCTTTTCCTTCCTCATTATCACGAATTTAATAAATGAATTTACAGCAGCCCATGACTAATTATTGGATCTTCTACATTTATTTATTATTTTTGTTTTTTCCCTCGCTTGCCATGACTGCGTGTTTCTGTTTAACCAGTGGAAATAATTCGAGTTCTCCTGAAATCGTCACATATATATATATATATATATACATATATATATGGAAGAAGCAGCAGTTTTCTATTTCAATTCAGTCAATTATTATCGATTTTCAAATTTAACTCCAATTATCTTTAATTTCAATTTACTCTAAATCGAATTATTATCACTTGTACCCCTTGGCTACTGAGGCCATCATATAAGTACCTGCTGGCTAAGGTATTATGAAGGCAATACAGGAATGCGAACTAAACAATGAACTCACAAGCTCGGAACTCAAATATCAACAGCGAGCGAAAGATTAAGTAAGTGGTCATATCTTGAAAATTGCGCGGAAATATATTTTACAATAATAATAAAAAATAGTTAAAACTGAGATTGCATGACAGATAATAACATTTTAAAATAATAAAATTTTTAAAAGAATTCTTTTTGGCATTCCAGACTGAAAGAAAAATAAAAACACGTCGAAGTAATAATACACAATACAGTAATAACACATAATACACAGTAATAACACGTCGTAATAATACTACGTGGAGATTTGCACAGTTATATTTTTAAACACAATAAATATATTAACGTGTGCATTCTAACATAATCGATTTTAAGTAAACTACAGACGTTATAAAATATTATAACATACATCTCTTGTATAATTTTTACTTTTCATTGCTGAGCAATATGATACAAAATATGTAAAAAAGTATCATAACAAAGTAATTAAATCTGTTAGATTTTTAAATCACAAGATTTTAAGAAATACACCTTTAACATATAAACATTTGAATAAAACAATTTTATTTTACTTGAGGGATGTAACGAAAAATTAAAAACAAATATTAATGACATGTTTCAAATACATCTTATAAGAACAAATAGTTGTTATTAGATAGAACCAATAGCTCTTATTAGATAGAACCAAAACATGTGAATAATGTTTGTTTTTAATTTTTCGTTGCACCTCTCAAGTAAAATAACATAGTTTTATTCAAATGTTTATATGTAAAAAAGTAACAATTACTTTATCATTGCAGCATCCAATCTGAAATAAAACATTCAGCTTTTGTAATATTTAAAAATACACTACATAAATATTATATATATATATATATATATATATATATAATTCGCAGCTTTCTTTTTTTTCTTCTTTTGTGTTGACCCAATAAAATGAAAATAAAAATAAAGTGAGCTGTAAATTTATAGAGATTGATCAAAAAATTTCAAAAATAAATCGATGGTACGTTCAAGGTTCTCGCAGTACAGGTAATACTGTAACCCCCTTTTTTATGGACAATGCAGCTTAAAAAAAGCAGATTTTTTTTTTTTTTTTTTTTTTTTTTTTTTTTTTTTGTGATCGATTGAAGCTTTAGAAGTTTTGAAAAGGATAAATAATATTAAGTGCAAGTGTTATTCGTGCAAGCTTAAAAAAAATTCTTTATTAGCAATACTTGCTTATTAAGTGATTTTTGTGCATTATTTTTAATGAATGAGTTTTACTACTAAGTGAAGAAAGTTATGAGAATCCTAATTTAATTTCAAATATTCAAATTTGGCAAGCGGAGTATGCAGTTATAGCTTTAAGAAGCCAATGTTAATAGATTTTTAGCGACAGATTTACATTATATTAAATATTTAAAAACAATAATAATTTGCCTTGAAAACCATAGAAATAAGCTTTGGTGACAGAAGAATCTTGAAATACATATTTAAATTCTGCAATATTTCCTGTCAATTAATGTCAGTCATTTTCTCTCTAGCATATTTCAGCATGGGAAAAAACGTTCAGTAGTTCCAGTTCTAGTTTAAAATAAATTTTAGCTTAATACTGACGTGTAATAAAGATACAAGGTAAACTACAGGGCTGAACAAAAGTATTCAAGCATGTTTCTATAAATTAGTATAAATTATTGAAAAGAAATTTCAGTCTGCTAGGCATGTTCTTGCTAAACTAAATCTTTCCATTTTATAGTGTATGTATCAACAGACAGATCAAATACAGGGCTATTCAAAAGTATTCGAATACATATTTGGCTATATGCAGCAATCCTATTTCCTATGTACAGTAACCTTATTATATGCAGTAAGTTTTGTAAAAAATTCGTCAGAAATCGAAGTTTTGTTAAAGCTGCAAAGTGCTTCATAATCTATACTTAACACATGAATTTTCTTACTTGTTTTTCCTAAATCTTACATGACGTACATATAATACAATTATTCGTATGTAAGCATATGGAAAATAATTATTATTTTTACGAATTATTAGTGGTATTTAGAGATTTTTCATTCATAAATTATATTAAAAGGTTTAAAAAATGTTTTTACAAAGCAATATTAAAATAGAAAGCTTATTCTTTAAACATACTTTTATTCAATATATGTTATATAATTAATTAGTTAAATGTCTATCAAATAACTTAACAATATATTTCTTACTAGATCTACAGAACTCTTTTGATGACAAATGCATTAAGAGATCTTTGACTCAAACCTATAAAGAATGTCATTCCAAGAAGTAAAATTATCTTGTAGAAGTGATGCGAGGCGATAACCGACAAAGATATCGCACTTAATAAAGACGCCGAATCAACTACATTCATCATCAGGGAATTCTCATATATCTCTCTAATTTTTAGAGGTTCTTACATCTTAACATCAGAAAATTGAATAGATATCTATTTGACTTGAATATATTTATATAAAGAATATCTATAAGTAAATACATGCATAAGAATGCAGTTAGAATTGCATTTCATAATTTCTTGTAACGTATCTCGAATTCAGAAAACATTTAAAAAAACTTACAAACATGAATAATGTTAATTTTAGGCTTTTTTTAGGCTTAAAACAATTTATTTTCTTTCAATTTAACATGAAGCGAAAACTGATATCTGTAATAAAAAACTCTTCTTGATTACAGATAAGTTTTTTCCGATTGGATATGTGTTTATTTAGAAATATGAACACTGTAAAAAAATAATAATAAATATTAAATAATAAAGGATGATTTTACGAAAATTGTACTCGTAATCGGGACGCCAGTACGATTCACTGTTTTTTAATAGAAAAATTCCCGTAAATTCCTGAAATTTTTTTCGGAAAAACGGAAAATTGTTTGAGATTTACAGACATTTTTCCGTTAAAAAACTGCAAATTTTAAGGGCTTCCCAATTAAAAAAAAATCCGTCTTTTTTTTTTACAGTTTATTTATTAAAAATTCCACGTACAAACCTACCTCAATAAATGAAAATTATATATTTCTTAAAGCAGAAGTATTTTGATAATAAAAGCATTAAGAAATTTTTGGCACAATTATTGTAATTGATATCATTCATATAAGAAGATTTATCATGAAGAAGTGACGTGAGACCGAAACCAGACATAGATATCACGCTAAAGAAGATATTCAATCAGCTCAGTTAATCTTTATAGAATTACAACTATCGTGCAATAATTTACTGAATTTCTGTCGTCTTATTTTTAATGTATGAATTTTATGAAGCATATTTTTTTACTATATCAACCTGTGTAAAGTGATGTTACAGATACGCTCACACTTGGTTTTAAATTATACATGTAAATATGATTATGAGTTTCATGGATTTGTAGTATTCTAAACTTAAGTGATGAATTTGAGTTTACTATTGCGCTATATACTGGATACAATTTATGTTGGGGTTCATTAGTTTCTAAACATTTTTTTTTCTTCTTTTTTTCGTTATTATGGATTTTTAAAGAAATTAGCTATTGAAATGAAACAATAAGTTTCTTCAATAAAAATGGTAATAGTACATCGATATCTGACGATATTAGTGGTGTAGTAATGTTATTTATAAATTCCTTTCGCTAATTTCTGGTCTGTTTCTCGTTGCTCCGTTTTAATTTGTTTCGTCTCGTCACAGCTTACGAGCACTGCATACTCCCTCACCTTTGTGAGGGAGTATGCTGTGCTCGTAAAACAGATTAAACCCAGCTCATCTTAAATTTTGGTTTTACAAATTATTTATTGTTTTGTTACGTAATATTTTAATTGCGGTTTGTTAGTAGTTTTTTCGGTGTTATGAATTTTATGAAATAAAATTTCTCAATGAAATATTAAATATATATATATTAATATCAAAATTTTTCATTCATACATTTCAGTATTTTTTGTACCTATAAATTTGTTAAATGTTAGGTTTATTTTTAATTTCTAAATCGATTAAACTTGAAAGAATGATAAAAAATGTAAAAATAAATATACACTATTTTCTAAAAACGTTCGATCCTGATAACATCTTTAATATGTAGTTAAAAGTAATTTTAAATTTTGACCGTGACATAATTTATTATTTAGGGTCTAAAATTTTTAAAAGCATAAATCTGTAAAATCCTCCTCCCCCCCTCCCCCCAAAAAAAGAAAATCCTCAATCGTTTAATAGAAATATTCTAAAATACTACCTGTAATTATTGAAAAACTAATGGTAATTAAAACGATTACATAAGGTGAGCAATAAACTAAGGTAGTAATTAAATAGGTGAGGAATAGGTGACTAATAAGACGACAAATATCAGCTCAAAGTTTTAATTCCGTCATGTTAATGCATTAAGCTAAAATATTTTCCCTTTTGAAATTATGCAATTTATAGTGAAAACTGCAATAAATATGCAAGTGAGCAATGCAAAAGACAGAAATAATTACTGAGATATGCAAAAGACTGAAATACAGAATATTACGCAAAGCCAATGAATTTGATCAAAAGTTTGATTTAGAAAAAAATAATAATAAACACGTTTTTAAAAATTTTCATCGTTTTTCATAAAAATAAATAAATAAATAAACACAAATGTGGTACTACTCATTACTACTTCTCAAATAAAATATTTCGCTGGCAAACTGTGTATGTTACGTCTAGGAACATGATTTCATGGTAAAGTAAATAGCCCATTTGCTATATGTTAAGATTTTTTATAGTTTTAATTAGATTCTTGAATTGATACAAAAATCACAAGACTGAAAATAAGTATCACGCTAGCTCATAATAAATTTCATGAAATGATTTGTGGAATATCTATTCAAGAATTATTATTTGTAATATAATTTTCCTATAGAATTATGGCAAAAAAATGTAAATAGAAACGAAAAGTAAAGGGTTTGTTATGGATTTTTTTAGAAGCATAATTGCTAATTTTCTTTTGCCTTAGTCATGCTATTTAAATAAGAATTCAAGCAAATGGAAAACTAATTGAATTACTTAAAATAAGGATCAAGAATAAGAGAAATTTCTCTCTCTTTTCTTTTTCATCGTATAGGCTGTAATCATAAAAGCTCACGAACGGGTCACGGATCGTTAAATAGAGTGAAAAAAGCAGTTGAACAGAGAAGAAATTGCAACATAATAATGAGAAAATGACATGAAAGATTTAATTCCTTCGCTTTTTTATTGAATATTTATTTTAAATGTCCTGAGACTAATAGCTGTTTTGTCCCTTTAGAAATAGAATCGGTTTTTTGAGTAATTTTAGAGTAAAAAAACTAAATATTTTATTTCTTCTTCGAGTACCTTTGCATTTATATTCAGTTTTAAAATGAAATATTCATTACTCCCGCAGAAAGAGGATATTTTTATCAAAAATTTTATTTATAGCTTAATGCTAAATTATCTAACAGTAATTACTTTTTTTTATCTATTTCTGAAATTTCTTTATGTTGTTAAAGTAAAACAAATATGTGCTCTTTATAAAAGAAATTTGTATATGCTCTTATATTAAATTAAAATGAAATATTTCATTCAAATTCAGATATCGTTATAGCACTTAGAGTAAGGCAATGTTCAAAGAATTAACAAAATGAGAATTTGTTACATAATAAATATTATAAATTTTCGTACAAAGTAGTTTTTATACACTTTACAAATTGCATAATTTGTTTTTCTTTTGTATTAATTATTTTTAAAGCATTTTCAAAGCTTGTTTCCTTATGGCGTGTCTTTTTTTAACATAAGTTTCCTCCCTGTGTGAAATTTCATGAATTATGTGACTTGGATTACTGTAATAAATTATACATTTAATTTTTTAATATAAAATTTTCTCCGAAGCCACATAAACTCATTTTCAATCTCTTACATTTTTACATTATATCAAAAATTAAATTTAGATATCCATGGATTGAGTAAGAAATTTATCAGATTGCCAGCACTGCTAGCTCAACTGTAAAAGTGATTCTAAAGTTTATTTTATAAGACCTTTTACAATTTAAACAGAAAAATTTATTTATTATATTTTTAAATCTAAAATAATTGAAATAATTAAAAATTTAACAAAATTGTATTCTGTTTAATTTATTATACTTAAAATATCTATCAAACGTCATACATCTTAAAATTGCTTTAAAATTTGTAACTATCTTTATTTTAATGCACTGTATTTTCTTATCATTGTTCCTAGAAAAAACAATTATCTTTTTAAGAAATACTGTTTCGATCTGACTTTCCTATAAAAATATAGTAAAAAATGTAAATATAAACGAAAAGTAAAGGCTTTGTTATGGATTTCAAGCATCAAAATAATTGCTAATTTTCTTTTACCTTAGTCATGTTATCTAAATAAGAAAGAAAGTGAATGGAAAACAAATTGAATAACTTGAATTAAGGTTCAAGAATAAGAGAAATTTCTGTCTCTCTTTTCTTTTTCATCATGGAGGCGGTAATCACATAAGCTCACAAACGGGTCACGAATCGTTAAATAGAGTGAAAAAAGCAGTTGAGCAAAGAAGGAATTGCAACATAATGGTGAAAAAATGACGTGAAAGATTAATGCCTTCGTTTCTTTTATTGAATATTTACTTTAAATGTCTTGAGACTAATAGCTGTTTTGTCCCTTTAGAAATAAGATCTTTTTTTTCACCAATTTTAGCATAGAAAATTGAATATTTCCATTCGTCTTCGAATACCTTTGCATTTATTTTCAAATTTAAAATGAAATATTCATTACTCCCGCATAAAGAGGATATTTTTTATCAAAAATTTATTTTTAAGCTTAATGCGAAATTATCTAACAACAATTGCTTTCATTTTTTTTCTAAAACTTTCTTATGCTGATAAATTAAAACTTATATGTGTATTTGTAATAAATACTTTTTTATGCTCATAATTTAAGTTAAAGAAAAAATATTTTATTTAAATATAGAAAAATACTGCAGCACTAGCGGTAAGGCAATGACCAATGAATTTCTAAAGTGAGAAATTGTTATATAATCAATATTACAAATTTTAATACAAAATAATTTTTAACCCATTACAAAATGCATATTTTTTTCATTTTTTAAATATTTTCTAAAGCATTTTTCAAGCTCTTTCGTTATGTTGTGTCTTTTTTTTTTAACGTAAGATCCCTCTCTATGTAAATTTCATAAAGTATATGACGTGTATTACTGTAATAACTTGCAAATTTATTTTCTTCATGTAAAATTCAAGCTCTTAAATTTTTACATTATATCAAAAATTAAACTTAGGTATCCCATGGATTGAATATGAAATGTATCAGATTACCAGCATTGCTAGTTCAACTGCAAAGTGATTCTGAAGTTCATTTCATAGAACTTTTTAAAACGTAAACAGAAAAATTATGCATATTATATTATAAAAAATGTAAAATAATTATAAAAATAACGAAACTGTTTTCTGTTAAATTTAGATTATAAAATCCCTATAAAACTTCATACATCTTAAAATTGCTTTAAAATTTGTAACGATCTTTTTTTTACTTCATTGTTTTTTGTTATCATTGTTCCCAGAAAATTCAATTATCTTTTTAGGAATTATTGTTTCGATGTCATTTTCCTATAAAATTATAGCAAAAAAAAAGTAACGAAACGAAAAGTAAAGGTTTTTTATGGATTATAAGCAACAAAATAATTGCTAATTTTCTTTTACCTTAGTCATGCTATTGAAATAAGAAAACAAGAAATAGAAAACAAATTGAATAACTTGAATTAAGGTTCAAGAACAAGAAAAAATTCTCTCTCTTTTCTTTTTCGTCATCGAGGCGGTAATCACAAAGCTCACGAACGGGTCACGGATCGTTAAATAGAGTGAAAAAAGTAGTTGAACAGAGAAGAAATTGCAACATAATGGTGAGAAAATGACGTGAAAGATTAATACCTTCGCTTCTTTTATTGAATATTTACTTTAAATGTCTTGAGACTAATAGCTGTTTTGTCCCTTTAGAAATAAGATCTTTTTTTCAATAATTTTAGCATAAAAAAGTGAATATTTCCATTTGTCTTCGAATACCTTTGCATTTATTTTCAAATTTAAAATGAAATATTCATTACTCCCGCATAAAGAGGATATTTTTTATCAAAAATTTATTTTTAAGCTTAATGCGAAATTATCTAACAACAATTGCTTTCATTATTTTTTTTATTTTTCTGAAACTTTCTTATGCTGTTAAAATAAAAAAATATGTGTATTTGTAGTAAAATATTTTTTATATGTTGTTATTTTAAATTAAAGAGGAAAATTATATTCAAAGTAAGAAAAATGTTTCTCAGAGTAAAGCAATGACCAATGATTTTTCAAAGTGAGAAATTTTTACATAATCAATATTATAAAGCTTCAGACAAAATCATTTTTTTACATACAAAATGATATATTTTTTCTTTTTAAAATATTTTCTAAAGCATTTTCAATCTTATTTTCTTAGACCCTGTGTTTTTTTTTTTTTTTTTTTTTTTTTTTTTTTTTTTTTTTTTTTAACATTAAATTCCGTCCTATTCAAAATTTCGTGAACAATATGACCTGTATTAAAGTAATAAATTACAAATTAAAATTCTTAATTTAAAATTTCATCCGGAGCTACACAAACTTGTTTTTAATGTCTTAGATTTTTATATTACATCAAAATTAAATTTAGACATCCCATTACTTGAATGTGAAATGCATCAGATTGCCAGCATTGCTTACTCAACTGCAAAAGTAATTAGAAAGTTCAATTCATAGGATTTTTTTTAATTTAAACAAAAAAGCTATATAGTTATATTTTAAAATAAATAAATAATGTATGAAATAATTAAAAAATTAACAACACTGTGTTCTGCTAAATTCAGATTATTTAAAATCTCTATGAAACTTCATACATCTTAAAATTGATTTAAAGTTCATAATTCTCTTTCATGTAATATACTGTAGTGCTTCTCATTGTTACCAGAAAATTCTTCACGTCTGAAAATGTAATTACGACAACGAAATGTCAATTTAAATAAAATGCTTTTTAATGACTCAATGTTAATCAGTGAATTCAAACATGGTAAGCATATTTCGACATATTTGATTTCTGATTGTGTTTCAATTCTGTCCTTAATGACAGATAAAATTATTCTTTCATTACAAATTAAAAAACAACATGCCAAAATATACGAAATAAAGTAATTTTTATAGCAGAAAGAAGAAAATAAAGAAATATTATTAGGATAGTAAAAATACTTCTAAAAGTATTTTATATAATACGAAAATGAAAATAAGTACAATCAAACAGGCGTAGTTAATTAATAAGAAAGAATAATACACCAAACATTTACATCTCTGAATTCTAGGATACTAACGAAAATCTTAATAGCTGTAGAATATGAATGTATATATTTTCAATTTATGTTAACAAAGCAATATTGACGTATGGGGAATTCTAATCATACTGAAATTACACACACATACACACACACATATATATATATATATATATATACATATATATATAAGCTGAAAGGTCTACACAGTCAGATAATGTTTTCATCCTGTTTGTATTTTTCGGTAATTTTTAAGTACCCAAAGAAAAATAATTTTGTCAATTGATTTAAAATTATGTAGTAAAGCTTTAAAATTTAAACCTCTAATGTCAAATTCTTTTGAAATTGATTAAAAACAAACAAAAATAGGAATAGTTTATTAATGATAACTTTAAATTTACTTTGCCAAATGTGCTATTACGTCATATTGTCATATATAAAATTTTTAGAAATCGATTTGCGTGTTAGACTACGGTTAATATATGTGCGAATTCACATTCAAGAACAAATGTGAATTTTTTCATATTTTGTTTTAAAACTAAAATCGATTCCAAAAAGTATCAAGCCCAAGCAGCGGCTGAGAGTTCTTGCTCTCAAAACTGGTAGACGGTAGGTGCTAGGTTAGAACCCAATCGCGGACATCAGTCTAATCCTTTTCCAAGGTTTTTTCCGAACATTGGGTTTCTTTTCGTAAATACGGGTTAGGTTGTCTTAGAAAGACCACCACTGAGGGCACCTCCCCCCATCCCTTACAGCCTATATCCCTCGTGCTAAAAACTGGCCGTCACAAATACAACCAAACCTAAAAATATCAAATATCCAATTCTTAAGTTCCATTCCATTCCATTCTTATTCTTATCCATTCCAATTCTTAAGTTCCATTCCAATTCCATTCTAATTCTAATTCCAACTTCATTATTCTAAAAAAAGTTTTTGACATATTCTTAAAAAAATACAGGCATGGTAATTTTTAATCCAATCATTAATTTTCATTGAATAATAATCATTGAAACTGGAATTGGGAGATCAAAACAGGAAATATACAGAATTTTCTTTAACTTTTTAACTGAATATTCCCTTACTTTACATTTTAAATTACGTTTTTCCAAAAACTCCAAATATGATGTGAAAATGGATTTTATTTTGAAATTATTTACAATTTGATACATTTTATTTGTTCAGATGGCACTTATACTTTACAAGTAAATTGAAAGAAGATGATTTTCATTTGAATGAATATAGTATATGTATATTGGCAATTCAAATACATAAGATTATTATTATATTTACTCAGTTGTACAGTCGCAGGAAAAAAAGTAAACATCCCTTACTAACTCTACATGAATTTATTATAGAAGAATGTTCAATGTGCATACTAGAACGAACGAAAAGTTCTTTTTTTGTCTCCAATCATAATACCCAATTTTAACAAGATATTTCAAATCTTCGGTTTAAACTATGTCTAGATGTCTAATTTCTAGTCATTTGAATCGTAAGATTTTTGAATTATAAAAAAAATAATTAAAGTTTAGTGGCTTTAGTACTAAATTCATATTTATATTAATATCACTTGAAATTATGCTCTTCACGAACTACATTTTTACGTAGCAATAATACTAAAATACGCAAACATAAATATGTTGAATTTGTAATTTTTATAATTTTATTATATTAATCTTCAATTATGAAATTAATATATAAAAAGTTATGAATTGCAACCTGTAATTTTTTTTTCGATTTAGGTTTATTAAGTCCTGAATTAGGGAAATCCAAAATTTCTATTTTTTCCAGGAACTTTTTTAATTATGATTAAAAAGCGCCAAAATGATGGTTTGAGTTTCCGTCTTCGATAGAAGTGACTACATATTTTGAAACTTCTTATACTATCCTGTTATCTAGCAGACTTTAATGACTGCTTGAATGGCGCCTAAGACGGTTTTTTTTTAAAACGGGAACACTTTTGGTATATAGTCGAGGACTGAAATTCAGTTTCAGTACAACCCTTAAAGTATATCCGTTTAAAAATAGTTAATTTCTCGGAAACTTATCAGAAGAGTCGAATAAAAATTTGCTTTTAGGCTAATCCAAGATATAGAGTTCATTTATTTTTTTTCAGAATCGGGTACAGTTGTAAAACAAAATAAAGTTTTCGTTTTTTTAATCTGTTGATACTCCCTGCAAAAAAATTTTGTACATCATTTAACAGTAGACTTTATTTCCAATCGTACGGTACAAGTAATTTTCTTCTACGACAATTTATTGAGTAATTAGTAGGGGGTAGTTACATATTTTTTCCCCAATTGTACCTTTTCTAACTATACAGTGAGGGTCATAGGTTTCCGGCCACCAATTTTTTTTTTCAGTTGATTTGTAAATATACCCATATGAAGAGGAATCTCAAAGAGATACTTATACATTTTATTGATGCATTAGTTAGGAACTTACTTACAGAAGAGCGTGTGAATATCAATAAATTTAATTGACAAAATTAACTATAAGAGAAAATACTTGTTCTCAAAAGTTCCCGGCCACTTTCACAAGTTCGTAAAAAAAGTAATATTGTAATAGAAAATTACAGTGATGAACAACATTTACAAGTACTATTTTATCGTATTACTATTTAATTAGCTTTAGTAATAAGTACTGTGGCGCAGCAACGTGACATTCATACAATCAACGGTTAAAGATCGTCTATGGTACATTTTTCCCACATTTCTTGCAATTTTGGCGGAATGTCGTCTGAGTTGGAATATTTATAGTTCAGCTGATTTTTGCCAACTTCTTTCCAAAGATTTTCTTTTGGATTCATGTTGAGCGTTTTGGCTGACCATTTCAAAAATGAAATTTTTTGTGCGAAAACTATTGCTTATCGAGGCTTGCATACATTATTTATGTCGTTATCATGTTACGAAAAAATGTTCTCTCTAATAAGGCAAAAAAAGTTCTTGCAAGATATCTTTATACATTGTATGATTCATCTGGCTGAGGATTTCAAATAACGTACCGACACTTTTTTAAAGAAAATACTCCCCACGGCATAATGTGCCCTTCGCCATACTTCATTGTAGGAATAACATAGGTCGAATCATACCTTTTGTTGTTAGGTCATCGTATGTAGTGTCTGCCATCACTACCAACAAAATTTCAAATTCGATTGATGGAAAAAATAGAACTTCTGTCCCGTTTTCACTTGACCAGGATTTGTGTTCATTGGAAAATGCTAGTAGGGTACGTCGGTATATTTTTTTTTTACCTCTGAAAATTTTTTAACACCGACTCCTTCATAAAGTTCTGTATCACGTCAGCATCATAACACGGTAGAATAACTTATTTCAGCAATATTTTCATTCCGTAAATCGCAGTATAGTGCAACGGAATTTTCATGTGGATTATCAACCGTTTTTTCCTGATAATTCTGTCCACAGGAATAGTAATTTTCTGGGGTCTTCCGGAGCTCTGAAAGTCCTGAAAGCCATGGCCATCTTTACATAATTTTTAAATATCTTTTACGGTCGATTTTACTGATGGATAACTTAGCAACAATATCTCGAGGAGAGTGGCCTTTTAGCGACAAACTAATCACTCATTTATGAACAATAATTGTTGAACTTTAAAAATTATGCTACACACATTGATTCATTCATAAACACAACCAAAAGACACTTTATGGACAGAAAAAATCTAAAGAACGATAAGTAGCCGGATACTTCTGAGAAAGTGCTTTTTTTATACTTCATTTTGTCAGTTTAATTTATTGATATTTACACGTTCTTCTATAAAAAAGTTCCTAACTAATATGTCAATAAAATGCATAGGTATCGCTTTGAGATTCCTCTTCATATGGGTATATTTACAAATTAACTGAAAAATTTTTGCTGGCCGGAAATTTTTGACCGCCACTGTATATCAAAATAACTTTAAGATAGTATCTCTTTAAGACAATATATTCCAGCAAAAGCTAAAGAGCGAATGTCAATAAAAAAAATAAAATAAAAGAATGAATAACAATAATACAATCTCTGATCGGTACTAAACAATCGCTACCACATAATGAATCAAAACAAATGAAAACTATTTCTACCTTAAAATAAATGATTAATTCAAGCATACGAGTATGGAATCGATAATCTATCAAATCTATTATTATTTCATAGATTTTTCCACCAGATCATAAAAAAAAATTGTGTTTTCTTTGAGTTTCATATTTTTTTTCTTTAGGTACTTTTACATTAAGAGTAAATTAAAAATCATCTTTCAAACTCTACTTTCTCCCTCTGGCATCACATTATTGATAATATTTTAACAGATTTGTTTAATAATCAATGATAGCGTATTTCTAAACAAAATTATAATCAACCTTTGTGTGAAATATTGACATAATTGTATTTGATGAAGAAGATTAGTAACAAATTCAATAACTACGATACTGTCATCTGTTAAATGCATTACTTGATGACTCAGAATGTCCTGGAGTAACTCAAGAAATTTCATTGAATCCACCCGATTGCTTTTCCGCCAATAATGTCAACCTAAGGAAAAGCATACAAATAGCTTCAAAGGAGATATTTTGTTTTATAGTTTTCTCGTCGTCCTTACTGGATACATGTTGTTTTAATGTAATCGCAGCAGATTTTTCGTTACAGTATCAATTAGGAAACGCCTTACAATTTTTAGTCGGTATTGGATTAGATATTGTCATTTAATAGCTTAAAATATAAAGATTTAAAACTTTAAGCTTCATAATGAAAAATAAGTATTTGGTCTTCATGCATATTTAGAAAAATCTTACTAACAAATTAAAATTTGACATTTTAAAAACAATTGTATTATTTTTTTCATTTAAACAGTCATTTACATGTAAAAGACGCACTTAGGAGCTGTTGATAAATAACATTATCAAAAGATTGGAAACTCTCATTTGGACTGTTATTATCCTTCGAACCTCCCCCCCCCCACACGTCCCTTTCCCCCTTTGCCTTCATAATGATATCATTATCAATAACTCAAAATTCATTTATTTGTAGATTTGATATATTTTGTTTGGAAAGTTATGCAAAAAAATCGTTTTTTTCCATTACATAACAATATATAGCCTCTAGTCGATACTACATTGGTAATAAACGTATGCAAACAACGAAAATGCAAATAATGAATCTCTATGTCTATGAATTATTTTATAATTTTTTCACCAAATCATAAAAAAATCGTTTGTGTTTTCTTTTCGTTTTCTTTATTTTTTCTAAGGTACTTTTACAATAAGAGAAAATTAAAAATGATTTTTTTTAATTATGTTTCCTTTGGCTAGCATCGAATTATCAATAATAGTCTTAATAGATTTATTTAATAATTAATGATCAAGTATTTCTAAACAAAGTACAATCAACTTTTGTGTGGCATATTGACATAATTGTATTTGATAAAATGGATTAGTAACAAACTTATTAACTACGAAATGTCATCTATTTTAAAGTACTATTTGATGATTCAGAATATCCTGGAGAAACTCAAGACATTTTATTGAGTCCACTCAACTGCTTTTTTTCCATTAACTATGTCACCCTAAGGAAAAATATATAAATTTCTTCAAAAGAGAAATTTTATTTTATTGTTTTTTCGCTTTTCTTACTGCATGCATGTTTCTTAATTTAACAAATTTTAAAAGTTGATTTAATGCAAAAGCGTAAGATATTTTTTGAACGGTTTCGTTAAAGTATAAATTAGAAAAAGGTTTAAAAATTTTACTCGGTGCTTCAATCGGTTTATAGATTTACATTTTATAGTTTAAAATATAAAGATTTAAAACTTTAAGCTACATACATGAAAAGTAACTATTTGACTTTCATACATAATGTGAAAAAGCTTACCAACAAATTAAAAGCTGAATTTAAATATATATATGTATATATATATGAAAATAAATTTATTTTCTTTATTCATTTATGTAATGATTGACATGTAAAAGACGCGCATAGGTGCACTGCATACATAACGTTATGAAAATTTTGGACCCTCCCGCTTGGACCGTAATCATCTTTGAAATCTTCACCCCCCCCCCCCCTACCCTCTTAATGATATCATTATCAATGTCCAAAAATTCTTAGATTTTAGGATTTGATTTATTTTGTTTAAAATATACAAAAATATTTATATATATATACATTTTTCGGTTACATAATAATCTGTAATCTCTGATCAATACCACATTAATTATAATGTTGTAACACAACGAAAAACTGTTTAAACTTTAAAATAATTGAATAACTCAATTATGGAATCAATATGCTTAAAATCTATTATTATTTCATAATTTTGTCCACTAAATCTTTAAAAAAAAAACAAAAAAAAACAATGGTTTTGTTTTCTTTTAGTTTCATATTTTTTTAATGTACTTTTACATTAAGATAAAATTAGAAATCATCTTTTAAATTATGTTTTCTGGCATTACATTATCACTAATATTTTAACAGATTTATTTAATAATTAATTATCACTTGCTTCTAAACAAAGTTATAGTCAATAGTTTGTGTGACATATTGACATAATTGTATTTCATAAAATGGAATAGTAACATATTTAGTAACTATGATACTGTCATCTATTTTAATGTGGTATTTGATGACTCAGAATATCCTGAAGGAACTCAAGAAATTTCATTGATTGCTTTTCCATCAGTAATATCACCCTAAGGAAAAGTACATAAATAGCTTCAAAGGAGAAATTTTGTTTTATTGTTTTCTCAACGTCCTAACTGCCACTGTCTTTCTTAATTTAGAGTATTTTAAAAGGCGGTTTAATGTAAAGACTGCAGATATTTTTAGAACGGATTAGTTAAAGTATCAAATTTGAAAGGCTTTAAGATTTTTACGTTGTACTTCAATTGGTTTATAAATTATCATTTAAAAACTTAAAATATAAAGATTTTAAATTCTAAGAAAATTTATAATAATAAAAAGCAAGTATTTATTTCCTCGCATAACTATAAAAGCTTACTAGCAAATTAAAAGTTGACATTAAACAACATTATACTGGATTTTATTTCCATTTAAACAGTTATTTGCATGTAAAAGACGCACTTAGGAGCTTGGCTTACATAATGTTATCAAAATTTTTGACCCTCCCGTTCTTACATCCCGTTATCGACCATCGTACTGCTCCCATCCCTCCGTCACCCTCATAATGATATTATCATAAATGTCTAAATATTCTTTGATTCTTCGATTCTTTTGTTTGGAGTGTTAAACACAAACGGTTATACATATTTTTCGATTACATAATAATCTGTATTTTCTGATCGATGCCACATTAATTATAAACGTAGCAACACAACGAATTTTTTTATACTTTAAAGTAATTGAATAATTCGATTATGGAATCTATAATTTCTGAAATCTATTATTATATCACGATTTTTTACACCAAATCATAAATAAAAAACATTAGTTTCTGTTTTTTTTCATATATTTTTCTTTAGGTACTTTTACATTAAGAGAAAATTAGAATTTTTTTAAATTCTGTTTTCTGTAATCCATAATATTCTTAACAGATTTATCTAATAATTAATGTTTACGTATTTCTAAACAAAGTTATAATCAAGCTTTGTGAGGCATATTGACATAATTGTATTGCATAAAATGGACTAGTAACAAATTTAGTAATTACGATAATGTCATCTGTTTTAATGTATTATTTGATGACTCAGAATATCCTGGAGGAACTCAAGAAATTTCATTGAATCCACTCTATTACTTTTCCATCAATAACGTCACCCTAAGGAAAAGTGTACATAAATAGCTTCAAGGGAGAAATTTTGTTTTATTGTTTTATCGATGTCCTTACTGCATACATGGTTTTAAATTTAACATATTTTATAAGTTCATTTAATGCAAAGGTGATAGATATTTTTAGAACTATTTTGTTAAAATATCAATTAGGAAACGCTTTACATTTTTTTACTCTGCATTGGATTAGATATTTTCATTTAATAGCTTAAAATATAAAGATTCAAAACTTTAAGATACGTAATGCAAAACAAGTGTTTGGTTTTTACGCATAGTTACAAAATTCTTAACAACAAATCAAAAAAGTTGACATAAATATATATATGCACTGAAAATCTGTTTTCTTTTTTTTCATTTAAATAAACGAATGACATCTAAAAGACCTTTACAGAACAGTGCTGCAGTTAGTGCATGCATAACGTTATCAAAATTTTGGATTCTTCCGTATGAACAGTAAGTAATCATACTTCGAAAGTCCTACCCCACCATAATAATATCATTATCAATGTAAAAAATATATGCAAGACTTTTAGATTTTATTTATATTTATAAAAAATGGTTATTTATATTTTTCCGTTACATAATAATCTGTATACTTTGATCGATACTACATTAATTATAAACGTAGCAACGCAATGAAAGACTGTTTATACTTTAAAATAATTGAATAACGCGGTTCTTGAATCTATAATCTCCGCAATCGAATATTCTTTCATGATTGTTTCCACCAATCGTAAAAAGACAATGGTTTGTCCTTTCTTTTAGTTTAATATTTTTTTCTTTATTAACTTTTACATCAAGAGAAAATACGAAATTATTTTCGTAAATTCTGATTTCTCTGGCCGTCGTCAAATAATCGATAAACGAGATATAATTAGAGATTTAAACAGATTTATTTAATAATTAAAATATTAATAATTAATCATACTTCGAAAGTCCTACCCCACCATAATAATATCATTATCAATGTAAAAAATATATGTTAGACTTTTAGATTTTATTTATTTTTATAAAAAAAAATGGTTATTTATATTTTTCAGTTATATAATAATCTGTATACTTTGATCGATACTACATTAATTATAAACGTAGCAACGCAATGAAAGACTGTTTATACTTTAAAAAAATTAAATAACGCGGTTCTTGAATCTATAATCTCCGCAATCAAATATTATTTCATGATTTTTTCCACCAATCATAAAAAGACAATGGTTTGTCCTTTCTTTTAGTTTAATATTTTTTTCTTTAGGAACTTTTACATTAAGAGAAAATACGAAATTATTTTCGTAAATTCTGATTTCTCTGGCCGTCGCCAAATAATCGATAAACGAGATTTAATTAGAGATTTAAACAGATTTATTTAATAATTAAAATATTAATAATTAATCATTACGTATTTTTAAACAAAGTTATAATCAAACTTTGTATGGCTAATTGGCATAATCGCATTTGATAAACTGGATTATTAACAAATTTAGTATCTACGATACTTTCATCTATTTTAAAGTATTATTTGAGAATATCCTAGTGGAAGTCGAAAAATTTCATTGAATCCACTCGATTGCTTTTCCATCAATAATGTCACCCTAAGGAAAAATATGTAAATACTTCAAAGGAGAAATTTCGTTTTATTGTCTTCACGTTGCCCTTACTGCATAAACGTTTCTTAATTTAATATATTTTAAAAGTTCATTTAATACAAAAGTGGCAGATACTTTTGAATTGTTTTTTGAAAGAAAGAATCCGAAAACGCTTTACAATTTTTACGCGGTACTTTAATTGGTTTAGAGAATGTAATTTAATAACTTAAAATATAAAGATTTAGAACTTTAAGCTACATGCATCAAAAGTAGTTTTTTGGCTTTCATGCATGAGTAGAAAATCTTACTAACAAGTTAAAAGTTGAAATTTGAAAAAAAATTACATATATACTGAAAATCTGTTTCATTTTTCTTTTATATAGTGATTGGCATGTAAAGATGCAATTAGAAGCAGTGCATTCATAACGTTATCAAAATTTTGGACTTTAATCATCCTTCGCACATCCTGTCCTTCCCACTCCCGTTATAATGCTATCATTATCGATGTATAAAAATTCTTAGATTTTTGGATTTCATTTATTTGTTAGGAGTGTTAAACAAGAAATGTTTATACTTATTTTTTGGTTAATTATAAACGTAGCAACACAAATAAAAATTGAAATAATTTTATATAATGAAATATAAGAACAAAGAACTGAATGAAATTTAAAATAATTGAATAACTCGATTATGGAGTCTATATTTACAAAATCCGTTATTATTTCATAATTTTTTCCCAAGAAATCATAAAAAACAATGGTTTGTGTTTTCTTTTAATTTCATATTTCTTTCTTAAGGTAGTTTTAAATTAAGAGAGAATTAGAAATGATCTTTTAAATTTTGTTTTATTTCTCTGAAATCACATTATGAATAATATTTTAACAGATTTATTTAATAATTAATGATCGCGTATTTCTAAACAAAGTTATAATCAACCTTTGTGTAGCATATTGACATAATTGTATTTCATAAAATGGGTTAGTAACAAATTTAGTAACTACGATACTGTCATCTATTTTAATGTATTATTTGAGGAACTCAAGAAATTTCATCGATTCCACTAGATTACGTTTCTATCAATAATGTCACCCTGAGGAAGAGCATATAAATAGCTTCAAAGGAGAAATTTTGTCTTATTGTTTTCTCGCAGTTCTTAACGCGTATATGTGTCTTAATTTAACACATTTTAAAATTTTATTTAACGCAAGTGTGACAGATGTTTTTAGAACAATTTTTCAAAGTATGAAATTGAAAACACTTTACGATTTTTAAGCAGTTTTTCATTCGGTTTAAAGATTGTAATTTAATAATTTAAACTATAAAGATTAAAAACTTAAAGCTACATACATGAAAAATAACTATTAGGCTTTCATACACAATTAGTAAAAGCTTACTAGCAAATAAAAGTTGACAGATAAATAATAAATGTATATATTGAAAATCTGTTTTCATTTTACTCTTCCTTAGTGATTGGCTTGTAAACGATGCGCTTAAGGGCATTGCATATATAATGTTATCTAAAATTGGACCCTTCCGTTTTAACCTGAATAATCCTTCGAACATCCCTCCACCCTCCTTATAGTGATATCATTATCGATGGCTAAGAATTCTTAGATTTTTGGATTTGATTAATTTTGTTTGAATTGTTATACAAAAAAATGACGATATATATTTTTCGGTTACATAATATCTTGTATTCTCCGATCGATTAAGTTAATTATAAACGTAGCAACACAACGAAAAACTGCTTATACATTAAAATAATTCGATTATTGAATCTATAATCTCTGAAATCTATTCTTATTTCATAATTCGTTCCACCAATTCATTAAAAAATATTGGTTAAGAGAACCCCAGGTTTTTTTATATTTTTAGATTCAATATTTTTGTTAAGGTACTTTTACAATAAGATATAATTAGAAATTTTTTTTAATTCTGTTTTATCTGGCCGGCATCACATTATCAATAATATTTTAAACAGATTTCTTTAATGATTAATGATCACGTATTTCTAAAAGAAGTTATAATCAACATTTGTGTGGCATATTGACATAATTGCATTTGATAAACTGGATTATTAACAATTGTAGTTACTACAATACAGTCATCTATTTTAATGTATTATTTGATGACCCAGAATATCTTGGAAGAACTCAAGAAATTTCATTGAATCCACTCGATTGCTTTTCCTTTAATACTGTTACCCTAAGGAACATATACATATACTATTATTTTAACACAATCTAACTGATTGGTAAAGTTATCATACGAATTGAATATTTCCAACTGAGCGAAAAATTGAACAGGCCGGGAATCGAATCCTTATACTTGGCTTACAAGGCCAATGCTTTACCTGTTAAGCTAACTGGGCGATAACCAGCTGGGAATTTTCGCTCAGATAATCTTATTGGCCATAACATCTGATCTGTCATTTAGACAGCTCGGCAGAATAAGCCGCAGGTAATGGAACTCCATAGAACGATGGATACGTAGATATACTATTATTTTAACTTAATCTAACTGATTGGTAAAGTTATCATACGAATTGAATATTTCCAACTGAGCGAAAAATTGCCCATGCCGGGAATCGAACCCGGATATTTGGTTCGTGGTGATACCTCGTTCTATGTAGTTCCATTACCTGCGGCTGATTCAACCGAGCTGTCTAAATGACAGACCAGATATTATGGCCAATAAGGATATCTGAGCGAAAAATCCCAGCCGATTATCGCCCGGTTAGTTTAACAGATAAAGAATTAGCCTTGTAAGACAAGTATCCGGGTTCGATTCCCAGCCTGGACAATTTTTCATTCAGTTGGAAATATTCAATTCGTATAGTATATACATAGCTTCAAAAAAAAAATTTTGTTTTATTGTTTTTTCGTTGCCTTTACAGCAGATATGTTTCGTAATTTAACATTTTTAAAAATATGATTTAATGCAAAGATGGCAGATATATTTAGAACGCTTTCGTTAAAGTATCAATTGGGAAACGCTTTACAATTTTTACACAGTACTTTAATTGGTTTACAGATCGTCATTTAATAACTTGAACTACTAATATTTAAAATTTTAATCTACATATACCTAAAAAATTAATATTTGGCTTTCTTACATACTTAGAAAAACCTTTCTAATAAATTAAATTTGCCATTAAAACAATTGTAATGTAAAACTGCTTTCTTTTTTCATTTAAATAGTGATTGGCACGTAAAAAACGCACTTAGGAGCTGGCCATACATAACGTTATGAAAACTTTAGACCCTCCCTTTTTTACCGGTATCATCCTTCGTACTGCATCTTTTTTTATGATTTGGTGGAAAGAATTATGAAATAATAATCGATTTCAGAGATTATATATTCCATTATCAATTTATTCAATTATTTAAAAGGCTCTTTCCACCAAATCATAAAAAATACTGTAATTTGTGTTTCCTTTAAGTTTCATATTTTTTTTCTTAAAGTACTTTTACATTAGAGAAAATTAAAAATATTTTTTTATTCTATTATCTCTGACTATCATCTTATTATAAATAATATTTTAACTTATTTATTTAATAATTAATGATCACGTATTTCTAAACAAAGTTATAATCAACCTTTGTGCGGTATATTGACATAATTGTATTTGATAAAAGAAATTTGTGGCAAATTTAGTAACTACGATACTGTCATCTAATTTAATGTAGTATTTGATGACTCGGAATATCCTTGAAGAACTCAAGAAATTTCATTGAATTCACTCGATTCCCGTTCATGAATAATGTCACCCCCCAAAAAAGTATATAAGTAGCTGTAAAAGAGAAATTTTGTTTTACTGTTTTTTAGTAGTCTTTACTGCATACATGTTTCCTAATTTAACATATTTTAAAAGTTCATTTAATGCAAAGGCAGTAGATATTTTTAAACACTTTTGTTAAAGCATCAATTACATGCATGAAATATAAAATTTTGGATTTCATACATAATTAGAAAAAGATTACTAACAAATAAAAATTACACATTTAAAAAAATGTAATTAAAGAGTAATTGGCAAGTAAAAAACATACTTAGGAGATGTGCGTACATACATTTATTAAGATTTTCGCAGTTTAGCCCCCCCCCTTTAGGTATTATACATTATCATCTTTCAAACAGCACCCTTTCCTCCCACATAATGATAAAAATTATTAATGTCTAAAAAATTCATGGTTTAAAATATTCTTTCTGGATTTGATTTCTTTTGTTTGCAGTATTGTAATCGTTAAAATACAATACAATAAATCGCTACATTCATTTTCCGTTTACATTAGCATTTATTTTGGCTAAAGTGAAGAGATAGAAATAAAATATCACTTTATATATGAAATAAGTTCGTATCAAATAACACTTAAAATAAATAGCTTCTATTTAAAAACATTTTATAATGGCTTTTGGTTACATAATGCATTCATTGGGAACGTCATTTTACGTGTTACTCACGGGAGGTCGGGGAAGGGGGCGGAAACAGATAGAAATTCTTATCAACTAAACAGGATGACAACATTATTTTCCTTTCTATTTTATTAATAAATATACATTGCATATGGTTTCTCTATCAGCGATTATTTAAGCAAAAACATATGAAGGACAGACGCGTCAATAATTAAGGATATTATACTTTTTGGAATTACATAATAAAAAAAATATATAATGATTTTAATAACTTTGTATTTAAAAAATAGATAACTGTAAAAAATGACATACTTATTTCATGTAAAGTCCATGTTACAATCAGTCACTGGTTGTAAGAAAAATTATACTGATAATGAAAAAAGACCTTCCTCCTGCTAAATATATCTTGCGATATCTGTTCTAGACCGATCCTTCCCCTAAAATGATGACGTCACATATGCGCAACCCTCTATGTAACATAAAAGTTTTCAACATTTATGAATCTCACATTTTGACATAATTTTTCGCCCAAGCAAAATCTTTTTTTTAAGTAAAAGGTTTATATTTGAAGCATAGATATGTAAATACAAGGTTGAATGTGATAGTTTAAAATAGTGTAGATATTTTTAGACAAATTTTTGAAAAAATTCTTTAGGGAAGAATAAAGCAATAATTTAATTTCCGAATTAAGGATTTATTTCAATTCAGTGTCACAAATACTCGCTAGTTAAGTTGAAAATGTGGTATTATCAATTCGTGTTTAAATAATAAAAAGTAGCATTTCGTGTGTTATATATAAAACAGAAATTATACTTTTCTGAAAATTTGGTCTGCAGTCCCCAACCTTATCAACTCCTTTTTTTATATTTTTTGCATCAGATTATTATTTACCGTGGCTTGTTTCCAAATGTAATCAATATAAAACTAACTCTGTGAGAATAAGAAGGGTTCCGCAGATCACGGAATATAACTTCATTGGCTGTCATTTTATTTTTCAAAATGCAAAAAAAAATTTCAATAACTTTTACTGTACTGACTCGCACTTAATATGATATCAAGTTTGAACTGCAAAAAATGTAAAGAATTGCTTCTTGATATAGCATCAATATTTAGTAAAACATGCTTTAACATCTTATTTAGCAACGATTTTGAAAATAATTCGCAATCCAAACAACTCAAAACACATTTCAAAATAATCATTTTGCAACATGTTATTTTTATTTTTAATACCCTTGATTATCGAGAACCTTAGGAAGGAATTTTTACAGTGAATGAATTAGATTTCCCTACATATTTTTTTTATTGGATTTTTGAATGTTACCAATTCACAATGAAATATTTTCATATTTAAAAATAGACTATTTGTGTTTATGTAACAATTATTGAAAAGTCAAAGCGTAAATTGAAAATTCGTTTGTAACGCTCAGGAATATTTATACTTAAAAAAATATAAAGCTGAAAATGTTTACGTGAAAACCGTATTCACCCGAAACTTTGATATTTCATACACATACCAGAATGATAAAACTAACTAATTAAAAGCAATGTAAAAACGATTCCATAGTATTAACGAAAATTATAGTAACAGAAAAATATAACTTCTATTTGAAAAGAGCCTCTACAAATAAGGAAAATTGCATTCGCTGTTAAACAACTAATGACAAGTTAAATAATACAGTCATCACTGTTTACTTCATGCATTTTTCGTACATAACAATTGAGAAAAAAGAATATTTCTGATTTTCGTCCTTAGATGGTACTATTCGATATTAAACTGTTAGAGTTCTCTAAATAAATAAAAAAAATAAGAAAAAAATACGCATTTAACTAGCTGAGAAAAATCGCGATTAAAAGTTTATAGATTTTGTTTGTTGTGTGTTGCTGTATTATATAATAGTTTGAATATTACTTAAATTTAGCCAACAAACAAAATTAATTACAGTCCTATAGTACTTATATTGGTTAAGATTTCTTATAAAGCAGTGAATAATGCCCTTCAATCGCAAATTACTTATTAAATTTTTCATGATATCTAATTAGAATTCCCGAGGAAATGTTTTATTATTATTTATTTAATTGTAATTTTCATTTGTGTGCAACAATTGTTTTTTTTTCTCTTTAAAAGTCTACGTGTAGAGTAGAAAAAATTTGAACTCAATGCTCCACAACCCAAATTTCGGAATAATCACAATTTTATGAATATGATGAAGCACGATATCAGGCCTTTAAAAATATCTGAGAAATCTGTAGTCACTGTTTAGTTGGACCTTTCGGGGCATAGATGATTATACTACGGATTCATTCAATTTAACATTCCCACCCAATAACAGCAATTGTGGGGTTACGTTTAACACAAATTAAACAGGTACTGTTTTGCTTATCCGACGCATTTTCTTTAAAAAGCATTTAGTTTAAATATTGGATGAAATACCAAACAGAACAATCCCAAAGAAACTGTCGTAAATACTGCTGATTTATTTCAGATTATTTTAAGTGAAACTGCTTTGTGAGCATCATATTTTAATTATAAATTTTTTTTATTTAGTTTGAGGATTTATAATCCTCTTTGTTTTTCATATTATTTCATTTTTAGTATATCGCTGCAGCTAAATAACATTTTTGAATCCTTAAAACAAATTTTACTATAGTTATGAATTCAAATAATGTCTATATCTATAGACTTTATGTTATATCAATAGACATTATAGGTTGATGTATATCTATATTTATATATATATATATACAGGATGTCCAGAAAATGTCTGACCAATTTTTAACGTAAATAACAAGAAGTTTGAGAAACAAAATGCGCCATCTGCTGTACTGTTATTAGAAATTCAATTTATATTTTTTTAAATATACTGTTGAAATTGTTCGAATTTTGGCTGGAAAATGGCGCTGTCGACAACCTGCTTTCGAATAAAGACATTACTCTAGTATTTATAGGGATAAACTTTTTTCTGATTTTCTTTGCAGAGTCGACTATGAGGCAGCTTACTATGATTGAACAATGTCTAATATACTTCATAAATATATATAACAAAGAGTATAATTACAAATACATTGTTTAATTATAAATATTATTTTAAATATCTTTCCAACCAACAATACCTACTTCCACAGGTGAGTCTAAAGCCGACTCATCCAGTAAGTTGATTCAATGTCGAATATGCGATATGTGGCGAGGAGCTCATTCCGATGAAAACTTGAATAATTTCTGTATTCCGATAGAAAGTTGCCGACTACGTTATCTTTCGGTCAAAATTCGAACTATTTGTACAAAGTGTATTCTTTAAAAAATATTGATTTCCTAATAGAATTACAGAAAACGGCGCATATTTTTCTCAAACCGTTTCTTTATTGTTTGTCATTTATGTTCAAAATGGGCATTTACTGGACACCCTGTATATACATTGCAAACAGCTAATAAGATTTTATGAATAATTATTGAGAATTCATTAAACAATTCATAATATAAAATATATGTGCATTTATGATATAGGCGTTTGCAATTTAGAACGTAAATGAAATATAATACACGAAATAATAGGAATAATACATATATTTATTCAACACTTCAGATTAAGTAATGACCGCCACGGCTAGTCGAAAATTAGTTCATTATAGTTCAGTAATTCTTATTTCACTAACGACAGAGCGAAAATTACATTCTATGTGTAGTAGTAGCGGAATAATTTTATTAACATATTGTATTCCAATAGCTTTATGCAACAACCAGATCAAATAAACTTCTGTTGAAGAAAGATTCTTATTCAAGAAATATATATGTATCGTTATGAATAAAAATAATCCCTAGATAAAATATACGTATATGTGAAAAATATAACTACTTATTGGGATTTTGTTTAAATCAAAATTTAATGCAAAAGCGAGTATTAATCGACTTAAAAGTTTAAGAATTAAAAAAAAAGTATTTATAATCAGACATTTAATATGCTGGGATAAATAAATCAAAATAGAAAAAAATGTAAAATTTAAATTTAATTGTAGCTTGTATGCTTTAAACATAAGTTTTAAATGTTCACTTTTAGAGCTTTATAAAAGCTCTTTTCAGCAGTGCAGATGTCAGTAGTTAACAAATATCATTTTTTATTACATTTTCTCGTTCAAAAATATGTCATTAAAAAATATTATAAAATCAACGGAAGAACAAAGTTTTCCACTTCAGTTATGAATACTTATTTAAGAGAGGTATATATAGTCGTGTAAAACAGCTTTTTAAAAAGGTACTAATTTTATAATTATTGTAATCGGATTTTATTAATATTTTATGAATATGCGATATTACTGTGATGCATAGTCTCTAGTTTTTTTTAATATTTTTAAACAAGAAAATGGCCAAATTACTACGGATATCAAGTGCATTTGAACTGATTACGTATTTCTACAAAACTCCAAATGCCTGGCAATTCGTTTTCATTTTGTAATATTAATGTGTATTGCTTAGTTTTATTAAATGTCTGATTTAAATGTTTTCTCTTCATTCAGACGTAATATATTTAATCATTTTGAATGTAACACAATTCTATATATATATATATATATATATATATATATATATATATATTAAGAAGGTGGATGTTATTATGTGTAAGACTTTAAAGTTTTATTGCTTTAAGTAAAACTTAATTTCATGTTAATTTATTTTATTGATATTTATTGATTATTTATTACTTTTTTAATAATATATATATTGGCAATTTTGCATATGATATATATTTTTCTAAGTTAATTACATTTCCCGTTTTGAACAATATACTATTATTGGGAAAAACATTAAATGTATATTTTTACATGTATGTTTGCATATTTAACATACATGTATTATGCAGGAATGTTTGTATAGTTAAAAATAACAAGTTACATAAAATATTCTCGAATTTTTTATATTTCTAATCAACTTCTTTTTTTCTTTCAGATACCCTGGAGTGGCTTAAACTTGGTGGAAATCAGTTAACTAAAGTACCACAACATGCGTTTAGAAATTTATCTCGCCTAAGGCAACTAGATTTACGATCAAACAAATTAACTAAAGTTGAAATAGATTCCTTTGCTGAATATGGCAAAACATTAAAATTTATTTTTCTTCAAAAAAACAGGTACATTTTTGTGAATTTTTCTATCTTTTGTGTTTAATATTTGATCAATATGTTTTAGTTTTAAAAAAATGATGAATTACAAAAAACTTATTTTCTCCACGTTTTTCCTCGATAAGATTTTTCTGTAGATGTGTGTGTAGAAGCTTGTCTAATGAATTATCAGTAAATTGCTAGTTTTAAGGAAACTAGAAGTCTTTATTTATAATTTATGGGAGTACATTCTAACGGGAGTAAATTTTAAATACGTAAGAAAATGTGTACTGTCAATTCTCATATCATACTAGTATATAACCCCCGTCAAAAATGATGGAATTCTGAACTGCGTTTCATTTTCGTAAAACTTCATATAAACAAACGGAATAAAGATTTTATTATTAAAGAATTTGTATTGTGGAAAAGCATATTTTAAAAATAACAATTCAAATGATAAGATTTTTTTTAAATCTGATATTAATAGATCTGATATTTCTGAAATAGTTCAATAATTGTTCAAAACATACAGCAGTATTTATCATAACAATAAAAAAAAATAGCGAAGTAAAGCACATTTCTGAAAATTTCACAAATAATTAAAATTAAACATTAATGCTTTTTTAAAGCTTTATTTTATAAAAATATTTCTTATTTTTAAATAAAATACCTTGAGAGATATTGTTAAATATTCTTATTTTATAAGAAGCAATGATTTCGTAGCAAATTTAGTCATATATATAGCAAGGAAATGAAATAGATTCCTATATTATCGATTAATGAAGCTTTATGCTTTGTTTTTAAGTATGGATTTGGAGCAATGGCAATCTCGAAACAGTTAAAAAAGTTTTGGTAATTGTAGTTTTTTATAGAAAATATGCAGAACTAAGACGCATTGATTTAGATAAAAATCAATTTTTAAAAACTCTAAATATGTGACTTTAAAAATTCATTCCTTATTAATGACAACCAAAATCGTTTTTTTTATTTCCTTCTTAAAAGTTTATTACGCCTATTTTTAAAAGCTTAGCTCATTATATCTACTTGAAATGCGCTTACATTGTAAAAGAAATTTACATTTCTTATGAAATGTCATTAAAAGGATTATAAAGTCATGTATAACGTATACTAATTACAATAAAGCAGGTAAATTTCTTATTTTTAGAATAGTAATTTTTGAATATAATAACTTTGAAATGTAAGAAAAATTACACTTTAATAATAGAATGTGGAAAAATATTTTTCAATCTTATTAATTCAGTCATAATAATATCTCATGAATCCATTACATCTTGAGAAACAAGATGTTTTCTTTATAACAGAAAACGAAATTTTAAAAATTAAATTGATAAATCTTGCCATCTTTAAAAAATAATAATAATAAAACGAAATTTAAATTATATCAAATAAATCATAATAAAATTATTCAGTGTATTTACACGTATGGAATGGTATTTTAAAATTATATTACGGAAACGTTCAAGATAAATCTCTGACACATTATTACATGTTGCAATTTTTATTTAGTTCTATTATTATTATTATTTTACTATAATTTCAATGGAAAAAATTCTTCACTTATATTGATTCAGATAGATGGCAACACAGAAAGAGTTGAAGTCAGTCCACAAAGCATAAAACATGAAAAAAAAAAAAAAAAAAAAAAAAAAAAAAAAAAAAAACATCGATTTGAGATTTTTTTTCTTTAAAATGTTGTAAACTTATTGCCTGTAATAAATGTAACAGAAAATGAAAATAATTTAAAATATATTAATAGGCTTTAATACGATTTTACAAATACCTTAAAATCATAATTGGATATATTTTTATTATTATTATTTTAATGAATCACTCAGAGTCGTTTGTTTATCTTTTGTAAAACCATCGGTAATTTTGTTTATAATAGCTTACTTTTAAATTGGAACTTAATGTATTGTAATTGGAATAATATACATGTTTTATAGGGAAATTTGCTCAACAAACATTATTTCAAGTAGAAGAAACTTTAAAAGCACCATTTTAGCATTTGTTTCCAACTAAGCCTAACGTGGCGTTTAGCGAAGGTCGGTGATTGCCAGATCAGATTGGTCATCCTGGAACCGTTCCTACACTTGTCTCAAGTCGTTTTTTATTATAAGTAGGTAATAACTAGGAAACAAAATTATCGCAGTAGCCGCCCTAAATAAAAAGTTAAGAACGACAAAACTGTAAGAACTTTTAAATTAGAATACATTTTTATTTACCTGTTTGTTTTAAATTATCGATTTATTTTCGACAAACTCTTTTTTGTATTCAAAATGAAGTATTATTTACTTTTTGAAAGCTATTGCATCAAAAATAATTTATGTTGGTGCATTTTGCGTGTGATTGTAGATATTTATGTAGAATTAAATAATTTTCCCGAGTTTTTTAACATTTCTTATCACATTAAAATTTACAATTAACAGATTCATAAACAATGTTAAAAGAAAAATTAAAAGATTAATAAGATGCGTAAGTTGTAAATGAAATGTTGAATGTGAGAAAACATTACAAATGCAATGTAGCAAACTTATTCAATGTTTTTACATGTAATACATACTTACATATTACTTACATAATTGTTATAACAACACAGAGCATGCTAAAACAGAGGAGGCAGGTATATGTGGTGATTAACAGCCCAGGTTTAATCACGTTCTGTGAAGAAATTAAACATAGTGTTTTGCCAAATTCTTTTTTTTTCAGCACTTATACAGTTTCAAAGCTTAATCATCTCCCTCAGGAGTATGTTTGGTTAAACAAACTCAAACTAACAGTAAAATATACTTGAATTAATATTTCAATTATGTAGTTTTATTTTGTTTGGAAAAGATACATGACTTTGTTTTTAAATATATTTTGAGTTTTAAATATGATTACTTTAATTTTCTTAGAAATGTTTTAATGCACCTCAACGATGGAAATCTTTTGGACAAAACTATCAAAATATCTAATTTTTTTTTTAAAATATAGGATTCATTATATATATATCGATATAAAAATAAAATATGTATTCTCGAATTTTTGGCTTATCGTAATTTTAGTCCAATTTATAATTATCTGGCAAATTAACTTAAATATATGTTGATGAGAAAAATGAATTTTGGCGAAATTTATTTCCTTTTAAATGCAACGGGATTTCAATGACTTTTTCATAATTATCATTAATATATATTTTTTTACAATTTCTGTACTCTTAAGATATCAGCTTGTACAAGATGATAATTATTCAAGAAATATTTTATTTGACAAGCTGTTTTTCGAACTATTTCTAAAATTCATCATATTAATTGCGGATTATGCTTTCCTTAAAATAAAATAATTTATTATTTTATATAATAATATTAGGTAAATAGTCGTCTTTGTTATGTATTTTTTCATATGTAATTTTGTTTATTTTTCGTTTTACTTACACTGTACAAAAATGTGAATTTACTCTACTTTACTGAGAATTTCTACAGTAAATTTACGGATAGTGACGCATTTTTTCCAATAAACGATCAAATTTCGCAACGAAGTTCACCATTTCAACTACCATTTTTGCTTCTTTAAATTTTACATACATTGTTTAACTCTGCAAGTTTATATAAAAGCATTTAAATAGAATTTGCAGCCTGAGATAGCAATTTTTTAAATTAATAATAAATGCCTCTACAGATATCGTAATTAATACAATCAGGGCAATTTACGAAAAAGGATTATTTATCCTGTTGTTCTCCCTTTCAACCCATAAAAATCATTCATGTCACTGTATGTAAATATGCCTTAATATTGGTAGAATAAAAGAGGTAACGCTGACATAATGTTATTTTCTATTTTTCTATCCGATATTAAGAATTGAAACGAGTAAAAATGTTGTTTTCCAAACAATGAGAGATCATTTCTAGAGAAATATTGTTAGAAAAGTTTTGGGGCGGTTATTGATGAATGTCGTTTATTATTCCATGCAGAGTGATTTTTAATCATCGTTGCAATTTTTAAATATACATTTTATCTTTTTATGTGACAAAATTTATAAATCAATTTAGATTTAGAGATAAATTTAGTATAATATGAGTTTCCATATAACAAATAAATAAAAATTAACTGGCGAAAAATGCTATGAATTTGCTGTACGTATAAATAAAATACTTCTCTTGTTTATATTTTGGATTTAAATAAAATGTACAATTTAAAATATAAATGCATTTTAAGATTTGGATGATAAGTTATAATTATACTGTTGAAAATGGTGTACACCTTGCATGTTTTTAATAATGATTTATTGTAATATAATCATGAAACCTGGTACTGGCATTCACATTTAATGTATAAAGGATTTATACTCAAAAACATTTCGTTGGCGGTGATGTGGTAATTAATGGCGCTGAAATTTAATATTTTTAATATATAATCATTAAGAGCACTAAACATAAAGAATACTGATGCAAAATACAGCTCTTTAAATCATATATTATTGTACATAGGTCCTTTAAAAGGGGTCGGAAAATGCCTTACAATTTGAATCGTTTTGAAAAAATTTAAATCTCCTTCTTAAAACTAAATAACAAAAAAATAATTTCAATACTCAAAATAGAAATTATATTAATCAGATATTTTAAGTATTTTAATCAGTAGAGGTTTTCAGCAGCACTACTGATTAATTATTCTTTCACATAAAGCAGAAAAATACTGCTTAAGTATATCCTTTTCATATTTTTTAAATCATTTAATGCGTAGTTTAGTTTACACTTGATTAAAATACATATAGTTTTTAAGATATAATGTTATCGTTATTTTTGATTTAATATTTGTTTTGTTTTTCATTTCAGTATCCAAACAATAGATCATGGGGCATTTGAAATTTTAGAATCAGCACAGTGGATGTACATTCATTCGAACCAATTAACTTCCTTACACTATGAAACTTTCAAGCCTGTGATTGATAACCTCCATGTTCTAGATCTTCATGGTAAGTTGTATTTAAATATTTTTTCGTGTTAAAGAGAGCATCTACATCATTGGAACAAAATGCCTTTTTTCATTCATTAAGTTTATAAACTTTTATATTAAATCAATTCCCTTACATCTCAATATTTTATATTATTTTTGTTCATTGATTTCAACGCTGCTGTTTTAGCATAATGCTATTGTAATTTTTTAACTTTAGTTTTTTTTCCTCGAAAGCTTGAATTTCAACCTTCTCGAAATCCATTGGACCAATTCGTTCTGATAACTTAATATCTATCTATCTGTATGTCTATCTATCTATTTATCTATATATATATATATATATATATATATATATATATATACACCGTTTGTTGCAATATGCTTGGAACAACAGAAAATGTTTAGGCAGTCAAACATTGGAAATTAGTTACAATTTTCAACAACAGATGGCGCTACAGGCGATTTAAAAGATATAGAAGAGAACACAGTCCGTGTGCTCGCCATTCCGTATGTCCTCTTTCTGCTGTAAGCGTGTGCTGTTCACAGATTGCAAGTTTGCTGCGAAATAAGAGTTTATTCCTTAGAACAGAGGATTTTTGATTTGAAAGACTATGTGTACCGTCACAATCCAGAAACAATTGAAGAACTGAAGCAGTACATCTCTTTTGCATGTGAAGCCATCCCGCCGGACACGTTTACAAATGTTTCTGGTAATTTCGTTCAGAGACTACACCATGTTATTACTGCACATGGTGCATATTTGGAAAATGTCGTACTTTAGATTTTTCCAGACTGTAGCGACATCTATTTTTGAAAATTGTAATTAATTTTGAAGGCTTGTCCGCTTGAAAATTTACTGTTGCCCCAAGCATATTGCAACAAAACGGTGTATTTCTATCGTTGCCCATTTTTTTTCTTTTTTTTTTCAAATGTACCAGTCCTTTTTGGAACACCCTATCTATACATACACACGCACACACACACATATCTATATATAGGGGAGAGGGGGGCACCTTTGAACATTTTTTCTGAAAATCAATATATTTCTTACTTAAATTATATTTATTGAGTTTTAAATATTACATAATAAAAACAACACATTTCTTCATCATATGAATCACAAATTAAACTTTTTCCAAAGAAATTAAATAAGTTGTGAGGATTTGAAAAGATGAAAAATTTTTGTTCAAACCTGCCCCATAAAGGGGTAACTTTGAAGAAATGAATAAAATATGAATGTATTGAGAATTTTTATAAAATGTTGATTATGTTACAGAAGTATGATGTAATATGAATAAAATTAAATAACTACATTTTGTTGAAATTACTTTTCTTTTTGCTATTTAATCAAGCTTAAATCCATCAAAGTTGATGTCAAAACTCATTGTTGATAAAAAACCAAGTGTCCCTCCAGTTATGTTTCGTTGTGAAAACTTTTTTACAATATCCTTGAAATACACCAATATGATATCTGATGTTTCTGGAAAATTAAAATTTTTCATTCGCTATTTTTTAAAGAGACCTGGTATAAAATTGCGTTTTATCCTTTACGGAAACCAGAAATAATGTTTGGAAACCTGTTAAATCATAAATCCTTATTTTATATTCAGGATTTGCAATTAAGCAGTAAAGGAATTTAAATTTGATTCAATTTACATTTGAAACTTCCCATCACTGATAAATACAGAGGTTGGAATCTATGTATGTAGTAAGGGGAATTGTTAGCAGTATGTCTATGTTCTTAGACATTCTTAAGTAACCTCTTTTCACATTAAAAAAATCAGAAATAATAATATTTAGATACATAAACAACTCTTTACTTCATAGTTTAAAGTTTTCTCATTAAATAGTTTTAATTATGATTTATCACCAGTTTATTCCATGTTTTTTCACTGTTCAGTGGTGCCCCAACTTTTTTGTTCAATAGTGCCCCATTACATGGAGTTCAACATTACAACAGTTTACTCAATTAGACTGAAAATTTCGAATAAAACAAAGCTTATAAATTAAAGCAAACATCTTTGTTTAAGCATTTACAATAAATTAAAATTTTAGGGATAGAAGTGTGTAAAAAAAAATCTTACAACTTTATTTTCATAAGTTTAGATTAAAAAAATACAAGGAAAAAAATACATATCTTGTTTAGACAGTACTGTACATACAAAACGGTATAGCTTTATATAATTATTCCATTGAAGAAACAGTAATGTATTGCTATGTACATTGTTTTAAAATAATTTATCAGAAGGGAAAATATTTAGAGTATTTAAACGTGCCCTCCTCTCCCCTATATGGGTGATTCTCAAAATAGGGGACTATTTCAAAAATGAAATCAGCAAATGGTTTCCATTTTTACATATATACATATAAGGAGAATAAAAATATTACCAAAGAGCAAACTTTGTTACATGAGCAACATTCTGACACTAACAATGTAAGAAGCTGTCTTAGTGATTTTCCTACAGATTTAATGCATATTTTAGGGATAATAAATGTAATACCTAATTTTATACGTAAAATTAAACCTTATAAAGGATACAATATAAGCACTGGTTATATTTATGCACATAGGAGTCTTTAGCATGGACAGAAAAACCATGCTAATGACACTGATATTTGTCCATGCTAATGACAAATTTTAATTTAAATAAGATTATGAGCCATAATATAATCACAATGCAATAGTCCTTTCTGGAGCTTTTTAAAACACAAAAGTTCTATGCAAATAAATAAAATAAAATTTTAACTATGAAATAAACATGAAAATTATTATCCATTCGACATACAATTGATGTACGCCCCTAATATTCAACTTCTATTCTTAAAATACAATACATGCTTCTATTTTCTGGCTGGGATAAAATGGCTACTTGTTGCCATGGAGAATCTTTATATTTTCAAACTTATTGTCATATGTGAAAATGAAATTTCGATTAATAACCAGCTGTTATATATGACCTTGTTTTGAAAATCGAATATGGAGGACAAACTTTAATTCTTTTTTTATATACTATAATTTTATTTTAAAAAAGAAATTTATTGGATAAATCCTCTCCTTGATTAATATAAAGAAAGAATAACATTTGTTTATTTTATAAACATGATATTAACTCTTGAAAAATGCTAGTATACACAAGGCACAGCTGCTGTGGACATCCATGCTAATGACATTTTGAATCTTTATTCTGTTATTTTAAGGTGTTTTTAAATAAAAAGTGAGTAATTCTTGAATGCAAATAATGAATAATATTAAGAAAAACGTATCTAAATATAAAAACATGACAGAAAACCTCTCAATTTTTTTTGTATGCCGAAAGACACAAATTGTCCCCTATTTTGAGATTCACCCATATATATGTTGTTTCTTATATTGGTGCTGCTTTCATTTTTATGTAAGCTTTTAAAATTTCATTTAGAAGCTTTATATCTCTTACATGAAATTTAAATTTGAAAATATCATTAAGAATCTTAAAATTTTTTATATGAAGCATAAATAATTTTAGTGATTTCGTTGATACTGATGAACAATGTCTTAGCATTGAGTGAAAAATTAGATAAAACTAGTCAAAAATTCATATAGCAATGATTTTTATGAATCAGAGTAAAAGTGAATTATATAATTTTCATAAATATTTACTGTTCGTAAACCCTCTTTTTACACATACAGAAGATACGATTTTTAGCATATGCATTATTAAGTAACAATAACTTTTTATAAACACTTTGCTTCAAAATGTAATTCACTGCATGTTTGCGGATTTATATTTGAACATAATAAAATAAAGAAATATATATGTTTATATAATTTTATCTAATTAAGTTTAATTATGTTAATTTTTATTGTTATTAAGCACGCAGATTAGAAACATGTAAAAAATTATTATTCAACTATTAAAAGTTGCTATCAATATTAATATTTTGACGAGTCTTTATATTAAATAAAGATAAATAAAAAAAATATATGTAAAAAAGCATGCTGTCGCAGAAAGTTTTTTTTAAATAGATTTTTTTCTAGTGTAAATTTCAATTTCAGAAAAATGTTCTGGTGAGTATGTGAAAGGTGCGTTGTTATGAGCAAATTAACAACAAAAACAGGAAGAACTATTCTTCAAAAACAGACCTTTGTATTACACGAATTTCTGCCATCGTTCTGCCAGATTTTGGATTCGCTGAAAGTGCCGTGGCGGCTCCTTGGATTCAAAAATATCGTGACATATTTCTTCAACTTCATTAAAGGATTCAAATCGACGGCCCTTGAAAAAGTGTTGCATTGCTCAAAATATACCATATTCGGATGAAGACGTGTCTGGATCGAAATTCCAGACCTCTTTTAGATGTCTGGATATTACTGTTATATACGATACAAATTTTGGTAACTACTAGATTAAAAACAGCCCAGAACTTTCTACTCAACGTAATAGAACTAAAAGTACGCAAAACGATAAAGTTCCTTCTAGATCTTTATCTATAAACAATGTATTTAGCTGCTATTTCCAAGTGCAAATGATTGTTTTCAAAATAATTTAATTTATTATATGGACTTATTTAACAGACAGACCAAAAGTCCCTTGTATGTGTATCTTGTTATATATACCCATACATTTCCTTTAAAAAGGTTAAACAAAGAATCAATCAATGCAATCACAAGTAATTTACATTAAATTTGTTTAGATAACGGAGAATTTTTGAAACTGTACAAGAATAATTTTGATAATTTACCAGTAGACACACTGAATAAATTACAATCATATAATATTCTGATAATCAAAATTCATTTTAAAGCATCTTTCAAGAATTCTGATCTATCATATGTGTCAATTTTCAAAGAATGTTTTTTTTTGTAGGCGAGTAAGAACTTTTAATATAGCATTCAGAATAGCTCTATAAATGAATTAGATTTCTATACAAATTACATTCATCAAAAAGACACTGAATATTTAAAATGAATGCGCAAAAAGAAACTGAAGTAGATTTCATACATTTGTGAGATTTTCTACGATAATAAGATCTAGCATATATTGTCAATTGTGCTCCAAAGTTTTATTCATTGATTTTATGGATTTATTTAACAGTCAGACCAAAAGTGCTTTGTATATGTATCGTGTTAAATATAACCATTCATTTCTTAAAAACAGATTAAACATAGAATGAATCAGTATAATCACACGTAATTTATATGAAGTTTGTTTAAATGAAGGAGAATTTTTGAAACTGTACAAGAATCAGTTGGATAATTTACCAGTAGAGGAGACTGAATAAACTACAATTACATAACAATCTGATAATCAAAATTCATTTTAAAGCATTTTTTAAGAATTCTGATCTAACCAAATGCTAAATCTGTGTCAATTTACAAAAAAAAAAAAAAAAAAAAAAAAAAAAAAAATATGTGGGCGAATAAGAATTTTTAATGTAAAATTTAGAACATCTCTATAAATGAAGGATATTTCTATACAAATTACAATCACAAAAAATGAAACTAGATACTTAAAAAGAATACACAAAAAGAAAGTGAAGATTTTATAATTTTGCGACAATTTCACCAGTAATAAAATCGAGCAAATACTGTCAGTTGTGCTCCTATCATTTTATAAGATTTTAATAAATATTTTCCGCTGTAAAAACATCGTTTGAATTTAACTTTATACATTGTAAAAAAAAGACAAATTCTTAATTTACAAAAATGTACTATCATCCTGAACGAAATTATACAATAACCTCCTTCGAACCACCCAAGATTCCAAAAAGTGTCCTTTTATCATTACAAACAATTCAAAAGAATTTATCTTTGAAATATAAAGAAGAATTTACAAATATAAATTTTTTGTAAATGCCCATGGTTTTCGTAAACGTTTCCGAGTAGCATTTACGGTACATTAATCGGTTCTTCTTGTCTAGAAAACAGATTTTTTGAATGCTATGAGGTCTCAAGTGAACATTTTCAAGTTCAGAAAGCATGTTTAAATGAAACCATACAGAATTAACAGCATTTCAGCCCTCGTTAGTTATTGAAATAGTTCCGGATGATAACATTAAGTCTATAAGGGCGTTCTTTTCAAATATCTCGTTCAAATTTTTATTTATTTATTTTTTCTGCGTAGGATAGTTGACGACAATCTAGAATTGGGCTAGTTTTTACTGTTTCAATTTTGGTTTCTGATAAAAAAAAAAAAAAAAAAAAAAAAAAAAAAAAAAAAAAAAACACTTTTGAAACTACTTAGAACCGGTTCTGAAATTGAAACTGTCATAATATAAAAAAATTTAACCAAAATCTAGAAAGTAAAAACTGACCCGGTTAAAAATTGTCCTCAGCTATCCTGTGAAAAAAAAATGTAAAAATACTAAAATTGAGCGAGATATTTAAAAAGAACGTCCCCATAGACATAACATTATCATCCGGGACTTCTCAAGTGACTAGTGTTGCGTCTTAACATTAAATTATATTTAACATTTTTCTATTCCATGTATAACTAACGTTAAGCAGCTGAAAATGGCCAAACAACCAATTTTCCGAGTAGAGAAAACTGATTAAAGCATTGTAAAATTTAATGAAAAATGTTTAAAAAATTACGGACAGATAATAAAAAATTAGATACATAAGTAAGCTTTAACTTCTGAAAAAAATTGTTTACTTAGGTTTCTAAAAATAAAGGAACACTTTTTAGAATATAAGGGAATTAAAAATGTTATATTGAATTTTTTCGTAATTAGAATAAACTTTAGTAATTTAAGATAGTCTGCTATGCTCGGAGGCATTTTTTTTTCAAACTTTTCTTTTTGACTCTCATTCGGTATTTTTCAGTGTAATCTAACAATGCCGAAAATATAAAACAAAGTATAGTATAATATAACAGAATATATTATTAGAATATATTGTATTATAATATTATAATACAGAAAGTTAAAAATATATAATATATATATGCAACTTTTTAAATTTTTGAAGAATTTTGATATATTTTTAATTTTTTCTTCATGCAAACGGCTCTGGTTCTAAAAAACGAAAAAATGAATATAACACATCTTATTTAAATATATGCATATTAAACACCACTGAGTGCAAAAAACTAAACACCAGTCAATATAGCGAAATAGAAAATAGGTAGAACTCATTATATACAATCACATAGAAAATTTCTGTAATTTTACATGTAATTCTTCATAAAAATAGCTATATATCAACAAATAAGTCATTTAGAGCTAATTCTTTAGTTCCTTACACTCTAGACATTATCCAACAGCTACACAAAAAATTTCATAGTTATATTATTATAAAACTTTGAGTTAGAACAATAGTCGTTTATCTTTTCATATGAAAATCTATTTTTTTTTCAGAAAACGCTTTTAAAGTTCACAACTTCGGTTTAAATTAACGTTATGTGCTTTTTTTGTAATTAGCTCTAAATTCGTTTCTAATATACGCACAGAATAAAATAATAACAGATAATGTGAACAGAATGTTTATTCTATAAGATAATCAAATTTAAAAAATATGGAATGTTCATCAAAATTGATGTTCTAAACGTAGCAACATCTAACTTTTTTTTACAGTGTAGTGAATTTGTATCATTTTAAAAAAAAGTAAGTATATTTTTTCGGGAAATTAAAACTTAGTGATACTGGTTCATGCTCGAATATGTATATATATATATATATATATTTCTGACTGCGTAAATGGATGAGTGTTGTTCGCTACAAGTGTTTTAAAATATAAAATATTATGACTCTCGTTTCAGGCAATCCGTTTCACTGTAACTGTGAAGTTATGTGGTTCCGTGAATGGTTGCTATCAAAAGGACAAAATGTTGTAAACCTTCCAAAAGAAACAAGGTGCAATACTCCTGAAGAACATGCACAGAAGCCCATTGTGAAACTTAATAACAATAGTTTTGTCTGTTCTTGTGGGAATAGTGTTTCGAGCAAACTGACCAACAATATTGGCACATTTTCGATATTCTTCCTGTCAGTTTTCATGTTTTTTATGTCTAGGTAACTTTTGAATACAAAGTATTAAGAGTTTTTACAATGAAAACGTATTTATACCTGTGAAATGTTCAATTTTGTGTAATTTTTAAATTCAAAGTGTGTTGAAGAAAAGTGTCCTAAAAATAGTTAATAAGCATAATAAAAAACAGCGTTGCAGACGTTACATCTTAAAAAGCTGGTGTTGTTTCACATAAATATAAATTAATAATTATTCAAATAAATGTATGAATATAGAAGTTACATTAAGTAATTGGAGCATAATGTTTAAAGTTTTATTGTTTAACAAAAACAGTTGTTAAGTATAAATATTTCATGGTAGATACTATTCTAAAATTTAATATAAAAAAATTGTTTTATTTGTAACAGGACAACAACCGAATGGAAAAAGAATTGTCAATTTATAATGCCAAATAACTTAACAATATTAAACATCCATGATAAAATTTTGAAACAATATAAAAAATAAAGAAATAGTAAAGATACTAATGTATTTATATTTTTTCAGATATAAATAAATTAAATTTCCTTCATTGAGAAAAAAAAAACACAACGTTGTTTCAAAACCTATAAGAAAATTCAACTGTTTTATTTCGCATATTTTAAAAAAGTACTTTTTATATAAGATAAGAAAGCATTTTTTGTATGTACTAATGTTTGTTATTATTATTAATTTATTATTAATTTATTCTTGTCATAGAAATACCAAGCTTTAACTTTTTAAAGATATAATTTATCTTTTTAATTTTCATGTTTAAAAGCAGCCATAGTGATAAGTAACCTGTGTAAAACGTTTTCAAACTACACTTTTTTTTTTCTTTCATCTCTTCATTTATTTTTATTATTCTTAAGAAATTATATAATTTACAACAAGTGTTTAATATTTTTTATATTATAATAATTGTACTTATAATCTGGATTTGATGTTAAATACATGATGTATATGATGTCTGAATTCTCGTGTGAAAATGTGTCTGTTAAAAAGTATTTTGTACTCTATTAAGAAGGTGTGTTGATATTCTCTAAAATACAGGTGCATGTTCATATTTCCTTTAATGTATTTTTACATTTTTCATAATGAATTACTAGGTAAAAATAATATAAAATACATGAGATATTAACAAAATTCTACCATTTTCTTCAGGAAATAGCCTATAAATGCTATTATTTATGTCTTTTAAAAATCTTATGTAATGAAGTTTCAGTTAAAGTTGTTTGTTATATAGCAAGAAATACTTTTCACTTAAGATTTAAAAACGTAACATATGTCAAAATTGTTATTCTTTTACTTGTCAAAATATGGTTTTTACAACTGGTATATATTGAACTTCGAGTACTTTAAAAACAAAATATCAGTAATTTATTGCTTTTATTTTGCGTGAAAAATAAAAGAAATCAGATAATTGTGATTTTTTCCACAAAAATTATTACAGGTTGATCAAATATATTATTGAAAGAAAGGTAAATGTAGAAATAGATACTTAAACTAATATTAAAATAGATATTTTTAATATTACCTCTTAAAAAATTACAGAAAAAACCTTTTCTGCCTAATAAAAATACGCTTGAAAATGATGATGTGAAAAAGATTTGTTTACGTAATGTGTTATGCAATGCATTACACGATGTGATGATGGAAATAGTATTAGCTAAAAGCCTATAGAAATACACAATTATGAGGATGTGCTGCGAAGCTATTTTGATTATCCATGCTTCATTTAAAAAAAAATTAAGAAAATTTGTTTATTATTTACTAAATATTGTGCTAATATGTATTTCATCAAATATTATAAAATTTATTAATACAGTGAATATATATATATATATATATATATATATATATATACATACATAACATTAGTTTCAATAAAAAAATACAAAAAAAACTCTTACAGGAATTTAGTTAGAAGAAAGTTTACAAAAGAAAGGTTTGCTATTATTTAAATAATAATAAAATTAATATGGTAAGAGGAATATATGTATTTCCATCTGCATATCACAAAACGTAAAGTATGAACATTTAAACTGAAAACTACATTCGTAAAATATAACACATATCATATATCAACATTAATTATTTCCACAAAAAAATGTATTACATATCACATACTATTCATTTTTTAAATATTTTGGAAATATATTTTAATAAGTTCTATTTTTTATGACTATGACCAGGGTATTTTAAAAAATAAGTATTAGAATATCGAAAAAAATGTCATATCTGATAAATGTAAACTAAGCATCATAATAATCCATTTAGTGCTTTTAAGTATTATAAGTTTAAAAATTATCATTAACATTAATGTTTTTTTTTTGTTTTGTTTTACTGTACATAAAATTTGTACTTCACGATAAAATATTTTCTTTGTAATTTTTCATTTATTTTTTAATGGAATATCTACAATGCATTAACTTTATTTACATTGCTTAAAATTGATGTATGTAAATCTTTAGTTTTAAAATTATATAATAAAAGCAAAATATGCTTTAGAAATACTTATAAATGCTAACTCATTTGCATAAATCATACTTGATAAGTTTTTAAGCTACAGTTATTTTTTTATTTTCATTTTGAAAAAAAAAAACCCTCTTTGAATATGTAATTTTTTTCTCAACTAAAATTTTTGTTTAATTTTTATTTATTGCTATCGAATTATTAAAACAATTTAAAATAAAAATGAAATTTGGAGATATTTTAAATTGCATAAGACTCACATAACTGCATATGATTTTAAATTATATCAGAATAAATTCTGACAACTGCTGTAAATTTCATACTACTGTTCAAGAATTATTTATTAAATTATTATTTAAACTTAATAGCTACATTATAAATAAACTCTTTTTGTAAGAAAAATGTGTATAATTGTAAAGGTGGTGTGCCATATTTTATTTCAACATTAATTTAAAATATTATCAAAATCAATTTAATGAATTGAACATAAATACAGATTTTGCAATTATTTACAGTTTTACATTTGTATTAAACTTATAACTCAATATTTATTGTACTTTATACCCCATCAAAAAGGAAAACATTGTATTTAAATAATCATTTTAAATTATAAACAGACATGTCAATAAAATCCATTTGAACTTTTATCATTGTTACAATCTTAACCAACAGCTTTGAGCTTTAAATGCACAATAAATTATGTACAGTCATAATGAATGTTATTTCATTGAATGTGAATGTATTCATATTATTTTTCGTGATAATGGTAACTTGTAAATATTTATCACGCGTTATGAATGAAAAGTAAACTATATACTAAAGCGTGATATTGTGTTGTTTTATATTTTACCACTTTTATGTACATTAATTGCTAACAATATATATATGACGACCTCAGAAGCCAAGGGGTACAAGTGACAAAATGTCGATTTGGAGTAAAATGAATTTAAAGATAATTGATGTTAAATTGGAACATCAATAACAATTGATTAAATTGAAATAGGAAACATCTGCTTGTTGCATTCTAATCTTTGAACTCCCATTTCAATAATTGTTAAAAAAAATAGAGTACAATTTTCTTTAAATGTATAATTAATCAATATTGTTTGTTTTTCGTAAAAAGTGGTTTATCTCTATAACTCCCCAAATAATAAGAAAATAACCTATATTTCTTTACCTGAAATGAAAAAGTATATTTCCAGATACCCTGTGCACTTAACTCAATTTTGTCACTTATACCCCTTGGGTTCTGGGGTCCTCATATATATACATATATAAAAACCCGATATATAAATAAACATATCCTTGTTGTAAAATTAGCAATAAAATTTGGTCTGGAAATTTGTTGTAGAATGTGACTTATTCCACAGATCAGAATCAATAAAAACATTATGTATTTAGCATTTATTACATATCATCAAGTTTTTTCTCGAGGTGCTTTGAAGGAATCATAAATTTTTAAAATCTTCTTCCTCGCCACGAAGCTACTCCATAGTGTAAAAAAAAATCTAAGTAATCAGCAATCGAATAAGTATATTGAATGCATTTGTTCAGACATGAATTATTTTACCTCGTCTTTGTATTATAGAGATATACATATTTAAACAAATGAATAACCAAATTTTGAAAATTTATACTTTGAAAACTATTACACATATTATAATAAGTGATATATGAAAAAAAAAAACAGGAACATAAAGGAGCTACCATTCATAAAGGGTTTTACTATTAACTTTCCCCGCACCCAAAAGTATGAAAACATAGATTAATGGGACTAGGAAAACACAAACGAGTCAACCGTTAAAATTGGGTTTCTAGGTATTTTCTATCAAGATATAACTTGCCAAACCGAAACGTTTTAATATACGAACCGAGTTTTAACTATTTCTGAAATGTCACCCATGAATTGGATGAAGTGATATTTATGTGCTGCAGCCTCCCCGTTTATCGGTTCTATATTCAGAATCTGGATTCGAAGCTAAATAACGTCATGTGGCTTCAATAATATATTTAAAGAGACTCTAATTGATAAGAATGGAACCAAGTACTGCCTTACTATAAACTATTTTGCATTCTGGCTGGCAGGGATCTTTCTGTTCTTAGCGCTGGATGTTTTAATTTGCAAACTTTACAACTTTTTATCTCTATAACAGGGAGACAAATGTCAATAATTTATGCGCCTAAAAACTTGTTTCAGTGTGTCCTTTCGATTTTTTCTTATTTAGATTTTTTATTATTGCACTATTGCGATAGTTCCCTGTGTCCAAAAGTGATGAAGAATAAACACTAGCAAAGTAATGTAATAAAATTTACAGTTCACGTAATATTGCAAAATTTTTCACATTGAATGACGCAGTCTGGACCATAACATAGCTTAGAATAGATATATAAATCTCTGTTAAAATGAGCTCTGCCATATATTTTAAAGAAGGAGTTAATAATATTGAAAAATGTGACTATTTTAATTTTTTGTTAATAATTAATATATTTTTTCTTCTTTTCAAATTCAATTATTATTTAAGTAGTTACTGTCAAAGAATTTATATATCATTTATTCATTGTATGAATTATAGTTTAATTAAAATACTTTATCTTGATATATATATATAGTCTAGGTTAAATTATCATGCAGAATGTATTCGGAGTGAGGCATAACATGCGATATTTTTTTCGAGATTCATTGAACTGTAATTTTTACTATATTAAGTATTGAGTATTTATATTATTTAATAAACCCTCAAATGTGGCTTAAATAAATTACAAGGCTTTATGTAATTTCGATAAGTATTTAAAAGATTTTAGAACTCGAAATCACATCTCTTTTGAACTGGCGACGGAAATTCTTAAATGTATGATACTACTAAATCAATTTTAGCAGCAATAAGTGCATGATATATAGGGTAAATAATTAGTCTGAAGGATTATGACATCATATTATAACATATGCAACATAACCATTAAATATACCACATTCATAATATAATATGGACTTTTCTCTTCAAATTTACGACAAAAGTAGATGTATTTAATTTATTTAAAGCAGTAATATGCATCTCTGAAGAAAGTGAACAATACAATTGGTTTTACTAGTTGTAATCGATATGTTTAAAGTAAGAGTGACATACAATCCTTGAAAATTTGTAATGTTTGGATATTTGTTTATAAATGCCATCAACAAGCCCCTTAAAGTGTTAAATTCACATGACAAATATGACGATTATATCGAGAAAATTATATTTAAATTTTTATCTGCATTGTTTAATTTTAATGTCAAGAAAGGGCCGAAGTTTATTGCGAATATCTCCAATGGGTCTTGGAAACGCTATTTTAGCTTGATTGAACCTTAGTTTACAAAATTATTCTCATTTGTTTCATATAACCTCTTCTATTTTAATTTTTACAAAGTTAGTGTGGTTACAAAATGTAACGCTATCATCCTACATTATCTCCAAAATACTTAATATACCGGTTTGTCTGTTACCCCAAAGTAAATGAACGATTGAACTTATGAACCCTCTAACACACAATTGTGAAAGCAATGCAGTTTCAAACGTTAAATCTAGAAACATATTGAAATGTATTTAAGTAAATTTGCAGCAATGAGCTTATGTCATTTCAAGCATTTATGTTAGGATTAAAAATTAAACTTTAATTTTTCATAAACGTTTAAATAGACGTATGAATTGCCAGCAAAAAAAAGATAAAAAAAAATATACAAAAAATAAAATGCCATTTACAGTGCATTTGACAAAACCGTTTACTTCTGCCTTATTCATAATTTTCAAATTTATTTTAAATTTTCCCGATTTAAAATAATTTATTCTAAAAAAATCCAAAAATATTAACATTTTGCTGTTACCGTAAAATATAAGTAAAATAACTTAAGATCAAGCTACTTTATGACAAATGGGGTTATTTTGTGTTACCTGGTGTAGTTTACGTGTATCGTGTTATAACTTCAGGAAATGGTCCATAGGTGATATGGCATGTCATACTAGGTGATGATAATGCTGCTCGCTTTCTTACCACAACGGAAAGAGTAATATATTCGAAATACTGTAATTAGACTTGATGTTTAAAACTAACTCCATCTTACGGTAGTTTATTTCATAACAGAAGTCTGTTTCAATCAAAAATGTAGAAAAAATTAATAAAATTAAATTATTGTATGATTTTTAGGACCAAAATCATTATATTGGTGACGATTTGCGGCATTTGATTATGGCACAGCAAATATTGCTCTTCATAAAAAGAAAATTATAAATACTTTTTTTTTAATTCATAGTACTTAAATTAACTTCTAAGATCAGACAAAATTTCATGTTCGCTAACGAATTCAGTTCTATTGTTTAAAATTTGAATGCGGTGTGATTTAAGAATAATTTTTCACGTAGCGAAAAAAAAGTGTAGTTTAATATTATAATTGAAAATACAAGATGTAACCAAATTACTGGATGCATTTTAATTTCAACGCAATAATATGGATAAATAAAATAGATTTTGCAGTTTTTCTACTGCTTAATTGCACAAACTATTTATAAATAGTTTTGTGATGATATGAAATAGTAATTATTTTGATAAAAATATAAATTTATGAAAGTGTAAATTCTGTCAATTGAAAACATTACGTTAAAAATAGTTTCAGCTGCTACTATAAGTCAATTGTTAAAAAATAATAATAAGGGATCGCATGAAAAATTTAAATCTAAATTCATTAAATGAAAGATGTCTAAAGAGGAACATTTTAGATTATATTTTTTTAGTTGACATTTACCCCCAAAATGCGAAAATTGCGTAACATTGAAGAATAGGAATTTTTTCCCTCGTGCTATGTGATGAATGAAAATTTTTATTTAGAAAATTCATGATATACGTTTTCGTTTAATGTTTAACCTTCTCTCTGCCACAAACTGATATATCCGTTTACTAAGCTGTAGGTTTCACTGCAATAGATATATTTTATATTCATTTAATACTATAAATAATGCGCAGTTTACAAATATTTTACCCTGATTAATACTGTCAAAACTTATGCTCTAATACATAAATAAATTATTTCAATCATGTTTGTAAAATAATCATTTTTTAGACTTTTTAAAAAAATTAAGGGAAAATAACACTACAATTCTGCCCTTTTGCTTGGCGGGAAGGGGGTTAAAGAAGTCTATACAAAAGTTGTTGTTACGTGAATAACTTGTATTTTTTAAGAAAAAAATCTAGACCACCTTGTGCAGTTTTTAAATCCCTTTTCACAATATATGCCTTAAAAATGGGCACATATTAATGCAATACACACGGAAGTTCACATTATACACGTATATATAATACACATATATAATACACATTCCTATTAGAAAGAATAGGAATGTGAAAACAAATATCCAAAAAACAAATTTCCTGTTTCAAACTAAAAATTATATTTATTAAAAATATATGAATAATAATAATAATACACTAGCTTATAAGCTTCTACAATTCGTTTTGCATGAACTGGTACATGACAAATAGTAGATGTTATTTATTCCTTCATGCCACCATGTATGAAAATTTTTACGAATCTCTGTCTTTCAAAGAAGTTATTGAACTAAATTGTTTTCTTAAAATTTTTATTGTGTTACACATACATTTTTTTTAGACTACGTTTTTATAACAGATAATTTTGTACCAGATAATATATGTTTGCTGGCTCATTAAACTGACAGTACTCATAGTACTCTGTAGCGCGATCTAATTGATAGAATGACGCTAAATTTCCTAAACAAGATTGCAGATTGAAAAATCAGAGAAAAATATTAGTTACAAAAGTTAGTGCCAAGAGAATATGTGGCACTCTGCAAGAGCAAAGGGGATTTTCAAATATGCAACATCAAGACTAAATTAAAATTAACTTTTATTAAGTATATTAAAATTAGATTTAATATGACCCCCGTTTTTGTGAGCTAGATATTGAATTCTTTGCACTGCATGCACAACAGCAAAAAGTAACATATCTGTCAGAATCTCTCTTACACTGAGCGTTATTTTTTCCTTCAGTATATCGTGGTTCTACAAAATTTTACTATAGACTTTGTACTTCAGGTAACCTTGCAGAAATTGCGTGTTGTAAGATCAGTTAACCGAGGTGGCCATACAGTTTCATAACAGTATCTAATGAACAGTTTTGTCGGAGGTTCTGTCGGAGAAGCTGCTGTAACTGCAAAGCGATATGTGGAGGGGTTCTATTTCGTATAAAAATTATTTTATCCTAGAATTCTTTTTGCTGAAATTCCGGAATTACAAAGCTATGTAACATTTGGTGATACTTCTCTCCGGCAACAGATAGGTTACCGATACTCTTGCGATAACGTTCTTATATAGGAAAATACTATGATCGATTCCGAACCAGAAAATCAAACAGTTGCCTTTCATAAAATTAATGGAATTTCTTTGAATGCAGTTGATAATTTATTATTCTAAATTCGACAATTCTGAATTTTTCCAGTTTTATTCAGGGAAAATTGACTTCATCTTCCCATACGATTTTACACGAACAAGGATCATTCGCCCTTCATTCTGTCAAGAAAAATGAGAGCAAAAGATAACGTTTATCATGTTCGGTGTGACGTAACTTGAAAATGGCTGATTTTGTACAGATAGAATTGGATAATTTGTACCGTACTATAAAGCACATCCCGATACCTAGCTACTCTACGAGCGCTTGAAATGGCAACTACACTGCCTTGCTCTGCATAAAAAATTACCGTTGCACCTTCTTTGATTGTATCCTGTTACACGGGTTTACGTCCTCTTACTAACTGAATCTTCAGAAAATTTTTACAAGTTTCGTACTAATAGTTTTGAAACTATTAACTGACAAAGGACCAATACTTTTAAGAATTTTTTGTATATTCTAAAAGTACGATGAACAGCTGACTCGCTCAATTAAAAGAAAATGATAAATAGCGCACGCTCGATTAAAAAAACAGGATATTATTGCACATAATTTTCCATCAAATGATTTCTAAAAGGAAAATATTATATTTAAAAGCACAACAAGATGGCACTGTGCCGAAGAAAGTAACATGAAATTTGTATAAATATTTTTTCTTCTGCTGTTTCTCATTTTGGTACGCAGAAAGTGATAATTCCTTTAATGTGCCTACATAAATATTTTTATAATATATTAATCTTTTTTTTAATTTGTTGCCATATTGATCAAAATTAAATGAAATGCTACGAAAGGAATGAAAAATACATATTTTTAATTAAAAATTGATACTTTTTAATATTTGGATCTATAAAATAATTTCCCTTAATCAAATATGAAGCACGTATTGCACATGCATGTTCACTGTTTAAAACGTGAAAAACAATTATACGCCAAATTTCCAGTAGAGTTTGATTTATATGTATCCGTTTAAGCCAATGTATAATATTTAAGTGAGAAATATCAAAATTATGTTTATTCATGCAATAACTTCGGTCCAACAATAGACATTAAAGAAAAACTATTAAATCACTCATTACTTTATCTAAGCACATAACGTTATCACTGTAAAAGCTACTTTTATTACAATTACAAAAAGTATCATTAATCAAAATTACTTCGAATCGTTCGAATCGAATATTCTGTATCAAAATATAGTAGAAAAATAAATATATGATACTCTCAATTTTAAAAATAAATCAAACAGCATGACGTCCATTCAAACAATGATAATAAATTTATTAGAAAGCTTGATACTTTCCTTCAGAAATAAAAGTTGTAAAATTCAACATAATTAAACGACATCTGCCTTGAAGTGTATGTAATTGATATCTGCTTTTAAACACTTAGCTACTTAACTTTAATTACAAGACATAAAATATTAATTATCTAAAAATACACCTATACCGTTTGGGTTTAGAGAAAGTCTTGCATATTGATACTTGGTTATGTTTAAATTTATCGCGAAATTAAAATTAGAATATAAAAATTTAATTATTTGTTACGTACTTAGGCACGTTCGGTAGCTTGAAATTTAAATAAAGAGGACGCTATTTAAAAATACTAATTCCTTTTTAATTACAGTCTTGTTTCAAGGTAAACAACTTATCATTTAAATATTTCAATAGATTTCATTTCATTTCATTTCTTTTCTTTTATATTTTACAAGAAGTTTTTGATTTACTTTAAACACTTTATCATTTAAATGTTTTGACAGATTTAATTTCAATGGTATTTTTTTATATTGTAGAGTAAGTTATAGAAATAAACAATGTAAATATTTATTGATGCAAATCAAAATTTTTGCAACATTTTTCAAATTATTATACATAAAAAAAAAGTAAAGTTTGAAATCAAACCGTATATTTTCTGATTAATACTTATATACATACATACATACATACATACATACATACATATATATATATATATATATATATATATATATATATATATATATATATATATATATTATCCTCCATAGCTAGAACTATGGAGTCTTTGAGTAAAAGTGTCGGAGTCGATAGTCGATAAAAACAAGCCGACTTCGACAGTGATATTTTAGACACTTTGAAGTGAAATTTAATAAATTATGTGTAATTATAAATCTTTGAAAGGTATTATTACTGTTATTTTTGGATTATAGTGGCTCCCAAGGTAAAGGCTTCCAATATAATTCCCAGCCTACACAGTAAGTACACGAAATTTGTCATAAATAAAAACTCTAGTAGATCTGAAATTACTTCTTAATTAGTAAAATTTCATCTTTATTTATTTTTTTTCTTTTCATCGGAATTTTGCTGCTCTAGAGAACTCGATTTAACATCAAAATTTCCGTTGCCACAAACTCGAGTCCACAAACTCGATCCAAATTATTAAATTTCTGCTTTTTTAACTATTTGAGAAAATAGTTGTTATTCTCGGTAAAAAACTGGGAAATCTCAAGCATATCTAAATCTTTCTATTGGTTGAAATCCGCAACTTACTTTATTGTATTCGTTTTCTGATTGGTCCATGCTTAATGCCTAGAAATAAAATACTTCTGTTTTTTTTTTTTTTTTTTTTTTTTTTTTTTATTCTTTTTCCGATTGTTCCATGTTTAATGTCCAAAAATGGAATACATCTATTGCCACGATTACAAAAGAGTAATAAAAACCAGAAAACATTAATAACTCAAAAACAAAGTTAGATATGCGTTTCAAACAAGTTGCAATTTAAAGTAATTTTTTTTCTATGTACGACGGTGTAAAATTGAAAAGTGCAAAGTTTAGAAGATTTAAAATTTACAGTACCGAAAATTTTTAAACTGAAATTTTATTTAATATTGGATATGATAGGTCCAGGAATATTAACGTGTCTCTGAAAGTCCATGCATATTAATAAGACTCCTTTATTACGCAAGCTAACTTTTGATTATCATAAAAATTATGTTATTATTGCTTTTTTTAAATATAGAAATCATTAATAAGTCTAAAATTATAGTCTTTGAAAATATTATTTTTCCAAATAATCATTGTAATTTGTTAGGTCACAGTTTTTCATTTTATTTACTATTTATTTTTTTTTATTTAAACTTTGATAGTTTGATTTTTCGAGTTTATGAACCGGAAAATTGAAAAAATAGTAAAAAAAAATTTTTTAATCTATCAAAACTCTAAGCACTGCATTAACACAAAAAAGTGAGTTTTTCACCTTATTTCAACTTGCATTCCCTCCTAATTTTAAGCAATCTTAGCCCACCCTAAGTCAGAATCGGAGTGGATGTTGAAATTATTAAAATTTCCAGAGATGGAGTTGGAATAGGAGTCAGTCGTTGTTCCGCCCGATTCCGCAGCGCTGGTTGTATCGCATAAGGCATATAAACATTTAATGAAATGCACTGTAATTCCGTTCACTCATGCGTGAACTTATTTCCGATGAACATAGACCCTTTGCAGATCGTAGTGAAGATGACACATAAGCAGTGGAATACATTTCACAGGGAGTTTCTCCATGAAAAAAATAAGCCGTCTTCTTGAGGTTTTATAGTTTGTTAGCAACACACCATTTAAAACAGTTCGCATCAAAACTGGAAAGTTCATGTCTTGATGTTACGAATCATAGTTTAAAAGAAATTAGAAAGAAAAACTGTTCTCATAAGAGAACTAGCAGATAGCATAGGATTTTAGCAAGTGAACACTCCAACAAATTCATTGTTTTTATCAAATGCACAGCTGATTTTTGATTAGGCTTGCAATAATACAAATATTGACGCCGCGCGTGTCTGACTAATTAGGAACAATAACGTCATGCGTGAAATTCCAATGAGAGTATTCTGCAAAGAGATCTGTCAAAAGAGCGTAACGACAATCGGAGTAAAAAATATCCTACGCGGGAATGATCTTGGAATAAAGTGAGTAAAAAAATGGCTCACTTAAAAACATTCGAATTCACTCTAAATAATATAGATTGCCAAAAAATGATTATGGAATCCAGGAATAAAATTAAAGGCTTGTAATTAAGTAAATTAAGTAGGATAATAAATACTTTTGGGAGAATTTAATACGATTAAACCGAGAGTAGTCGCGTCATTTTTTCCCCGAACGTTATTAATTTGGTCGATATTTTTGCCGACCATGATGAAGAACAGACTACCATTTTTGCTTACATTTTGTTGTTTTTTAAAAAGAATTTTTTTCCTAGTTAATTGTTACATACATATACCTACATGCATTTTGTCCTTGAATGTACAATTACATTTGCATTTGTATATTTATGAAATATAATTTGTATATATATTGCTTCTAGCGCCAGTTGTGCTACAATATTCATAAAGAATTTTGATATCTACATCTATATCTATCTATCTATATCTATATCTGTCTATCTATCTCTCTCTCTCTCTCTCTCTATATATATATATATATATATATATATATGTATATATTACGCTGTGTTTCTAAAATATTTCTAAAATTAAAACAAAATATCTGTAATGAATCAGACATTTTTGTCGGCACATATCGACAGATTTTTATAGCACATTAATACAGCCTTCTGGTTAAAATACAATATTAATCACAGAAATACATGAGCGTAACGCCTAAAGACTTTTGCGATGTCATATTGTGGCTAAATAATAATGACTCAATAATCAGAGGGATTTTTATTAAAAAATAGACTTTAATAACTTCACAAACACATCAATAAATATTCGAGAAAAAATCACTGCGTGAATGAGAGAGCGCTTCGTTAAAAGTAATTTCATTAGGTCAGAAGCCATTCACTGAAAGTAAAAAGTTCTCATACGCGAGAGAAAATTACAAGCTTAGCCGCTACAGAGTATGCCCCCAGTGACGTAGTCACGATTACAAAATGTAGTACTTCATATAAATGCATAAGATAGGTCTTGAGTAAATATACATATGATGCAATAATATATTTTACATATGCAGTACATTAAGAAAAAAATATATAAATTGACAAGTAAATATTGCATACACATTAAGAAATATATACAAAATATTTATACAATATAATCAGTTACGAGATGTTGAGAATATGTACAAAATATTTATACAATATAATCAGTTATGACATGTTGAGGAAAACGAACTTTGCGACTAGATTTCGTGGTAGACTGTTTGACAGGAGGAACATTTATGGGGTCATGTTGTTTTTGAGGTCGGGAAGATGGAAAAGAATCTGATAATTGATAAGCCTGTTTGATGATATCAATTGATACAGTACAGCGTTTCCCGTTTAATTCCATATCAAGCGTTTCATTAGATCTGGCAATCACTTTGTGGGGTCCTGAATAAGATAAAGGAGGATTTACTTTGTCTGATCTTATTAAAAAAATGAGAACATGTTTGTAATAAGGAATTTACATAGATTTTGGGGTTGCCGTGCCTTGTAGTGGCAACAGGATTTAATGCCCTCATTGTTTCAATCACTACAGTCACATATGTAAGTGTAAGTGGTTGATTTACAGTCTCGCAGTTAATGAGATCACAGGGTAGTCTGATATTCGTCCCATAATAAAGCTGAGCACAGGTAGCTTGGATGTCGTTTTTAAAAGCTGTGCGCAAACCAAGTAAAGCAATGGGGAGGGTTTCAGTCCATTGAGTTTTATTGTGCGCTTTAAGCGAACTCTTAAGATGACGGTAAAGTCTATCAATAAAACCGTTAGAATGTGGATGATATGGTTTGTTCTTATGCATCTACAGCCTAATCTATTTGTAAGTTTTTTGAAAAGAGAAGACTCAATATTCCTACCTTGATCAGTATTAATAGTAACCGGGGTACCAAATCTGGATATCCAACCGTGTATCAGTGCACGATCAGTTGTTTCTGTAGTCCTGTCTGGTGTGGGTATAACTTCGGGCCATCTCGAAACCCTATTAATGATGGTCATGCAATACTGATTGCTATTAAAGGATGGTAAAGGTCCAATAAAATCAACATGAATATATGCAAAACGAGCATCAGGTTCAGAGAATGTGCCAATTGGCGATTTGGTGTGTTGGAAGACTTTAGCTTCTTGACATTTCGTACAGGTGCAAAACATAGATTTTATATCCTTACGCATGCCAGGCCATACAAATCGTTTGGAAATTAAATCTAATGAAGCTGAGAAACCTGGATACGAGAAATAATGTAAGGTGGAAAAAACATATTGTCGCATGCTTTTAGAAACGAATGGTCGGGAATGTTTTTGTGACATATTGCAATATAAATGGACATCTTCGAGTGGAAAATAATGTTTTTCTAATTTTAGTGAAGTGGTACCAAATTCAAGAAGTTGTTTTAGCTCTGCACCATTGGTCTGAGCAGTGGCAAACTCTTTAAAATCTAGCACATTAGGAGAAATGGAATCAATTTCAAGTTGTGATAATGCGTCGGCCACGGTGTTATCAGAGCCTTTAGTATATCGAATATCAGTAGAAAACTGTGAAATATATTCTAAATGTCTCAATTGTCGAAGACTACATTTATTTTGATTTTGTTGAAATGAGTATGTAAGGGGGTTTTGGTCAGTATAAATAAAGAAATTGCGACCTTCGAGTATATCTCTGAATTTTTTATAGAACAATAAATAGTAAATAATTCACGATCATAGGTAGACCAATTTCTCTGAGACTTATTTAATTTACAGGAATAAAATGCGATTGGTTCCCGCTGTTTTTCGGAGAGTTGCATTAAAGAACCACCATTTGCGACATTGCTAGCATCCACCCATAAACTTAACTGGGCACCAGGTATTGGATGTCGCAATAAAGTAGCTCGAGCTATAGCTTCTTTTGAAGCAGTGAAGGAGAATGGCTTCATCGTTCCATTTTAATTGCTCAGTTTTGTTAGCCTTGGAACAGGGATGGGTTTTTTTGTTTTTATGTTCTTCTAAAAATTTAACAAGTGGAGCTAAAATATTGGCAGCTTTGGGAATGCAACGTCGATAAAAATTGAAAAGGCCTAAATAACGTCTTAGTTGAGTTAAGGTAGAGGATTGGGGGAAATCGAAGATGAATTGAACGTGATCAGGTAAAGGTTCAATTCCTGCAAGTGAAACTTTGAATACTAAGAATTCTATAGTGGATTCGCGAAATTTACATTTATCAACATTAATACACAGACCATACTCTTTAAGTCTAGAAAACAACAATTCAAGATGTTCTAAATGTTTAGTTTCATTTTCAGAAGCAATAAGTAAATCATCCAGAAATGCGTATACAAATCCTAAGTCACGAATTATGTCATCAATAAATCTTTGAAATGTTGAGGAAGCATTCCAAATGCCAAATTGCATTCGCGTGCTTTCAAAAAGTCCGAAGGGAGTGCAAACATCACAAACATAAAATGAATAAGTAAAATTTCTACGCAAACCTAAATTAATATTAATACTTTTTCGACCATATACATTAATTTTGGTGCCATTAGCAACACAAAAATTTTGGAGAACAGGTTTAGTTTTATCACTTTTATTCGCGGCCACGATGGACGCATTTGAACCACTATCAACAAGGAAACATATACCTGTATTTCTGTCTATAACAAAAAGGCGACGAGAAGGTGCTGGGATGAATTCCGTCGCTGCTATTCTTCCCGCTCCCCGTTTTCCGCGTAAGAACTAGGTAGAAGACACTTTTTGGCTTTTTTACTAAATTGTTAATGATGCCAACACATTTTAGAATCTCTATGTCGGGAATGAGACCGATGACGTTGCTTATGACCACCTCTATACACACTTCTTGAACGTCGAAGTTGAGCAACTTCTTGGCGTAACGCCTAGGATTTCTTTCAGAAACATCTCTGTCGTTCGCATTGTTGGCGCATCAGGCGAAGTTGCTCGATTTGAAACTAAGCTGATGTTTGCTGGTGTTAAGTCGAGAATTCTATCTGCAATCTCCGATGCTTTATCATGAGTAATTTTTTCAATGGAAGCTAAAATAGTTTGAACACTTGTTGGCATTTGCTGAGTGAAAATTTCTAACAGAAGCTCATCACTGATATTATGGCTTTCAGCTCGTCGTTTTTTAATCGAAGTAGTTCAGTTGGCTTTCTATCACCTAGGTTTTCTCCAGCTAACAGTTGCCGGATTTCTAAGGTACGGCTTTCACCACAACGTTCGATATCTTTAGATTTTAAAGTTTCATATGGATTAGATGGATCCAAAGTCATAATAATATCACGAACCATAGTAGCTGTAGTAGGTGGTAGATGAAATACAACATAATTGTACTTAGTTTTCGATTTAGTTATTGGTTTAGGAGTAGATAATTCAAAAGTATATTCCAACATGTGGAACTACAGGCTAGGATCCACAGAAATATATGGCGGAATAACCACTGTAGATGCTTCAGCAATTGTCATTTTTCTAGAGAGAACAAATTTTACTGTTAGCCGTTCGTCAAAGATTCGATGAAAAAGAAAAACAGCTTAAGTGTCCACAGTCACCAATTTTGCGATGACATATTGTGGCTACATAATAATGACTCATTAATCAGAAGGATCTTTATAAAAATAGACTTTAATAACTTCACAAACACAACAATAAATATTCGAGAAAATGTCACTGCGAGAATGAGAGAGTGCTTCGTTAAAAGTAATTTCATTAGTTGAGATGCCATTCGCTGAAAGTAAAAATTTCTCCTACGCGAGAGAAAATTACAGACGAGCTCGAGCTGAGTCGCTACATAGTATGCCCTTAGTGACATAGTCACGATTACAAAAAAGTAGTACTTCATATAAATACATAAGATAGCCGCTACAAGACCTATCAAAGGTTATTTTAAATACAAATATTGAAAAGAAAAATAATTTACTAAATATTTTTAGTCTGATCTGTCTTTGTATGATGACTTATTTATTTAGAATGTGCATGTTATGAAATGGATTTTTTTCTTAATGTGGTTTTTCTTTTTCTACTGTGTCTACTTCATGTGTTTAGATGTTGTAGAAGGTTGGGAAAAGGATTATAATTAGATGATAGAAAATTTTCACTCATATTTCATTATCTACAAAATTAACTTTTTGAAGCAAAGCTAATACATTTTATAATTATATGATAAGCTTCTCAACTGAAAATTTAAAACAATTCCATCACAATCCTATTGGACCAAAATCAGTTTTCTGGGAGTACGATTTACAGAGAAAAAATATTTTTCCAACTCATGAAATTATTAATACTTCTAAAAAGTATGCTCTAAATATTCACTTTATAGTAGGGGGTTCTACCTATAAAAAAACAAATGCATAAATTCTTGTGAAATACTCTCGGTATGATTCAAAAAATTAAAAGCCTCTCTAATTTACTTGCTATATTTTTTATAATATTACTCAGTAGGGAAAAACATTAATGTTTCGTGTCGAAGACAAACAGAGAAACAGTGCTTTTGAAATAATTAATTTTTTTACGCTTTCGAACAAAGTTGAAAAACGTTTACGCATTAGATTTGACAATCCGTCGATACGTCTGTCCATCGGACCATCTTACATCGGACCTCTATCGGACATTTGTCCATGCTATAGGTCCCTTATATATACTCAGATTTTTATGCAGTTCAAAAAATTTTATTTACGGATATCTAGACAAGTTTGTTATAGTATAGAAAGTATGTGGGATTAATAGTTCATGCACACTAACACCCATTTTCCATTGCATAATGCTATATGTAGAAAAATTGTTTTCAGAGTATTTATTAGATATTACGCTATTTTAAAATATTGCCAAACACAGTAATATATATATATATATATATATATATATATATATATATGAAATATAGTTATTTCCATTACTGTTACACATTTCATTCTGAGATTATACATATCCGAAGATTCACAGGATAGCATAATGAGCCAAATTTTATATTTCAAATGCCATTAAAAAAAATGCTTCCGACCAAGGGACGTGGAAGATTTACCTTTTTCAGTAGCATTTAGGAAACAATTTTCATTTGCAGGGTGTCCATTGAATAAGATTCAGATTTCAAAATTAAATTTCTCAAAAACAGAGATCGATAGAATTATGCGGTAAGTATTTATTTATTAGGTAAGCTGTATAAATATATACAGAAATTTTAATAACTGAATATTTTGAAAATATTGTGTTTTGATTACAAAGAATATATTATTTAATATTTTTTCTTTTAGATTGTTTGCAGAGAATGAGTTTTTCAACGTTGAGTGCCATATTTTAACGCTTTTTGGGATTAAGTTTTTCTCATTTCGAAATTCCAAATGTTGTGTTACAAAAATCGTAAAATGTGGCATTGAACGACAAGTAACTCGTTCTCTGCAGTTGTGAGTTAAGGTATGACGTAAGGTGGCTCAAGCAAGGTGAGTTAAGCAATCTTTGGAATCAGAACACAAGCTTTTCAAAATATTCAGCGATCGAAACTTCTGTATGACGTTTTAACAGTTATCTAATAAACAAACTGTTTACCGCATAATTCTACGGATCTTTGTTTTTGAGACACTTACTTTTTAAATCGGGGGCTTGTTTGCTATACACCCTTTAAATAGGAATCAACGAAAAAAAAATTGTGTGCAATTGTCCCCTGTTGATTCCAAAAGTATGGATGCTGCGGCGAAATTTATTTAGATAACTATAAGATTTGAATTTATCAAAATAATTGTAAGGCTTATTCCCGCTGGTTCTGATTTTTAGACTTTCTGATCCAGTTATTATTTTATTTTTTTTTTTTATTTTACACCATCACAGGTTTTTTTTGCGACAGAAAATGTCTTAAAAAATCTTTAAAAACACTAATTTTTACGGATAAAGACTGTATCCATTTAACACGAAACACATTCGATCGTGTTGCATACTTGAGCATTATTACTTCTTATTACACTTAAAATATTTTAGGCACACCTCAAAACGTGTACTTAAAATAAATTCTATAAAGTAAGTAAAATTCACTTTTCAGTTATATTTATGGCTTTAGTGATATCTGCCATATTGTATTATGTTTACTGTGTTACAACACTATCATTAGTTAATTTGATGATATACCTCTTCAAAATGGTCACATAAATGCAGAAAGTAAAAACTGGAACAGTATTTTCTAAGTTGCATAAAATATTACCATACCAAATTTTCTATATTTTATGTATTTAAAAAGTACCATGAACAGTAAGTTATTGAAGAGTTTATTATTATCTTTAAACTCTCCGACCTTGATAAGAATATCGACAATCAAACTTTATTAAATTAAAATGAGTAGAAAATTAGCTAGGGCAAACGCAATCACTTAAACGTAAATAATTATTTTAGTGGGCAAGCGTAGTTTAGAAAACAAACATTGGAGAAATTTCTATAAAAATTTAAAATCCCAATAAGAATTGTGCTAAATTTATCATTTTAATATACTCATGAGACAATAATGCTTTGAAAAATTTTAGCATGGAATGATTCTCGTTTTATTTCAACAACCGTTAGGTCCAATTTGTGGGAAGGACAAAAACAACAACTACAATAATAATAACAATAATTTTAACTCCATTAACTAATAGTAATTTTTTTAATGTCTTGTAAATAAAACCGAAAAAGGTTTTTTTGAAGTTGTTACTAAGAATTTTAATTCTATTAAGGTGTATGTTTGCTTGATATAATTTTCCTGTATTTATCAGCGTTTTCAAATGTCCTTACCAGTTACAATAAAATAAATGCCCTATCATAGCTTTTGCTATTGTTGAAACTGCTTTACTATTGTGTTTATTGTTAACAATAGATTTTGCTGTTTTTGGAAAATTTCAAAATTAGAGTATCGGAGAAACAAAAGGCGGAATTTCATTTCACACTAAAACTACTCGCATATTTGCCGATCCCACCAAAGCTAGCATAGGGCAGTAAATATAGGCTTCCGATTGGTTTAATAATTCAAAGAGCAATTGTTGTTTGTAAATAAATTATTCTGAATGTAGATGTACGTTTAGGGGTATATATGGGTATATCGTGAACAAAATAATAAAAAAGTAGAGTAATATAGAACAATTGGGTTTGTAAATATCACATAATTGACGCTGTTAAAAGAAAATATGAATATTTTTGTAAATAAATTGTCTTATCATGTTAAAATAATTAAGAAGAAAATGCAATATCATTATTATTATTTTAAAGTAATACAGGACAATTGAGAAACATCATCATTAGCTTCTTTAATTCTAAATTCCAGAAAATCATTCTTTGTATCTGTTAATAAATGTGTAAAATCAGAAGGAAATTAATCAAAATCCATCTTCTAAAAGTGATGATTAAATAAATGTAAAGTAAAAAATGAGCCAAAGCAAAATGCTCTTTAAATTATTCAACCAATCACAAGTCTGTATTTTTTACCTTGTGTCAGCATCGGTGGGATCGGCAAAAGTGCAAATTTCTCAGGTATCGGAAATATGTGCCTATTGAATTGAAAAAAAAATAATAAATGAAATATATGAAGTGGACAATATTGTGGATAGGTACATTATTACAAAAACACATATAGTAGAATTCATTTTTAATATTTGATGCTATAAAAAAATTATATCTGCATCTCTATTGAAATATGAATACGTAAATATCTATTTCAGCTGACTGTTCGTCTGTCGTAAGTATGCATCACGAAAAATAAGAAGATACAGCAACAGTCAGTAATAAAAGTTATAAACAAACCAATTTTTCGTAAAAAAAAAAAAAAAAAAAAAAAAAAAAATCTAACTTATTTACGTTGAAATCCAGATGCCTTTCCTGGATAATTAGATATTAGTATAATAAGATTTGTTATTACTAAAAACAAAATTTGACTTTTATTTTCTTACAGGAATTTCTAGATGAAAGCGCAGCTCCCATGAACCTTATGACTAATATTCGAGCTCAACATTTCTTTTCAAAAATTACTCCATCTGAAACTAATTGGAAAATGTAATGCTATATTTAATTGTAAATAGAATCATAAAATATATGGAATATTTTATGCAAGGGAAGAGTCAGGTGACAAAGAGCAACGAAGTCTAGTCAAGATCCTACCATGTAATAGTTATGTGTTTTCTGAACATTTCTGAAAAATAAATAAATACGGATTTTTTGTTGCAGAAATAAATACAAGACTTACGGTCTTATGTGAACACATTAAAGATGGTATTAATTTTTTTGACATTGATTATATTAAACTGATAGAGAGATTAATATATAAGGCAATACAAAAACGATTTAGAGATAGGATAGTTTTTCTGTTTTTTTAAAGCTGTTAAGTTACTCCCATTACATAAATTGGTTATTAGTTTTTGTTTCTTCATGCATGCACTTAGACAGAAAACACAACATGTTATTTTCATTTAATATTTGTATATCTGCTGAAACATGGCCAGAACCTTTTAATTTATAAATCTGTTTATATAAAATTAACCATAATATTATACTAAAAACGATAGATGTTACAGTAATAAACCAGTTGTTCCTCATACATATGTTTCTTATATTCCGTCTCCATTTATAGTTAAAACTAAAGTTATTTGCATGCATGTATAAACACAAAAAAATAAATGTTGTTACCAAACAAAAATTAAAACGCGTCATAACCTGGTTCAATACTTTATTTTTCCTCCGAAATACAACAAAAGCATTAAAGGAAAAAGGTAACCAATCACGTGTACGCAGTCGTGTTCCAATACATGATTGCTTATATATATTTCATTTCGTCATGTAAGCCATTGATATTCGGTTAATGGGTAATTCATTTCAGAAAAGTTTTGTATGATTAATGTCGTCCCTGAAGTAAAGTATGGACGTGATTATTTTTCACTATAATGATCTCAATAACTTATGGTTACGTAGCAGAATACAAATATTACTTGCTTTAATTTATGTTATTGTTCTTTGGAATGAGAACAATTATTTGAGTATGTACCGATTAATTAAAGTGATATATATATATATATATATTGTTTTCAAATTAATTTTCTGACTAAAAATAATAGTGATTCTGTGAATCAATATTTTCCTCTAGTTTAATAGAAAATATTTTTTCTTTCATTCCCATATGTTAATCTCATACTTATTAAAATCGGTTTTAAAAACTGAACAATTTAATAATGTTTATAGGATGGGAACGGATTCCTTTATTTTGCTGGTGAAATGCCAGTATTTGTTTTTCAGAGAGAAATAAATGTAGTTCAAACACGCGAAATGTCGCCTTATCTAATTAGAGATTTTCAATACGAAAATACTGTTATAAAATAATTTTTTGATCATAAAATTACAGAAACCATACGATACCTGTATTTTAAGTAAAAATAAAATTAGATCAAAGATAATTTTTGGCATGCTTCCTGTATGATGCGGCGATGCGTATTAACGTAATTAATAAACTCACATGCTTTAGTAGACTGTAACATACTTTATTTTAAGACATAGCGAAGCGTTGCTTGCTCTCCAAGCAAAAACAAAACAACAACTAACAAAACACAGACGATTTGCGTTACTATAGTTACATACATTAGCGAACTTATGAGATGCCACATTTCAAAGATAAATTACAAATAACTCTAACACACCCCCCGACATTGAAGGGTCAACTTCAATAAATTATACAGTACAATATATTAACATTACAAATGCCTAAGTAATATGATACAATACAACAATTTTCTTTTGACATGAAAAATACAATTATGCACATACAACAATAGGAAAACTAAAAAAAAAACATAACATTTTTTTTTTTGGGGGGGGGACAATGGAGTGATTGGCCGTGAATTTAATATAGACTCTATTTGAGCAATTACAGTTAATAACTCTTCGAACGTTAGCCTTGCATTACCTACCGTTCGCTTTAGATGATATTTTACCGATTTTATTCCTGCCTCCTACAACCCGCCAAAATTAGGTGCTCTGTGTGGAATAAATTTCCAAATAATATTCTCTTCTGACAAATAATTCGCTAACTTCTCCCCAGGATGTCTTAGTAAATTATGGAGTCTCTGTAACTCGGCGTTAGCACCAACAAAATTTTTTGCATTATCTGAAAAGATTACTGCGCACCTTCCGCCCCTAGCAATGAACTTTTAAGGTGGCAATGAATGCATCTGTAGTCGATTCGGAGACTAGTTCGAGATGCACTGCTTTAGTTACAAAGCAAACAAAGATTGCCAAATACACCTTATTAAGAATTCCCTTTCTTTGTCCCTTATATTTTATGAAAAAGGGGCCACCAAAATCTGTTTCCACGTAATTAAATGGTGCGCTAGGACGTACTCTCTCTCTGGGTAGGGAACCCATAATTTGTTGTATGGTTATGGGGCTGCTTTTACAACAAGTTACACACTCATGCGTTATTTTTCTAGCTAAATTTCTTCCCCGTAGCGGCCAGAATTTTTGCCTCAAGTAGCATAACAATGCTTGTGCACCTATATGAAGATATTTTTTATGATAATAAATTAAAAATTAAAAATATCTCTCCCTAGGTCGTTTCCATATACGATAACACTATTTAAGAAATTTTAGTAATACCAAATATTAAAAATTGTATGAGGAGTAGTAATTTTAAAAAGTGTATTTTTCCACAAAAAAATCATAAAAATCGACATTAAAAATACACTTTTTAATAAAAAGTGAATTTTTTTGCTAATTATTCCTTACAAAAAGATTCTTAAATAGTACACCAAAATTCATTACTTTAAAATCAATAATATTTTTTTTTTTTCTTACGGGTATCCCAAAAGTTTCAGCTTAAAAAACTTAAATAAATACTATATAGTGTTTTTTTTTTCTTTTTCTTCTTTAGGATTTTTTTTATACTGGCGGTACAATTACACTAGTTATTCAGTATTTCTTACATAATTATGTGAAAATTGAAAGCATATGGTCCATACATATCTCCAACAGAACAGTTTCCGATTTTAATATTTGACGTTGTATGTGGAATAGGGTGTATCACGAAAAACTTTTTCTTGGAAATTCAAAATTTCAAGTTGATAAAAGTTGTTACTATGACGACATATTTACCTCCAAAAATACTTCTGAAATTGAAGAATATTTAGGTGTCCCGGAACTAAGATGAATTTTAAACTTTTTCGCCTAAAATGTAGTTTTTTTCATATTTTTTAAATATATGAACATAAAGTAATTGTTTTTTTTCAAAGTACAAAAACATAAAGTTGAGATAGGCATTTGACATTTAAAAAAATTTCATTTCTGTCATTAATTTTATAAATGTCCAGGAATCTAATTGAAAATTTCATTATTTTATCAAATATCCTAGATTTTCAATTTATTTTTTGGAAAGTTTTATGTTCGTTACAAGTATTTTTTTTTTTTTTTTTGCATCTGCAAACCTCAGGATACCATGCAAATAAACATATATTATTTTTTAATTAATTAATTAGTCTAATTTGTTTTGTCTCATTACATTAGAAACAATTTGGTAAAGTATCACACACACACAGAAATAAAAGTAAAACTTAAAAAGTTTAATATTTGAATGGAAAAGGTTAAAAATACAATAGTTCAACATTGAATTAGAAAATTATAATTCAAAGAAAATCTCGATTTCATTGTCTGTTTATCTTCATGGATATAGATGAACCATGTTCAACATATATTTGTTATGTAACTACAAACAGTGTTTCTGGGAAAGACATAGACCATCAACACAAAAATGCATGGACTGTAGCTGCATTCATGTGACAGCTATTAAAACTCTTGGGTGTATTATAGGCGACAAGTACGGGTGTCCCTAATGGAGAAATTGTATTGAATTAGTGTTCTTTTAGGCAAGCAGTACAAATAGTGATTTGTTTGCTTCATTTAAATAAATTACCTTTTAGGAAAATTGTATTCTCGTAAATGGTCCAATGTATTTCAGTGGTCCTATAATTAAAAATTTAATAATCTGTCAAAAATTACCTATCGTTCAATATATATAAATATATAGTATTTTTCCAGAGGTTCATGAGACATATTTGAGGACGGATCAGAAATATGTAATTAAACTCTACTGATAGCAGAATTACCAAAGTTTTCAAGCAGAAAACCTGGAAAAGTTTCCCATGCTAGGTGCCTGACAGTAGTAAACATAATTTTATGTTTATTTATTGCATCAGTTTGTCTAACTCCACAACTCAAAAAACCAGTTCAACTTGTCATGAACTTTTATACCCTCATGGTTTAACATAAAAGTCAGCTTAGTATTATTTCTGCGCCACAACACTTTTATTAAATCGTACAGCATATCAAATACTTAGAAAATGAAATTAAGATTGATGCTCAATCAGCTCTACAGAGAAACGCCTTTACGATACATCCGGAACATTTTCATCGGTGAATGTTGTTTGATTCTCAAAACTTGTATTACAATAGTAATAAACTTAATTTAATAGTTTTGTTTAATAAGCATATTTGCAATTCACTGTAATATAAGTTATATATTCAACCAAACTAAAGAAAAACTTTGGTTGCAGGTTGAAAGAACTACTTATACTTCTGGTGCACTGCCTAAAACCGTCAAGATAACTTATCAAGATGAACAGACAGTGAAATCTAGCTTTATTTTGAATACGTTTTTCAAATTTAATGTTTAGCGATTGTATTTCTAACATTTTACATTTAAATATTAAAGTTTGTAAGTTTCACTTTTATTTGAGTGTGGTATTTAAAAATAGTTTCTAATGTCATGAGCCAAAACAAATTAGACTAATAAACTAATTAAAAAATAACATGTACTTTATTTACATGATATCTGGAGGTTTTCACACGAAAAAAAAATACCTGTAAAAAAATTTAATACCATCAACAAAATAAATTGAAAATCATGGATATTTGTTAAAATAATGATATTTTAATTCAATTCCGAGAGGCTTGTGAAATTAATGACAGAAACGGAATTTTTTTAATGTCAAGTGCTTATCTAAACTTTATGTTTTTGTAGTTTAAAAAAAAAATTACTTTATTTTCATATATTTAAAAAATATGAAAAAAACTATTTTTTAGACCAAAAAGTATAAACTTCATCCTCATTCCGGGAGACCTAAATATTCTTCAATTTTAAAAATATTTTGGAGGGTAAAAATTTGATCATGGTAACAACTTTTTATCAAATTGAAATTTTGAATTTCAAAAAAAAAGTTTTTCATGATACACCCTAGCGTGAAATCACCCCCCCCCCAAAAAAAAAAAAAAGCAATGTTTATATCTTTGGTTAAAATTAATGCAAAAAAGGGCCTTTTCATTAACATAAAGGTATTTTAACTGAAATTATTATAATTTCTTTCAAAAGGTATTTCACAGTTTAATCTAGCAAAAAAATGGGATTTTTTCGGATAGTGTGACACTTCCTAATATCTATTTCAGTTTTTGTTAATTAAAACAGTAAAGAAAAATACTGGTATGTATATACTTAAAATCAGATCTTCATGGAATTATAAAATAAATATATTAGAGATTTGTGCAAAATATAACTATAAAAGATTTGAGAACACCCATTTACTTACCGAAAATTTTATGCCAAATTTGATGAGGATTTAAGAAAAAATGTGTAAAAACTATGCATTATTTCAGTTGTTTTCATTGAAAAATCTCAAATGTGGTCTAAAAAGTTGGTATAGTTTGATAAGTTGAATATAGTTTCTTTTTTCACTTGTTGATTACCCTTTTTGACAAAGAAAACCTCCTAAATTATGATACTGAACATCTCAATGTGATTTAAAAGTATACTTTTTTTTTTAAATTCGCATTTTTAAGATAAGAAGCAATCGTTTCAGATAGTTTTTCTTTCAACACGTGTGAACAAGGGAATTTATCCAAATTATTTAGAGATTTTGATATAGGTTAGTTTTTTACTCTTTTGTCAAATATTGCATGTATAATAATAAACCTAAGTAGAGTACAAGGCAAGATTTGGATTGTCCAATATTTGGCCTTCCAAAAGACTTTAATACGAATGAACTGTCTTCATACGAAGATGACTTGCGCTTCTTTTAAGGCACACATCACACCGTTTCTTCAGCTGATATCCCAGCTTGATTAATTCTCCACAAAACGAGAAGAAGAAACCAGAAAACGCAAATTTCGTGTTCTACGTAAGACACAGTCATGAAATAATAAAATAGAATAAAATAATAGAAAATAGAATAGAAAATAGAATAAAATAATAGAAAAAAATAATGAAATTCCATATATATATATATATATATATGGAAAGCTATTTCATTATTTTTTCGAAATTGTTTCACTGTATCCGTAACTGTTGGCGTAACACTTCTTTTTTCCATATCATTCTCGAGCGCATATCACAAAATACCTTTTGCACAAATTTCGTTCGGTTTCTGTGAATGGTATGATATTTAGGGCCCCAAAATGTCGGAATAGTTTTTTTTAATCACTCTGTGCTTACAATATTACGTTTAACGTGGCACAAGCATTTTTTTCAATATCAATAGGCAAATAGAAAAGATATTTAATCTACCTTTATAAAAGTAAACTGATCATTAATTTCGCATTTTGTTTATTTTACTTCGGATTTGGAGTACATAGTTAAATGTTTTTAGAACATATTAAATTAAATAGTTTAATTATTTTTAAAAATGTATAATATTACCAAAAATGCAGTAAAAAAACACATTTACCATTACGTGCCTTTAAAATATTCTAAAATATTGTAATTTTATAAGGTCAATTTTAAATTTTGATTGCAGAGTATTCTGCACAGTGTTGTTAGTCACATTTTTTGAAAAGAATATACATATTTTTTAGATTAAGAACTCTTTTTATTATAAGCAAAACTTGTGAAATTTAGGACTATTTTTATAAACACCTTAACTTCTCTACAATTATGTATGTTATCCTCATAAAAATGAACATAGTTTAATACTAAAACTTCTTAATAATTTTTTACAGCTTGACTGCCTTTGCTGCATTAGTTTTTACAGGGTTATCCAAATTATTTTCGATATTTTTCAATTAGTTGACTGTTCCCTATGGTATTTCGAAAAAACATTTTCCCAAAAATGTTTGACATATACCAATATATTTTTGCATTGGGAGTTTCGAGATAATTCCCGTGTATTTTTGAAGATATTTGACAAAACGTCACAAATCACAAGTAACTGTTTGGCTATATAGAATATAGTATAAAATTTAGGTTTGTAATATTTTCTACTTTCTTTCTTTGGTGATACTGATTATTTTCAATTGCCATGTGAATATACGACATTTGTAATTTTTTAATACTTTTTTATCTATTTTTTAAATAAAACTTCGATGTTTATTATTTGTATGTTATTGTAAGACATTACATTAAATAGCAATATTGTTAAAAGCTATGCCTAAAAATAGTACGGACATCCTTAGTCTGGAATAAACTTTTTTATGTTACGATAAGCCACCACTGTTACATGCTTTCGAATTAAATTAGTCTCATATTGTCAATTTAAGCTTAATGCTACTACCCCACTAATTTTTTTTTAATTTTCTGAAAAAATATCCGCTTTCTTCAGAAATGTTATAAAAATCTGAAGAAATTGGACAGATTTAGCCTTATTTAAAAATATATTTTAAGATACTCTTCAAAATATCTTCAGAATGGGCCAAATACCTACAGATTTTCTATAGATTTTTGGTCCAGATACCTACAGATTTTTTTTTAGTGGGATAGATATCGCATTTAACATGTACTTTGTTAAAATCTGCTATCCCACGTTAATGCAGTGTAATCCGTTGTTACCACACTTAAATGGCAACATTTAAAGTAATAGAAGTTTGGTTTGGGTATAGCAAAGTGGACATGCACTAAAATTGAACTACCAACAGCTGCACCTGTGAAATACAGACAGAGATAAACAATATTGACTGTAAAACGTAAAGATACTGGAAAAAAATAAGTTTGTACAGCGAAACGATTTAGTACCAAAAGACACCGTGTGTATATTAATGGGAAAAATAGAGCGGTTAAAGTCCATTTGTTTTTTCTTCACTCCATTGAATGGAGTCAACCCGTTGAAGGTTCCATTAGATCTTAGATTAATACAATTCTGATCGGTAGTGAAGGTCATTATTCTGTCAGGATCATTATAATTAAATATAAATAGTAATTTATTTTCATAGATACGTGATTTTACCTGATATTTAGGTTATTAGGTATTAGCAGCAAAAATACTCTGAATCGTGCAATAACGACCAGAGGGAGAAGCCAAATTACAAATAATCTTAAGATTATCTGAAAAAATATACACATTCTTCAGACATTTTACAGATATCTAAAGGAATTTTGAAGATTTAGCTTTACCATTAAAATATCTCCAATATTTCTTAAGATATTCTTTAAAATATTTCAATAATGTGCCAAATAATTACCGATTTTGCGCATTTTTTCGGTCTCATTACCAGATTTTCTACAGATTTTTTTTAGTGAAGAGGTAACTGTTGCCATCCCTGTAAGTCGAGGACTTTTTCTACATAAGAACCGTAAGTCACTCGCATCTAGGGCGTTAATTGCATGAAAGTTAACACAAAGTTGACGCATTGCTACGTCCTCACCACCGAGCGCAGTAAACTTTACTCAATAGAGTGGGTGGGGTAGACATAACGGTTAAGCGTTGCTAATGTTGAGTACAAATCAATTCCATCTATACCATGTATTTTTAAATTAATCCTCAAATACAATTAATAAATGGATAAATATGTGCTTTTTATGACATTCACTGGTCTGAACAAAACGTCAAATTTTTATAATGCAATTATTATTCGTGTATGATTTTAAGTTTTTATGTTATTTCACTGTATAATTTGAAGACTTATGACAAATTTCGAATTTCAGTACGAATTTAAAATGTTACAATATTAATGTTACAATATTAGGAAAATAAAGCTCACATTTTTATTTTAATATCTTACATAAACACGCAACCACATTGGAGACATATATATTTGTAATATTATGCCAACGTACGTTATGGGATCACATATAAATTTTAATCTTAGTATGCAAACAAAATCGAAATTGATTTTATGTTATAGAACAATAGTTTGTGGTTAGTGTTATTTTTTTTGTTATTTCCGATGTGAAGTACACATTTGTATACTTTTAAACAATATTAAAGAAAACAACTGTAATGATTAAAATTTTTTGTATAATATTACTGAAAATGAAACATAACATGATTCCTATTTTATGTCATTCCAATATTTATAAAATTTTCCAACACAACATGACGAAATTTACTTTTAATGAACTTTAAAAAAGTAGAAATACTATCCTTTTCATTTGTTTATTGCATTTTTGATAAAGCCTTGATTTGAAGTTTCTGAAGTTGTATACAAATGCACACATTAATTTATTTTTGAATTATAAATTAAACTAGTTATTGACAAACACATTTTATTTTTTAAATCTTCTCACGTTACAATATGTATCTATCTTATAAAATGTTAAAATTTTCTTATGTAATACTACAATTTAGTTATGTAATATAGTTTGTAAAGTTTACATTGTATATTTAAATCAATTAAATTGTCAGAGAAAATGGCGAGATAAAATATATAAATTCAAAATAAATATATATATGCATTATGTAAAAAAAATACTTTGTAACAATTGTTTAAATTATTTAAAATTTACGGTACATGCATTATTTCCCCATTTTATAATAATATCTACTATTTATTCATATATTATTTATTAAATGTAAAACACATACATTAATATTTATCTCATATTAATTTATAATCTAAAACTTTTAATCCTTTCATAATTTTTTATCAACTCCCAAACTAATAATATTCTTAAATAAGCCACTTTTATTTTAGATTTTTTAAAACCATTTTTAGAATTTTATTTTTATTTTCCACGAATAAGCTTCCAGCGCACTTGTCTGGCGTCAACCATATATATATATATATATATATATATATTTACTGTGAATATAATACACATTTTTTTCTCACATATGGCATTAGTTTAATTGATTTATCAGTGCTTTACCAGTTTTTTTAAACTTGAGGGGATAACTTCTTGACGGATAACTTCAGCTTTTGTTGAAATACATTTATCGTTTAGCTCTAAGCTTAATTTTTAAATTTGAATTATTCTGTTTATTTTATAATTTTTTGACTCTTCAAAATGAATTTATGACAACTAATTGATTATGGATTCCTAACGGATTTATGACAACCAGATTTTGAATAATATATTCAGCACTGGAGTGTCTATGTCTTCCATATATTCTCACAATTTGGACTCTTTTTAATCACTGTAAAGGATCTATTTCTTTTTATCTATATCTTACTTTTTAATTCTCTGTTTTATTTTATATTTTTTTATGAAACATTTACCTCTTATTGGCGTTTTATGATATCCCTCAAATTTATAAATTTTTGAAATTTGAGAAACATTTTAGAAATTTAATTTTAAAATTTTAATGTTTCTTCATCCGAAAAAACTCTCAAACTTAGGGGCATTAGAATGCATAGGCGATAAGGAATACAACTAAAAGATCTTTTTTATTTCCTGTGCGATTTCCAACAGGCAAAATATTCTATTAATTAGTTTCCTAAGTATATTAAATATAACAACATTCTATAACATTCGCAAAAATTATACAATAGCTTGAAATCAGATAAAAGCTGACACATTTACTTCGTGGGCGCATGACAGACATGCCGATATGAAGTACTTTCTCCCTTTTTTGAAATGCTAACAAGATGCATGTTAATAGCTAAAACCTTGTGTGTAAATTACAATAATTACAATCAACGTTTAACACACAATACACAAACACACAGCACATACGTATACGTTTCGCGAGCACCAGAGCTCGCTTCCTCAGTGTATAAAATTTAAAATGTTAAAAACAGAAAAAAAAACCCCAACTGACAGCAAGTCAGAGACCCAAATGATCGCAAACACAATACCAAAATACCCACAAGCCTCAGCAACCAATAAGATTAAACCGGAAATGAAGTGTCATGACAAAATAAATCTAACCAGAAAGTTGAGATGTACGGTACACTTGAAAGATCATTAACCAAGGAGTTTTTTGTTTTATGTATATAGAGTGCTTCGAAAAAATCTAAGTCTAGCCGGAGTAACAAACACACAGCACATACGTATACGTTTCGCGAGCACCAGGGCTCGCTTCCTCAGTGTATAAAATTTAAAATGTTAAAAACAGAAAAAAAAACCCAACTGACAGCAAGTCAGAGACCCAAATGATCGCAAACACAATACCAAAATACCCACAAGCCTCAGCAACCAATAAGATTAAACCGGAAATGAAGTGTCATGACAAAATAAATCTAACCAGAAAGTTGAGATGTAATTGCCTCTCATTGTTGGGAGGAGGGCCATAATTTTAATTTTACCTCTGCTACTATTATTCAAAAATGCACTACTCCGCTAGACTTAGATTTTTTCGAAGCACTCTATATACATAAAACAAAAAACTCCTTGGTTAATGATCTTTCAAGTGTACCGTACATCTCAACTTTCTGGTTAGATTTATTTTGTCATGACACTTCATTTCCGGTTTAATCTTATTGGTTGCTGAGGCTTGTGGGTATTTTGGTATTGTGTTTGCGATCATTTGGGTCTCTGACTTGCTGTCAGTTGGGTTTTTTTTTTCTGTTTTTAACATTTTAAATTTTATACACTGAGGAAGCGAGCCCTGGTGCTCGCGAAACGTATACGTATGTGCTGTGTGTTTGTGTATTGTGTGTTAAACGTTGATTGTAATTATTGTAAGATGCATGTTCTTCCATTGTGCTTCTGTTACAGAAAATATAGATTTCATTGCCCATATTTAATTGATAAGCCATTATCTTGCTCGGGGATCGAAGACACAGTACTCTAATTTTAGTCATATAGAACTCCGATTAAAAAGTAATCGACGAATTTCAACAAAATTCATGTTAATATTTTATACTGAATATTTAGAGAAATTCAAAATATGTGAAATTTTATAAAACATCAATACTTGGTTATCCCGTCGACCAATTTTGCCAAATTATACAAATCACGAAATTAATAGCCAAATTATACACATTGACATATTTGTTATTTGAAAAACCAGAAAAATAAATAATTAGTATAGTATTTATAAAAATACAAATGAAATGTCGATCCCTTAATGCCGTTTTAAACACACATATCATATTTAATGCCTTTGACTTTGACATTCACGATCATCCATTCTTGGCATATAATCTCATAGTTTGGCGATCGTTTATTGGTCGACGGGAAACTAAGTTGTACTCATCATTAATACGAACAAAAAATTAGGTGTTGAGTCAGAAACGACGCTTTTGCGAAAATGCATTTTTAAAAAATTACATTTATTTTTTTTTAGATTACAGCAGTTTTGAACATGTATTAAAATCTTATTTCATATTTCTTTATATCATAAGGATATTTTCAAAGATCATAATGAAAAGTTAGTTCTTCAAACATAAAACATAACATTTTTTATTTCGTTTTATTTCCAGAAAAATTAAAATTCGAAACATACATTTTCTAGCTCTTTCTAGAATTTTTTGTAAATCTAATCTGAGATGCAAATACATCATTTTAAAATCATTACTCTTTATTTCATCCATTAGCAGTTATATGGTTTATTTTGGACATTCTTAAAGTTTTTACTTCTATATGAACAATCATGTGAAATATTCTTGAACAGTATTTGCATAATTTGCAAGTTAACATTTAAAAAACATAGAATGAAATTTCCGTTCTTTTCATCGATTTGATTCTGAAAACTCCAGTTAAATATTCTCCCCGACAAATGCGGATGTAAGTAATTCAGCCATGACGTAATCTTGAGTTCCAAAAAAAGATTTTCAAAAAAAATATATATATACATTTTTAAGAAAAGAAGCATTTTTATTATTTTCTTAACATGTGTCACATAATCTAATCCATTGCTACACCAATTTTCCCATTTTTGTTTTAAAAAAAAGTTGAAATATACACATAGATTTATTAAAAGAAAAAATAATAAAAAAATTTAAAAAATCAAATTTTCCGCAAAAATATATTATTTTATTAAACACTAACTGTGTGTCATATGGTACACAATTAGTTTTTAAAATACTGTATTGCTATATTTTGCAACTAAATGAGCTTAAATAATTAATTTTACTTGCTTAACACCTTAAAACTTTTTTCGCTTTAATATTTTTAAGTATTCAGACAAAATAATAAAAGTATATTTTACTTTAATAACTTCATTATCTTTTATATATTATCAGAAAAACCTTTAGAATGTTTTTTTATTATTATTCTTAGAAAGTTGTCCTCAATAGCAAAATTGCCGTTTTAGTAGCTTAAATATACCCAATCAGGTAAATAAAAACCTGTTTAATTTTTTATTTATGTCTGCCTCAGCTGGTAAATAACTAAATATTAGAGTTAAAAGGATTTTTAATGATTCTAATGCTGTTACTGAATGTATTTAATACATTAATTAGTTGCCCTGGGGTTAATCTGTAATTTATTTAATATCATTTCGACAGAACTGAAATGTGTAGTTTAATTAAGAAATAATGTATAACAACAATAACAAATGTAATTTTAGAATTAAATATGAAGACAGTTCTGTTTTATATGGGATCTTCATCTATAATAGAATGAATTATAATCGAAAAGGAGTTTATGTCTGAAAATGTCTAATACGGAAGCATTTGCAAAAATTTAAATATTATATTAAGGGGACGGTGGGCGTTAATTTTTTTTTTACTTAATTTTTATCATAGCAATTTGAAATTTTGTGCAGATATACATTTCACCAAAAGCACATATAGAAAATCTTCAAAAAAATTTCCAATCCTATTAAAATTTTTTATTTCAAAAAAAAATAAATTTTTGAACGAAATTTTAAAATACTTCTCGTGTCTTAATTTTTGAGATATTTTCTTGCTTTCTCATTTTTATCTCTTAAAACTTTATTATAAACAAATTTGTGTATAGTCCAGTCATTATAGTAAGTTCACCTCGGAATTCGAGATACCAAGCTGTAAGTCTGTAAATACTTGTATATTGACACCCTAAAAGTTGTCTCAAAACCTACATATGGTAGGGTGTACGCAACTATTAAATTCCAAGGTCAAAGGTCACAAAAATCTGTTTTTTTGCGCTTTTTTTGTAAATATCTCATTTCCAGTAGGTTTTTTGCTATTTGTATTTATTATCAATATTGTAGAATACAAAATTCTCTGCAAATTTTGTTTGAAAACATTTTTCATACGTCGAACCGTTTTCGAGATAGAGGGCGGAGAGTGCGCGGTCACAGCATCACTTCAGGTCAAACGGTGCCTCCGGTCGAAAACGAGCCATACATAATTTTTTTCCTAACCTATCCACTTTTTATTCTGTATTAATTTATTTAACAACACTTACCTGTCCATGTAATTGCAGAATTGTTAGTGAAAATATAGGAATTATATTTGAATTTTAACCTAATTAATATAATATTAATAACTTCTTACATGATGAAAAAAAACCAAATAAATTATGAATTAATCGTTTTATTAAAAATACTATTCAATACATTTATTTTTATTAAAAGTAAAAAAATGGAATAAAGGGTACAAAAACTATAATTTATGTTTTTAATCATCTTCTTCCTCTTCATCTTCGTCTTTCGGCTGCTGGTAAATTTCAAACTGGTCTTCATTATCGTCTTCAACGACATTTGTCTCAAGTTGCTCCATGATTTCGGGGTCAAAGGTTTCATCTTCGTTAATGTCGCTCTGATATGGTTCTGCATTGAGACAAGCTTGCCCATTACATTGGCCACAAGCTAAAGAGCATTGCAAGCCCACTTTCCTGCATCCGCATCGCGAACCACAACCACTCTTGCTGTTGCAGAAAATTGTATTTAGCAAATCTTCTGGAGCAGGTGGTAAAATTGTCATGATAGGCTCCAGAAAATCGTTTTGCATTGCCCAAACCCATACCTGGGGTTCCAAATCATGCCCTAACCAAGTTTGAACTTGATAATATACACGTTTGAAATGTTGATGTGAAGCTGCACTTGTTGGTGGAAGAATTGAAAGCTGCACAGGTTTATTAAGTTTTGTAGACTTGACGTAATGCATATAACGAAGATGATCGAGACTTTTCACAGATTTCGAAGCATTATAGACTGCCAATAAGATATGAGTTACACTCTCTGGGCCGAACTATTTTCTTCCTCAAATGCTGCAGCTAGTTCATCCAAATTCGTCAGTTTCTCAAAAACTTTTAAAAATGATTTTTCCCTTTTTAAAAAACGCAGAAGTTGTGTCACAGCCACTTAATGCATGCAGAAATAAAATATGTGTTTTGGAATGAGGATAATTATCAAAACTTTTAGTCGAGTATATCTCCGTTTTTATTGATTTATTTGAAAAGTTTGTAAAGCAAGCAGCATGGTACTTCGCTTCAGCAGCGACCAAATCATACTGTAAAATTATACGACATTTCACCAATTCTCCGAAATCATCCGCACGTTCTTCTGCTTTTTTGATAACATTATCTTTGAACTCAACAGTACTCACATTTTTTATCTTCCGTCTGTATTTTTCTCTTTTCTTTTTCTCCGCAGCCTCATCAGCAACTTCGCCACAAAATAAACATTGATTCTTAAAATCAAACACAGCACCTCGTTTTTTTATGGAGTACTAATGAAGAAGTTATAGTTTCTCCTTCTTCTTGTTTCCGTTTTGCTGCTTGGATACAGTTTTTACTAATGTAAACACTTCGGCACTTTTCATGCATTTTAACAGGGGTTACTGATTTTAAATAATCAATTTTTCCGTCGTTTCGTTCGACACTTGCAGTTCGTAGAGTTTTCATACCGCGCACTACTTCAATAAGCGATTCACCTCCCGAATCTGACTTATTACATAGAAAATCAAAAATCAGCCATATTTCTTGACATTGTACGTCCGTAGTTACCAAGAACAGTTACCTGAAATAAAGAGAAGACGGTCGTAACTATATTATGCAATTCATAAAAAAAGGATAAAATATAATATAATAGTTAATAAAAATTGATAAATATTTACAATCATTGATTTATCGATAGTTCATCAACTATATATGGCGCGTTTTCGACCGGAGGCACCGTTTGACCTGAAGTGATGCAGTGACAGCGCGCTCTCCGCCCTCTATCTCGAAAACGGTTCGACGTATGAAAAATGTTTTCAAACAAAATTTGTAGAGAATTTTGTATTCTACAATATTGATAATAAATACAAATAGCAAAAAACCTATAGGAAATGAGATATTTACAAAAAAGCGTAAAAAACCGATTTTTGTGACCTTTGACCTTGGAATTTAATAGATGCGTACATCCTACCATATGTAGGTTTTGAGACAACTTTTAGGGTGTCAATATACAAATATTTACAGACTTACAGCTGGGTATCTCAAATTCCGAGATTCTTACCTAATTTAAGCTTAAATGACTGGACTATAAGATTTTTTTAATCTCTTGAATAGTTAATATTTTATAGATTTTTTTCTAAATTTCATATCGATTTTCATCAAAATTTTGCCTTTTAAAATGTAAAAAATCAAATTTGACTACCTTAATGAAGACGAATTTTAAAAAGCTTACACAGTTTCTTTCTAAACAATATCAGGATAATTTCTTATCAATTTCATAATCAAAAATTACGTCGCAAGAAACATTTCCAAAATATAAAAACACTGAAAAATTAGTTTTAAGAAAAATAGATTTAGAGTATGTAAATACACTTATCTTCAATATTTAATTCTTAAAACCTTCATAAATGATATTTTAATTAGAAAAAACTGTTTTGGTACTATTACACCAAAGAAATAGACCTTTTTTGCGACGACTTTGCTATAGAGGGTTTTGCTCAAATAAAGGTCCACTGTCCCCTAAAACAAATAAAATGTATCATTATACAAAATAATAAAAATAATAAAAATAATATTAACATAAAAATATAATTGAGAAAAAATACAATCATAACTATAAGTGAAATTTAAATTTAAGCTTTCAGTGTTTAATCCTTATGCACACACATATGTATATACATTATTTAGAATTTCATAAATATAACTGCTTTTAGTATGTTGTTTAATGTTGTTCGAGGTTGTTTATGTTGTTCGAGGTTGTTTAATAAATGTAATTTTTTACGTCGGTTATATGTATCAGAAAAGTCACTTTTTACAGAGAAAATAATTAAAAAAATATTTTTCTCCAAACCAATAGAAAAAAAAAATAAAAATAAAAAATATATAAAAAGAAATAAATAAATAAAACAGTAAATAAATAACTGAATTTAAATCTAGGTAGGAACTAAACCATGCTAAGCTGCAACGCCTATCACTCGATGCAACCAATGCTTGATAAAAACTCTTATCCGCCTCTTCTATATAAAAATTAAGACAATATAATTAGAACATTCAAATATTGAGATTTTGGTTTAATTGTCAAGATTCTTTTTTCTGGCATTGCACATTTAAATAATTTAAGCATCGTTTTGGGACATATTTTTTTTTCTCTCTTATATTACATATAATTATAAAACAGAAATTTTACATTTTAAGTTTTTACTTCATATACACATTTAGGTTTTGAGGGGAAATGTTGCAACATTTATAATAAGTTTTACACTAATTAGACTGATTAATCAAGTTTAAGGAAGAGTGAATAATGAACTATTTTTGTTTATTTTTTAGCATTTACCGTATCCAAAAAATAAATACATTGATAAATGCAGAAAAAAATAACATAAATTTTTATGTTAATAACTAATGTTAAAGTAAATTTTAATTTATTAAATGAAAATATAATTACATGAAAGTTGCAATTTAATACGTATTTGTAAAGATATGTACTATATACATAATATGTGTGTTAATTGGAATTCAGTATCTAGTGTTTCAGAATAATTTAAATGAATAATCAGAATATTTTAAATAGATAATGAAATGCTTGTAATTCGAAGTTCATAGCATAAGCTTTTATGTTAATAACTAATGTTAAAGTAAATTTTAATTTATTAAATAAAATATATATTTAAACAAAAGTTGCAATTTAATCCGTATCTCTAAAGATGTGTACTATATACATAGAGTGTCTGTTAATTGGAATTCGTATCTAATGTTTCAGAATATTTTAAATGAATTGTAGAATTGTACTAAAATGCGAAATGATACTATCATCATTTATTTCCCATAACAAAGACGAGCACTCTTGACTACTTACTTACGTTTAATTATCATGCTTTAAAATAGTATTCTTTAGGGAAATATTATCACACATTAACGTTTAGCCACTATTTTCCCACGTAAAGTATATTATCTCCCTTAATTCTGCACAATTATAAAACGGAAATTTTAATTAAAAAGTTTCACTTTATATACATTTAAAAATCTCATAAAATAATTTTTACACAATTTGAAAAAAAAAAACTGTCATCCATCATACATAAATATACAAATGATCTCGGACATTTTCATAAAATCGTTAAAATATTTCTTTTTTCTTACATATACAGTGACAGTTGATAACGACATAAATAATTTAAAAAAAAACGGCAAACTGACTTTTAGCATTTACTTTCTCAAGTAGGTTTAACTATTCTCTATTATTAATTATTTTTAGCCTTTAAACAGTTTACAGATTTTTATGCACACCTCGCCTTGAACTATACATTATTTTAGTTTGAAAACAGATAACTGAAATGAAAACTCAATGCGTGTAAGTGCCATTCGTATGTAATAACTTATCCAATTGCTTTTCACCTTTGATTAAGTTTATATTTCTATTTTCAAATCTGGTTTGACATATTAAAATATCTTTTAGGTGAAATATATAATGTTTGGTGAAGAATGTAGTGTCAGGTATGTCAAAGTTCCCGATTTCAATATTTCATTCTTCGTTTTTAACCGACTTCTAAATGAAATAACTAACCTTACTGATACATCAGTTTGGTGATACCGGGTTAAGGTGGCTTCACCGTATAAAGAACATTGTAATCTGATTTCAATCTCAAATTACTTTAATTCATCTTTTAGCTGATTCCTGAATGAAAGAGAAAATCATGTGTAAAAATATCGAACTTTGAAATTTAATAACTGCTTTAATTTTACAGTACAGAAGCTAATTTGTGTTATATCTGTTAAAATATGTATAAATGTTTATTAAATATAATTATAGGCTAGGGGATACGGATAAATATTTAGATTTCGTAATTTTTATGAAATTGATTTTTTGCTTAAAACAATAAAACAACATGGATTTTTACCCTTTTTTGAAACATTTTTGCAATTTGAATTATGAGTCTACAACCAACGATTCAGATATTACTCTAGTAGCAAACTAATATTGGTCCGACATTGAGCCAATATTTCATCTATTGGAAATATTGCCAATAAAACATCAATATTGCTCCAATATTGGGATAGTTACATTTTGCCCTTATTTAGCCAATATTTGCAACCATTATTATGCCAATATTGGGAATTCATTAGAAATATTTCCAATGAAATTCCAATATTCAACCAAGATTGGTGCCAATATGTAGCCAATATTGGTCCAATATTGTTTGGCTACTGGGGTAATGTTAGGCAGTGATAAGATAATTGAACATTGTATATTTATCAATAATACAATGTTTTAAAAACTGAAATATAATACTCTTTGAAACTCCTGTTCGAAAATACTCTCTTGAAAAATACTGTGACGGACAATAAAATGGCATCACCCGTGAAAAAACTACAAAATGTGCAAATAACGTGTTTTATAATTGTGTTTAATGTATAGATGATGTTATTACATGAACATAAATTTGTAGCAAGAATTTGTATTAAAAAAATTAGTTTCTTCAAATGCTTAACTGTACTGAATAACTTCAAAATGGGAAAAATGCACTATTTTATCAAAATGTGAAACAAAGTATTCAAGCACAAATACAATAGATAATAAGAAATTTTACATAACATAGTCATGTTCCACGAATGTTGATGTGGTTATAAATAAAAGGGTCACGTTAATTCTTTTTACATTTTCCATGATCGACGTTTACAGCCTTACAGTTGTCTGATACTGAAGAAATCAACTTCTGAATGTAACGATTTTAAATTTTATTGTATAAAAATCTAATAATGTTTACCTTTAGTTTAATCTGGGTATCCTAATTTCTTTAAAAAAATTTGTACTGATTGCCAGCTAAAAAGTTTGAATTGGATAAAGCGGAAGACTATTTTCAGGTAAGTGTATAGCTTTAATGCCAGTTTTTTCAGAAAGACCTCCACTTAAAAAGCGAAAATAGGTGAAAAATTATTTCATTACTTTATATCATGTTGTGAAGATAAAACATATTAAGGACAAGGAAAGTGCTTTTTGAATAAATTATATTTGACTTACCAGTTTCGTTATGTGATAGAATATCAAAACATTGTTGGTTCAAATTCAATATTCAATTGCATTTATCAATTCAATATTCAATTGTTGTTCAAACTGTTGAAAAATCCAATTTCTTGCACTTTGAAATTATTTTAAATTGTAACAGATTTTAAACACTCATTTAAGTTATTAGTCAAAAATTATGTTAAGTAATAATTTGAGATAGGATGACTGAAATTATTATTTAACGTCAGTTTTCACTGCTAAATTGAAGTAATATTTCAAATTAAATACTTACAGTAGTTTTAATGTATAGAAAAGTGTTTTTTTAATTGAATTCAGTATTCTGTTATACAGAAATATTGGTAAATAGACAACAATTCATTCAAAAAAATATCCACAATTCGCAAGATTTTATCTCCACAACATAAAATTAACTAATAAAATAACAAAATAACTTTAGTTGTAGGCCTATCTGAAAATATCTTGTATTAAAGCTATGTACCGACCAGAAAATTACCCTGATGATAATCCAATTCTAAATTTTTAGCTTATAATGAGTACCAAAATTATTAAAAAGAAACGGACTACCAAGAGTAGACTAAAGGAAAGTATTTTCAGGATTTTTATCTTGAAATCGGAAACTATTACATTCAGAAGTTGATTTTTGCCATACCGGACAACCGGGAGGCTGTAAGCGCCTATCGTTGGAAATTTATAGAGTATCAAACTGATCATTTTACGCAAGAACACAACATTCATGTAATATGTCTCAGTCATGTGAAATTTATCATTATATACTGCATTAATAGTTAAAAATTTTGTTCCATGTTTTCATTTATTTTTTCCCCTTCAGAAGTTACTTAGCATCATTATGCATTTCAAGAAACTAATTTTTAATGCAAATTAATAGTACAAGCATATTTCAATTTAACCCATTTTAGGCCAAGCACAGAAATTTTATAAAATGTAGCATTATTTTTATTGAAATATGCTTAAATTACATACATTAAGACATAAAAAAAGATTCGTGCATGAAAAATAATATTTTATATAAGAAATAATATTTTATATAATAATATAAAATATTATTTCTTATAATGAATAATATGAATATGAATAATATTTTTATGCCTTTTGTTTTATTCTTATTTCATATACAGAATTTGCAACTTTAATCTATTTTAAAAACATATAATTCATTTCAATTGGAATAATAATATATTTTTAAAAAGTCGAATTTGTCAAAGGCGTTTCAAATTAAAACTCTAGCGTATTTTGAAAATTTTTTAAGAGAAAGTGTTTACTCCAATTGAATTACTAATATTTTATGGATGTCTTCAAAAGCCTTAAAAAATAGAAGAAAAATAAAATTCTTGAAAAAAATGTGTCAGAGTGTTAAAAAAAAATATTTATCGAAATGTTTCGTATACGAACCTTTGGCCGAAAATGGGTTAATAACATCAACTCTACATAAAAGAAAAACATAAAATATGATATACTCACACTTTTTCTTTTTTTAGCAAGTGGTGCATTTTTTTCACTTGCAACTCTTTTCTCTTACCCTATGATATTCATTTCAAATGAACTTAATTTATTTCATTTCATGCGCAGTTTTTTCTGAACACGGTTGTCTTTTGTTTAAATTGTAACATTCGTGTAGTAAAGTCATTATAAATTAGCAAAAGATTAGCAAAATGTTTCTGAATTTTACACTTCAATATATATCCCCTCCTCCGAGAAATGAATGAAATTTGGACTCACGACACGCCATTAGAAGAACGGAGTCATTTCAGGATCATAAAAAAATTCTTATATCAAAATATTGTACTAATAACAAACTATTCTTTTTGCGTGAAATACCACAACAAATATCAAAGTTGTCTAGTGTTTCATTGTATTAAATGTTATATCGTACTAAATATAGCATTTTGTTGTATCTGCAATTATAAGTAACTAAATTTTCGTCACGATTGTGCACAATATTTCACACCCTAAAAATAACGAATTCGGCCAAAGTTAAATTTTTAAAATTTGATTTTCTAAACTAACCATTCGTTGCCTTTGGCAAAATTGAAATATTCTTTTTTTACTGCCATGTACTATTATATATTTATAGTTTATATTTAAAAACTGAAACATATTTTATTTTTATACCATAGAAATTTAACCCTATGACGGTTTTGCAAAAAGGTAAAATTGTAATACTGCCTTCTCTTCTTTTTCTTTTAAATGCGAAGAAAATATGAATATTTCAATGATATATTCATGATATTAAAAATAAACTTTATTATAAATATGATTATAATGCTTGAGAATATTAATTATTCTTCAATTCACTAAAATTTATCAATGTTGCTTATGTTGCGGCATAAACCTGGATTTTAGTAAACGGAATATTACGTACCTAACACTTAGAGGGTTAAATCTATATTAAAATTGAATGAATGTACCAGAAATGCCTACGAATTAGGATTCTTCGGTATTTTACGCACAAATACTTTAGGATCACGAATTTAGACAAAATATAATGCTTGATAAAGTCTGAAGTATTTGGTTGTCGTTACAAGATTTTTATTCCTATACATTCATATCGTGCTTCGAATAATAATCGTCTTTTCTATTACAGAAGCGTAATTTATCTTTCTTCACGTAATTTGCAATTTTCGTATAAATTTAAACTATATTTTTTGCAGCGGTTTAACAACACATTAACTCCATTCGAATAATCATCCATCATATTAAGATCACGACAGTTTGTATTTTACTTATAAGCCAAAATTTTTATTTTAAACATCGCTAATACTGTACACTCAAGAAAGTAATTATATGTGAATTTCAAATACGATATTGGAAAAAAATACTCCTTTCACACAAGGAAAAAGAAGGATTGCTTCCATAATCTTTAAATAATTTATTTATTTAAATTTGATTAATTTCGAATTACTTATTTATTTGTTTAATATGTTTAGAGTTTCTCATTAAAATCAGTATGTATCTTAAATATATATATGCAAATCAAATGAAAGTCTTATTTTTTACAGTTTGTTTGCTATATATTTATCTAAGAAGTAGCAAACTAAAATGCACAGGTAGTTTTAGTAAGAGAAATTTATTAACATATATCAACCATTAGAAACGCAATAAGAGAGATTTTCTTTTAAAGAACAATCTAGAAAATTCACTAAAAACGTTCAATGATCATAATATTTGAAAAATTATATGAATGATATGAGAAATTCTTTGTAAACTGAAGAGTTATTGAAAAATATTTTTAATAGAAAAATATATTAAATCAACATAAACACATATTTATGACAAAAATAATTAAAACATTAATAGTAGTAATGAGATATATCTGGAATAAAAACAATTGTATGACAATTTTTTATGAATTTTCTAAATCTACATACTAGAAAACGATTTAATTTAAGAAAGTTTTTGAATATTCTAAATATTTAGTATTTGATTCTTACTGAGCGCTTAAGTTTTACAACTGCATCTCCAAAACTAAGATATTTTAGAATAAAGAATTTTAAATATGCAAAATCACAAACTATTATTAGAATTTATTTTGGTAGTCAAAGTACACATTCTTCTTCATTTTCTTAATTTCTTGAATGTAAATTCACATTATTTTCCTGATAGAATATATATATCTTAAAATAAATTATAAGAATGTGAGAATATAATTTGTGATTATGTATTTATTTAAGCAATTTCTTTACAGAGATTCATTGACGAGCCAATTTGTATAGTTGGATATTTGAAAGCAAATGTTTAAAATAATTGATCTAAATTTATTTTTAAAAAATCTAAATAGATGCGTGAATTGTAATAAAGAAAACAAAAGATGGTGTTTCCTTTTTTATTTAAATCCTCTTCACTTTTTGTCTTATCATTCTGAACACAATAGTATATAAAATATGCCCAATCCCCATGATTCTGAAAAACATTAACTCTAGTTTTGATTTTAACGTTAATCACGAACATTTGTATCGGTTTTATTGATATTGTAAGTATATCAGTAAGATATTTTAACTTTATTAATGCTAGAAATTTAAAGCATAACGTAAAGTAAAGTGTTTGATGCTTTATATTTATCACTAGAGTGCAATGTTATAATTATATTACCGAAAAATTAGCGTTTTTCATTTTGAATCAGATAAAACTAGCTTGAACGAACAAATCCACTTCAACAAAAATAATTAGTTTAAAAATAAATTTTAGAAGGTAATGTCAGAAAAACTCATCTACAAGTAATATATTATTCTTCATTAAGGAAGAAATGACTTAAGTACTCTAAGATAACATGGTGTATTCGTAAAATGTTCCCGAAAATCTGAAAAAAGGAAGTAATTTCGTTCATTTGTATCATGCATGGATATTATCACTATTGATTCATAAATCTTCAGTACAAATCCCTATAAAGTACAAAGTCTATAAATTAAAATTTCTAATTTAATTAAAAAAAATAATCCAATAACAAAGAATTAAAAGTTTCGAATTAAAAAAGAAATAACAATTATTTCTTTCAATTATTTAAAAGTATTCTCAGTTTAATTTTTAAAGATATAAAAAATAATTTGAATTTAAAATATATTGTGAAATAACACATTTAAAATAACTAAGTTAATTAAAATTTTAAATGAAAACAAAAAATCAATTTTACTCCAAAAAAATCTAGCATAAACATGTATCATTTATATTTTATATCTACCAATCCACACACAAATATTTCTACTCCATCTTTCCATCCTATTCAAATACAAAAGTATTAAATCCTCAGGCACAATCTCATTAAAGGTGAAACACTATATACATTAATTTTCAAATGCAAAGCTTTTAAAAGAGTTTAAGTAAGCCATACTTATGTGACGCAGATATATTTAGTTTAAAATGTTTCACTTATGTTCTACATAATCTAATACGTAGAGTACATTATAACAAAATTTTGTTATGTTACACACTAAAATCTGCATTTTTAATGTTAATTTTATATTTAGGAAAGCAGTTGTTCACAGGGTTTACTAATCCTCGGAATATAAATGTATAAAATCAAATTACTTTCAAAAAATTTCGTGCTTCATGTCCTACCCGGCGCCCTCCTTCCCTTTAGACACAACACTTAATTTCTAAAGAAAGTTCTCACGCCTGTTTTATTCATTGCGATTAAATGTACGTATTACGTAATAGTACGAGATCCGGCTGCAGAATCAGTGTACTCATCGAGTGTTTGCTGAAAACCAAATTTTTACACATATTTATGATTAGGAGAATTTATATCTACCAGGTTGCCTATCAAAATGTGGCCGCTAGTATTTTTAATTAAATTATTAATAATTCATAATCCGTAAGAAATTTCACTGACTTGTTTTTTCAATAAAATGTCGTCTACTTTACGGCAACATCTATAAAGACTCTGAAAAATCATGGTTGCCGTTGCGCACGTGGCCGCACCTCTTCGCAGCCAGGTGTACACGGGTATGATTTTGTTACATTTATACACCCACAACGTACATTCATAATTTATATATCAAATTAAAGCTAATTTTTTTTTTGTTTATTATTATATACGGTTGCCTAATTAAATATGGCCGCAAATAAGGGTTGCTGGCTGTTAAATATAGTAAATATTAAAAGTAGAGTGAAAGAGAGCTAGCGCGTAACACCAGTAGTCAGACGAGGATAGTCAATTGATTTTAATTGACTTCACTGTTAAAAATCTGCAGCATTTACTGCAACGTCACTTCACTACTTTTATAGAATATCTCTCTTCTGACCAATGAGAATGCTCCATAGCACGGTGAATTGACCGTTTTCTATAAAAGCGGTGGACTGACGCTGCAGAATCGTCTGTTTCATGCCCTGTTAAAAATCTGCTGCATTTTGTTGCAACGCACTCCATCGCTTGTATATAATATCTCTAATCCAACCAATGAGAAAGCTCCATTTCACGGCCAAGTAACCGTTTTCTATTCAAGCAAGGGAGTGCGTTGCAACAAAAAGCAGCAGATTTTTAACAGTGTATTTTTCAATTTGGAACAATTTTAATCAATGTAAATTGTGTTTTAAATGATAAAATATATTAGTTTCATTTTGTTATAAGTACATATAAACGTATATGACAAAATTACATTTAAAGTAAAATAAAAATGCAAAACTAAAATTACTTAAACTAAACTTATTTAAATAAATTGAAGATAGAAAGTTTTTCTTTAAAAAGTATTCGAAGTAGAGTTGCAAAAAGTCGGATTATTCCCGGGTTTATTTCCAATAGACTAGGTTTATTCCCGGGTTTATTCCCAAAAAACCGAATTATTCCTAAAAATCCCGGGTTTTTTCCAGGTTTATTCCTAAAATCCCGGTTTATTCCCGGGATTAAACCGTCTTTTTTCTAACCTTTGCAAGGCTAATTCGAAGCGTAGAAGCATATTTTCAAAATTTCGTTTTTTCGCCAACCGGAGATAAATACCGCAAATAACCGAAAACTTATTTATTTTTTTACGGACGTTAAAGGAGGTTCCGCCGAAAATTTTTTTATAAGCGTATATAACTATATGAGAAGAACATTCTGTATTTTTTTTCGGATTTTTCAGAGTATGCCCGTATGGAGACTTTCCTTGTTAGAATAAAAGTCGCAACTGACCCGTTGAGAACACTAGCATCTGACGCATGCGCAATGGCTTTAAACCGTCCGACAGCTGGCAATTGCTATCCTCGTCTGACTAGTGGTGTTACGGGCTAGCTCTCTTTCACTCTACTTTTAATATTTACTATATTTAACAGCCAGCAACCCTTATTTGCGGCCAGATTTAATTAGGCAACCGTATATAATAATAAACAGGAAAAAATTAGCTTTAATTTGATATATAAATTATGAATGTACATTGTGGGTGTATAAATGTAACAAAATCATACCTGTGTATACCTGGCTGCGAAGAGGTGCGGCCAGGTGCACAACGGCAACCATGATTTTTCAGAGTCTTTATAGATGTTGCCGTAAAGTAGACGACATTTTATTGAAAAAACAAGTCAGTGAAATTTCTTACGGATTATGAATTATTAATAATTTAATTAAAGTACTAGCGGCCACATTTTGATAGGCAACCTGGAAGATATAAATTCTCCTAATCATACATATGTGTAAAATTTTGGTTTTCAGCAAACACTCGATGAGTACACTGATTCTGCAGCCGAATCTTAGACTATAACCGATGAATCATTCTTTACCGTCTAATTCTTTCCGTTTAACTCTTTTGTATGTTTTCTGCTTACTAAAGAAAAAAAAATAATAATATACTAAAGCATTAAAATAGCAAATAAAGCCTTTGTGAAAAAATGTTTATCCATTATCTATAAGTCCCTTTCAATTCTTGGTCTTAATTTTTGGGAAACTTACCTCATCATTCAAAATTCTCACTCCTTAGTCAATGACTTATCAAGTACTCCTTATTTTCCAAGCATTTGGAAATCTTTAATTTAAAGGGACTTTTTCCCCCCTTGCATTTTAGTTTTTGTTTTGTTCGTCCTCCAGTAGATGTCTCTACTTATCCACCTAGTTTTTCCGTGTGCTTTCTTCTCATTGGTTGCGTTTCTTTTAGCGAGATCGTTCCTGTAGCGGGTATATAAGCCTGCTTTCTCTGTCTCTTTGCTCAGTTTTCCTTTTTCTAGCTCTCTGAGTTTTGCACTAATGGGGAATTTCTATTGTAGATTCGGAACAGCTGTTTGCTACTTTTTGATACATTATTTGTGCATTTATAATCGTTGGCTTTCTATCTTTAAATATACTGAAGCAATTTTTTCCGACTCCGTTTTTGGCCATTCTCCGCGCATCTTGGAAGATTTTTAGCTTAATCGTAACTTTTCTTCTGCGTTCTTGTACCAGCTCACATAATTCGCTCGGTCTGTTTATACCTTTAACTTAATCCGTATTGTCTCTCGGGCCTCAACATTTAAACACTTTAACATATGAATAATTTTCCAGTACACACACGTGTATTGGAAAATTCCTTCATAGGGCAGCCCTACTTAGCATCGGCCGGCGTAGTTACTGACACAGTTTTAGAGTTCTCTTTATTGTGAGTTTATTCTGCTATGCTTTTTTATAGTGAAGTCGTGTTGTGTTAGTTGTTCATATCATTCAGCGTCAAATACGACACTATATATATATATATATATATATACATATATATATGTGTATATATATGTATATATATAGCGATCTATTGCAATTGGGATTCCATTCATTATTTTTCGCTCAGGGGCTTTGAGATCGAATCAATGGCTGTCGAAACAGATAACGGCTATTTTGGCCATTAATAAAATAAGGTAATTACAAAATTTAAAATTAGCTTGTATAAAATGGCTAAATAAACAATTTTATAAAGACGCAAAAAATAATGATATTGGATCGATTGCATTCAGTGAAAATGTTGCTGATATAAAAACTTTTTAACGTCTCAAGCAGATGTGTCGTTTTTTGCTTGTTTAAAATATAAAAAAGAACAAAGGAGCACATGAAAAACATCAGCAAGAAGCTCGACTCTAAATCACTTTTTTCACGGTCACTCTATGGATTTTAAAATTATTTTAATTCTTTGAAAATAGATATACCTAAGTGTTATAATCACTTTTAAATGTTAAGTACAACATAAACTATTTTTTCAAATATTTGTTTAGTCTTTTATTAAATTGTCAACATTTTTTACATTTTTATTTCTGTAGTTTCCTAATATTTAGTAAGTTAGCAGCTTTAGTATGTCTAAGAAATCAGAGGTCCGGACCTCTCAACTGGTAGACGGCAAGTGCTGGGTTCGAACCCAATCGCGGCTATCGGCCTAACCGTTCGGAGTTTTCCGTGGTTTTCTTCGAACCTTGCGTAAATACGGGTTAGGTTCCCTTAGAAAGACCCCCACGGATGGCACTCCCCCCGGTCCTATATCCCATTAGCGTAGATAATCGGACGACAAAAATCAACCAAGAAATTAATGTTCTTTTTATTCAATGCGTTATATTTCATGCTGCTTTAAGAAATTATTGTTTACATTGAAAAACCTGAATACTTCTTACCCCTAGATAGGTGTCCATCTTACCCATTATCTTGAAGTAAGATGACGAAATACAATGTATACAAAAACTAAATTAACGATACATTCTACAAAATCTGCAAGATGAAATATGTTTTTAAGTCGTGGATAATGGGGTATATTGATTTTTAACTTTTTTTTTGTTTCCAAATTCCAAGTTGATAAAAAGTTGCTACTAGACGCCACAACATACCACAAAAAAATTTGGATTTTTTAAAAAAAATTTAAGTCTCCCGCACAAGGCCTAAAGCTTATAAATTTTACTTAAAAAGTAAATTTTTACAAAATTAAAAAAAAAAAAGTAAAACACTTTTTTTAATTGCATATTAAAATTCCACTAACAATAAGCACAAAAATATATTGTAAAATCTTATTAAGTGTTACGGATTTTGTAAATAGTTAGTGTTTGTACTGTAAAATAATGTAAATAATCTTATTTACATTATTTTACAGTACAAACACTAGCTATTTACAAAATCCATAACAATATAAGTGTTGCATACCTTTAAAAAGATAGTTTAACGATGTAAATTGTTTGATAAAAGTGTTGAAATAAACTCGTTATTTGTGATTACTATTGTTTATTACAAATGTATAAAATATTATACCGTGTAAAAAAATTTAGTATATAAGTAAAAAATGTTGCTGATGTATTTTCATAGAACATGAGCTCAGTTTTCTTGTTCTGTTTCAAATTAGCTGACTTGTTTTAAATATTTGCCCTTTCATCTTGTCTTTAAAACTTGAAACGAAAGTTATATACAGTATTTATGTAGGCCTACAGATTTTTGCAAAATTATAGAAATGATCCCCAAAGAATTTCAAATGTTATTTGGAAGAAAGTAAGATAAAGATTTTATTTAAAAACATTAAAAATCAAAGTAGTACAAAAAACACTTACTTACATTTTAATCCTTCACTGAGGTTTTGTACTGGCACTTGGTCTCGAACGTAGGTAGCTCTTTACGGTCTTCCAGTCTGGCACGAATAAAACCATCTCTTATGATTATCCCACACACTCGCTTTGAAGCTTCTACCACTTCTTTCACAATTCGTTCCACAGCTTGAGTGTGAGAAGAAATCGTAAATTCAACCCTTCCACTTTTTACCGTTTACGCAATTAACTGTAACTCTTCTAGGCTCATATCGGTAACAAGAGGGGCTTCGGTTACTGAAGTAGTTTGCCAGTCAATCATATCTTAGTTTTTAGCATTAAAATTGATCTGAGGGGGTTTAAACATCCTTACCCCTTTCTTTCCTGTTTCACGAGCTTTCTGGTTTCTCTTATGAGCCAAGACTCTAATATGTTTTCGTTCGCCAAACAACACAGCTGTTAAAACATGCTCTGGGTGAGCCATGAATGCGTTTCTCTGTAATGTTGCATGGACGACATGTTTTAGCTCGTCTTAAAAGTAATTGCTGAAATGAATCATTAAAAAAATTAATGGCACTCTGCGGGATTTTGGGATTGCACTTAACTAAGATCCATGATGGTATGTAGACTTTCATTATGCACTCTGCAAACTTTCTCAGCTCAGGGGTCGGATCATCCATGGCTACATACAAACGAAGGCTTCCATTTGCCAGGGTAAGCCACCTGGCGTGCGAGATGTTTCTGGGGCTTCATCTGGCCAACTCTTCTATACATGTATCTGTTGATACGGCTTTGGATATTTCGTACAGATACTTTTGGTCTGTGCTTAACACTTTAAAATCAACTTATGATAAATCGCTTTCAATTGCAACATAATTCACAACATCCAGATTTTGGCAGCTTAGAAGTTGTTTACCAATGGGCCCGCTAAATGTGTTTGGCCCAGAAGTTGCCTCATCAAGAGCAACCATAATTTTTCAATTTTTCTAAATAGTAATTCATTAAAATGTAGTAGACACACAACTGCCTTCAGCGGCTGTTGTATTTTATTTTCAAATAAGGGGATAACTCCATTTGAAGTGCCTGTGTTTGCTGTCGTACTATCACAAACAATAGCTTTTAGTTTTTTAAGATCGGGTGTTTTTTCTTCACAATACTTTACAAGTGATGTCATTATTTCCTTTCCTGTTCCATTTATAGAAGTTACATGACCGAAATACTTGGATCCAGGCTCTTCGAAAATAAATATGTGTTCCATTAAAGATTTTTGGACACTTTTGCCAACTACAATTTCTTTAGTTTTGGCTTCATCTTTACGACCATCAAAGTAAATGGCCAACAGATCGGAGGTGCGAGTTGAGCTTACTTCTTTACGAGACTTAAGTATTTCACGTGCTACATTTGATTTGTCGAATACTGCTTCTTCGTTCTCCGCATTAAAGACATTCAAATCACGCAAAAGTGCAGTAGCTAACTGAGCTCCAGCTCTACTAGAAATGCCCTTGCGGTCACAAGCTTGTGAAAGCAAAGACGAGCGTTGTAGCAGTTTTTGTTTTACTTCTACTCTTGAAACACTTTTTTGATCCGTATCAAGTATATTTATTTCAAAATCACTATCTTGATATGATGTGGAAGACACTGAATCATCTGTGCTATCACCGTAATCAATGTTATAAACAGATTTTAAATTTTCATCCCCAGTCTTTTTTATAACTACCTGCATTAAAGCTTGTGACCTAGATTTTTTTTAATCACTTTTTAAGCTTTTTAGTCGCGTTTTGTCACACTCTGCAATTGACATCAATCTAGGACCACGTTGGTCGAGCAAAAATTCGTGTTCTAGTGCCGGGACTTTTTTGTCAATAGAGCAAATACAGTTGCTGAGGTCACAAATTGCAGGTACAAATAACAAACAATGCAGTTTCAGTTTTTGTCTGAAAGCTAGTTACTGCCTCTTGGTGGGAGTTAGGATACTTTCGTTTAGGTCCTGAACACTTTTTAATTTTCTCAAGCTGCTCATGCAGTTTAAAAACCATAAATGTTGTGTTTTTGGTGCCACTAACAGGAATTGAAACTCTTTTCCATATTTCTTCAAGTTTTAAAGCATTTCTTAACGCAATTGCCTTCTTTTCAGGCTGATGTATTCCCTCTTGTTTCATTTCAATGCGTACCAACTCAAAATATTTCAAATATCAATCTTGGTTGGCAGAACATTAAACTCACTACCATCAATAGGTTGCCCAATGACCGGCCATTCAGTAGTTTGTCTAGTTAGATGCGGTTTTTTTACTCATAATGAACAACAACAACACTCACTCAATTGATTCTTACAACAAGACTATCGCACTAAAACACAACCGTAATGCTCGCTCGCGGACAGACGACTACTGACAAGTCTGCGCGGTGATTAATAGGTGTCGCGTAACTGCGGCACGACTGTCTGGCCTTCCTTCCCCCCATCGCTTCAGGTTGACGCTTGAAGTATTGAAATGTGATTTATTATTTCACTTATATCAACAATTCCAATCAAGCCTAACGAGGCTTTAGTTACATTTAATTTTTAAACCAGAAACATCACAAATATGAAAGCACTGAAAAATGTTCAAAAGTTGGCTGAAACTTACGACTTTTAGCCCTTGTGCGGGAGACCTAAATGTTGTGCTAAGTTTTTGAAGCAAATTTTCTATCGTTTTTTGTGCTTATTGTTAGTGGAATTTTAACTTGAAATTTAGAAAAAGAAAGTGTTTTAGGTTTTCTTCTAAATTTTTGTAAAAATTTACTTTTTAAGTAAAATTTTTGAGCTTTAAGCCTTGTGCGGGAGACCTAAACAATTTTTTTAAATCCAAATTTTTTTGTAGTAAGTTGTGGCGTGTAGTAGCAACTTTTCTATCAACTTAAACTTTGGAAACAAAAAAAAAGTTAAAATTTGATACACCCTAGTGCAAAAGTGTGCAAACTTTAAAATGAAAGGAATGAATGAAAGACAAAAACAACTGGAGATTTTTAAAACAATGAAATCAAAACCTACGGAATCTTCTCAAAAATTACCTTAGACGCATTAAAATAATTTTCGGTGCTATATTTAGTAGAGTAATCATGTTCTTTCAATCACATCACATTTATTAGATACAGGAATTTTGTAAAGAGAAAGAGAAATATTTCACAAATAATGAGTGTTTAAAATACAAAGAAAACATTATATGTATCAGTAAAATGTTTTCTGGATTATTTAACACAAAGTATGAACTAATACGTTCACGAATGTGGTTCATAATATTAATATAAACAAACTTATTTATTAAAATAAGATGATAGATTTCTTGATAATAGTGTTTAATATATTGATAGTTACAGTTAGTGCAGAATTTATGTAAATAAAGTATTTACCTATAGCCCTTATTTCATATAGAATTTAAAATGCGAGTAAACTAGAGTTTAAAATTTGAAATATGATTTACATTTAACAATGTATTTTTAAATGTATAAAAAAATAAATTCTCAAATTTCGCAAATCTCTTCAGTAATGGAAACAATTTAATAGAAGAATCGAATTCTAAACAAAAAATACATGAAATAGCAGTTTATTATAATTCAGATGCAAAATGTTGGTTGATTAATGTAACAAATATCAACTTCCCTATGTATGTTAGATATTTACAAAAAATAGATAAAAACTGTATATGTACAAAAAGAAAGAAGAAAAACAAGAATAATAGCTATTATCATGCTAAATTATTAAGTTAAACAATAATAAAACATTTGATCAAAGGATAGTTTTACAATATCAGGAATATAAATCAACTACAGTCATACTTGTTTCAATTTAAACCTTTATTTTTAAATTCGAATTAACTCAAAAATACAGTATGTAGATTTTTTAAGTTTAAGACTATAATATTCTTTAAAAAGAATTTAGTATTTTAATTTTTTTCTTTTCGAGCATCGTGAAATAATTAGTATGAAATATCTAAGTTTCATGAGCAATCATCAATCATGTGTTGTACTTTACAGATTTTCTCCAAAAAAGTTCTTATCAGCTAAAAATGCCCTGCTAAAATAATACCACACCGTTTCTCAAAACAAATTGGTGTCTTTAAAACATAAGTTTACTAATAAGATCGTTTAAAAAATGTTTCAGCGTTTCCTTCGAAAGAAATTTCTTTGAGCAATTTGAAACTTAACATAAAATTAAAGAGAAATAGCTTATAATGTATATTAAACTAACATAAAATTAAAGAGAAATAGCTTATAATATATATTAAATTTAATGGAAATTCCAATTTTAAGACTTTTATATTTAAAAATTTTACTTTCTTTCACAAAAAAATATATATTAATTGCGAATATATTAAAATTATGTAAGCACGTCTCCGATGCATTCTATTATATCGATGGTATATTAATGATTTTAAAATCGTGAAAGTAGGATTTGGAGACAAATATATATTTTATTTTATATGCGGATTGTGTTAGATAAATATATAAAGCCACTTTGGAAAAAGTTTCAAAAACATAGTTTGAAAATTCTGAAAGTGATCGTCTATAGAATCAGCTCAAAATCCATTATTCCCAAAATGAAACAAAAAGATGAGGGGATTCATATATCCGTTGATTAGTGCTAATGTAAAATACACAATATATTTACTTTTATATTACATCTACTACTATATTTGGATAAAATTTCTCATATTTTGGCTTCCTTTTGAATGTTTTTTGTCATATATTCAAAAAAGAACATTATTTTATATTAAGGACTCTACAAATTAAAAGCAAAATATTTGGGACTTTTTCATTAACAGCTTAATTTCTCTAGGCGTGTGCATGCTATCCACATAAAAATGAACAGATTATATTACAATAGCCGATTAACCATAATCTACACTTTGAGCGCTTTTTCTACATTAGTTTTAACAGGGTTATCGAAAAGATATTCGTTCTTTTTCAATTTGTTGGCGGTACCCTATGGAGTTTCGGGAAAAAGTCTTTACTGAAATGCATGAATTGCATTATATGTAGTTATACTATTATATTTACATGTACATTTTCAGGATAATTCCTCACGTATTTTTCTATTTATTTAACAAAATATCTAAAATTGCAAGTGGCCGGTCATCTTAGGCCATATAGTGTATCAATATATATATATATATATGCTCGGTTTGGTAGTCCTTACACTATCATATTGTAGCGGGATTTCCAAAATAATAGGGCTTTTTTGTAAAACTGCGAGTAGATTTTTTTTTCGTGCTTCTAAAAAAGAACTTGGTTAGCTTTTTGCAAAAACTTCTTTTAATAAGCCACAGATGCTTTAATTCCTTGGATAAGCATGTGGGGATATAGTTAGAATATAAAAAAGCTGTGTACACTTAATTTCCGTTTTTCTTCTCAACTTTATTAGAAATGCAATTGTACTTTTGGATGTATGGCTGATGGTTTTAGCCTGGTGGAACTAAACACTTCTAATGTCTGTAGAGTAAAATTTTGAAAATTTTTCATTATTCTATCTTCATTCCTATTGTATTATAGGAATTATGATAGAGTTTTGAGAATAAATAGGTTAATTTTGACACTTTTCTTTTTCGGTATGTTTATTTTTATTGTAAGTTATACAGCATTCCCCATAATTTATTTATTTATTTATTCAAGCCTATGAAGTGCATTTCAAGTCTTTTTAATATATGTCTCTTTTCCGATAATAAATCGACCTTTTCTTATTGCAGTAATTTACTAAATCACCGATTCATCCATTTTCCCAACTTTGTTTTTTTTCTTATTACCTGCTAAAAGATTTTCTGATAGTTTTTTATAATTACTCTGTTTGAAAAGGGCAAATGTACAACTTTCAAGACATTAGTTACTTTACTGTAGAATTTCAGTTGTAGACGATTTCTTGTAAAGAAGCCAATATTTTATTTGTCATGTTATTATACGTTGTCATATTTTCTCCCCTCTTGTTTCTCTTCTGATTATAATTTAGCTTCAAAATCATTCCAAGTATGTGTAAACACCGCCACTACTTTTTTTCCTAACAGTATCATGTATACTTATCATGTATATTTAATAATTGAAGTTTCTGCACATCATGTCAAACATTTCATATTTTTTAATTGATCTTATATTTCTAATTATTTTTTCTATAATGAGAGAAAGACATTCAAATATTAACGAAAACTCCTGATTTTAAGAGTAAGATATTTGTATTGCTGTTTTTTTATGTTTTTTAACATTTTTCAACATAATAAAAATTACGCTTGATTTCAGTTTGTGCATTTTTGTTTTGTTAAATAAACCTTAATAAAAGCGACAAAAATATATTTTATAATATTTACAACAGAACAAAAGGTGAAAACACAGTACTTAAGTACAATTTTTCTGCAACGGACATGGAATATCACCTAAGTTACGATTTCAATATGTTCATATTTAAAAATGATGTTTAAATGATCAGAAAAAACGAAGTTCAATTGCTCGAAATTATTTTCCAATTAAAATATCATAAATAATATCATTGATTTTTCAGAGAGAAATACAAACAATTTAATACATCTTAAAATCTAATTATCGTAAGTTTTTGCTGCACAATTTTATCTGATTTGATTCAAAATAAAATTTATTACCTTTCAAAACCATATTCTTAAGAGGAAAAAAATCATAATTCTCTAAAACCTATTAAAAAAACCTTAAAACATGTTTTCTTCTACAGTATTATTTGACCTGAATTTTAAAGCTTTTAAATCTTTTTCCGGAAATAATATAATCAAATAATTAATAATATTGCACAGGAAAATTTAGATTATCTATGCAAGGTAAATAGCAATATTATGTTTTACCACGTTTCACTTTTTCTTAATTTATTTACTTTAATATTTTTCTTTTATAATTCTGTTTGGTATTTATGTGCATATGCATACATTTTCATTTACTTTATGCATAATTGCTATAAATACATGTGAAATTTTTAGATTTTATAGGGATGACCGTGCATGTTTTCCAAAAATTTACAATCTTATTTTTCTATTTTTTAATTTTATCTATTTTGATATGTACTGGATATCATTGTAATTTTTAGACCTTCCTCTACAAACTTTCACAATTATTTTTAAAAAATGCATATATATATAGTTTTTGAATAAAAAATGGTAAGTCGGGCAAGTTTTCTAGTCTCTAGAATTGTGCAGGAGCAAATTTTTTAACTATAATTTAAATGTTAAAACACAGGTAATATATCATTATTTTGAATAAACAAATATTTTTTTTTACTGCAATCTAAATTCACAGTAACATAACAGTAGCTTAAGAAGCAGTTATAATGCATTTTACATTTTTAGACAAAAGTCCAAAAACTCTCTGGCTGTGATTGAATTAAGTTTTTTAAAAGATTCCTTTACCTGTTTCGCTTTTTTATATATCTATCATTTTTTTCCAGTTTCAGTTTATTTTTAACAGGACAATCAGTCAGTAGAGATAAATGCCTCCTCAGTTTTGCCTTCAACAAAGATCTAACTCCTTCTAATGTGGGCAAAGTTTGTTTGAATATAGAAGGAACATCTACTTTGTAAACAACAAGATATCTTTGAATAGAATTTAAGTAATAGCTTCTTTGGAAGAGCTAGCGTTCAGTCCTTGGATTAGACATTAATAAGCATCCACTCCCCACATTCATATTCTTTTCCCCTAGATGGCGTTTTCATGTTTTATTTTGTTCCTTTATTAACCCAATACTTACCACAAAAATTAAGAAAAAGAGCTCAACAACTAGAATTTTCTCACCCATGTTTGTTTTTCCATCACCAAGAGGCTCTATTAAAAATTTGAAAACCTCAGATTTAATCTGCAATATGTCTTGTAATATCTTAAATAGAACGTTAGGTGTCAAATAATGTTATTTTTTGCTCTACCACTACCTCCATTCATGCATTTGATTTAAACAGGATTTCTTTTAATCAGTGAAAAAAGTATAGTTTTATTTTCATAGCGATATTGATATCTATCAGAACGCTATCCCTTACAGAAACTTCGGAAATGAATTTTTTTATTTAATATATAAATATGTATTTTTGATATTGTTTTAATAATGCCAATTTTGACACTTTTGAATAGTTAATAAAGTGTTCTCGTAGTATAAAATGAATAATGCTTACTTAAAAGACGATTAAATAAACAATTATAGATGTTAAAATTTTATTTTATTTAAAAATCTTAGTACTTTCGAACCTTTTCCAAACAGGTTCTTCCTCAGAGAATATTTTCATTAATAAATACAAATATGAGATTTTGTTTTGAAAATGAACGAGACTCGTGGCTTGGAAATTGAGTTAGCAATATTTTTACGTGAACGGTAAAATTATTTGATTGTTGTACCATGATTTTTTTAATACGTCATTTTCACAATTTGTTAGGGTTTTATTTTTAGGATGCTAAACCATAAATTGGGTATATTAAGATAGGGTATCATTGCATACTTTATTGTTCTTGCATAAGATTTCTATTGATTCTCTTATAATATTATACTATCTTATTAGATAATATGTATTATAAAAAGAAAATAATTGATGTGCAAAAAAAAAAAAAAAAAAAAAAAAAAAAATGCAAATTTATACTTTTTTTATAGTTTTACATGGAATATAGTACTGTTAGCAACTTTCAAGTGTCAAACAATTAGATCTGAATATCTTACATCTTTAAAACTTAACATCAAAATTTTAATAAAAATATTAATATTTTTAATTTGCAAAAAAGTAAAGAAAATATATTAAAAAAATTAAAAAAAATAAAGAAAGATATGGAATAAAGTTTAAAAAATTATCTTCTAACTTGTTAACCTACATAAATCTAGGAAAAATTACTCAGGTAATACAATAAGAGAAATGATGCTAAAATATGTATCTGGGCCATTAGACATAATATAAATAAGCCAGTTGACGCTTGACTTACCTGCCCATTCTATATGGGGAGTTTTTTGAATGACAAACATAAATACTGCAGCATAAGGGAAGCTCTTTATGGAACATGGTTCCGGAACATGACAGCTTATAGATATTTAATTCAGTAATGTAGGTCATTGATAATAAGTTAATGGGTCGTTCATTTGGAACATACTTCAATGATTAATGTCTGAATTCATTTAAGAAATGAAGGTACATGGTTGCTTTGTTTATTAGATACAAAAATTCCCTAAATTTTTGTGATAAACAGTGTTTAATTTTTTGGCTGCTTAGTATATATATTGCCATAATTTGTTTTAATGTATTATCATTATTTCTTCAAATAAATAAACCGCATTGACAGGTATCTTTATTACAGATATTATTTACACATTAGACTGTCTAGAAAAAGAAAATATATTTTAAATTATTTTTAGAATTTTAGTGAGCTAGTTTACTATGTTATTTCGTGGTTATTTTATCAATTTCAATTTTGGAGTTACCGAATGGGATAAACGTTTGTGTATCGATGAAGTATAGTTAGTATATGATACATAGCAGCCATAAAGTGGAACCTTCAAGGAGTCCTGAGCAAATAAATTGGAAAGATTACATATTATAATTGGATCAGTTTCGTTCTTTAACTATCTGCTTAACAGTATGGTCAGTGATGAGCAGTATTTTGTTCTTTATGAGAATGAATCCTTCTAGGACTTATTTTTTGGAATTCGATTTCCCTCTATTATTTTCGAACCGCAATCGTAAAAACGTTTATAATAAATGAAAATTAAGAAAAATATAAATTAAATGTATGTTATGTACTATGTAAATGCATTTTTAATAATGACATTTTACACGTTTAAATATTTTATTAAATATAAAAGAAACAAAATAATAATTCAATCTATAAATCTATAGAACACAAATTGTTTGGCATTATTTAAAAATGTATACTGTTATTCAATGAATAACACATTAATTATCACAAAGAAACAAATTGAAACACGTGATATATAAAAGCGTGTACAAGTATATCTATTATTTTAATGTGTTTATTGTGAAAATATCTCAAATGTTTGATTTTGATTTTTTTTTAATTTTTGAGATTTGCAATTTTGTAACTGTTTGTCTATTTTCAGCACGTCAGTATCTGTTTGGAACTTAATTTTAAGTACCTAGACTGTTATTATATTTATAAGCATAAAAATATGTAATTTAAAAAAATCAAACATAAAATACTAGTTGTTAAAAATAAGTATATTTATACATTATTACGATAATCCAAAAATTACATTTTAAAAATTAGAGCAGCATATTATAATTTAATTTAACGTATTTCAAATTACTTTACTGTAAAAAAGAATAATTTATTTATGTAAGTAACATTCACTAAATTTTAAAGTTTATAAAAGTGTATTTTTGATTCATTGTTATCAATATTATTTATATTTAAAATTACTTTTCATTAAGTATATGAACGTACACAGATTCGCTGTTAAAGTTTTACTTACATAATTAAATTGCATAATATAAAAATTTTAAGTAAGAAACAAAAAGATGAATTCAGAAAAAAAATAAAAATACTACGTAGGCATTTATTCTATTTAGAATCTAGTTCATAAATCGAAGATTTTTAAAAAAAGCATATTAAAATATAAAAGTATTTTCTAATAAATCTGAAAATATTTGAAGTATTTGCATGAAGAAACATAGTTAAAATAATATTTTTGTTTGTGTATTTTAATTTATTTCTCTATTAAAAACACTAGCAAATTATAGAAGTAACTGTAAAAAATTTTAATTAAGAACAAAAATGTTCTGATCTATAAATACATAAATGTGACTATATTTGATTATTTATTTTTACTTTTATTTATACATTTAACATGCAGATTTTAATACTTAAAACTGACTTTATATGCTACAAAACAGTTTTTATGTACATTTTAGGCACATTTAAATTATTATAAATGCGTTTTCATTTGCGGTTCAAAAGTAATTGATTCGGTATTTCTCTGGAAAATAAGTCTAAGTGGTATTCGATCTCAGAAACTAAAATTTCAAATCAAGCACACCGATGACCGTGCCACGAAACGAATTGCCGGTAAAGGAAATTTATATAATTTTAAACTATAACGTAAACTTTAAGACTTATATTTCTAAAGCTCCTGAGTCTTACCCTGGCTCTCATATATTTATATACTAACTATACTCTTTCGATGCACAAGCTTCCATCACATTCCGTGATTCTTACACTGTTAAAACTAATGGTGACACATTGCACCTTTTAGCGGTGAAAGGCTTGTCTCATTGGTGACACCCCTAAAAGAGCCAGACTAACACCTTTGATTAGGGTGAAAAAATGGCACCTTAAATCCAGAGTATAAAATAATAAAAATTAAAAAATATACAAACCGATTTTTGGCCGTCGAAGGATTCGAACTCACAACGTCTGATTACAAGCTCAGCGTTCTAACCACTCGGCCATCGAGTTCATCTTCATTCAGTCATAGTCATAGATTTTACTTGCCGTCACAGAAAACAGAAAGACACACGTCACAGCGCATGCGCATGGTTCCAGTCACCCGATGAGGTGCCACATTGCTGCCAATACGAAGTGTATGGCACCTTATTAACTCCAATCAGCCAGTAAGAGACCTGTCGGCACTGCAACCACATATCCAAGCCCCTATGGCACCCTAGGGTTCCAAATGCCCCGGGTTCCAATGGACCCTAGGGCCTTTTCACCTCCGGGTACCAAATGGCACCGGTTTGTCACCTTCACTTTTAACAGTGTATAATTGGTCTTCTCCTTATTAAAAACAAATTGTTTTGATTTTGTAAGTAAATTCCGAGAAATAAAAGCAGATTTCACATGCCAATTATCTGTCGATTGTGTTGACTTTAAATTGAGTGATATAACGTTATGATAAGTACCAGACAGGCACTTACGGACATATTTATAGCAGGGCATTTTGGGCATGGGCCCAGGTCCCCTGATCTTTATGGTCCTCCAAATGCTGCTGAAGATTTTTGTTCAATTATGTGATGTAGTTTTAATATGCATTGAAATTCTAAATTTTTTATGTTAATATTGTGTTTATTAAATTGTATATATTGCCTGAAACAATATTATTATAGTGAATATTTTCTTTTATCTTTATCACTCTAAATATTTATTGAAAGCGTATCTTGCAGGCTATAAAGCTTCCTAATATTTTAAATACTTGTAGCTTGTGTTGTCGAACATTTATTATTAGTTTTCGCATATTTTATCATTCCAGATATGTAAAAATGCATAATAAAATATGATTAGCACCACACAGCTTATTATAAAACATATACTCATTTAAATTTCATAATTGTGAAATAATTATGTAAAAGTAAATTATTGATTAACATATTTAATTTTTAACAGATATTTTAAAGTCAATATTGGCAGCTTAAGTAACTATTTTTTTTCATTCCCCTGTAAAAAACGATGCAAGCCCCTCTCCCCATAAGCATCACTGCTCGGGGCCCCTAAAATTGGAAATTGGTCCTTTGTCATTATTTCCGTTCTAACAACCATGAGATTTTTAGGACCGTGCCTTTACCCTTTTTCACTATTCAAGAACTATAATGTATCTGGTTTTGATTGCTTTATCAAGTTCAGCACGTGTTCATCTGTATATTGAATTGTTGAAATGAAGCTTCTAAAATAAAGATAAGAAAGTGCTCTTTAAATTAATTTTCATAATCATTCATAACTACATTTTCCTCTTTCGATACTTAAAAGCCAATAACTTGCAGCCAAGCAATAGATTTAATTTTTGAAAATAATGAATAAAGAAATTCATAAAATAAATATACGCATTTTTATATTATGATTAGATTTGATTGAATAAAAATATCTAAAACACAGAGTTCAGTTGAAAATCTAAACACAATTTTAACACGTCAGCATGTAATGCATCTGAAAATTTAAAATAAAATTAATTTTTGGACTTTAACTGAAATATAAACTGTATCTTCAGAGGATTTGTATCTTGTAACAAAGACAGATAATTCTAAATGCTTTAAATTTACATGTAATTATACTAGCTTAGAAATAACACTCTTTTGGAAAGTATTATCCTACATTTAATATAACCCATGTGCTCGGAGGAAATGTATGTTATCTCTTCGTAATTATAAAACAGAATTTTATTTGTAAAATTTAACTTTATATCCATTTAAAATGGTATTTATTTAATACGATAAGGAACAGTTTTTAATGTAAAAAAGGTGAGATTTTCGCTAAAGTAGAACTTTTAAATGCACATTTTCTCTAAATAACGATATTAAATATACAATTTAAAAATAACATTTTTCAAAAGTCACTTTACATGAGAATATTATATAGAGGAATATAATGCCGCATTTAATTAAACCACATTTTAAAACTGAAAGTTAATTATCTCTCAGAGTTTATACGTACGCGAAAAACAGAAATCCAATTTTTTGAATTTATATTAATTTTAAATAGCGAAATTAAACATACAATTAAAAAATATTATTTTTTCAAGTAAATACAACAGACTTCTTCTGGAAAATATAATCCTACGTGTGATTTAACCATTCTTTTTTGAAGGAATATTATTTACCTACCTAGTTTTGTGCTTAATTAAAAAACAGAAATTTTAGAAACAACAATTATTAAAATATCCATAATTAGTATTTTTCGAAAATTTAAAATATGGTTTGACTAAATTAAACATGTTACTTGCTTAAGAGAACATGTTACTGAAATGTGAAATTCTGAAAATAATTTCTCAATTGGTATCTTTCAAGAAAATGTCAACTATATCCTCAAAATATTATAACTAAAACTGTACCTCAAACAACTGATTTTAACACTGTGTATTGTACATCAGTCTGAATTTGAACCCTTACATGAAGATTACCCCTTCTGTCGTAAAAGAATATCTTAAATAAAAACATGACATGAACATTTTTCTTCACTCAGACATATATATATTGATTATAAGATTTTTACTCTTTTTTTCTTCTATATCATATTTTTAAAAATAATATCCAAATTATTATTATCTACGGGAAAATTTTTCAATTTTGAAATAACTTGCCGTTTTCGTATAAAATAAAAAGTCATTTTTTTAATAGTAAACGTTTTTTGCAAAGATTTAGAAGCAAATTGACTCCAAGCAAGCAAACATCCATCATTTTAAAGATACGACAGTTTACTTGATACATCATCAATCAAACCAACTTCTTTAAAAGACCCTAAATATTTCACATTGGGAAAAAATATTTATTTAAAATTTAACACATGGTGTTTGAAAAAATAAAATTGTCACCATGACATGCAAAAGATTTGATATAAATATACACACATATATATAACGTATATATAATTACACATATACGTATATAACTAAAACTTTAAATCAAGCAACTGATTTTAACACTATGTATCGTCCATCTATCTGAATTTGAACCTTCATTCCTTACTTGAGGATTACCTCTTTTGTCGTAAAAGAATATCGTAAATAAAAACATAACATTCACATTTTTCTTCTCTCAGACATACATATAGGTTATAAGATTTGTATTCTTTTTATTCTATATTATATTTTCAAAAATAATATCCAAATTATTATTATCTATGGGAATATTTTTTTAATTTAGAAATTACTTCCAGTTTTAGCTTAAAATAGAAAGGCATTTTTTTCTAGTAAATATTTTTGCCGGGATTTGGAATCAAATTAAATCCAAGCAAGCAACCATCCTTCATTTTAAAGACACGACAGTACATACATTATCAATTAAACCTGATTCTTTAAAAGACCCTAAATATGTTTCGCACTAGAAAAAAAAGAACATTTGTTAAAAGTTTGATACATGGTGTTTGAAAAAATAGAATTGCCACCTTGACATGGAAAAGATTAGATTTAAATATACACACATATATATAGCATATATTAAACTTCAAATGTAAGATTGCACAATACATTGTAAGATTGTACGACAATAATTCCAATTACTGTACGATATTTTAAAATAATGATACTTATTGTACAATACACTGTATAATTTTACAATAATTCCATTTACTGTTCTATAATTTATAATCACTGTATTTTAATAGAAACTTACAAAAATGTTTGCAACTTAGTGTTTAAAGTCTAAACAGAGAGTAAAAGGTACAGTTATATAAATTTGATATTAACTTATATACCAATACCAATTTTAAATAAAATATTAAGTTACTTACGTTGGTTCTAGCTGGAATAACAAATACTTTTGCATCCCTTTTAAAACTTAATTAAAATTCATTTCGAAACCCGTTGATTTTCTGAAAAATACCCAGGCAATAAAAACTTCATTTTTTATAGTACGTATTACAACATTCATTTTAATGCCAAGTAAAATCCATTTGTTTCACTGATAGTACCAAAGAGTTCTAACTAGATGCCGATCTTAAGCTAAATGCCCATTTAGCCTAAAGAATGGTGGTTTAATGCTTGATTCCTTGGGGTTATAAATTACAGAATTTGCAAATGAACAAAAATATTTATTTGATTGTCTATCATCTTTTAAGTACACTATAAAAAAGTAAAATGTTCCTTCATGTAGAAAAACACAATGTAACCCAAAACAAAAATTACATTTACATATTCTGAGTTATACGCTATTTATAAAAAAATTATTTATTTTTAGAATTATATGTGACAGATATATTCTCAAGATTTAGGGAATCATTTGCATAAGGAATTTTTCTTTTTCTTCCATGTGTTTTCGGGAATATTTTCGAGTAATTGTTATATTGTTATAAATAGTTTTTTTATATCTGTGATACATTCATTTTGAATGCAATAAATTTTCAAATAGAGATTTGCTGAATATGATAAATGAATGACATTAACATTAACATTAATTTTTTGTTTGATTCGATTGCATCAGTAAATCACTTATTCATTTGTAAATGTTTGGATGTAAATGATGGGAGTTTAAAAAACAAATGAATACACTTTATCGACTACATGGAATAGTTTCAAAAAGTCTGTGACAGCAAAATAAATTTTGTTTTAATAATTCATCTTCATATTAAAATAAATGCGATTGTTTCTAAGTATATATAGATACTAAACGCCTTTCTAGAATCACGGGTCAGAAGAACGACGTTATTGTATATTTCTCATTTGGATATCTTATATTATCGTAAAAAAAAAAAAAAAAAAAAAAAACATTTTTCTTTATTTACACAGTACAAGAACTTCGTTGTTTACTATTACCTATTTATTTTACTAACATTGAAGAAATGCCTTTTTTTTAGCAAAGCACATTCAAAAAATATGTTTTGGTACATTGTTAGAGATTTAAGTATTTTTTGTACTATTTTATTTGATTTATTTCTATTAGGGCAAGATAGTGCGATTTGACAACCTTATAAATTATCTTTTAACAAGAAAGAAATTTTGTCATATTATAGAGAGAAACTTCTCGAATTTATTTAAGATTGAGAATATTTTGAAATCTTTATTGAAATCTTTATGAATGCCTGATTTTTTTTTTATACGAAAAGTCCTTTACAAGCATAAAATAATTATGTATGTTAATCCTATGTCGCAGCTCATTTAAGTCTTGATACTAAGTCGAAAGAATAGTTTAATAAAAATGGGGAAAATGCATAGCGTATGAGAGAATAATTTCGTCGCCGTTTTTGAAGTGGCAGTTACATTTATTTATACAAGATTATGTTAAAACTTTCCAAAAATAATTAAAGAAATAAATATTATTCTGAAATGTAAAATAATAGTTGTAGTTTAATGTAAATATAATTTTGCACCGAATTTTCTGCAGTGTTTGTTATAAAAATAATATGTTTCAGGTAAAAATGTATTTTTGCAATAAATAATTTCCACACCCTATGTAAAAAATTATTTTAAGAGAGGGTGTGATTAACAAGTTAATTAGCGGCAGTTATCTTGGTAAAGACAATGAGCCAGACCAACAAACATATACTAAATACATCTAGCTTTTCTTCCATACACTTCTCATGACGCATCGTTGAAAACTTTTTTCATTTCTACAGTAAGCCCCAACTAATGTTTCGGCAATAAACTTTCATGTGTCCAGAGTAATACTCAAATACTGTTGCCCCGTGTTCCAAATGCGCATACTCAACTTTTCGCACATAGCTATAAATATCGTTTCAGAATCTTGTACATCTGAATGAAATTTTCAGGCTAGAGTTATCGTCATAAAGGCTTTTACAACAATGTTGCGAGTTATTGAATGGAGAATATATTGTTGGCAAAATCTGATTTCAGGCTAAACTACATTGAATAGGCTAAACACGTTTATCCTAACGCGAGTAAGATAAACTCATTTCTCTTAGGCAAAACTAGTTGTCCTAATGCACATAGAATTAATTAGCTTTTCCAGGCCTATAGGCCAAGCCGATAGGAATTTTTATTTTAGATGTTGGAAAGCGTGGCACAAAAGGTAAATTAATTTATTCAAACAAATATATTTTAGTTCCTTAACTGTGTATTTGAAAATCAAAACTATTGTGTTGATGTCTGAATGTATTTAGTCGTAAAAAATAAAACAACTAAATTTAAGACACATGAAGACGTTACTAAAATTTCGATAATATATATCTTAAAATGTATATTTCGAAATTATGAGAGATGTTAAAAAAAGCATGAATGAATAAATTTAAAAATATATAAATTGATAGCGTTACTCAAATTTTAAACAGATTACTTTTAGGTTCCATATGTAAAATTGATAGGAACATGCGCTACAAGGCTGTGACACAAACGTTTAAACCTTTAAAGGATTTTTTATAGATTTTATTTTACACTTTGCATTTAAAAATTTCCTATGAAATATTTTTTTTCAATTTATATTTTAAATTATTTTTCACTATATGAAATATCCAGTCCACGTACATCACTGAATGTATCTTTAAATTTTGCCAAATACATTTTGTCTAAATATTAATGTTTTCTCGTGAAATAATTTTTGAAGAACGTTTAGTTTACTTTCCTAACTTTCATGTTAATTTGCAGCAAGTGGAAATAAAATAGTTTGGGACTAAGACTGGAATTATAATGAGTACAATCCAAACAGAAATTATTAGAACCGTCTTCAGTTGTTTTCGTGTTCAGATGACATTTCTTTTAAAAATTCTCGGGGTAATAAGATGTTAAAATTTTAAGAGTTTTCATGTTAACCCCATTTTTATTGTCACCAGTACTAATTTTAAATTTAGAAGCAGAATGCTTTAGGAATTTAAAGCAGGTCATAAGCAGGATGAATAAAAAACATTGTTGAAATTTTGTAATTAACTTTCATGTACACACAACTTGTTAAATAGGAATGAGTCTTAACAAAGTCGACGAATACTTAATTTTCGAGGTCCCAAAAACCCTCATACTTTGTTGATCTTTATTAAAAAAAATCACCTCATCAGGAATTTTTACTAATTTCTTGGAAAATTAAAGAAGAGTTCGTATTTTATGAACACTTGCTGCTTGAGTACTGAGTTTTATTAGACGGTTTACAATTGATATATTTCTTTTGGAAACTGTGCGCATAAAATATATAAAGGAACTGGCATATATACTAATGTGCATGACGCTTTACCAATAAAATTAATAATAAATGCAAATAAATAAAAAAAAAATCGTTAAGTTTGCATGTGTTCATACTATTTAAAGTAAAAAAAAAATCAAATTTTACTTTAGGTCTTATATGGAAACGGAAAATATAAATAATTTGTTTAAGTGCGTTATTTTGTTTAAGACATTACGGAGACAAAGGAAAATGAACAGTAATAAACACAATATTTATATACTTTGTGTAAAATGTTGGAAATGGCATTAATTTAATTCTAAATAACTATACATAATATCTCATGTTCCCATGTTTATGCAGTTTCCTCTTCTCTAATTAATTGTTTATAGTAATATTATTTAATTAATGAATTAAACATTGCTCAGTACGCTCTTCTTCACAGGGCAACAATTATGAGTACAGTTTACCGTATGATTAAAAGCTATTATACGATGGTGTCTAAAGGTTAACTTAGAAAGAAAAAATGCTAGTTTTAGGTAGATTTCGTAAGAAATACTACCTATTGCAATCGCACCAGTTTATATATCTATCTATATATATATATATATCACTTTTTTATGGACACGATAACTTCTATAATTCTTCATCAATCTCCACCAAACTGGTACATAATATCAAAGGGGATAAAATCTTGGCTACGTTCGTTAATGGGCAAAATTGGACCAAGGGGTTCGGAATAGGGGGCGTTTTTGTGAAAACCAAAAAAAAAACGCCATAACTTCTTAATTAAAGTAGATATCGAATCGGTTTAAAGTTTATATTACTTCTTAAAAATGGGCCAAAAGTATATGCATGACAGATTTTTAATAAATTTAGAAGTGGGCTCCAGGGGCGAAAAAAACAGGGATTTTGAGAGAAAAAAATTCATAACTTCGTCAATTTTTAAGATATGAAGTCCCACTAAATTTTTTGTAAATGTTCTTAAAATTATCTAAAACTTTTTTAGTTACAAGTTTTTGACAGGACCAGATTTTACCAATGAAAAAAAAAATTAAAAAGGAAAAGAAAAAGGGAGCTGAAAAAAAGAGAAAAATCTATAACTCCGTCAATTTTTAAGATATCAAATCTGATTAATATTATTTTACATCTTCTTAAAAATATCTACAACTTTTACATTGACAAGTTTTTCATAGGACCAACTCGTAAAGCAAAAAGAAATTGAACAAAAATAGGAGTTGGAAAAAAAAAACCTCAAATCCAAACTGCTTATATTCTGACTCATTTTTAAATTCATTTTTGATTTTAAACGCATCCAAATGGTAGATCCTCTTATTTAGAAACTGTATAAAGTGACGCATTGGTCAATTTTCTGATAAACACAGAATATATTCTTAAAAAGGCTACCAAAAAGGGTATTTTGAACAGAATTTCCGAAAGTCATCGGGACTGAAAATTGAAGGAAGTATTCAAATAAGAAATTGCGTTATTTTCTGACTCGTTTTTAAATCCATTTTTGTTCTCAAGCGCATCCAGTTTACAGATCCTCTTATTTAGGAACTATATAATGTGATGCATTGGTCAGTTTTTTGATAAAGACGGAATATATTTCAAAAAAAGCTACCAAAAAGGGTATTTTGAACAGAATTTTCAGAAATCATCGTGACTGAAAATTTAAGGAAGTGTTCAAATAAGAAATTGCGTTTTTTTCTGACTCGTTTTTAAATCCATTTTTGCTCTCAAATGCATCCAATTTACAGGTCCTCTTATTTAGGAACTATATAATGTGATGCATTGATCGGTTTTTTGATAAAGACAGAATATATTTTGAAACAGGCTACCAAAAAGGGTATTTTGAACAGAATTTCCCGAAGTTTTCGTGATTTGAAAATTTAAGGAAGTTTTCACATAGCAAATTACGTTTTTTATGACTCATTTTAAAATCCATTTTTGCTCTCAAACGTATCCAATTTACAGATCCTCTTATTTAGGAACTATATACTGTGACGCATTGGCCAGTTTTTTGATAAAGATAGAATATATTTTTAAAAATGCTGTCAAAGTTAGTATTTCGCACAAAATTTTCCGAAGCAATCATGATTAAAGAATTAAGGATGTATTCAAACAACAAATCGGTTATTTTATGACTCATTTTTTAATTCAATTTTTTTCGCAAATGCATTCAACTGACAGTTTTTTGTTATTTAGGAATTGTATAATGTACTGTTTTGGTCGATTTTTTAATACATTCAGAATCTATTTCAAAATATGTTCTCAAAATGGACATTTGAGCTGAATTTTTCTTAAGATGATTCTGATAAAACCAGTTTTTGCAGAAAAATAAAATTAAAAATTTTTTCATAAACGGCCAAATGAAGTTATTAAATTGGGTTTATCTTTAATCATATATATTTTTTTGTTTAAATAAGCACTCTTCGAAATCTACCTCCGCCTATAGGCCCAGCCGACAGGGATTTTTATACTAGCTACGATTCTTCTTTAAAAAGTGATAAAAAACTTCAGTAAATACTTAAGATTCTTTCATTCGACCTAGTGGAAATGGCGTCACTAGGATTTTACAAATACACTTATGGTAAAAAAAAAAAAATACAGTTACTATGGTAAACACATATTCTGTTCCTTTCATTGCTACACTCATGTGATCGTAATGTAATTTCCAGACTGATAAATCACATCACTGTTGCTTTGTGAGATGTCACCAGTTGTCCTTATAATCGATTAACAATACTTTAACAAAAATCACACTCATTATAGTAAACATAATTATGACTAATGCAACCATATCTTTCATTTGTACTGTTCGTAATTTTCATTCCCCTCTCATACATCTCTGACACAATTTATCTCTTGCAAGTCACCATTTAGCTTTACAATGAAATAAACGTGTGATCTTCAAGTTACTTTACTTTTCAGGTTCTTCTGCTACGTGGTCATTGTGATGTACCGCAAATAAGGTCAAGATGAAAATACAAGGAATTCTCATGACATTTTATGCATTGAATATTTTTTGTAAAGTTACAATTATTACTTTCTTGGTCATGCTATACATTGAATGTGAAAAATCCTTCATACAAATATAGCATTGAACTTACCTTAATTGATTAACCTTGACTTTTTTAGTTTGCCTCTATCTTAAAAAAAATGTCTGAGACATAGTAGTTTGAAATTCTAAAGTGAATGATTTTTTTAGAATATGTTTTTTTTACGGACATTTAAATGCATATTTCTTAAAAAACAACCTATGATCTCTATTATTGCAAATACAAATCTTTAGAAAACAAAGCTTGTACGTACCAAGATATATAAAGACGGTAGTATACAGAATGGTTCGCATCTGAATTAGTGTACTATGAGTATATTGATATATTTTAGGCATTAATGATAACTTAAAAATCAAACGTATTTTAACATAAACAAATTTTCTAATATGTATTTATAAAATATTAATTTTTATAATGCAAACAAAGTTTTTTATGTATGCATTTTCTTGTATTTATGTTATACCAATTCAAGATATATATACACAATATATATATATATATATATATATATATATATATATATATATATATATATATATATATATATATATATATATGTGTGTGTATATATATATGTGTGTGTGTGTGTGTGTGAGAGAGAGAGAGAGAGTATGTGTGCAAACAATTTGCTAACTACGATACATTTACGACACTTGTTCCAAATGGCTTATAATGTCCATAAGATAATCCTTTATTATGTGATGTCTTTTTTATAATTTCGCGTCTAATAAGTTACTATTACAAGGTGTACATTTTCTTTTAATACCACCGTGTAAACATATTTTCATATCGTAATTCTAGAAAATTCCTATTATTAACACGTGAGCTTTAAATTATTATTTTTCTTACTGGTTTAATAAACAATTATAAATGTATTATTACTGAAATTAGAATCAAACCAATAATTTGCATAGTTTTACAATTTGACTTTTACAGATGTATTTTGCCCGAATACAACATTATATAGCTCTAAAAATAAATCATCAATTTAAAGCTTTCTTTTACGCCATTTTTATCGAATATTTTTAGTACAAATTTTCATATTTCTATATGGAATATTTTTAGGAACATTTGTCGAAAAACTCATTCTAAATTTTTAATGTTCATTCACGACAGAAAGATAGGTGACTTTTCTTTTAACAAACCTAAAATCAAAATATATTCATAGTAAAACTATATACAATTTTTACATTTATACCACATAGTGAATAACGCAATTCAAAAATTTTAGAAAATAGTAACTTAAAAATAAAGAAAGAAAAATGTTATACATACAATCAATCATTATTTTTCTTGGCTTGAAATGCAAAGTTTTCAAATATTATGTATGAACTTTTAACAAATATTTTTTACGCATAAAATATTCAGTCCACTCAGAAGGAACCACTTTGACTGATAATGTATCCTGTAAAGTGTCATGACTTTAAAATGATGGATGATTGTTCGCACGGACTCAATTTGCTGTTAAACCATCCCAAAAAAATCTAATATATTTTTCTCCCTTAAGAAAAATATCATGTAAGTTTTTTAAATCATTGACTAACGACAAAAAGAAGTATAGCGTATTCTGTACGTATGTATTTTGTTCGAAATGTCTGTTATATAGAACTTTTTTCCATTGGAAAATGAAAAATATCTCTCTCTCTCTTTGCATTATATGTATTTATCTAAATGTATGTATCTTGGTATAATTTATTTATTTATAGTGTAACAATTTGCTTTGAAATTGCGATACCGAAACTGATAAAAAAGATAAATTTACGGTAAAAACTGCTGGCAGCAATCTTGCCAGCAATATGGCTGTTAAAGTTACAGCACTTTTTGTGGTAATTTGTAAAGGAAAATGTCTGTGAATTTTTTAAAAACTATAACCGTTGAAATATCGGAAAATATGCGATAAAATTTACAAACAATTTACTGCTATTTTTACGTAATAAACGCTGCCAGTAGTTTGGCTATAAATTTAACGGACTTTTTTTCTCAGTGTGAGTTACCTGATTGCATTTCATACACTTAAGCAGCTTCGTGATCTTTTGAAATATACACGAAAAGGACTATTTTTAAATTGTTACACCGGAGCATTTGAAAATTTACACACTTTGTACATATATTGACAAATATCTGCATCCTCTATGTACACTGTAAAAACATCCGCTATATTTACGGCAAAAACTGCTGGTAGCAATGTTGCCAGCTGTTTTTCCCATAAAAATTACAGCAAAATTAGACGTAATTCTTTTTATGTCATCTAATTTTACTGCATTTTTTACCGCAAAACTGCTGGCAACATTGCTGCCAGCATTTTTTGCTGTAAATTTAACGGATTTGTGTTACAGTGCGGGATAAATATATTTTGGCTATATTTTGCAAATAGCCAAGTATTTATCCTAATCTTAAATACGTGATATTCCTGTTAATAATAAAACAGCTCTTGATAAAAATTCTTTATATATATGGAAATGTATTTTAAAATGTCTTTCTTTCTAAATTTACGCTTTATTCAAATGATAAGAATGCCATAAATATGTCGAATCGACGACATGGCACCGGATGATATTTTAGCACATCTTTTACAAATGTTTTAAAAGATAGTTTGAGTAAAATTGACAATGGGATATGTTAAAAAGTTTTCTGATGTTAAAAGAGTCTACACCACCGAATTATATAAAAACGCCGGAAATTTTCTTCAAATAATTGCTGTTAATTTTGAACATTCATAGAATTTTATTTTTCATTTCTCACAGAATCCAAATGTTTAATATGACAATTAAAAATCTACAAAGAGGTCGAGAATAATTTCAAAACGCTAACATTATAATTAATCATTATTAATTTAAATAAATTTATTATTAACTTAAATATTTAATAGGTGAATTATAACATTATTAGCTGATGCGATAATTCATTTATTAAATATTTAATATTTTAAAGCATAGCTTATCTTCTGGAAATTAATTGAAGAATGAATTAATATATATATATATATGTTCACCGATTGTGAGTTTATTTGCATCTCATGATATGTCGCAGGTTTGTTTCTCATTTAGGTGCTTTCATCTTCTTCCGTAATTGCAGCCTTATCAACATATGTGAGTAAAAGTTACTAAGCTGGGCATCGTCTTCTTTGCTTAAATAGTAACACTTGAGCACGATTCCAAGAGTTAATAGTTCAATTTCTAGCTTCGACGTTCTCACACTGTTGGTTCTACGCTTAATGCAATGTGATAATTCACTTATTCAATATAATTAAAATAATTACTTAATCACTTAATTAACAGCACTTATCATTTCGCACATCTGCGAATTGGTACCATATACCGTTTTTAATATGAATGAAATATGATCTTTTGTAAATAAATATGGCACTTTTTTTGGCAGGTTTTAAGTCACAGTAATTAAGAATTTTAGTCTTAATGTTTGTTGATCAAAAAATTTTTTTTCTTGTAAAAAAATGCAAAAAAAAAAAAAAAAAAAAAAAAAAAAAAAAAAAAAAATGCAAAAAAAAAAAAAAGCAAAAAAAATATATATATATAATATTTAAATAATTTATTTGAAGTATTTTCTTGTTTTATATTCTGATCTAACAGAATAATTTCTATATAAAAAGAATGTGTTCGAATATTTTATTTTCTATGAAGCTATTTTCCAGAAATCTTCCATTTTTTTTATTTACTCTCATGTACTAATAATATGGCTAACAAATATTGCCAAAAATTTTTTCGTACATACTTTTAAAATTGAAAATTTTAAACTGTGCATTTAGTAAAACTGTTATTTTATTTTAATTCTATTAAAAGTTTTACGGCAGTCAAAAACGGAGTTTTTGTTTAGTTACAGCATAATATTTCTAAAGAAATGTCACTTTTAAATTACATAAAGTTAACATTTTGAAGCTAAAATTTCTATTTTACAATTTTGCACAAAATCAGGGAAATAATAAACTCTCTTTCCCAAAGCAGTGGTTAAACTAAATGTTAAATAATAATTCTCTAAAGAGCCTTATATTTTAGCCACGGTAATTATACGTACATCTAAATCGTATAGAATTGTCTGCATTTGTTGGGGATACAAATCTTTTCAATACATACATCGTATTTTAAATAAAATTCAGAAAATGAATTCATTAAAAGATCTGAGATTCATTTAAAAAAAATTAAAAAAGTAATTTGAATTAAATTATTTATTTAATAATATTTAACGGTAAACAGGTTAATACAACTTGTATAAATATGCATATTTAAAATTTGGAGCACCTAATGACAAATTGATTATTAACCGTGGTTAAACAACTTTGCAAGCAAGTATTTTTTAAGTATATTTACAAAAAATCGTGCAAAATGCAGCATAGCTGCCCCACCTGTTGCAAGGTTAATACCAAAATGTAATCAGCGTCTAATTATGTTATATATTTTAGTGTAACAGAATTTAAAATTTGATGAAGTTCTCTGCATTAGTTCTTGAGCTATAGCTATCGCAAAAATCGTGTAAAATGTAGCAGAGCAGCGCCACCTATAGGGCAGTTTACACCAAAACCTTATCAGCGGCTATGTATCCCAAGGTATCGCGGAATCTGAAGTTTGGTGACATTCTGTGCATTAGTTCTTGAGATATAGCTATCATGAAAATCATGAAAAACGTGGCATAGCAGCGCCACGTGCTGGCCAATTTATACCAAAACGCAATCAGCATCTTTGTATATCAAAGGGTCACAGAATCTGAAGTTTCGTGAAATTCTGTGCATTAGTTCTTGAGATATAGCAATCTTGAAAATCATAAAAAATGTAGTATAGCAGCGCCACCTGCAGGCCAATTTTCACCAAAAACCAATAGGCACTAATTCATATTAAGGTCTAACTGAGTATAAAATTTTATTAAATTTCGAGCATTAGTTCTTGAGATAGAGCGCCCACAAATTTTTTGTCACATACAGACAGACACACAGACAGACAGACAGACAGACGGACAGACTCACAGACAGACATTTTCTAAAAATATTCAAAACGTGTTCAGGACCTACTAAAACGTATAAATCCGTAGAAAACCTGAAGTCGAGAATATTCATGAATCCAATACTTTCTTCTTGTAAAGATAGAAGAAAGTAAAAAAAAAATGTTTGTCGGAATGGCTTGTAGCTCAGAATTCATAAATCTATAGAAACTATAAAACTAACCACCCCCAGATGATAAACTTGTAATTCATGTCCGTATAACATTTACCTTCTATTGATTTTCAAGTCGTACGACATACCAGTTCATTCAATCATTAGGGTGGGGTGGGTACATAAGAATAAAAATTATTCGCCATTATGTTTGATAATTTTATTTCAAATTCTTTCCATATACACATTATCCCCCATGTTTTATAATAGTAGGGTAACATCCCCAGTAATTGGCACGCACCAGTAATTGGCATATTCTACAAACATGTCCTAAAATAAGATTTATATAAAGTCTTTTAAAAATGCAAGACCATATACCCGTTATATGCTAATTTACGTTAAAAATTATAACTTTGATCTATGCTACTAGATGACAATTGTACCTAGGAAAGAGAAACAATTATGGCTTTTATGAAATTAGCCATTTTTGTTGCAAATGCTACTTTTTTGGTTTAAGGAAGGCATGCCATTCAATTCATTATTATCTGATTTATAATATATTTTAAATTTTAATTGACAACAGTTTTGTTTAGTTAAAAAGGGTTACTTTAATTGTGTAAAATTATTTTTGACACATATATTTGGATTTCTGAATTAATGATAGATGCCAATTAATGGTGCTTCAATTTTGCTAGTTCCAAGTAATTGGCACCTATTCCAATTACAAGGAATTCGCAAGGAATTTGAGATTAAACCACTTATTTTGGAAGTACTTTTAAAGTTATAGACTAATTTTTTTTATCATTTGTTTTCCTTTAAAAATATGAAATATTATCAGTAATTGGAATACATTAAAGTTTCATATGACAATTACTGGGGACAGCATGGCAATTACTGGGTATTAATATAAGTATATTGTATTGTTTTAAAGTCTCACATTTCAGACTAATATGCTGATTTCTTACTCTCATAAACCTGAAATGTGGGATCTTCATCCAACAGTAAATTCATTTAAAGCGATTAAACCCAATGCAAAATGTAAAGTTTTTAAAAAAAATATAAACTTGTGCCAATTACTGCATCACAAGCTGTCATACATTGGTGATCTAGGTGTCAATTACTGGTGATTTCAGCAACTTTTTATTAATATATTTTTATAAAAAATATTTTTTCATTTTTTTTCTTTTAGTGGGCAAAATAGATGCACAGATAAGCATTCTTTGATTTAAAAATATTTCCAACTAAATATCTTATTTCTTTGTAATGAAAATTGAAGTAAGTTTAAAGACAAATTCTTAAAGTGCCAATTACTGGGGATGTTACCCTATATTAATATATCAATTTTGTTTTTAATGAAAAGCATATATTTAGTGATTTCGTTTATTTTTTATTTTTAAAACCATAATCTGTAAAAAGCAGCACTCTTTGTATAAATCTACTAACTTATTTTATTCTTTTATATTTTGAGATTCATATGCCATTTTTTATTTTCCTTAAAATTTTTATTTGATACCGCAGCGTTCATTGCAAGTGAATCTCGAAATTAGATTTTTTTCTTTATTTTTTATAAACTTTAAACAAAGAGTTAAGATATTACATCAAGATTTGGCTTTTTTACAACCAATTGCTAAGCTCTTAGTTATCTCTAACCAACACTATGTTTGCGTGTTTTTGAAACACATCAGGTGTTCTTGGACGAACTAGTAGAATAAAACCAGATTGCATTGCCTTGGAGGCCAAACATTTTCCTTTTTTTTTCAATTGCTAAACAAAACTTTGCCTTTTAGGGAAGATATATTTAAAATGGTTAATTCTAGTACATGTTTTTGTTCTTTTAGCAATTATGTCATACAGCGCCAATACAAATTCCGAACTGGATTACTTGTAGAATTGTTTCCTGATACAGTAAATGCCAATGAAGTTGTTTATAAAAATGCACTCTTTCCTAGATTGTATGGGAAAATGATCGGAAAATAATTTCAATAATTACATTTCTAACGTCTGCTACTTATGCCTGCGGAATAACTATTCTACGAATTGGTTTCTCACCGGAAATTGTATTTCAAGTTTTCATCATCCCATATTGCTTTTATATACAGAAGTATAATATATACATTTAAAAAAGGGATAAAAAGGAATTTATTCACTGGACTACGCAAATTTAAGTAATATTGAGTTGAGTTTAATTGTATTAAGTAAAGACATTATCTATTAATGTATTTGAAAAATAAAATACAACCAATTTATTTATAATTATTCAAGACTCATTGTACTTTTCAAAAAGATATAGTCATATTAAAAGCTGGTGTAAAAAAAAATTTAGTTTAAAAGAAATTATTGTGATGAAAGAGAATTTCTTTAGTTGACATATGTTCTTTTTTTATTATTTCATTACTTAGAAAAGAGTTATTTACCCATTAGAAAATTATTTTAAAATATTATTTGAATATTGTTTATTATAAATGCTCATATTTTATATGTGCCACATTCATCTGTACACTTTTTTTATTACAATATGTTTTTACAGGTTACAACACAGATTTTTTATAACATATTTTTACATATTACATTTTATTACAACATGTTTCAACATCGATTTTTTTTAATTATATGAAAAAATCTCCGTACCTATATAAAATAATCATAGAATCATTTTCTAACATACTATATTTGTTAAAAAAAAGCAAAAATAAATAAATAAATAAATAAATAAACAAAAAAATAAAAAACAGATATTTGATGTTTATTTTCTCTACTTTATTTATGCATTAAACAAATTAACAATGTTCAATGGCTTATGATTGCAAAAGCTAGTTTAGTTCTTGCTAGAAATTAATGATCTTGAGGAAGATAATCATATCATAATCTTGCAGTTTATACATGATGATAAAGTATTAAATATTTTCGCCACCAAATCGGGATTAAAATTTTAGAAATGATAAATATTTATTTTTATCTATATTAAAGAAAGAAAGAGTTTATAAGCCTAACCGCCTATCTACACGCCTCGCTAGATAAGATTACGACGAATGATACGCCAAAGATTACGAAGCATTCAAAGATCCACCGAAACCACGATGAAAAGTTTGTTATCCTAAATTTAATTAAAATGTCTTTTAAAATAAGCTTTAAGCTATGTTTAAAAATTTAAATGCCCTGCAGAATCTTATAATAATGTTTAATAAAATAGAAATTATTAAAAGTATTTGCATGAGAAATTTTATTTGATAACCCTACATATGTATTTATCGTATTCACACAAAAAAAAAAAGTTTAACCATTCACTGCATGATTTTGTATTTTTATTTAAAAATGTTTCAAGCCTATATATTGGTCTAAAGATGGGGAGAAAAGCAAAATTTCAGTTAAAATTTGATATTTTAAGGCGCGTACTCTATATACAAAATTAGGAATTTTAAATACTGTATTGCTATATTTCGCAATTAAATGTGATTAAGTTACTTAATTTTATCAGCTTAACACTTTGCATTTTTTTATTTTAATGTTTTTTAAGTTTCGAATAAAAGTAATAAGAGTAAATTTTATCTTAATAGCTTGATCATTTTTTTCTGAAGAACAAATTCTTTTTTTTGGGGGGGGTCAAAATTAGCGAGTATATATAAGTACAAAATAAATGTTATTTAATTTTTTGAAATACTCTTGATAATTTACATCGATTACATTGGCCAATTCCACGCTATATGATGAGAATTATTGTTATATATATATATTTATTAAGTTATGTGCCAGTTATGTTGTACAATGTTGTGAAAGGTTAAAATCGATATTGTGTAAAATTCCAAATGATATGTAACGAAAATATACGGCAAGGATGCTTAAAGGGTTAATGAATGTTTGCGTTTGATATTTTCTAAAACCAAACATAACTTAATCTAAATATAGCAGTGACAGTCAAAATATTACAGTGGAAAATGTGGCTTTGGGATAATGTCAACATAAAAGTGCAGATTAATTTAATATTTATAACAATTAATTAAACAAATATTTAGTTAAATTAATAAATCAGTCATTATATAATTTTAAAATTACTAAAGAGCAAACTACCTGAAAATATTTTCTTTTTCTACTAAAATTTTATTCTCAATACCTTCAAATACTATCAATGATTATAAACTATTCAGTTCCCATGGATTGTTTATGTACTTTTTTTCGATGTCAGTTATGGATTTATTTCAACAAAATGAGAACTATAAATAATTGAACTGCGAGATATATTACATTTTATTATTATTATTATTATTATTATTATTATTATTATTATTATTATTATTGTTGTTGTTGTTGTTGTTGTTGTTGTTGTTGTTATTATTATTATTTTACTTTTCTTTATTGAAAAACATGAAAAAAATTATTACTAATGGAATCTAGTATTTTAATGCACAAAAAAAGAATAACAATGAAATAAAAATAAAAATAGAAATAAAATATTTTTTTATTCGTATATTTTTGCTGAAATTTTCTATATAACACGTTACCCGCTAAAATAGGCTGCATGAAACAAATGTCTCTTTCGTTTAATTCTGTTTCGTTTATTTCGTTCCATCTATTAGGCTCTATTCACATTAATTTATCTTTTTTTTAATATTATTTACATACCTAAAAAAATATAAAGTTGTGTATATTATAGGGCAGGTGAGGTCTGAAGAGAGTAATGAGATTTTTTTTTTCTTTGAGAATGTACAAAATGCCAACAATTATATGAGCACTTTTATATTCGACAACAGTAATTCTGAGCACATTAGACGACGATCATAATGGAATATGTTGAAGCTTCATCTACCACCTTAGTCCTGATATCGCATGTAGGAGATACTAAAGAACACTATTGAATGAGTTTAAATGATTCTAGAATTAATAAGATTACTCCCAGACTTTAAATAAGCGTGTGCGTATCATACGCACTGATATATAAGATGACAGAACTTTGGAGATTTTTTTATAGTATTGTTAAACAAGTTTTGTGTGGTCCCTCGTGATAGTTGTCTCCGGACTGAGGAGGATAACCTATAGTGCATGATCTGATTTCGACCGTGGAGTAAGAAGCTACAACTAATCCAGTAGCATATTTTTGCAGCAATTTACTGCTTATTCATAACTTTATTTGCATAAAATTTCTGTCACAAAGAATCTTTAGCATAATAATTAAAATTAAAAATATAATTATAATTTATTGTTGGTCAGACACTGTAAACAATTCTGACATATTGAAAACCTCAACTATTCCACTGTCAATTTGATTACGCCTGGGTAAAGTTTAATCAGTAATTTTACATAGAAGAATTCGCCTTAATTAAACGACTTATTTATATTGCATTTCAATCCTAAATGAAGTAATAATCCTGTATTAGCTTCTATAATATTGTAAAGTAGCTAAATAGAAAATATCACAGATACCACTAATTAAATCAGAGCATTACATCCAATAATATTAGTCAATAAATAAGTCAAAACATGCATTTAGCTAAACACCAAAAAAATTATGATACTGAATAATATACGGGATGTTTCTAAACTAATATCGGGGTTTAATGTTTAGTAGAATTTATTTCATTAAATTTAAAATTAAAATTAATAGATAAAATAGCAACACAAATCGTTTTACCTAGAAGCATACAAAGTTCCATGTGAGACCTTTGGTCATAAGGCAAACATCAAGTCGACATCTCGATTCTTCCCAGACGTGTTAGTGTGCACATGAAAACGATCCTCTATGAGCCTCTACAGTTAGAATTCTCATGACGTCAGATCGGGTGAGCGTCTGAACAGAACTTTTCTAATCAACGAACGTTTAGGGAGAACTGAGCTATCGACTTGATGTGACAAGAGATGCTCACATTGTACACTTGCAAGTTTGTAGGTATTTTTTTAGATTGCTAATTCATTTTATTTGTTAATTATAATTTTAAGTTTTACGTAATAAATGTTATTAAGCGTGAAAACCCCAATATTCATTCAAAAACACACCGCATTTTTACTTACTAGGTATTCGAGAATTAATAAATTTCATAATTAGTTTAAACCTAAAACATATGGTATGGTAATATACAGCAGACGATATTTCCAATATTTTTCTCTTCTTGACTAACTGTACAAGAAAGAAAAATTAAGTATCTTCCATCCACATTTGTTTGATAAAGTGTTCGCCATGTAAGAAGAACATTGTTAAAAAAGAATTGTTATCTTAAAATTACGTCGTCTTTATTTCATTCTTAAGTTATCGAACGTGCCTAAGCACACAACGCAACAAATATTTAAAATTTTCTGATTTAAATTTTATAATTATTAATTTGGCATTAAAATTAATTGTATTACAAAGTTAATATTTAATGACTTTCATGGAACTTAAATGGTGCACGGAAACTTTTTAGCAATTACTATTTTATGTCAGTTAATTTCGGTAAAGTATCTAAATGTTTAAAAGCAAGCGGTCTTTATATATGTTTCAGTGCATCTGTCTTTTAATTATCTATGATTTAACAGTTTTTTTTTATGTAGAAAGGGAAGTTTTATGACTAGTAGGGAATTATTATCACTTTTTGACTGGAATTCGTGTTGTAATTCTCATATTTATGTGTGTGCGTGCCACATGTATTTAATTTTCACACTTCTTCTAAAATACCTCTTCGAATGTTCTGAAGTTTCGAGCAATTTTAATTAATAAAAGCTATCATAAAGACAATTGAAAAAATATAGTCTTCATTGAAGTGTAAATCTGAGTTATCAAATGAAATCGTATAGTATTTGAGCTATCAGGCTTTAATGGCTTGTATAAATAAGTGGACTGAAAAAAAATGCAAAAATTGATTTTCAATTCGAAATACCACGAAAAAATTGTGAATTCTAGAAACTAAAAATTGGGTAAAAAAAAATGGTTTATATCTTCCTGTTGTCCATGCACTGCACATTTTACAAAATAAATAAATAAAATACGTCATGAAGAAAATTAAAAACACATTATATCTTAATTTCATGTATTTAATTTTATCTCTTACAGGAAGGAAGAGCTTAGGGGTAGCACCACATAGAAGTGATGCAAGCAACGTGAAATAAATTTTACGCGAAGGAAAATACTCAGAAAACGAAATATTCAAACTCTTTTATGTATATATACAGACCGCATGAAGAAATAACTAGCAGAATTTCTCATAAAACACATATTTTTTAAAAAAAAAGCAAATTTATATAGGAATAAAATAATAAGAATCTATTATATCTTTATTTTATGTATTAAATTTTCTCTCTTACAGGAATGGAAATTTTATGAGTAGCGATAGATTGAAATGACGCAGGCAACATCAAGCACGTCTTACAGGAAGAAAATGTTCAAACAATTTTTATGTTTATATATAGATAGAAAAAATGACAAATTTAGCCTAAATGATTGAACCTAAAAAAAGACAGACAAAAAGACATCATGAAAGACTAATATATAGAATATTGAGAAGGACTGACTTATAAAATCTGGAGATCGACTGACTTAGAGAAACTGACGAAGGGGCTTAGTAAATAATTGCTCCCAAAAGTATAGTTGTGCGTTTAATAAATATAGGAAAGAAAAGAAGACTTATTTTATTTTAATATACATTTTAAAAACATTAATTTACTCTACATTTATATTGTGATTAAATAAATACATTATCTCTTTATAATATCAATAAATTTGGTCAGTTTTTGTATCATTTTGAAAATTAAATAATAAAAAAAACTACACTATTATATACATTAATGAGAAGAAAATATATATATATATTGTTTTTTACAAATTCATTTTTAGCCGCGGTTTTTATTGTCTAAAATTATGCAAAGTTTCACTTATAAAAATAGTCTTCAATGTAATTATTAAAAATTTCAAAATAACCCTTTAAAAAAATGCAGTTTTAAAACTAAATATAATTTTGATCAATGAAACAAAATTTATGAAAACATATAAAGCGTTATCTGAAGTTTACAAAAAAGTTTACGGTTACTGATGTTTTATCAGTTTTATGTTCTTTAAAGAAAAAAAATAAAAATTCAATAAATGCTCCAAAATGGAACGCCACCCTTTTCCCTCTGAAATTTTCTTTTCTTCCTTCTAAAGCTTTAGAGTATATACCAAATCTGTTTCTTTTTAACTTTATTTACTGACAACTTTTGAAAGTTTTACATTTTTATTTTTAGAAATATTGATATATCTATCTTGGGGGGATAAACGAAACATATAAGAAATTTTGAAGATTTATTGAAAAATTCCCATGTAAAAGTCTCTAAATGGATAGGTAAAGTGAAACATGTATGTTTTATGTTCGTTATTTATCTGAGAAAATATTTGTATTGTATATATTTTGATGTTTTTATGAATTTCAAAATAGTCGTATAGTAGTGTACTTTTAAATAATACCAACTAATAAAAACGAAAATGGAATTTGCTGTAATAGATATTTCTGTTATGTGATACAAAACTTTAAAATAAATTTATCTATAAATTTGAATTTTCAAGATAATGCATGCGTCGTATTTTGAATACAGCAGCAAGATTATGCAGTATTTATTTTAATAATCAATTATTTACGAATTCATTTGTTTCAGTTTCTGTTTTTATCGTCTAAAATTATGTAAAGTTTTATTTATAAAAATCGTCTTTAATGTAGTTAGTAAAAAAAAATCAAAATAATCTAAAAACACGCAGTTTTAAAACTAAGAATCTTTTCAATGAAACAAAATTCATCAAAACATATAAATCATTATCTGAAGTTTACAAAAAAGTTTACAGTTACTGAAGTTTTATCGGTTTTATATTCTTTGAAGAAAAAAAAAATAAAAATTCAATAAATGATCCAAAATGGAACTCCACCTTTTTCCCTTTGAGATTTCCCTTTTTTTCCCCTTTAAAGCTTTAGGGGATATACCAAATCTGTTTCTTTGTAACTTTATTTACTGACAACTTTTGAAAGTTTTGCATTTTTATTTTTAGAAATATAGATATATCTATCTTGGGGGTATAAACGAAACATATAGGAAATTTTGAAGATTTATTAAAGATTTCCCATGTAAAAGTTTATAAATGGATAGGTAAGAAGAAACATGCATGTTTTATGTTCGTTATTTATCTGAGAAAATATTTGAATTGTACATATTTTGATGTTTTTATGACTTTCAAAATATTCTTATAATAATGTTATTTTAAAACGATACCAACAAATAAATAAGAAATTTAAACTGAATTTACTATAATAGATTTTTTTCTTATAAGATACAAACTTTTAAAGAAATTTATCTATTAATTTGGATTTTCAAATAATGCTTGTGTCGTGTTTTGAATATAACAGTAAGAATATGCAGCATTTCTCTTAATAATGACTTGTGTAACGTGAGTATTTTACATAATTATTCAATATTCCTCTATAGAGATTCAGGATAACATATAAATAATCTGTTTACATAGCATTTTTATTTTACAAAAAGGGTATAATATAAAATAATGCATATCGAATATAATGTTTTTATAAAAATAATTTTATTATTTAGGGAAAAAATTTCAATGAGTTTTAAAAAGGTTTTATGAAGTAGGTGAAGTTTTGAAATATTTTTTCAGGCACAGACTAGAAACTGTCCATCAATTAGAATTTTTAAAATAACTCTTGTGTGAGCATGCCAACCTTGGTCATAATTTTAATTATTTTTTTTTATATAACCATCTACAAAAATATTTAAATGATTGATTAATCAGTTGAATGCAGTTTCTTTATTGTCTACTACCGTACCAATAGGAAAAAATTTATTGTGAAAATTTTTTTAAAGGTGTTAAAATGTGAATTTCTTTGATAATAAAATTAAGATTATCTATTAGAAAATGGATACTGTGAAATCACTTAGTTAAAATATTGATTTTTTTTGTTATTGTTGCTAATCTTACATGATAAGATTATGAGCATCTTCCAACACATTCAAATAATTAACAAAACTGCGCTGCTTATTAAGTCAAAATATTATATCTAGCTTGTTTTCTATAAAACACGAAGCAATTTGTAATAAACCTATGCAACACATAACAATTTTATTATATCTGAAATAATTTAACGTAACTAAAATATGCTCGTGTGTTTATTTTATTTCAAAATACTACTTTAATGCAAACAAACCTGTCAAAAAGCTCTATTGGGTATGTCACATCCTAATAAAATTTGAGGAAGATTTACTTATGAAATATTATCAAAGTGTTTGATTATTTCATCTTACACATAATAGTATGTGAACGGCTACGCATTATTATATCGGAAATAACCAAGAATAATATTCATTTTATTACGCTTTTATTTAATCCATACAATGTTTTCATTACTTCTTTAAAATATGCTGTGGTATATAAAATGTATCAAATAAAATGTATCAAATAATTAAATAGAGCCAATTACATCAGCAACTGTTGTTAAATTATAAAAGAAAATACAAATTTTTACGGACAAAATCAAAATATAATGTAATAATTTTCACTTTATGAAAATTAACTGGTATAAAATGAGACAATTTGCCATTTGAGATAGAATATATGAAATTGATTAGAAAATTTATGTTGTAATTTTTGTTCCTATAATACAGGCAAGTAAAGCATCACGACATAAATATTATTCATATTTCTTAAATAACTTAAATTTACATTATAGGGAAAGATATTATTTTAACAGTTATGAGAGACAGAGTATCGGAAGGTGTGTGTGGACGTTAACCGTGTGATGCAACTTAAACACTTAAATCTTTAAAAAAATGTAACAGACTGCTGTCAAATAGTAATAATAAATTCATTACTATCTGCAAAACAGAATAATCAGAACAGAATAATATCTTCAGAATAAAAAGCTGTTTAACCATAAATAATTAAAAGAAGGTGTGGTGACACATATATAAAGAATGTCTGATTTTAAACATTTAGCTACTTTACTAATATTACACGACATGAAGAATAATTACCAAAACGTTAAGTTTCTTGAAAGTCATTAAATATTAATGCTGTGTTACATTTAATTTTAATGCAAAATTTATACATATATTATAAAACATCACTTTAAAATATCAAATTAGTTTTAATTGCTATAAGTGATTTATTAAAATAGCATAATTTGGCAAATAAAACGTTTTAGTTTTACATGTTTCGTTGCTCTGATGGCAACTTTTTCAAAAACAATAAATGATAAAAGAAAATTTTCGCTAAAATAACTACAAATTAAAAATAAAACAGAAAAAAACATAAATCACGTGAACTTGAGCATAGTGAAGTAAACTATAAAAAACAAAAATGAATAAAAATAAAAATAATTGTGAACGTGAAATATCACAAATTATTGTATTAAAAACCTTTAAAGTATTTCTTTCCAAATTTTAGGTAGCTCCATGGAAGCAAATTCATTGCAAATATTGTCTCTACGTATATTTCTATTGATTCTCTGATAATTGGTTGAAAATATGATGTAGAAGGGTATATTATTCTGCTATTTTTAAAATCTATTTGTAACGGTTTTTTGCTATATAATCTTGAGAGAGGTGTAGAGTTTTCCTATTGTATTTGATGTCTGCTATATCTTCTTTAATCCTAGTTCTGAGTTTTCTGCTTGTTTCACAATTGTAATATTAGTTTGTTCCATCATGTTTTGTGGATGGTATTTCCTTTACATCAGATATTTGATGTGGTTCTATTGGATCAATTTTCCTACATATTGAGTTTTTTAATTTAGCTGACGGTTTTGCAACAATGGATATATTAAATTTATTGAGTTTATATTTTAAACGTTCGAAAAACCCAGGAAAATATTATAAAGAAAATATATTCGAATTTTGTAGTTTAAAGTTACTATTCTTTTTACCCTTCATGCTTTAAACTAACTTGCCTATTGCGCTTTTACTATGACCATTACTCATTGCGATGTCATATATTATATTTAATTCTTTTTCTAATTGTACCGGGTCAATCATCACAGAATCAATAGAAATCTTCATACGTACAAACAATATTTGCAATGAATTGGCCTCTATGGAAAACCCTAAAATTCGGAAGGAAATGCTTCAAAGATTTTTAAGACAAGTTTTAAGATTTTTTATTCATTTGTAATATTTCACGTTCACAATTATTTTTATTTTTTATTCATTTTTATTTTTTCCAGTTTATTCCACTATGCTCAAGTTCACGTGATTTATGGCTTTTCTGTTTATTTTTAATTTGAAGCTATTTTAGCAAAAAATTTCTTTTGTCACTTATTGTTTTTGAAAAAGTTGCCGTCAGAGCAACGAAACATGTAAAAACAAAAAGGTTTTATTTGCCATATTATGTTATTTCAATAAATCACTTATAGCAATTAAAAATAATTTTGAAAAATTTATATTACAAAATGAAGGACAAAAAAATTATTATTGTTTTGGTGTGCGATGGAAATAACATAATTCCCATGCACAACTAGTTAAGAATAGAGAAAGATGAAATACCGTTGACGTATCTTACCACCTTTTATTTTTTAAAATACATAGAACATCTACAACATTAGATACACAAAAAAATATAAGCACATTCTGTAATGTTATTTGTGTATTACTTTTATTTAAATGTCTGCTTTGATTTAATTTATTAACTATTATTGAATGTAAAATTTAGTTTTAATAAGTATTATCTATAATAATTTACTTCTAGTTACTTTACAATATTGTAAAAATTAATCCGATCTTTTGCCTTTTTTAGGATTGAATTTCAACATTAATAAGGCGTCTAAATAAAGTTGATAATTCTTTTAAAATTTATCTGTGGAAATTTAGCGAGATGGTACGGGGATTTGAATACTGAAACATGAAGAGGAGGATTGTTTAGGCTGCCACTTTAAGGCATTGCAGTGGCAGATATCTAGTAAAAATTTGCAGATTTATTTTTTTAATTAAAACGGAAATTTTGTAACAATAAATTGTTTGAATAAGCAGCTTTTTTCTTAATTACTGGTTGAAGACCTTCCCGGCAGAAAAAATGTTGTGTAAACCGGTTACACTTGAACCTTGATCATTAAAAGGATATTTTAACTCATCTTTATTCGTAGTCCCATGTTATCCCATTGCTTAAGATTAAACAAGTAAGAAAAATCATGCGTTAAGCATAGATTATAAAGCACTTTCCAACACTTAATGAAATCTTTAACAAAACTTGGTTATTTAGGGAAATTGTCAAATATACCCAAATATGTATTCCAGTACCTTTGAACGACCCTGTATTTCATATGTCAGTTGATACAATGGGAAAATTTAGTTTAGGAAGAAAATACCCAGTAACTTGAAATTTCTTTTTCAGCAATTCATACTATTAAATGAAAACATATTTGAATACTTTTGTTCAGCCCTGTAATTTACATTGTACCTTTATTACAAGTCAGCATTTGACTAAAATTTATTATAAACTAAATCACTTTTAAAACAACTGAAATCACATTCTAATAAATTAACATTCATAGGCTTCCATGTACCGAATTCTTCGCGTGGCCCTGTATATCCTTTTATCTACATTCTACAAACATTTCTCAGTAAATTGAATGAAGCTCAGCGTAAAAATGCATAGCTTATTTAAGAACCACGTTTAAATAATTTACGCTCATATTCAGTAACGTTGGTGAGCTCTTTTGAGTACCCCTGCATATCAACTATAACATTTATACACACCATATAATGTGCATACATTTAGCGAAAGATAAACGCGCATATCATAATTAAAATGCATTTCATCCCTCCATGAGCCATAATCGGACACATATACGGTACTTCGGAAAGAGTATACTATTTCAAATCTTTTGTGTAACCCTGTAAATGCTATGTACTTCATATTATGCAAGACAGTAGCGTATAATTTATATTCAGCTTCAGTGGCATATATCAATTTTTTATACATGAAACAGCTTGATATATTTAAAATATGTCACACACAATTCCCCCTTTTACCATTATCTAATTGATTTTTTTTTGTGTGGCCCTGTAAATGAATAATAGCTACATTTTCACCTTATATTTTATATAATGCATATTTTAATATGTTTGACAGGGTATAACATCTTTAAAATTCCTTTGAAACCATTTTCCCCATAGGCCGTAATGTAATGGGAAACTTTCGATTCGCCCTGTAGATAAACTAATCATGGTAGAAACTTCCTTTTCGATAGGACTTGTGCTAGGGTAAACGTCAATAACGTCCTAAAATTTCATGGAAATCCGAGTGTAATAACGATTTTTCCCCATAGGTCGTAATGTAATGGAAAACTTTTGATTCGCCCTGCAGATAATCTAATCATGGTAGAAACTTCATTTTCAGCAGGGTTTGTGCTAAGGTAAACGTCAATAACGTCCTAAAATTTCATGGCAATCCGAGTATATTAACGATTTTTCCGGATAGGCCGTAATGTAATGGAAAACTTTTGATTCTCTCTGTAGATAAACTAATCATAGTAGATACTTCATTTTCAATAGGGTTCGTGCTAGGGTAAACCTCAATAAGGTATAAAAATTTCATAGAAATCCGAGTATATTTACGGGAGTTTGAGCACGGACAGACGGACAGACAAACCGAATGCATAAGCATTTTTCATCTTTGTTGGAAAGTGCTAAAAATAACCACTTATTGCTTAGCATTTTTAACATTTCCAAAGTTTAAAAAGAAATTTAAAAAATCCATACAAATTATTATTAGTAATTTCATATTGTTAAAGAAATTAAACTGACGGAAAAAAATATTATTCTGCAATTCCATCTTTAGTTGAATTAAAATTACAGAATTAGGAATTTTTTTGTTTTAATTGAATATTTTTTTTATGTTATTCATTAAAGATTTTTCAACTGTGTAGTATTCTAAAGAAAATTGATTTTAGCAAAAATACTTTACCTCATTATTTAAAATTAATTAATGCTTTATTGAGAAAAAAAATATACGTAATTGTTTTAAAAAAACGGAATAGAAAATCCAGCAAAAAATGTATTGAACGTGGATATAAAAAAATCTAATTAAGTTTTGATAAACTTATTGGAAAATGCTTTGAATACCATCGTGGCCTTTGTCGAAGTACTGATGTTATTTAACAAAGACATGATATTTTTGTTTTAAAAATATAAATAACCTAAAATTTTTATTATTACCAAGTTTTAATGCTATACATTTTGAACATCATGAGGTTTAAAGTATCTAATGCTTCATCGTTATCTTTAAACTACAATATTATTAAGGCATTATCGACCATCAACTTTATTAAATTTAAACCATGAATTAACTATATTAAACATTCAAAGGCCTTTGAGAATAATCAATTATTTTGATGCACAAACTAAGTACAGAAAGCAAACATTTAAGACATGCAGCTTTCTTTACTTATTTACAACATAGTATGTGAGACAATATTTCTATATTTATTGTAAATGAGAGTGAGAAGTTTCCCATTTTATTGAAAGAAAAATGTGTCTATTGTTTACAGAAATATTTAATAATAATAATAAAATATATAGGTGTATGTAAATAAATAGAAAATACTCGTGTGTTTTTAATTTATAGAAACTATCTTACAGACAATATTATAAAATAACTTGTATAAAGTAAAGAGCCGAAATTAAATGTTATCTGTCAGTGAAAAAAAAAATGTTATTTCCGGGTTATAATTATTAATAATTATAATCATAATAATTATGATATAATTTATATTAATAGATTTTCTTTGAGGGACATTTTTGTAGCTATTGTGTTTTTAAAAGTGCAGACCATTGGAAAATTATTATATTTTTATATTAATCATTTAATATTACATTATTGAATATTTTCTTTAATTCATACGATTAATATAATTAAATGCATTTAAATTTGAATATGTAATTTGAATAAATAAAGTTATTTTATGGATGTATCTTAAATACATTGTGCTAATACGCATTAAAAAAAATATTTGGAAAATTAAGGTTTACAAAATTTATTTTTTTCTTTCGATTTTAACATAGTTTGATATTTATTTAGTTTTTAATTTTACGTGATAGAATAACTATACTTTTGACACAAATATTTTATTATTTTTATTTTTATTTATTTATTTATTTATTTATTTTTGATTCGAGAAACATATTGAGTAAAATAAAATGGTTATATTTTTTTGGTTAAAATAAAAAGCAAATTTTGAGAGAGTAACGCACTTTTTGTACAGGGTGTTTAAAAAATGACCGGTATATTTGAAAAATCAATAAAAAGTAAATGGGCAGCAATAGAAATGCACCGTTTGTTGTAAAATGCTTAAAACAACAGTAAATTATCATGAGGACAAACTTTAGAAATTAGTTAAAATTTTCAACAACAGATGGCGCTGCAGGCGCTCTGAAATATATAGAAGAAAATGCAGTCAGTGAGTTCGCCTTTTTGTAAGTTGCCTTTCTTAAGCGTGTGCTGTTGGCGGATTGCAAGTTCGCTGTAAAAAATGATTTCTTCCTTAGAACAGACGATTTTTGACTTGAAAGACCAGGTGTGCCACCACATTCCTATAACAATTGAACAACTGAAGCAGTACATCTCTTTTGTATGTGAAACCATCCCATCTGACACGTTTACAAATGTTTCTGGTAATTTCGTTCAGAGACTACGCTATATTATTGCGGCGTATGGTGGATATGTGGAAAATATCCAGACTGCCAGACATTTTTCCAGACTGCAGCGCCATCTATTGTTTAAAATTGTAACTAATTTTGAAAGTTTGTCTTCCTTAAAATTTACTGTTGTCCCAAGCATATTGCAACAAACGGTGTAATTCTATCGTTGTCCGTTTAATTTTTATTGATTTTTTTAAATATACCGGTCATTTTTTGAACACCCTGTAGTTAATGACCATGACTTTAAATACAATAATTTATTTGATATTACATAACAAGTAAACTATTTTTAATCTATTTCATTTAGATGTTGAAATGTTATGCGACTACAGAATTTTGAAATGCATTAATGTGAAACAATATAGACTATATATATATAAATATATGTTCAACTGTGAAATAGTAAATTAACAGAATTTTTCATATATATAATTTTGCATGTTTAAGTATGAAATAGCATTCTTTTTAAAAAAAATCAATATATATAATTTTTCATTTTTTTACATTGGAAGTTTTAAAGAAGAAGATTAATACCTGTAACGAATTTATATATATATATATATATATATATATATATATATATATATATATATATATATATATATAAAAACCTATCAGTCACACCTTTCAGCCCCTTAAAATTTAAAGATAAGCAATATTTTAAACCTTTAGTATTTACTAACAAAACTCTGAGCATTCAAAGTTTTGAATATTTTTCACAAAATTTGCTTTAGTTAACCCTAAATCAGGAATTTGACATGAAGAGAATGTTTTTATTTTTCATTAAGCATATGCTAATTTAAGAAAAATAATTTCAGCTATTTTTTCAAGTAACTATGTTAATATATATATATATACATATATACATTCGCTTTATTGAAAGAATTGTTATACAGGTAACGCAAGGATACTTAGAATAAAGGAAAGTATCTTATATATACTTTGAAGTGTTTCTATGAAATCTGTTTGATAACTTGAATGATTCATTACCATCATTTTATCTACAAGTAATTAATCACCTTGATTATTTTCTGAGATCATACCAATAAAAAAAGCAGGATGGTTCAAATTTCATTTTGTTTCATCGTTGTTCATGACATTCAGCTGTATATTAGTGTGTGTGGTTTACTCGTTGTAACCCAGCAGATTTTAGTGTTTATTCAATAATAGTAATAGTAGTACTATACATATATAGCTCCACCAGTGGCCGAGAGATTCTGCATCCAAAACTGGTAGACGGCAGGTGCTGGGTTCGAACACAATAGAGGTAGTCGGCCTAACAGTTCGGAGTTTTCAGTGGTTTTCTTTGAACCTTGGACTTTCTTGTGTAAATACGGGTTGGGAATCCTTTAGTATGACTCCCACGGAGGGCATTGGCAGTCGGATAATTGGCTCTCATGGAGAAACAAACAATGTGTTTACAAAGTCCCGGAGCCATTTTGATGTTTAATAACTCATAAGATAATGAAGATATAAACAAACTTATGGCATTTATTGATGGAATAACTCATATATTTTCCATTCCAGGTTTGAATATATTTACTTTTGTAAATATCGTCTGCGCGTGTGGTTAATTTCAGATTTCATTTTCCAGTCAAAATATTTGTACTTTTCTAAATATCATCTGCTTATTAATTGTAATTTTCTCTTTTGTTTTTGGCGACTATTGCAATGTTATGTTTACTTTTGATGTGTTTGTTCTATGTTACTTCCCCAAGGATTAATGTGTGTGTGTATTAATGCACGACCGAGTCATTGGACATTTCTTTTTTACAGAAAAGACGGTCTCATTAATCGTATACTTAGACATGATGGGAAACTTTCTACAACTAGAAGAGCTTCAGCCACATGTCTTTTTGCAACAAGATGGTACACCACCTCATTGGGGTACCATCGTTCACACTTCTTTAAATGACCAATTTCCAGATACATGGATTGGGTGAGGAGGTCCAATTCCTTGGCCACCCAAATCACCTAATAAAAAGCCGCTGGACATTTTCCTTTGGGGATTTGTAAAGAACAACGTTTAAAGGAGGAAAATGTCGAACATTGATGACTTAAAAGCCATAATTACAACAGCAATAGCCTCTGTTGATGCCGACATACTTGCCGCTACCTGGCATGAATTTGACAATCGACTTGATATTCTCAGTGCGACAAAGGGGGCACACGTGGAAGTTCATTGACAAGGGTCATGGAAGTTTTTGAACCTATGTAACCATTTATGTTATTAATTTTAATCTATCTTTAATATTTTATGAGTTATTAAACATTAAAATGGGTCCGGGACTCTTTAAACACCTGATTATGATTTAGCCAATTTCGGTTTAAAAAATGCTATTAATAATAATTATTTTTAAAAATTCAGAGTCAAATTTAAGCCTTAAAAACCCTAAGACACAGGATCGAGTATTAACTTTGAGAGTGAGAGAATGTCGCTAGAAATCCATCAAATACTCATGTAAATAGTTTACTCAAGGGGAAAGCTATTTTCTTTAGAAATAAAAACAGTTGTAATAATACTATTAAATGTACACTTTAAAATACTTTGGTAAATTTACATTTTAAAACAGGTACATAGAGGATGCAGAAAACATTTGTTAATGTGTGTACAAGGTGTGTAAATTTCCAAATGTTCTGGTGTATCAATTTAAAAATAGACATTTTCCCGTGTATTTCGAAAAACATTAAGCTGCTCAAGTGTATAAAAGATTATCAGGTAAATCAGAAATGCACAGTTTAGGCCACAAATTGAACATGAATACATATTTATCTACGTAACATACATAAAAACATTGGATTTTGCATGCTTTGTAGTTAACATTATTGTTTGGAATATATACATTGTTTGGAATATGTACTTTTAAACAAAATACTTTTATCATTTCAAAACAAAATTCTATGAAGAACAAATTATGCTCAAGACGAAAGTCTGTTCCCTAATTTTCTTTATAATTAAATGCGTTGTAATAGTATAAGAGGTATACACTTTAACTCTTTCCTGAAATATTTGTTTTCTATATTTATTAAAAAGATTATTTGAAACCTACATAAAGGTCTAATAATGGGGAAAATATTACAAAAAATAAATTTCTAATTTTTAGCTAAAATTTCATACTTTATGGCGTGAATCCTATATACACAATTGTGCTTTTTAAATATTTATTTGATATGTTTTGAAAATAAATGATCGGGCTTAAATTAATTAATTTTACTACTTAATACTCCGCAACTTTTTTTTATTAATATTTTTAAAAATTTAAAAAAAAATAAATTAAATTTCCCTAAATAATTGAATCGACTTTTTTTTTTTAGAACAAATTTTTAATGAAAAGCAGGAATCTGACTTGCCTGACATACATGTTATTTCACTATTTGTAATGTTTTCGATTAGTTACATTTATCATACTGCTCAAATTAACGGCACATAATGATATTTATTGTTTTTTTAGGTATGTGTCAGATGTGGCATACGATGCTGTGGAAGGTTAAAATAACTACGTAAATTTGTACATTAAAAAGATATTGACGATACAGAAGCGATTTATCTACATGTGTAACGATGTGTGCAAATGTTCAAATACTCAGCTGTTACAATTTAAATATTCACATTACATTGTGTATTTCAAAAACAAATTATGCGGTATAAATGTATAAAATTATATCAGGTAACTCCAAAATACACACATAAGTGTTCAAATTGTACATAAGTACATAATTAAGTATGCAGTGTACAAAAACGTCGAATTTTGCTTGCGTTGTAGATGTAAATATTGCTTGGGATATACAGTGGCTGTCAAAAGTTTCCGGCCTGCAAAAATGTTTTAGTTAATTTGTAAATATTCCTATATGAAGAGGAATCTCAAGGTGATACTTATAATTTTTTTGACAATATAGTAAAGAACTTATTTATGTAATAACTTATAATTATAAATAAATTTAATTGACCCAATTAATCATAAAGGAAAACCCATGTTCTCAAAAGTTTCCGGCCACCTTCACAAGTTCCGAAAAAAATGTTATAGAATTACAGAAATTAAATTGTAGTAGAAAATTACACTAATCAACAACATTTACAATTAGTATTTTATCAATATATTTTTGGAAATAAGTATTGCGGCGCAGCAAGGTAACATTCATGCAATCAACGGTTAAAGATCATCAGTGATACGTTTTTCCAAATTCTGGTATTTTTTTAGAAATTTCGGCGGAGTTGGAATATTTATAGTTCTGCACACATTTGCCAACTTCTTTCCAAAGGTTTTCTGTCTGATTCATGTGGGGCGTTTGGGCTGGCTATTTCAAAAGAGAAATATTTTGTGCGAAAGCCATTGCTTTTTGAGGCTTGCAAATATTCTTTGTTACAAGTAGTTGCGTCCACAATAATTTATCTAATACGGAAGCAAATAATTTTGCACGAAATACTAATACATTGTATCATTCAACTAGCCGTAGATTTCAAATAATGGACCAACACTTAGGGAAGAAAATACTCCCCACCGCATAACGTGTCCTCTGTCATGTTTCATTCTAAGAAAAACATAGATCGAACCACATCTTTTGTTGTTAGGTCATCGGTCGTAGTGTCTACCATCACTCCCAAAAAAGTTTGAAATTCGATTGTTGGAAAAATAGCATCTTTATCCAGTTTTTACTTGATCAGACTTTGTGTCTTTAGAAAACGGAAGTCGGGTACGTCGATTTTTTTTTACCCATTAAAAATTTTTGAACACCGACTTTTCCATAAAGTTCCGCATCACATCAGTATCTTGAGATGGTATACCAACTTATTTCAACAATATTTTCATTCCGTATATCGCGGGATACTGGAAATGTTTATGCGGGTCATCAATTTTTTTTTTCTTCTGATAATTCTCTCCAGAAGAATAGTCATTTTCCGGGGCCTGCCAGGTAGGCCATGACCATCTTTACATAATTTTTAAATATCGTTTACAGTTGATTTTACAGATCAATAACTTTGCCGCAATATCTCCAGAATATTAGCAATTTAGCGAAAAACTAACCACTCATTTCCGAACAATAACAGATAAACTTTTCAATTTTGAATTGAAACTATGCTATTTACTTTGATTTATTCACAAACACGACCAAAAAAGACTTTCCCGATAGAAAAAAATTAAGGAATGATGAGTGGCCGGGAACTTTCGCACACTCAAATCCCTATGCATGAAGCGTCTTCAGTATACAATCAAAATGATCACGTGGTAAATGGTTATTTACATATGCCTAACTTTTGAATCAGTTGTTCTTCCTCTTTACTGAAACCTGCTGGTAAATAAATCAAAGAAACTAACTGGCCGGAAACTTTTGACCGCCACTGTATATTTTGAACTAAGTATTTATGGTCCCAAAACAAAATTGTATGAACAACAAATTAGTTCCCAAGATGAGTTCATTCTTTTCCTACCAGATTTTATTAGTTAATCAGAAATCTTATAATGACTCCATTTTCTAAATTTTATGTAACGTACGATGTATATAATCTAAAGATTTGTAACTACAATAAAGATAGACACTTCTACGTAATTTAAATGCACGTGTAATTACCATGGTTTAAATATAAGACTCTTTAGGGAAGTATTATCTAACATTTAGTTTAACCACTGTTTTGGGAAAGGGAGTATACTATTCCTTTTATTTAAGACGTAAATATAAAACAGAACTTTTAGTTTTAAAATTTATAATTTATATCCTTTTAGAATAACATTTCTTTAGGAAAATATGTTGCTGTACTTAAGCAAAAATAAATAATTGTTTTTACTGAAGCAATACATTTAATGTCTTTAATAATAACTTTAAATAAAGATTTTATTAATTATACAAATTAGCAATACAGTGGAACTTGCTTAAGATACGAATGAAGGGATTGAGAGCATTTTGTATCTTAAGCGTGAATTATTTTATCCGATTTTTATAGATAATAAGTAATAATATATATAAAGCGAGAGCTCATTATTACTAATATATTTTAACTATTTATAACTCTCATTTTACCCATTACTAAAAATTTTTAGATTTTCTAGAAAATTGAAGTTCCAGATATTGAGAATAACTTTATTAACTTTCTTCAAAATTTTATTAAATTACCGTTTGTCACAATAACAATATTAAAATGTCTTTACTCTATGCCAAAGTAAAAAAAAAGTCAGTAAAATGATTTTTTTTAATTTAAAACTGAAATTAAAATGCACTGCTTACTTAGACAGTGAAAATATTTTTTTTTCATAATTATTTTTTAAAAGACAAATTAAACGTATACAGGGAACAGTAATAATTTGATCCATTCTCGAATCGAAAGTACGTAAAATAGTTGAAAAATCCTGTAACTTGGTTTGTTGCTAAGTAGGTGGAGATTTTATCACGTTTTCCGCCTTGTTAATATGGTATAAAACATATTCAACTGGGAGACCATCATCAATCAAAGAAGCATACAGTCAAAGTAACCTGGAAGAGTTTATTACAGATGCAAATGATAGTACGGCTGATATATCCATTTCTTCATTTGCGTTGTCTTCTGATTCTTCTAAAGGTCTAGTTTCATCGAAACTTTTGACGGCCGAGATTACATCTGCGATGCAAGGAATTTCAATTGTTACAACCTGACAAATGACTTGCAATCTCTGCATTCTTCTTGATGCTGCCTCGCTTCTGCGGTGTCAACGTTTTGCAAAGTGTCGCTGACATCAAAGGCTTTACAGAAGCACTTCTTAATGATGTTTGATGTTACATCTTCCCAAGATGCAATCAGGAAGTACACGGCTATACGGCAACTAAGAGATCAATATGCTAGCATTTTGGGTAATACAGATATTTTTCGTGATGATCTATTTCGTGTAGATGACACACAATAAAACGACTTTTGTATTTCATTTTGAGAACATGAATTCTTCCCTTATCCATGGATGGAACCACGCTGATCGCATTGGGTGATAAAAAGACTTGTTCGGCTTTGGGTATATGCCAAAGATATCCTTGGAATGGGCGAGACAGTTGTCGGCGATATACAATACTTTATTGAACTTCTTTTTCATGCGTTCGTCGAATTTACGGATACACTTAACGAATATATTGCATGCCATTTATGTTTTGGCTTCACTGTCATAATCACAGGGCATTTATCACCCATTTTTAAAGCAGCAATGATTCTGTGACTTGTCAATGATGAGAACTTTTATTCGTTGCGCTCATATTTAATCCAACAAGAACAATGAACCTTTCTTTGTCAGTTTCCCTCCAGACCATTTCTCACTCATGAATGCCATTGTTTTATCAGGCATTAATTTAATAAATAGGACCACCTCGTCAACATTGTAAACAGTAAAAGGGTCTGATTTTGTCCACAGCGATTTTTTTAATTTACAGAACAAAAAAGAATGGTAGTGCTTTGTAATCTCGAAAATTAAATATTTGTTAACTTTCTCATCACTCTATCCTATCTAAAAAGTTGTGTGTAATTGAAAGTTAACTTTAAAACTTTCCTTTAGCAGTATAATTTATTCATTCTAATTAAGTTATCCTTTAATTTGCTAATGCATTCTGATTGCTGTTTTAAAATTAATGTGAGTGACTACGTTAATGGAGTTAACATAAAAATCTTTATTTAGAATTTTGAGGTCCTGTGACTAATTAAAAGTTTTTAATAAAAATGCCATGAGAAACACGAAAACAATTGGAAACTTCCAAAAATTTGTGTTTGTATTACACTAATAATTCAAGTCTTAATCACAAAGTATTTTGTCTATGCTTACTTCAAATTAACATGAACGTTACGAAGAAAAGTTGGATGTTCTTCAAAAATGATTTAATGAGAAAACATTAATGTTGGACTAAATATCTTTGTCAAAAGAGTAAGATATTTTTCGGTCATTTACATTGTGTATACTTGAGTACAAGTAAGGTTTATGTTGTTTTAAAATGTATTGTTACAAAAAACCGCTTTTTAAGAAAGATGGAAAAGATTTAGTGTGTAAAAAACAGAAAATGCATAGCCTTTTTAAAAAGTCGCTGATATTTAGAACTCTGATAAATCAAAGACAAAAGTCTTTTTTATGTACTTTTTCAAATAATTTAATAAGTATAAAAAACAGGTAACAGGGAAACATTGCCTTAAAAACATTTTATATACATATCAGATATACATATCAGATTTCAATATAAGTCTGATTTAGTCTAAGGTTCAATGTTCCATAACACAACAAATAGAAAAAATGGAAAAAAAGATAAAGTTATTTATATTTTGAAAGCGTTTTTCTTTAACAATTCCTGACCCATGGCTGAGAAGGGTGGAAGATAAATGTATTACACAGTTTACAATAGAATTACACAGGAACTCTTATAATTTTACAAATTTCAAAATCATGATTTTTTTTTCTATGTATGCACCAACATATTTACATCTGATATTAAAACCAATTTTAGTTTCAACGTGGCTTTTATTTTGATCAAACATCAGTAGAGTGTAATTTTAAAATCGAATTTTAATTTTATTATAAAATAAAGATTTAAAAATGTATTTAATATTAGAAATAGAAATATGATAAAGCTTCGAAATACATATTCCAAGCTCTTTGGGGGAACTAGATAAAAATATCGACATTTTTCCTTGCCTTTTTCAAACATTGTCTGTATATTTGTAATGTTGAAGTAGATTTATTAATTATATATCTTTCAAAGTTAACTATGTTAGTCTTAACTGTCAATACCTGATTTTTAACATGCATATGTGTTGCATACAGAAAACAATTTAGCCCTTATTTATTCCCTTACTTATATCAAAAGTAATAAACCTATTCCAATACAGATTTTAATACACTGTAAAACAGTATCTCTAACACTGTAAAACAGTATAATAGTTTCTGGTGTAATTCAATGTTACACCAGAAATATATGTACAAATTCCCTCATTATATAATTAAAAATATATTCCATAAAATGGAGGTAGCAGCTGCAACCAATTTTATGGAGTTACGTTACATAAATGTTATTCGTTATATTTTTATGATATTTTTATCTGTAAAAGACGAGTTTGTTCTACTACCGAAGACTTAATAACGAAACTATCATAGACTGTTGTGTATATAAGTATGTTTACGAATATATAATCTGGTACATATATAAGACACAACGTTGCTGCTGTTCATCTACACCCAGTGTTCTACAATTTTTCCTCTTTCGTATTAGTGTTACATAAAACTTCTGTTTCAGATAGCTGTGAAAAAGATAAAATCCAATTTTTTAGGTACAATCGTACACTCTTAAAACGAAAGAGTGGATTTGGCTTCTCATGAATTAGCTGTAATTTATTGAATCGTGAATGAGTTGTTTTTTAAATGCTTTACTAATCTTGATTTAGGTTGCTTATTTAAATAGCTCATCTTGATTTAAATTACTATGCTATGATTGATATTATAAATAAGCTATGTAACGTTCATAATTTGTTTACAGAGACAGTCAAAAATATTTTGTTATGTTATGGTCTATGGGGAACGGTCATATTTATATAAATATGTTGCAGTTATATTTGGCGTCTGGTATGTGTGTTTGCCCTCATTTGACATCGAAAAATATTATTCAACCGAATGGTTTGAAATATAATATATTTAACTGTTGCACAATTTTGTCGAGATATTTAAATGATATAAATGTCAAATCAGAAAGAAATTTATATTTGTAAAAGTTTTCTCTTTTTTATTGAATTCTGTCATGCGTCTTTATTTCAATGATACCCTACGGCAGGTAATGATTCTAGATTTACCATGATGAATATGTCCTATATAAGATAGAGTCATATTATTTCAGTGTTACTGAATTTAATAAATATCATTGTAATAAATTTTGTATATATGCATTTTTGCACAACAGTCGTTTCATCAAAATCTAAAATTTATAAAGCTAGTTAAAGTACTCACTTCCTTTACCACGTTTGACATGCAATTTCCAACTTGTTTTAAATAAATCACAGAGTGATAAAGCACCATATGTAATTTAATATTTGAGAAAGAATATTTTTGAATTAATATAATAAAAATACTCTCATAAGCAAATTTTCATGGCTGTTTTATTTAAAATTTAGATGGAGTGGATTTTAAAACTTTCATATCAATTGGCAGAAAATACATATTACATATCAGTGTTTGATTTTTTGTCAGCAGCATGATTTACAATCAATCGCCGTTTAAATGTTTTACAAAACGTTATGTGTTCGAAGGAAAATTACTGTAGAGATGCTGCATCATATTGCACGCCTCTTTTTTAGTGAAAATGGAAAAAAATCTTTCATTTTATTATACGCATTAGTGACCGTAAAATAACTTTTCATTATCGTAATTCTTTCTTACTATTAAGCTATAAAACATGGCTACAATTTCCTGGCTACATTTATTTCCAACAATCGTACCACATATACATATATATACATTAATTAAAAGGTGACACACTTATTACTGTGAAATTACTTAAAATGTGAAAACTGAAACATTCTGTAATCACTCCTGTGTCTGTCTATCATGGCCATTTTACTTCTAAACTAAGAAATGTGGAAAGTGAAAATTGGATGATGTAAGTTAGGCCACATATAACAGTTTATAAAATTCTCAGAAATGCTTTTAGAGAAGATAAAGAGAGTCGAATTAAGTTACTTAAAATAAAATCTTTTATTTATACATAGCGGGAAAACTTTCGTAACGTCAATTTTTAAAATATGCTCTTTTTTAGTTATTGTATTTTCAGAGAAGTCGTCGAAACTGAATGCAGAAATACATCTCCCTCTGTCTATTTCTTAACTCATCTTGTGAAACTAATATTACGAAAAGAATAAACGATGTTGCAGTTAAGTTAAATCTTGAAGAAAAACTATATATATTTCTTATATAAAACTACTATAATCTTATATATAATCTTACATAAAACTATTATAATCTCTATTATAATCTTATATAAAACAATATATTTATCAGTTAATTTTTTAAAAAATTGCATTTTTCAGGTACAATTAAATTAATCAGGTACTATTGAAGAAGTTAGCGGATTTATATGGTCCTTCAGTAATAATTGCCAAATACATGGGCAGATATTTCATATAGAAGACATTAAAAAAAACAGGAAGAAACAAAAACACTCTAAATGATCTACGATTGCATAAAATGTAAAAAAAAAATATTGCATTTATTGTCACTGATATTTTAAAATATTTAAACTTTTAAGTATGTCGAGCAGTTAGTAAGTGTGGATATTCTTAAAATTTCAGTCGTAAAAACTGTATATGTGGAACTGCGCCGACCAGCAGCGATACCTACGAAGGTAGAACTTGAAATACGATAATATGGAAATGTTGCAGCTCGGTAGTTTTGTCTCGATTATTTTACAAGTTACCAGATATTCGCAATTTAACAATGTTGCAATGTTTCTTACTCCGCAGAACTTCGAGGAATGTTGCTTTACTTTGATATAGTGCCAGCACCGATAAAAATGCATGATATCGATCACGTTGTTAAAATATTTATCAAAAAGAATGCTAAACTTATTCATTTAAAATTAACGAAAATCTTATTTTTTCATTATTTACATATAAAAATAGTATTTGCAATTAAGAACGCGCTATAGAATATCTGGTCCGTTATTAAATTACATGCAGCAAGTACTTTCTGCGCGCTCGATCTACTTAAGATACCTTATACTCTTCTCATACTAGTGTACCTAAATCGATTCACGGAAGTACCTACCTTGACCTCTCCTTTATGCTACTTATATACACTAAGAACCTCAAATGTTTTCGCAAAAATTTTGCCAAGGGCAAACAAAAACCATACATCTCCAGGTCCACGTCAGCACTGACATTTTCTCTAAAACAGTCTATATGGATTTTCTTCTATCAACATGGTCCCCATCTCTTCATCTCCTTAAACTGTCACTTTTTCGGGATGTCTATTATTTTACTAGACATTGGGTGAAATTCTTTTGTTCAAAAATCCTGGCAAACAAATTCGGTTATAACCTGCAATGTATGCGGATTTTTAGACCAGATTCTTTTAATAAAACACACTGTTTAATCATATACATTGTGATAACACAGGAGAAATGTTAAAATCTAGAATTTTCTTTGAGAAACAATCATAAGAAAATAAAATAACGTTGCTATTTAGGTATCCGCCTCTCCAGTAAAGTTTTGTTTGTGTCTTGTGATAAGAAACTATTTATGACCTTGAGTTATGAATGATAAACTAAAAATAATATAACTGAAATTGTTAATATAATGTCTTTAGTTTTTAGTCAATTTCCATATGTAGTACAATTATTACATTGATTTTCTTTGAACTTTCATTTTAATACGAAGGTAATTTTTGTCAAATAAATGAAACTTTAAGAACTTATAACAGAATAGCGAAATAGAGTAACCAAGCAAATATATTTACAAATCCCTTAGAAAAAACTCCTTTGTGAAGAATGTAGTCCAAAATCAGCTGTTCTCTTCAGAGGCATTATTGATTCTTTGTTGAAGAAAACATAAAACCCACGATTTTTTAAAAAGAGAGTTAAGTAATTTGTACAGCCATTTAAAAAAAAGACAATACGTTGTTAACACTGCTGAAATCTCAAAATGTGTTACTGGTGCGCCAAAGATTATTTCTTATATGTACTAATTAATGGTATACTTATATTATACTCTTAATGTCGTCCACATACAAACATTGTGGCAAATTTTAAAAATTTCTGACAAAGTGCTCAGTTTTTACGTCATATTTAGATTTTTGACCACAGCTTACACGTACATTTAATCAAACGAAACATTAGTATGTACATATTTTATTAATTACTCAGATATACTACATATTTCAAATTCTAAAGGCAATTTCATTTTTCATTCTTTCAAAAAAGTTTGAAATGCTGGGAATTTTTAAGCATAAAAATTGCTTGGCGTAATAAACTTTAAATTTTGTTTTGTATATTTAAAAGGTGTAAAAATTGAGTTGTGTCAAAAATAAGAATTTTCATTACTTTTATTAGACATAGGACTTCAATACTGATTAAAAATAACCGATATGCTACTAGTGAATGTTATATCCACAAATTGAATCAATGAATGGTACAGAGAAATAATCTTTTTTTAAAGAAAAAATTTAAATTTACAATGTGACATTTTTCTTCACAGTATTTCAAAATACTCGCCTAGAGATAAGATATTTAGAATTAAGTACAGAAAAGATATATAAAGCTTAGTTTTATGTATAAAAAAATCTAATTTTGTTTCATAATTTTTTTCTATAATTAAAAAAATAGTCATGAAGCAATTTAAAATGATAAAGTAAAAAATCTGGTATTACAGAAAATTATGGTTAAAGATTGGTACTAAAAATCACAATGAAACGATAAAACATAAATTTATACAAAAATTATATATGTATATATATACGTAAAAATAATTTTTTTTCGCCATTTTCCCTCTTCGAGTCCTCTAAAGTTTTATAAGAACATAATTTCATTCTCAGTTTTTGTAACATATTAATATTTTTAACAGCAAAAGTTTCTTTTCTTTTTATTTTCTTTAATTCAGCATAATCTATTAATTATTTTCCTAACATGAACTAAAATGTATTACTTAAATGTCGATATCTTATTGCAATATCTTGAATTTATTCCTAAAATCCATTTTCGTTTTTAGAATAAAAAAACATTTATCAAAAACTTTAATTTAATTTTATTTATTTAATAATCGTCTGCTTGATGGTTTGACTCATGCGCACTTAGGGACTGATTAGTCTTTATTCTTGCGCGAGGTATGAAAGAATCCTTATATCTAGCCCCACTCCTGATACAATGGAATTGCTCGAATTAAATTACAAATACATTCGAATAAATCCTAGTGGTTTTTGAAGTCAATGCGTCAGAGAAGGCGGGGCCAATTAATCTGAGAAATTTGAGAGTGTCAGTTGGAGCTTACGGAGCGAGTAGAATTGATTGATCTTCCAAATGTGAAGCACGGAGGTTGCCTCTTCTAGTAATTTTTAGAACATTTTGTTGTAGCTGGTGGTATTTTCCCGAAAATGGCTCTGCACCGAACACCTTTTTGTTCTTTTGCTATTTTCCCCTACATTGGCTTAGAGAATCGAGAAGTCTAGTTGTGATGATGAAGCAACATTGAAATTTAACTATAATAACATGTGATATTCACTGATTCTTCGTAGAATTTTAATTATTTGCAGTGACAACACCAGTCATCGAGTTTCATGTGTTAACTTGCTTCGGCTGCAAATGTATTGAATGTCATGTGATGGATTATAACAGATCGACCGTCGACATTGTTCGCGCCATCATTTTCGCTTCGTCGGATCTTTTTGTGTTTGCGGGAGGACCCCTAAAATATCATCACATATATTTTTTATATATGAGTTAAAGAATTTTATTATTAGATGCTTTTCTTTCATGTTTTCTCCAAACAAATCCATATGATATGTATAGTCAACATAAAATATGCAACTTCTTACATAAAATAAATTATAATAATAATTTATTTGAAAATGCAACCATAAATCAAAATGTTTTATTTAACATATTTTCAGTTGTGATGATGATCTTCAAGCAACATTGAAATTGAACTATAATAACATGTGATATTCACTGATTCTTCGTAGAATTTTAATTATTTGCAGTGACAACTCCAGTCATTGAGTTTCATGTGTTAATTTGCTTCGGCTGCAAATGTATTGAATGTCATGTGATGGATTATAACAGATCGACCGTCGACATTGTTCGCGCCATCATTTTCGCTTCGTCGGATCTTTTTGTTTTTGCGGGAGCACCTTTAAAATACCATCACATATATTTCTTTAATATGAGTTAAAGAATTTTATTATTAGATGATTTTCTTTCATGTTTTCTCCAAACAAATCCATATGGTATGTATAGTCAACATAAAATATGTAACTTCTTACATAAAATAAATTATAATAATAATTTAATTTAAAATGCAACCATAAATCAAAATGTTTTATTTAATATATTTTCAGCCGTGATGATCCCTTAAAAATTAAAACAGTTTGCAACTTTTTGAGTATCATGCAAGTAATATATACTCAGTATATATTTCGAGGAGGATAATAGTATTTCATGAAAATCACTACATCGTCCGTATGTCTTGCATATTACTTTTGTCATCATAATAAAATTATTTTTGTACAATTTCATTTACCCGCTGATCAAAAAACTGTCACCTAACTATAAAATTATGTTATAATAATGTCTGATGGTAAATTTCATATTCACTTGATACAATACATGGCCAAAGATGACCGCCCATCTGCGATTTTAGACATTTTTCGTGGAGATTTTTTTCCTGAAACACCATAGGGGACCGATAACAAATATAACGAATATCTTTTGGATAACTCTGTCAAAACTAATGTAGCTAAAAGATGAGGGGTTGTATCCATTTATCCATCGATTAGTGCCAATATAGAAAATAGAATATGGCACGTACTACTATATTTGGATACAACCCTTCATATTTTTTTTTTCTCATTTTGGGAATAACTTATTTTAAGTTTATTCTATCGACGAACACTTTTACAATTTTCAAGCTATGTTTTTGAGACTTTCACAAAAATTGCTCCACACACTTAGCTAACATAATATGCAGATGAAATTTTGATAGCCTCTACGCATGCGCAACGAAAAATGTCTGAGTATTTCTGCTCATTTTTATACAGTTTTTATTATTTTTTTAATTCTGATTACAGGGTATTGTGTACAATGTTGTTTGTCATATTTTCAAAAAGGAAAATTATTTCATATTAAGAACTCTTGAAAATTATGAGCGAAAAAATTGGGACCGTTTTTATGAAAACCTTAATTTCGCTTTGAGTATAACATGGTATCCGCCTAAAAATGGACACAGTTTATTACATTTAGCCATTTAATCATAATCTACAGTTAGAACACTTTTGCTACATTAGTTTTGGCAGAGTTATCTAAAAGATAGTCGTTATTTTTCAATTTGTTGACTGCCCCTATGGAGTTTCGGGAAAAAAGCTTCACGTAAATGTATGACCTGTACTATTATGTTTACACACTTAAAGTTTCAGGATAATCCCCCATGTATGTTTTGAGATATTTAAAAAAATGTCTAAAATCGTAAGTAGACGGTCATTTTTGGTCCTGTAGTGTATTAAGTACATTACACGTTTATTATTCATCAGTTGATTTTTAATTGGGAGGTTTGTTCGTATTTTTATTATTATTTTGTTAATTCATTTGTTCTTTCGTTATTTAAAATAAAAATCATGTCGTTTTGTAAAATTTGGCGAAATTGATCGTTGGGATAATTAAGTGGCACCAATATATGTCTAAAAGTAAAGCGTATTTCCGTACAATGTGCGGAAATTTATTTTAGACATTTTTAAATAGAAAAAAAGTAGTACAAAACAAGATTATTGAATATATTATGTGAAATTTTATTATCTGTGTTCTTAATGTTTCTTTATGGTATATTTTCGTAAACTGAATTTTTATGATTCAAATAACTTGAAATGTAAAATATATCATTTATTTTGATGAAAGTAAACATAAATATCTATTGCTTTTTTTTCGTCGGGTATGATAAAGAAATGAAAAATTTTCTTAAGAATTAAATTACCGTTAAAATACCGAATATACTGCTTTCAATTATTGTCTATGTAATTCCATTATTATTTTTTTTTTTTTTAGCTAACATTGGCTAAGAATAATAAAATGAATTTCAATGGTAAATACGAAGTTATTTCTGTTTGTCATTTTTTGCGCGAATAAATCCAACTTCTTTATTTATTCAGAAATTCCGAATCAATATCGAGAAATTCCAAAAGAATAATTTTCATTTTATGTGCTTATAAATTGTTTTTTGTAATTTAATTTTTTTATTTAAGTTTTGCTATTAATAAAACTGTGCTTATAAATAAAGCTACAATTATTATAGAGAGTTTGCTTCATGTATTTGGAACTTCTGAATAATAAAAAATATAAACTTTTAGTCTTGTTCAGCTTTTAGAACCTAACTTTATCATATTCAATTCTAAATAATTCCTGCTTGTCATTTTCTGCGAGAATTATTATAATTTCAACGAATATCTGTTTATTCATTTGCATCTTTACAGGATATATTATTCCAATTTAAAATTTCTTTTTTATTTAAAATTTTTCTTATTCACCCTACAAGATTCCAAAAGAATACCTTTTATTTTATATGTTTGTATTTATTTGTGTTTTGCAACTTTAAATTATATTTAACTTTTCAGGATTAAAAATAATTGCAGATATACAAAACAAAAATTATTATACAGAATTTGTTACATGTATTTTGAACTTCTAGATAATAAAAAATATAAAAAAGTTTAGTCTTGTATGGCGTTTGTAACATATATTTATCATATTCAGTGAAAAAGTCGAAATTATTTCTTTTTGTCAGTTTCTATGACAATTATTTTAATTTCAGTGAATACCTGTTTACTCATTTACATCAGTCTAGCATATAGGGGGAACTGCGGCACATTGATACATGGGGCACATTTATACACCCCCTCTACTGCACATAGGGTCATTACATGAAGTTTCACAACAACTCCAAAAGGGGATGCTAGTGTACATAACTACATACAGAACGCCTTGGCATGATTCAGTAGTTTGGTGAAATAGGATGGTTGATTTATTGTTTTTATAGCTGTACAGTAAATTTGAGTTGTACAATTGAAATGGCATTATACAAATGTTTCAGTATTTTCAGCGGAAAAGAATACACTCTCTGGCAGGTAAAACTACTCTTTATCAGTTCTTCATTCTTTTTTGGTAGGTAAATTATGAATCATTGGATTTGAGACTCATTTTATTCAACATGGCTGTATGGGGCACATTGATACAGTCTATGTCGGGGTACATTAACACACTATCTATGTCGGGGCACATTAATACGACCTAAATCCTTTTTAGTTCACTTTTTCATAACCTTTTATTACTTTTTTTACCATACATTCCTTAATCCAAATATTTTTAGTCAAAAATTTCTAATATTTGTTTTTATTGAAGTAAATTGCTCTAATTTTTTATATTAGTGCATTTTATAGTATTTTTGCAAACAGAACACGCACGAATTTATACAAAATCTAGTGCTAGTCGAACTAATAAAAGAAAAGAACGGTAGCTTAGCAAATCTCTAATTTACATCGATTTTCGAGAGAAAAAATTACTTTTTAGATGAGAAATGTTAAGTAAGAGAAATAAGCTGTAGAACAGCAAAGGATAATTTTATTATAAACAGAATTTGTAATTAATTATCCTTTATTTTCTGTTTAGAAACCGATGTATAAACAGAAAACCTGGTAATATTTTCATCTTTCTAAGAAAGAAGATAATTCTGGGGTTGAAGTATCAGATAAGACAAAGTTACCACTGTCAACAACAGACAAGGAACAACCAGAACATCAAGTCATTATTCATTTAATTTTGATTGCTTTAATATTACTTACAAATAAATTCTGGCTGATTTGAATTTTTATTAATAAATATAGAATGGTTTGCTAACTAATTTTCTATGAAAAAAATGCATTGGTGTTAATTTATCTCCATTTTTCCCAAATGTTTCAAAATACCCCATGATTTGTATCAATCTGCCCAGGGATGGGGCACATTGATACAGATATCTTTTTTAAAATTTTTTTACATGCAAAAATACTATATAAAACAACGATTGTACATTTTTATAACACACTACACAATTTTTGCTGACACCACATAGAAAAATAACTTGAAATTTGTACTTTCTGGACACCAAAAAAATTCTTAGAAAAAAAACTGTATCAATGTGTCCCAGCTCTCAATAAGAGTTCACTATTAAAATTTCGTTTTTATTCAAAAATTTCGAATCCATACTGCAAAATTCTAAAAGAAAAAAAAAATATTTTATGTGTTTATCTTTAATTATGCTTTGTATACTTAATTTTATTTAACTTTTTCTGGCTAAAAAAAATGTTGAAAAATAAAGCAATAAGGGTTATGCAGAACTTGTTATATGCATTTTGAACTTCTGGTTAATAAAATATACATATAAGTTTAGTCTTCTTTATCTTTTACAACCTATTATAAGCTATTTCTGTTTCTCAATTTGTGCAAGAACTATTCTAATTTCAATAAATATCAGTTTACCCACTTTCATCAGTGTCTTGTATACTCGTCCATTAATTTTAATTCATTAATTAATTTATTTATTTGTAAGAAAAAAATTTCAAATTCACACTGTAAATTTCCGAAAGAGTAACTTTTATTTTAAGTGATACATTTTTACTTTTTATTTAAGTTTTTGTGATTAACATTTTGCTTATAAATACAGAAATAGTTGTCATACAGAATTTATATGGGCATTCTGAACTTCTGCATAATAAAAAAAAAAAATACAAAACAGTTTAGTCTTTAGCATTTAAACCCTATTTTTATCATATTCAATTATTATTTCTGTTTGTGATTTTATATGAGAATTATTGTAATTTCATTAAGCATATGTTTACTCATTTGTATCAGTATAGGTTATATGAATCCATTTTAAAAATTTCGTTTTTTATTCAGAAATTTCGAAACCACACAGCAAATTTCCGAAAGAATAACTTTTATTTTATTGTGTGTATATTTGTATTTTGTATTTTATCATATTAATTTTAATTTGACTTTTCGTAATTAAAGAACATGCCTACTAAATAAAGCAAAAATAACTATATAGAATTTGTAACATAATTTCTGAAACCTGGATGAGAAAACTCGGACACAAATGTCTTAAGATGCGTAAACATTCATTTATGCAAGTATCTACACTACTAAAATCCGACCGTGTGTATGTTGTATGTATGAGACGCTATCTCCACCGATCCCGGAAACGGAGAAATTTCGCGTTTGTTTTGAATTGAAGGAAAAAAAATCCCGGGATCCCGAGTTTTCCATTCACATCCTGAAATTCCAATTAATTGGAAAGTTGTTAATTAAAAACGTTAAAATTTTAATTACTTTGCCCTTGTATGTTTTCACAGCGTTCGCACAGGTTAAAAGAGATCCCTTCTGATGTCAACCGACAATGAATGACAAAAGGAGAATATTTTTTCTCTTTTTAAATTCCCATCGTGGGCGTTCTAACAGAGTCAAACAAAAAATAATGAGATTTTAAAATAGACTTCTCCTTTTCTTAGACTAACTGTCTATTTTTTTATTTATAATTTTTTTCATTTTTTCGAATTTTTACGAAACATCTATTTTCAGTAATTTTTTTCAATATTTTCGAGCAATGCATTTTTGAATTCCAATCCTGGGAGTTCCAAGAAAATCTGACAAAAAAAAAATGATGCCAGATTCTAAATTCTCATTCCTTTCTGAGAGTTACAATGTATTTTTTCGATTTTTTTAATTAAAAAAATTCTAAAGGTTATTGTTATACAGTTTCCACAATTAATTATTTTATATCTGCCAAAGTTATTGCACTATCGACTTGCTTAAAAAAATATGTGTCTCTACACATTGGCTAACTATTTGTAGAATATAAAAAAAATCGGTTGAGTGGTTGGTTCGGAAATGATTGATAAGCGATTAAAAATAAGCATTTTGTACCTCATCAACTGTTTCGTATTTTCACTCAAAAATTTCTTTAGTTCTTTATTCAAACATGGTTTAAGAGTATTCAAAAATTTGAAGAAAAAAAATGATTTAATACTTAAAAAAGAGTTGCCTTTTCTGAATTTAAATAATGTAAGAGGACTTTTGAGTTTTATTTCTGCTATTTATAAGAATATCTACTTGGTATTTCGAGAGCGAGAGAAAGGTAGATTTAATAACCATATTTTTATAGTTTAAAATATATACTGAAATGAAAAGATTTTACATTATTGAAATACTCGGGCATCGTGGGTTTACCCAGCTAGTACTTTTATTAAAGGACAAGAATAAATTAAAAAATTTAGATAAAAGATTGGTTGTTTGATTAATTGACATTATGTTCAAACTATATTAACTATATTAACTAACTTATTTAACTATTATAACTAAAATTCTTTATGTATGCAATGAAATATTTGTATCACAAAATTATTATAAAAAATTTAAATGGCTAAATATTTTTAAAGGGAAGATATTACTAAAAAAATAATCGACTGTATAACTGTAGAATATAATGTATATATATATAATTATATTTACTTGTTATGCTTACTATGATATTTACTTGTTATATTTACTTGTTATGATTTCTAACTCGATACTTGTTATTTAAAATTATTTCAATATCACAGATAATAAATAGGCACTTACATATAATATTACTTACTGTATTGTATTTTAAAAAGTTTTTCGTTTATATTGAAGAAAACATATTTAAAAGTGTGCCTTTGTAACGCTTACGCCACACAAGGATTTTTAGTTAATATCGTTTTTATCAAAATTTAGTTCTCAGTTCATCATATTATATAGCAATCAATAATAATAAGGCAAGATGATCTTACCTTTTATGCTTCTTGTTCTTCAGATGTTCGATCCGTCATGACCGCCATTTTCTGGAATCTTCGATTGAACTTCAGCCGTTTATAATTTATTAATTAATTAAAGTTGTCTAAAATTGTAAATACTTGATTAATTATTGTAGTTAATGAAACAATCGGCCTGAATCCATTTTAAACTAATAATTATTATTACATATTATGCGGTTACATTACTGCTTTTAAGCAGCGAACATTAAAACGACGTTTGCATAATCAGTCACAGAGAACACAACAAACAATGAAAATTAAACAGTCAAAAAAAAGTTCTTTGCTTTGTTTTTCATTTCTTTCGTTTTTCGTCACGTGACCATACTGCAGTAGAAAAGTTAATCGTCCTTGAATGAATCAGTATCAGTTTATTCCGTTGTTCAGTATATTCCAAAATAGGGGGAAAAATTACTTTCCTTTTTTATGATATGCAAAAAATGAAATCATTATATTGTAAATAAATCTAACTCAATTTAAAGATGATTGTTTCTTAAGCTGAAATAGTGATTAGTTTATCTCAACATATATTTCATCGAGATTTGTCTTATAATAATTCACTAATTCTATAAATTCAGATCTTCCAGCAAGCCTTCACATTTTTAATTTTCCAAGTGCTTCAATGTTTACCTTTTTTGAATCAGTGAAATCATATGAAACAATTTATTAGGCCTCCTAACTTCATCCTAGCTTCATAAAAAAATTAAGACGATTTTCAACTTGTTCAGATAAATTATTTCACTTTTAATTTTTAAATTAAACAAAAATTTTATGCATCCATAAAAATTTTCAGCCTTTTGAATGTACATGCTTACTTTAATTCTATAATCATGAAGGCATGCAAGGAAAATAACTTGCAGCGATTTTTTTAAATACACTACAATACTTCAAATAAAATAAAATTTCTGTGCAATACTGAGACGCAGTCAAAGTGCGTAGTCGGAATATGGAATGCATAGTTTTTATTAATTTATTTATAGTGACACGCATACAAAAAATCATTTAAAGTATTGTGTAATGTTTGTGTCATGCACTGGTATTTATAAAGTTATTCGAGAAGATTCAAGTCCGAGAGTTCAAGAAATAATGAACTGGCGATATTGTAGCTTCCACATAAATATTTAAATCTAAAAATGCAAAAAATAAAATTGAAATTCACATTTATACCAGAATTTCTAAAAGCAGCCCGGAGTTTTTCTTGTTTTGCTTTTATATTTTAAAAAGGCTGAATTTCATTTATTTAAAATTCTTAAATATTTAAATATAAAAAATACATCAAAGCAAATATACATATTCACGTTTATACCTTGATTCATACAAGGAGTTCAGAATATTTATTGTTTTGTCTTTATATTAAAAACGGATTAGATGTCACATGTTTCATATTTTGCTATTCTTGATAATTTAAAATAAGTCTTCAGAATAAAAAAATGAGGAATTAAATTTTGAGTTACATAATATTAGAATAATAATAATATATTTGGGTGGAATTTTAAATAAAACAATCTACGTCGGCGAAATTCAATCATTGATCTATCTTTATTGCAAACTGTCGAAAAAAATCTAAAAAGAAAATTCAAAAATATTTATTAATTTCTCACTAAATGGCTTGCAATTTACGCATTGATGTATAGCTGTTACAGGCTTTTTCATCAGTTCATTGTTTTTCATTCACTACTTTATTAGGAAAGAAAATGATACAGATGGTTGTAAAGAAGTATTGCATTTTTTCCTACAGGAAAAGACCAGCTCTAAATTCTAAATTTCTTTCAAAGTAATATATTATGCACTTTATTTAAACTCTCTAGATTGATGAGATGCTACAAACTATTCACGTTTTGAGTAAAATAAAAAAAATATTTTTACTCCAAAAAATATTTAAAAAGTTCAAAAGAAAAGTATTTAAAAATACACCAAACAATTTACTAAACTTCTTTACACATAATATATATATATATTTTTTTTATTTTAATTATTTATTTATTTATTTATTTTTTAAAACAGAAAAAAAGTTTTATAAGTTTTATATTTCTTTTCTATTCCTCAATGAAATTTTGTTAGATATAAGAAATAAAGAGCCTAAATCCTACCGCATTGATATGGATGCCATGAGTTTTATTAGATGCCCGGAGATAAACTGAATTAATTTTTCAACCAGCAGTAATATATATGCAGGATATCCCAAAATGGTTGTTTTTGAGCTTTGGATTAAGTTGAATGACACCCAAAATGTGTTATTTCATGTAACCTTATTTTGAATTAGGTGACCACGATAATAACTGAAATTCCGTATTATGTTCCTCAAACCAATCTAGCACAATTCGAGTCATGTGACATGCAGCGTTATTTGCACGAAGGCTTCATTTTCACTTTGGGAGGCAGATACCATGTACTGGCTAAAATGATCTACAATGGTGTTCAGATGGACGGTGACGACCATGGTTTGTTGTACAATAACCACAAGTCGTAGGAACGACCATTAGAATTATTTTCCACAAAGATTACATTGTATCATCTGTGTTGTATAATTCGGAGTAACAGTTCGCACAGAAGAAGGCTTAACGAAACGCGGCAAACGACGTATTGGGGGATGAATCGTGTCTAAAATATCAAAACAAAGTACTTTCGAACATTTGAAGCGTTCATCATATGAGTTGAAATAGTTGAAATCATGCGAATGCCTTCATAAATCAATTCACATAGATACACTATATATTTTTAAATTAATAATAATTAAACTGCGATTTAGTAACTGAAGAGTTAATTCCAAAGAGATACAACAGGTAAATCAACTAATCTAAGTAAAACTGTTGTATGTCGTGTATTACATTGAATATATGTATTAAAACTTTGATAACATGTCCTATTAGGTGCGTTTGTAATTATGTAAATACGCACCTAAAGAAGCACCTATAATCGCGGTTAATCCGTCCGTCTGTCCTCATTAAACAACGCTAAAACTACCCAACCTAATAGTTTGAAATTTAAAATATATTTATTACATAATTTTGTCAATCCATTTCAAATTTAATGACAATTGCATGTGTAGTTCAATTACCAGAATAATCAAAACTATTCCGTTACATTACGGTGTATGGAAAAAAATAGTTTTAAGTGCATTTTAATGATATTACACTCTTTCGAACATAATGCAATTCACATCCATGCATGAAATGTTTTCTAAAATACACATTCTGTTCAATCTGTGGTGCAAAGAACATTTTTTATTAATACACAAGGGCACACAAAGGTATTTTATTACATAATGGAATAGGGGGATATATTGTTTGGGGTGAGTTTTAAATTATATTAAACCATCTTACATTTTATAAAATAGATATAAATTGCTAATATTTACTACAAGTTAATTCCTATATGATTAAAAACATTTAGTATTTACAGGTACACACAAAAGATTTCGGATTCTGTATTTTATTCGAAGTACTGTATACTTGAAGAACTTCGCTACATTACGAACACGCACATCATTTGCTACACAAGACGTGCGATTTCTGACTTATTAGATTCAAATACCAACTCAACAAATTCTTCATTGATAAGTTTACGCAAGTAACTTCTGTTTTTAATCTGAGATTTACATTAGTACAGTGCATGCAAAATAAGTTTATGTATCCTATAGTATACAGCTTAGATAAATGTAAAGCAAGGCGACATAAATTATACAGTGTACCCGTAAAAGTCAGTTGTTATTACAATAATTTCTAAACGGTAAAAGCTATTGTAGTAAAAATTGGGAATAGGTATAATAAAGTAACTGTGCACTTTTAAATGAAACCACCAACAGTTGCACCTGGTGGCAAATTGCGGAGTTAGTATTGCTATCTCGAAAGTTCAAAGATATAGGGGGAAAGGGATTTACGAAATTGTATAATATCATTGATTTAGTAGAAAAAGATACTGTGTGCACAGAAACGGGAAGAATAAGACGATTAAAACGCACATATGTTTTATCGTGATTTCCTATTAATGACACAAGAAAGCGTTCTTAGTAAAAATATCATTTGTAACAATATATACGGCAAAAAATAATGGCTTGCTTTACAGTATAATACTGTAAAAAGTAATTGTTTATTTTACAACATAACACTAAAAGCTGGGGTGTCAGTTTAAAACTGTAAAGTTTACGGTAATAAACATTAAAATTAGTAAATTAAATATCATTACGTAGTAATATACTGTTGAATTCATGTACACTATGTATTGTATATTACTGCTTATTTTAAAGATATAAACCAGTGACTCAGCTGCCAGTATTACTGTAAAATCAAAAAGAAATTTTAGAGTGTAGCTTTAATTGACAAGTTTAAATTTCTCCCCGTAAACTGCAATGCACATTCGGATGCACATTTGTCCGAATTCTGTTCAAATTTTGTGACGCCATAACAAAAATGACATTCCTCCCCCCCAAATAATGCGAATTTTAACCGTTCTTTTATTTGCATTAATTTCCACAACGAATTTTCCTGTTCTACATGGATATGATCAACAGTTTTCTAAATTACCTTTTTCCCAATCAATTTCCGTCTTTAAAATAGAAATGATAACAACGCAGCCTTCCACCAGGCGTCGGCGGCGTTGGTTGTTTCATTTAGTGACGCATGCAACTTTTCTTGATATATGTCTAAGCTTTAGATCAGGAATGACTAGATAAAGGATTTTTTTCACTCAAAAAAATAAAAGTGTAAATATACACACAAAAATGTGTGAAACAATGATACAAAAACGATTTGTTTATATGTGTAAACTTGTGTGTAAATTGCCAAAATACACACCTAATATGTCAATTTCAAAATACACATTTCAGTGTGTAATTTGATGATAACAATAAGTGTGAAAAGTTATAATGATCACTCAAGAAATACCCACATTAATGTGTAAAGTGGGCAAGAATACACATATATCTGTGTAATATTCTCATTCATTTATCTGTATAATCTTCTGTGATTACACGGATAAATGTGTATTATGCAAAAAACACACATTATTGTGTTATTGTAATTGACATAGTTCAATGCGTAAGATGTAAAATACGCATATTCGATGGAGGTTCAATAACTATTCTGTCTAGTGTATGTAAAATATCTGTACTGCAATGGATTGATGTATAATATCGAAGTCTAATGTTTTAGTTGATTTTATGGTTAGTTTCAGAACCGTAGCTGCAATATTTATATAGTCCTGAATGTAGGAGTGAAATGGGGGCGGGGTGTAGTTGAAAGCCTGATTTTTTGCTTATGAGGCTAGATTTGTGACAGTGGATGAGATAAAAGAACTGTTGTTTGGATTCGGGATCATAATGATGTACCCACTTCTCATTCACTGTCACAAGTGTAGCCTCATAAGCAGCAAACCAGATTATCACACTCATCCCCGCCCTTAAAACACCCCCCCCCAAATAGGTTTTTAGAACTTCACCCCTCTCTCTAAAACTATGTTACTATAACAGCTACGGTTCTAAAATTCAGCATATTAGCAATTTAAGACAATAGATTTCGATATTTCTCATCAATCATCGTAGTACAAATATTACTTCTCTGTTAATGGGGAAGTATGGGGCATATTTTGAAATTTACAATTTCTTTAATTATAAAATTGATTCTTCAAATTATGTTTTTATATTGTTCAAGGGCATTAGAAAGTGTTTCATTTTGTTTTCTATAAATCAAAATTTTTGTTTTTGTGTCAAATAAAGTTGATTTTATTTTAGCATTTTTTGTAAAAAATATCCCATTCCTATCCACTCTCCTCTAAATAAGCACATACAAACTACTGTTTTATTTTCTATATTCTTCCTTGCTTTTTAATTTTATATTTTCTCCTCATTTCGATATTATTCAGTACATGCAAGTAAAAATTAAGATAAAGAAAAAGGAAATAATTAATTTATGATACACTGACTAAACAGATGAAATAATGATAGTTGGTAAACTTGCATTCTCCACAATTTTTATTTTCAGAGTTCAGACTCAATTTTTCGTTTTTTTTTTATCTTTCAGACTCAAAATACAAAGTCAATTATACACAAGTTACTGTGTTACTTACAGTTTTAAAACTAAAATTTAAAATACTATAAAAAAAATGTAGAAAAAGGTATGTAATCTTCATTTCACACACACATACACATATTACCTGCAAAAATATTAGCTCATTTGTTTATATAAACATAAATCACCTATATTATATGTTGAATTGTTTTCTTTTTATAAATATTCATCATTGCAAAGACCTTACCTTAAAAAAATTATCAGGACAATCAAAAAGGCTGTGGTATCATTAAAATAACATCTTTTGCATTTAAGATTATATTTAGAAATTTGTGTCTTTAATATATATACACATATATATATATATATCTATTAATTATTATTATTAATGAAAAGACTCGTATTTTCATAAATGAAAATTTCAGATATTCTAATTAAAATTTTAGATATCAAACTAATTAGTATTTTTATTTATCAGTTATAGTAAAAAATAAAAATAAGAAATACTGTGATTATATACAAATATCAATTGACTCTTATAAATTTTCGAAATTAATTCTCGTAGAATTTATTTGACAATTACATTTGTGTCTTAAGTGAATAACATTCACCCGGCGGGGGATATTTATATAGGGGGGGAGTATAAAGTTCGATTTTGAGTATCCATTATGACACAATTGTTATATTTTTTTTATGTACAATCATATGTTTTAGGTCATATAAATACTGTAATAATATGCAAAATTGCAATGGAAAAATGTTTATTTGAAGAAAAAGTCATTACTTTAACATAATTTTTCTTCACAATTTTTGGTCTAAGGTTATTTTAAATTAACGTGTTTATGGCCATTTGCAATTTACTTCTGTGTATTTTTATTATATCTATAATTAAAAAGAAAAAATTATGTGTTCTTTGCTATGATTATTTTAGTGGATCTTAGTTTTTCTGATGTAATATTTTCAAAATAAAACACAGCTGAAAATTAAACGTAATTAGGATAAATAAATATTTCAAATTTCTCGAAATTTGAAAATGTAACGTAGAAACACAAAAACAACGCTATAGTTTTAATCGATGATAAACTTTGTTAACATTATAAGTAAAAAATAAATTAACATTAAAATTTAAATAAAGTTAACATTATAATTAAAAAACATAATAATAATAAATCTTACAACGAGATTTCAATAAATAAAAAAAATTCAGATGAACTTATAAATATTAAACTTATAAATATTAAACTTGAACTTATAAATATTTATCTTATAAATCAAAAAATATAATTTATAGATATGCTATACATTCGTATAATAGCTTATAAATGAACTATAATACCTTTCACACAACCGAACCAAAATTTAACACCGCAACCGTCCCCCCTTAAAAAAAATATGTTAACGTTTATTTTGCTACTGTTAAAATACATTCATAAATTCTTTTTAAGATGAAAATTTTTCAAGAAATAAATAGCCTTCGATACAACAGTTGTTATTTTAAGATACATTTATCAGGAGTTAGGTAATGTTGACATTACTTAAGGCAAGATAATTATTCGTGTAAAAACCTCTTATATGTAAAAAAACAATCCAACATGTCATTTATACATAAATACAAACAAATCAGATAAAAAGAATTGGAGGTAATACGAACTTATGAGATTACATATCTTATATTTTATAGGAGAATAACTTCTATATTTTTGTCAAAGCGAGCGCTTGCACTCAGCTTGCCTCTTTGGCCACCATATTGTATATGATTTGCGAGAAGTTTCGATTTCTATCCCGGCGTGATTAAGGTCAAGTTACTTGACCCACCATTAGTTTTCAACTTAAACCTGATGAAGCCAAGTCGATGATGATTAGGATTTTATTTTTCGATGCTAGATTCGCGTCTAACTCGGAGTCGACGTAGTTCGTCAATAGGATCTTAAATTGTATTGCAAACTGAAGTTAAACTAAAAATACAAGTTAAACTTTGAAATGGGTAAAAGGTTACAAGCTATAAGACGGCTAAAATAATTTAGGGTTAAGTCAAGCACACTTATATTCCATGTGAAAATTATAAAAATAACTCAGGATACGAATTTAGAATTATCTTAATTGCGTGAATTTTATTTTATGCTACATATTGAATGAATTCTAAAAAGTTTTTGATTCTACTAAAGGTTAAACTATTGTCCTTTCAATTAAGTGGGAGGGGGGGGGCGGCAGAAAAATTACCAACAGTACAAAAATATAATTTAAATTTATGAATAAGCATAAAGAGAGATTGCATCTTTATTATAATAACTCTTTATGAAATCTTAATAATTTCACTTTAAGAATGAAATCTAACACTATTACTGAAAATTGTGAAAAAAGCTGTCTTCGAGACGGCCGAAAGAAATTACGATTTAATCAAAAACTAGAATTATAAAATCAAGAATTCTTATAATTGATGTGCAAATTTCAAAAGGTAATTCGGAAAACGAAATTAAAATTAACTAATAATTTAATGAATAAAATTTTACGTTACATGTAACAAAATATTGTTACATGTGTCGAGATTAATTTTTTTTAACTTGTTTTAAATGTTCACTTGCTGCTGAAACGGGGAGGGTGAGAGAGGGTGTCAGCGTATCTCATAAAAATAAATATATTAGTTTATTATTTAAAAATGCTGTTACAGAAATGGAATGACATCATGTTATTTATGGAATGGGATTACTGAAATAAAAAAGTGTAGCTCTGAATAATATGTAAGCCTCCCATCCCTTTCGTAACTTCATCTTTAAAATTCACACATTTAAATTTTATGTAACACACTAATTAGTGTAATTTCAGGTGTTATCTAGATTTACACATTTTTCTGAGTTTATGAACTGATAACAACTTACAAAGTTAATGCCATAAACTAAACACACATTAAAATAGGTATTTTTGTAGGAAAAGTGTATTTTTTATGACAAGTGGGTGATTTTAGAAATTTACACACTTACCTATGTATATATCATTATGTATAAATTACAATAACATACCATTTTGTGTGAATACAGGTATTTTCCATAATTTACACATTTATTTGTGTTTTTCAAGTGATAACAAAATACATATTTAGTTTCATAAGCTAAAATACACATAAAAACTGGTAAAACTTTTCAAAAAGTGGGTATTTTTCATGTCAGGTGCGTAATTTTAGGAATTTACACACATATGTTTGCAAATTTGTCTAATTTACACATTTATTTTTTACAGTAGTGTTCTCTTCGGGGATTCTTGAAGAATGGAACTCCGAGATTTCATCGACAAAATGATATCTTTTTTTAGCTGTGATATCTTCATAGCAATTTTCTTCTGTCATTCTCATTATAAACGAAACGTAAAGCAGTCGAAATAGGTCTTTGGTGGTTGGTGGGATCGGCGCGGCGGGAGAAACCGGTTTGGTGCTCATTCTCCCCACCATTACGTGATGGCCCAAAATCGGATCAGAAGATGAAGAAGTTTGGGGGAGGGTGAGGGAACAAGAAAAAAAAACATAAAGTTATTAATATAATACCTATAAAATCAGTTTAAAATCACTATTACTTCTCGGAAAGGCTAAAAAAATTGTGAAAAAAGATTATTGATATCATTAAAAATGGTCTCAAGAGGCGCAAAAATGGGCAATTAAGGGTGTTCTGAATCAAAAAGCGTAGCTTTGTGATGTAAGTTTTAATTTATTTTTAATTGAAAATTGCATAAAACTAGCTGGTTTTGTTATTCAAAAACTTTCTAATTGCACTCAATTTTCTATTTTCTTTGCAAATGCAATAGATCTTTCATTACAAGCCTTGAAAATTGACGTTTTTGAACACATTTCCCGACGAAAGCAGAAAAACCGGTCGAAAAGCAGGAGAAAAACGGATTATCACATGATCGAAATAGCTTAGAACTGGAAAGGTAATTTGATATCATAAAATGGAAAACTAAGTTCGACTCAAAATCGCTTCCATAGTCACGCCTTCCAATTTTATATCTTTCTGTTAAAAAATGAATTCGTAAATGTTTAAAAACATATTGCTCTTGTTGAGAGGAACAGTTGAGAACAAATAGGAATTTTTTCTTAGAAAGATTGATTAACAAATGTATCAGCAAAATTAAATATAAAAAGAGTATTTTCTAAGACCTACATTTAATACATTGCAAAAACTTTGGGAAACACATACTAATCAAAATATTATTAAATCAATACCTTTTGTCAATGCTCACAGACAACATAGAGCATATCAGATCTTTAGCAACGCGAAAGCTAATTTGTGCTAGAAATAAAAAGAGAAAATCACCAGAAGTGAGATTTTCAAAGTACCCCAAATAAACTTGAAAGCGAAAGATTATTTTGAACTTATTGACTGGAACGAGTTGGACGTTTTGAACGTTAAAAAACATATTTTAATCTCTCCTTAAAATTATTTTTCATTATAATCTGTATCGTAAAAAAAAAATAATATTTATAAAAAATACTTCATAAGTTAATTCAATATATTTTTTAGTTATATATTCATTTAAAAAAATAGTTTTTTATTTTGTTTAAAAAACAAATTATTAAAAAGTGTTTAAAATTATTTTACAAGTTATAACAAAATATAAGAATTCTACCCAGCTTTTTAGCCTTAAAATTTAAATGAAAGATTCTGCCCCCCCCCCCTTTAAAAAATTATAAAACGAAAAAAAATATATTCATATATATTCACTAAAAATATATTCTACAGTAAGTCATCAGGTGACATAAAATATTTCTTTAATAAAAAGTGATTAATTAAAAACTTATTTTCTTCTAATTCTTCGTTTTTTTTTTTTTTTTTTTGGTTACAAATATATATTTTTTAATTTAACACGTTAAATTACATTATATTTTCTAAAACGAAAATTGTATCAACGAAAAAATTTCTAAATTCACCGATTTTATTAGATACTAAAGTATTCTTAAATTTAAAGAAATATTCAGAAATATCCTCCATTATAAAGATTATCTACCTAAAGAAAAAAATATTGATATAAATTAATATTTTTATTTTATTTTTAAATTAAAAATATTGATAAATAACAAATGACATAAAATGCATTCTTAATTTAATTAAAATTTCTAAATTACCAACTTACTATTTATGAAAATAAGATTTTCCATGTTAAAAATATCTGATTTATAAATTAACGCAATGCATGTAGTTACATTATTAATCCTAATAAAAAAAATATTAACTAATACAAAACCTCTTAAAATACCTTATTTTATTCAGTACACAATTCTTAAATTTGTAAGAAAAATAATTTCGTTTGCTTTAATTAATTCGATATGATAATTATTTCATTCATTTTAATGTTAAGTTCATACTAAGTTTAGTTTATTTCAAAATAAGAGAATTAGAAAATAAATAAATTAATAATAAATAAATGAATAACACTACATTAATTAACAAATAAATAGTAATATAAAAACAGATCGAAATTCAAACTATTTACCTTCAACGACAAACGCATCCTTTAACGAAATGTTTTCCTCTTATTACCTCATAAAATCACTTTCAACGAGGCTGAGTGGTCAATTTGTTAAAGCACTCACATTCTCTCCTTTGCAAATTGAGGTCGTCTCTAATGTCATCCTATGCTGAAGAACATTTTTGGGAGTTTTTTAAACAAACATAGTTCCAAGATGAATCATAGATGGCGCCAGCAACACTGTTTTTTTTTTCAAATTATGCTGGGAATGCTATAGCGAACCAGCTGTGTGCCTAACAATCGAGCGGCACTTGCCCGGCGTTTCGAAAAAGATACGGAACCGATACGGCATGACGGTATCGTGCCGATATCGTCGGTAAAGGCAAAGTGGCTATGGGCCGATTGTTTACCGATAGCTCTGTGTTTGCTGGGGTAGCTTACAAAGGCAAATAAAGCAGCATCATGCATTAAATGTTTAAAACATTAAAAGGTATATTATATGCATTTTCAAAATGCTTACTTATAAACTGATAATTCATTAGACAATTTTCTCCAAATTTGTAATATGATTAAATAAATCCTTTTTCTCTCAATATTATGTCAAGCAAATTATTCCGCGCATACATAATTTTGAAGAATATATACCAGTAATTTATAAAACTTAACACACATACAGGTAAATAAAAAATATTAAAAAATATTGTTATTTTACAAATTCATTAGTTGCAGTGGATATTTCGATTGTCTGAAGCTACATAAATATATTCAATGTAGTTTGTAAATTATTTTTATTTAATGAAAAAAATTGTTTTAAAACTGAGTATTCTTCATATCAACGAAGAAGAATATATGAAAACTTTTAAAGCATTATCAGAAGTTTAAAAAAAGTTTACAGTTACTGAAGTGTTTTATCGGTTTTATGTTCTTTTAAGGGAAAAAAAATTAAAAATTCAATAAAAGCTCCAAAATGGTATTCGAACTTTTCTCCTCTGAGATTTCTCTTTTTTTTTCTCTAATGCTTTAGGGGATATTCCGAATCTGTTTCTTTGTAACTTTATTTACTGAAAACTTTTAAAAAATTTATTTTCTATTTTTAGAATTATTGATATATTTATCTTGGGGGGGGGGGGGTAATAAAAACATGTAAGAATTTTTTAAGATTTATTAACGAACTCCCATGTAAAAATTCTCCAAATGGATAGGTAAGGTAAAACATTGATATATTATAAGTTTTTTGTTTATTTAAAAAAAAGTTTTTTGATGTATGTGTCTTTCTTATGTATTTCAAAATATTCGTTTATTAATGTTCTTTTAACGTGGTACGAAAGAATAAATAAGACAATAGTATTGAATTTCGTAAAATATGTATTTCAGCTACATAACAAAAAAATTAAACAAATTGTTCCATAAATTTAAATTTTCAAAAATATATGTGTGTGGTATTGCTATGTGTATCAGTAACACTATACCTTATTCCTATCTTTAATCTATTGTGTAACTTGTGTTGCGTATTTCAAAAGTATTTCACTATTACCATTTGGAGATTGAGGATATTATGTACATAATCTGTCGATACAGCAATTTTTTTATAAACAAAAGCTAAGACATAAAAAACATGTAATTTGATAATTTTATAAAAATAATTTTATGAAATAATTTAATAAAAGAGTTTTCAGTGAATTTTAAGATGGTTTTTTAATCGATTTTAAATATTTTTTTCAGGTATACACTTAAAACATTTGAATTAGTAATTTTTTACATGCATAGTATTTCTGTCATGCGTTCTACTTACGCATAATCGAGTTAAATTAAGTCATGCAACTATTTGCAAAAACATTTGTATTGTTGACTGGTTAGTGTGTGAATGTATTTCTTTTACTGTGTATTGTGGTAATAGAGGCTTATTTACTGTAAAAAAATGTTAGGCTCATCAATTTTTAAAAATGTCAAACTGTATAAAAAAAATACTGTTAGCTGTTATCGAATAAAATCTTTAAAATCATAATGTTAAAACATTAGTTCGATATTTTTTTACCTCATAAATAATATTTTATAACAAAAAAATGTAGCTTAGGTCACAAACACTACACTCAATAAAAAATAAATATTAACATATTAAATAACAATATTTCGTAAAATTTTGTGAAATGTACAATTGCAAAATTTCAAGAGTTCAATATAAACAAGGCAAGGGTTATACATTGGAAAGCACCAGCACAGACAATAATCTCTTCGAGATCATGGATGAAAATCTTGGATTAATTAAATCTGAATTCCAAACTAAAACAAAATAAGTCTGCTAAGTCATATCTCGGTATAAAACACTTAAAAATCCGATTTAACGGTTGACTCAAAGATTTACCATTGCGATTTCCTGCACTCAAAGTATGAGAATTGGAGTATTGGGAGCAGGAAAACATAACAGTTAACCTATGACTCAACCGCTAAAATAGGGCGCTAAATTACGAGTTTTTCATAAAGTTATGACTTGGTGAGACCAATTGCTCTTTAATATGCAGATCCAGATTTAACTAATCTTAGATTTTCGCCCATGAACTCGATAAGGTGATTGTCTGTGCTGCCTCTACTCGATCTATTGATGATATTCATTTGAGCTGAAAATTTGCTAATGTCATTTCTTAGTAATTGACAACTTTTAGGGGATTAAGCCAGAAGATAATGTTAAAAACTATACGCTTGCAGTTCATCACCATTCTACAGCTATAACCATTTAAATCTAACGATTGCCATAAAATTTGGGAGAGCAGTTTTTGAGAACATCCTATATATCTTATTTGTACAGAAATTGTAGCGGAAGACGATGAGAAAATAAAATAAAGGATATAAAACATTTGAAAACGTAGAAATGAAAAATAAAAATTTGTCAAATTAAAGACATTGTAAAGCATGAAGGGTTGGGGGAGTATCCCTGAAGCAATCGGATGACCTTTGTGACTTCGAGAATTTTTGTGGGAGTGGCCGATAAGCAGGTGCTGATGGCCATGGAATCTTTACTTTTATGTATTTTTATATAACAGTATTACATACGAGCAACATACACAACATATACTGTAATATAACGCGCCTAAGGAAGGAAAGTATAGCGTAAAAAGTACAGATTTTGGAACAGAAATCTGGTTATGTAACACTTTTCATTGGCAAATACACATATCCGTTCTTGAAACACAGTATATAATTTGTAGTATGTCTTACATATTCTTGTGTGATTTCAAAAATTTTTTCAATTAAAAATTTAGTAGGTATGACTTACGTCACTTTGTCTCGCGATTAATGAATGTGCATTTTATTGCTTATCATTTCTTACATTTCAGGATGGTTGGGAGCTTTCAAATATTCCATTCTCTTCATTAAAAACATATATTGCATCAAAAACGATATCATTTTCATATAAATTATGGTCGTTTTTCTCGCAGTAAATTAAAGAATGAACTTGAGAAAAAAATGGATTTAGCAGTGCGCATAGCCATGACGATAACAGACGTTAATATAAAAATAGAAATGGTTATATTTTTGGCTTTGAAAATAAGAATGACGACCGGGGTAGTTGTAAAACGTTTTTCCTGTCAGTCTTCTCTAAAGAATTCGATTTGTAGGGTTCTTTGTAATCATGAACGTAAAGGAAATTTTTACGGAGTGTAAACTTAAGATGGAGGATTCAGGGGTCGAAGCGTCCCTAAAATTTTCACACTTTGCTACCAGTAATTTTAAATCAAAAATCTTATTGAGAGATTTCTTTAACATCTACAATAGAATTCTATAATAAATATTTTCATTTTAACATTATAGTGAGAAATTGCGAAAATTTTAGGGACGATGCGACCCCTGAGGATTATATAAAGCAATGTCTTGTTATAAATAATTTAAGAGTCTGTACAATTCATTATCAAAGCGTGTATTTCTCTTTTATGGAGTTGAAAGCTTTGTAAATACTGTGAGATATAAAGTGTGTCTTTTTTAATTTAAACGTAATATTTTTGATTCAGTTAACCCATTTTTTCTTAAAACTCAGTACAACGTCATTACAGAATACGGAGATCGATAATAATATATGATTTATTTAACAGTAGGATTTATTTCCGTTATAACTCTGCAGCGTATTTCTAAGACTGGATGTTTAGCATTTACTTGTATAATAGGTCAAAATGTTATTAAAGAAAATGAGATCTATTTAGATTTTTCTAAAATAATTGATTCATAAATATAAAAGTTGTTCTTGATAACAGAAGACTTGTTTTCTTTATCTACCTATTCCTTTTGTGGTGGTCTTATCTAATGTGATCGATGATAGGCAGAAAAACACATTTTTAATTTTTCATCTGTTTTAAAGAGTTGCTTTGTGAAACAACTGGTTTAACTAATTTTGAATTCCATGAGAATAAAAAAAGAGATACTGTATAGATATACTGGCTTCCCAAAATTTACCTGCATGATCATGTTGGTGATAATCATTAAGCAGGCATGAAATATGAAGACTTCGGAAAACAATAACTTTTACCAAACTGTGTTGCCTCGCTTTTATGATTAGATCATTTATTTTATTAGAAGCAAACAGACACTGTTTAACAGCGATTCACAGATAAGTTTACGATCACTAATATAATTTTGTACGTGTTTATCTAGATGATAATATAAAAACTTAGTGATTTTTAGAGCAAATCATGGTGTTGCTTTGTTTTTAGATCACAGGATTCTGCTTACAAGCTTTTAGAGAAACTTGATAGCTAATGTGTCCGCAGTTTCTTTTTGTATGAACGTTACGCTTTAATACTTGATAAAAATATCCGGTTTGCATCATCTGTTTTAGAGGTCCATTCTAATAAGACACGTCGTTTATAAATTTCATGGGTTTATTGGTTAAATATAAATGAAAGAAACAGCGGACTAATCCTTCTTTTATTTTAAGTATATGAATTTTCATGCGGAGTTATGCCATTTGCTTCAAATCTGGTATATTGTTTTATTTTAATAAGGCATTTCTTTGATTTGATTCGGAGATTGTTTGATTAGGATTACAGGGCGAACCGAATACGTATCTCCTTAGTTTAGATTATTTGGTTTTTCTCGCAGAAATATCCGATTTGCTTCAAATTTGGTATACCAGTGTTTTCTGATTAGGTGTTTATCACATTAAATTTGGAGGTTCAGTGGTGAAATGAAAAGGAAGAAACAGTAGAGCTAATCTCCCACTCAACGTTGTTGTATTTTTTAGTTGAAATTATTCTTATAAAATAAGAGTGCAATGTACAAATAGCGTGAATTGCCGGTGATCTCGATGGATGGGCACTTTTTAAGGTTTCTTATTTTTTTCAAATTAATTAAAATGAAAACAAAGAAAAATATTTGGAGCAATAGGAAGAATGTATATTAGTGATGCGATCATTACGTCTTGTGTAGCCAGAAATGATCTAGAAATTGCTCCCATTCCAAGAATTCCTCTCCATTCAAATGCGAAAAAGGTAGTCTTTTTCTTGGCATGTGTTGATTGAATGCTAAATTCATTTAGCATACATAAAATATTTATTACATTTTTATTAAGAAATTTAAAGTGAATCTAAAAAAAATCAATATTCTTTTATAAATTCTCTTTTATAAAAATTCAATATTTAAAAATATTGCAATTAATTGCACACAAATCGCAATAGTTTTAATAATGCGATAATTAAAAAAAAAGAAAAAACTGTAACAAAATGTCTGCCTTAAATTTGCATAATATATAGATGGAGCTGTTATCACTTTTGGCAAAATAGATGCCGGTCATGAAGTGGAGCAAAGTAATTTGGTGCGGTTTTAGTATTAGACTTTGGGTGTGTGTTCGGAGTATGTCTCACCCCAAAATGTTTTTTTGTTATATATATATATATATATATATATATATATATATATATATATGAATCTTCCATTTATTATGTTATGCACTTTGTCGAAAATGTAAATAGTATATATAATGTACATAATGCATATATATATATATATAATGTGTCATTATTAAAATGTGATTGTTTAACCTATGTTTAATATTTTAAGCGATGACTTTCCCCCACAAAACATAAATAAGAAATATTTGCATTCAATTTAAGAATTCTAAATCCATTATCAATGTAACAAACATATTGTTTTCATAATTTCTATGTGAAATAGAAAGTTATTTGACATATTAAACAAAACTTCTTATTTCCTTTTCAGCCTGCAGTCGCTATTTTAGACGTATTTAGAACCCCCCCCCCCCACTCCAAAAAAAAGATGTTGTTTGACTCTTAAATAATGTATTACTTTTCAAATAAATCTACTTTAACTTTAAACTTTAGAGTAATTTTTTAGATCCCCTCTTGTGTCTTTCGATTAAAAGATGATTGTAGAATAGATAAACTGTAAATTTTTTTTTTTTATTGAGCCGCACACTAATTTATCATAAGCAATTTAAATGAGTTAAAAATTTAATAATAGAAATATTCATAGGCAGTATTTAAGTTGTACCCGAGACCCGTTACTGGATAATGCGAATAGAATGCTATTTGAAGTATTAAACAAAAATATTTGGAAAGTTTTCATTTTATTTCCAGCATGCAATCACATTTGAAACAAGTTTAATTCCCCCCCCCCAACCAAAAAAAAATGTTGTTTGATTTTTAAATGATAGATTACTTTTCCAATAAATCGACTTTAACTTTTAACTTTAGAGTGAATTTTCTTTGAGCTTCTCTTTTGTCTTCCGATTAAAGGATAATTCGAAAATAGATGAAGTTTAAAATATTTCTATTTCATTTATCCTCGCAGCAATTTTTTAGAAACAATGTACATGCATTTAATTTTAGAAATAATCATTAGCAGTATGTAAGATATAGGAAAGTTTCAATGCAGAAAAATGCGATAGGATAAGATATTTGCCTGAAAAAATTTAGAGAATTGATTGAAAAATTCATAGTATAACAATATAATAGAAAATATTCATTATAGTTTATGTACTATTGGCACTTAAATATAATGAATTATTCTATAAAATTCTTTTTTCTTTCTAAAGGATAAATGGAAAATATATAAAGTTAAAAATAGTGTTTTTTATTAAGCCGCAAGTAAATTATCAGCCAGAAACAATTCGCATGCATAAAACTTCTAATCATACAATTTCTTACTGGCAATATGTAAGTTACAGCCAAGTCCCATTTCTACGAAGTGCAATAAAAATAATTATTCCTTTTAATGAAATTATAAAATGCATTAAAATAATTCTTTTTCGACAAATTGAAATTTCCTTATAGAAAATGTTTTTATAGATTATTTATTCCTGATATTACATTAGAAATGATTATATTGGAAAATGACAATATAGTTCGTTCTATTGCTGATTTTTCTATTGATTTGTGATATATTTTATAAAATATGTTTTTAATGATATGTTCAAAACGTAAATCTATAATAATTAAGCTTAAGACAATTAATATATAATATATTTCATTATTATGACATTTCGCTCTTCTTTTCATAACACGTTTTAGCTCGATATGGAACTGAATAAGATTGGAAAATTCTTGAATCTACAAAACACCAAAAATTAGGAAAAATCATATATACACATACACTTATATATATATACATATATGATATGTTAATGTAATTGAAACACAACTTTAATTAAAAATTAAAAAAGTGGTGTATGCTTATAAATTTTTTCAAAAAATTGATTTTTTTCGGTAATATTGCTTTATTTGAACCACCTAACAAACAACCTTAAAGTAGTTTTTCATCATGAGATTAAAGTATAATTAGAAAATTGTTGAAATTGAAAATAAATTTAATTTCTGGATAAAGACTTATGCGAGAAAGAGAGTTTGAGAGAAAGAATAAGAGATCAAATCTGAATAAAATCCATGCAAAGTTCCAAAAATTTGAAAAGAAATTCGTTTTTGCAAGATCCTATGAGTCCCATCAAAACAAAATTATTTTACGATTTTTCTTTATTTCCTTTCTTTTTCTTTTATTTCGATAGGGAAAATGTGTAAGGGGGAGATTTTAACTCAGGGAATTGGAAAATGCAAATGGTATAAGTAAATGGCCAACTAGATCTATACAGCAAATCTATTTGAGTTTATGTATGAAGCCTCCCGTCAGAGGACTCCGATACCCTGTCCAAGTTATTCTGACCAATCCTACAAACCCTGAAACAGAATATTTACCATGTGCACAGAACAGAAAACAGCTTATTCAATGCTAATTTGGGCAGAGTTTGCGCCATGTGGTCCAATGATATGGTTCAGGATTTGAAACTGAATCCAGCTTCCATTTTTCGAAATGTGCAGTTGGAGTCGCGCGAATGCATGGTTTTTTACGAAATGCGCAGACTGTTATATATCTAATTGGCCATAGTATAAGTAAATCAAGCAAGGTCAATCGTTTATTATGTATTGATTAATTCTGAATTGAATGTCACCATACACAATGTAATACGATCATTGATTACAAAGTTATGTCAGTTTTTGTGAATACAAAGCAAAGGTCACACTTCACTGCGAGTAAAACATGATTATTACATAAACAATTAAGGGCAATTCGCAAAAGATTGATATTTTTTTTTTGTTTTAAACACTAGAGATGAAGGCCACACGAGTTATTTAGTATTCAAATATTTCGTCCATTACTTGTTTTCACTCATTTTCCTTTTAAATAAAGTGCATATGTTTAATTAAATATTTCATATTATTTTATTTATGAACTATATATTCAGATACTGTGTACGTCTTAGTAAAGAATGTTCATTTAAAACAACTTAATTTTATGTATAATAACAGTGGTGTTTCTGAATAACATTCTTTAGGGAATAAATATTTAACATTTATTTAAATCAGTATGACTAGATATGTACACAGACGACCTGAAAATATATTTTTGTCTCTTCTGGTAAAGATAGATAAATGATTTTCTAATTATGTGCTGCGTTCTAGAGACAAACCGCTTTTGTCAAAAAATAATCAAAATTGATTATTTATAAATTTAAAAAAAGTATATATATATTTTTACAGTTACTTAAATAAGAGCTCAAAGACCACAATTAAACCAACGGATTTCAATTATGTCCTCTTTTCCTATTTAAATCCAGTCAATTATTATTGATGTTCAAATTTAACGCCGATTATCTTAAAATTCAATTTACTCCAGATCCAATTTTTGTCACTTGTACCTATTGCCTCTGAGGTCGTTATACACTTTCCGTCTAGAAAATCATTTATGTATAATACTCAAAATTTTCACATGATAGAATTGTATTAATGCACACTTTAATATAGCTATCACCCATAGTGTCAAAATTCTCTGTGTGATTCAAACCTTTGATTCCAATAAAATATGATGACACCAGAAAACACACAGAATTAGATAATTTAGAATTAATATAAAGTTTTAATGTCTGCACACACGCTGTTAACTTACTTGTGGATTTAAAAGGATTTCCATCATATATGTCTACTTTAAAATCTAAATACATTTTAGTTTTTACGCTATTTTTTTTCCATTATAATTCATTATTTAATAGAAAATTCCACGTATTCCTTGTTTAACTCCCAAAGATAAATATATTTTCACTTGTAGTATATGTGTGTGCATGTGCATAGGTATTTAAAAGTGTAAAACTTGCCAAAAGAAGCCTGGCAAAGAAACATGTTCAATATATCAAAGAACCTTAGAAAAATATCAAAATATAAGGCTTATACCAAAAAAAATGAAAATAATACTTTTGAGACTTTATTAAATTTTTTCCACTCAGTAAAACATAAATTTGATAAATCTCTTCAGTGCGTAGAAAGTTTCTTGTAGACATCGTGATTTCTATTTTTGAAATAATATTTTCTTCACTCTTAAGAAGAAATGTTTTCCTTTAAACCTCACTTTGTTTCCTTTTTTTAATATTCAGATTATGTAAAATCTTCCGCACCTTATTTTAAAACAATTAATTTTTGAACAAAAAACATTATATTTTGTGAATATTTACTGTATATTATTAATTAAATTAATATGAAAAGGAAATAATAATCTACTTCACCATAACTTATTATTTACCAATCAATCATGTAAGGACCATAACATATTTAATAAATGTTTTAAAATAGGTTTATAAATTAATATTTTTTCAAGTGAAGCTTCTTGTGTATTCAGACTGTATTTATGTGCATTATAAAATCATTAATTGATAAATCTTTTTAGTAATTACATAAATCGCATATAAAAATAAATTTTATATTCTATGATATAATACTTTTTAATAAAAAAATTATTTAACCATTGTTTAACGCTCAAAGAATAATATTTTTTACCCATACATGTGTGTATACATACATATAGATGTATAAAAATTTAAAATTTACCAAAACAAACCTGAGATAGAAACATATTCAGTATATCAGAGTATTTCTAAAAAAATATCAAAATATAAGGCTTATAACAAAAAATAAAGTATCACTTTTGAGACTTTATTGAATTTTTTCTACTCAGTAGAACATAAACTCGATAAATCTCTTCAATGTGTATGATGCTTCTTGTTGACTTCGTGTTTTCTATTTTTGAAATAATATTTTTTTCCTTCTTAAGAAGAAATATTTTCTTTTAAACCTTCCCTTTTTTTTACTATTCAGATTATATAAAAACTTAAACACCTTATTTAAACACAATTAATTGTTGAAAAAAATCATTATATATAGTGAATATTCACAGTGTTTAATTAATTAAACTAACATAAAAAGGCAATAATAATCTACTTTACCATAAACTTACTATTCACCAAAAAATTATATAAGGAACCTAATATAACTAATAAATGTTATAAAATAGGTTTATCAATTAATTTTATTTCAAGTGAAATTTCTTATGTATTTAGACTGCATTTATGTGCATTGTGAAATCATTAAATGATAAATCTTTTTTAATAATTACATAAGTCGCATATAAAAATAATTTTTGTGTTATATGATATATTTCTCATTTAATAGAAAATATATGTACCCATTGTTTAACGTCTAAAGGATTATATTTTTTACCCATAACATATGTATATGGATATATATAAAAATATAAAAATATAAAATTTACCAAAAGAAATCTGACATAGAACATCTACAATATATCATAGTATATCTTAGCAAAGCATAAAAATATTGGACTTATAGAGAAAAAATGAAAACATCACTTTTGAGACTTTATTGAATTTTTTCTGTTCAGAACATAAACTCGATAAATCTCTTCAATGCGTATAAAGTTTCTTGTAGACTTCGTGTTTTCTATTTTTCAAATTATATTTTCTTTATTCTAAGAAGAAATGTATTTTTATATCTTACCTTGATTCTGTTCTTTTTTTCTTATTCTGGTTATATGCAATCTTCTGCACCTTAGAAAAACATCATTAATTGGCCAATGAAACACCATTATATTTAGTTAATATTTAGAGTATTTAATTAAATTAATATAAAAAGAAAATAACGATATATTTCATCATAAACTTACTATTCACCGAAAGTCATATCAGGGACATAACATAGGTAAGAAATATTGCTTTAAAACAGGTTTAAAGCTTAACCGTTTGAGTCCCTAGCAGCTTTTTTTTATCTCGAGAAAACCCAGCACAATTCGAGCGTTTTGTACATTAATGCTGCAACGATTGAAACTTGCCGACATAAAATAAAAAAAAAAACGCTTCGTGCCGGTTTAGAATCTATACTAATAAAATCCGTGCGCCTCTGTCTGTCTGCTTGAAGCCGATTACAGTTCGCAACGCGGGCGAGTTGGAAGTCGCGAGAGGTGTCATTCGATTGGAAATATTCCGGGGAAGTCATTTCGGGCATTTTCGAGACCGTGGGACCAAAATTAAAAAAGTTATGAATTAAAAACCCCTTGGGAATCGGAACGAAAGATGTCTCAAATTCCAACGGCGCTCAAACGGATCTCCGAGGCAGAACACTGCGCTACCTTGCGGTGAAGAACCTGAACTTTTCCCCTTTGGCTAAAAGAAGAAACAGCCAAAAACCGCTTTTTCTACCGGCGCTAATTGCGTTTTTTTTTTTTTTTTTTTTTTGGGGGGGGGGGGGCGTTTTTTCTTAAATTATCATGCAGACAGTTTTTAAAGTAGAAAAAAACTGATTACATATTCAGAATCTGCGTAAAAATCTTCTTCTGATGAACTAAAAAATACGGAAAAATGTCTTAAGGGCGCGTAGTGACCACTGTGCAAAACCAAATATTTTTAACGGGACTATGGGCGCGAAGTGACCATAGTTCCGATCCACAATCTTTTTTTTTTTTCAAGTGCACGTGGCCCACAGTGCGAAATCACATATTTTTAACGGGACCATGGCTCTTTAATTTACTTTTTTTTGTGCTTGAGGATTCGAACACCAAGACTTGCTTATTTAATGAATTTTGTTGCTTATTATATACTGCTTAATACCGAGGTTCGTTTGGAAAAAGTGGCCCAGCTATCGGGCGTAGCTCGCTAGTTATTGACATAAATGCAGTATATATGAAGTATAAAAGCATTGATGGTAATGATTACCAAAAAAAATTGTCGGTAATTAGACGAAATAAAGACAAGGACGATGAGCATATATAAAGACAATTTCGGGATATTCTAAGTACAATCGTCTTTTAAAGCCTACATAAAAACTTTTAATGATATATTTTTTTTAATGTAATGTATAATATCAGTTTAAAAGCAATACACGTAAAATCGTTAAAAATAAAGTAATTTAATTAGATTTAACCATTAAATACTACAGGATTCACGACTAGATTGCATTGAGTGGATCTGTCAATACACCTTCCGTTCATTTAAGGGGGAAGATCAGGTTGAAATGAAAAAAAAATCGATTTTTTGAAAAAAATAGTGTGAATTCCTTGAAATGTTACAAATCCATTGCAATTTTTTTTAATTCGAATTAGAACGGGAGTTATCACTAAAAACGTCTGACAACAAAACAAAAAAATTGGGGATTCACTTCAACTCAGAACAGTTTTTCCACGCTGATCATTTGTTTACATGGCCAGAAAAGTTGCGGCTGAGACTCTGAAACTTAAATAAAGATGTGTTTATGTCCCAGGTAAATTTTATTTTGATAAACAATCCTCATTATTATAAAATTTGAAGTTAATCTACAAAATTACCATGGAGGCCTTTTGTTTCAAAACTATTTTCTGGCATTGCGCGCACTTTCATTTATAAACTAATTATTGCTGAACCAGGAAATTTTTCATTTTACTAATTTTCATGCGTACCTATAAGATGAAACTCAATATAGCCTGAGTTTTGTCATAGACATTTTTTTATTGAAAAAAAAAAATAAGTGTAATTTTTTTGCTAAATTTAACGAATATGTTAAAGTTGTTCATTATACAAATGAATTTGATTGTACCTTTAAATTTTCGTTCAATGTAAAAGATAGCGGTATAAGTGAATGTAAGTGCAATATTAAATAAATATCTGCCGTAGAATGTTTTTAAATCTTGCGTTTCAAAATGCATATATAAAAATTCATATTTTTTAAACATCAATTTTGTCGTCAAAATTTAACTAATTAATATTACTAAATATATATTTTTCAATGTTTTTTTAAAGAATAAATATTTATGAAACTATAGAACAAAATTGCTGTATTACATTAATTGGTTTTGAAACTGCAAAGTTTTTAGTAGTGGTCAAATTATTGTCAATTTTCGGTCGCACAGAAAAGCAATCACTAGAATGTACACTTGAAGCCCTTAGAGCCAAAAGAATGACCAAGAAAGCTGCGAATGACGCTCTTCAACTTAGAGAAGGATGTGTTTATGTCCTTGGTGAATTTTAGCATGATGAACAATCCTCATTGTTGTAAAATGTGCAGTTAATTTATAAAATTAACTTTGAAGCCTTTTATATCAAAACTGTGTTTTTTGGCATTCCGCGCACTCTCATTCAAAAACTAACTGTCATAGAACCATGAAATTTTGTATTTTACTAATTGTCATGCGTACATTTAAGTTGAACCTCAATTTAGTCTGATTTTTCTTACAGAAAATTTTTTATTGAATAAATAAGTGTAATTTCTTTTGCTAAATTTAATAAACATGATTATTAATATCATTAATTAAACAAAAGAATTTGAATATACTTTTAAATTTAGGTTTAGTGTAAAATATAGTAATATAAGTAAATGTAAATGCAATATTAAATATATATCTGCAATAGAATTTTTTAATCTTGCGCGCAAGATGCATATTTAAAAATTCATACTTTTAAACCGTCAATTTTGTCATTAAAATTTAATTAATTAACATTGCTAAATGTATATATTTAAATGTTTTTTTTTAAACAATAGGTATTTATGAAAGTATCGAAAAAATTGTTGTATTTTATTAATTGGTTTTGAAAATACAGTGTTTTTCATAATTGTCAAATTATTGCCCTTTTTTATCTGCTCAACCTGCTCTCCCCCTTAAAAGTTTAAAACCTATCTGGAAAAACGCGGCACAGATAAACAAGATGTTACAACTTTGCGATCTCACTTCAAAATGCGCTTAGAAAAAAACAAAGTTTTATTTTTGAATAAGGATTTGTTTCACCTAAACTGTAAAAAAATATATATTATTCTGGATTTAGTTTTATGAAGTGACAAACGAGGTTTAAACATGCATTACAATGCGTGTAGAAACCATAAGGACAGCAATTTTTTTTTATAAATTTCAAAACAAATTAAACTTTTTCCCTTATAGTATGTATCTTCTGCCTCTAAAGTTATAAAAGTCAATAAAATTTAAGTATGAGTATTTTATTACGAAAAATAAGTAATTTTACAAAAAAATCACTGTTTTTGCTTACGTAAAATCTTTAAGGAGAGCAAAATAAGTTCAATATAGTAATCGAAGAAACAAATATTTAATGTATTATGCAGCCATATATTTGTTTAATGATTGCAAACATTCCCTCATTTTTCGACATCATAAATTTTCGTACAGCTCGGGATTGTTTTTGTACTATTCATCTTCAATTGTAGATCTGGGTTCCTGTACTGTAGCAAAATACCTTCTATTTTTTAAAAACTCATCTTGCGAAAATCTCTCTATAATTATCAATAAGATTTAAATGATGATTTCCGAGCGGCCATTACAAAACGTCAATATTGTTCTTATAGACTTGAAGTTTTTCTCGCAGCTTGTGTGGATGGGTGCATTATTTCTCTGTTAAAACTGTTTCTTTCTTTGAGTCAAATTTTCCTGAAATATATACAAGTGACAACACGTCGTCGAACGAAATGCAGCCCCATATTGTGATGAATCCGCCCGAAACTGATGTTGCAATACAGTCTCTTTTTCTTTTCCCAAACTATCTCAAAACATTTCCAGCCATCAGGAACATTTAAGTATTTCTTCTTTTCAACGTAGAAATATTATTGCAATCTATTAAGAAAAGAAAAAGCGATTTCATAAAAACATCAGTTAGGTGACGTATTCATTGCAACATGGAGCAGCTTTTCTTTCAACGGCGTGGTGTAACTTGCATATCTTTCAGAAACATTTTATAAATAGAAATATTTTTACGTTAGTAACCACTTTTTAATGTCTTTAATCTACACTTCTGTAAAACTAACATAAAAGGTGGTTACTAACAGTTTCATACTACAACCTCATTGTTTTCATGTTTGATATCCAGAATCTACAAACTCAGTCTTGACTCCATCTTTCAGTTACGAAAGGATATTTTTAAAATTTGCGGCATCAGATACTAATAAGTAAGAATTTTTGATTGGAGCTGACAGGATTTTTTCTGATCGTGCACTGATTACCATGTCCTTTTGAAATGGGAAAAAGTCAGTGAAAGAAGGTGTATTTTTTCCTTGTTATTCAGTGGAGTTAAGTTTATCATTGTCTCTCAACAGAAATGCTAAAATTGTTTCAATGGGAGACTCTTATACGAAAAGCAACTTATTATTGACCTAGATAAATGTTATGGTTCACATGGAAACCATGGCAACACGCGAGCATTGGCACATTCTCTTTCACAACTTTGTATGATCAGTTGGCAACAGTGTGGTGTCGTGTTTGTTTTGTGGTTATTCGAATGTAGAATATTTTTATGGTAAGAAAGAAAACTTTTTAGTAAGCTATTTAGTCAGCTAAAATGTTATTGTTAGTAATAATGTTTATTACTTCATGTATGTGAAAGAATCATATATATTATGCATTAATATGAGTAAAATTTGTCCATATTTGATTAGAAATATTTTTAGTAACAGACTACGGTGTCAGTCCTCTTATACAAAAAACAATTTATTATTGACTAAGATACCTTTGAAAACAGCTAATAAACACGATTTTAGCTGCATTTCGGTGTTATTGCTGCTAACTCTATTTACATAAAAAATAAAATTTTAAGGCCTGAAAATATAAAATATCCCTAAACACTCATAATAACACAGAAATCCACATGAAATCCGTAAAGTAACTACATAATACACATGGCATACATATAAATACACATAATTAAATAAACATATGTATTTCTTTTTACTTATACTTATTTGATAGCTTAAAATTCTTGTCGTTCTAGGGTCATTCCATGGTAACTTGTGTTATATCAATAAATATAAAAACTTTGTTAAATCACCATAAAAGAAAAAATATACAGGACGCGTTTCGAGCTGCAAAATTACCGCTTGTCCTCAGCTGGTCCAAACACGTGCACAACGGACAGAGTGGAAATAACAGTGAAATAAAGAGGGAGGAGATTACACAGAGTGCGACAGGTGGCGCTGCTTGTCAGAGCCAAGGAGAAAGAGAAAAGTAAAGATAAACTCAAAGAAGGAGGGAGGAGATTACAAAGAGTGCTCCAGGTGGCGCTGGCTAAAAAACCAGGTGGCAGAGAAAAACTAATGAAAGAAAAAGAAAACAATTGAACAATCTGCCACCTGGTTTTTTAGCCAGCGCCACCTAGAGCACTCTTTGTAATCTCCTCCCTCCTTCTTTGAGTTTATCTTTACTTTTCTCTTTCTCCTTGGCTCTGACAAGCAGCGCCACCTGTCGCACTCTGTGTAATCTCCTCCCTCTTTATTTCACTGTTATTTCCACTCTGTCCGTTGTGCACGTGTTTGGACCAGCTGAGGACGAGCGGTAATTTTGCAGCTCGAAACGCGTCCTGTATATTTTTTCTTTTATGGTGATTTAACAAAGTTTTTATATTTATTGATATTTATCGCCAGTTTTTTTCGGTGTTTCTCAACTTGTGTTATACTTTAAACTATTTTTGATAATTTTAATAATATAACAAATAGAAAAAATTATATTCGAAATATAAATTTGGCATAATTTGCTAATTAAACTTATTCAAAAACCAGTTTAGATGAAAGTTACCTAATTTTAATGTTATTTTGTAAATTTTGGTTGTTTCTTTTACTATGTTAACCTTTATTATTGGAAAAAGAATGTCAGTTATCCTATAAAGTACAAATGTCATTATAATTTTTAAGTAATATTTCTGCAAATTGACTCTTAGACAGGTATCATTGACATATTATGTTAATTTTACAGTTTAATTTTTTGTAGTGTTATATTACTAACAGTACTGTAGTAAATTGTTCTAAATGTAACGTAAGTTACCATGGAATGATCTTCTATTAGAAGGGAAATTGTTAAGAAAGCTTTCTTTATATCACGTTTTTTTTTATTAAAAATGTTCATATTTATTCTGAGGATATATTTTAATCCATAATTCTTGATATGATGATTGAATTTACTTGAAAAACATTTTGAAAACGTTTTATTATTATTATTATTTGTTTTGAAGACAACTTTTAGTGTTAAGTTGTTATCGCTTTTCACAGATAGGAAATAGGTACCTATTCTGCAATTTAAGCAATCACGATATTTAAATTCAATGATCAGAGTTAAATAAATAAGATATTTTACTATTAATATTAGCAATGGTATAATGCTATCAGTTTACAGATTTTGTAAAACGTCATTAAGTATATTTTGTAAATGTTTAAGAAAGATTTTTTTTATTAATACCAATAATTATTAATATTTCACTAAATTTTATTTAAAGTCTTGAACTATCTTGAGTTATCTAAAAATAAAATTGTCTTATTTTCTAGTGCACCATTTATGGTATTTATAAAATTAACTCATTTCAAAAAATTTCCAAAAAGAAAAAAGAAAATAATGCAAAGAGAAATTAATATCGTTTACAATTTTACATGATATTTATAAATAAGATATACGTTAGAACTAATACTTCCTTTCAATCGTTTAATAAAATATTTGTTTTTACCTAGATAGACTGTGAAAGATCATTTAAAATTGTCTTTTTTATTTTATTTGATGTATAATTTCAGTTTTTCTCTTGGTTTCATTGTTTTAACGTTATAATAAAATCAACACATTACATGTGGCAAGCTTGCAAGGCTCATATAAGTGGATCTTAGACTGTGATATATGCATTTGTAACTTTTTCTGCTTCAAAATTGCACTCTACTTTTATTTTCATGTTTTAGGCACTGTACATGTACAAGTAAAACACCGTAAGTATCTTAGCAGCTTCGATGCTCTCTTTACTTTAAAATAAAATTCTATACTTGTTTGTTTTCTTTTATATCAGGTGTGGCCATTAATTTCCGTGAACTATCTAGTAACTACATTAAATATTCTATGATAAAAATATCTCCGTTTGACAAAATGCGTTTGAATAAAATGTCTCAAATTTATTCGTAATAGAGCTAACATTTAACACTAGAACCGCGGGACTTTCGGTATACCTAGAACCGCGGAGCGGGTCAATTTGACCCGAGATGCAAAAGGATATATAAATATTCTGAAATACTTAATTTCGTTAGTTAAAAGATGGTATTTTCTTATAATAAATAATATTTCTCAGTATTTACATCATATTTTACACATGAGTTCAACAGAAGTTCCCTACATTTCAGAAAATGCTATTATTTAAAATTACCATTTCATTAAGTATGATGAAAATGTATTGAAAAAATATTGAACTGATATTGTAAACATAAAGAAATATTAATAAACATTAATAAAAAAACAGAATATCCCATTCAAATAAATTTAGATATAAAATGTAAGAATAATTTAAACAAACTATTAAAATTACAAGTTATTTACTAGTTTTATTGATTTATCTAATCCAATTTATTTTATGCATTGCTTGAAAAACATGGTTAAAGATTTTGAACATTTACCTGAAACGTGTGGGTAAATTATACTTTGAATAATTATCTTTAGTTTTATTTTCATCTTTTATTGTGGTAACAAACTCTTTCATGCTTAGTTTGTGTTTTTCATTGTTTTTAGTTTCTTCTTGCCCAAATGACAATTTTTTGGGGGGCGGGGAGGGAGGGGAACGAGAAATAAACTGTTCTTTTACTTCTTAAACCTAGTCTTGAATATATTCACCGATACTAATAGATAATATACGTATGCAATTAGGCGTATACTAACTAATTTTACGGTTACATGCATAAGACCCAAGCAGTGATAGTAGCAAAATACAAAATATTATAAATTGCATTCATCGGCCTCCTATAAGAAGCAGACTTCCTGTTATCTGGGAAATCACACAGCTACACTTAGTTTATATGCGTTGCAGTAAACAAGTGTATTTAGTATTTTTTATAATTATCTAAAATTTTAACAGTTAGATATAGAATGCTAAGCAACTAAACTTTTTTGCTCTTTTTTAAATGTGTTAGAAGAATAGCCGCATTTATTTCTGATTTTGACTTTTTTACAGAGACTTGTATTACTCCTCTTGGCCATTTTAACGTTTCTATAAGGTCCGTTTCTTATTAACATCTGCAAGAATCTAGAACGTGATATGATACTGAATTTATCTGGTTTTGGTAGACATATACTGAGTAAACCTACCAATGCTTGTGTTAGGCCCTTTTTAGTTAGTCTTGCAGTTTTCTTTTCACCTTCTTTGTGTCCAGGTGTAAATGCGTAAGTTAATGCTTATTTATTTTTCCGATTTTCATGAGTATAAAATTCAAATTTTGTCACTTTTCTTCAAATTCTCATTTTTTTTATGTATCCGATTTTTTATCTTATAAATTTCACAAACTTTCATTCAATACTGCTAAATTTCCATCTAATATTCTAATGAAAATGTCCAACAATTTTAAAATTATAGACAGATTCGTCGTCACTTTTTCATCATTAGAATGTAATTTTTTTCATTTACAGGCAGATATTATCCTCAATCATTTAAATTCTCAGTCCTTTTCAGATAATAGTCGCTAATATTCTAAAGTTTCTTTGACAATAATATTAAGACAACGGAAAATATTTGTATATTTCAATAAATACAGAATAAAAGCAACTTCAATATTACTTCTAAATATCTTAATATTTCCCATTTAAATCACCCATTCTTCACATCAAGAATATAAGATCTTAAATGAAAATTTTCACTATCCCCCCATCCGATTCTGCCTACTAGAGAAATAAATAGTGGGGCAGTTGCAAATTCTGATTACTTCTAAAAATATGCATCTCTATTTTGCCATTTATGCATTAAAACATATTGCGGGTCAAATTGACCCGCTTCGCGGTTCTAGGTATAAGTAGTTGTAACTGAAAAAAATATTTATGTTATTCACTATTAAATACGAAAAATTGTTGTTTACCTTAAAATATTAAAAGTCAGAAAAGGAAACATTTTTTCAATGAAAACTTATCGCGCGGCGAGAAATTAAACATCGATTTGGGTCAAATTGACCCACTCCGCGGTTCTAGTGTTAAAAGAGAATTTTTTCGTTTCCCCTATACCACAGCAACGGCAATTTTAACTTTAACTGTTAAAAATATTTTAAAATACCTCATTAAATCAAGTAAATGGGAATCCTTGTATTTTTAGATTTTTTACAGATGAAGTGCACTAGTATTATGACTATTATATATTTAAAATTTATAATTTTTCAATATTGTCTATATTGTCATATTGTATAGAACTAAGTCATATAGTTGTTCAAGAAATATTTCTGTTAACAAAATACGCTGCTCAAAACAATTAAAGGATATTTGAAGTTTTATATAAAATAAAGTTGTAAACGAATTTTTTTTGCCGAAAATAGAAGAAGAGAATCACAGATGCAATTTTTTCTGGTTTTCAAATTGTGGAACATGCAAATTTTGAGTTCGACATCAAAAACGTCGCTTCAGCGGCAGCGAATGAAATTTGACTTTCAACTGGATAAAAGAGAATGAAGACAAGGATGATCAGCATTCAGTGATTGCTTTATTTCGAGGAGTACGATGTCTCAGCGAAGTCATTTGACAGATTCAGAAGCTTGGAGAACTGTTGGTAGGTTAGAAGAAGGCCAAACTCAAGCCGAAGTAGCGCAAGCCATTGGAGTGTCACAAAGTGTCATTTTCACGATCTGGAACCTTTTTTTGGAGAGTGGATGTGCAGCCGAAGACCAGGGCAAGGTCGTAGACAGGCAACAACGCCCAATGAAGATCGGTATTTAGCGTTAACAGCTCGGAGACACCGAAACATGAACGCTACTCTTCTCCAACAACAACTTCGCTCGGCTACAGGCACCACGATTTCAACTCAGACTGTCCGAAACCGGCTCCATGCTGTAGGTCTGTATGCTCGCCGACCTATGGTATGTGTTAGATTAACATCAAGGCATCGTCGCGACCGCAGGGAGTGGGCAACCGAGCATGTCAACTGGAGGAAAAATGAATCTAGCAATATTCTATTTTCTGACGAGTCCCGTTTTTCTGTGCATCCGGATAATACGCGTATTTTCATCTGGAGGGACCGTGGCAGTAGGAATAATCCTGCTTTTGTGCACGAAAGTGTCAGATTTGGCGGTGCAGGAGTGTTGGTGTATGGTGGCATCTCCATTGACGAGTGCACTGACCTCTACATCATTCGAGATGGAGCTCTGACTGGTCGCCGATATAGGGATGAGATCCTCAGACCTATTGTAGTCCCTTACGCTGCAGCAATCGGAGATAACTTCATTTTAATGGACGATAACTGCAGGCCACATCGTGCAAACCTGGTGGAAGATTTCCTTTTCGAGGAAGGAATCGTTCAAATGGAATGGCCAGCGTGTTCTCCAAACATGAATCCAATCGAGCACGTTTGGGACGCTCTAGGAAGACGAGTTTCTGGCCGCCAACAACCCCCACAAACTCTCTAAGAGCTGGAAAGAGCTCTTCTGGAAGAGTGGGGCAGAATACCCCAACTCGTCATTGACAGCCTCATTGAGTCCATGCCTCAAAGGTGTTCAACGTTGCTGGCCGCCCGTGGAAACCATACCCCCTACTGAAAATGATTTTCTTTGAAGAAAACACCTTTTCTTATTCTTTTTTCCTCAAATGCACAATTTTTTTTCTTTTGTACACAAATGCGCAATAAAATGCATTTTTTTCTGCCAAACATGTGTAATTTATTCTCATATAACCTACTATGTCTGTCGACAATGTATCAATCAGCTACAAAGTTTCCCAGATACAAAATCCACCTAAAACTGCAATATCCTTTAATTGTTTTGAGCAGTGTATTTGACAAACCTGCTAATTTTTATGTAGTTTTATCTTTAAATGGATTGAGGGAGACAATTATTGGAAAAAAGATATATATTTCAAATCATAATTATTGAAAGAAAATTTTAATGTAAAATGTATAAGAATAAAAATAAGAGAGAAAAAAATCGAGTAAAATTTATTGTATATCTCATATTATGTATCTTATATTTCTTATGTTTTATGTTAGTTATCTAACTTACATAATGAGATATGCTTAGAAGAAAATTTAAATGTAACAAATATTTTTTTTTACTAATCTTGTCACTGTTAAATATAACTGCAATATGTTTATATGAAATTATTTTATTACCTACAGAATATGACTGAAAAAATATTTTAATATCCCAAGTTTAAAAAAATAAAGTAAATAATGCAATTTTACATAAAGTTATTCACTGTAATTCTTGTATGAGATTATCGCTCAAAAAATGGAATTTATCGCAATCATTTTTAATAAGCAGAGAATATCATAAAAAAGGATTACAGAATTGCGTTTCTGAAATTTATTTGTTTATACAACATGCTTTGTAGAATAAGTTTTAAGGAATCAAATAAATTTTGAAAGCGTAATTCAGCGTAAAATATGATAAATATAAATGTAAAGCTTGGGTTGCTTTTTTTTTCAATTTTTCAAATATATTAGTTTTAAAAAATATGAAATTTGATTTAGGATTAGTTTTAATAAAATAATTTTAAGGAGACTCAATGATAAATAAAGTTTTTAAAGTTTATAACTCAGCTATAACATATATTTTTTTTTAAATAAAAGTGACATTTAATATTTATAAAAGTAAAGAATAGGTATAAAAAAAGTATAAGATGTATTTAGAGCTATTTTTATGCGTGTGTTATTCTGTTAACCTTTTGATGTTTAGATTGTTGCTTATTTGTTCATCACTTTCTAATATAAAAGGTACAAGAAAAGTTTTTAATTCATTAAAAGTTAGTCTAAATTTTACAAACGAAAAACGGAAAGTCTTAAAGGAAATAAGTTGAAATTGGATTGAATTAATATAAAGAGATAAAAACTTCATAAACACACTATAAAAAACTTAAATTCTCTAGGCCTTTCAAAAGAACTGAGATTTTTTTTCATCTGGTAAAAAAGAAAAAGTGCGTCTACTATGAAAGCAGCGGCGACTGAAATGAAAAGGCGAGAAGGAAAGGAAACAGACTGAAGGAACAGCCAGTAAGAAAGCAGAAGAAAACAATTATGGACACAACATCTTATATACATGATTATTTATAGATTGAGTGATAGTATACAGGATTATGTATAGACTGAGTGATAGATAAATGCGTTAACAAAATACAAAAAATGGGATAGACTGCATTGCTGCTTACATCGTACTGCACCGCTGCCCACCACCCACTGAAGTCTAGTCTTGATCGTTTACAGAAAAATGCCGGATTTTTTTCAGCAAATGTACGGTCCCCTGAATAATTGTACTAATATTATTTAAAAGCTCTTTCGACTTTATTTATTTATTTATATATTTTTTTAGATTATACAAATAAAAAATGCTGGAATCTAAATCTAAGCGACCGTACATACGTTAAAAATAAATCCGCCGTCGGCAGCCGCCATTTTGTCTCAGCGCGCAGGCCTAGGCTTCAGGCGGCGGTGCGCTGCCATCGAAACGTTCAAGGCATGAAGCCAGGAGGCGTGACGTGTGCCCTAATGGACCGAGATCTAAATAGTGTTAAGAAAATTTTGAATAGGAATTTCCTTTTACTTATTTTATTTCTTTATTTATTTATTTTTGTGAAATATTTATCATCTTATAAAAAGAAATATTTAAATTTACTGGTGAGAATTTCCCTAGATCAAGATTCAGCCAGATGTGGAATGCCACAGTGTTATCCCATCTGGATGATTTTTACTGGAATTCAGAATTCTCTTAGTAAGTTTAAATAGTTAATATAGTTTTATAAGATGATAGATACTCTTCAAATAAAATAAAATGCAATTCAAAAATATTTTGTGTCAATTCCAATACTAGTAAGGGGCTGCACACATATAATGTTATAATTTTTTTGTAATTTTGGATCCCTTTCCGTCCTTCTTATATCATAAGTTTTTATCTCTCCACCCCCTTCCGATATCATATGTTATCTTCTCTCGACACCCCCTTCCGATATTATATGTTATAATTTCACCGCAATAATAATACCATTATTAATGTCGATTGTTTTTTTTTTTTTTTTTTTTTTTTTTTTTTTTTTTTTTTTTTTTTTTTTTACTTGGAATGATGTACAAAACTGGTTACATTTATTTTTAGCATACTTTATTGATTCAAATCAAGTGAAATCAATAAAACGTCTCTTTATATTAAATAACACTTTAAAGAAACAGTTACTACTCCAAAGTATTTTATAATAGCTTTTTGTTACATGATGCATTCAATAGTAATACTGCTTTTTACACTTGCTCGTGACGGTGGAAAAGGGAGGGGGGGGGAGAGTTACAAATTCTTATAATAAAGTAAGATTACGACATTCTTTATCTTTGATTTATAAGTAAGCAAAAACTTCAATACAAATATACTCCACATATAATTTTTCAAACAGTGATTATTTATGCATACACTTAGACAGGAGAATAGGAATGTCAAATGTTAAAGTATTCCACATTTCAGAATTACATAATTTTAGAATAGTTTAATGATTTTTATAATAACTTAATTAATTTAATTAACGGAGATTCGATCTATATAGATGACGTCATCACTGACTAATCTAAAACATCATATGTTATATTCATTGAGTAAATTTATCTGATTGTACCACAATTAGGGCGTAATTATACGCAAACATTTTATTATGTTTATATTTTACGAAAGCCATTATTTTTTATTTCTTTTAAATGCGATGGTATATTCACAGATGAAATTAAGCTTATCAATGGTAGAAAGTGTTAAAACTTTTTTTTTTTCTTCAGCGAGTAAAGCTTGACCTTAATGTCGCTGTTTTGAAAAAATTTCATAAAAAAGTATTTAAAATTAAAATTAAATACAAAGATGGAAACAAATTAAAAAATAGCTAGAATGGGCATATTACACATGAAAAGCTTTCATAAAAAAATATGTATATATATGTGACGATTTAATGTTAGGGGAGCAGAAACATCATCGCCAGGTTTCCCTTTCTCCGCACAGAAGTCATGGCCAGCGATGAAAAAAAAAATAAATAAATAAATGTAGAAGGTCAAAATAATCACTCCTTGGCTGCTGCAAGTTCATTTTATTAAACTGTAGCTATAATAGTGGGAAAAGCGTCTGTTGCAGACGATATTTTACCGAAACATTCAAAAAATATTCCATGCTTTACTGCATCAAGTCGTAATCATGAAGAGCGCACTCAAGAATCCGTCTTCTCATCTCCCTTACCACCTCTCGAGCTTCCTCTTTTAAATCTAAAAAGAAAATTCTAGAACATTATCTAACTTCAAACCATCATTCTTTTATGTAAACAGAATTATTGTCCAGCTACGAGACTATTTTCCACAGACGATAATTTTATTTAAAAAAAATATTATTTAACCGACTCAGAAAATTTATAATCGACTCAGAGTTTCTTAGGCAGACGATTTTTATAGATGATTAATTTTAAGAGAAAAAGAAAAGAAATGAATTTATTGATATACATACTATCAAAGGTTGACGGAGGGAAAATAAATAAATAGATAAAATAAAATAAAGATATTTTTGAAAGGTATGGTTTTGGAATAAATTTAAAAAGTCTTTTTTAAAAAGGGTTGATAAAAACATAGAAGAAATGAGTTTTATTTGGAATATTAAGAAATAAAGTTTAATTAAGAATATTTTTATTTTAGAGCCATCTTTTTAAATTTACGAATACCGGAATAATGTTTTTTAAGGCGAATTAAGAATTTATATCGTCTGCATAAAGATTAACAGATTAGATCTAGAAGCAAGATTTTAAATTAATAGTTTGAAGTAAGTACGGATTATTATTATAAGAAAAATTAAGATAGTATAAAGATTAGTTTTGGCGAAAAAAATTTAAAATTTGTAATATATATATCAAAATCTCAGGGCTGCTCAGGGCTGATGACTAAAAAACAGCTAGGTCATTTAAATATATGGATACTTTTGCTAAATAGTGTTTAAAATATAAAAATATTTTTAATAGTTATTTTTATTAGTATTTAGATTTTGTAGAAAAAAAATCATCATTTACAAGATTCTTCAGATGACACGGTGATATTTAATATGTTTCTCGTTGTGAATTGCATTGTAATCGCATGAAAAATGTGCCGTTAAGTGATTTAAACAGTAATTAAAACAGATTTAAAGTATGTCAAACATATCCATGAGGAATTTTCTGTTTGCGAATTTTTAATTTTTTATTTTTTAACTGCGACAAAATTTCAAAAAAGAAATAAAAAATATCAAAATGAAAGAATATTGAAATTTTCTTTCTGATTTGACACCAATTTTTTGCCCTTATAAGTTTTATTTAATAGTTATTAAATAATACAATTAAAAAACGTTTTCTACAATTAAAAGTTGCATTCTAAAAAAAGATTTAGTAAAGTCAATTAAATACTTTTAATTCAACATATCTCATATTCAAAAATTTTTAATGTGTAATAAGCTAAAAAAATAAGTGTTTAAATCTCTAAAGTATTTTTTATTAACTACATTTATTCTGTGAAAAATATGAGTTATGATTTTTATTTTATTTTAAATTCTTACTTAATTAACTTAATACACATGACATTTTAATAGTGCTCCAAAGGTATTAATTCCTAAAATCAATTTAAACTTTTATTAACACTGTGACACAGTGGATTATTTAAATATATAGTAATTTGTTTAATAATTACATAAGAAAATTGTGAAAAATTACAAGAAAAAAATAAGTGTACTAAAAGCAACTGTAATTTAGTCTTTATGCTATAAAATATAAAATTTAACATTGAAATAAAATTTGACTAAATTAAACTTCTCACTAAATTTATAAATATATATTTATCTAACTCAAATTAGTTTTTATCTAACTATTGTTTTTTAATTATTAAAGTTTCTGTACCATTAGATTTTACCATATAACGAGCAAAATGTTTGTATGATTTAACTCTTTTATAATTTTAAAATATTATATTAAATATAGTATGTTATGTATTGTACTAATAAGATATTTTTCACCTGTTGTACTTTTCACGTGCAATGTAAATGTATCCGTAAGGGGTACAGAACCAATTATTGAAAGTTGAAACTTTTAACTTTTAGAACAATATTTGGAAGTTATACAGTACGCCAAATTTCGGCTACAGATTTTAAAGTGTTCAGACAGCAAAATACAAAAACTACAGATCAATGAATAATTTCTGTGAATCACCTGCTTCCATGATTTGCCCGTACATCATACGGGCAATGTGTTTTTGCCAAACATGATTTTTTTTTCGCTAGTAATTTTTTATTTATTTAGCAAATATATTTTTCCTTATTCAATACGAGCATTTTTTTATTCAATTATGCAGAAAATTCTGTTTTGAAAAACAATGATAAAACATTAAAATTTCTATAAAAGAAGCTCGTTCCGAATGTGTTAATGCGGAGAAAAAATATTTGCATATATAGTCTTTTTTTTTTTTTTTTAATCTGTATTTTTCTTCATTCCTGAAAACTGATTTACATGCACGGATATATTCCTTCCTAAAATCAGATAAATTGCTTGTATTTAAATATTTTTTTTATGTTTTTTGTAATTTTTCTTTAAACCTAGAACATTATTTTAGTACGCCATTTAACCAGTGTAATTAAAAACAGATCATATGACAAAAAACGATTCTACAATCAAATTGATCAAATGAATGAAAATGGTTCTGTATGTTGTTATCTATTGCCTTGCACAGAAGTATTAATATTCACTTGAATATATTTACATTAATATAAAATATTTACGGTAAGATTATTATAAATAACTTTGCGTTTGAAAAATATTTCTTTTTATTATTTAATTCTTTTGAATGAAACAAATAATTTTATGGCAGAATATAAAAATACTAATATATCATTTAAGAGTATCAAGCTATTAAAAATGATTGAAAAATGTATTACATGAAATCCCTGCGATAAATTTACCTGTACAGTATTTTTCAAAAACCTGGAAATCTTTTTCTCTCTTATCAGAATTCCTTGACACCACTTTAGAATCTTCAATATCAGAGTGTTGAAAATGTATGGATGTTTGAGAATCCCAAACCATCTTTCATTTTGTAAGCTTCTTGGCATTTAAATGAAAGATAAACCTGGCTCAAATTACTGCCAATCGATAGGATGTAAAATATGATACTTCTATAAATTATCTCAGAGTGTATATATATCATTCCACAAAGTTACATCCTCATGCATCTCTAAGTTCGTACATCAAGACTTCTTTGTAAGATATTTCTATTTTCCAATACAATATGCTATGCAGTTGGCAAGTTGAACTAATTTATTTACAAACATTTCCAGAATATTAAACATTACGAAATTACATAATATTTCTGTATATTTTATACCAAAAGTGTTCTGTATCTAGGTCTAAAAATGCATTGCACATAAAATCTTCAAAGCATCAATTTTATAAAATAAGAATAAGTTTTAAATATATTTCCTTTTATTATTAAACTATTTCGAGTGAAAAAAAATGAACAGCAGAAAATTATTAATACATCTTTTATAAATATCAAACGACTAAAATTAACTGAAAAATGTATTGCATAAAATCCTAGCGATAAATATACATATGCAGTATTTTTTTTAAAAGTTGAATACCTTATTCTCACTTATCAGAATTCTATGATACTACTTCACAACTCTCAATATCAGAATGTTGAAAATCTGTGGATGTTTGAGAATCCCAAACCATTTTTCATTTTGTCCATTTCTTGTCATTTAAATGAAGAATATTCCTAGCTCAAAGCAATGCCAATCGATAACATATGAAATATGATACTTCTCCGAATTATCTCAGTGTATATATATATCATTCAGGAAAGTTGCATTCTCATGTACCTCTAAGTTCGTACATGAAAACTTCTTTGTAAGGTATTTGCATATTCTGATTCAACCTGAAATGTCAGTTTACTATGCAGTTAGCAAGTTGAACTGATTTATTTACAAACTTTCTCAGAATATAAAACATTATGAAATTACATAATATTTCTATATATTGTATATCAAACGTGTTCTGCATGTCGTTCTCTGATATAATGCATTGCACATAAAATATTAAAAGTATCAATATTATAAACAAGAAAAGTTTGAAATATATTTTCTTTTATTATTCAATTATTTTAAATGAAATAAATCTTTTAACAGTAGAAAAATATTATTATATCTTTTATAAACATCAAACAATAAAAAATGATTGAAAAATGTATTGTATAAAGGCCTAGCGATAAATTTACATGTACAGTATTTTTTAAAAAATGAAAACCTTATTCTCAATTATCAGAATTCTTTGATACCACTTCATAACCTTCAATATCAGAATGTTGAATGAAAAATTTATGGATGTTTGAAAATCCCAGACCATCTTTCATTTTGTCAGTTATTTGTCATTTAAATGAAGGATGTTCCTAGCTCAAAACAATGCCAATCGATAGCACATAAAATATGAAAATTCTCTGAATGATCTCAGTGTGTATATTATATCATTCCGCAAAGATGCATTCTCATGCATCTCTAAGTTTGTTACATCAAAACTTCTCAGTAAGGTGTTTGTATATTCTTATTTAACATGAAATGACAGTTTACTATGCAGTGGGGCACTTGAAGAGATTTATTTAGAAACAAGTCATATAAAATTTGCTATTTATGTAAATTTGTGATAAAATGCCTTGCCTGAACTCGTATTTACATTCTTTTTAAAATTCACATTTACATAAATTTTAATAAATTGACCGATTAATATTTAAAAATACTAGAAATGTAATAATAGTTAAATAATTATTTTTATTCTTTAATTTCTTTGAATTCAATAAAAACCATTTATATAAAGCCTAGCGATAAATGTACTTTACAGTATTTTTCAAAGAGCTGGAACCCTTATTCTCCCATATCAGAATTTCTTGATGCTGTTTTATAGACATAAATATCAGAATGTTGAAGATCTATGGATGTTTGAGAATCCCAAACCATCTTTCATTTTATAAATTTCTTGTCAGTTAAATGAAGGATATTCCTAACTCAAAGCAGTGCCACTTTATATCCCATAAAATATGATACTTCTCTAAATGATCTAAGAGTGTATATATATATCTTTACACAAAGTTACATCCTCATGCATCTCCAAGTTCATACATCAAGACTTCATTGTAAGATATTTGCATTTTATGATTCAAGCTGAAATGCCAGTTTACTGTTCAGTTGGCATGTTGAACTGATTTATTTACAATCTTTTTTAGAATATGAAACATTATGAAATTATATAATACCTCTGTTTGTTTTATGATAAAAGTGTTATGCATGTTATTCTCTGTTAAAATACATTACATATAAAATCTTCAAAGTATCAATGTTATGAAAAACGTATAAGTTTGAAATATATTTCCTTTTATTATTCAACTATTTTGAATGAAACAAATCTTTTTACAGCAGTGAAATATTAATATATCTTTTTATAAATATAAAATGATTAAAAATGATTGAAAAATGTACTACATAAAGAGCTAACGATACATGCAGATGTACATTATGTTTTAAAAAGTTGAAAATCTTATTCTCACTCATCAGAATTTCTTTGATACAACTGCATTACCCTCAATATCAGGATGTTGAAAATCAATCGATGTTTAAGAATCCCAAATCATCTTTCACTTTGTCAGTTTCTTGTCATTTAAATGAAGGAAATCCTTGCTTAAAGCAATGCCAATTGATATTGTATAAAATATGATACTTCTCTGAATGATCTCGGTGTGTATATTTATCATATCGCAAAGTTGCATTTTCATGTATCTCTAAGTTCGTGCATAAAAACTTCTTTGCAATTTTTTTGCATTTTCTGATTTAACCTGAAGTATCACTTTACTGTGCAGCTGAGCAGTTAAGCAGATTTATTTATAAACAAGTCATATGAAAGCAGTTATTTATGTAAATTTGTAGTAAAATGTCTTGCTTAAACACGTATTTACATTCATTTTAAATTTCACATTTACATAAAATATAATAAATCGACAAATTAAATGTTTAACAATACTAGAATGGTAATAATAATAATTAATTTTAAAATTAATTTTTTAACTAGTTATTATTAATGTAATAATAATTCTTATTTTTATGAGTAAGTGAGACAAATAAATACTAATTTATTGCTCTCTGGAAACAAACTTTTAAAAATGTATATGTACTCCAGCTGTATGTATGTGTGTGCTTCAGAAAATAAACAGGAAGTCTACAAAATCATTTTACATTTCAAACTTATATTTTAAATGCAATTCAAAGTAAAACTGCATGAATAATATGTATATTTATTTTTTTAACAATTCATAAATTTCTATGTGTGTATCTTGGTAAGTAAACCACATCAAATTTTAACATTACACATTTTCCTCTTTATTGTCCAACCCCTACTTATCCAAAACAACCAGTCTCTTTTGAGCCACGGTTTGGGCCCACATTTATCAATTTGCGAATGAATAATAAGATTCATGCATAATGGCACAGTTTCGATGGAGAAAGAATTGAACAAAAAAAGGCTATCAGATGAAAATCAGGACTTGCATAGATATGCTTCGTGCCGCCAATGGCGCATATGTACATGTTTATTGACTGATTAAGAAAACTCTATTTTATATTTCTATTTCTCATACTACTTTCCACTGGCGTACTATTTATTCGTTTTTCTAATATATTTTTTTAAATAATTTGTATACAACACGAAATATGTGAACTACTGCTATATGTAAATAAATATTTTAAACTTTATATTTGGAAACATAGTTAGTCACGCAATCAATCTTTTTTGATGAAAAATGTCATAAATAAAAGTTTTAAGTACGAACGTTTTGATAATATTAATAGTTTTTCCGCTGAATAATTGTAGTTCAAATAAATCTTTTGTGGGAATGTCGAATATACAATTTTCTGCGCCATTTAAATGATGGATTGCTTTTTCAATAATGTTAGTTTACCATTAAACCTCAAGCAAATTTTGTAAAATCAGATCTTTTGTGTAAAAGACATTTATCTAAAGGATAATTGAAAAATTCATGGATTATAAACAATAATAATAATAAAGTAGACGGCAATTTATGACTTAGAAGTCTATTTATCATTGTAAATGTAATTATAAAATTCTGATTATTAGTTGGCTACATTGTTTGATAAAATTATAGAACGCTCAGTAAGTATGCATTCAAAATATTTTGTTATAATTTTCATCAAAACTATGGATAATTTGAACTGTTAATTTACAATTTTAAATACATTTATGTTTAACTCCTTTACAAATCTATACTAAGCAATGTTTGTATTAGGGAAATAGTAATTTTTGATTATTCTCAATAGATTGCCTTTTTAAATATGTATTACATGGCCTACTTTGACACGTTTTAAATATATTTTTCTACAACACTTTTTTTATTCTTCCAATTCAGGTCTTAAAAATTGCAGGCGTATCGATCTCACGATTCCCTTCAACTTTAAAATGTATGCGGGAAGTATTGTATGAAAAAAGTAAAAAAAATGGCGTCAAAGTTTCCTCTGCGATTGTAGCTAATTTGTCACCTAATTACAAATTTGCTTCAAATACTCACAATGGACGATTTATAATTAAGTTACATTAGATATCGATGCAAAGTAAAAAAGGAAACTCTTCAGATCGCCTAGGAATATTTGAACGATTAAATTTTACGATTCATTTGCAAAAACAAAGATTTTCTAATGTTTTCCTCTCTAGATGTAAACACAGATCATGTCAACGCCTGGAGTGTTTTTAGTCAATATAGTCAATTTAGTAAATATTAAAATTCTTCCAATTAAGTAAGCATGAGTGGGTTAAGCATAATTTCAATCTTAATATTATGCTTAGTAAAAAGAAAATCCTAATCAGCCACAACTCTCAATGAATTGAGAATCAACCGCTCTTTTTAATGAATAAGGATTGTATGATGATTCTTAGAATGAGTGTGTTTTCCAATGAAGTCATTGGCAAGAGTATTACGTGGTGTATGGAAGGCTGTAGCTGCTAGATTTTTACATATACTGTTATTGACAGCTGCCATTGCGCTTGCCACAATCTCTTCAGGATAATTGCGATAAGTCTGGTCCCATGATGTTTTTTCGTCGGTCTTATTTTTTTCTTACAATTTTTTTCCTTTAAAGAAAGAGAGAATTAATCACATGAATAAAGCACATCTACAAATATATATAAAACAATAATAAACCTTACAATGCAGGGCAACTGGAAAATAGATGGATCATGAAAATGTTTTTCTTAAATGATAGTTAGTTTCTTTACTTTTTTGGTCTGCAGGCCATTTTCTACGAATCGGTTAGTCTGTTTTTAAAGTATAGGGCAAATGGAAAGTACATAGATCTTGAAAACGTTTTTCATTTTTGTTAATTGGCATGAAAATTTCTTTTTCAATAATTCACTATCTAATACATATAAAAATATCAGAAGTCTGGTATGCATGGTAATTCTTCTAGAAGTTATAAAGTGTAATTTCTGAAAAGAAATTTATTAATCTTTGATGCGAATGAATTCTTTTTAAAGATACTAGCGATTATTTAAACTTTCCTTGGCCTTCCGTCACAATTCAAAATACATTTAAAATGCTTTTATTTTTATTTTTATTTATTTTTTTGGTAATATTTTTCTCGATTTAAATGGCATTTTTAGATTTAAATTTTGTATAAATTAAATATTATGAGATGTTTATAAAGTTTTAAATTCATTTATTTCCTTTCCTTAGGTAAATGTAGAAAACGCAAAGTTCTTTTCCGGAAATACGCAATTTTGTTTGACTCTAAAATGATTGATTGCATTTTCAATATTGCTACTTTACCGTTAAACCTTCCAGCAAATTTTCTGAAAGCCTCTCTTCTGTCTGTCAAACAAAGATAATGGAAAAATACAAAGTTCGTGAACTTGTTTTTTTTCCTTTATTGGGGATCATGAAAATTTATCCATTAGAGTTACAGCTTTCATTGAAAATATTGGATATAAAAAGTTTAATGGTGAGTTACAGATTTTTCAATGTTATTTAAATTGGTTAAAAATATTAACGTGTTATTTTATCATCTATAAATTGGAATCATGTTTTGAAATATTATCTTCGTGAAACTAAGTAGAAAAAACAACACTAAAAGAGGGTTTTTTTCTTATGACAGATTTGCAGATTTATTTATAATCACAGTACATAAGATTAATAAACTATCCATTTCTTTTTAATCTATTTTTAACAATATTAAGTATTTATTCTCTAAGAATATATGATTTACAAATTTATTTGTACTTCTATAATCTTTTATACTTTTATTTACAATATTTTTGAATATTATTTCTATTTTTGATTTATTGCACATCAAAATGTAGTTATACGTACTTTTGATACATGTATGTATGTTCTAAATATTTGCAATTTTAATTCTACTTAACTCAGCTTTTATTTAAAAGAAAGTTATTTAATGGTCCGAATATATAAATAAATCGCAATTGCTTAGTTCTAATTTGAAGATATTGTTTGCAGAAAGAGAAAATAAGCAGTTTTCTTTACCAAATAATTAAAAGGTCATCCTTTTTAATTGTGTTACAAAAAATTGAGCCAATAAATCCTCGAGTAGGACTCTAAATCAGGACCTTTAAAATTTGAGAAAAAAAATCAGTTTTCGGTTTATTATTAATGTTTAAAAATTTCAAAACAATCTGAAAAAAATTAAAAATCTACATTATCTCTTGAATAAAAATCAGTTGTGGTTTGGTTTGTGTCGGCCGGTTATCTACTCTATGGATATAGGCGCTGGGCGGAATGACCTTCGTGAGGGTCTTTCTGAGGGAACCTATCCCGTATTTACGCAAGGTTCAAAGAAAACCACGAAAACTCCTAACGGTTATGCCGTCGGCTGCGATTGGGTTAGATCCCAGCACCTGCCGTCTAACATTGAGATGTCAGGAACTCTCGGCCACTGGTTGGGCCACATAAATTAAGGACGATCGGAATAACTAAATGAGTAACTATATTGAGAAACGTTAAAATGCGTTTTCTCCGTTTAGTAAAATTTGGAGTTTGTGCACACTATAACTCTAGAACTATGCTAGATATCGCTTTTAAAATGTTAACCAAATATTCGTTTTTTTATAGTCTACAGGCTAAAAACAAAAAAAATCATATTCATTATTTATTGTTTTAAATTGATTATTGTATTATTTTTCCAGATTTCCAGCACTTACGCAGCATTATATGATAGGTTGCATTAATATTTGATGTAATTGATATATGTTACTTTTTCAAAATAGATCCAGGAAATTGGGAAATCGTAAAAATAAGAAAAAAATCTAATCAATGCTTTGTTTTACTCTGAATTATTTGTTTTCATTTTAGTTAAGATAAATACCTTTTAAATTCTAATTTATTTATTCCAAAACCTTATTATATGGGGATACTTACGTTAGTACAGTAAATATTATAATGATTTTATGTATGTAACATTTTCTTGGACTTCAATCTATTGGATAACTGGGAATCTTCAGTCAACTTATATGTTAGATATAATTTTTAATGCAATAAAATCAACTATAAAATGATTTATTTATTTTTTTAACTTTACTGCGGTATATATTTTCTACTTTTCAACAATAATATTTTAAATCGTTCATGAAATTTACTAGAAATCTTTTTTTATACTTTAAGGTAATGGGTAATTTGAAAATTCGTCAAAAATCTTATGCGCGAGATATTTCTTTGCTTTGAAACTAAAAATTATAAAACAATTCATTTTAATTTTCAATTGTTAACTTTTTTCGACGATGATATTTTAAATTACACAGAGTTTTTATTTTTTTAAAGCGCACTCATTTAAATTCTATGAAATGGGTAATGTTCTTCGAGCGTCTGATCTGCCAGAAACGTCTTTATTGCTATAAAATTAATTAGAAAATCAGGAATGGTATAATATACATTTTGTAGATATTATTTTTACACGAGATTATTAAAAATATAGAAACATTATTTTTTATCATTTAGTTACATTTACCTTAAATATCACTGAAAGTAATTTCTCACTCATTCATTGACTCAAAATGCATCTAAAAGAGAATGAAATCAATCAGTTTATTTTTTAATTTGTAAAATGTCATCTATCTTCGTTATAATTTTGAACAAAAAAAAAAAAAAAAAAAAATATTTTTAAGTATTAAAGACGGTTCTGAATACATTTGCATTTCATTGTCGTGTAAATGCAGTACAAAAAATATTGGCACGTCAAACACGCTGAATTGTTTGAATCTCAACTGATAAATTGCTTTTTCAATAGCGCTACTTCAACTTTAAACCCTCAAGCAAAAGCTATAAAAGTCGCTCTTCTGTATTAAGTTTAAAGGATATTTGATTAAAAATAATTTTAGAATTCATTTTAAATATATTTTTAAAGTTTTATGTCTTTTCGTTGAATAGTAAAACAATTTATCATTAAGAAATTTACTTACATTTACAAATTAAGAAATGCATATTTTTGATTTTTTAAATGAATATAGTTTTGTTTAAGAGATACAACATTATTTTTTTAAGTTCCTTAGAATCCAAAGAATCATGAAAAATAACATATTTATATTTCTTAACATTAAAGCACAAGAATGTATACAGAAATAAGTAAATAGAATAATAAGATCAAGAGTTATGTGATTTTTTGTGATTGCCTCTTAGATTAAAAATTATTTATCATAAAATGTAATTTTTTTAAGATTTAAAACATTATCGTATACAATCGTTCATAATTCGGGTAACTAAACACAAAATGAAAAAGGAGCAGAGAAGACTTATTTAAACGCAAGGAGAAGATAATCTTAAAATTTAAATACTTTCATTCTCCCTCTCACGCAAATTATAAATAAGAAAGAAATGTTGAAGAACTCCTTAAATATTTAAGGTTTTACAACAGTATGACAAATATTTTGATATTGTGCATCGAAGTTTGTCTTTTGATATCATATTGTGAACAGCTCTCTTCATCCTTTGCCAAAATTATCACTACCCACAATAAAAAAAACTACTTGTGAAAGATGCCAAGAATTCAATTACAAAAATCAGATTTAGTTCCTATGCAGAAATGTTTGGATGAACGATGTAGATGTGGACATGTCCAAATACTTCTTACAGTATTTGGAAATAAACAGCGATAAAAAATCTTGTGTTTACAGTAGCTGATGACAAGTTGTTAGCTTATTATTACCCTTTCTGCAGTCTCTTATTTTTTCTTTAACATAATTTTAATTCCACGTATAAATTAATTTTAATCGTAGATAACAGAAACAGTGGTTTTTATTCGTTATATCATAAAAAAATCTCTCTTGACTAAATAGTCTTCATTTATAGATGAATAACCCAAATTTAACTTTATATCAAAAATAGTGTAATCATTTAAGAATAAATATACATCTGTACACTATCCAGAATGGATACAGATTTTTTACGCGGAAATCTCTTATTGTTTGAATATGTTGTGCATTTTTTATTTTCGAAGAAAACAGAGATCAGTTTAAAAAAATAATAAATATTTTCCAAGTTAACATGAAAGCGTGTAACACTCGATAAAAAATCCAATATTCCCATCAGATGGGAAGAAAGCTAAATCTGAAATATCATGAAAAGTATTTTTATTGAATTTTCTTTTTTCACAGTATTCTCGTACATGAAAGTGATGCAGTAATTCGAGCCTTTTCATGTTTGAAATAAATCTTAAATCCCAGAAGTATTTTATATTAAATATAGGTATATCAATTAGGGAATAAGTGTTTAAATTCAGATGTTTCTTAATTTTTTCAATGTAAATAAAAATAATATTTTAAACAAAAAATAACATGCTAGTGAAGGATTTTGTTTTTTGAAATCTGAGCTTATGTTAAAAATACAAACTTAACAAAATAGTTTAAATTAACAAAATAGTTCCACAGTACAATCGAATGTCGCAAGGGAAAAAAATATATTTATACTTCAATATTTGTATTAATTTTCAGCAAAATTACTAAAAATAATGAAGCTCTTTAGGGTTCAAGTATAAAATCACACTTTAAAGAAGAAATCTGTAAAATTTTACAGAGAATCTACGTATATTCCACTATCTTTTGTATTATGTAAATTTACAGAAACTAGAAAAACAGAGATTCTGTTAATTAACAGATACGTTATTCCGTAAAATTACAAGAGACACAGCTGTAAATTTACAGAATTTACAATAGTCTTGTGTAACTTAACAACGTTAAAAATACACAATACTGTAAATTTATTTGTAATGATAATAATTCAACTTAGTTTTTTCAACTAAATAAATCACTCTATCTTCAGAGAGCCTCAAAGAATTTTAGCATTTCGAAAAAAATTGAACTGCTGTATCCTTTAATTTTTACACATTTTTTATTCTAGCCGACCTGGTATTTGAACCCGAGACCTCATGAAAATAGAGGGACGCCATATAAACTGCGCTATAAGTGCTGATGTTATTTATTTTACAAAGTATGTATTTTATGATTCAACGGGGAAAATTCTATTGCGATTTCTAAATATTTCGTTTCAAAAATATAAATTAGAAAATTTGTATTTGTTCTATTTTAATTTATATAATACCAATGCATTGCCTATTATTTTTTAATCAATTTCATTTTTTAACTTGTTTAAATAAAAAAAAATCAGAGGATTTTTTTTGTCTACAAAAAAATTTAAATTATTTTTTTAATAACAACAATAATGTTAAAGAGAATTGTTTGAAATTGTCTCACGCTATTTATTTATTTGTTAATTTTAATAAGACAAAAAATAAAACTAAACAGAAAAAATATAATTCATTATTTTAAAGTGATTTTTGCATTTTCATTATTTTATACATTTTATGTATGTGTTTTTAGAACATAAATTCTAACACATTTTTAAATGAAATAATAATAATAATACCACAACAATAATAATAACACCTTTTAAATAATGCTATGAAATTTATTTTTCATACTAACAAAATTCTGTCATATGGTGAAGCAAAAAGTGCACAATGATTATCGATAAAAAAAACCTCACTAACTGCGAGAAGATGGTTTTTCCCCCTTTCTAAATTAGTTTAATTAAAAGAGAAAAAAAAAAGAAAACTAAATTTTCCTTTCCAATATTTCTAATACGATTACATTTTTTTAAAGACGTGTACTTTGAATTACAAGTTTTAACAACGATAAAAATAACTTTAAATAAAGGCATGAAAATTCCTATAGGAAATTAGACGTAATATAAGGGGAATGTCTGTAAAATGAAGATAGAGAAACTATATTGAGCGCATTTAATCGAGAGCCAGAGTCAATTTGTAGATAGTCTTGCGTCTATCTTTGTGCTTTTACATTAATATTTAACAATTTAGATCAAATTACTAGTATAAAATATAATTACTATCAAAACACATAACTATAGTTTCAGCCGGAGATGCAATGAATTATCTTGCAAATTAGAGAAAAAATAATACAATTTTTGATTAAGATTTTTCTTTTCAAAATATTTGAAGATCATTCTTAATTGTTCCCAACATAGCTAAAAAATGCTTATGATAACAATTTGTCTACACATCTATCCACCTGCCTTACCGTGCGTGAAACTGGACTTGGAATATCATTTAAAAAAATGTACTTAGTACATGTTATTGAGTATTGCCACAGATTTTTTCCCATTGAAAATAAAATAGACAGTGTTTATAGATTTTTCAGAAAAAAAACTCACAAATGAAATACGTTATATTATTTTTATTTTTTAATTATTAACTGAATAATTTAATACGTACTTTATGGTTCAATGAATATTGTTATACATTACAGAAACCAAATTCAAAAGCCAGAATTGATATTCGTTATTAAAGTGAATTTCAATACTTTTTCTCTACTACATGCAGTGTTTTTCATTATCTATTTGAACATTTACTTTCTCTACTTAATGACTATGAACAAAATAATTCGAACCATATTTTTAAAATGGTACAATTTTTGAACATAGATAAAATTGATCTGCATTACTAAGATGTACTCTGAGATGTTTACTTCATAATATAGATTGCATCGTATTTATTTGTTAATTAAGATGAAAACATACGCACATTCAAATTATAAATAAGATAAAATTTGTTATAGTACTGTATAGAAGCGATAATCCTAATGATTGTTTTACAAAATGTATAAAAATATATTATATAAATTGCTTTCTGTATTTTTAAATATGTATTACTGTATTTTATAAATTGCTTTCTGTATTTTTAAATATACATTTCTGTGTTTTATAAATTGCTTTTTGTATTTTTGGCTGGGTGGGTAGATGTTAGAGTACGGTGGAGGGCGGTGTTGCCTAAAGAATATGCAATGGTTAATTTAATTAAAAAATGAGAGTGAGAAATGCATTTTTTAAATTGAAAACATATTGTAATGGAAGTTTAATTGACACTGATGCATGGATAATTGTATAGTTATATCAGTTATATTGATATAATTATATTAATTTACATTATTAAATTCCGCTTAACTTTTAATAAATGAGAGACATGTAACACTATCTAAGTGTATAAGGTATATATATTAATTAGCTATCTTTAAATCTTATATCATCTTAAATTAAGATAATGTGTTTAGCTTAGCATAGTCAAATTAGATGTTTTTGTTTTAAATCTTAATAGGGTAAATTATTAAGATTTAATGATTAAGATTAACAATTAAGATTTAAGATTTAATTTAAGATTATGGTGTATGGTTTAATTTTTCTGTTATCACATTAGTCTGCTTTTAATTTATTTATTAATTTATTATTATCACGTGTACGATAATTATTTTTATTTTTTCCCCTTTTCATTTTTCTATCCAATTTAGTAATTTTGTTGTGCCTTTTTTTTGTTGTTATTTCTTCATTTGATTTTGGTTTTATGTGTTTTGATAGCCCGAAATTCGTATTACAGTCGATTCTCGTTAATTAGAAATCATAATTCGAATCTTCGCTTAATTCGAACTAAACATGAAGTCCCGAAATTTTCAATTTCAGAATAATGTTAAAAAATTTTCATTAATTCGAACTCATTTTCTCTTGACTTCGTTTAATTCGAATTAACAAGAATTATGATTTTTAATTTTTCTTTCCTTTCTCGCGGATTTCAGATCATTTAATTAACTTTCTTACTTTGATTTTTGTTAAAATTGTTCCGAACGAGTATACATATAATGCAATGCAATTGATATCCACTTTCTTACAGTCCCGTCTGCCCATCAGTGCCGCTTTAAATTTTTCTTCCATCGTGCTTGTTTCGAATCTTTTAATTCGTTTAAGTATTTATCAATTCTAATTTCATATTAAATCATATTCTAATGATAACAGACGAAATAAATTTAAAAAACACTTTAACATTAATTGCTTTGTAATAGTACCATATTGAGCATGTTTTCATTCGATATTTTTCAAAATTCGAACTTCGGATAATTCGAACATTTCTTGTGATCCCGACAAGTTTGAATTAACGAGAGCTGGCTGTATTTTGCTTTTTCATGGTTATACGAAGATAAAACCACACACTTCATTTGTATTTCCAAAGTATTTGGGGCTTGATAATTCTGCTTTTGTTCCACAAATTCCATTTGTATTTATTTTATTTATTTAATATTTTTCTGATGTTCAATATACTTTTTTCTATTAAATTCAAATGATTTATATTGTAATACAATTAATGGTTATATATATATATATATATATATATATATATATATATATATATGTGTGTGTGTGTGTGTGTGTGTGTATAAAAACTTTTTAAAATCCGGCAAAGTCTCTGCTTCCTAGAGTATGATTTATACAGTATATTGCGAACGCATAGAGAAATCTTTAAAGGATAGTAAACTTATTTGAGAGAAACAAAGTTCGTTGAAATCGGGCCTTTAAAACCCGTGATAAGAATAATTTCTTCTCTTGCCTGGCTATTAAAACGCAGAACTAACTTCTGTAACCTAACCCAAAACCGGGTTAAGCCAAAGCACACTGAAAGCATAATAATGCTGCCCGAGGCGTATGAAGTTGGAATTAAAAAGTGTAATAGAAGCGTAAGCTAAGTTGAATGAATCAATACCTGCGGAAATCGGACACATTGAACTTAAAAATAAAATGCACCATTCATCTTCCAAAATAGTGGTAACTGTAGTCTTAATTCTTACACTAACTTAGTTAGGTCCCGTAGAACTCCTAAAAATGTGCCAGTTATTTTCGAAAATTTTCCAAACTAAATTATATATCTAAACAAACATACTTAATACATAAAAGATATTTATAAATAAATATAACTTTTTCAAAAAAATGTATAACCGACTCCAAAAAAAAAAGCGCTTAATGAATTAAATAATTCTATAAAATTCTCTAATGACAAATCGTTATCCAATAACCACACATTGACTATCATGTACCGGTATAAAACGGTTAAATTTAATATATAGAATTTAATATCCACAAAACATAGATTTTCCAGATAATATTTTTTACAAGAGATTAATTTACATATTTTTGATTTAATTTTTGAATATATACATATAAAAAGTAATGAATTACTTTTTATATTGAAGTTGGATTATTTTTTTTATGAATTACTTTTTTTAAGTTGGTGCCAAACAATCATAATCGATAATGATTTCCCCATTTTATTTATTGTACTAGACATAATATATCCACAATTCTTACTATACTTAAGATAGTTTGGTACCAACTTCAAAAAGTAATTCCTTACTTTTTATATGTATATATTCAAAAATTAAATCAAATGTATGTAAATTAATCTCTTGTAAAAAATATTATCTGGAAAATCTATGTTTGGTGGATATTAAATTCTATATATTAAATTTAACCGTTTTATACCGGTACATGATAGTCAATGTGTGGTTATTGGATAACGATTTGTCATTAGAGAATTTTATAGAATTATTTAATTCTTTTTAGCGCTTTTTTTGAGTCGGTTATACATATTTTTGAAAAAATTATATTTATTTCCTACTTTTTAGTTATTTATACCGTAATACATAACTATGTATACTGACATACGATAGCTCTTTGCAACGCATTACTAATGAACGCACTTTGCTGAGTTCTGATGTATTCGCTTTATTTGTCACTGTTTGATTGTCAACTTTTCAAAAGACACTTACAATATCGGTTAGTATCGTTGTGAATCTTTACGTTTTCTGGAAGTGGTAACTTCTTCAGATTTGGCACGACGAAAAGCTACCGCATTCATGAAATCTTAAAGTCAACATCTAATCTTACGGACATCGGAAGTTGTTATCGAAAGGTGACAATGCCTCAAGTAAAGTGTCCTTACACATAAGCGCGTGGCAAAGCGCTTCCATATATGAGTAAACAGCAAAATGACTCCATGTATCAATGAATAGTAAAATGCTTTAGTGTATGCAAAAGTACTCCCCCTTCATTCAGAAAAAGCAAAAAGAAAGATTTTAACAAAAATCGCTCTATGATTCAATAGATAAACAAGCGAAATTTTTTTCCAAGCACCTTCGTCGTTCCAAGCCCAAGCTCGCACTCTGATTGGTTGTTTCTCTCGGCACTGTTTTCACGTAACTTGGCGATAATCATACTTGACGTAGCGATAGATGCTTCCGTCGAGTTTGATTTCCTTCCGAACGAGTACAAAGTAAAAAGTTGTGTGTAAAAACTTTTGAAAAGTACAGCTTTCAGTAAGACACGTTCCATCCAATCCAATGCTGCAAGAGAAAAGTTACTTTGTATTCGGTTCGGAAGGAAATCAAATTCCTCGACGGAAGCATCTATCGCTACGCCAAGTATGATTATTGCCTAGTTACATGATAACAGTGCCGAGAGCAACAACCAATCAGAGTGCGAGCTTGGGCTTGGAATGACGAAGGTGCTTGGGAAAAAAAATTACGCGATAAACAACAACAATCTAATTCCTATAAATGCAGTAAAGGCATCGGAAATGAGCGGTGATGATTCGACGAGGAATCCGAAAATCATAACCTGCACTTGGCTGCATCTATAAGAGAGTGACAGCATTCGATGCCTAAATACTTTTTTCACGAACACTTTTGTCCCAACTAAACTGTTAAAAATTTGAAACTCACTCCACCGCTTTTATGGAAAACGATTATTTCAGCCTATCATGGAGCATTCTCATGGGTCAAAAGACAAATATTTCATAAAAGCGGGGGCGTAACGATGCAGCAAAAGGGTAATTTTTTTACAGTGTATGTATGAGGTATTCCATAAAAGGGATGGAGTGACTATGCAGCAAAAGTAAAATTTTTAACAATGTATCGCAATGCTAGGCATTTTCTATTATAAAATTTGATGATGATTTCCTGGTAGAATTCGATTGTGCGCCGAATGATCCTTTATTTCTACACAGACATAAATACATATTCCATATTATTTTACTAATTCGTGGGCATACAAGGACAAGATAGCACATGGAAATATTACGACACAAGAAAAGTACAACCGGGAGCTACACATAAAGAGTGTGTGCAACGGAGCCAGTGGAATTCGAACCCACAATCTCCTACGCTCTCAAGAGATTAGCAGCGTGGTGTCTTAACCACTCGGCCACAAGGACCCCCTTGATGACTCATTTTTGTCCAGAATCCTTTCAATCAATCGTATACTGTGCTCCATGTGTCGTCATATTCACATCGAGGAACCCTACATGAACAAAATCTGAAATCATTCTGGTGTCTAATCCGGTAACCAAATCTGAATCTAAGGATAATTTTGCTACGCATATCTATGCACTTTATTTTGCATTGATATGTAGAGATTTTTTCCTCCGGAGCAAAATATATACTAAAGGATTTTCATCTTTTCAACAACTTAAGGATGTCGATTGGTATCGATGTCTATTTCTGCTTTAGTGGATGCGAGAACTTGTCCATTTAAGCTTTAACATTTCGGAAATTTATCGCATCCAGCAAACTTTAAGGCCGCACAGTAGGCACAGAAAAAGACCCGGTTGATAATGTGAAGTCTATGGAGGCGTTCTTTTCAAATATCTCACTTAAATTTTAAAATTTTTACGTGATTTTTTTTGCATAGGATAGCTGAGGATATTCCACAACCGGCCTGGTTTTTACTTTTTCAATTTTGGTTTCAGATTTTTTTAAAAAAATATTTTAAATTTTAAAACCGGTTTAAACGGCTCTGAAATTGAAACTATCATTATATAAAACTTACATATGCAAAATCGAAGAAGTAAAATCTAGGCCGGTTGTATATCATCCTCTACTATCCTATCCAAAAAAAATAATGTAAATATATTAAAATTTGAGCGAGATATTTGAAAAGAACACACCCATAGTCTTTACACTAACATCCGAGTCTTTTTCTGAGACTAGTGTAGTGCCTTAAGTCCCACATTGAAATCTACAGATTTCGTAAATGAAACGATTGATTTCGTAATTGAAAACATTGAAAAGCTGACAATCCATCAGTACACGTTAAAATTATTGTGAAAAATTACCTTTGTTTTTAAAGCTATCTATTTTCTGACTAATGAGAGCGATCTAAAAACGTCTATGGAGCGCTTTCATTGGTCAGAAAATAGATAGTCTTTAAAAACAGAGGTAATTTTTCAAGATATTTTAAACAGGGTACACTGTTAAAAATTTGACCCTTTTGCTGCATTGTCCCTCCACCGCTAATATAGAAAACTATTACTTCAACCTATTATGGAACATTCTCATGGATCAAAAGTGAGATATTTTATAAAAGCGGGGTAGTGACGATGCAGCAAAAGTGTCAGATTTTTTACAGTTTAAAGTGCGCGTACACAATCAGAGCGCGTCAAGTTGTTTCTATGATTCAATGCATAGCAACGTAATTCTAAATGTTCGTATGTATTAAAATACTTTTTTCAGTCTCGATGCCCTTTTCAGTCATAAAAACTAAAAAGGAAGATAATATCAAAATCACATTATGATTCAACATGCGTCTATATGAAAGTAGCAATATTTGAAGTTAAGAATGTTCTTTGATAAACGCGGTTTTCCAAAGTACAGAAAATGTAAGAATTTTTATTCCAGAACTTGGTGGTAGTCGCCTGAACGAGTTTGTTTTATGGTTGAAAGAAGTTAACTAGCTTAACTTTAATGGTAAGCTTATAAAAATTTTTCGTCATTTATATTTGTCCAAATGTAAATCTAGCACATAGCAATGTACTTTAATCACTTTGTGAATCCGGCATAACAAGCACCCTGATACACAGACACTCTTGCTATAACGTGTAAGGCTCTTTAGAGATGAATTTTCAGCTTTTCGATATCGAATTCTCATGTCTGGATTGATGTGGATTTTTTACATTGATGAATACGAGAATTGTTCCAGCTAAGATTTCGTACTTTGGAAAAAAACTAGCATCTCTGCAACAGTGGTTAGGATCCAGAACATGAAGATAGATATAATAGAAGGAGAACAAAGACGGCGCTTCCACTTTCGTCCCTAAAGTCTTTCCGAGTTTGGCTGGCATTTCCGGCAGTTTGGGAGCAGATGAAGTCTAGCGCCCCCTACGTCCCGCTAGCAGACTAGTCGAGAGACCAGTCAAACAAGTCATGTGATCGAAAGTCAGTGCAGCATCACTAGCGCCACGCCATGCACCAGGAAATACTTTGGGGCTAAGTTCTGTTGGGAAAAGCCTATCTTCTCGGTTCTCCTTCTATTATTCTATCTTCATGATCCAGAAGTATTATTCGCTTTTAAGCAAAACAAGATTGACCATTCATAAGCCTTCATTTTTGAGAAATTTTCATTGTTCGAAGGAGAGAGTCTGGAATACATGGAGTGAAAATCTGCTATCGACACTGTAAAAAATTTGACCCTTTTGCTGCTTCCATCGCTTTTATAGAATTTCTTTGTTTTGACCAATGAGAATGCCCCATAATAGAGCGAAGTAATAGTTTCCTATAAAAGCGATGGAGTGACGATGCAGCAAAAGGGTTAAATTTTTTACAATGCAAGCAGTGCTAAAAATCTGTATCCTTTAAATGTGTAACGATGCTACTGAATTCCAAAGTGTCGATCACAGCTACATCTGCGGCTTTTTTAAGTGTTACAGAGAGCGTGTTCAGCACAACTTACCGGTTACTTACCGACCACTTACCGATACACTTGTCTGCGATTTTAGACAAGTACGAAATGAAAATAAAAGCGAAGTGTGACGTCAGCTACAATTCAACAGAATAGTTTTCATTGATGCCACAATTTGCTTTCGTACTGCCCTACAATTGGTCGGTAACATTGGTTACTTTTGTAAGTTGCTTTGAAGACGCCCTGAGATAGCCGATTTCCACACTATTTCCCCTAGATGCTATATTTCCGGTTTCTTGTATAAAAGAACTTGTCCGGAATCCAGGTAGAATTTGCGCTGTTAGCGAAACCAGATTAACGAATCAGAAGCCTGAATTTTAGCAAAATTTTCAATGTTTTAAATAATTTTTCTTGTTAATAAATCTCGTTTCGCAAACAGCGAAAAATTTATGTGAATCCTGGCCCTCGTCCAGTTAGGTGGTGGTGTATTTTTGTTGGCCGATTACAGGCCCTATGGGGTGGGTTGCCCTCCGTGGGGGTCTTTCTAAGGGAACTTAACCCGTATTTACGCAAGGTTCGAAGAAAACCACGGAAAAGTTCGAACGGTTAGTCCGACGGTCGCGATTGGGTTCGAACCCAGCCCCTACCGTCTACCAGTTTGAGGTCAGAATCTCTCGGCCACTGGTGGGGCCGTCCAGTTAGGATTTTGCACTTTGAAGACTGTTAAAAATTTGAAAATTTTACTTTATCGTCAATCGATTGCGTTTATAGAAAATGATTACTTCATTGTATTATTGTGAATTCTCATTGGTCAAAATAGAGATATTCCATAAAAGCGGTGGAGTGACGATGCAGCAAAAACTTCAAACTTTTAACAGTGAAAAGATCGTGTGTCTATGTAACATAAAATCATGCAAAATGAACACTTCTAATTGGTCGATTGCTTCAAAATGAAATTGAAATTTAAAGTTTTTTTTTTTAAATATTCTAATTTTCAGATTTTTATGAAATTCGAATGGGACCACATGGGCCTCATACGCTTTCAAACAAAAAAAGAATTATCAATATCGGTTCATATTTGCAAAAGTTATGCGTGAACAACAAATACATACAGGTCGAAATCATAACCTCCTCTTTGAAGTCGGTTAAAAAAGGACAAGAAACCATTGTACCCAAACATTTAACTCATGTACCGAATCTTAGGTACAGATATTCTAGGGATAAAAACAATAGTTTATGTGTATTAAACAATTATTTAAGCAAAGCAAAATTTGTTACGGAATATTTATATGTAAGAAATAAAAGAATATGCACTTATAAAACTGAAAGGGACATTTTAAATTTAAGTCCTAATAATATTTATATGTTTTTTAGTTACATGGATATATGTTAATCAAAAGAAGAGGTACAATATAAAAAAAATATTTTGCCTTAAAATCATTACACACAAATAATATTCAAATAAGTTTAAAAATCCTTTCAAATTCTGATTTTTGCATTTAGAAACATTTAATATGTAATATCCTTTAATTCAAGAAATTTGATAAGATAAGCGCCGAATGAAATTTATTCGAACGTCCAAATCTATTCAGTTCAATGTTTTGCAAAAAGAATACTTTTCGAAAAAGGCCGTTTGGTGTGTTTTTTATTGATGTATCTGTATATTTAATATATATACATATATATATATATATATATGCGAATCAAGAGCATCAGTACTTGCCTTGAATTATTTTCACCTAAATTTTTGCGCTTGTAGGTTTGGTAGATTTCGTAAGTCATCATCGGAAGAGATATACACTTACGCATACACACAGAGAGGCAGAACGAAACGTTCTCTTGTTAATAAAGTTGTATGATATCATTTTACTTATACACTATATTGCCATTGATTATGGGACACTTGCGATTTTAGACATTTTGTTAAATATCTAGAAAAATACATGAGGAATCATCTCTATACTCTTAGAGTATAAATATAATAGTATAAGTCATACATGTCCGTGAAGATTTTTTACCGAAACTCCATAGGGGACTGTCAACAAATTAAAAAAGAATGAATATCTTTTGAATAACCCTGTCAAAACTAATGTAGCAAAAGCGCTCAAACTCTCGATTATGATTGAATGCCTTATTGTAATACACTGTGTTCATTTTTATGCAAATAGCATGCATACTCGCAGAGTAATTAAGGTTTTTATAAAAATGGTCCCAAATTTTTCCAAGTTTTTTCCTTATAATTTTCAGAGTTCTTAATATAAAATAATATTTTTTTCAGAAAATATGACAAATAACATTGCACACAGTACTCTGTAATCAGAATTTAAAAATAATGAAAATTGTATACAAAATGAGTTAGTTTGCTGAATAATTTTTTACTACGCATGCGTCAACGGTATCAAAATTTCATTTGCATATTATGTTAGCTAAATGTATAGAGCAACTTTTGTGAAAGTCACAAAATCGTAACTTGAAAATTCTGAAAATAATCGTCAATTGAATAGGTTGAAAATCCGTTATTCTCAAAATGAAACAAAAAGAAGAGGGGTTGTATCCATATATTCATTGATTAGTGTCAATATAGAATACACATTACGGGATGTACTACTACATTTGGATAAAATCTCTCATTTTTTTGCTTCATTTTGGAAACAACGGATTTTGTCCTTTTTCTATAGACGATTACTTTCAGAATTTTCAAGCTATGATTTTGAGACTTTTACAAAAGTTGCTCTATACATTTAGCTAACGTAATATGCAAATGAAATTTTGATATCTTTGACGCATGCGCAGTAAAAAATTATTTAGTAAACCTACTCATTTTGTATACAATTTTCATTAGTTTTTAATTCTGATTACAGGGTACTGTGTGCAATGTTGTTTGTCATATTTTCTGAAAAAAATATTATTTTATATTAAGAACTCTGAAAATTATAAGGAAAAAACTTGGAAAAATTTGGGACCATTTTTATAAAAACCTTAATTACTCTGCGAGTATGCATGCTATTTGCATAAAAATGAACACAGTGTATTACAATAAGGCATTCAATCATAATCTAGAGTTTGGGCGCTTTTGCTACATTAGTTTTGACAGGGTTATTCAAAAGATATTCATTCTTTTTTAATTTGTTGACGGTCCCCTATGGAGTTTCGGTAAAAAATCTTCACGGAGATGTATGACTTATACTATTATATTTATACTCTAAGAGTTTCGAGATGATTCTTCATGTATTTTTCTAGATATTTAACAAAATGTCTAAAATCGCAAGTGTTCCATAATCAATGGCAATATATTGTATATGTATCTATCTATGTACTTGCCTATCTACGTATTATTTATTACTCAGATGCTTAATTTTTAATGTTTTAATCTCCGATAAACACGTGGATGCAATTTATATAATTTGTTTTTCAAGATTTAATATTTTAATGATGGCTCGAGTGATTATTATTTTAAATACTGTTTATTTTTTCAGAAAAATATCGTTTGGAAAAATAATGAAATAATTGGTTGACACAAGAATTCACAAGAAAATATAAAAATAGGAAATAAAAAACCTGTTTTTCTAAGTTTTCACAATAAAAGAGGAATTTAGTTAAAAAGTTCTTTTGTCAGTTTGTCAGTTCTGAAATTAAAATTTAGTGGTTTAGTCGGTTGACTCTAGCCACTTGTCTCTATATTTGATGTATAATTATAATATAAGCATCAATCTGCAACCTTTTTATTATTATTAACCTGAATTTAGCTGAGCCGTTGTAACACCGAATTTATTATCAATTCGATGTTTGTATTATGTAGTAGTATTCAATTGTGCGTTTTTATTATTCAATGTTTTGCTATGTTAATACAAATTAATTTTTAGAAATAGTTTAGATGAAAACTTGAAGCTATTTAACACTAAAACCGCGGCGACGGGTCATTTTGACCCGTATCTTATGGAAAGATACCGATTCGAACCAGAAAACTCTTAATAAAATAAGCTAAATATATGCTGAGCAAAAACATTTTAAATAAATAACATAAACAGTTTTAAATGAAAATTCCGGTGAGAAATATTTTTATAAAACTTGAGTGAATTTTCCCGCGGTTCTAGTGTTAACTGATGCTTTGAAAAGTTTTGACAATTTAGTCATGCCTTGAGAGATTATTGTATAAAACAACATTCAACATTTTGGCACAGATGTCATATACGCACCACATTTACAAGTGCTTTTTTCTCCCGCCAATTTGGTGAGAATTTTGTTTTTGAATATAAGTTACAAATTACATGCAATAACAGGGTGCGATTTTTCATTGCAATATAAAAATAAAATAATATAAAAAAATCAGAGAGATTCTAGTATTTTAAGAAAGGAAATAATAAAAGTAAATAAATGATAGTTTGATATAAATATTAATATAGTACATAATAAGTATAATTTAAAAAATTAAAAGAAAAAATAACAGCAAATAAACATGAATTTAATAAGAAAGGGAACAATTATAAATAAATTAACAATTATAAATAATAAACTTAATTAGTAACAAAGCAGTAAGGTAAATGCACCAGTAGTGGGCCACTTAAGGACATTTATTTTATCATTATTAGAGTATTAGTGAATTTAAAATATATATATATTGTTTAGTCTACTCCTTACCTTTATGTATAAGAATAAGCATTCAAATTTTTAAAATATATTCTGTAGAAAAAATGAAAAATAAAAAATATCCTTTCTCTATGCTCCAGTAGTGGGCATAGTAATTTTCTGATGCTCAGCAGGGCCCCTCTAGAAATGGGCAACTCCATTCTTGAGTTTAATTCATACTGTAAAAAAGTTATAATTTTTTTTTACATTTCTACACTGAAATAATATACACAATAATGAAATCATATTTAGAAGCATTGATGATTATGTAAATAAATTCTCTTTAGTTTTTTCTTATAGTCTGTAAAACCTCCATTCGAGCTCAAAAACTATGAGAATACTGAAAACTTGCCTGATAACAGATAAGGGTTCAAGTCAATCAGCAATTAGTTTATCAGACAGGGGTGACTAGAAAACTTGTTTTTCAGCTTTGAAAACTTGTGGCCCACCACTGGTACACTTATCTTAAATATAATTTTCACAATAAATCGTAAATAATAAGACTTATAGCCAAGTTGAATGCATGTAATTGTAACATTTAATCAGCACATTTTACTGAAACATTAACTTTTCCCATTTTATTTTCTAACAATTGTTATAAACTTGTATTTTTAACAAATACATTCTTAGTTGTTATAAACTTATTAACGGATCTTCTCCTTGGCACAAATATGCAATGCCAAATTGTTGGGAGAAAAAAGCACGTTCAAATGTGGAGCGTATATGACATCTGTTCCGACATTTTTATAATAGTATTTTTTCTATACTGATGGACTTTGGATCTGAAATACATGTTTGATTATAATAACATAATACAATTGTTAATAGTCAATATTTACATCAATATAAAGTCGCATTTAACTGAGATGTTGTAATACTGAATTCAGTATAATTTCCAAATATTGAAATTATGCAATGTTTTGCATTATTTACTTATAAAAAGTATTTCTCGTTTATGGATTGTACTAGTAAGTAATAAAATATGGAGGCTTAAAAATTCAAACTGCCTTCATTTAAGTAAATCTTTGTAAAGACTTAAATTATATTCAATTCTGTATAGCATAAAATTTTATATCAAGTTATATTATATAACAGTTACTCAAACACAAATCTTTTAAAAAACTTAAATTAGAAATTTCAAAGAGACTATGCGGAACAATTTTTCATTTAATGAAGACAAATCCATCATTTTATTAGCTGAAATAAATACACTTCATGAATCTTTGAAATTTCATTAATTTGCCCAATATTTTGCTTTAAACTAATGCGGAATTTCGTACTTTGGCTGTCACCATGGCAATGCTAATCTACGCGTTTCAGTAAATATCACCTCAAATGCATCTGTAAAGGCAATAACCCTATAGAAATTGGATGTTCAACAATGTATTAATCTATGTTTGCTAGTATCCAGTGAAACTATAACAATGATCTATTGACGAGAACACAATTGAATGCGATGATGATAATGAATTATAGAACTGTATGCACGGGACTTAATATGTGTTCGAATGATGTTTCATTACATTTATAAACTATTAAATTTTTTTGATTAATTAAAAATTAATAATTTTTAATTCCCATTTTTTTATCAAAATGGAGAGGTTTTATTTTAATGATTCTATCACAAAAATTACTTTCATTTTTGACGTTAATAAAGTCTGTCTCAAAAGTTTAAGCACAAGGATAAAATGTCGATTTTCAAAAAATTATAAAAAGTTAGAATGAATGACATTTTTTGTTTCCAGATTTTGCAAAATTATTCAAACAGGTGGTATCAAAAGTAGAAAACAATATATAACATAGTTGTAAAAAATATAATTAAAAAAATGTGAAAAAATCAAAATTTTAGGCACAGTGTTAAAAACAACCGGATTTATAATTTTTACAGAACTTTTATTTACAAATTATTTTTCCTTGACTTCGGATTAGTTCAAATAAATGTACGCCCATTGAAATTATTAGATTTGTAGGATTTCCAGTGGCAATTAGTAATATGCTTTCTCAGTGGCCTCTTCGAGTTCTTCGACTGAGTCATACTGCTTTCCATTGCCGTAAATTTGGCGGATTAAAATAGCCCAGACATTCTGAATCAAATTTAAGTCTAAACTTAAAACTAGCCAGTCAAGAACTTTAACATTTAACTGAGAAAGCCAAAGTTTTGTTAAATGCGATACGTGGACTGGGACATTGTCTTTTTGAAAAGTCCATTCCGGACTCCCAAAATATCACCGAATGGAAGCAAATGTTGGTTAAACATCTCTTGATATTTTTTTAATCTTGCCTTTCTTTTAGAAAATTTAGAAAGGTCTGGTTTGTACCCCTGTACACTGAGATTATTTTTAATTTTCCATATGGGACAGATTTTTGTCTAGATACCAATCTCCGTACTCTTCGATCAGTCTGAACAGTCGACATACCTGGTCGTCCACATCTTGGTTTCCAATTAAAATTATCATTTCTACAGAGTGCTTGATATACCTCGCTTTTATAGAATTATAACTTTTGCAACTTCAGAAACAGTTTTATTTTGCTATTTCACTTTAAAAACTTTCAAAATCTCACATTTTGTGAATTCTTTACCCTTTGACATTTTTAAAATGAGATAAAATAATTTCTCTACCTTTTATACTTTTATGCAAGTGTAAAATGATGTCGTACAGCGTCATTACACACGGGCATCAGGTCTTTCTAGAAAAATTTGATAAAGTGCTTAAACTTTTGAAACAGCAGTTCTTCAAGAAAAAGGAAAAATTAAAATAAAATAAATATATTTTTTATTTTAATTACCCAAAATGGCTTATTTCATTTCATTTTGATTAAATGTACAGTATTTATTGTAAATTAGCATAAAATATTTTCTCTTCATTTCTTTTAAACCAGATCTGCAGAATACTTTTGAGACAGACTATATAAAAACAATCTAGATTTATTAAGATCATCATAATGCATATTTTTAATTTTAACATACTTATTTCCTATAATAAAAAATATATAATAGCACATAACTGTTAGTTTTACTCAAAAATGATATCTATCTACAAATTTACAAATATCTAAATATACACTTTGTAATTCTAATTCTAAAAAATGCATATTTTGCGCATTTGTATGTGTGTATTATAAACGAAGAAAAATGTATTCAGTAATCTTGTATGATCAGACGCATGTGTGGAAAATACTTTAAAGCATAATTTTATAGGTTTTAAACTTTTTCTATTGTTAATATATTGTAAAATATTGTTAAAAAACGTTTAACGGGTCACACTTTCTTTCATACAATCTTTATAATTTGAATTGTAATACTGTAATATATGTGGTCAATAATAAAAACTAAACATTACTAACAATATATTACAAAACTTATCAATACTCAAAATTAGACATTAAATAATTTTAAAAAATCTTGAAAAACAGCCTATTTTATTAAAATTTATTAAAAAATATTTTTAAAAAGAAATCTACTACTTTCATAAATGTATTTTTTTTTTCTTTGATTTTTTACCACATTCATTAGAATATACTACATAAGAAGACTGACTACATAACGTATCAGAATTCAACACAATTTGATATATAAGTTTTTGGCTATAAAAATCAGTTTTACTTTAATTGGAAATATTTCGTAAAAAGGTGGCACTATTTCTGTGCCGTTTCTATTATTTTATTATCGAAAATGCATGTAGTTATGGATAAATTATACAAAAATGTCATATATGTTTTCGACTATAAAATACATGTTCCAAGTGATTTTCGGGCACTAAAAAACTATTTTTCTTTAATATTCTCGATTTTTCAAAGTTTTATTGTAAATTGATAGCTAATGCAGCTATTAGAACTTTGCATCTTGCTAAGCGAGATTCCCAAAAATCTGATACAAAATATCAAAAAATATTGATTTTATTAAATTTTATTATTCAGATAAAAATGTTTTTACTTCTACTAATTGATAGAAGCAGGAATTCGAAGATGAATATCAAAGTTGGTTGAGTATATTATTAATCTGGGGTTAACCTAAATTATTAACCTGCGGAATAACTTTTTTAATGTAAAAATGTATGGGATAGTTGACAATGTAATGATATTTTTCCATCCATGTGTTTTATGCAGTGGATTGTGATATCTAATTAAGTAACGCAATTGATGCATAGTTCAAAATAAACATTTTCAGTAGTTGCTGTGCGAAATCAATAATGCATACTAAATATTTTGTGCTGCCCTTCGTATTACGTATACAGTTTCTACACAATATAGAATAAAATTAAAAGTATTTATGTCCATTTGTCATCCTATTTTCGAAAATGCCCTTCCAGCTATTTTTGACAGGAATCATTCATGTGACTTAACGTTCATGATGTTTGATATTGGAAGCAAATTGCTCAGTAACTTTTATATGTAAAATTAAACCAGATTTTATGTCTATTATAATAATAAGTATATAAAACAACGCAAAAACAAATATAAACATGTTGAATGCTATTTAATTTAGTTGTAATATCAAAAGTTCGTACAGTTATTAAATCCTTATGCTACTACTGTTTACAAATTAATTAATAACTCAGAAAGAAGCATGCAGTCGGATTAAAAAATATCTGTTTTTACTCAGTCATTATCTAAACCTTGATGCGCATTTAAAAATTAAATCCGTTTAATATTTTAAAATTTCTTGTATAAAAAACTTCTGATATAATAAACAATCTATGCACTTTGAAAGACACTTTTTATAAACGCTGCATAGATACTTAAAAAAAAGTATATGTGCAGATAAAAATTCATACGTAGAGACAAATAGTTAATATTTTTTTCTTGAAATATTATGAATGTATTAAAATCTACCCTATATATATAAAATTATAATGAAACGAATTTATTAAGCGAATTTGTGAAACAATTTTATGAAAAGACTGACTAAATGATTAATTTTGTTTTACAGGATTTTTTTTTTTCTAAAATATGTAATATTATTTGATGAAATTAATATGAAAACTTAGTATTGATCCGCACATCACTAAACTGTTAATAGAATTTTAAAATTTTAATTAGTTTTCGAAGTATTTTTTTTTCTAATTTTATTTTCATTTCTATAATGATGGAACAAAATGATTCCATTTTTGCGGAAAAGGGACGAAATATGGATTATTATTATTATTATTATTATTATTATTATTATTATTATTATTATTATTTGCTTTCTTTTTTTCATTTTTTTTTCAATGTGGTATGGAAGTTATTTTTTTCAATCTATTGTTTAGGCAATATTGCGATTAAATTCGTCTTAAAATCTTAAAGGGCTTTTCAGCAAAATTTCAGATTTCTTTTTTCACATTATATCGTCAAGAATCAGTTTCTATTAGAAATTAAAGATCTTTTGTCATTTTTCCACTGACATGAAAACTGACATTTTTTTTTCATTTGTCATAATGAAACTGAACAGCGATAGTAATAAAAACAGAAGGAAATTTTGAAAATAAAAAATTAATGATTATGTATTGAAAACTTTAAATGGAAAAAATTACACCAGAATATTTACGCGTTATATTAGAAAAAAAGTACAAAAATCTTTAACATAATAAAACTATTGTACACGAAACGAATTTAAAGGTTGTAATGGACAGTTTTCGTGTGACGTCACAATTGGTAAAATATCGATTTTTATATCCTCGAAGCGAATGGAAGGGCACGGTCAATTTTGTTTTATGTGAAATGTCTAAATGTTAAAAATCGTCAGATTTAAAATGCCTGAAATTTTACTATTACACGAATAAACTTATAATGGCTAATATTAGGTCATATTTTAAAGCTCAAATAATATTCCCAAACACTTTTAAATTAAATAATGTATGTACTCATGAATATTAAAGGGGGGGATATTGTACAAAAAATGTTTTTAATAGTGAAACATTTTTCATACATATAAAAAATATTAAAACGATTTTCATTTCCAAAAAATTTAAATATTACGTGACATGATATATAAATAGTCAGAGTAGCCTTTATATATATACATAATATATCACATGATGCATCATAAAATACAGGGAAATTTAAACATAAAATACATTCGATTTATTCTCTAGAAATCATATTCGTTAAGTACATATTTGAAAAGTATGAAATTCTTTTTAATTTAAATATACATTTTAAAAAGAACCTAAAAATATGCATGAAGGTGTACTAAATATTAGATTCCTGAAAATATCTGAAACTCGATCACAATGTAAAATGTAGGTGTAAAATGGTTCTAAAAATTATTCACAAACGGACACAGTTTTTTTAGCCGCGAATCTAAAGGAAGAATAATATCCATAATGTTCTTATAAGGAAAAAACATAGCGACAATTTTAACAAAACCATTTTATACCAGCTGAAATTAAATTGTGGATTTAAATTTATTTATTAGTCCTGAAAACAGCCAGGATTTGTTCAGACAGAGACGGATGAGTCCAACGTAACTGAAAAATGTCACTTTCAAAAGAAAAGCATGGCAACCTGAATACAGTAAATAGCCACTATTATATAAATATCATTCAACCTTCCATAATTTAGATATACTTTTTAAACAGTGCACATTATTAAATTTTTTTGAGGTAGCGAAATCTGAACGAGTGTTGGCAGGCGTAGCTCGCAGGGGGCTGATCCCCCTAGTCTATATAGAAAGCCTTTATCAATAACATATTTAATATCCAAAAAATAAATCAAATTATACATAAAAAGTAGAAACTATGAATTCTTAATATCAAATTCAAAATCTATCAATATATCAAAATTTTATGATATATTTACATTTCTGAACTTGTATTACGCAATTAAAGTCGCGCGTTCTGAGACATCCTAACTCCACTTTTTGCCACTATATCTGTTATAAACGTATACAGGGTGTTTCAGTACCATTCCGACAAACGTGCAAGAGGTGCAGGGATCAAATACATGATTTGAAATCACATAGCAGTACAACGTCCAAAATGTTGCAGTTGTGAGTTATTGTACAAAGCGATGTTGCCAATCGGCTGCTTTCAAGAAAAAAAATGAAGAGATCTTGTTTGTATAAAGTTTTGAAAATGCTACAATTGTCTTTATTAAATAACATGTTAATTAATGTGTAATAAGGGGAATTTTAAAACTTCAAAAAACTGGTGCCATACAAGAAAACTGAAAAAAAATTGCCCACTGGCAACACTGGTACAAAAGTGCAAACATAAAAAAAAACAGTAGCACGTTAGTAGGGACAAAATATTGAAAGATTCTGTAACAGAAGTGGTAAAAATTACGACTAGAAATCAAAAGGCAGACTTGACAGCGGCACCTTACATTCTGGAAAATTTCTGGCGTGTCGGGTACTATTCCGGCAGACAGTGATATTTGAGCGACAAGGTATTCAACCGAAGAAATAGTTGGTCTCTTTCAAGACTGTCTGACAACTTATGGTCGTTATTTCGTTAGTCTTCTGTGGTAAAACCTTTCAATAAAATGTTTTTTGTGCCATTCTGTGTGTGTAGCTGTTTTGACCAGTGTTGTGAGTTGACAACTTTTTTAAATTCGTATTTTATGACTGGCACCAGTTTTTAGTAAAATTCCCTTTATTTTCGTTTTAATTAATATATTATTTAATAAGAAGAGTTTTACAATTTTCAAAAAGTGGTGCAATACAAGAAACCTGAATTTTAAAATGAAGCGCTGTCCATTGCTTTGTACCATAACCTGCAACTACGGAATTTTGGACCCTAGATTGCTAGATAATTGCAAGTCCATTCTGTGCCCCCTACCCCTCCGGTAAATTTGTCAATCTGATACTGAAACGCTCTGCACAGTCGTAGTCACTTAACTGAGCTTCATCGTTTGACATTTAAAATAACGCAAATTCCCGTACCTTCCGCGTATTCAGGTGCAGGCTTCAGACCCAATCACGACCGGAGTTTTCGTGGTTTTCTTCGAACCTTCCGTAAATACGGGTTAAGTTACCTTAGAAAGATCCCCATGAATTGAGCTCACCCCAGGGCTTATATCCCTAGTGTAGGTAATCGGCCGACACAAAATAAACCAAACCAAATCTTCCGCGTATTACTGACGTGTTGCTATTCATTTGACACAAGTCCCTGGATCTCTGTTGTTCAGGAAACATACAGACAACCCAAGTTTAGCGTACTGGTAAATAATAACAAACCAATGTTCATCGATTACGCAGCAAGAAACGCGTATCAAATTTTGCGCATTCGTTTATTGTTACATGAACTTTAGGTAATTTCCGGTCTTTTGTTTACAGTGATAAGAGAGATGTTTCTGATGATGATAGGCGTTTGCCTAAAAACAAATTTATACCAAATGAATGGAGAAAGAATAGAGTCAGGGATGTTAAAAGTACTTGACCTCAATTTTACCTGCAGAGCAACCTTACATTTAGAGACTTACGGGACAGTAAGGTAAAGATCATTATTTAAGAATTAGGAAGTAAAATGAGGGATTCTGATTATTAAATGAAGCAAAGATGTAATTAAAAGAAAATTATTTTTTATTGTAAAACATTAATGTGAAATAGCGGCTAATGTGATGATGAATGTTTGTGAATGAAATGAATAAATGTTTGTGTTTGAACAAAATGAATGTTTTTGTTTTATTTCTAGATATTATTGCTGAATAATTGTTCCTTTTGCAAGACAGGGTATAGCGTCTTATGTAAATGTAACAGATAAATTAATTCCAAAAATCAAAAATGCAATTTTTTATAGACAATTTACTTGTAATACTTGATCTTTCAATGCTTAGCAACACTTTTAATTGAGAAAATTGCAATAAGGAAAAATAAATCTGAATTTTAAGTTCAAATTACCAAGAAATATTCTCAATTCTTTTTTCTCAATATATATGGAGATTTGCTTGCTCGATAGTTTTCGACAATTAAAACGATTTTTTTTTCACAATTTCAATGCAGCGTACGTAAGCGCCCTTTAATAATATTGTTCACGAAATATTTTAAATCTGTATTAAAGTCCGAGTTATGTTACACTTTATTGAGAATTTCAAGCATTTCATTTTCCAGATTTTGTGTATAAATTATACCTTATACAAAACTTTCATAACATACGTTTGAAATTCATTTAAATGTTAGAAGCATAAGCACATAAATTATTTTACGGTGCTTGGTATTTCGTCATTTAGAATGCTATGTATTATTTCGGCGCCAACACATTTACAAACCAGCAATATTCAGAGCAAAGCTATGTGTTTAATTTTATATATATTACTTTGACGAAAATAATAAGTATGGTATCAAGTATTAAAGAAGTATTTTGCTTACTTTAAAATGCAGACTTTTTTTATTTCTATAAAATTTATTTCTTATTCATGGAGCACTTTGAAATATTTATTGGTTATACTGTGAATTCTCCATTTAACCTTTTCCAACAGGAGGAAATTCTGTTAATAAAAGGAGAACTCATCGCCTTGCACCAGAATTTAGAAACAAGTATTTGAGCTTTCTTTGTAAAAGCAGAATTTTATTAAATTATTATTAATGCCCTTTGAAAGCTTCGAATTACAATTAGGTATTCCGGTCTGGGCACTGTGTGCCGGAAAGAGTTAGCATAGTCTCATCGCTACACTCAAAGATATCGTTATACACAAAATTCGTTAAGTATAAATCAACTCAAATTCATGAAATTTTTAAGAATATAATACGCATGCATTACATCCGAAAAATGTATTTTAATGCTGTCAGTCACTTTTTTATTTAATGTAGACACATGAAAAAAATATTTAGATTAATGTTTCGAGAAACACATAATAAAGAGAATTAAAAAACAATGAAATTCTGCGCAATGTTTCTCATTTTCTCAATATTCCAAATCCTTAACGTTAAAAAAAGTATCTATTTTGTTATACAAGTTTCATATATATATATATATATATATATATATATATATATATATATATATATATATATATATATATATATATATATATATATATATATATATATTCGTTTCATAAAATCTACACTGCTCAAAGCAATTAAAGGATATTTTAAGTTTTATATAAAATAAAGATATAAACGAAATTTTCTTTGCCAAAAATAGAAGAAGAGAATCACAAATGCAAATTTTTCTGGTTTTCAAACTGTGGAGTATGCAAATTTTGAGTTCGACGTCAAAAACGTCGCTTCAGCGGCAGCGAATGAAATTTGACTTTCGACTGGATAAAAGAGAATGAAGACAAGGATTATCGGCATTCAGTGATTGCTTTGCTTCGATGAGTGCGATGTCTCAGCGAAGTCATTTGACAGATTCAGAAGCTTGGAGAATTGTTGGTAGATTAGAAGGGGGCCAAACTCAAGCCAAAGTAGCGCAAGCCAATGGAGTGTCACAAAGTGTCATTTCCAGAATCTGGAACCGTTTTTTGGAGAGTGGATGTGCAGGCCGAAGACCAGGGCAAGGTCGTAGAAGGGCAACAACGCACAATGAAGATCGTTATTTAGCGTTAACAGCTCAAAGACACCGAAACATGAACGCTACTCTTCTCCAACAACACCTTCGCTTGGCTACAGGCATCACGATTTCACTCAGATTGTCCGAAACCGGCTCCATGCTGTAGGTTTGTATGCTCGCCGACCGATGGTATGTGCATTGACGCGACCGCAGGGAGTGGGCAATCGAGCATGTCAACTGGAGGAGAAATGAATGGAGCAATATTCTGTTTTCTGACGAGTCCTGTTTTTCTGTGCATCCGGATAATAGGCATATTTTCCTCTGGAAGGACCGTGGCAGTAGGAATAATATTGCGTTTGTGCACGAAAGTGTCAGATTTGGCGGTGGAGGTGTGTTGGTGTATGGTGGCATCTCCATTGACGGGCGCACTGACCTCTACATCATTCGAGATGGAACTCTGACTGGTCGACGATATAGGGATGAGATCCTCAGACCTATTCTGTCCCTTACCTGCAGCAATCGGAGATAACTTCATTTTAATGGACGATAACTGCAGGCCACATCGTGCAAACCTGGTGATGGATTTCCTTTTCGAGGAAGGAATCGTTCGAATGGAATGGCCAGCGTGTTCTCCAGACATGAATCCAATCTAGCACGTTTGGGACGCTCTAAGAAGACGAGTTCCTGGCCGCCAACAAACCCCACAAACTCTTCAAGAACTGGAAAGAGCTCTTCTGGAAGAGTGGGGCAGAATACCCCAACTCGTCATTAATAGCCTCATTGCGTCCATGCCTCAAAGGTGTTCAACGTTGCTGGCCACCCGTGGAAACAATACCCCCTCTGAAAATAATTTTCTTTGAAGAAAACACCTTTTCTTATTCTTTTTTTCTCATATGCACAAATTGTGTTTTTTTCCTTTTGTACAGAAATGCGCAATAAAATGCATTTTTTTTTCTGCCAAACATGTGTAATTTATTATCATATAACCTACTATGTCTGTCGACCATGTATCAATCAGCTAAAAAGTTTCCCAGATACAAAATTCACCTAAAACTGCAATATCCTTTAATTGTTTTGAGCAGTGTATTTCATTTTTTTAAGTATTCCAAGAATTCATCTACAACATTCACATGAAAATGGAATCTCCCATATTATAGTATCGAAGGTTTGAAATCATTTTCTTTTGAATCAAAATAAAATAAGAAGTTTCATTTCCATACAATCCTCTGAAATAAATTCATACTATTGAACAGCAAGTACTCCATTTAAATGCTCTTTACGCATGAAAGTGTAGTAAAATTCGCTGTATAAAATATGTTTTTCGTAATATGGAGATTTATCTACATTTTAAGATTCCTTGTGACTCATTTTTCGAATTTCCATCCGTAATGTTAAGTCTGTGGGTTTTTGATATATTGTCATATTCCAAATTTCTTCTCAGGAAATTGATATTTTTAACTTCTTTTTTCAGCGTGCTCTTCTTCAAGGGGTGTCTTTTTTTATTAGTTCTTAAAACATTTTTTTAATTTTTGCTCAAATATCAAGTCCAGAATGACTTGTTGAGAATTGAACGACCAGTAGTTTTAAAATTATCGATTTTAATAATCGCAACTGTAATTATAATCACCCGGTAATCTCTTATATAATATCTATAATTATAACCCCCATAATCTCTTAATAGAGATTATCGATTTATTCGATTAACAATTTAATGATGTTATATATGTTATACTTATTTGTCAAAATAGTACCCGATAATTTAAGAAAAATCATGTTTTATCAGGTAATCGTATATTAAAAACAATCAAATTCCAATCATTAAGGATGATTTTCTTTTACGCATTTCTCATTTCCCTTATATGCATATGGATTAATACGAACGAGGAAAATATTTTAATTTCTAATAAAAAGTAAGTTAAGAAAACATTTTTACCATGATTTTTACAAGGATAATTTAGATATCTATCTATGTATACAAAGTTAATTAAGCTCCAAAATTTGTGAAAGTTAAGTATGTCGCAAATCTAAAAAAGAGATTTGTACAGATTTTGAACTAAGAATACTCCAAAGGAGTGCATTTCTAACACGCAATTTTGACTGTATCAACTTCAGTTGCAAGTCTTGAACAAGAACTTTGATGATGTGAATTTGCATTTCGAAATTTCTCTTCGTTAATTTCATCTTCTCTAGCAACTGAATCAGGAAAGTGCACTATGCCTTGATAGAATTCGCTCTTCATTGAAAGTTAGATGTATTTCACGAGTCCAAACAGATTGGTATTCATAGATTTTAAAAGTTGAAGCATTGAATTATATGGAATCTTTGGTAAAAGCAATTGTTGTTTTATTTTATATTTAATTCTTAGTAGAATATAATAAAGTAAAATGATAAATGAATATTTTATTTACAACTTGTTTTAGCATTTATGGATTTAAGCATAATTATTAAATTTTTTGAATTAAACGTTTATTAACTTTAGTTTAAGTATTCAAATGTTTGGTTAGATAAATATTGACAATGCATTTTTTCTTGTTTAGGATTGGTTAAAGCAATAATTGACTGAAATATAATAAACTTATACATTTCAAGACGGTTTAACTCTGTTTGGAAACAGTATAATAGCATCTTCCTGATGAAGATCTCAGATGAGTATAGTAACGTTTTCTTAACTCTGGTTTAATTTTTATAGTTTTTAAACTTTGCAGCAGTTTATACACCACTTGTTTTTTTTTTCGCGTTTATTAGCGTTTATATTTAGTTTATTCTCGCGTCATATCTTGGTGTAAATATTCATCTATTTCATTGAAAAAGATATAATTTCAATAAAAAATGAATTTATATTACACAGATTTCATTTAGAAATCGTAGAGCAGTATATTAGCCTGTTTTTATGAAGTTCAGAAAATTTCAGGTAACCGGAAATTTCAGAGACAATTTGAAACATAATTGGTAAATTATCAAAGCATTGTTTAAAGAAAGAAAACATAAAAAAGCAAAAGTGCAAATTCCGATGATAATACTTGATAAAAAACAATTATCTAACTACATGAAACTTGATTTTTTTTATTAAAATATAATTGTTATTCTTATAAATCCTGTCTTATACAATAATATGTTTATCCTTTCCGTTCGAAATATTAAGAGTGGAATTATTATATTTGAAAAGACAAACATTAATATTTTCACTTTACATGTCAAAGATCAAAATACCTGAAATGAAGTATAAAATAATTTATTGGAATTTTAAATGTTAAAGGAAGTAACATAAAATCAATATTTTTTCGTCCTTGAATAAAAATTCCTTCAATTATTAAGGTTTTAGATACAATATCTTTTTTTCATTTCACAAATTTAGCTTAAAGGAAACATTTATTGAAAAAACAAGCTTTCTGTTTGACTTTTAAATGATATATTGCTTTTCTAATAAAAGTTTCTCAAATCCCGCAGGCAGTCTTCTTAGAAATCGCTCATCTGCTTTCAATTTAAACAACGATTAGAATATGTATGAATTTGGAAACTGTTTTCTTATTCGGAATATAATTAAATATATTACCTCTTTTACTTTACATTTACAGAGTAAAGTTTAAAAAATCTTATGTTAAATATATAATTTTTATTTATTTTTTATTACATTTCAATTGTTGCAGCAAATTAGAGCTTGATATTAAAGATTTGCAAGCATTAATTTATTGTACCTTGCAATATATATTACACGGTGCACTAATGTAGTAGAAATAGCATTTTCCCTTGCAAAAATTCGAGCAATTCTGTTTTTCGGATATAAAGTTTATAAAAAATATTTGAAAACTATAATTGAACACTTGAAACTATACTTGTAAATAGAGTAAAATGTGTTGAAAACTACATAAATTCATAAATAAATTTGGTTGTTGCTTTACTTTTAAAGCATTTTTGATTCAAAAATATCATGATCAACTTTTTAGAGAATAACATATATATAACATTTAGAGAATAATATTTTTAATTATAACATTTAGAGAATAATATTTTTAGAGAATTGGACTATAGTTTCTTATAGCAGGTTTGGAAAAGATTTTGAAAAATCACAGCGAAAAAAAAATTATGTGGAAACAGAAAAACACTGGATGGCGAACTTATAACTTTAAAAGAGATTTATATTTATACATATTGGAAAAAAATAATTAATTATAGCACTTGCAGAAAATTATTTAACAAGTAAGTATAATCACCTAATATATATGTTCCTTTTTTCTACTGATTGCCACTTGTAGTGATACCATCGTCTTAGTTTCTTCACCCCCTTCTGTTTACTTAACTTGATTGTTTATTCTAAGTTGTTAGAGTCGTCAAAGTCCAATATTATATCAGAAGCATTGTCACAAAGTTGGTTGCGGTATTTTCCATAAAAGCATTTTATTTATAATCCTACTTTCCTTGAATTGTACTTCAAACACCAACCTCTTTAGGTGTGTTCGTAATAGTATAAATAATACATGGCGCCTATTGTTGTCGTTCATTCCTTCAGTCTGTTCGTCTGTCTGTGTGTCTGACTGTCTGTCTGTCCGTCTGCATATAAAAAACAAAAACTACCAAACCGAATACTTTTGAAATTTTTAACACATAATTATTGCAAAATTTTGTCGTATCATTTATTTTTTTTTAAATCGGATGTATAGTTTAACTACAAGGACGGTGAAAGTTTTTTTTATTACATTACTGTGAATGGGGAAAAAATGTTCAAGTGCATTTTAATGGTGCTACTGCCTTACAAAAAGAATAAAATTTAAATGCATTTACTGAAATGTACTGAAATATTTAATTTGCAGAATTTGCGGTGCAAACAATGTTTGTTATTCATTTACGTGACCAAATAAAAGAATTACGTTACAAAATACTATAGGGTGAAACTTTGTTTTCGGAGTAAAAAAATCATGTAATGAAATTGATATACATTGCTGAGGCTTAATATGAGTTCTGTCCTGTACCACGGAAAGTGCATAATATTTACAGGAGCACTAAAAAGATTTCAGACATTATACTGCAACCGGAATACTTTATATTAGAAATGGTTGCTAGAAGAGAATCTTTGGTTCTGATATGAGTTTTAAGTTTAACGAAAGTTTGGCATATTACGTTGTGTTTATATATACTGTAGATCGTATGCAGGGTAACACAAAATAAATTGCAGTGGATACATTACATGAACAAAATTAGCTTAAAGGTGGTTTTCAACTAAGTTATGGATTTTTACGCTGAACTGCATTTGGTAAACCAAAATATATTTATAGAGCATAGAAAAATTATATACAAGACCATACAAAGAATTAGATACATACTTGCTTGTTGAAGATAACCTCTGGAAGTGTGATTTCACAAGATTTAAGAGTGTTTTAGTCTTAATTAAATTTTAGCTAAATAGTTGTATATATGTATGCAAAGAGAGTAGACAAAATACACTGCTGTGCAAAAGATGTGAAATATTCTACCGTCTATTCTGTATAAATTTCTGAAAGCTAAATTTCAACCTGTTAGGCGTTTTAACACTTTATAACATAGTTGAAAATGCTTAAGAATTCGGTTTGCCTGTCCGTACTCTAACTTAACTTACTTAAATTTGAAATAGTTGTTGGAGAATGCAACCATCAGGCATTCCTCTTAAACTGCCTTTCGGAAATAAACATTGTCTAGAACTAAAGTAGTCACAAGAACAATAAGATAAACCTCTTCACCATTAACATTGACCGCATCATAACCACTGGCCAAGAATACAAGTGTGTTCAATATTGGCACTTGCATATTCAGTGACATGCTTAGTGATAACTTGTTATGCGTGGCGGGTTCAACAAATATTTTTCCAAGAGTATATAACATATTTGTCGAGACGTTTGACGTAAAAAATTATTGAATCCTAATGCTCAATGTCAAATCTTTAGATGCTATATTAACATAACACATTTTTGCAGTGGAGAGTAAAATAGCAGTGGGACTGGGGTCGAAAGGGTGGTTTTTTATATGAGATTTTGAGAATGGATAAGACGTGACTATTATCGTTTGTAAAATGAATCATAGTGATGTAGCCACATGTCATCTACTGATACAAATTTCGTCCCATAATTTCCAAACTAGCTTTTATTTCTTACCCTCCATCTTTTACAAAACCCTAAAAAATATGTCTTCAAACTTCAATCCTCCCTAGGAAAATATGTTAATCCAAAAATATAGCTGCTATTATTCTAAAATTGAGTATTTAGGCATATAAGATATTAGACATCAACCATTGCAGTACAAATGTTTTATATACACTAGGGACAATATTTTTTGAACAACTAACGTGTTAATAGTTGTCGAATGTAGTCACCCAACAATCTTTTCTATTTTATTAAGTCGTTTCTGATTTCATTTTTTTACTAACACATTCCTTGAGTGCAAAATCCATTTTATAGTTTACTTTTTAATTATCACATTCACTGTGTGCACAAGCGGTCCTTTCATAACTACGATTATTTCTAAATATTTTTGATTGCCTTTAGCGTTTCTTTGAATTTACCTTTAGCACTTGTAAGCAGCGGAGTGCATCGAACTAAAGGAACATGTTAGTAGTTCGGAAATCTTTCAATGTTTTGCAAAAACATTGGCATAGAAAAAAAAGCAGAAAGACTGTGATACTGGAAAACTAATATTAAAAAACACCCTGATTGATCTTCAAAGGAAACGCAATCGAAACTGCAACAGACAAAACCAAAACATTCCATCAAAGCCTTGGGAAATTTGCAAAAGATACCTATTTAAAAATAAAATTTCAAATAATTTAATTTTTTCTTCTATTTTCTTATTGCTTTATTTTACTGAGCACTTGTTACCCAAAATAGTTTATTCATTTATCCAAAAGATGGTCGGTACCTATTACTACGGATAATCGAGATTCTATTCTAATTAACGGGTTAGTCTCGTTAATTACTGTCTAGTAATTAACGAGCATAATTTTGATTTACAATTTGTTTTCAAAAACTGATATTTTTTTCCGAACGACTTAATACTTCTACGAACAATAATTTATCATAATAAAGTTTTAATGTTTTTGTTACTTTTTTCTAACAATTATTTTTAATTAGGTATTTTAGTTTTCTTTTTAATTAAGTACTTTAGTTTTCTTTTTAATTAAGTTCTTTTGTTTTCATTTTTTATAAATTCAAATGTTTTCTAACTGTTAAAAATACTTTTTAAATGCTGCATATGATTCACCGTTTTACAATACCATTACAGCTCAAAGGAAACATTTAGATAAACAAAATAAAAACTTTTGTAAGACTTGAAATGATAGTCTGTCTTTTTTAAATATAATGACGACCAAAACTATCAAGCAAATTTTCTAACAGTCTCTCATGTATTTTAATTTTAAAATGATGATTAGTAAATATATGAATACTGAAGCTGATTTCTTTTTTAATATAATGAACATTATTTATTATTTTGTGAAACAGAAATGTTGAATTTTGAGTTATTTCAATTTTAATTTAATGTCTTTAAGTATTTTTCATAATAAATAAAAATTGAATTTTTTAAAACTTTATTTATCTGAATACAATGTTATTATTAATTTTTTTTTATCTAACCTCGCATTTTTGAGTAATTTTCATTCCTGTAAATATTTTTGCACAACGTTAAAAAAAAAAAAGTAGAAAAAGAAAAATATATATTCAGATTATTTTCGTATCATGATTTTGAAAGAATTTGCGATATTTAAGAAGGGATTTTCCAGATTGCTTACAAAGCGTAGAACCAACAGAGTGAAATATATTTTCCGCATTGGCCAATTTTATATGTATATATATATATATAACTGGCCAATATGTCACTTTATATAGCTCCCAAATGAGAGAATCTGCCAGTTGGATGCGTTTAAAATCAAAAAATGATTTTAAAAATGAGTCGGTAAATAAGCAATTTGTTTTTTAAATACTTCCTCAGTTTTTCAATCAGCTGTTACCGTTAACTGCTGAAAAAAGTGACTACAAAATATCTTGTAACATTTCCAGCACTATATTATCACAATAATGCATTTGTTTAAAATATTAGTACATCCCCTCTCACATGGTATGAGATTTATTTCTTTCAATTCCTACGACGGCCTTTTTTGAAAAATCGGCAAGTTCTGGTCAAGTCAAGGTTAAACGTGTGAAGACAAATCATGTATTTTCAGGATTTTTCTGACGAATTAGTACCAGTTTCTACCAGTTTATGAGAGTAATATACAAAAGAGAGGTTTCCAATTCTTATCCTTCCTTTTTAGCTCAATAAATGAAGTTAAATATTAACTTCTGCCAGGTAGTAAGTTCCACGAAACAGCATCGACTCATCTAACTCTGCCCAAAAAATTAAATATCATCCAAGAACAGTCCATCCCAGAAAATTAAAATGAGGCCACTGAAGAATGGTAGCAATAAGTCCACACTTTGTCTGTCATGGGGATCACTTTCATATGATTGCCATGAAAAATTATCCCGTGTGTAAGTACACAAAGCTGAGTAGCGGTTCGAAGTTCAGCAGTATTCTTCAATTACAAAACATAATCTAAATTTAAATAAGTTGGAACAATCAATAATTAGAAAATGCGCATCTTCTATCAATAATTTCAGTTATCTACAACCTTTTGCATTTTTTATGGCAGAGTATGCGAAACATATTCTCAAAATCATTTATACACATAATCTACGCACACAGACAAAATCACGCGTTGTGAACCCAGGACAGAAGCATCTCGAAAACAGTCAAGCCATTGCCAAGCATTCATCCCTTTTTAGCGTTAAAACATAATTCTCCACTTAGCCTAACTGCAATCAGAATCCAGCTGGTAATCACTGAAAATAAATGTTAAGGACTCGTTTCAGTACGCATCGTATAGTTGAAATTAAATAAGTTAGATATTCCATTATAATTTCTAGCATAACGTTAATGCAGCACTGATATATTTTGGTTGTACTTTTCACAATCATAGCAAGAGATTCCTGCAAGTCTAAATTATTTGTGAATGTTTTTTAATTCACATAAATTTGTAGTGCTATTGTAAGATATTATCTAATGATTATATCTAATGATTATCTAATGATTATTATTATCTAAGATATTATCTAATGAGCATGATCCTTCCTCCTCTCCCCCCAAAAAAAGAAAAAGAAAGAAAGAAAGAAAACTTGGAATATCTGAAATATCTGAAAAATTCCAGAAAGACGTCGGATTTACTGATGTCATTGTCAGCGGATTAAAACATATTCTGTTAATAAAAAATTGCCTCTAATAAAGTTCAGGACTTATGTAGCTAGATAACAGAAAATACAAAGTAAGGTAGGTGTACCAGTAATAAACACCCTTAAAGAATTTCTTTTAAAATTATTTTTTATAAATAGTTACAATTGTAACATTCCATTTTTTTAATATTATGTTAATCTATCAACAATATTTAAACACTAGAAGATAGCCCGTAAAAATGACGTGTTTCCCTTTTTAAAAGGATGATAAAACATTACAACAACTTTGGTCAACCATAGCCACTTTAGGCTTAAACAATTTTGAAAAATACAAAGATTTAACAGGAGAGAAAAATCTAAGAAAAAAAATTCAATAGAAATCTGCTTTTAAAACTACAACAAAACTATCTGATGGATGGGAGGGATTGTCATGAACAAATGGTAAATGCATCAATTTTAAAAGAATAAACTACGCTAAATATCAATTATAAAAGAATACATTGTGAAACTACAGCCAAAAAATATTTAAAATACTGAGAGAAAATAATAAAAATATCCAAAATGTATAAAAATTTTTCCCATTTTGGCCATTTCCAGACGATATGAGAGAGTAGCCAAAGTATTAATTGAATGGGTAAAATATTGGCATAGAATATGCAGCTAATGAATTTCACTCACAAAATTACAGTAATTATTTCTCAAAAACATGCAAATTAACATGCATTAATAATGCAAAACATGCACTAATAATGATATTTTAAAACATTTGTGAACTATTTTATATTAGCTAATACTTAAATGTTGTTGTTGTTCCTTCGTTGAGGCCCCTCATGTGCCCGGTGAGGAGCTTTATATTTTTTTTATAGCTGTCTAAATCCGCAAACACCAACCAAAAAACCGACACCTTATAAACTCACTTAAACACAGACTACAAATATCAATACTCAACTAACTACTATAGACACTCCGAGACCGCCAAAATAGTAGAACCAAGGAGCTCACATCTAGTATCCCGAAAGCCAACAGCCCGCTAATATTTAAAAGAAAATACTTTATGAGGTCGAAAAAAAATGTCAACAATAAAGAGTAAACAATCGTGATTCGTTATGTGACAGTGAAGTCATTTGTTTGTTTGTTTGTATGTCGGCCAATTATCTACGCTATGGAATATAGGCCCTATGGGGTGGGATGCCTCGGTGGGATGCTGCGGGGGTTTTTCTAAGGGAACCTAACCCGTATTTACGCAAGGTTCGAAGAAAACCACGGAAAACTCTGAATGGTTAGGACGACGGTCGCGATAGGGTTCGAACCCAGCACTTACCGTCTACCAGTTTAGAGGTCAGAACCTTGCGGCCACCGGTTGGGCCAGTGAAGTCATTCACGGCTGTAAAAAATAAATATAAATAAATAAATAAAGCAACACGAATATAAAAATTCTAACAATATTGTATTTAAAACGCACCTTCGCTTTTCTTAAATAAAAAGTTTTAATTAAACACTGTTAAAAATTTGACTGTTTTGCTGCATCGTCATTACACAGCTTTTATAGAAAATGATTACTTTACCGTATTACACTGTTAAAAATTTGGCCCATTTGTTGCAGCGTGACTCCACAGCTTTTATAGAATATCTCTTTTATGACCAATGAGAATGTTCCATATCACAGTAAAAGTAATCGCTTTATATAAAAGTAGTGGAGTGATTTTGCAGCAAATGGGTCAATTTTTTAACAATTGTTGCAGCATCACTCTAACGCTTTTATAGAAAACGGTTACTTTGTGTGTATTACTTACAGTGTAGTCTATGAAAGCTGGGGAGTGATGATGCAGCAATAGCTGCCATTTACTGCAGCGTCACTCCACAGCTTTTATAGAATGTCTGTTTTATGACCAATGAGAATACTCCATAACACAGCAAAGTAATCGTTTTCTATAAAAGCAGTGGAGTGATGCTGCAGCAAATGAGTCAAATTTTTAACAGTATGAATATTGTGTTTGAAATAGGGAAAAGATTTCAAAGCACAGTAAAATGTAGTGACGTCATTTACAGCTCAAATTGTAAATCTCACAAATGAGAACGCTCCATTACGACTCTGGAACGTTTGCATTGGACAAAAAATTGATAGCCTTTAAAATCGGAGGTAACGTTTTTCAGTGGAATTTGTCATTATTCACAATAAGTGTTTTTTCTCGTGGATGGGTTGACCCCGGAATCGTTATACACGGAGGGTTTTTATATATGAGGACCCCAGAAGCCAAGGGGTATAAGTGACAAAACTGAAAGAATTGAGTTAAGTGCACAGGGTATCTGGAAATATGTTTTTTTCATTTCAGGTAAAGAAATATAGGTCATTTTCTTATTATTTGCTCAGTTATAGAGATAAACCACTTTTTCGAAAAACAAACAATATTGATTAATTATACATTTAAAGAAAATTGTACTCTATTTTTTTAACAGTTATTGAAATGAGAGTTCAAAAATTAGAATGCAAAAAGCAGATGTTTCCCATTTCAATTTAGTCAATTGTTATTAATGTTCCATTTTAATATCAATTATCTTTAAACTCAATTTACTCCAAATCGACATTTTGTCACTTGTACTCATTGGCTTCTGGGCTCCTCATATATAATTTTTATAGCCTCATTTTCTAGTATCAATAACAATTCAATTTAAGTAACAGAAATGTATCAAAACACCAAAAATCCCAGTAATGGACACCCCATGTTCCAGTATTGAACACTCCATAAAAAATAATAAATATAATTGTTCTCATTCTGTATTTAAAAACAGATTTTAATGAAAACATACAAAGAAAATAAAAAAATTACTTTCAAATAAATTTAATATGGATAACATTAATATAATAAAATATTTGCAATAATCATTCATCGTTTTTCTCAATTATAGTAATTAACAGAAAATCGATATTTTAATTGTTTTAGATGTATAGTTGATAACACTAAATGTCAGGTAATTATAGCTATCAAAATATTCAGCCAGTGGGGGGAATTTAAAAGGTAATAATTAGAAAAAGTGGAATATTAGTGTATAGTTTTGTCATTTAACAACTAACCCAGTAACTATTTGATATATCATTTATAAAAATTAATATTACAAATGTGAAAAAGAAGATATTGTGAGTCGAATATTGTAAATACCAAGTAAAATAATTTCAAAATAAAACTGTTCAACTGATGTCTAAGGCCATTTATCTTCAGATTTACTAATTTTATGATTACTGTAACTTTCATTAAAGTTACTTTTTTGTTTAGAGAATTTTAATAGCTTCTGTAACTTAATCATTTTTTATTGGGAGAAATTAAGCCCTAAAACCTCACTTTGATGTTTCCTTTAAACAATTTGTCTAGTTTCTGACTAGTTTCATTGCCAGATTATAAAAAATGAAAGGCAAACTTATATCCATTAAAAATAAATAAATAAATAAATAAAATATTGTAATTTTATTAACCCCGAAAAATAACTAAAAAACAGCTGTTTTTAAATGTTTTGGGGTCAATACACTTTGGTAATTTTAATTTAAAAATTAAATTTTATATTAAAATTTTCAGTTAAGTAAACAATCTTCATGCACTATAAACAATGAAATTGCATTTTCTGAAATGACTGCATGAGGTGTCCATTAGTGGATAATAACAAATAATCCATTCAAGTAATGGACAACCTTCATTTAAAACCTTAAAAATAAATAAAATTTTGTAAATTGTCGCTAGTATATAAAAATCATTCTTTTATTCCTACTCAAACAAAAATATTCAAATTTTGCAAGAAAATAAAGAATATATAAATTTATTATACGAAAAAAGCTCTTAGCATATTTATTATGAATTTCACTGAAACAAAGCAAAATTTTGAAACATTATTTTCTGCTTCCTGAATGGTTTGATTAAAAGTGTTTAGAATAATCCAAGTTTAAAAAACATGCAAGGGGTAATTGTAAAAAAAATAATCAAATGTAATTATTTATTAGTTATTTTATATGAACCAAACACATCAAGAGGTGTCCATTACTAGAAGGGTGTCTAGTACTGATAAATATACCCTATATATCATCTTGAAGAACACATTAAGAAACATTTTGGAACCTTTTATAAAAACTCATTTCAGGGTTAGCCAAATGAATCAAGAAACGACGCAAATAAATGTATTGTTGATAGTATCATCCGATATTGCCTACAACACGCACAAATATTTATTACATTTCCAACGATTTTATTCTGGTTTCTGTTTAACTAAGTGCCTATATGGGGAGGGGGACAAATTAAATTATTTTTGAAGAGCACAGTAATAGATGATAAACAGTTCATACTAAAGGCAATACATAATCTAAATTCAAAGAAAATATTTTTTGCTTTTCACACACCCACACCCAAAAAACACCATTTAAATCCATTTTTTTCTGATATTACATACATACAGCAAAGATATTTATTATGACATTTCCGACGATTTTCTTTTAGCTTTTGTTAACTATGTGCCTATCTGGACAAAATAATTATTATGAGAGATTTTTGAAGAGAACACTAATAGATGAAAAACAGTGCACACGAAAGGCAATGCATACCGCAATTTCGCGAGTAAACGCCGCACCTTGGAAAATTCGATTTCCCACCAGAATTATTTTTTTAAATATTATTTTCCTCGTGCTTAGCACGCATTTATATTATTTTTTCAAAAAAATTTCTGGTTTGAAAAAGACTTTACTAAGCCGCGGCGTATACGCGGGAAATTATGATAATCTAAATACAAAGACAATATTTTTGCTTTTCACAAAAATAGGTTTAAATCCATTTTTTTACCTAATTTATCAAAATGGTTAAACTTAATATTTAATTTCTCTTAATATTCATCGAAACTATATTAATATTAAGATGTCTTCTAGAAAGGGGTTCAATTTACAGAACCTAGATTCTTTATAGATTCGTTCTCATTCTCTCTGTAGTTTTATTTTTACACAAAATTTTAGATTCACGTAAAAATCCATTTGAACCATAGCAAGGGTTGGAGCATATATGACAAATTTTTCGCTAATACCATTATCTTTTATCGGCAATATTCATCATATATTCCTATTACATATCTTATCGAAATTTCTCCTGAGGTATTTGTCCTATATACTCCTAACCCTGATCATAGGCAAGAAAAGAAAGTTTTTCAATTTGTTACATCCATAAAAAGAGAATTTCCCTTGAAAGAAAAAAAGTGTCCATTTATTTATAAATAGCAAATATTTAGCTTTATATAAAGCATAGTAAAATCATTTAAGAAATAAATATATATACATCTGTTCATTATTTAGAATATCAAAAGTTTTTTACACGAAAATATGTTATTCCTTGAATATGCTGTGCATCTTTTTTTTTTAAAAGAAACAGAGATAAGTTAAAAAAATAAATCATTTCAAAGTTAACCCATTTTAGGCCAAGCACAGAAATTTTATAAAATGTAGCATTATTTTTATTGAAATATGCTTAAATTACATACATTAAGACACAAAAAAAGATTCGTGCATGAAAAATAATATTTTATATAAGAAATAATATTTTATATAATAATATAAAATATTATTTCTTATAATGAATAATATGAATATGAATAATATTTTTATGACTTTTGTTTTATTCTTATTTCATATACAGAATTTGCAACTTTAATCTATTTTAAAAACATATAATTCATTTCAATTGGAATAATAATATATTTTTAAAAAGTCGAATTTGTCAAAGGCGTTTCAAATTAGAACTCTAGCGTATTTTGAAAATTTTTTAAGAGAAAGTGTTTACTCCAATTGAATTACTAATATTTTATGGATGTCTTCAAAAGCCTTAAAAAATAGAAGAAAAATAAAATTCTTGAAAAAAATGTGTCAGAGTGTTAAAAAAAATATTTATCGAAATGTTTCGTATACGTACCTTTGGCCGAAAATGGGTTAACATGAAAGCATATAACACTATATAAAAAATCCGATATGCTGGTGTGACCTGCTGCACGTATATTTTTATACCATGTATAACAGAAGAGAAGCTGAGTAATGTATTGGGTATGTTCTTAATTGAACCTATTCAACAGTCTATTATCTTCATTAAAATTTCATGCAATTATGATTGGAAGTTCTGTTATCACAACATTCTTTCAATCAATTACATTTTATATGCAATAATTTGCCTAATAATTGATTGTATGAATTCAATTTTTAGTATGTCATCATTTATTGAACCTATTACATTGAATATATGCTGAGATGCTAGCTGTTTAATATTATGACTATCGTCACAGAGGATTACAAACAAAATTTGCGTGTAAAACAACAATATTTTTAAAGACTTTTAGCATGCTTTATGTCGTTTACTGTTTTGTTCCGTAGTCTAACAATTTCTAATAAGATTTTAGATCTATTATTCAGGTGTGTTGTACATTTGGTATAAAACATCCCGCGGTGTAAACTTGGATTATACATTTTGTGAGTGAACATATAGACACTCATTGCCAATCTGTGCTTATATAAAGCGGAAAATTTTATTAACTTTATGAGCTGTCTTCTGTGTGAGATGTTTTCTAAATTCCTATTCCCCATTCTTTCTGAGAAATAGCTTTTTTATGAATTAGCTTTGCAATCTCCGACAGAAATTTCTAGTCTGTTCTGAGTATATTTTTCTCAATTTGAGAAAATAATTTTTCAAAATTATTCTCTATTTTATATAAAAAAAATTGCAATAGGAATGAATAGTACGTAGACAAAGATTTTCCTTATTGATCCAGTGAATCTATGTAGCTTAGAACGTTTTATATCGACTTCTCTAATAATTGACGCAGTGGAAATTCACTGGAGTTGAAATAGCGAATGATTTAATATTATACACAATTCTAAGCTTACCCCATGCAAAATGGTTCACAGTGACAAATAAAATTCTCCCAATTTTAAATGAGCACTTATAATCGATTACAATCTGTACATTCCCTCATAAAGTACTATGCATTATAAGTTTATGCCCAGGACATTTCACCATCAAATGTTGTCCATTCATAAAAAGGAGATCTAAAAGTTAATAGGAAATTACCTGGATACGAAAACACTTAGAAAACGGCATAAAACTAATGCAAAAAAAAGGTTATTTACATAAGGGGTTGCTTTACACATAGAGAAAATTTTTTCATTGCAATTCTCTCTGAAGATAACCATCACATTAAACAGCTCGCTTCTCAACATATAAAAAATGCAAAAGTAGAATAAATGATGGCATACTTATAGTTGAAATATCTGAAATCATCTTTGAAGCAAATCATTACGTAAAAAAATACAATTGACTGAAAAAATGTTGTGGTAACAGAACTTCCAATCACTTTTTATCAACTGAATGTAAGTTTGATAAATATAATAGATGGCCGAATAGACCCCCTTTAAAAATATTCCCGTACATTACTCTGCTTGTCATTTTTTTTTTGTATAAACTGGAAAAATATACATGAAGATAGTTACAGCAGCATGTGGATGCAAAGAACATATAAAAAAGGTGGAAGCATCGAAAACATGCCAAATTTTTATAAAGAAAATCACAAATCAATGTATAAACAAAACACTGTACTAAGATGATCGAATAGTTGGGCCGGGTGGTATAGGAAATATAGCCACTTCCAGGACGCATGTCCAAGGTAGTTCTGAAAACAAGAGCTGTATTAAAAACAACAATTCGTTGTATGACCCAATAGAGTGGTAATACTGTTTTCTTACTAAAAGTTGTCTGTTTTGCTCCAGCTATAGGGAATAAACATATTGTTTTATAGTTTAAATATGTTAAGTAGATAAATATAAAGGTCTAAGCAACACTTTTAAATACTAACCAGCTCTGTAGGGTTTTTTCAATTTTTTTGAAAAAATCTCAAAAAATGACAAATTTTACCCAAAATTTCGATTTTTGGAGTAAAAGCGCAGACTCAAGCCATTTTTTTTCGGCGGTAAAATTTCACGCAGTTGATGTACTAGTATAAAGGCAACTTTTGGCACCTACCCGTTTTTGATTTTCAAAGAAAAAATTTTTTCGCTCCACCCTAATATATATATATATATAATGTATATCTTTTAGGATTCAGCAGGGTAAAATCTATTTAGATTTTTAAAGACTCCGTTTAAATAATCTTCATTAGAAAATCCTTAACATATTTATTTTAAATTATTTTAGATAGATACATTACCATTTTTTAATAATTTAATTTTTTTAACTAGTTTATTTAATAAATAAAAAATAAAAATGGATTTTTTTGTCAATATAAAAATCCTAAACTAATTTTTATATATAGATAGATAGATATAGATATATATTACAACAGTAACGTTAATAGAATTTTTCTAAATTGTCACACACTGTTTATTTTTAATACGCTATTTTTATTTTTATTTAGTAAAAAATAAAGGAAAAAAAAACATAAAAAAGTAATTTATTATTTTAGAGTAATGCTTTTAAATTTTCATTATTTTAATCATTTTATGTAAAACATTTTTAGAAGATTAATGTATTTTATAGCATATTTAACAGTGAAATAACAATAAAAATAGATTTGTAGTAATAGCAATACCTTTGAAACAATACTGGGCAATTTACTTTTCAGATTAACAAACTTATGGCATATGGTGAAGGAAAAAGTGCAAATTGATTGTTGATCAAAAAAGAAAAATACTCATTCCGAGGAGAAGGGAGGATATCCCTTTCTTAATTATTTTAACTAAAAAAAACCCATTTTTTTTTTTAAATATTTGATAATTTTACAAAATAATTTTAGAATTTTGCATTTTGAATTAAAAGTTTTAACAAATATAAAGATATCTTTAAATAAAGACATGGAAATCCTCATAGGGAATTAAATGTAATATAACGGAAATGTCGGAAAATTTATGACAAAGAAACTATCGAATGAATTTAATCCAGAACTAGTGTCAATTTACAGCCTGTTCCGATTTTTTCTTTGTCTACTTACAAAAATTTTAAGAGTAGATAAATTACAAAAAATAAAATAATTATTATCCAAACGTATTACTTTAGTTTTAGCCGGAAATGCTAAACTATTTTGCAAATCAGAGAAAAATTAATATAATTGTGAATTACGATTTTCTTTAATGTTTGAAGCTCATTTTTCATACATCCCAACACAATTTTAAAATGTTTATGACAATTCGTCCATACGTCAATCTCTCTGATTTACCGTGCACGAACTTGTGTAAATATACTTGATATATCATGAATATGTTTTGTAGATATACGTAGTAGTTCATGAATGTTTGACATTATATTCATTATATTAATTTCTCCCATATTATATTTTAAACTAATGCGGAGTTTCGTACTTATGCTGTCACCATGGTAATGCTAATCCACACGTTCCAGTAAATATCACCTCAAATTCATCTGTAAAGGCAATAAACCTATAGAGATTGGATGTTCAACAATGTATTAAGCTATGTTTGCTAGTTTCCAGTGTAACTATATCAATGATCTATTGACGAGAATACAATTGAATGCGATAATGGTAATGACTTATTAAACTTTAAAGACGGAAATTCATATAATTATGTGTTTTAATAAGTTTCATGCATTTACAAACTATTAAACTTGTTTTTAATTAATTAAAATAATTAAAAACAGTTTTTAATGCCTACTTTTTTCAAAATGCTCAGACATTTTTTTAATGATTCTATCGCAACAATTGCTTTAAATTTTTACGTCAAATTAAAACAATCCTGCATTTAAAAAACTCATCATAATATTTGTTTTTATTTTAAATATATTTATTGCCAATAAATTAAAAAAAATTCTAACAGAAGATATATTTTTTTATTCAATATTGACATTTATCTACAAATACAGAATTTGTATTTGCAAATTAGAACGAAATTGCATATCTTGCGTATTTGTATGGGTCAATTGTAAATAGAAAAATATAATCAGTAATATAATAAAATCCCAGACATGTACAGAAAATATGTTTTAGGCTTCTTATTTAGTTCATGTGCTGTAAAATTACATATTTAAAATTTCAGAGATTTTAAAATTCAAAACGATTTATTTTTCACAAATTCAATGTTGAGTGCGTAACTTATAAGTGGCATTTAATAATATTGTTCGTGAAATATTTTAAATGTGTATTAAAAACTGAGTAACGTTACACTATATTGAGAACTTCAAGCATTTCATTTTGCAGATTCTGTATATAAATTATACCTTATACAAAGCTTTCGTAAAATACATTTGAAATTCATTTAGATGTTGGAAGCATAAGCACATAAATTATTTTACGGTGCATGCTATTTTGTCATTTAGAATTTTATGTATTATTTCTGCACCCACGCATCTACAAACGAGCAATATTCAAAGCAATATTATGTGTTTAATTTTATATGCATTTTTTTAAAGAAAATAACACGTATGATATCAAATATTAAAGAAGTAATTTGCTTACTTTAAAATGCAGACCTTATCTATTTGTTTCGCAGTAAAAATATCTTTTATAGCTAACATTTAATTTTTATTCTTCAATGCGAAATGTTTGTCGGATATAAATACAGTGAATTCTCCATTTAACCCTTTCCGGCACGGGAACTTTCTGTCAGTAAAAGGTGAACTTTTCGATTGACACTAGAATTTAGAAACCAGTTTCTGAGCTTTCACTTTAAAATATTTTTTTTTATATTATTGGTGCAGTTTGGAGTTTGGAATTAAAATTATGTATCCCGGACTGGGGAATTATTAAAATTATGTTCCCGAAAGGGTTATGAAGTCTCATCGCTACACTCAAACATATCGTTATACATAAAATTCATTAAATCAACTCAAATTCATGAAATTTTTAAGAATATAATAGACATGCATAAAATGAAAAATACACATTGCATGAAAATAATCGAAAAATTTATTTTAACTCGGTCAGTCTTATTTTTATGCAATGTAGACGTATGAGGAAAATGTTTCAAATGTTTTGAATAATGTTTCAAGAAACAGATGATAAAGAGAAGTAAAAAAGATAAAGTGTAGCATAACACTTTTCATTTTCTCAGTATTCCAAACCCTTAATGTTAAAAAAGTTATTAATATGTATATATATATATTCAGGTTTCATATAAAAAAATATTCAGTTCATAAAATTTATTTAATACTTCTATGTATCCCAAGAATTCAAATGCAACATTTTCGTGAATTCTTATTACATCGAAAACCAATAAAATTTTTTTCTTTTGAATGAAAATTAAAAAAAAAGTTTCATTTTCACACAATCCGCTGAAATAAATTCATACTATCGAAGAGCAAGTACAACATTTGAATGTCCTTTAAGCATGAAAGTGGAATAAAATTCGCTGTATAAAATATATTTTTCGTAATATGAAGATTAATCTACATCCTAAGATTGCTGGTTCATTTACCGCATTTCCATCCGTAATGCTTAATCTGTGTGTTTTTAATGCATTTTCATATTCTAAATATCTTCACAGGAAATTGATATTTTTAACTTATTTCTTCTCTCTTCTTAAAAGGTGTTCTTTTTTTCATTAGTGCTTAAAAAATATTTTTAAAACCTTTGCTTAACCCCTTGAAGGCACGTTAACCCCTTGAAGGCATGAATGCCGGAAAAAAGCTTACGGATTAGTTTACGAATTTTTAATTGGTCTATCCCCACCAATTAAATTTTTTCTGTAATAAAGTGGGCGGCGGCCGCACCAATGACTACGTCATCGAGTTACGGGATGAAATCATGATGTAGGACAAGATTATTATCAAGGAATGACTGGTCTGCCTCGTAATTTTTTCGTACGATATGAGTAACAGCGGGTGCCAACTCGCCATTCTGGCGTCAGTTTCACGTCATCGAGTTACGGGATGAAATTGGTGCCAAATTAAATGTAAAATAAAGTATTTTAAGCATATTTCGGTCTGCCCGCGCATATCCTGGTACAAACCTTCGGTGGACTGAAATTTTTAACAAATTACCCTTCATAATGCACAATATAAAATCTAAAGACGTATTTTACATTACTTAACTTCGCAATCGACTTTCACGCTAATTTGATGGTTTAGGTAAAGATTCTTATTAGTAAGCGAGAAAACGACCGATTCGGCATATCATGAATTGTATAGTATATCATGACGCCTTTTTGCTATAGATTTCAGTCTGCCGAGGGTTTGTACCAGGATATGCACAGCAGACCAAAATATTCTTTAAAAACTTTATTTTACCTTTAATTTGGCACCCAATTTCATCCCGTAACTCGATGACGTGAAATTGACGCCAAAATGGGGAGTTGGCACCCGCTGTTACTCATATCGTACCAAGAAATGACGAGGCAGACCAGTCATTCCTTAAACTACACCTAATAATCTTATCCTACATCAAGATTTCATCCCGTAACTCGATGACGTAGTCATTCGTGTCGCCGCCGCCCGGTATATAAAATTTGCCTTATTTAATCGGATCATTTTCTGTATTTAATAAGGCATTTATTTCTGTTCTTAAAAACCGTTGACAAAATACTAAAAAATTCGTTAGGGCTCTTATTGCGAAGGGGTTAATTTAATATTTCATTTATTTATTTTAATCTGACAAAGTGGTAGTAAAATTTTACCATTTCATATAAAATTCAGCGTAGCTTTTAGAGATATTTTGAAGACTAACAAAGAATAAATATGCTTAACGAAGATAACATTGAAAAAAAAAAGAATTTTAAAATATTAATTTCATGAGGAGTTATTTTTCGCAAACATGTGCGATGTCGATGCGATAAATTCTACCCGAAAATATAAACATTGTCGTTTTAATTTAAAACGCATGAAAATAACTTAAATCTCTTAAAAAAGCTTCAAACATTTCATATAAATAATTAATATATATTTTATTCCAGGAAATTCTACAACTCTTTTATCATTGCTCGTGATCACCTGTACGAAAATAAAACTATGACCATGGAATCACTATGAGAGTATGGATACCAAAGTAATTACAAAATATTAATCAAATTCGCGACATTCTCCCACCTTGCGTTTTCGACAAATAAACTCAACAATGGGTACAATAAAATATAAAATAAAATAAAATATGACAAATACTTACATTACAGTGAAAACATACAATTCGTACAATATTACATTTTCTAAAAACAAGTAAATAAACATTTTCTTCAGCAAAATTCAAATAAAATTAAACATATTATTAGAAATTCAAATTATCAATACGAAATATACTAAAAAATAAGACTAAAGTCTTTAGTTGAAAGAGTATTACAGTTAGAGTCAATAATGTTTTGGGACAGTCACTATTCTGTCACTTCTCCTTCTTAATACTGGATCACTAGAAAGTTCTTTGGGAATCTCTAAATTGCACAATCTTAAACGTTCACCATTTTCAGTTTTTAATCGTGGAACTCTTGGGTGGCAATCTTTATCAGAAATAAGTTCTTGCACTCGGGCTAATGTCCAATAGGCACGTTTCTTATCAGACTCTACTTGTACGACATCACCAATGGTCAGTTGCTTGACATTCTTTTGCAAAGAACTTTGCTGGTACAGTTGTCCTAAATATTCAATATGAAATCGCCTACGTAGATGTTCTGGAACATGTTGCCTATATTTAACTCTTTTATTTAATTCTTGTGCGTCAATTGCATCAAAATCTCTCACATTTGAAAATCTTGTCCTGTAAAAACATTGATGGTGTTAACGGTGCTAGATGGTTCACATCATCAATAACATATGTTAGAGGTGAAGGATTCACAACTTGTTCACAGTCACGGAGAATTGTGAGCAGTTCTTCGTAGGATAATGAAGCTCTACCTAGAACTTTTCTCAGGATGCGTCTCACCATTTGTATCAATCGCTCCCACCAACCGCCCTACCAGGCAGCTGTAGGTGTATTAAATTTCCAGCGAATCTTTTGTGTTGCTGCAACGGCATAGATTTGCTCCCAATCTATGTCTGAAAACTCTGTGTCTGCCCCCATGAAATGTCCGCCATTATCAGAATACACGGTGATTGGTATTCCTCTTCGCGCTATAAAACGCCTGTAAGACTAGGGGAAAAATCAGTAGATAATGACGTAACTAATTCTTAGTGTATGGCTCTATACACTGCACAAGTATACTGCACAATCTAAGCCTTTTTCTCATTCTTTGAATATAATGGCCCGGTTAAATCAACTCCATTTTTCTGAAGCACTGCTGCGTCTTTAACTCTTCTTGCTGGGAATGCAATAGAAATCGATTCTGTCTTTTGTGCACTGAATTTTCTGCATCGTACAAATTTCTGTACTACTGCTGGAATAGTTTTCCTTGCTTTTAGGATCCAGTAGTCTTCTCCTAACGATGTCATCATAAGAGCCATATCTGCATGCAAAAGCTTTTGGTGTTTCAATTAGATCAGGCGGTGGACTACAGGATGTTAGGAAGGCAAAAGAACTGGGAATTAAAAATTGAATGTATCTTCTATATAAAAAACTTGTGTTTTCACTCTCGTAATAACATCTTCAGCTATGATTGGTCTTAAGGTAAGTACCTTCTGATTATTCTTCTCGTTGAATCTATCTCTCTCTATAAAAATTATCAATTTTCTTTCGGCTTGTTTTAATTCCAAACACATAAGTTCAGAAACTTCTTTTGAATTTGGATTTCTTGAATTGTTTAAGAATCTTAAGATCCAGGCGATCAATCTTATAATTTTCTTGAAAGATGAAAACCGACGATAATACCAATAATTTTATTCTGTGTTCTTGTTTATTGCTGAAATGACACTTTTCCGTTTTTCAGCGTTAATAATTTATTCATCAGGAATTTCGAAACTTTGAGGCCAAGTATATTCAGGTTGAGCCAACCAATCCAATTCCTACTACCATCTTAGTTGTAAAAATTGTTCAATCGAACAAACCTTTAGAAGGGATATCTGCCGGATTAAATTTTCCTGCAATGTGTCACCATTGGTTCTTTTGAGTTAAGGATCTAATTTCTTTTACTCGATTCCAAACGAATGTTTCCCATCTTTTGTCTCGTTTTATCCATCTTAAAGCTGTAGTTCAGTCACACCAATAAAATATCTTTAAATTTGGAATTCATAGAGCGGATATAACTCGACTTAATCTTATCTCAACGAATGTTCCCCATCTTTCGTCTCGTTTTATCTAGCTTAAAGCTGCAGTTGAGTCACACCAATAAAATATCTTTAAATTTGGAATTCGTAGATCAGATATAACTCGACTTCCTAACCTGGCTCCAATGCTAAAAGCTCCAACCGGGTTATCGTTGTGTTCTAAAGGGGAGCTACTCTTGCGCGTGACTGTATGAAAGTTACCAGGATTTTATCTTTTCTCTTTATTCTTTGAAAAATGCAAGTAGCATACGCATGTTGGCTTCCATCACAAAATATGTGAAGGCCTACCTCATTACTTTCATAATTATCAAAACATATCCATCTCTGCAATTTGATGTCACAAATCATCTTCAATACTTGCACCCATTTTAAAAAAAGTTTAGCTAAATTCGTTGGGAGTAATTCATCCCACTTAATTTTCAACTTCCAGCATTCTTGTAGAATAAGTTTAGGGAGCAAAGTCACAGGAGATGTAAATCCAAGAGGATCTAACTCTTTCTAAGCGAATGAAAGTAGAGCTCGTTTTGTGGGAATAATTTTTTTCCTCAATAGAACCGATTTTACAAGATAAGGTATGGTTTTCCAGATCCCAGTTTATACTTATTACTGATGTCATATTAACTGTTGATTTTTAAGAAATAATTTAAATGGGATAATTTGACAACCATCCCCTAAGATTAAATTTTGCAGAGAATAGTAACATTTGGGACTCAAATATAAATTTATTTAATTCTTCGATTGTGTTAAAACTGCAAACACAGTTATCTACATAAAACGATTCATTCAAAATTTCTATTGCAGAAGCAAGATTATCAGTTGCCCTTTCTAAGTGTTGTCTCAAAGTAGCCGCTAATAAGTAGGGGCTACAATTGATTCCAAAAACTATGTCTATATGTCTATAAATATATTGTCTATTATGTCTATAAATTATGCCCTTTTACTCATAGATATCTCAGATAGTCTCGATCCTCTACTTTAATACAAATTTGTAGAAATGCCTTCTCTATATCAGATACTGCACCAACAGGATATTTCCGAAAACGATGCAATATAGAAGGAGTAATTTCAATAAAATTTAATCCCTTATCTAGGCAATCATTTAGAGAATGGAAACCTTCAACATGAGCCGAAGCATCAAAAACTGGTCTAAATTTAGTAGTTTCAATTGATTCTTTAAATACAGGTCTTTGCTGGAAATAATGTACTTTAGTTTCTTTATTATCAACCATTCGTTCAATCATTCCTGCATTTATCCACGAATGAAATACTTCGCTATATACCTCAATTTTATTTAAATTAATTAACTTTTTCCTCGTTGTAGCAAGATGCTTTTCGGCCAGTTCTCTATTGTTAGGTAAGCAAGCATTATCTAGCACCTATGATAATGCTAATTCGTATCTCCTATCTGAACCTATTCCTATACTATTCTTAAAATGCTGCATAGTTTCTTCATGAATCTCAGATTTAGTTTTGGATTCAACTGGATCCGTTATACTAATAATATCCAGCTTGCATAAATCAGCAACGTAACAATCGTTCCAAAGTGATGAACTAACCATAACAGCCTCATTTGTTTCTCATTTAATACTTGGGATTTTTCCCATTAGAGTCCATCCCAAATGGGTTTTTACCGCAATCGGACCACTTTCTAAAACTTTAATATTTCCGGTGAGTGATTTTCCGGCCACATCAGAACTAATCAATAATTTTATTTCATTTTCGGTTTTACATGAATTATTTTCAACATCATAATTTTTAATACCACATCTATTTAATTCTGATAACCAAGGCCAATCTGTAACCTTTCCTATATCAGAACAAATAACAGGAACATCCAAAACATGCATATCACATTTGTAACTATTGTCGTGCTACTTAAGTGAATTCTATATTTATTATGCTTTGTTTCATTTGTCTTAACTTGTTACTAAATAATGTATGAATTAATTTAATTTCACCAATACTTTTATAGTTCAAATATTCAATGACATCTTGTGATAAATAGGAGCGTTCTGATCCTGTGTAAATAACTCCATGCACAATTTTCTCTTTTACATTATGCTTTACACAGACAGTTGGAGTAATGTTTGGAGTAATACAGTTGGATCCGAACCTTGAGTAGTTAAAAGAGTGTCACTACTCCTTGATTCATGTTTGCGACTTTCTAATGCTGCATTACCACCTCCATTAAAAATATTTTGACATAATATAAAATAATGTCTTTTACCACAATTCGTGCGTTTAATTTTAGAGTTACAAGTGCGTGAAATGTGGTTTTTCTTGAGGCAAACAAAACCAGCCCCTTTTTTCAAAATCAAGTTAAATTTCTCATCAAAAGAAAGCGAACTAGCTTTAAAACATTTTTCTGATAAGTGACACTTGTCACAAAATATGCACAAATTTTTTTAATTTAATTCTCATCTTTAGGCTTATTACTTATGAATAAATATGTGGTACTTTGCATTGAATTATTTTCATTATTCCATTTACTATATTTCTTTTGGTTCTCAAAACCAAGAATGGAATGTTCCAAAAGAACAGGCTCTTGTGTTATTGCTTCATTTAAAAAAAAAAAAAAAATCAAGGATAGAATTTAGTTCGTTCTTACCTTGAGCAGTCTTTTCACGTTGTCTTTCCCAGATCCTTAGCACATCAGGAGGTAGACATGATTCTACAAGTGGAAAAATTATGCTGACATACTTCTCTTCTGTGACACCTAATGATTCTAGAGAACTAAGTTTTGTCTCTAGATTATCATATAACGACAGTAAATTAAAATTCTTGCTTGATGTTCGATTATTATTTAAAACTAACTGAAGAAGTCTCTAAAATATATCTCAATAAGTGTATCTTCTCTTCCAAACCTTTCTTTGAGATGTAGAATTACCTTTGTATAATTATCAGCAGAAACCGGATAACTATTAACAATCTGTGCAGCTTTGGATTTCAGCGTTATCGCCTGTAAAAGATAAACAAATTTTATATGAGCATCTAAAGTGGTGTCTTTAGGAATTTTGCTGAATGAATTCCAAAAAGTTAACCATAATCTTGCATCGCCATCAAACCTCTGTAAACTTATTTCTGGTAAGCGTTCTTTCAACATTTGTATAATTCTGCAATCGGAGGTGTTCTTCGATAGGCTTAACCAAAAATGTCGTTACTTTTTGCTTTATAGCAATAAATTTTTCCGCATACTCTTCGCATGCTTCAAACTCTTTAGAATAATTTTTTTCTATAATCTTGTCTGTCAACATAAAATTCGAAATTTCTTTACCTACAGCACACAATCTTGTGCTTTTATCTTCCATTTGACATATTAAATTTTCTATTAAATTAGTATCAGGCCTTGAGTCGTTTAAAGCTTCATTTAAAGCATTGTAAGATTTCTTAAATCCAGCTCTAAGAGGCGTTCTTTTGATTTTTAAAGCATCCATATTATTTCAATGACAAGTTCTGTTAACTAATAAAAAAGAGTTATTTATCACACGTCCCTGTTAGTTCGGGCGCCAAATATCACAAACATGTGCGACGTCGATGCTATAAATTCTACCCGAAAATATATACATCGTCGTTTTAATTTAAAACGTGTGAAAATAATTTCAATCTCTTACAAAAACAAAGCTTCAAACATTTCAGATAAAAACTTAACATATATTTTATTGTAGAAAATTCTACTACTCTTTTTATCATTGCTCGTAATCGCCTGCACGAAAATAAAACTATGACCATGGAGTCACTATGAGAGTATGGACACCAAAGTAATTAAAAAATATTAATCAAATTCGTGACAATATTTCGAATATAAAAATGCATCAAACGCCCACAGACTTAAAATTATGGAAAGGAATTCGGAAAATGGGTGTCCAAAAGCCTTCTCACTTTCCGGCACACTGTGCCCGCTCTGGGATACCTAATTTTAATTCCAAACTTGCAAACGGCACCAATAATATTTTAGCAAAATTTTGCTTTTACAATAAAAGCTTAAATTGGGGGTCTCAAAGTATCTAAAAAAATCGTTTCTAAATTCCTGTGTCAGTCAATAATTTCTCATTTTACAGATTTTTGCTGTGCCGGAAAGGTTTAATGTTGCTCAAAGTTCCGTGGGAAATTTTATTAATAGGAAAACGTCGGTATATAGAGACTTCATCAAAGTGAATTTTCACTGTATAACATTTATAAATCTTAATAAGAGGTAAGACGAGTAAAAAAATCTTGGAAAAGACATTGATATTTAGCTGTAAAGGAACTGTGTTTACAATACATTATTTTCTCATATTGGTTTCATTGACATTATGAAAAAGAGTGTTTATTGTTTGACTCATTGTATTTCATGTACTTATAAACATAATTGTTTAGAAGCCTGGATTAAAAAAATCAAAAGTATGAATTTTATTCACAAAAACATGTTTCAGATTCGATATACAGAGTTGTCATAAAAAAAAAAAAAACTTTGCCGATATATGGAGCTCTAGCGGCCAGTCCGTTCAACCGATCGATGTCAAATTTCAGATATAGCTATTCAGAGGTATGAGCTAAAGATTCTGTGAACGGCCACAAAATGGCGCTCACGGTTACGGTTATAGTTACAGGAACTCGAAACTTTCCAATGGCAACACCCATTTCTTTTTCATCGCAAAATGCTCAGCGCATGCGAAAACCCTAAAGGGCGTTGGAACGGTATGATTATTTCAATAAACTGACGCGTTATGTTTGCAGAAAATCAGCTCTACGAACAGCCCCAAAAAACATAACCAAGGAAAACTTGAATATCACAGACACAAAATAACCAATCATGGAACGTCGTTTACCAGATAGTCAGCGTAGAAAACGGATAAAAAGTGGGTGGGAATGTTAGTTCTTCAGTCGGAGCTCGCAGATGCCAACAAAATGACTTCGTTCATGGTGAGTTGGTAAAACTATTACCAATGAGATGAATGCTGCTCAAACCTTGCGCGTTTACATTCGAAACCATCGCCAAATACCTGGCCTATGCATTTCGCAAGCTCTTCATGATTTAGTAATGAAATTCAAAGAAACTGGCTGCACATGTACACTCTACAGCACACGAGCAACCTGAGGATACTGTTATGAAAGAGGATACTGTTATCGCATAGTGACAAGAGGACGCACACAAACTACAAAAGGTGCATCTCGTGTATTTGATACACCGAAATTAATGGTCTTAAATTTACTGCACTTTGTAATCCGCATGTTTTCTTACCGGTACCAGCGAACCCAGATGTTGAAAGTGAGAGACCATTAACAACATATAGACTTTGTTAATGAATTTCTTATCCAATAAGATGGAGATAACGATCGGCCTCTTCGCATATTATGAACGGACGAGGCACATTTCACCTTACCTCGTAATGTCAGTGACCTACGCGATCCCCCGACCTCACTCCTATTTATTTCAGGTTCTGCGGATATCTAAAATCTAGAGTGTACATGTGCAATCCGCAAACTTTGCCGGATATGAAAGGTTCTATCAAACGTGAGATTGCAAACATCCCTCATGCGATGAAACGTTCGGCTGTATTGTCCACAGTCGCTATCATGGAATGTGTAATTGCATGTGATGTCACCCATGTTGAAAATGTGTAATCAAAATAAAAATTTTCTTTACTCCGATCTGTGTTGTAATCAGAGATTAGTGTACTGACTCTGCGTCATATGCAAATGTCCACCTTGCGCCCCAATCGTGTTTTTAAAGGGGGGGATCGCAGAAGAGTTTTTTGTGCGTGCATAACGTATCCGTTTCTTGCGATACACGTTCGGTTCTAATGCTCTTTATGGTTTTCGCATGCACTGAAAAAAATGGATGTCGCTATTGGAAAATTTCGAGTTTCTGTAACTATAACCGTAACCGTTAGCGCCATTTTGTTGCCTTTCACAGAATCTCGACCCAACTAATACATAACTTGTGGGCCACTAAAGGTGTCGTTAACGTTGGCCTAAAGTGTTTGGTGACGGCCCGCCGTTCTTTGCCGTAACGGCTCCGTCAAAAAACTGTCACGCCGCCCAGAACGCGGCCACAAGAAGATGCCCACAAGTGTGCCATTAACTTTTTACCAAAATATCAGACAGCCTCAAACTGGCCACAGTTATTCTTTTAAAGGCCATTAACAATCAAAACTAGCCAGAAGTTTGCCCTAGGCATGCCATTTGTGTTTTGTAAGAATTAAATTTAGCCAAAAGCTGCCCGCAAAAGAGCCTTTAATGATTTCTACTCTCCAAAAGCCTGCCACTGCCTTGCCATAATAATTATTTAAGCATAAATTCAAAATTTTTTGAATAAAAAATATTTATTTAAGAATTGTTTGAATGCTTAAATGTTTCTGCATAAAAAATAAATATATTAAGAATAATTTAGGTACAATAAATATATGTATATATAAATTTACTTTTCTTGAATTTTTCCAAAATACAATACTTGGCATATTGAACTTAATAATTTGTTTATTTATTCTATTATGCATTAAAAAAATATAGGTATAAATAATGCCATTTATAAACAGTTGCTTTTCATATACAATTTGAAAAATAAAATCATTATGCCAAGCATAATATTTATAAAAAGCTCAAGATAAATAAATTTATACATTTTTGAAAAATGAACCTAAATTATTATTTCTATATTTATTTTTCATGAAGAAACATTTGTCATTCAAGCTATTATTCAACAATTATTTTTTATTCAACACATTTTGAAAAGACGCCTAAATAACATATATTCTTAATATGATTTATTATGTATTTTATACTAAAATAAATCTATTTTATATATGTATGTGGTGTTTAGTTTCTCTTATTGTTAAGTCTGTTAATATTTGATGTCCATTCATTAAAGTACATTAAATCACAATTATTTTTGCATCATTTTCAATTTATGAAAAAAAAAAATCACACAGCTATTTAAAATAAATAAAAATAGAGTTTGATGTTTATATAAGTCACGAACCTTTTTTTTTTTTTTTTTTTTTTTTTTTGTATATACACACACACATATATACACTATCTACCAAAAAGTATTTGTACACTTTCAGTTTTTGACATTTTGTCAAATATTTAAAAATATACTGGTCGGATTCTTCTGGAACTTCAGAAATATAAAGATTATGTTTCACTTTATATTTATTTACATTCATTTGTTAAGCGGGTAATTAGGGGGCCGGCAAAAAAACAAATTATAATAGAAATATTTGGGATCGCCCTGTACATGAAAATGCACGAAACGACTTATCGCTTTAGAATACAAATATATGAATACAGTAGAATATGTACACTAATTTTTGTGAGAATAGCATGTATATTTATGGCGATAGAGCGATTTTTTTTGAAAAATTCAAAAAATTCTGGTATGTTTTTTGTTTATATCATGCTGGGTTTTTGACCAAATTTAACGCAAATTTCAGAAAAATTGGCAAAATGCAGTAGAAAAAATGTAACGCAATTGGAATATAAATATATTAAATATTTTATGAAATATGAGTAGTTTTATGAAATAATTTTTATCTGCGCATGCGCGAACGATAAAAACAATTCTTTTACATCATTTAATAGTCAATTCTATGGAGTAACTTATAAAAAAAATCCAATGAAATATCGTGAAAATTCAAAAAGATATCATTATTATAAGTAAGCTGTTTTTACATTGCTCTCTAAAAACGGCTGAATGATAAGGGATTCTCCACAAATTGACATTTTTTATTTACTGACTTTTAGGAAAAAATTAGTACTATTTAATGAATACAATATTGCTGCTAATAAGTATCTTGACACCTGTGATAGAAAAGGAAAAGGGCTTTTATTCTTTTCCATCACAGATGTCAAGATACTTATTAACAGAAATATTGTATTAGATATTGTATACATTAAATACTAATTTTTTCCTAAAAGTCAGTCAATAAAAAATGTCAATTTGTGGAGAATCCCTTATCATTCAGCCGTTTTTAGAGAGCAATGTAAAAACAGCTTACTTATAATAATGATATCTTTTTGAATTTTCACGATATTTCATTGGATTTTTTTTATAAGTTACTCCATAGAATTGACTATTAAATGATGTAAAAGAATTGTTTTTATCGTTCGCGCATGCGCAGATAAAAATTATTTCATAAAACTACTCATATTTCATAAAATATTTAATATATTTATATTCCAATTGCGCTACATTTTTTCTACTGCATTTTGCCAATTTTTCTGAAATTTGCGTTAATTTTGGTCAAAAACCCAGCATGATATAAACAAAAAACATACCAGAATTTTTTGAATTTTTCAAAAAAAATCGCTCTATCGCCATAAATATACATGCTATTCTCACAAAAATTAGTGTACATATTCTACTGTATTCATATATTTGTATTCTAAAGCGATAAGTCGTTTCGTGCATTTTCATGTACAGGGCGATCCCAAATATTTCTATTATAATTTGTTTTTTTGCCGGCCCCCTAATTACCCGCTTAACAAATGAATGTAAATAAATATAAAGTGAAACATAATCTTTATATTTCTGAAGTTCCAGAAGAATCCGACCAGTATATTTTTAAATATTTGACAAAATGTCAAAAACTGAAAGTGTACAAATACTTTTTGGTAGATAGTGTATATATATAACTGTCTCTCGTTCTTGTGCACATCTTTAGTTTGTTTATATCAGATAATATTAGATTTTCCTTTCGAAATTGAGCAAAATAATTATAATCTTTTCTCAGAAAAGTATTTCGAGTAATTACTATTGCGTTTTATCTTTACCTTATTTCTTTAGTGCATTAAAATTATTTAGTTATTGGTTTTAATGGCATTTTCACCAAGGAGAAATTATTATCCGCACTTAGAAAGGGGAAAAAAATCATTTTCTTTGAAAGTTGTATATATATATATATATATATTTAAAAAAAAAACCTCATGGAAACAATTAATTTTAAGTAAACTAAAATGTTAAGAAAGTAACATCGAAAATTCACAATATTTAAAATCGATGTATATAATTCCAACAATAAAACATTTCGTGTAAAAAAAAATACATTTAATGATACAAACTAAATGAAATTTTGAAGAAAACTAAATTTAATAAATATTAAATTAATGTTATTGTGCGTTTGCGAAAACCAAAATACGTATTAATACGGTTCTAATATAAAAACAAGTACAATAAAATGATGCAGAAATATTTTAGAGTTAAAAATATTTAATGAATAGACAAAAATTGAAAAGACTTACAATATTTTATGTGTAAATATCCTCAGAGATAAAGACTGCAGCACCAGCGTGCCAGCTAGCATCAAGTGTGAAGTTGGAATAAGGAATGACAGAGATAATTGACAAAGACGGGAACGGGGGAGAGGGGTGAGTGACACAGTGAAAAACTGCTAGGTCACTGATGTGTCCTTGAAATTCCTCAGAAAAAAAGGGAGAAAGATAAGGAATCTTTTTACAGATATAGTAAAATAAACGTCTATTTGATGTATCTGGATTTAAAAATTATGTCTATTTAACGATACATTCTTACAGCCCGGATATATTTTTATGTATTTTAATATTTAATGGAATTTTTTTTAAGGAGACGTTTCGCAAATTTAACGACAACTCTTCAGGATTTTAAATACAGTAAACTGTGTAAGGCGAAATAGATTTGAATCGAGAAAGTTTCTTATCGTAGACAATATTCCGCCATAAATAAATTTTATTCTATCTCAATAAATTCGCAGAGACTTGAAAATCTTTGCGAAATACATAGATTTCCGTCTTACACAGTGTTTTACTGCATTTTAATCATTTTTTCATAAATAAAAAGATTGAATGACGTTTTTGAAACGAAATGAAAAGTCATATTACAGAAATTTAAGTTAAAAAAAATACATAGCGATGGAATACTTTTATCAAAGTTTTAGGCATTTACTTCTCTAAGAAAGAACTTTAAGAAATGATTGTACGATCTTTAGTAATTTTAAAGAAATCATTGAAAATTTTTCGTTAACTTGAGATTCTAGTGGGCTTATGTTTTTAATTTTTTTTTTAAAAAAGCATATTTTTTTAAAAATGTGTTTTTTTTTTTTTTTTTTTTTTTTTTGCCCCTTTCAATGTCCCGAATCTTTTCTACACATTTTTGATGTATTTTTAAGCACAAAAACATTAATCTTGACCAAATGATTATTATAGCGATTTGTCATTGAGCAGTTTTCGTTTCATTTTTTTTAAATCTAGGCATGAATTACAACTTGTAAGCGATTGAATTTTTATTATTTCCGTTTTTTTTACCATTTCCCGTGCTCTCGCGTCCAGCTTTTTGGTACAAAACATCAAACTTCACAGCATATTCTGAAAGATCTGCTACCTTTACTGAAATTTACTTTTATATAAGGACTTTTTTGTTTAAATATTTATATTAAATTATTTTAATCTATTTATTTTTTTTTCATTTTCTTTCAATCTAGGCATGAATTACAACTTGCAAGCGATTGAATTTTTATTATTTCCGTTTTTTTTTACCATTTCCCGTGCTCTCGCGTCCAGCTTTTTGGTACAAAACATCAAACTTCACAGCATATTCTGAAAGATCTGCTACCTTTACTGAAATTTACTTTTATATAAGGACTTTTTTGTTTAAATATTTATATTAAATTATTTTAATCTATTTATTTTTTTCATTTTCTTTCAGTTTTTTTTAAATATATAAATGAGTGTAAAAGGGCGCCGGTTAAGAAAAATGTATGGAAGTGTGGATTCCATTTCAGATATACACATTCATGAAAAATGAAAAAAGTTGTTCGATTACAAAAACAATTTTTATTCATTTATGTACAAAAATAATCAAATGTATCAGAAGGTAATTGATGTAACAAAATGTGTCAAAAGCATGTTTTTACACAGGAAAAAAGTAAAACACTTTTTAAACAAAATGAACAAAAGAATTTTTAAAAAATGTACTGTTCTACAGAAAAATTATTCATTTTAAGGGAGAATTATTAGCCCACAACCTTTGCCTTCCACCCACGCTTGCAGAGGCAAGGAAATCGAAATGTATTTCTTTTCTTTCTTTCTTTCTTTTTTTCCTTTCTTTTTTCTTTTTTTTTTCCCCAAAAGCAATCTTTTTTATTTTTAAGAAAAAAAATCTTTCCTTAAAAAAAAAAAAAAAAAAAAAAAAAAGTAATTTGGCTTTTATGCCAATTTTAGAAATACTGTAATAGGCAATTTTAGAAATATTTATGCATTTACAACTAAAAATTATACATGTATGTATACGAGAGTTTTACATTACAGAGTAGATGGGGAGAGCAGACAGAGACTGATTTAGGAACAATCTAAAGACTTTTTCTATTTTAATATTTATTTTAAATATCTTTAGTGTATTTTAAATATTTATTCATTTTCTTTTAGTTATTTTTTATAAATAATGAATGCAAAAGAGCGCCTGAAGAAATTATTTGGAATACTCTATACATTTTGGGAGCAATTTTTATTATTTATATATAAAAAAAAAATTAAACTAAATAAAAATATGACATCTATATTACTGTTTTAAATATAAAACTTACAACATATTTATATGTTTATTAAAACCCAGATTTGAAGTAATTTCTGAAAGAAATGAAGACACAAAAAATACTCTCTCTTTCTTTAAATAAAAAAGCTGGTTAGATTATAACGGCCCTTTGCTTTCTAGAGTATGATACGCCATTACATTATTGCCGGAAACTGACCCTTAGGAGTTGGCCGGCAAAGCAAATGTAACTGTTCTCTCATCGCCGATCCGTTACTGGCTCGGCGGTAGCTGCCGCAACTAGCGGCGGGTCATTTGCGGTACCGCATTGTTTTGTTACAAATGGCCTTAACTCCTTCTGGCCGCAATGAAATCGTCTGCAGGCCGTAAGTCATGTGTTTGTTGGGGAGCTTATACCTCTGAATAGCTTTATCACCTAGATAGGTTGAACGGACTGGCCGCTAGAGCTCCATATACCAGCAAAGTTTTTTATGTCAACCCTGTACATATCAATATATATATAAATATATTATGAATAAATTGATTTCAAATACAGATAAAAAGATTGACGAATTTTTTAATTGGTATGACTAGGCTGTGAGTTATGGTTATCCTACGAGGTTTTTGAAAAGGTTACTATGGGACTTCGCAAAAAGCAAGAAATTTTAGATAGCCGTCGAAAATAGGTTAATTCAAAGGATGGTTTAACTGTTTATGTAACTGTTTAAGAACTGCTCACTTTCATTCGAGGTTTGGTAGCTGAGTATCGCCGGCCTATGTATCTTGAACTTTTGTTTTTCAACATGGTCGTGGCGGGGTTATAGTGAGTGTTACCGGTATAAAACTAGTTTAAACCGCACCGTGGGTCACAAGTCCCACGGCCCCGTCTTCAGTGGTTTATTTTAATTTTTTTCTTTCTTGTTATTCTATGTTCATAAGATTTATGATTGAGTTGGATTTTTGTTTATCGTTTTTTATTCAATTTTTAGTAGTTTTCAAGTTTGTTCAAGAGGTATGTTAATTTTTTTGTTTAGTTTAATATTTTATATTTTTATCAGTTCTGTAAAATTGTATATTATGGTGTAGTTTTCAATATATATATATATATATATATATATATATATATATATATATATATATATATATATATATATATATATATACTACGAAACTCTGCTTGCAAGCTTTATAAGAAGTATATTAAAGACGATTTTTTTTTTATATAACAATAAGCAAGGCGTATAAAGTGAGGGAAATGTTCAAATTGGCCAGAAATAATACATTTATTGATGTGTCCTAGTCAATCTCTAACTTTTCAACAATCTTCGAGTACCAAATTTAAATATAGATACTACACTTAAAATAATCCAGTTTTTAAATAAATAATTCCTACTACGCTATTTGCAAGAGGTTAATTGTACAAAGTGTACTTTCACGCAAATACAAAATTTAGGTGATTGAAGGATGTGGAATTTATTTAAAGTGATAAAGTTGGGTCTTGCTATTGAAAAAGAAAACACAAACTTTTGGTTTGATATGAAATATAGCTGTGTCCCTAAGCAAATTTTGCATACATAAGTAGACTTCAGTTCCAATGTTTAAAGAAGTAACTTTATTGTACATTAATATTTTTACAGACTCTCTAGGAAGTGTTTATTTTATTTATTTGTTAACGATTGTATATTAGGACCTGTCTTGAACAATCGTTTTCCAAATTTTGAGATACCTGCCTGTGATAGAGATTGTCCTATTTAAGTCACACAGACACACAGAAACACACATGCATATATATATATATATATATATATATATATATGTGTGTGTGTGTGTGTGTGTAACGCTTAATCGATAATCTCAATTAAGAAAATAATTATGAATATATTATTTTCTTGATAGACATTACAGATTCATTCGATTAAAAATTTAATGATCCTAAATATATTATATTTTTTTGTCATAATAGTACCCAATAATTTAAAAAAACTCGTGTTATAACAGGATAAAATATATTAAAAACAATTGAATTCCAATCATTAAGCGTGATTTTCCTTATGTATTTCTCATATCCCTTATATACACATGGATTGATAGGAATGTGGAAAATATTTTGATTTCTATTAAAACGTATGTCAAGAAAATATTTTTACAATGTTATAAGGGATAATTGTTAAAGGTTGTTAAAGGATAATTTAGATATCTATATATTTATATAAAGTTACGTAACATGTAAAAGTTGTGAAAGTTATGTATGTGGCAAATCTAATTAGGAAATTTGTTGCGATTTTGAACTAAGAAGCTCAAACAGTGTGCATTTCTAACACGCAATTTGGACTGTATTAACTACAGTGGAAATTCTTGAACAAGAACTTTGATGATGGGAATTTGCATTTCGAAATTTCCCTTGGTTAATTTCAGCTTCTCCAGAAACTGAATCAGGAAAGAGCACTAAGTCTTGATATAATTCGTTCTTCATTGAAATTTAGATGTATTACTCAAGCCCAATCAGATTTGTATTGATTTTAAAAGTTGAAACATTCAATTACATTGAATATTTGGTAAAAGCAATTGTTTTATTTTATGTTCTTTCTCAGTAGAATATAATAAAATAAAATGATAAATGAATATTTCATTTTTAAGTTGATAATTATATAAATGAAATTATTCATGCAAATGCATAATATATATATTTACTTGGAAATTCGTAGAGCAGTACTTAAGCTTGTGTTTATGAAATTCAATATTTAAATGAAAAAATTAATGAAATATTTTATGATGCTAAATATACTATATTTATTCGTCATAATATTATCAAATAATTTAACAAGTGTCGTGTTTCAACATGATATCTAATAATAAAAACAATCAAATTCCAATCAGCATAAAACAAGATTTCCCTAAAGCATTTCTTACATCCTTTATAAGGACGTGGAAAAAAACATAACACAGATAGACATGAAAAGATTTTTATTATTGTTTTTAAAAGGATAATTTAGATATCTATTTATGAATATAATGTTAAGTAAGTGGTAAAAGTTATAATAGTTTTGTATGTCACAAATCCAAGTAGATCTGTTCCGATATTAAACTAAGAATACTCTTAGAAAATTTACTTCTAACACGCAAATTCTAGTGTATAAACTACCATTGCAGTTTTGGAACATAAATTTTGATGATGTGAATTTACTTTTCAAAATTTGTCTTCGTTAATGTCAGCTTCTCTAGAATTTGAATGAGGGAAGTGCTCTAAGTCTTGATAAAATTCGTTCTCGTTAAAATGAGATGTGTTACTCGAGCTAACTCTGATTTATATAGATTTAAAAGAGTTGAACCATTGAATTATATTGAATCTTTAGTAAATACAATTGTTGTTTTATGCTATTTTTTTAGTAGAATATAATAAAGTAAAATAATAAATAGTATATATTTTTTACAAATGTTTTAGTAGATATATATCCTTTTTACTAGTAGAAAATAATAAAGTAAAATAATAAATAAATATTTTATTTACAAATGTTTTTAGCATGTATGAATTTAAGCATAATTATTAAAAAAAGTTAATTGACAATTATATCGTTACTTTAATTGTCCTAGTTTTTATTAGACAAATGGTGATAATGCATATTATCCATCTTATGATTGGTTAAAGCAATAATAGAACGGAAATATAATGAGCTTCTAATTTCAATACGGTTTTACTCTGTTTTGGAAGTAGTATAGCAGCGTTTTTCTGATGAAGGTCTCAGATAGGGATAGAAACGTTGATTATACAAACTTTAATGTTTGCATACTTTTTTTAACTTTGCAATAAATTGTACACAATTCAGTAAACTTGTTATTTTTATTTTCACGTTTTTTTTTTTATACATTTCATTCTGTGAATGACTGTACCTTACTCATAAATATAGAATTGCATTTTAGAAAATGAACGTATATTACATAGTTTTCATTAAGGATTTTTAGAACATTAGATAAGCTTGTGTTTTTGAAAATCAAAGAATTTATTGTGCCATATCTAAATGTGACATTTAAGTGGGGATTTGTTGTACTTCTATTGAGGGTTTTTTTTTCTGTTTCCTATTGTCTGCAAGTTAACATTTTATTTGTAACTTTTTATTGTGTAAATGACCAGTTCTTACTGATAAATATACAATTACATAAAAAAAAGACGTGTGGCACTTGGGGACTGCCGCGGTAAAGCTATTGCATAGCATTTTTTATCAACTTATGCAATCATAATTATTTATTTACTTTTTATTTATGCAGTTTTTTTGTCTTTGGTATTAATTCAAGTTATACTTTTTGAGCGTGATCACCGATAACAAAACATTTTTTTTTTCTCTTTTATTGAATAAATGAGAAATTAATATCGTTTAAAATATTTTTATTATCTTAAAACACATGTAGGTTAATCAGGAATTTTTATAATTGAAAATATACGTTTATGGTAGCTGAAATAAAAAACATAAGTTTGAGACTTGATATTCTCAAGATATCTGAAAAATACCGCTTTAATGTCTGCCGAAGTCTACCGAAGGATACCGTGCCGAAGTCTGTCAAACTCAAGCGACGTTAGCCGGAGTGTTAGGTTTTTCTCGTTACAGAATTTCTAGATTCTTTCGCCGCGCTCAAAACCCGCGATAAAAGATATGCCAAACAAAATTTACAAAACAAAATTTGGCCGCGCTACGAAAATTAGATCGCGAGTTACAAGCATTATTAATTTTCCGATCCTCACCGTGGGGGTCTCCTGTCACCAAAAGTAACACTGTCTCCTAATAAATTATCAAACAAAATTTGGCCGCGCTACGAAAATTAGATCGCGAGTTATAAGCGTTTTAAATTTTTCGACCCTCACCATGGGAGATCTCCTGTCACTAAAATTAACATTGTCTCACTATAAATTACCAAAAAATTTGGCCGCGATACGAAAATTAGATCGCGAGTTATAAGCATTTTAAATTTTTCGACCCTCACGGTGGGGAGTCTCCTGTCACCAAAAGTAACACTGTCTCATAATAAATTGCCAAGCAAAATTTCGCCGCGCTACGAAAATTAGATCACGAGTTATAAGCATTTTAACTTTTTCGACCCTCACCGTGGGGGGGGGGGTCTCCTGTCACCAAAATTTAACACTGTTTCATAAAAAATCATTAAACAAAATTTGGCCGCGCTACGAAAATTGATCGCGAGTTATAAGCATTTTAAATTTTTCGACCCTCACCGTGGGGGGTCTCCTGTCACCAAAAGTAACACTGTCTCATAATAAATTGCCAAACAAAATTTAGCCGCGCTACGAAAATTAGATCATGAGTCATAAGCATTTTAACTTTTTCGACCCTCACCGTGGGAGGTCTCCTGTCGCCAAAATTTAACACTGTTTCATAAAAAAATAATTAAACACAATTTGGCCGCGCTACGAAAATTGATCGCGAGTTATAAGCATTTTAAATTTTTCGACCCTCACCGTGGGAGGTCTCCTGTCACCAAAAATTAACAATCTCTCATAATAAATTACCGAACAAAATTTGGCCGCGATACGAAAATTGATCGCGAGTTATAAGCATTTTAAATATTTCGACCCTCACCGTGTGGGGGTTCCTGTCACCAAAAATTAAAACTGTCTCATAATAAATTACCAAACAAAATATGGCCGCGCTACGAAAATTAGATCGCGAGTTATAAGCATTTTAAATTTTTCGATCCCCAAGGTGGGAGGTCACCTGTCACCAAAAGTAACAGTGTCTCTTAATAAATTACAAAACAAAATTTGGCCGCGCTTTGATCTCGAGTTATAAGCATTTAAAATTTTTCAACCCTCACCATGGGAGGTCTCCTGTCACCAAAAATTAACACTCTCATATAATAAATTACCAAACAAAATTTGGCCGCTATACGAAAATTAGGTTGCGAGTTATAAGCATTTTAAATTTTTCGACCCTCACCCGGGGGGGGGTCTCCTGTCACCAAAAGTAACACTGTCTCATAATAAATTGCCAAAGAAAATTTGGCAGTGCTACGAAAGTTAGATCACGAGTTATAAGCATTTTACATTTTTCGATCCTCACCGTTGGGAGTCTCCTGTCACCAAAAGTAACACTGTCTCATAATAAATTACCAAACAAAATTTGGCCGCGCTATGAAAATTAGATCACGAGTTATAAGCATTTTATCTTTTTCGACCCTCACCGCGGGGGGTCTCCTGTCACCAAAATTTAGCACTGTTTCATAAAAAATCATTAAACAAAATTTGGCCGCGCTACGAAAATTGATCGCGAATTATAAGCATTTTAAATTTTTCGACCCTCACCGTGGGGGTCTCCTGTCACCAAAAGTAACACTGTCTCATAATAAATTGCCAAACAAAATTTAGCTACGCTACGAAAATTAGATCATTAGTCATAAGCATTTTAACTTTTTCGACCCTCACCGTGGGAGGTCTCCTGTCGCGAAAATTTAACACTGATTCATAAAAAAATCATTAAACAAAATTTGGCCGCGCTACGATAATTAGATCGCGAGTTATAAGCATTTTAAATTTTTCGACCCTCACGGTGGGGGTTCTCCTGTCACCAAAAGTAACACTGTCTCATAATAAATTGCCAAGCAAAATTTGGCCGCGCTACGAAAATTAGATCACGAGTTATAAGCATTTTAACTTTTTCGACCCTCACCATGGGGGGGGGGGTCTCCTGTCACCAAAATTTAACACTGTTTCATAAAAAATCATTAAACAAAATTTGGCCGCGCTACGATAATTGATCGCGAGTTATAAGCATTTTAAATTTTTCGACCCTCACCGTGGGGGTCTCCTGTCACCAAAAGTAACACTGTCTCATAATAAATTGCCAAACAAAATTTAACCGCGCTACGAAAATTAGATCATGAGTCATAAGCATTTTAACTTTTTCGACCCTCACAGTGGGAGGTCTCCTGTCGCCAAAATTTAACACTGTTTCATAAAAAAAATCATTAAACAAAATTTGGCTGCGCTACGAAAATTGATCGCGAGTTATAAGCATTTTAAATTTTTCGACCCTCACCGTGGGGGGGTCTCCTGTCGCCAAAATTTAACACTGTTTCATAAAAAATCATTAAACAAAATTTGGCCGCGCTACGAAAATTGATCGCGAGTCATAAGCATTTTAACTTTTTCGACCCTCACCGTGGGAGGTCTCCTGTCGCCAAAATTTAACACTGTTTCATAAAAAAATCATTAAACAAAATTTGCCGCGCTACGAAAATTGATCGCGAGTTATAAGCATTTTAAATTTTTCGACCCTCACCGTGGGGGGTCTCCTGGCACGAAAAATTAACACTCTCTCATAATAAATTACCAAAAAAAATTGGCCGCGATACGAAAATTAGATCGCGAGTTATAAGCATTTTAAATTTTTCGACCCTCACCGAGGGGAGTGTCCTGTCACCGACAGTAACACTGTCTCATAACAAATTACCAAACAAAATTTGGCGACGCTACGAAAATTGATCGCGAGTTATAAGCATTTTAAATTTTTCGACCCTCACCGTAGGGGGTCTCCTGTCACCAAAAATTAACAATCTCTCATAATAAATTACCGAACAAATTTTGGCCGCGATACGAAAATTAGATTGCGAGCATTTTAAATATTTCGACCCTCACCGTGGGGGGGGGGGTTCCTGTCACCAAAAATTAAAACTGTCTCATAGTAAATTACCAAACAAAATATGGCCGCGCTACGAAAATTTGATCGCGAGTTATAAGCATTTTAAATTTTTCGATCCCCAAGGTGGGAGATCACCTGTCACCAAAAGTAACAGTGTCTCTTAATAAATTACCAAACAAAATTTGGCCACGCTTTGATCTCGAGTTATAAGCATTTTAAATTTTTCGGCCCTCACCGTGGGAGGTCTCCTGTCACCAAAAATTAACACTCTCATATAATAAATTACCAAACAAATTTTGGCCGCGATACGAAAATTAGATTTCGAATTATAAGCATTTTAAATTTTTCGACCCTCACCGGGGGGGGGGGGTCTCCTGTCACCAAAAATTAAAACTGTCTCATAATAAATTACCAAACAAAATATGGTCGCGCTACGAAAATTAGATCGCGTGTTTTAAGCATTTTAAATTTTTCGACCCTCACCGTGGGGGGTCTCTTGTCACCAAAAAATAACACTCTCTTATAATAAATTACCAAACAAAATTTGGCCGCGCTACGAAATTTAGATCGCGAGTTATAAGCATTTGAAATTTTTCGATCCTCACCGTTGGGCGGGTCTCCAATCACCAAAAGCTACATTATCCTACCTTATTTTATCTTAAGACGATTTTTTTCTATACACATTCTATCAGGAATTTTCATCATTGAAACTATAGATTTATGGTAACTGAAATAAGAAACATAAGTTTGAGATTTGATATTCTCTAAATATCTGAAAAATTTTGCGTCAATGTCTACCGAAGTCTACCGAACGATACCATGCCGAAGTCTGCCGAGCTGAAACGAAGTTACCCGAGTGTTAGGTTTTTTCGTTACCGATGTGTTAGGATTTTACGCGTTACGGAATTTTTGGATTCGGTCGCCGCGCTCAAAGCCCGTGATAAAAGCTATGCAATAGCTTAAAAATAAACGTATATGATGTACATTTCACTAAGTAGTCGTAGAGTAGTAGATAAGCTTGTGTTTCTGAAAATCAGAGAATTTATTGTGCCATTTCAAAATGTAACATTTAAGTGTGGATTTGTTGCTCTTCTATTGAAGGGTTTTTTCTATTCGCTATTCACTGCAGGTTAAAATTTTAAAACTCTTTGTCTGATTTCGAAGTCATTTCGTAGTTTTTTAGTACTTTAAAGGGAGACTTTCGCAATTTGAAATAATTTTGAAACACTATAAATACATCTCTCGCAAAACTCTTCATTTTTTGCAAATGTATGGGCACAGAACGCGAAATATATTAAACCGATATCCGTATGTATTGTTTTTTTATTTTAATGTATTTTCAAATAAAACTAATTGTAATTTAAATGTATTTAAAATAATTATTCCTTGCAACTTATTTGTACGATGTTAATTGTACAAAATGTACTTTTGCACAAATTTATATTTAGACTGATTGAAAGGTGTAGAATTTATTTATGGAGTCACAATTGGGTCTTGCTATTAAAAAAATAATGTTTTGGTTTGTTGTTTCATAATAACCCCTCCTCCTAAACAAATATTTTATGCATTATTTTAATGTAGACTGTATTTTCCATTTTTAGTACCAGTATCTTTATTGTATAATAATTTGTTGCACTGTCCGTAGGGTGTTTTACTTTTTTTCCACTGCTGGGCATTATGACCTGTCGAATAACTATCGTATTCCAAATTTTCAGCCATCCGCTTGTGATGTAGATTCTATTATTCAAGCCTCACAGACACACAACAAAATATATTATTTAAATATATATTACCGATACATTCCATAAAAAAGTGTAATGATGCTAAATGTACTACTCAATTAATTCGTCCTAATATTACCCAATTATTCAATAATTATAGCGTATTTTAGCAGGATATATAATAATTAAAAACAATCAATTGTTATTGAACAATCAAGTTCTGTTGAAAGGTAAGCAAAGAAAAGATTTTTAACTACACAATAAAAAATAACGGTGAATATAACAGTGGAAAAGACAGTTTTTCTTTCTAGAAAAGTAAAAAATACAATTCACAGTCCTTTTTGCTGTTTTTTTTTTTTTTTTTTTTTTTTTTTTTTTTTTTTTTGTAAGCGCCATCTACGAAAGGAGTCGTGAAATACACCCACGATTTTAGCAAAAGATACGAGAATATGTCTTAAAAATTTCATTAAATCTAATCATTAATCTACCCCCCCCCCCGCCCTCTTCTGCTTTCTACGGAGTCTGGAACAAGTTTCAACTCTGTCTATATAATAAAGATAAGTGTTAGTTTTAATTTGTTTATTCATAAGTATTTCTTTATTTGTTTATTAATTGTAATTTAAAAGTCTTCTATATTTAAAGAGTTACAATTTTTGTCCAGCTGTTTACTGCTTAGCGTCAAAGTTTTATTTATTTATTTTAGTATAGAAATTTTAATTTAGCTCTTCTGCTGACAAATCGAAAATCTTACCCAAAGTTTGTTTTTTAAATGGATATAATACATATTTTCTATTTTATTAAATTAAAATCTGAACTAAGTAATTTTAGCATAAACTATACCGACTAGAAATACATATATATTTTTTCCGTCAAACATTCAAGTTCACGAATCTTTCTTTCTTTTAAATTATTGTATTAATCCTTTAAACTATCGTATTTTCTTTTAAATGTCAATTTTTATTCAAAATTTAAGAAGCAAAATAAAAAACCAACCACTTTCTGTTTTTACATTTTTTTTTCCTTGGCAAACAAAAATATTCATAAAACTCGTATAAAAAGGTGCAAGTGCCAACAATTCTTGTTATTTCCCTAAACTGTCTCAGATTTTCATCCCATCAGCTTACATCCATTTTCTGAATCATGCTTTTCTAGCATTTTTTCATGTTAAACATTTTTTTTTCAAATCAAAAGCAGTCAGTATCAGCATGAATACCTATCTGTAGGAAGATCTGAGAAATTAAACTAGTTGAAAATTTTTAATTTCATCAAAAGAAATTTATAAAGTTAACCAGCTGTAACTGAATGAAAATTTATATTCAAAATGTATATAGGAAACAACTGTCGCAGCTTGTTTGAGAAAGACTTCCTGACAATTTGGGATGCCTAGACATCAGCATTATCATTTTTCTCAAGGAAGATACAAAATATCGAACAGTCAGTCACTAATCATTTGGATTTACTGTGTGAGAACTTAACTCCCATTTTATTTATTTTGATTCTTTTTACCGTTTGTCTTTTTTTTATTCATCCAATTAAATAATTTGGTTTTGTTATCATACATGTTTTAATTTATATCTGAAAATGTTGTACTTTGATTTAACATGATTTTTTGGGAAGTAATGCATTAATCGCAAATTTTAATGTTTACATTCCAATGTATAGCACATATAACAGATGTTCATGACTAAATTATAGCATAATTTCATATAAATAAGTATAATTTCAGTTTAAATCATAGAATAAATAACAATTTGCTTTCAAAGCTATTTCAATCAGTAGCGTAGCTATGTTTTTTGGCGCCCGGGGCCAGGAAGAAATTTTGCGCCCCCACCCCAATATAGATATATAACAATTTCTCTCAATTTGGCGCCCCTAGGCCTCGGCGCCCGTGGTGGACGCCCCCCTTCCCCCCCTTCCCCCCCCTTAGCTACGCCACTGCTTTCAATTTTGATCAATCTTTATACATTCATGTCTTAACCTCAACTTTCATTTAAAAAAAAAAATGGCCTATACCCATTTTACCCCATATGACAAGAAATGCAATAAAAAGTTTTTGAGTAAATATATTTACTCATTTTTTGAGGATTATGTTAGATGGATTCTTCTTGTTTAAAATTTAAACAGTTTATTCTTAAAGTTTTTTCTACATTTTTTTCATCCATTCAAAAAGATACAATTTAGTTGGAGGTTGTTAATAAATGCATCACTTTCTGTCTTAAAAATTTTTGCCTACTTATCTGACCCCGCCCCCCCCCCCAAAAAAAAGGGGGAGATTAGAAAGGAAAAATCTACAAAATGATATGTTTCATAATAATTATTTACTATTTTTTTCTGAAACTGTACACAAATTTATCTTACTGCACAAAAATTTTAAATGCATTCAAGATTCTAATTAAAAAGTTTGAGATTATAATAAGCTGCAGGTATAAAACTAATAATTATAATAACCGCACATACAAGACCAACATTTAGTTTAACTTCATGAAACGGAACAATTTTTGTCCTCATTTCACAAGCCATAGTATTGTTTTGGTTTGTTCTAGTACATTTTGGCTTATGGAATTTATTATATTACAGTAGACTCCTCCAGATTCGCACATTTTGGGACCAGAGGTTATATGGAATTTAGAATTTTGTTGATTTCTGGTAATTTTTTTGTAAATTCATTATAAGAAATGCTTTCAATATAGTAAAATAATAAACTAAAATGATCAAAACTGAAATAATTTTAAAACTGATTAAATTATTTATAATATAAAGGTCAAATAAATAATAATGTTAAATAAAATAAGCATAATAAAAAATATACACATTCCTTGAATTATTTAATGAAATACATGTAGAACGATATAATGCGAAAAAAAAAAATCTGATTTTGGCCCTGCATATGAATTGAAAGTTTCATTGTTTACATCTGCAAAGATATGCGGATTTTTTTTAATGATCACGAAAAAATGCAAATTTTATCAATAAGGCGAAAAAAAAAAGAGCTTATTGGATTTTTTCCCCTTTTTGGACAATGTATGATTGTGTAGCGACGTTTATTTTCCTAATCTGAAAAATGGAAACTGATTCATAATTCAGTTCATGGTTGTAGCAGAAAGTGAATGAAACGGGACAAAAACATTTCAAAGTTTTAGCGGATAGTGAGTGGAATGGGACATTGGCGTCCTCCAGTTTGGCGTCCTCCGGTCCTGTGTGGCATGTTTTGGTGAGAATGCAGATTGGCTGGAGAACTCAGTGGAGCTTTTCAAACACTTGCTGCAAGACTTCGTCAATGAAGCGTCGCGTTGTTAAAAGCCGCGTCATCTAATATAATATTTAATATTTTTTTATTTACAATATGTTCTGTTATTTATACAATTGAGTTTTTTATATGTTTAATAAAGAGTTATTTTGTTAAAAAGGAAAGGTGTAATCACAGCTCACCTGCAATTCACAACAATTGTGTTAAAAATTCTAAGTATGAAAGTGACTTATTTTAAGGGTTGTAAAAAAGCCTGGGAAAATTTTAAAAAGCAATGCTATGCCGGTGGCATTTGTTAGTCTTAATCGGCTTTTTTTTTAAAACCAAAATTATCCTTTATTGCCCGAAGTTGATTTTCTACAAAGAATTTAAATTGTTACACTGCACCTTTTTATGTGTTTTTTTATTATTATTATTAATTTTAAAGATATTTAGTTGAGATAGACTTCAATATGACCTGGTTTCTTAATAATGAAGACGTTAATATTGGAATAATTATGGATTGCGATTTTTTTAACTAAACTTAACAAATCTATACAAATATATTTCTCTGGTTTATACTGATCTTAAGCCCCTCCTTTTTTTGTTTCATGTATTAAAAAAACACAATAGTTGAAATCCAAAGTTTTATATTACTATTCAATCAAAAACGTTACATTTTTACAGGAGAACAAACAATATTAAATAAGTAAAGTCAGCTCTTAGCTTTTTCATATAGGTTTTCAATGAAAAACAGTGAAACTTTACAGTGGCTTGCGAATGGGGGTAGGAAGGTGACGTTTGCTCTGTGCATGAAAATTTAGGGGATGCCAAATTTTTACTACCATCATAACTTTTGGCCTGTCATAAGAAAAACTTTGGAGAGGGGGGCATCAAATTCGGTCTTTGTCCCGGGTGCAATTTTCTCTTCGCATGTCCCTGAAATTTCATTCTGCTTCCTAATTCCTTTGAAAAAAAATGTAAAAAAAATAATCCAGATTATAAAGCATGCAAGGGGAGGTTAAGAAAAAAAATAATAAAAATTTAACTATTATTATTTTTAAACACCTACCAAACATTGTGAATTAGTTAATTACTGGAAGGCAGTCCATTACTGACACATCTACCCTATATAATTATACTACCCTTTAATTCCTTCTGAATGCAATTCATCAAAATGGTATACTGTTGGGAATATGTATATGCAATATGTGTTTTTAAAAGTCTTACATTTTTTATTTTTTTTATTTCCAGTGCTTGTTGAACATAAATCCAAACAGGGGAAATAAACAGCGAAAGAACAGCCTAACAGATGGCATAATGCCACAAGTATCATTATTGTTAAATAAATTATCGGATTACGAATGGTTGTAGATCATAACTTGTGGCTTGTATTTGTTGTTAAAATTAAACTTTTTTTAATTGCAATTTTCATGTTTTGTTTTTTCTTCTTTTAAATCTAAATTATCTTTCAGATTTACTTCTATTGAAACTTGTTCAATTGCAAGAAAAGAATTTTATATATAATTGTGCTTCCATGATCCCTGTTTAGGTACAATTACACTTTAATGTAGATATGGTAAATTTGCTTAAAATAGAAACAGAAATTTCTGACGTTTTCCAATCAGAAAACAAATGCTGATGGTCAAGGTAGAATTTAGTATCAATGCTTCGAAATTTTTTTAGATTACTTGAAAGTTCATTTATCATAATTTATATTTCTGGTTTGAATTAACAATTAGTATATGTATGGGGAAACTTATATCTAACCATACAAAAGCAATTTTAAAAGTGCATTCCTGATTGTAAATAATGCTAAGTTAAAACCACAATAAGATTTTATGATTTCATGAACTGGAATATTGTTCTGATATCCTCCATTACATTTTGAGTCCTGTAAACAAGCAATATTACATATATTGAAGTACTAATGGAACTCAAATAGGAAGTGCTTTGGAAAGAATGAATAAATTTTCATTTTTTATCGGCAAAGACAATGCGTTAAGAAAGGAAAAATGCTACTTTTCTTAAAATTTGATCAAGAAAATTAAGCTTTTCTAGAAAAAAATATTCAATGATGGGGCTTTAATGAAAACAGAGCTTATAATTAAATCCATAACTGTTTTACTATCAACGTCTCAAATTGTATAAAGGCATGTTTGTAGAAACAGACGAAAAATTTCTTTATCCTCCCTCCATCACACACATACACTGCTTAAAATTTCAGATTAGGTGGAGTTTAATTTTAAATATTTTGATCTATTCATAAAAGATGCCACACATTTCTTCAATATTTGTTATCTCCCCCCTCCTCTTTTGCCACAAAATGTCAAACTTCACCTTAATCTCCCTCCTCCTCCCTCTTGTTACATGTCATGCTATGTTACATAAACATATACTTGCCGTTCAGAATCAAAGCACTACCTTATAGAATGTATTTCAGACTATATTTTTAATCTTTAACTATCTGTTTTAATGACATTTGTGAGCAAAACAGTAAAAATTTGTGTGCTTATTTTATATGGAATAAGGTTAAAGTTTATAACCAAAAACAGCAATGAAATATTAATATGAAAGAGCAACAGGAAAGATTAGTAATTTGCAGTTCAAAATATAATTTAATGTATTTGGCTTTAAATCTTATCTTTGCTTTATAAACACAAAATACTTTTAAAATAACTTGAAATTTTAATCTATTGGTCTTACGTGCTTTTATTTTAACCAAAATGTGTGATGTTGCAATTCTTTGTACCCTTCTACGACCCCTTTGTCACAGTTTCTCAAACCCCCTTCCAGGCATGATATAATTTATTGACAGCCTCTGATACAATTTCGTTATTAAAACTCACAGGTAAAAGCTTCATAAATCCCTGTATTACTTGTATCTTTTGGATAAATTATGAATGCTGGAATATATTTCCTCGATTTCAATGTGACATATATATTTTTTTAATTTAACACTCTATTCTGTAAAAGATCTTTGTTATTCTTTCAAATTAATTCTATTTACATAAAACCAAAAATTATGTAACTATTTAATTTCAAAACATGCATATGGGAACAGATCTACCTTACACTTTTGCATTTCAGAAATTTATTAATATTCATATAGAAACATAACAATGAACTTAAGTCTCTATTTAAGTATTGCAGTTAAAGAAAAAAATGTACATGTTAGCAAAACTTGTAAAAATGTAATGTTGATGTACTTGACAGAAATACTGCTTCAGAGAGAGGTGTATTAGTACTACTTTTGTAGTAAACTATTTTTATCATTATCAAAATGTTCTATTTTTGAGTGTTTTGCTCTATTGGTAAACTTGGTATTAAAGCTTGTTAATAGATTTGAAAAGAATTCACCAGTTTTTTAGAAGATACACCTGGTTTAAAGATTTTTTTAAATATAAAAATAAATTTTAATAAGTATAATGGTCCATCAGTCCAAAAAAACACAAAGCATTGTATAGTATTTCTTACAACTTCCTTTTACTTGGTGTTGTGAAAATGATTGTAGAGAAAAAAATAAAAATCTGAGAGCACTTTAAAGTGTGTCTACTATTTAAAAAAATATTTTATTTAAATAACCTAATGTCACATCCCAGTTAACTCATGCTTTAATAGGTCTATAATCATAAGTAATTAAAATTTTGTATAGCATATTATTGTCACATGTTTGATATCACTATTGTATGCAGGTATTTTTCTTTATTTCTGAAATTCTGATGTCAAATAATACAAAATTATAATTAAAAGTAATTACGTTTAAATATTTCATACACTTTTCAACCTATGTCAATAATTTACTAGATGAAAATTAAGGTATAATTTACAGCTACAGAGAAAAATTACAAATGATCTATTTAAAAGCATGTACATTATGATGGAATTAAATTAACCAAAAAAAAGGAATCTACAAAAGTTCTCAACTGATTATAAATTTAAAAAGGAAAAAATACTGAGAAAATGCAAAATTCTGTAACTAAAAAAACTAATTTTATGTTGAATAAGCTGCAAAATGTTCCAAATATAGGTGAGTAAAATTTAAAAAACAAAATTTCTTAAATAAACAGCAAAAAGTACTGAAAAAAAAAAAGGTGCCATAAAGTCAAAACAAAATTTGCTTAATTGACCTCGAAAATTGCTGAAAATCAACGAAAAAGCAGTAAAAATAAATTTTAGTACATTAACTGCAAAAAAATACTGAATAACTACAAACGAGCAGTTAAATCTGAAAAACAAATTTCAGTAAAATAATAACAAAAAATGCTGAAAATCTACAAAAGTACAGTAAAATCTGAAAAAAAATTTAGTAAATTAACAACAAAAAATGCTGAAAATCTACAAAAGTACAGTAAAATCTGAAAAACAAATTTTAGTAAATTAACAGCAAAAAATGCCGAAAATCTACAAAAGTACAGTAAAATCTGAAAAACACATTTTAGTAAATTAACGGCAAAAAATGCTGAAAATCTACAAGAGTGCTGTAAAATCTGAAAAACAAATTTTAGTAAAAAACAGCAAAAAATGCTCAAAATCTACAAGAGTGCTGTAAGATCTGGAAAACGAAATTTAGTAAATTAGCAGCAAAAAATGCTGAAATTATACAAGACTGCTGTAAAATCTAAAAAACGCGACAGCTGTAATTATACTGCAAAATTTACTGGCACCCATATTGCCAGCATTTTTTGCTATTTAATTACTGTGATTTTTTTTTTACAGTGTAGGTTTTTAAAAAGATAATTTAAATATCTATCTATCGGTATATATATGTGTATCTATATATTAAATTAAGTAAGTTGTAAAAGTTGTGTATATTATAAAATTCGTAAAATTTAAGTAAGTTACAAATAAGAGATTTGTTGCGATTTTGAACGACTCTTAAAGAGACCATTTCTAACACGCAAATTTAACTGTATTAACTACAGTTGCAATTCTTGAACAAGAACTTTGATGATGGAATTTTACATTTCGAAATCTGAATTCGTTGATGTCAATTTCTCTGGAAATTGAATCGAGGAAATGCTCTAAATCTTAATAGAATTCGGTCTTGTTAAAATGAGATGTATTACGTGAGCTCAATCAGATTTGTATGTATAGATTTTAAAAGTTGAAACATTGAATTATATTGAATGTTTGGTAAGTATATTTGTTGTTTTATTTTATGTTTTTTCTTAGTAGGTGAATTATGTTTTTTTCTTTGTAGGTGATATTTCTTTTATATGCACGTGAATATTCTGAGTAGGTGAATTATGTTTTTTCTTATTAAGATCCATTTCTTTTATTTGCACGTGGGAAATACTTCAATTTCTATTAAAAGATTAGTGAAAAAATCTTGAATGTATATGTATAGATTTTAAAAGTAGAAAAACTGAAATATATTGAGTGATTTATAAATACATTTGTTGTATTATTTTATGTTTTTTTCTATTTTGGGGAATTTACTTAGTAGGCAAATTAATTTTTTTCTTAATATATGTCATTTCTTTTATATATATGGGGGTAAATATGAACGTGGCAAATACATTGATTTCTATCAAAACCTAAGTAAAGAAAATATTTTTACTACGGTTCTTAAAAGGATAATTTAGATATCTATCCATATACATAAAATTAAGTATAATGTTAAAGTTGTGAAAGCTAAGTATGCCCCAAATCTAAGTAGGTTTATTGCGATTTTGAGTTAAGAATATTCCTAAAGAGTGCATTTCTAATACACAAATTGGACTAAATAAACTATAGTAGGATGTGAACTTGCATTTCGAAATTCGCCTTCGTTAATATCAACTTCTCTAGAAACTGAATCAGGTAAGCCCTCTATATCTTGATAGAATTCGTTCTTGTTAAAGTGAGATGTATACTAGAGCCCAATTAGATTTGCATGTATAGATTTGAAAAGTTGAAACATTGAATTATATTCAAACTTCAGTAAATTCAATTGTTTTTCTATTTTATGATTTTTTTTCACAGTAGAGTATAATAAAGTAAAATGATAAATGAATGTTTTATTTATAAATATTTTTAGCATGTGTGAATTTCAAAATAATTATAAAAATTTTTGAATTGATAAATATGGCTTATCTTTAGTTTAATTATTCTAATTTTTATTAGATAAATATTGACAATGTTTTTTTTTTCATGTTTAGTGTTTGTTAAAGCAATATTTGACTGGTAATATAGTGAAATTATACATTTAAGGACGATTTCACTCTTTTTGGAATCAGTATAACAGCGTTGTATGTTCTTTCCCTTTATTCTGTCCTTGTACTTAATATTTAAATATACCTTTTTTTCCCTGTTTACTATTTCCCTTCCCCCCGTCTTTCTTCTAATCCTTCATTGTATCTCTCATACGTTTTGTTTATGGTCTTCCGTGATTGGCTGTTGCCTTCTACTTTCCTATTGGCTGTTCCTTCAGCCAGCTTCCTTTCCCGCCTTCTCACTTCAGTCGTGCCGCTACATCCATACTAGACGCACGTCTTTTTTGTGCCTGACGAAGAAAGACTAAGTTCTTTCGAAAGGCCTTGGGCAATTAACTTATATGGTGTTTTAAAGAAGTTTTTTCACTTAAATTACATTTTACTCAATTTTGAGAATTTATTTTTTTCAGTGAATTTGTAAACCACTTGTCATTTTTATTTTCAAATATATTTGCAACACTTCTTGGTGTAAATGTCCAACTCTGTCACTGATGTGTATATGATTGCAAATAAAAAATGGATTTATATCATACAGATTTAAAGATTTATCCTGTTTTTAGGATATTCAGAGAATTTATTGTAATCGGAAATTTTAGAGACTGCTTTCAGCATAATTGGCAACATATTAAAAAATTTAAAGAAAAAAGAAAACATAAATATGTAAAAGCGCAAATGCCGATGATAATGATTAATAAAAAACAATTATCTAACTGGGTTAAACTTGAGCTTCTTCTTTAAAATATAATTGTTATTCTTATAAATCCTATCTTACATAATAATCTGTTTAATTTTTTCATTCGCAATATTAAAAGTGAAATTACTATATTTAAAGAAACAAATATTTACATTTTCAATTTAAATGTCAAAGATCAAAATACCTCAAATGAGGTAGAAAATATATTTATTGTAATTTTAAATGCTAAAAAAGTAATATGAAATCAATATTTTTTATGCTAAGTTTAAATAAAAAAAATCAACTATTAAGGTTTTAGATACAGTATTTTTTTTACAAATGTAGCTTAAAGGAAACATTTATTGAAAAAACAAGGTTTCTGTTTGACTTTTAAATGATATATTGCTTTTTCAATAAAAGGTCTTCAAAACCCGCAGGCAGTCTTCTTAAAAATTGCTCATCTGCTTTCAATATAAACGATGATTGGTATATGCATGGATTTGAAAAGTATTTTCTTATCCGGAATATAATTAAATATATTACTTCTTTCATTGTACATTTTAAGATTGTTGTTTAAAAATTATGTTAAATATAGCATTATTTTGGTATCTTATTATTTGTTTTTTTAGCATTTCAAAAGTTACAATAAATTAGTGCTTGTAATTAAAGATTTGCAAATAATGTAGTAAAAATACCATTTAACCTTGAAAAATTTGAGAAATTTTCTTTTTCGGATATTGTACACTTTCACTGTACATTTAAAGTTTGGATTTTAAAAGACCTTATGTTAAAAATAGCATTATTTATTTATTTTATTTTTTATTTTTCAGTTTTTTTTTACATTTCAAAAGTTACAATAAATCAGTGCTTGTAATTAAAGATTTGCAAATAATGTAGCAGAGATAGCATTTACCCTTACAAAAATTTGAGAAATTTTCTTTTTCGGATATTGCATTTTAATTGACCCTGTAATAAAACAATGAAGATTTTTTTTTGTGTGTGTGTGTGTGTTATCGAAAAAAAACTTTTTTTGGCCTCGTTTCCTATTTTTAAGTAACTCATTTTAGATGATTTTTGCAAGTATACATTTATATACATATAGCTATAGATATACACTGGTGTCCAAAATTTAAGCATAATTGGTAATTAAGTAATTATTTTTAAGTAATGAAAGAAATATGAATCGGAATGTGCTGAAACTCCAGGTGTGTAAACAAAATAGTACGCGTCACATATTTTCGCGAGGAGTTTTCCCCGAAATCGAACAAGGGACCGTCAACAAATTGAAAAAGAACGAAGATCTTTTGGATAACCCTGTCAAAACCAATGTAGCAAAAGCGTTCAAACTGCACATTATGATTAATTGGCTCATTGTAATGTACTGTGTTAATTTTTACAAGGATAGCATGTATACTCGTAGAGAAATTAAGGTTTTTATAAAAACAGTCCTAAATTTTTCCAAGTTTTTTGCTTATAATTTGCAGAGTTCTTATTATAAAATAATGTTATTTTCTGAAAATATGACAAACATCATTGTACACAATACCCTGTCATCAGAATTTAAAAATAATAAAAATTGTATGAAAAATGAGTATGTTTAGTAAATAATTTTTCATTGCGCATGCGTCAACGATATCAAAATGTCATTTGCATAATGTGTTAGCTAAATGTATAGAGCAACTTCTGTAAAAGTTTCAAAAACATATCTTGAAAATTCTGAAAATGGGAGCCTATAGAATCAACTCAAAATCCGTTATTCCTGAAGGAAGCAAAAAAATCAGGGGATTTACCTAAATATAGTTGTACGTGCAATATTGTGTAGGCACTAAACAATGGAATATGGATACAGCCCCTCATCTTTTTGCTTCATTTAGGGAATAAAGGATTTTGATCTCATTCTATCAACGATAATTTTCAGAATTTTTGGGCTATGTTTTTGAGACTTTCACAAAAGTTGCTCTATACATTTAACTAACATAATATGCAAATGAAATTTTAATAGCGTTCACGCATGCGCAGTAAAAAATTATTTAGTAAACCTGCTCATTTGTCATACAATTTTTATTATTTTTTAATTCTGATGACAGGGTATTGTGTACAAAGATGTTTGCCATTTTTTCAAAAAAGAACACTATTTTATATTAAGAACTCTGCAAATTATAAGCAAAAAACATAGGACTGTTTTTATAAAAACCTTAATTTCTCTACGAGTATACATGCTATCCTTGTAAAAATTAATACAGTACATTACAATAAGCCAATTAATCATAATGTGCAGTTTGAACGCTTTTGCTACATTAGTTTTGACAGGGTTATCCAAAAGATCTTCGTTCTTTTTCAATTTGTTGACGGTCCCCTGTTCGATTTCGGGGAAAACTCCTCGCGAAAATATGTGACGCGTACTATTTTGTTTACACACCTGGAGTTTCAGCACATTCCGATTCATATTTCTTTCATTACTTAAAAATAATTACTTAATTACCAATTATGCTTAAATTTTGGACACCAGTGTACATTTATGTTTTTGTAGAGACTATTATAATTCTATACAACCTGCACTTGCACATTCACGTTTTTAAATGGATCAAAAAAGGAGAGATATACTGATCTAAAGGAAAATAGTGTAACATTTGTAAAAAACTACAAAAATTTTCACATGAAGTTTTTTTTTTTTTTTTTTTTTTGCTATAGAATTCACATTTTATTGCATTATCATAAATATCATAATCAACATTTAGAGCATAATGTACAGTATAGTTTCTTATATTAGATACTTATATTTTGCAACAGATTTTGAAAATCACAGCGAAAAAAAAATGTGGGAACAGGAAATACTGCCAGGCAAGCTAATAACTATAAAAAAGAGCTTTTAATATAAATATTAAAAAAACGAATTAATTAATTATAGAACTTTCCAGACATAAATCAACAAATAGGTATAATCTCTTTAAATATGTTTTCTTTCTCTACTCATTCGCTCTAAAAGTGATACCATCGTCTTCGTTTCTTCATCCCAATCTGTATACTTAATTTGATTGTTTATTTGAAGTCGTTAAAGTCCCCAAAGTGCAGTATAATGGCAGAAGCATTGCACATAGTTAGTTGCGGAACTTCATACAGAAAACTGGTAATTTTAAACATGTTTTCCTAGAACTGTACTTCGTAAATCAACCTATTTTTTTTTTCATTGGAAATACATGAAATTGGATAGGGATTGAAAGGATCCTACCTTTTCAAACCTCATACAAAAGGGTCCATTTCGTTTCCCAGCCATGTATGAACTTCTGTTCAAGACATGATATTCAATAGAATCGTGAAGATTGTAGGTATGTAAAAGTGAATTTAATATTTTTAGTTGCTCTAACGAAGCGGATATACCTTTAAAATTTATCTTTTTGCCACCATCACTTAATACAAAGCAACAAGTTCAGCTTCTGTCATTTTAAAAAATTTGTTCCCCTCTGCATTTCTTTTTTAAATGATTTGAACATTTGGATCAGGTAATGGGTTTTGAAGAATTGTGCAGTAATTTATTTTCCAATGGCACAACAGTGCAAAAGTTATATCGCAACCATTCTCTAGAACAAGTGCAGTCACAAAAACAAGGAGATAAATGTTTTCACCATTGACAATAACTTGTGTTTACAGCATCGTAAACACAAGCCAAGAATACAAATGTCATATTGGGAATTGCATATTCAGTGACCTGTTTAGTCATTCTTTGTATTTTCTAAATCCCTTAAGAATAATAGCAATGAACCGTGCTTTTTTTTCATTCCCTAACATTATTTCTTGTGGTATCTATGGAAACATGATCTTATTGAAGTGAATTTCAGCACGTGAAACACGAATCTTCAAGCGACGAACTCTTTTTGTTGTGCTTTTTATACATTTTTGGTTATATTTAATGAGAAAAATACTGCATTCCCTGTATAATAATGATGTATGTATCATACAAATTTTTCGGAAAGGGTACTGAAACATTCATAGCGATCTTTGTCTTGTGCGATAACGAAATTTGTCCATAATCCATCACATAAAAAATTTTATAACTTTACTATCTTTTACCCATGACTTTGCTCAAGCAAAATGTAAGCTTTTCCGGAACTATTTAATTACTCTGTTGATCAATTTCGCCAAATTACACTGATTACCAAACTATTTAACAAATTTTACAAATTGACATAGCTTATTTTAAATAACTCCAGAACAATTAAATTTGTAAAACATTAATAAAAATACAAATAAATTTCAAAACAAAATTAACTTGATTGCCGTAACAAATACGAGCAACGTTTTCAAAGTAAATTTAATGTGACATTTGCGATTATCCATCATTATCCCTATAGCATAAAAGCCCCTAAATACCTTCACAGGAGCTCCAAGTCATCCCACATTCCTCCTAATACTAAAATGAAAATATCCGGATGTCCTGGGGAAGAGTCTTTTACGATGTTCTCAGGAATGAGCTCCAAGCAACGTCCCACGGAGCAACGTCCCAGGGACGCCACTCTTGAGGAAGTACCTGGCATATCATTCCTGGGGAAGTACCCGGTTAGTTATTACTGGGAAAGTGGCGGGGAAGTCACAGTGCTGGCGCCATCTCATCAGGGATTCTGAAGTACAAAACTCAATTACTTCTTATTAAAATATCGAGTTCAAGTTAAACGGTATCAATTTAAATGAGATAATTTAATTTTATTAATTATTCGATTTCTTATTTTTTAGCATTCAGATAATTGTTATTAAATTGTAATTGTTTTTAATTATTTATATAACTTTTAATCTTTTTTAGTAAATTAAAAATTTTAATTTATTATTTTAGTTAATTCCTATTTTTATATATTAATTACTATTATGTATCTTTAAAACCAAATTTTATTCATTTATCAGTATTTTGTTAATTATTAATAAATAACCTGTTAAGTTTTTTTGCTTTTTTATTAATATTATTTTTATTAATTAAGAAATTGATTTAACTCGTTTAAATTAACTAAATAATAAGTTTCTAAGTTAATACACTAAAATCTCTAAATAGAAGACAATTCTAGATCATGTATTTTTCCGATATTTAGAGGTCAAGGTATATATGCAAAGAAAAAAAAAGGGATTCTTAACATAAGTTTGTTCATAAATACATGTTTAAAACTTTGTATGAAAATTATCTAAATCAAGTCCTGATGCATCTTAATATGAGGTGTTAAATGTTTATATACATACATAATTAGCTAACATACTTACTAAACCCTGTTTAAAAAACTAAATAAATAAACAAAAGTGTCGCGACGAAACTAGACATTTTTAACACAGCACATAACACGAACTCAAAGATAGCGCATTTCACTTTAAAATGGTATATTTGGAATTAAAATATATTAGTATTGAGTCGCATCTCCCCCCTCCCCAAACACATAATAATACTTGGTTTATTTGAAGAGATTTTTTGTTTGAAAAATATACATTATTATAAAATCAGTTTAAAAAATATAAATTAACGCAAATTTAAAGATTAATTCAGGTTATTATCAATTGCCTACCCAAAGTAATTTATATATGTGTCGAGGACAAAAAAATGTTAGCTAAATAAAAGCATCAATTTAAATGTCATTTCTGAAGGTTTAACCTATTTTCTTTTATTTATCATTAATTATTTTTTGAATGTATGTTGGGCTTATTAACAAATTATTTTTCTAATATCTTTTATAGATTATCAAACATAATAATAATAATACTATTATTTAAATTTTAAAGATAAAATGATGTCTTTATTTTGAAAACTTTAGGAATGTGAATAATTTTTGGTTCTGAAATTACAGATAAATATTTATCTGTATTACCTAAATAACAAATATTTTATCGTAATTTTCAACTGAAGAGTATATTGCATCACTTAAAGCTTCCATTTAACAAACTGATTTTATATTATATTTCTTTAGTTTCGGATATCTATAAAAGATGGAATTTCTTCTTACCTGTTTTACCATGCATATATACTTAGGTGACAATGAGAATATTATAACGTAAGCAACTGCACACAATACTCTAAATAACAGGCAGTCACCGTTCCAACCTTCCATCAATTAGATTCTCAATAAGCTTATCCCGCCCCCAATCAGTTTTGTCAGCTGAAAATGTGTGTGCATTTTTTGTGGAAATCATTCAATGAGAAAGAGAAAAAAAAGAGTGTTATTCCTATAAGTTAGACAATTTGTGAGTTAGTAAGAAAAGGTGTTACAAACAAGTAGATGTGTTCGTAGATGTAAATATATATATATATATTAGTTTGAGATTTTTAAGCAATAATACGTTGATAAAAACATCTTATATTTTAAATAAAGATATCAGTTCTTTCAGGCTTTTTAAATTGCCTAAAATCTTAGTTACTAAAATTACATTAAAAATATCAACAAAAATATTTCTCGTTGTTAATTAAATGAAAATGGTGCATATTGTATTTTTTATGCCCATACACATGTCATACAATTTTTAAAGACTGTTAAATGGAGATTCAACTGTAAATTAATTTTATTTATAACAATAAGAAAATAAAATAGTTTGTTAACAGATTCAAACCTTATTAATAGTTTCTAATCTATGTAACTCATGCAGTGTATCAATGTAATGATAGAATTTTACAAATGATTTTCACGCCAAATCCTGATACAACAAAATTATACAAATTTGTACAGTGGTGTGTTTTCGATGACAATAGAGAATTTTAATATTTATACAATGTTATAAAATAATTCACTGGTTTTACAGTATTTTTTAATCCCGTAACAAGTGGTAAATCGCCAAACATATGCAACTCGTACCGTCTTATAAGGATTTCATAAATAACGGACTTAATTAGGTGTTAATAAATATTCGCCATGATTCGCAATAATTCGCCATAGCTGTTGTTTGATTGGTTGTATTTATGACGGAGAATTATCAACATGAGGGACATATCAAGGGAGGTGGTTTTTTTTCCCTCCGTGATGGTCTTTCTAAAGGAACGTAACCCGTATTTACGCAAGGAAATTCAAGATTTGAAGAAAACCACGGAAAACTCCGAATAATTAGGCCGACGGGCGCGATTGGGTACAAACTCAGCACATCCCATCTACCAGCTTCGAGAACAGAATTTCTTGACCGCTGGTGGGGCCCAATATGGAACTGCAACGATGCAATATTTCAAAGAGTAACAAAAATTAGGAAATAAAAGACAAAGCAAATTTATATATTTTGTTCATACATTCATATAATTTTACCCGTCCAAGCGTAAAAAGAAAAAAATTGGATTAAAATTTTTGAAAAAGGCAAAAAAGTTTTATTTTTGAAAAGATTCACTTAGACTTTCTTTGTCAATTATAATAAAAAATCATAATTAAAAAAAAACTGTGTGTTTTAATCTCTTGCCTCTTTAATCTCTGGAAATAATATTTTTATTAACTAAGATTAAATTTTATAAGGGATATCATCATAAACGTTTTGCATCATTCATTGTGTGTCAAAATATAGTTTATAATTAGTTTTCTAACAACAGAATGATTTTAATGGTTTTTAAGTATTTAAACCTAAACGGATATTTTTATCATTCAAAAATACAATTTCATGTAGAAATTTTAAAATTCGAAGTCATTTATGTTATAACAAAGAATTATTGATAATTTATTTGGAGTTATTAATTTAAATTTATGTCAAATGTGTGCAAAAGGCACAAGAAATGAGGACATTTCCTAGTTTTAGTTTCAAAAGGGGAGAAAAAATGCATGCATACCTTAGACACCATTTCCTTTACTGACCCTACAGCGTAACGGTCACAGTGCGCGTCCAGAATACCAAGGTACTCGGGTTCAAATCCGGTAGAAAAAATTAAGGATAGAAATTTTTTCCCGAATGTATATGTGGATCCGTCTGAATAATAGGAAAATACAACATTCGCGTTTTCTCCTAAAAAATAAATTAAATCTTGGCCTTTTTCTTTTGACATATTAGTGACCTTGAAGGTTCCCAAAGTCCTCCAATATCACTTCCTCAAATTTTTCCCAGAACCTCCCGGGGAGGACCCTGAAGGAGGCCTGGGGAGCTCCCCAGCATACTGTAAAGCGGACATTTTCGGTTCCTGAGGACTTCCTGGTGACACTTTCTGCAACCCCAGGGATACCTGAAAGATGACTGTCCTGAGGTGTGAATCCCCCCTAGGACGTCCTGTGGAGCCAGTGTGCTATATGGGTAGCTTTAAATTTTACATTTTGGCGCTAATTTTTAGGTGGATACAATAATCAATTAGTACCGTTTTCCCAACAAGTTTTAATACTCATTTTTGAGCGTATTTACTTTTTTTAGTGAGTCTACTTTTACATTCTTTAGTTTAATTTAACTGGGATTATGTTTGTAAAATAGAAATTTGAAATACGTATCGTTGGTTAGTACTGTGAGTGGTTTACTTTGGTTGAGTTTCCGGTGACGACACAACAGAGTAATATTTTCAAAAATTCATTTAATACTTTTCGTTTAGCCGGGCGCCAATGCTATATCTACATGCATATAAGCAAAATTCTGCTCTAAGCCACACTACTCAGCAAGAATATTCCATTATAATTTTAGCACACGTGTGGCACAATATGGTAAAGCAACAAATAAAAATTCTTTTGGCGTACTTCCCACCTCAATTAGACAGGAGCGCCGTACATTTTAAGCACCTTTGTTAGTGTTTCACTTTACAATAAAACTGTTTCACTAATGCTGGTCTAAACCTGGTATCACTATAAGATTTGAAGAAAAAGTTAGAAGTTATAAGATACCAACATAAAAACAGAATGATGTTATTGCCGTAAAGATTCACCTATTGCGTCAGATTTCACGAAGTGACACTTAAAATATGAAAACGCTTATAAAAATTAAACTAAAACTGAACTGAGCTCCGAAGCCAGCTAATTCTTTATAAAAGTTATCAGCGTGGGAAAATGGGATTTCATGATAAACTTTTAATTTACCTATTAAATTTTGAGAATTTACTTTTATCCAATGAAATTTAACCCACTAACAATGTAAACGCACTAGAAACAGAAAGGTGATTCTCCGTCATGTCCGCATATAAATCTACTGGGATCTGCATCTAAACAAAACTTCTAAAGGGAAATTCTGGGTAATCGAACAATTTTCAACAAGAAATAAATAGATATTACGCAACAGATACATAATGAATTTAAGTAGTGGGATTTTTTTTATGAAAAGAATCGTTTTCAAACATTAGTGTTTTTTAGAACAAAATTAAAAAAAAGGTTGATTAAAAATATGGAATTAAAAAGAATACGTTACGATATTATAAAAAGAAAGGGAAAAGTTCAATGTTAAAAGAATTTGGAAGTAATTAACTGAGGATAAAGGCAAAAAAAATTGTTTTTCCATACATCTGTCGATTATCCGGAAGATGGTCGGTCCCTATTACTTCGGATAATCGAGATTCTACTGTACAGTCTAGCAATTAACAGGCATAATTGTGCGGCACAATTTTTTTTCACAACTGAAACTATTTTCTGAATGAGTTAGCACTTCTACAAACAACAAATTATCACAATAAAATTCTTACTTTTTTTCCAACATTCTTTTTTAAATCCCTTAATTTTATTTTAATTAAGTTCTTTTAGATTTCCTTTTTTAACTATTAAAAGAAATGTTTTTTAGCATTGCGAATGATTTACCGTGTTACAATATCATTACAGCGCAAAGGAAACATTTAAATTAAACAAAATAAACATTTTCACAAGATCTTAAAATTATAGACTGCTTTTTTAAGACAATGATACTCTAAACCCTCAAGAAAATTTTGTATAAAACGTATTTTGGATTTAAAATAATGATTAGAAAATATATGAATATAGAAGCTGTTATCTTTTTAATATAGAGATCAGAATTTTATGAGTCAGAAATGTCAGATAAATCAAATCAAATTACAGAAATAAAATTAGAAATTCTCAATGAAAAAACATTCTCAAATGAAAAAACCTTTTTGTGTTGATAGTTGAAAACTTTGAATTACTTCAATTTTAAGTAAAAGACATTTTAATTATTTTTCATAATAAATGTATGTGTTACAGGCCAAACCCGATTTTAGGCCAAACTAGATTGGCCTAGGCCAAACTAGTCTATCCTAACGCCTATCGGATAAACTAGTTTTTCCTAGGCCAAACCGGTCTATCCTAACGCCCATCAGATAAACTAGCTTTTCCTAGGCCAAACCGCTTTATCCTAACGCCCATCGGATAGACTAACTTTTCCTAGGCCAAACTAGTCTATCCTAAGGCCCATAGGACAAACTAGTTTTTCCTAGGTCAAACTAGTTTGGTCTAACTCTTATAGGATAAACTAGTTCAGTCTGCTGTTTATTGGTCTGAACTAGTTTATCCTAGGTCGATCTAGTTTATCCTAGGCCAATTCAATTTGGCGTGATTTTATTGAATTCAATGACCGCCTCAGCGCCAAAATTCTAGTTTGTCCTAGGCTGATCTAGTTTATCCTATGCCAATGTAATTTTACGTGTTTTTAGCTCATGGGCGTCAAAGCCAAAGAAATATTGGGCTCACAGGTTCTGTATGTATGTATGTACGCATGTATGTACGTATGCACTTACGTATGCACGCAACGCGACAACTCTTGATAGAAATAATGTAATTTCACATGTTTTTATCTCATCAGCTACCAAAGACTGAGAACTAATGTGCCCGTCGGTTCTGTATCTATGTATGTACGTAAGTACGTAACGCAATAATTATTTATAGAAATATTCGATTTGCATCAAACTTTCAATATAGGTTTATTCTTATGAGGAGCTCTTCTGATTAATTTTGGGAAGTCATTGGAGAAGAATAAGGGGGGAGGGGACGAGAGGCTGATTCGCCCCTTCCCTTAATTCAAATAAATTGATTTCTATGGATTATTAGCATAATTTATTCAAATTTTAGATATAAAAGTATTCTGTTGAGGCGCATTCATTAGTTGTGTGTGTCAATTTTTTAACTATAAAAGGAGGGGAGAATAGGGGTAACTCCCCATAATTTATGTAAATGCTTTTTCCACGCAGAATTTACTGATTTACTTCAAATTTTAGAAATAGATTCATTCTGGTAAGGCGTATTTCTAATTAGTTTTGGGGATTAATTGAATAAGAATAAATTGAAGAACCGTGGAATCCCGCCTAATTTTGTTAAATGGGTTTTTCATGCAGAAGTAACCGATTTCCTGCAAATCTTGAATTTGTTCATTCTGGTAAAGCGTTTCACTGATTAATTTTGGTGGTTCTTTGGTTAAGTATAAAGAGGAAACGTACAATTTATTTCCTTCCTTAAAATATATAAATTTGTTATAATACAGAATTATCCAATTTGGTTAAAATTTTGGACATGAATTCATTTGATCAGATGCTTCTTTAATTAATTTGGGTCTTTTCTTATGGTTATGTATAATGGGTTAGTGGACGATTTATCGCCTTCCTTAAATTAGATAAATGGGTTTTATGCAGTTTTATCCGATTTGCCGTAAATTTTGAATAAAGTTTATAGTTTTTCTTTAAAAGGCAAATCCCTGAATTGTTTTGAGGGTTTAATGATTAAGTATAAAGGGGGGAATGTGGGATTACCCTCTCTAAATCAGATGAATGGTTTTTTGAGCAGAATTATCTGATTTGCTTCAAATTTTGGATAATAGTTTAATTTTATAAAGCGTATCTGTGATTAGTTTTGGGGATTCAATGGTTAAATATGAGTGGCGGAAATGGGAAAAAGTAATCCAACTTACTTTATTTTCGATGATGTTGTTCTATAAAAAAATAAGGCTGAAATACACAATGACTGTAAACAGCCTGTGAATGCAAAGCCATCAGTTTAACTGGGCAATATTCTTTTTAATATTGATACCGACTACTGCTCCATTGCTAAACTTGTGCAAAGTGGTTTTGTCATCACCCTTATATAATGTATTTTATTCGATGCGTTATTGAATACTGTTAGAAGTTTGCACGGGCCAGAATTTCGAGTTCCGGGCCCCGCCTCTCCCGAAGGAAAGTTATTTTGCCGTGACCCGGTGTAAAAATTAAAAGTTCAGCCCGAGCCCTGCCTCTACAAAAATATGTGAAAAAAGACTCAGTCCCCTTAATCTGGCCCTACTTAATTTCTGCAAAAAATTCAGATTTTACTTAACATACAATTAGGATTCCTTTAAAAAATACTGCATACATACATATTGGATAAATTTACAATGAATTTTTAAATTACGGGGTGTTCACAGAATGAAAAATACACAATGTATTATTGATTATTTAGATTCTTAGACCTTTCAACATTGAAATGAGGATTCATTAAATAATTAATGTAGTTTAGAACAAAAGAAAAAAAAAGGAGAGTTATAAACATCATAACTAAACTGTTCAGTAAAAAGTAAATTTGTTAATATATTTGTAGTCATTCCTTAAGACTTTTCTCAAATCTAAAAGAGCTACACCCTAACACCTCTAAGAATTAATTCATTTTCGGAAAGGCATAAGATTAACAGGCATTCTTACTCAGAAAATATGTAATCGAATAGTGTTAACCATTTTTCCATAAAAGCTATGTACCTTTGTGAAAATACTATTAAAGCTACGTTTTGAATCGAATTTTCGGTTACGACTTCACGGAAAAGAAAAAGTTGACGCCGTGACAAGAATAGCTTATATGTCAACAAGTAATTAATTTCTAAAAAATGGAAAACGCTGTTTGATTCCAAATTATGTTCACCTCTAATCTGGCTCGAATATGCAATAATAATAATAATAATAAATGCAAGCCTGATCTCAGTTGGCACGAGTCTGCAGGAAGAAAAAACACCATGTAAAATGCATTATATCTTTACGGTTTACAGGTGAAAATCCGGTATTGATGTTAGAAGCAATTACTCTTGACACACATTTATACTTATTCTAATGAAAGACATGTTTTTTACCGGCCAAACTTGATTTCGAGCCAAATTAGATTAGCCAAGGCCAAACTATTTTATCCTAACGCCAATTATATAAACTAGGTTTCCTACGCCAAACTTGTTTATCTAAATGCCCGTAGGAAAAACTAGTTTTTACTAGGTAAGAGGGAAATCCGTCTTTTTCCCTTCATACTTTACCATTAAACCCTCAAAACTATTCAAGAAATTGCCTTATCAGAAAGAACCTATAACATAAATTTGAAGCAAATCTGTAAATTCTGCGTTAAAAACCATTTATCTAAATTACGGGGTGGTACCTACATTGCCCTTTCTTTAACACTTAAATAATAAACATCCACAACTAATCCTGGAGGCGCCTTGTCAGAATAATCCTATATCTAAAATTTTTAAATGAAAACTGATAATTCTGCATGATAAATGCATTTCTCTAAATTAACGGTGGGGGATTAGCCTCCCGTTCGCCCCCTTTATTCTTATCCAGTGAATTTCCAAAACTAATCAGAAAAGTATCTTATCAGAAGGAACCTACATCCAAAATTTGAAGCTAATCGGATATTTATATCAAGAGTTATAGCGTTACGTACATGCGTACGTACATACATACAGAACCTGTGAGCCCTTTACTTCGCTGGCTTTGACGCCCGTGAGTTAAAACACGTATAATTACATTGGCCTAGGACAAACTAGATCAGCCTAGGAGAAACTAGAATGTTGGCGCTGAGGCGGTCATTGAATTCAATAAAATCACGCCAAATGGAATTGGCCTAGGATAAACCAGATCGATCTAGGATAAACTAGTTCAGACCAATAAACAGCAGGCTGAACTAGTTTATCCTATAAGAGTTAGGCCAAACTAGTTTAGCCTAGGAAAAAACTAGTTTGTCCTATGGGCCTTAGGATAGACTAGTTTGGCCTAGGAAAAATTAGTCTATCCGATGGGCTTTAGGATAAACCGGTTTGGCCTAGGAAAAACTAGTTTATCCGATGGGCGTTAGGATAGACCGGTTTGGCCTAGGAAAAACTAGTTTATCCGATGGGCGTTAGGATAGACTAGTTTGGCCTAGGCCAATCTAGTTTGGCCTAAAATCGGGTTTGGCCTGTAACATATGCATTTGTTTTAATCTCCTTTATCTAAATGTCAGTTTGTTATACCTTTTTTTTTTAAATCTCGCCTTTTTGGCGTAATTTATGCTCTTATAAATTTTTTGCATAGCGTAAATTAAAAATATATATCTTTCGTTAAAAAACAAATATTTGTATTATTTTTGCATCAATATTTTGAATGAATTCGACATAATTAATCTTTTCCGTTGTAGATTTTTTCTATGCGCAAAAGCATAAATTTTGACTAGAATTTACAAAGGAATTTATTATATAAAAGGAATCGACTTATATTCACCTACTTTACAAAACATATATTTTAATTAAATTTTGTTGGTTCCGATTAACTTAAATGAGGTGTAGCACACAGCGCGTGAAATAGAAACAGAACGCATTGCCGCAGTTTTCATTTCTTTTACCATTATGTTTAGTGAAAAAAAAATATCACTTTTCCTCCGCAAACTCTTTTCTTGTGTTGCTTCAGAATTCGCTGCAAATGGTATTCATTATTTACTACTAATATATAAATCCAGGGCCTGGTTAAGCTTTAAAACTATGTGAAGCACAAGCCCATTTTCTGGCCCCCTTTCTGTTGAAAAGATTTTGCTAAATTTGAGATACCTGGAAACTAACTAATGCTACAAATAATACACCAAACAACGTCTTAATTGAGTTTACATTGTGGCAGAAGAAAAATATGCAAAAAGCATTAGTATACAAATATAAATTGGATAAAATGTTTGAGTTCAGAATGTAAGCACCAATATAAAATATCAATATTTTGAAATACTTCTTTCAACACTAGAAATTGACCAAATTATTAATATTATATCTTCTGCATACAAGCCAAATAAAATAAGTATTCCATTTCAATATGTAAAATAAACACACATCTAAAATGATGGGCAAAGTGAAGGGTTGTGATCACGTGTTTAAAATTGGAAATATAAAATTAATTTGCTATGCAAGGTAGTTTTTTCAAACATTTTAACATATATATGTATATATAAGGTAGTTTGAAAAGAATTTAGAAATTTGGAATAAAATTAAAGTTCTATATAAAATTTGGGGCCCCTTGTATTTTCAATTTTCGGCCCTTTGAAAATTTTCCAAGGGAAGCATGTGCTTATCGTGCCTAATTGGTAATCAGGGCCTGTAAAAATTTATCAGTTTTATCAATATTTAGATAAATATGTTGAGTGCGTTAAATGAAAAGTTTTTAATCATGGTAAAGAGTTTTGTGGAATGAAACATCAAAAGAGCAGCTTGATGAGAATTCAGAGTGAATGAAAAATATATACTTGATGATAGTATAATCAGTGATATGCATTACTAAAGATAATAATAATAATAATAATAATAATAATAATAATAATAATAATAATAATAATAAAATTTCATTCTGATCATGATTTGAGTAATATATTTAATCGAAGACAATGTGTTTTGATGCTTCCAAGCTTGAAGAGAATTTTCTTAATATTACCAGAATACTCAAAAAATAAAAGACATTAGTTAGTCCAATTTAAAAAAAAATAAATGTTTCAAATAATAATAAATAATAATTACTGTCAGAATAACTCTATTCAAGTGATATTCATTATAACTAGTAAGATAATTTTATCAATACTGCATTGAGTTTTTTAAATGAAAAAAAAATTATTTATGGTAGAGATTTAGCAGAATACTTAGAGTAAGCATTATTTATTAGAATATTTCAAAAATTAAAAAAAAAAATTCTTAGACCAATTTGAAAAAATATACATACAATGGTTAAAGGTGTTTTACTTAATCATATTTAATATTTAAACATATTTAAAAACTCAAAGTATAGATGTTCTTCTTATTTCTGAACGTTATTTTCCCATACACATTTATGACATAAAAAGCCGCGTGCATTTGCGGTTTTCCTATATTCAAACAAATAAATAAAAATACGTGCGCAATATACATAATTAAATACTTTATGCAAAAAGTAATTTTTTTATCCCTTTCAAGAATGGTGGAATAATGAAGTTTTGCTCCTAAAACTTTTAGTTTCGTTTTACCAAAATTTTTGAAATAATTGAAAATTGCTTATCTTACCTGGGAGTAACTTAGACAATACTTAGACAATACTTGTGGAAATTTATTTTTACAGAAAGACAATTACTTGTCCAAAATGATTAAATGTATCTATTTTTTCCTTTTAAATACAGCTATTAAAAAAAATCATATATTCAGTAATCATCATTCGATATCTATATATCAAAATGACTGGAATTAATTATTTTACATGTATAAATTCTTTTACATAAGTTGGTCAAACTCATTCCTTTGAAATTTAATTATAATCTTTGCATTTGACATCTACATGTCACATTTTCATGTATGTCAAAAAATATGGCATTTCTTTACTCTTTTTATGTTCAAAAAAAAAAAAAAAAAAAAAAAAAAAAAAAGAAAGAAAAAAAAAATCAGGATGCAATCAATCTTTCTCTTTCACATATTAAAAGGAAATTGCTTAAACATATTGACTGAAATACAAAAATAGTTGTTCCGTTATGCAAATATAGCTCAAAGGAAATATTTATCGGAAAATCAGATATATAAAAAAATTCTCTTAAAATTCTAAATGATGGATGTATTTTTATAACGTTCACTCAAAACCTCTGCGGCAGATTTTTAAAAGTCACTCACCTGTCGCCAGTCTAAACTTAGATTGGAAAAAGCATAAATTTGAAACTGTTTTATTTTTTTATACAGAGGGACAACATTTTACCAGCCAGAATTTATTAATATGAATTAACGAAATCAGATTATAGACCTTTAAGATATGCAAAACGTTTATTTTGTGAATAGTATGAGACTGCTTCAATAATAAAGTATAAGTTTATTTATGTTTGTCCATTTTGCTTATGTATTATGCGTATGTATTAAAGTTCTTTTTTGTTACAAAATTTAAATTAATTTTTGCTACAGAAACTTTTAGTTACTATTAAATTTTAATTTGAAATAATTGAAATTTGCGTTCTTTAACGTGGAAGTAATATTCTTAGATAATATCTGTGAGCTAAATTTTACAGAAAGGCAATTACTTGTAAAAAAAAAATGTTAAAGATGCTTTATTTTTCCTTATAAAAACTGCTATTAAAATATCTATAAATTAGAATGACTGTAATTAATTCTTTTATATATGTAAATATCGGTCATATATATTCCTTGTGAAACATAATTATTTTCTTTGCACTTGAAAACTAAATATCACAATTTGATGTATCTCAAAATAAATGTGGTACTTATTTATTCTTTTTGCGCAAAAATGATAATAATCAGAATATTATCAATATTTCTCTTTCACATATTAAATAAAATATTTAAATATATTGACTAGAATACAAAAATAGTTGTTGTAAATATAGCTCAAAGGAAATATTTATCGAAAAATCAAATAATTTTTTTTCTTAAACATTTAAATGATACTTTGTCTTTTTATAATGTTTCCTCTAAGCTTTGCGGCAAATTTTATAAAAGTCACTCATCTGTCGTCAGTCTAAACATAGATTGAAAAATGCATGGATTTTGAAACTGTTGTAAAGGAAATATTTATCGAAAAATCAAATAATTTTTTTTTCTTAAACATTTAAATGATACTTTGTCTTTTTATAATGTTTCCTCTAAGCTTTGCGGCAAATTTTATAAAAGTCACTCATCTGTCGTCAGTGTAAACATAGTTTGGAAAATGCATGGATTTTGAAACTGTTGTATTTTTATACAATGGAACGACATTTTATCAGTCAGAATTAATTAATGCGAATCAAAAGAATCTCAGAATATTTTTAAAGATATGCAAACGATTTATTTGGGAATAGTAACATATTGCTTGAGTAATAAAACATAAATTTGTTTGTATTTATTCTTTTTTACACAAAAAATATATTATCCCTATTAAATACATATATTTAAGTACTAAGAGAAATACAGAAACAGTCGTTCCGATATGCAAATATAGCTCAACGGAAATATTTATTGGCAAATCATATAAAAAATTCGCTTAAACTTTTAAATGACAGATTGACTTTTCATAATGTTTCCTCTAAGCCCTGCGGCAAATTTTATAAAAGTCACTCATCTGTCGTCAGTCTAAACATGGATCCGAAAATACATGAATTTTGAAACTGTTTTATTTTTATACATTTGAACGACATTCTATCAGTCAAAATTGATTAATGCGAATCAAAAGAATTCAGAAAATTTTTAAGATATGCAAACGATTTTTTATAAATATTGACAGATTGTTTGAGTAATAAAACAAATTAGTATATATTTATGCTTTTTTGCACAAAATTACAGTATGGTACATACAGAATGGTATCAATGTTACTTTTTCGCATAATAGAAAAAATATTTAAGTACTAACAAAAATACAAAATCAGTTATTTTATTATGCAAATATAGCTCAAAGGAAATATTCATTGGAAAATCATATAAAAGATTATTTAAACGCCGATTGTCTTTTCATATGTTCCATCTAAGCCCTGCGGCCAATTTTATAAAAGTCATTCATCTGTCAATAATCTAAACATAGATTAGAAAATGCATGGATTTTGAAATTGTTTTATTTTTTTACATTCGAACGACTTTGTATCAGTCAGAATTGATTAATGTGAAAAAAAAAATCAGAACAACTTCAATGATATGCATACGTTTATTTTGTATATAGTATCAGATTGTTTGAATAATAAAACATAGATTTATTTACATTTGTCCAATTGCATAGTATATTATTCAGTTTTTTTCTATTTTTGCAAGAAAAAACTATTGGAATCGTGAAAAATTTCGAATTCCGGTTTTTTACGGATTTACAAGTTTTAGGGGTTAGAGAACCTGAAAAACATTTTTTTTTTCTTTTACAAAATGTCTGCCTTGACTGCAACTGTCACTCTGTCACTCTATGAGTCTGTATGTGATAAAGATGCGTAGGTAGTGTATCTTAAGAACTACTTCACATAAATTCTCAAAACTGTTGTACTTTGACACAAAGTGGAGCTGGTTAGTTTTTGGTGTATATTCCCCCATCGGATGACACTGCTATGTTACCGTTTTAATGATTCTTCAATAGCCATAACCTCAAGAACAATTGACGGATTTTCATAAAACTTCAGATTCCGTTAGTCATTGATGTAATGTATTGTTTATTACCTTTTGTGTAAATCGTTCCCCAGGTCGAAATTCATGCTGGTATTTGTTTGCTAGACAAGCACCAAGTGCTATAACCCAACAAGTAAAATAGCATAAACTAGCATTACACATTGCTGATTCCAGCAGAATTTCCAGCAATTCATGGTGTGTATTGGCCCACTTTGCTGGAAATAAGCATGAGATGCTTCCATATAGCTTGTCATGCTTTTGTTGTGCAAACTAGCGATATAGCATGTGATGCTAGCTAGCATATAATAGCATAGAATTTCCAGCAATTCATGGTGTGTATTGACCCATTTTGCTGGAAATGTAGCAGACATAGCAATACCTAGCAATAACTAGCATATTTTTGTTGCTGGTACAAGCATAAATTTTGACCATCAGCAGATGCCACTGCTATGCAACATTAATGACGATTATCGCAATAGCTCTGTCTCAGGAACAAGTGAACAATCTTTAATAAAAAATTCTGATTCAGTTAATCCTTAATATAAATTAGTATTTTTTAGTTTTTGGAGTAAATCGCTCAACAGGTGACGCTTGAATCTAGATTTTTGTTACGATTTTTGCAATGATTATATTCCAGATACTAATGAGCGGATTTCATCAAACTTCAGATTCAATTCGAACGTGACATAAGCTGTTGCTGATTGAATTCTGGTGTAAATCACCTAACTAGTGGCTCTGCTACGTTTAATTTTTCACGAAATATTAACATGTATGAGAGGGAAGAAAGTTTTGAGATTATTACACCAGATTAGTTTAGAGTTAGATTTAATGTAAAATTGAACTATATTGAGATAAATATCGGTGTTTAAAAATGTCACCATTCTGAACTCAATATTTGTAAACAAAATTGTAGTTACCACCATTTATATATTAGTCACAATTGTGTGTAAGTTATTTTACATCGATGCCCGAATTGACAATATTATATATTTATATGAATAAAAATTTTATTTTAAAAATTGACATTACAAACATCCGTTTTGGAATTCTAGATTTACATTGTTTTCTATATTTAATAAATGAGTACATTTACAAAAGGTTTGAGCATACAGAAATTTTTATTATATAGGTGTGATAAAATACAAATGATTTAAAAAATGAGAAATGTTAGATGTTAAAATAGTAATTAAAAAACTATTCCAAACGCTTTCGGCTTAACATAAGCCTTTCTCAAAAAGAACACAAGACAACAAAGAAAATAATCGAAGTTCGATATTTACAGACACACAATTACCAAAAATAGAATATGAAAGCAGTCGGGCGGTCGTAAACTCTACAGATGAAGAAAAGGGAAGGTGCAAAACACGAAGGTCGTCATAACCATTACAGATGAATGAGGGGAAGGTTTAGATAACGCAAGCGTCCGTAACCATTACATACGAATTAAAGGAAAGATTGAGCAAACTCAATATCTTTCTTCGATCAACCTTTTCCCTTCTAGGCCATGGATCAGAACCTCAGACTATAAACTGGAATACAGAAATGAGAAGATGTGTAAATGAAAAATAATCATAAATATTAAAATAAAACAATTTATTAACAAATGTTTTGCAGGAAAACTTGAAGTAGTCTTGTATCGTGCGACAAGGAGCCAGGGCCTTAACCAGATAATAAAAATTCTAGAATAATTAAATGGAGAAATTTTCTCCAAAACGAAGGAAATTTGATAAAAAAGTGAGTAAGTCATAACAGTTTAGTGCATAATATTTTTCAAAGGCCCCAGTGCTCCGGCCTTTAAAAAATTAAAAATCTGAGCGTCAGGTGCATTAGGACATGTCTTGGATTGTCTACACCTAAATTTTCAGACTTCTATATCCGATAGATTTCGATATCCGTTGTACACAGACAAACAACACAAACAGACACAGACAGAGCGGTACATTTTATTCATTATTATATATTTTACACTGATATCTATCTTTAAATTTTAGATAAGGCATTTTTTGCGCGCGGTTAATTGCAGCTTGTTTTTCAGTGGAATTTATTAATTCGTATAAATTCTATCTATATATCTACATTAATCGATTTTATATTTTAAATATTTCAATATTGGGCACATTTTTCATTTCCATCTTAAATATTTTTAAAAGTACTTCCTTTGTGAATTCCTGAAATATCAAAATTAAAAATAACCGACGGAAATTGGATATTTTCATTTTTACTACTCAGACATAATTATTTTTTCTAGAATGGTTCGTAAGTTAGTTGGAACCAGTCCTTTTTCATTTTTTTATTATTAATCTTTGCATAATGTATTTAACCTTTTCTTTAAAAATGTAGAAAAACGGGTTTTAAAATAAATAATGCTTCTGAAACCAGTATAATATGTCTAATGACTTTTTATTCAATTACATTTTAAATGGGGAAGACTGGGGCTAGTTATTCTGCCTTTTCTTCTAATAACTCTTAAAAAATTACAATTCAAAATTTTTAAAATTTCCTTATACATTACCTCTATCAGTCTATTTTCAGAAAGTACTCACAATAGTAAAACTTGAAAATATTGACTATAAGTATTAATTTAAAAGCTCAAACAGACACCAAACTGTTTTTGTAGAACAGAGCATGCGGCGAGGAAATAAACAACAATATATCTTCATTAAAAAAAGGATTGATATGAATAACCAGAAATTAAAGTAATAAAATAGTTCCTTACTATTAATTAATAATAAATTAATTCAAATAATAATAAATGGTTATTAAAATAATTCATGAAAACTATCAAATTTCTAAACTATCAAAATTCCAATCCACCACAGCCAAATTGCTACGGGCTATGAAGCACAGGAAACCTGCCCGTGTCGAATGGGCCAACTCACTGCATATCGCCATTTTTATTTTTAATGGCTGCAAGTAATCACCTGATAGCATTTCAATAAACAAACATGCCCAATATTTTTTTTCTGAATACAATGTATCGAGATCTTAAATAAAATGTGCAAAATAATAAAAAAAAACGTTTTCTTATAAGTAATTAAATTTATCCAACTTAGAAAAATTCTGAAAATTCTCGCTGGCTCTTTCATGGACGCGCCAACTTCAATGGTTCTGATTTTGGAAAAGGAAAGTGAACAAGGCATACTTAGTTGGACTGATGGTGCCATCTAACGGAAAGTTTTAAAATATCGCAACTGGCCTAACATGCCCTCCTGTCCAAGTAGCCCTGGTCTACCCTATTTATTATGAAACTATTATCCCTTAGCAAAAAATGGCATAGGATTTTTTATGGAAACACATGGTTTTATATGGAAAATCATAAAAAAATTATGTCATTATATGTAAACATATTGTATTCATATGGTAAACATTCATCGCTCTATGGTATTGCAGAGCAATGTCTATGGTAAATTTATAGGATAATGATATGTACCATACATTTTATGGTATCCAGAGAAATGTGTATGGTATAGTTATAGGATAATAATATACACCATACATGATATGGTATTCCATAACCTGATGTATGGTAAAACTATAGGGAAATGAAATTTACCATACATTCAATGGTGTTCCATAGCGTGATGTATAGTAAAATAATACATAATTGTTTGCACCATAAATTGTGTAGTATTTCAAAGCATGGTGTATGGTAAAATCTTAATGCCTTTTGAAAGTTTATAATATATTAGATTTTGTGTAACTATAATATAAAACTACTTGGTTGTGGTCACCTCAAAACTTTCTGCTATCTTTATGTATGTCTTATGCACTTCTAAAATATAGAATCATAGCAACGCCACTGGTTAGATAGTTTAAACCAAAATCTATTTAGGAACAACTTATGTTAACTTATAACTTGTCTAATGAAAATCCCTTTATCTCAAATTAACATAACATAAAATAACATATTATTTTATTTTTATATAATTCATATATATGAGTGTGTAGATGCGTTAAAAATTAAAAAAATCTTGAGAAAAATAAATTATTCAATAAAATATATAATTTACATATTTCCTATAAAATTCTAACAGCGGTTAAAGGAGTCAGGGACACACATAAAAAATACTGCATTAAAAATTTATCTGATTTTTTTTATGCTTATAATGACATTAAAAAAATCATATTTAGAAAAGGAAATATTATGTGTTTTTTTTTCCTTTTTAGCATCTAGCTTTTAAGCATTGATTGTCATAGATAAGACTTCTTGTATACGTTTTTCTTCATGATGGGTTTTCACAATTTCTCACATTTAAATTGTTATAACTCAAGAACAGTAAAACACAAATGCTTTAAAATTAGAACATGCCTTTTTTTAATTGCTTTACTTTAATTTTGATTCAGCAAATTTGAAAAAAATATTTATTTTTGAAAGTATTATTTTTTTTTAAAACTTTTACTTTAAATAAATTTTTGTATTAATATTTTTAAAAAGGCTGAATCAAAATTAAAATGTAGGTGTTTCTGTTTATTTAATTGCTAAAAAACTAAAATTCTACAATTATTACGTTAAGTTACAATAATTTTTAATTTCCCTCCACTTTTTTTAAAATAATTTTAAATTAAAAAAAATATAGAGAAGTTTTATCATGTGATTTTGTTTTAAAATGGTATGTTTAATATCACAAAAAATTGCGAAATTTTAATTCAATAAAAGATTTTTTTTATGTGTCCCGGACCTCCTCAAAATAAACAAATTGTCAAAAATAGCCTATAATTATTTAAAGAAAATCTTTTTGAATTTATTTTAAAAAAGGACTTACAAATATTTGAATCAGCAAAAGAATTTTTGAAATATCTTTTAAAAATATTAACAACAAAATATTAATACATATTTATTAATATAATATATTATAATATATTAATTAAATATTAATAAATTTAATAGTAAAAAAACCGGTTCATAATTTACGTTATTTTATAATTTTAAAGTCATTTTATATGGAACAACAAGGATTTTTATTTTATTTTAAAAAAATTATTAAAAAGATAAAAATTATTTTACTATCTATAAAAATATCAAAAAACCTACCAATATTTTTATCGACCTCAAATTATGATAATATATGAAATAATAGTGTTATTATTTTGTTCTTATTTATTTCATATATGTGAGCAGAGTCTATGCGTTATAAATAAAAAATCCTATGAGAGAAATAAAATGATTTAACAAAAATATATATTTGATGACATATTTCCTATAAAAGTCTAACAGCGATTAAAGAAGTTTGTAATTACAAACTTCAAAATTACAAACTTCTGTAATTACAAACACATTCTTAAGGGAAAAAAAAAAAAAAAAGAAACTGCATTAAAAATTTCTTTATTTTTTCTTATGCTTATAATGACGTTTAAATCATGTTTTCTATTATAATTCGAAGAGACAACAGTCAGACAATAGTAGTATTTTTTAGTTTTGGTTTTTATATTCATTTATATTCATTTTATATGCAACAACAAAGTTTTTATTTTATTTTATTTAAACGTTAATAATTATTGAAAAGATTAAAAATCATTTTACAATGTATAAAAATATTGAAAAATCTATTAATCTTTTTGGTATTAAAATTTAAAAGAAAGATTCAAAATTTCCGTAAAAATTATCTAAAAAATAGTAATATATATATTTTTTTACTTTAAAATTAAAAAATGCTCGTAAGTAAGGAATTAATATAATACATTAATATAATCATTAAAAATATATTATATACTAGTTATCAAATGATTTCTTATTCTTATTAAATATTATTTCTTATCGACTTTCTATTTTTTTTAATTAATTTTAATAAACAGAAAATAGTTTTTCCTCTAATTAATTGGATTTTATAACTAAATAATATTTGCTAAGATATTTACTCCATTCATTAAAATAATAAATTAACTTATAAATACATGTCTATAAAACAATTTATAAGAAAAAAAAACCTTTAAAACTACCTTCTTTTGTCAACCATTAACATAGAACGACAAATAATGATGATTTACCGAAACGCTTTATTCATATAACGTTTTATCAACAGAGCTCATCACCCCAGCGTGGCTGAATGGTTAGGACGCTTGACTCCCCATCCCTACCGTCCCTGGATCAAATCCCACTGCTTCCCAAGGTCGAGGTACATTAGTAAGCTTAGTTCCCCGTATTCCTAAAAGATGGCGCCACCAAAGTTGATATCGTTTATATTTTTTAATATATAGTACCATAAAGAATTACCATACACTTAACGTTTATATGGTTTTTCATAAGAATTACCATACACTTAACGATTATATGGTTTTCCATAGAATCACTTTTACCATAGGCAAAAATCCATATGATTGCACTTATGGGTTTTTTTTTATGGTAATTCTATGCTTTTTTTTGCTAAGGGATATATATTTCTACGCATAGTTTTATCCTCTTATTTTAGTGCGTGCCGAAATTTTTTAAATAAATACATAAAATTAATCACATTTTTCTTCTTGCTAAAGGAAACTGCAATATTTTAATTAAAAATATTTAATAAATAAATTAAGATCCGTATATGTGATTGTATAATAAAGTGTTATTTACATTAAAAAATAATATTCATAAATTAGATCAGGTATTTCTTAATGTATTATTCTTAAATAAACATTTTCAAAAAAATAAATATTATAATCTATGATTTCAGAGATAAACTGAATTTCGCGCCCTTAGCAAAAAATGGCATAGAATTTTTTATGGAAACACATGGTTATATATGAAAAATCATAAAAAATTATGTCATTATCTGTAAATATATTGTATTCATATAGTAAACATTCATCGCTCTATGGTATTGCAGAGCAATGTGTATGTAAAGTTATACGATAATGATATGTACCATACATATTTGTATGCAGAGAAATGTGTATGGTAAAGTTATAGGATAATGATATACACCATACATGATATGGTATTCCATAGCAAGGTGTATGGTAAAACTATAGGAAAATGAAATTTACCATACATTCAGTGGTGTTCCATAGCATGCTGTATCGTAAAATCATACATAATTGTTTGTACCATAAATTGTATAGTATTTCAAAGCATGGTGTATCGTAAAATCTTAATACCTTTTGAAAGTTTATAATATATTAGATTTTGTGTAACTATAATATAAAAATACTCAATTTTGGTTATCTCAAAACTTTCTCCTAACTTTATGCATGTCTTATGCACTTCTAAAAATAGAATCATAGCATGGCCACTGGTTCGATGGTTTAAACCAACATCTATTTAACAACAACTTATGATAACTTATAACCAGTCTGATGAAAATCCCTTGATCTCAAATTAATATAACATAAAATAGCATTTACTTATTTTATTCTTATATAATTCATATATATGAGTATGTAAATGCGTTAAAAAAAATCTTGAGAGGAATAAAATGATTCAATAAGAATATATATTTGACATATTTCCTATAAAATTCTAACAGCGATTAAAGGAGTCCGGGACACAAATATAAAAAATACTGCATTAAAAACCACACTGGTTTTTTATGCTTATAACGAAATTTAAATAATTTCTTTTTATCATAATTAGAAAAAAAAATATATATATATTTTTTGCTTCGTTTTTAGGATTTAGTTTTCAAGCATGGATTGTAATGGATAGCACTTCTTGTGTGCGTTTTTCTTCATGATGGCTTTTCACAAATTCTAACATTTAAATTGTTATAACTCAAGAACCGTTAAACATAAATTCTTTAAAATTAGAATACCTTTTTTTAATTGCTTTACTTTAATTTTGATTCAGCAAATTTGAAAAAATATATTTACTTTTAAAAATATTATTTTTTTCAAATTTTTACTTTAAATATTTTTTTATTTCTTTTAAATAATATTTTTAAAAAAGGTTGAATCAAAATTAAAATGTATCTATTTCTGTTTATTTAATTGCTAAAAAGAAAAATTCTACAATTATTACATTGATTTACAATAATTTTTAATTACCTCCACCTTTTTTTTAGATAAATTTTTAAAAAAAGAGAAGTTTTATTAAGTGATTTTGTTTAAAAATAGTATGTTTAATCATCACAAAAAATTGCAAAATTTTAATTCAATAAAAGATTTTTATAATGTGTCCCGGACCCCCTTAAAATAAACGAATTGTCAAGAATAGCCTATATTTATTTAAAGAAAATCAACTGCAAACAAATGTTTGAATCTTTGAAATAGCATTTAAAAATATTAACAACAAATTATTAATGTATATATATTAATATAAAATATATTATATAATATATTGTAATATATTAATTAAATATATTAATAACTTATATTTACTAAAATATTATAAACTTAATAGTACAAAGAAAACAGTTCATAAATTAATTCACGTTAATTTATAATTTTATAGTCATTTTATATGCAACCACAAGGATTTTTATTTTATATAAAAGTTAATAATTATTAAAAAGATTAAAAATTATTTTACGATCTATAAAAATATCAAACAAAATTTACCTATTTTTTTTATCGATCTCAAATTATAACATATGAAATAATAGTGTTATTATTTTGTTCTTATTTATTTCATATATGTTAGCAGTGTCTGTACGTTATAAATAAAAAATCCTATGAGAGAAAAAAATGATTTAAAAAATATATATATTTGACGACATATTTCCTATAAAATTTCTAACACTGATTAAAAAAGTTTGTAATTACAAATTTCTATTTAAAAACCTCTGTAATTACAAACACATTCTTATAAAAAAAAACTGCATATAGGAATTTCTTTATTTATTCTTATGCTTATAATGACGCTTAAATCATGTTCTGTATTATAATTAGAAGGGACAATACTCAGATAATAGTAATATTTTTTAGTTTTGGTTTTTATATTCATTTATATGCATTTTATATGCAACAACAAAGTTTTTTTTTTTACTTTATTTAAACGTTAATAATTATTGAAAAGATTAAAAATGCATTTTACAATGCATAAAAATATTAAAAAAATCTATTAATCATTTCAATATTGAAATTTAAAATAAAGATTCAAAATTTCCGTAAAACATTATCTAAAAAAATAGTAATATATATTGTTTTTGGTTTTAAAATTAAAAATGCTCGTAAGTAATGAATTAATATAATGCATTAATATAATCATTAAAATATATTATATACTAAGTTATCAAATGATTTCTTATTCTAATTAAATATTATTTCACATCGACTTTCTATTTTTTAAAAATAAATTTTAATAAACAGAAAATAATTTTTCCTTTAATTAATTGGATTTTGTAACTAAATAGTATTTGCCAAGATATTTATCCAATTCGTTAAAATAATAAATTAACATATAAATACATGTATATAAAACAATTTATCAAAAAAACCCTTCAAAACTCCCTTCTTTTATAAACCATAAACTTAGAACGACAAATAATGACGATTTATCAAAACGCTTTTTTTTACACAACGTTTTATAAGCACAGCTCATCGTCCTCGTATGGCCGAATGGTTAAGACTCTCGTATCCCATCCTTACAGTCCGTGGATCTTATCCCAATTGTTCCCAAGGTCGAAGTCGAAATATATTGATAAGCTTGGTTACCTGTATTTCTAAAAGATGGCGCCACCAATGTTGGTATTATATATTATTTTTTTAAATATATAGTACTATAAATAATTGGCATACACTTAGTGATTGTATGGTTTTCCATAGAATCACTTTTAACGTAGGCAAAAAAAAAAAAAAAAAAAAAAAAAAAAAAAAAAAAAACATAGAATTGCACATATAGGTTTTTTTAACGGTAATTCTATGCCCTTTTTTGATAAGAGTGAGTAATGAAAGAACTAAATTTATTCAATAATGTCGCATAAAATGCAAGTTTTCTAAAAATGAGTACATCACTAATACACGATAGCTACCAATAATCTATATGCAAAGTAATTAGCATAATCTCTATATAAATAGTCACATTTTAATTCTCTTTTCTATAACAAATCTAAGTCTCAAACATGAGGTTGTATGTTTCAATCACATTGAAATTCTACAATCCAACTCATTTTAAAAGAATAAACTCGACCCAGATTTAGGGTACTTACTGCAATTTATTTCAAGAGATTTAGCATTAGCTGAAGGCAAATTTTGAAATGTAAATAAGTTTCACAATAATCTCACTTCAAGGACGTCAGATTTCGTGTCTGAGTATTATGTGAATTCAAAATGTACTGAAGTTTCAGGATTAAAGTTTGCAACTAGAAAGTACGCTTCTAAAATGAAATTTAGTACGAAAGAATGAATAAGTCTTAAGGATGAAATATGATTTTACTGTCGTGCAATTCCAGCTAATGCACAATTTCTTAAAAAAAAGTAAGAAAAAGAATGTAATTAAAAAAATTACAACGTCCATTTGTAAATGATATTTTCAAAGATTAAAACTTTACAACTATAAATACATTCTGTATTTAAAAAAATAATAATTATAACCATCTTTTTTATGATGGTAAAACGTCGTTAATTTCTCTAATGAAACTAGCCAAATTTTACTTCTTGTTAAAAGAAACTTCAATTTTTTATTTAAAAAAATTCTTTAGTATATAAATTAATGTCCATTAGTAGGATTAAATAATAAATTTTTCAGTTAAATTTATAAAAAATAATACTTGTAAGTCAGATCATGTGTTTTTTTATTATATCATTTTTAAATAAACTTTTTCTAAAAAATAAATCTTACGATCTATCATTTCAGAGATAAATTAAAATTGGGAGTACTGGAGGAACTATATTTATTGATAAATATCTTATAAGTTACACGCACAGGCATTCTGTGCAAATCTTCAAAATATATGAGTACAACAATAAAGGACGATATCTACCAATAACCTATATATAAAACAACTAGCACAATCTCTATAAAAATAGCTATATTATTAATTCTGTTTGTTGTCCGTGATAAATCGCGGTCTCAAACATGAAATTATATGTTTCAATCACATTGAAATTCTATAATCCATCTCATTTTAAAAGAATAAACTTAACCCAGATTTAGGACACTTACAGCGATTTATTTCAAAAGAACTTGGTATTAACTGAAGGAGAATTTCAAAATGTAAATAAGTTTCTCGAGTATCTTACTTCAAAGATGTCAGATTTTCTGCCTGAGTATTATGTGAATTCAAAATATACCGAAGTTTGGGGATTAAAGTTTACTAATAGTAAGTCCGTTCTAAAATGAAATTTAGTACGGAAGAATGAATAAGACTTAAGGATAAAATAGGATTTTACTATCGTACAATCCCAGCACAATTTCTTAAAAAAACGTAAGAAAAAGAATGTAATTTTACAAATTACAAATTCCATTTGGAAATAATATTTTCAAAGACTAAAAATTTGAGACTTATCAATACATTCTATATTTAAAAATAATGATTTTAACTACATCTTTTCTGATGATAAAACGTCGCTAATTTCTCTAATCAAACAAGTCAAATTTTACTTCTTATTAATGAATCTCCAATTTTTTATTTAAAAAATCTTTAGTATATACAGGGTGTTTAAAAATTGACCGGTATATTTTAAAAATGAATAAAAAATAAACGGGCAGCAATAGAAGTACACGATTTGTTGCAATATGCTTGAGACAACAGTAAATTTTCAGGCAGACAAACTTTCAAAATTAGTTACAATTTTCAAAAACAAATGCCGCTGCAGGTGATTTGAAATATATAGAACAAAACGCAGTCTCTGAGTTCGCTATTCTATAAGTCAGTTTTCTGCTGCAAACGTGTGCTGTTCACAGATTGCAAATTTGCTTTGAAAAAATGGTTTATTCTTTAGAACAGAGGATTTTTGACTTGAAATACCAGGTGTACCGCCACAATCCAGAAACTATTTAACAACTGAAGCAGTACATACATCTTTTCTGCATGTGAAGTCATCCCGCCTGACAGGTTCATAAGGGTTTCTGGTAATTTCGTTCTGAGACTACGCCATCTTATTGCTGCGCATAGTGGATATGTCGAAAATATCGTATTTTAGATTTTTCCAGACTGCTGCGCAATCTGTTGTTAAAAATTAAGCTTTTCTGCCTGAAAATTTACTTTTGTCACAAACACATTGCAACAAACGATGTATTTCTATTGCTATCTGTTTAGTTTTTATTGAATTTTTAAATTTATCAGTCATTTTTGATACACCCTGAAAATTAAGGTCCATTAGTGTGATTAAATAATAAAAGTTTCTGTTTAATTTATAAATCAAATAATATTTTTAAGCCAGATCATGCGTTTCTTATTATATCATTTTTAAATAAACATTTTCTAAAAAAATATTCTTACGATGTATGATTTCAGGGGTAAATTGAACTTGGCAAATACTGGATGAACTAAATTTATTCATAAACACATTATAAATTACACGCACAGGCATTCGATGCAAATCTTCAAAATATATGAGTACAGCAATAATAGAAAATATCTACCAATAACCTACATGCAAACTAACTAGCATAATCTCTATATAAATAGTTACATTATTAATTCTGTTTGTTGTCCTTGATAAATCTAAGTCTCTAATATGGAATTGCATGTTTCAATCACAGTGAAATACTGTAATCCGTCTCATTTTAAAAGAATAAACTGAACCTAGATTTAGGACACTTACTGCGATTTATTTCAAGAGAACTTGGCATTATTTGAAGGAGAATTTCGAAATGTAAATAAATTTCACGAGTATCTTACTTCAAAGATGTCAGATATCCTGTCTGAGTATTATGTGAATTCAAAATATACCGAAGTTTGGGAATTAAAGTTTACTACTATTAAGTTCGCTGTAAAATGGAATTTAGTACGGAATAATAAATAAGTCTGAAAGATGAAATATGATTTTACTACCATACAATTCTAGCTAAAGTACAATGTCTTTTAAAAAATGTAATTTTAAGAATTAAAACGTTTATAAATGATACTTTCAAAGACTAAAATTTTAGACTTATAAATACATTTTATATTTAAATAATAATAATAGTAATTTTTTAATGACGATAGCGCATCGATAATTTCTTTAATCAAACTAGCCAAATTTTACTTCTTTTTAAAATAAACTTTAATTTTTTATTTAAAAAAATCTTTAGTATATACATTAAGGTCCATTACTGTGATAAAATAATAAATATTTCAGTTAAAGTTATAAAAAATAATATTTGTAAGTAAGATCATTTGTTGATTATTATATCAATTTTAAATAAACATTTTCTAAAAAATAAATCTTAGGATTTATAACTTCGGAGATAAATTGATTTTGGCGTGTTCTGGAGGAACTAATTTTATTGATAAATTCTTTATAAATTACACGCATAGGCATTCGATGCAAATCGTCAAAATATATGAGTACAGCAATAATAGATCTAGCAATAGATCTAGCAAGATATCTAGCAATAACCTATATGCAAAATAACTAGCATTATCCCTATATAAATTGGTACATTATAAATTCTGTTTGTTGTCCGTGATAAATCTAAATCTTAAACATGGAATTGTATGTTTCAATTACATTGAAATTCTATAATCCATCTCATTTTAAAAGAATAAACTCAAACCAGGTTTAGGACAATTACTGCGATTTATTCCAAGAGAACTTGGCATTAACTGAAGACGAATTTCAAAATGTAAATAAGTTCCACGAGTATCTTTCTTCAAAGATGTCAGGTTTCCTGCCTGAGTATTATGTGATTTCGAAATATACAGAAGTTTGGGGATTAAAGTTTACTACTAGTAAGTTCGCTGTAAAATGGAATTTAGTACGGAATAATGAATAAGTCTTAAGGATGAAATATGATTTTACTATCGTATAATCCCAGCTAGAGCACAATATCTGAAAGAATTGTAAGAAAAAATGTAATTTAACAAATTATAACGTCCATTTGGAAAATGTTATTTCCAAAGACTAAAATTTTAGACATAAATAAATTCTATATTTTAAAGCAATAATAAATATAACCTTCATTTTTAAAATGATAAAACTTTGCTAATTTCTTTAATCAAAATAATCAAATTTGACTTCTTGTTAAAAGAAACTACCATTTTTTATGAAAAATTCTTTAGTATATAAATTAAGGTCCGTTAGTGTGATTAACTACAAATGTATCTGTTAAACTTATAAAAAATAATATTTGTAACTCAAAAGAAATATTTCTTATTATATCATTTTTAAATAAACATTTCTAAAAAATAAAATGATTTATGGTTTCAGAGATAAACTGAATTTTGTTAGTACTTAAAAAATTGAATTTACTGATAAATACCTTTTAAATTACATGCACAGACAACTGATGTAAAACTTCAGAAAATGAGTACAGGGCTGCGGAGTTGGAGTCGGAGTCGCTGAGTTGCAAGCTGACTAGTACTCCGGATTATTTTGTTAGATATTTTGAAGTAAAATTAAATCAACTGTATGTAATTTTAAATCCATAAAAGGAATTATTATTTTTTTAGCATTTTGGTATATTTATTACGCATGTTTGCGCGGAATAAGAGTCGGCAATTTTTCCCGCCGAATCCGCAGCCCTGTTAATAAAAGATATTCACCACTAATATATATATACAAAATAATTAAAATAATCTCTATATAAATATTTATGTAGGGCAGAAATTTTAAAGCTCTACATCAAACAATTTTGGAGATATCATACGCGTAAGACTGAAATATCCCATTTTGGGAAAACTTCATTTAAAGATTAAATTGTACTTTTTAAATATAAAATATATAATAAAGGAAACACAGCTACTAATTATATATGGTATGTTTTCATTATAAAGTGAATTAAATGCTTACGTTTTATAAAACTAAATTATTTAATGTAAAATATATGTTATTTTATAGGGATTCTCGTATTTCAATATCTGATTTATATATTTTGCTTCACAAAAATCTGGATAGTTAAAAAAAAATTCATTAATATCAATAAAACCGTATTCGAAACTAGACATTAAAACAAATATCACTAACAAGTTGACTACTTTATAATTTTCTATGAGATGAGTTAGCAGCTCAGAATATATTTATATCATCGTATTTTGTATTGCGATTACCATTAAACTAACTTCTTTTTCGATGCTCTTTTCAAGCAAACTCTGGAAATCGACCGTGAAAAAAAAAAAAAAAAAAAAAAAAAAAAAAAAAAAAAAAAAAAAAGAAAATCTTAATTTTTTTTTTCTTTGTGATTTTATTATCGTATTTTGATTTTTAAATAAACTTTATCTACGAATATGTAAAAAACTCGGGTAAGCTTAAAGTAATTTCAGTGACTTAATTTTTGAATAAAATAACAGTGTTCCATATTATTCAAGATGGAGTTTACAAGCTTTATGTAATAAGTAGTTATTTTTTTATCTAATTTATTTTTTATTTATTTACATCAAACTTTTAATTTGTTTGTCGAATACAATAAGGTGAGAAATGAGTTTCTTTGAATGTAAAATTGAATATCAGAAAATACTATATCCTCAAGGAACTCGATTACACTTGAGACAATAGGTGTATTTTGACAATAATTAAAAAACACATGTTAATATTTTTTAACCAAGATTCTATATTTTAATGTGATAGGATATTTAAAAAGCACTTAACAGCAAATTTCATGTTATATGAACGACATTAAAATAAATTTAAAGCCTTGTGTATTTGTTAATTTTTTAAACACACGGAATTTCACAAAAACCGGATTAAAAAAACAAAAACAAATCTAATATTCTAATACACGTGGATATATTGCTGTATGTTTTACGAACTAACATATTCCTTTTTTAAAAATAAATCTGTTCACAATGTTAATGTGTTACATAATGCCTGTACATATTACATAGAACTAATAGTTAGAAACGGCAGGTGATGAAAAAAAATATATTATAATGTTGAACTTATATCTTTGTTTCGTAAACAATTTTACTACTGTTCGAAACTATTATTTTTTTATTCAATAATAATTTGAATCGACATGAAATTTATCATAAAAAAATACATCATTTACCATGACAAAATCAACAATTTATAGAAATATGTACTCTCTGTTATGAAATATCCATTCTTCAAAACTGTATCAGCCACAAATTTATGTTAATGGCATATTAAATAGCAACAAACGTTATTATTACACTTTACAATATACACGAGTCTTAATTTCATATTTACACATTCCATGTGTAACATTTAATTCTGTTTAGACATCACACTGCTTTCCTTTCTAAGCTTTAAAACATAATTCCCTAAGATTTCGAAATGATATAACGATAGATGTCTTCCTGTCGATGCATATGACACCTAATAAATATTCGACAAACAATTATATTTAAAATGCCATGCTTTTAAGAGATTGCATCAAGTTTCATTCAACACATATCGCAGTATTAATTACGCGTTCAATTATAATCAAACATACATATTAGTAAAGACTTGTCAAGACATAGTACAATCCTAAAGATACAAAGTAGATGGTTCTTACTTTTCATAATACATGCTATTTTATCTACAGACAGAGATTTGTTTAAATGGCGAAGAAAACAATAGAAAATTCTTATCAACATTCAACATGTATCGCAGTATTAATTACGAGTTCAATTATAATAAAATATAGATTCTAGTTAAGGCTTGTCAATGCATAGTACAATCCTAAATGTACAAAGTTGATGTTTTTTACATTTCATAATAAATGCTACTTTATCTACAGACATAGGTTTATTTAAATGGCAGAGAAAACAATAGAAATTTCTTTCCAGAGTCCTCTTATTTTAGAGGTTTATAATCGTTTAAAAACAACCATGTATGCGTTGCAGACAAAAATACATTTAAAAAATTAGAAATATGTAGAAATTGTAGAAATACACAGAAATATGTAGAATGTAAAATTTAAAAAATATGTAGAATTAAGAAAAATGATACATATATTTGAACTAAAAAATGAGAAAAAAAACTCTCCTGTCACTCAAAACAATATATACTTGAAGAAAAAAGTATTCAAAAGACGAGACACAAAATATAATAAATTGATAGTCAACGAAGTAACAATAATGCACACAAAAACGAGTTTGATTCCAAATTTAAAAGATTTCAAAGATACCAAAATATTTGCACAAAATTCAATTGAATTAATCATCTCACAGACAAATAATCTATAAAAACATCTACGTCTCAATTTAATATGCCACAGGTACGATTAATTCAATTATTAAAAACACTTACGATACTCACCAGCATACTATCAACAATAAATCAATATCTGACATTAAACATATTAACATACAAACTCATTAAACATATTGATTACCATTGATTTTATATAGATAGTATGCTGATGAGTATATTAAATGTTTTTGATCATTATAACTGGCTACTCTTAACAATTTATATCAAAACCGTTGAAATTTTCTAAAATAACAGAGAAATCCGAAATGAATTTTACATTAATTAGCATAGTATAATTAATGATTTTTGAAAATGTATAATAGCTTCTTTTATATCATGTTTTGTTGTTTACAATTGTATTGACATTAACTTCAGACAGTATTCCCGGTATATATCATGTTATCTAAGTAGACAGTAAGAATTTCATGAGATTTTATAGAAATTTATTGCCACTAAGAGTAAATCGGACAAATATTTTGTCTTTGTTTAATTTTCATGGTTTGTGATTAGCTCTCCGGAACGCATTTTCAATGATATTTTGCACAGACGTGTTAATTATTTACTCAGGCTATAAAAAATAATTATATAATTTTTAGTAAATAACTTCGTATTTAAACAGATATCTCAAAAACAATGATTGTGCATATTAGAGTAACGGCAATGTTTAAAGTGCACGCTTTAAATGTGCGTATTACATGCACGATTGCCTAAAATAAGACTCACTTACATTTCGGAAACCTAAACTACATACCCTTATTCGCCTACGTTAGTTTGACTACACGAAAGCGTCACGTTAGTAAGATTGTAATAAGATGCTGGAAGATTTACTTTTACACAGAATCGCTCCCCACTAAAAATAATCTTAAGATTATCTGAAGAAATCGCCACTTTCTGCAGAAATTCTACAGAAATGTGAAGAAATTTTGCAGACTTAGTTTTATCTTTACAATATCTGCAGAAATTTTAAAGATATTCTTAAAAATATCTGCATAATGGGCCAAATACCTTCGGATTTCCCACAGATTTTGGGCCAAAAAGCTATAGATTTTCTACAGATTTTTTTTAGTGGGGCTGCAACCAGTAATTTTTTATTTATTAAATTAAACCCTTCTTTACGTTTTATGTCCTCAATAAAAAAAAAATCCTGAATTAAAAGTATGCTGTGTAGATTTGATTTGTTTCATGCAATGCCGTCTTAGGTTATCAAATCAAATCATTCACCTCAATTATCCACCTGAATGCGTCAGTAGTGGAAACTCTTATGCATCACCTTACTTACAAAACATATTTGAGATTATTTTGACATTGAGCTTCCAATTTCAAAATTTCCTATAGATTTACCAAGAGCAAATGTCATCTAAATTGTAAGACAGATAATTCCATATTTATAAAGCAATGTATATGAATAGAAAATATACAATTTAACCTTAAACTAATTATATGAGTAAATATTTAATTTAACGTAGTAAATTTGTGTTAGTTAGTAAATTGTAATTTTGTGAAAAGTACAATCTTCCGCTTTTAACTTATACTATTTTAACACACTTATCATCCCATCATAAAACATAACATATCTATAAACCTGCACAAGCATTCTAAAGAATAGATGTATAAATTAGTCATTTCTACATAGGTATATGTGTAATATTGTAAAGTTTCTTTTTTGAAATAAAATTTGCATGCTTATTGTTAACATTTTACTTCATATAAATGGGTGTATCTAAACTCTTGGGCAAAATTTTAAGGGGTGATAGTACACATCAACACAAACAATATTGAATAGGAAACTAAGGGTCCCAAACGTCGTCCGAAGTAGATAGGTGCCATTAAATTTAGGGTCCAAAATATCAAATAAACATAAAAAACGGAAAAATTCGTTGATTGATTTGCGGTTTTTAATAAAACTATTCTTTATGCCAGTAATTTCCTTAAAATACATTATAAAGAAAAATTTCAAAAAAATGCCGACAGAGAGCGTTTTAGACTTTGGAATAACGAACAATCAATTTATGCCGTTATTTTTCGCATCTCATTAAATTTTTTCGGAAGCTTAGACATAAATTTAAGTTTTGAGCACAACATCTGAATAGTTAGGAGTGGTTAAGTAGTGGAAACTGAACTGAGTTTAGAGATTCAAATTATGAAAAACGCAAAAATTGGTCGATTCGCTTGCCGTTTCCCCTAAAACTACTCTTTAAATAAGTATTTTTTTAAAAAATAAATCATAAAGGTAAATTTTAAAAAATGCAGAAAGAGGGCGCTTTAGGTTTTGGAGTAACGAACAACTATTTTTAAGGTTATATTTGCATCTCATTAAATTTTTTTAGAAGCTTATACATCAACTTAAATTTTGAGCTCGAAATCTGAATCACTGGGAGTGGTTAAGTAGTGCAAACTGAACTATGTTCAAGGGGGGTGGGGGGGTTCAAATTTCAAATTTTTATTAAAAAAAGGAAAAATTGGTCGATTCGTTTGCGGTTTTCTCTAAAACTATTCTTTATATCAGTATTTTCTTGAAAAAAAATTTAAAAAAAAAAATTCAAAAAATTTCGTGGGAGGGCGCTTTAAACTTAAGAGTAACCAAGAGCTATTCTTAACCGGAATTTTTTTTATATCTAATTAAATGCTTTCAAAAGCTTAGACTTAAATTTTGAGCTCAAATTCTTGATCGTTGGGAGAGGTGAAGAAACGCAAATTGAACAGTGTTCAGGAGTTGAAATTTAACCCTCCCCCCCCCCCTCGAACACAGTTAAATTTTGCGCTACTTAATTGCTTCCAACGATTCAGATTTTGAATTCAAAATTTATGTCTAAGCTTTTGAAAACATTTAATGAGATTTAAAAAATAACGGAAATAGTTGTACGTTACTCTAAAGTCTAAGGCGCCTTCTATCGTCGTTTTTTAAAATTTATCCTTACAATTTATTTTCAAGAAAATAATGATATAAAGAGTAGTTTTAGCGAAAACTTCAAACGAATTGACCATTTTTTTCCATTTTTTATAATCATTTGAAATTTGAACCCCTGAACACGGTTCAGTTTGCTCTACTTACCCATTCCCTGTTTAAGTCTAAGCTTCCAAAAACTTTTAATGAAATGGAAAAAATAACGGCAAAAAATAATTGTTCGTTACTCCAAAGTCTAAGGCTCCCTCTATCGGCATTTTTTGAAACCTATCTTTATAATTTATTTTCAAGAAAATACCGACATAAATAATAGTTTTAGTGAAAACCGCAAATCAATCGAAGAATTTTTCCATTTTTTATGTTTATTTGAAATTTTGGATCCTAAACTTTAATTCGCCTATATCCTTCGGAAAATATTTAGGTTCCTTAATTTCCTATTTAATATTCTTTGTCTTAATGTGTACTATCGCCCCTTAAAGTTTTGCCCAAGAGTTTAGATACACCCTGTATATGTGTTTATTGGCTTAATGGAACGGTGCAATTTCTTATCCATTCAAATATTAAACAAGTGTTTAAATGGTAGAAATTGTCACAAAGGATTATAAAATGAATTTATGGATCGAAGCGATTCAATTGCACTTTATACTGCTCTTATTTAAGTAAGTATGAGTAAGCTGAGTAATTATTTAGATTGTAATAAAATATATCTTAGGACATTGTATCGTTAATTTTTTTGGAATTTTAAAAGTTTGAAAATCGTTTGTATCGGTTAGTTCTTCATATTTCAATTTATATTTGAAGCATCTAAAATGTCACACCTGCTGCCGGTATCTATTTATTATTGAACGGAATTTGCAACATCTGTAAATATTGTGGCAGTTTACTCTTTTCAAATTTGAACTTTCAGTGTTTTAACACACCCTATCACCTTTTGATGAAACACCACAATCTATTAACCCGGATATTCACTCTAAAGTATAAATGTGTGAATTAGTGATGTTTACATGCGTGTATAATGCATAAATCTTTAAAATTCTTCTTATACGATTAAATGTACACACTTGCCCTTAATTTATTAAACATTTATGTGTGTTTATTCGCATGTTGGATGTGTTTAATTTATTATCTCTTCAAAAATTTAAACAAGTGTTTAAATGTTGTGTAAATGTTTAAAAATGTGACGGATTTGACTGAAATGGTATGAAAATATAATTGGTAAATTTTACATATAGTACAAATTTCTCTGTCTTTCATATATAACAAGGATATTTTTGTTTTATGTGCAATAATATTACACAGATATATGAAGAATAACAGTATATTACTGAGAAGTATGTGTAGGAATTTTACATAGCTATATGTCTAAGAACAAGTTATTACATCATCTTACGTATAAAAATATTATACAGAAATTTTTATAAGAATAGACTTTTACGCAGAAAATGTGTAGTTATGTGAACACAATGAATAGCGATATTTAAAAAAAAAGGCGTGTATGGTAGCAGCAAAATGGTCAAGTTAATGGTTTAAGAAGTCGCAAATTGTAAATTCAAATCACAATCCGGTAATCAATGCTTGTTTACTGCAGATTAAATTAGAAATTTTCTTCCCATGATGTCTATGTATATTTCAAGCCTTATGATTGAATTTGATAGGGAAAAAACCCAAAACAATATCGAAATAATACTAACTTCACAATTTCCGTTATTATTATTATTATTATTATTATTATTATTATTATTATTATTATTATTACTATTATTATTATTATGCAGATTCCGTTTATTAATTATGTCTACCATTTTGCGCTATTAAATAACTTTAACACAGAATGGGTGAATAAAACTTAAAAATGTACTGAAATTTTAAAATTCAATTCACAGCCGGAGCACATTTGTTTGTTCTGAAAGAAAATTTGTTTTACTGTCATAAAAATATTTAGTTTAAAATTTTCATACTAAACTGCAAGGTTATGTGGTATGCACACATAATCTTTATTTTTTGAAAATTACATAGGTATATGTGTAGTCATGTGCAATTTACACGTTTAACTGTGCATTTCTGTGTTTTTAAATAATGTTTTGAAAATTTAACTGCTTAATGCACTATGCAGTAAAATGCTTATTTTAAAATGGAAACATCAGTGCGTGTAGTTTAAAAATTACACATTTTTACACATATAGACAAATTAGTTCTGTATCAACTGTAATACCTGTTTTAATGTGTAAATTTACATACTTACTTTTTAGAGTATATCACTTGTATTAGTGTATCACTCTAAATATATATATAATGACACATTTTATTTAGGACTCCAGTGTGGAATTCTGTTTCGAAAAAACTATATAAAAAATCAGGATTATTCCTTATAAAAATACATGGACTATAATAAGCTATGAATGTGTAAACTCACATTTAACTTCAAGAATATATTCGTAAAATGAGTTAATACGTCGAAAATTGTAATGTTAACTTAACAGCACTGTTAGTTTATAACCAATTTTAAATCATTTCATCAAATGAAAAGCTGTTTATTAATGTTTTTTCATTTAATTAGATTACAAATTCAGTTTATAATAAAATTAAAATTGTTTTAGCAATAAGGATCTCCTGCAATTTGTGTTACATGAAATACTGCATTACAGCTATTTAGAAATACGATTCTAATCCCTGAGAGTTGCTTATTTTTCAAGAAATTTCCGAAAGAAGACGGCTTTTTTTTCTCCGGTTAAAGTTATGTATCAGAGACATACGGCACGGCGACATTCATTATCTGATCAAAGATTTACTCAAGCTCCACCATTTTGTAAATGAAGAACATTCCAATACCTTCAAAAATGACTTTATGAACTGCACTTACATGAGTAATTGCTCAAGAGGTTTTGCACTTTTAACCATATTATTTTCATTTTATTATAATAATATTTATGTGCATTCCTCAGAACTATAAAAAAAAAGAGTGAGAGATAACAAAACAAAGAAACAAAACGACGAAAAACAAAGTCTTGACATTTCAACCAGAAAACTGCAACAACAACAACAAAAAAGCTAAAAACGCAGTTTGTTTAGAAATAATATCTGGTTCTTACTCACAAAAATTAGCTCAATAGGACTTAAATTGTTAAATTGTTAACATTCTTATTGTTTAACATTTATATTCTAACAATTGTTAACATTCTTAAATTGTTAATACGAACATCTAATTTTAACATACTATTTCGCTTTGTCAGAAAAATTTACTAAGGAGTACAAAAAAGAAAATGTATTTGAAAAAATAGTTACGGTGTAAAGTTATAGGGGATGTTACAAAGATCGAAATTCTAACATTAAATTTATATGTACTCGTGTCGTAATTAACAGCAATATGGGTAGTTTGCCAGGTTTTTGAAGCTTCTCTCGATTTTAGATTCTTTAAAACATTCATAATATTTTTCGAGGATGCATTTTAAATATATATATATATATATATATATCTTAAAATAGATTACGAAAAAAATGTAGCTGCTAATTTTAAAAGATATAACTTTAAATATGGAAATCCAAATTTACACCTCATTCAAACAGGTATTTTATAATTAGCCTTAAAAATGTAACTGCATTGATATCTGTTTTAAAACAATTGTTAACAAATTTAAATCAAATATTGTAACATTGAAAGTCCATAAAACTTACCTAACCATAAGTACTTCCCTAATCATAAATAAAAATTTTCGGTAAAAAAACAAATATGATGTAAGTCAAGTATTCGTATTGAAAATTTAAGAAGTTTGGTACATATTCATTATATAGAAATTTCCACCTAAGTATATTTCAGCACATTTCTTTTGACGTAAATTGAAAAAAGAAAACTTTTGAAATATCCATTCGAATGTTTATTTCCATTTGTTTCTGTAACAATTTGTATATTCAAAAGAAAGCGATGTTAACTTATGTTTCTTTTTTTGTGTATATTAAATATAGTACGCTAAATTAAAAGGGTAAAAATTCTCTGGCTATTATTCAACACTACTTTTAAAAAATCGCATACCTGCAATCTTTTACGCACTTTTCCTACCACAAAAATTTTATAGTACACATTGTCTTATTTAATCTTTGAAATCTTATGATTAAACAAATAGAAAATCTACAAAATTTTAGTGGTAGGAAAAATGTGTAAAAGTTTGAAGCCATGAAATCTTATATGACTGCTTATACTAGAGCCAAAAGCTAATTTATAAGATAAATTTAACATAATGTATCTAAACTATATTTAATCAGAGGTTCTTTTTAAGATAAATGAAAAATAATGTTTGCTAACATCAATTGAAAATTATATTCTCCAATTCGTTAATTAAATTCAAAATTGAATTTTTAATTAAGATATTTTACTTTTATAAAGAGTCAACAGTTTATAGACACTAAGAGCTAAATCTGTAGCAATTTCTTTTCAAGCCACATGATCATTAATGAAATGATTAAAAGAACGATTATGTGACTTTATTCGACTTATATGTTCGAAACATTCAAATAATGTTCTGGATTTAATTGGACGTACCTTTCCCAAAATTTAAGGTAAGATAATCTCATTTTAATCAACTCCTACTGTTGTTCTCATAATACTTGCAAAATAAATAAATAAATAAATAAAATTATTACGTTAGACCAAAGTAGCAAACAGTATTAAAATAATAATGATTTTCAATTTCATTAATTAAATTATCAGCATTTAGCAAAATCAAAATGTCCCTTAATTAAAATCAATTCATAGAATAATGCAATAATGAAATCCATTCTGATAAAGAAATGGTTAGAGGCAATTAGTATAGAGCATTGGCCTTGTAAAAAAGAATACTTGTTTGATTCCCCGCTTGGGTGTGTTTACGGTCAGTTGGAAATATTTAATTCGTAAGAAGATTTTAACAGTCAGATTGTGTTAAAACAATAGTTTATCTAAGTACCCATATTTTATATAGAGTTCCTTTACCTGCGGTTTATTCTGCTGAGCTGTCTACATTACAGACCGGATATTATTACCAATAGGGTATCTACGCGAAATATTCTCACTGGTTGTCGGCCCAGTTAGCTTAAACAACAGAGCATTGGCTTTCTTAACCCAGGATTATGTTCGATTCCTAGCCTTGGGATTTTTGTCACTCGTTTGAAAACATTCATTTACGGTTTTTCCATTCTTTCATATTTTGAATAATACATAAAAATATGCTTAGAAACAGTAAAATTCGTTTAACAATATAATACTATAATCGCATTTCAATCATATTTTGCATGATATTATGACAGCTGTATGTAAATATTTTATTTTATTATGCAAATAAGGATACAAAAAGAGCATACAATTAAGTTCCAGTTAAACATAAATTACAGTTTGTTTTTATTATATAATAAGATTATAATATATTTTTTTTAACTCAGAGATACAAGCTGTGAATTTTTGAAATAAAATTTATTAAAATTGCAACTTTTTATTCAAAGAAAACATATCAAGTCAGATAAAACATATATAATTTCATGTTTGCCTTTTGATTGAAATTATCTTAGGAGCTTTATTTCCATATCGCAGAAAAGTATTATAATTTTCTTAGAAATAAGGTCTTTTAAAAGATATTTAAAATAAAACAACTCAAATGATTACGTTTAGAAATACTAAAATGCAATATGCGATACATTTTTTTTTTCTTTTTTTACTTATACGAACGTTTAAGTAGATTTGTACGTAGCTAATTCTCTAAAATCTATGTTTTGAGAGTTAACAAAAACTAAATATCAATTTAAAAGTCGAAATTTTACTGTTCGCGTTTTAATCTCATTTGTGATATTTTTTTTTTCTTGTAAAATCCTATATATTATTCTCACACATGACATTGAATATTTTTCAAAGAAAAACATAAAAAAATATATGTTTGAAGATTTTGAAAATTATAGCAAAAATGCTATTTTAATATTTTGTTCATACTTTTTAAATAAATATATTTCAATATTAATATATTAGTATATTATTACATTGCAATATAAATTTACATATTTAAAATTTTACTAAGACAATTGCATTTTCTCTTGGTCTAATGTATATATATTTTTTTCACAAAATCAATAAATAGTATGTGAAAACGGTGCCGTAAAATATCCCCCCCCAAAAAAGTAAACCTTTTCATGTACCCTGTATCCTTTAGTAACATTAATTTGCATGCAATATTTACATGAGAATGATAATGTGTGCATGGTGATATCGCCGGATATCTTACATAAGTTTTTAAAAATGTATAAAACGAGTAAAAAAAAACATGCATTACGCACAAATTATGAAACACTTTCCAATATTTCCTGAAATCTTTAACAATACTTCGTTGTTTAAGTACGTAAGGTGTTACTATCAATAGTCAAATATGTATTTCAATACTTTTGAACAGTCCTGTATTTGAACTTTTGTTTGCTGTATGCTATATAATGGTGAAATTTAATTTAGAAAGAAAATTTCCAATGGGTTAAATCGAAAATTTCTGCTATTTATACTAATAGACGGAAGTATATTTGGATACTTTTTTTCAGTCCTGTAGTTTACCTAGTATCTTTATATATATGTCAATGTTCAGCAAAAATTTAGTTCAGACTAAAATGTTCTTAAAAATATTGAAATCATATTTCCAGAAAAACCATCCATTGCCGAGCATGTATCAATACTTTGAGTGGTTGGAGCACTGGAGTTTGCGAAAAACATATTTTTAGAAAAATTTGCCTATCTGTATGTCTGTCTATAAACGCCCTATCTCCTAAACAAATTGAGATAGAGACTTTAAATTGGGTAATGAAAAGATGCCTATTTGATATTAGTAACCTCGATTAAACAGAACTTTTTTTTTTTTTTTACTTTCGAAATATTCGTTCTGATGAAAGGTATATAAAATTTTTCGATATTTTATTTGAAGGAATGAATATAAAAGACAGTAGAAAACATAAATTTTGCTTAAAGCAGGAAGTCGATCGGATAATTAGTGGTTGAGATATTTGTAATCATGTTTTCCGGATTTTTCAATTTTTCATGATCTTGTATTTCATTCAAATTTAAATTCAAAGACATATTTTAATTCGAACTGAAACGCTTAATCCTACACAGTAAATTGTTAGTTAATATAATTATAATTTTTGGAGTTAAAAGGATGTTTTTTTTTACGGAATTTGGTATAACTTGATTTTATTTTGATATTTTATAGTACGCATATTTATGATGGGTAAGTATTACGGTGGCCACCAACGACTAGTTTAACTTTTCAATCGCATATGCGCTATTAACTTGCCCTTTCATTTGGGCAATAATAATAATGTTTGTATGAAACAGTTACGTAATTATATGTGTTAGAGAATCTGATACCAAATTAGAAATATAATCATATACTTCAAATTTTATTCAAATTAAAATTTTTATATAGGAATTTTTTTATATTTAAAACTGTAACATTGCTATTTATTTGTTTGTGTGTTTTTATATATCAATTAAAAACATATATTGTTACTTGGAATTTTCAGATATTTTTTGAAAATTTATAATTTTCGCAGTGCTTAATAATAATATTAATATATCAGTACAATTATATTTATGTGTAAGTGCAAATTATTGCAGTATCTAATACAAATATAGGGACGTTTAAAATAAATATTAGAAAACTGCTAAAACAAGAAGACTAAATTTTAAATCGTAATGTTTAAATTTTCTGATTTGACCTTATTTGAAAAAAAAAAATGTTGATCCTTAACTGGGAATGATACGGAAACCCTAGATTAGAAAAAAAAAGCAAATTTGAATTAATTTGTTACACACCTTCGTTTTAATTAATAATTCATATTAAACTTTAATTAAAAATATAGCAATTTTGCATTAAATATAAATATTTTATGTATGTAATTTAAAGAAAAACACAACATCTATACATGCAAAGAATTTAAAACAATATTTACACAACGTTTGCATAAAAAAATATTTTATTCAATTAGGTCAATTAGTTATCATAAATTTTTCTTCATTAACGGATTTTCTTCAATTTAAAACTTTCTCAAGCACCATTAAAATTCTCTGTATCACATTAATTATTAATTTAAATGTATGATGTCAAATCATTAAGCCGTAGAAAATTGCAGGTTATCATTTTCAGAACAAAATATCAAGCAAAATATCCTTAATTACAACATTTTCCTCTCTAGATAAAAGTTTTTTGCTTTATTTTAATCCATATGTTTACATTATTTCTAAATATCAAGTTTTCAATAACTTTTTGAAAATATTATTATTTCAAACATATTCGAATATACATAAACAGTTTTCTACAAACTAATATTTCAACGTGTTAAAAAATTTTGAAATGTGTTGCTTTTTGAAATAAGCATGTTATTTTTTTTTATCAAAATTCATCAAACAATTATAGAGTAGATATATCCTGATGAGGACTAGAAAGAAACTGTACGCAATTTAAAACTCGTCTTCTTTAAAAGAACTTAATTTGACTTTTAATTTATTAAAAGGCAAAATATTGATGAAAATGGGTATGAAATTAAGAAAGTATCATCTCCAACAAGTTTAATATTTAAGGATTAAAAAACTGGTACACAGATTTGTCTATAACAGAGTTTTAAGTGATTATAATGTAAAGTCCAGAAAAATTTCAAAAATCAAAATGCATGGAGTATTTTCGAATTTTATGTTGAAATTTATTATTTTTTAAACCATAAAAAGATTGGAAAAATTATTTAATATATTCTGTATACATAATGCGGAATGTATATTTGTACAAAATTCCATATCTCTATTATAAAAAAAAATAATTAGATTTTAATGTCTACTGTACCCTAAAAAATTAAAGCATAACTATAGTCTCACAAGAAGGAATTGTTTCAGTATTAAACAATTAAGTATTGAAATAAGTAAACTAAACTTCCTATTTTAGCAATTAATATATTAATTAATTCACGTAAACTGTAATTACTAGAGAAAAAACTTTGTTAATGTACTTTAATAATGTATTTATATATATATATATTGAAGTTACATTAAGTATTACAGATACTCTTTACATTTAAGTTACACTTAGAAACGATACTATCATGTACAATTAACGTATAAATAAAATTATGCGACATAAGTAATTAAAAAAACTATTGAAATAACGTTATTATATTAAATGCACATTTTTGAAAAAAAAAAAATAAATAAGAATAATGTCCGTCATTTGTGTTCAGAAAATAAAAAAAAAATTGTAAAATAAATGTGTAAATGAAATAAATGTTTTCGAAAAAAAATAATGTGAATGATTATTTGTATTCGCAAATTGGTGGAAGATATTTGTACAATTATAATACATTCTATAAACATTCCATATAAAAAATAATAGCTCAATGAATTTTTTTAATAATCTTGTAGATCATTTCTGTAGTTTTTTATATTCATTTACTAAAATCATCTATGAAGTTAAATAAAAAAACCTCACCCATTTACTGTAATGCCCTTTTAACAACACTAAATGGCTTTTAGAGAGCCATTATTCATGTTTACCCACCCTACAAATAAACTCTAATCCAGCACTAATCTCCCAGAGTCGTAGTTTCAAAGGCATTAAAACATAATACTGAAAGACACCGAAATGATCTCCCGGTACTTGTTATCTCATCACTGCAAATGTTATCTGCTAAATCGGTGACAAACGAAGCTTTAAACAAGTTATATTTAGTAATATAGTATAATGTTTTATATGATGGAATAGCGCTCTTAAAAGTGACAAAATATTCACATTTTAAGTAATAAAATTTCAGATATTAACAATTTGCTGCAGAATTTTTTCTATTTTTATGGAAATTTTTTTTCAAATCTATATATTGGTCTAACAATGAGAAAAATAGTAAACAAAAATAAATTTCATTCTTTTTCAGCTAAAATTGGATATTTTATGGCATGTACTGTATGTACAAAATTAGAGCTTTAAATATTATAATTCAATATTTTGTCATTCATTGGGCTTAGTTAATAATTTTATCTGTTTATTTGCAAATTTCTTTATATTTATGTGAAGTATGAATATCAACATTAAACATTTAATTAAAAAAAATAATAAATTTTGCCTAATAACTTAATCGATTTTTTTTTGGAAGTTCAAATTTAAATTTTTTGTCAAATGCAACCATCTAACATGGTCAAGATATGTGTTATTTCCATCTTTGGAATGTTCTAGATCAGTTACAGTCAACATGTTGGTGAAATTCATGGCACATAGAGAGAAATATAATGTTTTTAAGTATCTACCAGACATAGCAAACAGTGCAGTGAAAGGTTAACCCTTTGGGTTCCCAATATTTTTCATTTGGAGCACAAAATTACTTTTATTATAATAACGTTAATCGTAACTATCCAAATAGATTTACTGAAGTTTAAAGACTATCTTTTTGTCTGACTTATAACGAGAGTATTTATTGTGTATACTATTCATTTCATATACATATGACATTAGGTAAAGAACAATTTTTGTAGACGTTTACAATATAACGTATTACAGTAGGATTTGAGAAGGAATTACAGCATTCTACTTATATTTTAAATTTAAAGATGGAAATTTATGTATAAAATATAGGAATCGCTAACGGTGCAAGGAAAATTAAGAAAACATTTTTTTAATATTATTACTAAATGTCAAAATATAAATGAAGTCATAATAGAAAGAAATAGCCATGTACACTGTAAAAAAAAATCTGTAAAGGTACTAAACATTTTCTGGGAAACTGGGATTCAGGGAACTTTTCATGTAACGATAACAGGAAAAATCCATGTAACCGATTCTAAAACTTGAGTTTTTGTTGTTACCGCTACAGGAAAAATTCTTGGAATCCCAGTTTCCTAGATAAAGTGTAGTACCTTTACAGATTTTTTTTACAGTGTACTATCATGGCTATATGTAGAAAGAACGTAAGAAATTGTTAAAACAAAATAATACTCTATGGAAAGATATTTACTATTAATACTACATCAGAGCCGAATGTGTTAAAAGTATCAATAAATAAAATGTTCAGTAATAATTTTTACAGAAGCAACAAAACATTTATAGACATTACCGTTAAAAATAAATCCAAAAGTCGAATGTTATGTCAAACTTTAGTATAAATTCGGAGTATAGTTGTATGATTCTTTAAAATCGTACAAATTGTTCTCAAATAATATTTACAGAACTATAATTGTATTTGAAATTGTGTTGTAATAGTGGCGAAGTTTAATTTTACAAAACCTGCAAAACACTAAATAATAATCTTAATAATAAAAAATATATTTATCTATTGCAAAAATAGCCTGCTTACAGTGTCTTTCTATTTACTTAAGTTCTACCAATTACTGCTATTATAGAGTGTTTCAAACGATTTATTTGTGATACATTCTTTACTTTTAATTTGGTTTAATTTAATTTAGTTGAATTTTGTTGCATTAAAAATCAATTACAGCATCTTTTTTAAAAATAATCAAGTTTGTATAATTTAAAAAAATAATGTTTCGCATAAAAAATAATTTTGTCATCTGTGATTAAGTTGATAGCTACTAAAAAGCTCAAAATTAACCCGAAAAAAGATTTTGAAAAATTATATGAAGAAATCCTTTTTAGTCATATTAAATCCAACAATGTGTAGGAAGTTGTACAAAATTTAGGGTTTTTTTATTGGACTTTAAAATCACAAGTTATGACAGCCCATCACCAAGCTTGCGGACAAGATAAAAATAAATTGTAAATAGAATGTAAAAAAAAGACATGAAATAAATAACATATGAAAGAAACTTTATTTAAAAAAATAGCGGCTGCATTTATTATCCTCTACTACTATTAAGACATGTCTCTAAGGAGACAATTTCACAAATGATTAGAAAGAGAAATGAAGATAAATTAAAAAGAGTGCAGAAAGTAAAGCTAGAAATAAGGTAATAAAAATAATATTGCCCAGTTAAACTCCTAGCATTAAGCTCACAGGCTACGCTTACTAATTGTACATTACAGCCTTATACTTTCAAGGGTTAATTCCGATCGAAAAACAAATTAAAGGAGAGGGAAGCCAGCTTCTTCTATTTCTCCCTTTTATACTTTATCATTAAACCCTCTAAACTAATCAAAGACATGCTTTATATCCAAAATTCTGAGAAAATCGGAAAATTCTTAATAAAAATGATAGAAATCATAATAAATAATGGTTAAATAATTATATTTATCCATTCATCTCCCAAAACTAATCATGGCGGTGCTCTGATCAGAATGAGATCTGTGAAGGTACTAAACATTTTCTAGGAAACTGGGATTCCAAGAAATTTTCATGTAACGATAGGAGGAAAAAATCATATAATCGATTCTGAAACTTGAATTTTTGCTGTTATCGTTACAGGAAAAGTTCCTGGAATCCCAGTTTCCTAGAAAAGGTTTAGTACCTTTGCAGATTTTTTTTTACAGTGTATGTCTAAAATTTGAATAAAATCTGATAAATTCTGCATGAAAACCACATTTATATAAATCAAGGGGAAGGGCATTAGCCCACCGTTCCCCCTCTTTATACTTATCCAATGAGCACCTAATGCTAATCATGGAGGTGCCTCATCAAAAGGATCCTATATCTAAATTTTGAACGAAAACTTATAATTTTGCATAAAAACACATTTATAAAAATTAAGGGGAGGGGCGTGAGTTCCCCCGTGTTCCCTGTTTATACTTATCTAATGAACACTTAATACCAATCACGGAAGAGTCTCATCAGAATGATGCTATATCTAAATTTTGAACGAAAATTGATTAATCTGTATGAAAAATCCATTTATATCAATGACGTTGAGGGGCATGAGACCCCCGTTCTCTCCTCTTATATATATCGAATGAACTCCGAAAACTAATCATGGAAGCGCATTTATCAGATTATACCTATATACAAAATTTTAAGAGGATTGGATATTTTTATCATGAAATATCGCGTTACGCACGAACGTATGTACATACATACAGATTGGGCGGGCATGTAAGCTCTCAGGCTTTGATAGGCTGTGAGTTAAAAACTTGTAAATTGTTGCCACTAAGGTATAAAATATTAATAAAAGACAAAACGGAACGAAGAAGTAAATACAATTATGATTTTACAATTAATATTATAAACTTCAGAAATATATTTATATAATCATTCTCATAAAATATAATAATCTACATTTTTCTTTATATAACAGCAAAAAGAATATATTCAGTTATATTTTCTAATTTTTAAATATTGTATTTTTGTTTTATTTTATTATTATAATTAACGTTTGTTCAATAATTTAGGATTCAAGTTTTTTAAAAAATGAGCGCCAATATCTACAGATGTATTTTAAACGCAAAAATCAGATATATATATGGGTGATTCTCAAAATAGGGGACAATTTATGTCTTTCAGCATACAAAAAAAATTGAGAGGTTTTCTGTCATGTTTTTATTCTTAGATATGTTTGTCTTAATATTATTCATTATTTGTACTCAAGAATTACTCACTTTTTAGTTAAAAACACCTTAAAATAACAGAATAAATGTTCAAAATGTCATTAGCATGGATGTCCACAGCAGCTGTGCCTTGTATATACTAGCTTTTTCTAAAGTTAATATCATGTTTATAAAATAAAACAAATGTTATTCTTTCTTTAAATTAATCAAAGAGAGGATTTATCCAATAAATTTCTTTTTAAAAATAAAATTGTAGTATATAAAAAGAGAATTAAAGTTTGTCCTCCATATTCTGTTTTCAAAACAAGGTCATACTATAACAGCTGTTTATTAATCAAAATTTCATTTTCACATATGACAATACTTTGAAAATATAAAGTTTCTCCATGGCAACAAGTAGCCATTTTATTCTAGCCTGAAAATAGAAGCATGTATCGTATTTTAAGAATAGAAGTTGAATATTAGGCGAGTACATCAATTGTATGTCATTAGAATGGATAATAATTTTCATGTTTATTTTATAGTTAAAATTTTTATTTTACTTATTTGCATAGAGACCTTTTGTGTTTTAAAAAGCCCCAGAAAGGACTATTGCATTGTGATTATATTATGGCTGATAATCTTATTTAAATTAATATTTGTCATTAGCATGGACAAATATCAGTGTCATTAGCATGGTTTTTCTGTCCATGCTAAAGACTCCTATGTGCATAAATGTAATCAGTACTTATATTGTATCCTTTTTAAAGTTTAATTTTACATATAAATTTAGGTATTACATTTATTATCCCTATAATATGCATTAAATCTGTCAGAAAATCACTAAGACAGCTTCTTACACTGTTAGTGTCAGAATGTTGTTCATGTAAACAAAGTTTGCTCTTTGGTAATGTTTTTATTCTCCTTATATGTATATATGTAAAAATGGAAACTATTTGTTGGAAAGGAAGGCTAATAAACGTAGAAAAAAAAATATTTAAACAGGAAGAAAATAAAAATTTCTTAATATATTTATTCCATGCAATTTGTTTTGTCATTAGCATGGCTCAAAAAATACTAATTATTTTTTTAAGTTAATTTTTAAATATTTAGCTCTGCTGACTACATATAAAGTATACCTAATACTATATTAACAACATATATTTTTTTCAGAAATTTTGCTAACAGTAATTTTTTTAAGATTTCATTTTTGAAATTGTCCCCTATTTTGAGAATCACCCATATACATACTCCATTTACGACTAACAAGATTCTTAAAATCATAAGTATCAGTTCATTGTAGTCCACAAATACAATAAATAAATAAAATAAAAATTTCATGTAACTTTTAAGAATATAAATATTTTTCACAGAGCTGTTACATTCGGTTTTTCACTATTTTTTTTTGTTTTAAGTATGATAAAATAATGTGAAACTTTTTTAATTTAAAATAAACCAAAAACATTAGAACTGAATATTTGAAAATGAGTGAAAAATTGCCCAGGCCGGTAATCGAACCCAGATACTTGTCTTACAAGGCCAACCTGTTAGGGCTTTACTTGTTAAGCTTAGTGGGCGATAGCTGGCTGGGATTTTTCGCTCAGGTAACCTTACTGGTCATAACATCTGGACTGTCATTTAGACAGCTCGGCAGAATAAACCACAGGTAATGGAACTCCATATAACGATGGATACGTAGATAAACTATTATTTTAACACAATCAAACTGATTGGTAAATCTATCATACGGATTGAATATTTCCAACTGTGCGAAAAATTGCCCAGACCGTACTTTATCTGTTAAACTAACTGGGCGATAGCCGTCTGCGATTTTTCGCTCAGATAGCCTTATTCGTCATAACATCTGGTCTGTCATTTAGATAGCTCCGAAGAATAAACCGCAGGTAATGGAACTCCATATACCGATGGATACGTAGATATACTATTATTTTGCCACAATCAAACTGATTGGTAAATCTATCATACAAATTGAATATTTCCAATTGAGCGAAAAATTGCCCAGAACAAAACATTGGCCTTGTAAGTTAGTATGTGGATTCGATTCCCGGCCAGGGTAATTTTTCGCTCAGTTGGAAATATTCAATTCGTATGACAGATTTACTAATCAGTTTTATTGTGTTAAAATAAAATAAATCTACGTATCCATCGTTATATTGAGTTTCATTACCTGCTGTTTATTCTGCCGAATTGTCTAAATGACAGAGCAGATGTTATGACTAATAAGGTTTTCTGAGCGGGAAATCCAAGCCGGCTATCGCCCAGTTCGCTTGATAGGTAAAGCATTGACATTGTAAGCCAAGTATCTGGGTTCGATTTCCGGCTTGGGCAATTTTTCTCTCAGTTGGAAATATTCAATTCGTTTGATATATTTACCAATCAGTTTGATTGTGTTAAAATAATAGCACAAAAACATTATCTTATATTATGAAATGCGAACACCTTCATTGCATCTAAAATATTTGCTATTAAAAAGATTGTAAGGATATTACTTTTACTTATTTCATAGATATTCATTTACTTTTGAATTTACATTACTCATACATGGCAAAACTGCGCACAAATTTTTTCTCAGTATTAAAAATATAGATAAAAAACTCTATATCGTATTTCTTTTTGATTTTAGGTTAATTAAATAAATACTAGAATAAGCGCATTTTAATAATAATTAAACTATCGCAATACTATTATGTACGAAAGTTTCATTCATAAAGATAAACTTTTGATATAATTTCTAAATAATTGGGTAAACATTTTAATTACGAAGTTAGGGATATTTATCCTACAACACGTGCACAGGTATGGGTAATTCAATGAAACGTTCGTCAATTAGTTTTGAAGGAAAATAGTTGTTCACAATTGTGATTTTCTTTAAACCTAACTTGTCCTGTAGTCATTGTCATTTTAGCTTTAAGTACCATTACAAAATAACGTACAAACGTAATGGCCTAAACTGAACAGCATGAAACACTTAAGAAATTAATGTTCGTAACGTGAAGTTATTCAGAAAGTTTTGAAGTGTTGTTACGTGTAGAAGTGGAATAGTAATTTTCAGTTGTTTTAATTATTTTAAGATGAGTAAAATGTATATATCTATGAAAGAAGCGTAAACCTTAAATAAATGTTATAAGCTGAAATCGACGAAAAGTAATAAATTAAATAAATTACGAAATGTGAAGATCTTCAATGCTTCTTCAGTGCATTTTTAAAAAAATGCGACAAAAACTGCTGGCAGCAATTTCGCCAACAGTTTTTCCCGTTTGTAGTAAAATAAGATGTAATAAAAAAAATTACATTTTATTTTACTGCAATTTTTACAGCACAAACTGCTGGCAAGATTGCGAATGATTTTGGTGTAAATTTAACGGATATTTTTTGACAGGTATTTGTTACGAGAAGGATTGTAAGGATACTTCTTTTTCCTACTTCATTTACACCAGTATCTATTTTTAAATTTTTCTCTGTACTGCAAAACTATGAAATTTTTTTCTCTCTGTTACATATATGAATAAAAATAACTCTGCTTCATTTTTCTTTTTTCATATTATGTTTTATTAAATAAATATTGGAATAATAATATATATTAATAATATTTAAACTATCAATAACACTATTAAAGTTTTATTCATAAGGATAAACTATTTATGTACTTTCTAAATAATCGTGTAAACATTTTAATTATAAATTAGAGATATTTATCCTACAACGAGTGAACAAATATGAGTACTTCAGTGTAACTTTTATGATTTTGTTTTAAAGTAAAATACTTGCGCACAGTTATCATTTTCTTTAAACAAAACTTGTCTTGTAGTCATTGTCATTTAAACTTTGTGTACCATTACAAAATAACGTACAAATTTAATGGCCTAAACTGAACAACTTGAAGCACTTAAGAAATTAATGTTTGTAACGTGAAGTTATTCCGAAAGTTTTGAAGTGTTGTTTCGTGTAGGATTGGGATAGTAGTTTTCAATTGTTCTAATTATTTTAGAGAAGAGAAAAATGTATAGATCAATGAAAGAAACGTATATCATATTAAACATTTCAAGGTTTATAGTAAATTTAATCTTCTTCCTCAATATTCGTAATTAAATTTTGAATATTTTTTCATGAAAGTTGGGCAATGATATGTATCAAAATGAATATTTTTATTTTTATTCTAAATTGAAAAAATTCACATTTTAATTAGATAGAATTTACATAATAAATTATTGAACATGTTCCTTAAACATATGCATTACGTTTTAGAATCCATATACATTTTCATAAGGACTATTTTAAGTTGTATTCATTTAAAATTGTATATAAAAAATAATGAGAAAAGTTCTTAAATAACGAAGTAAATTATGTATCAAATATTTCTCAGCTATATTTATTATGTATTTCTACTATATTTTTGACGTTTTATCAAGCAAATACTGAATAAAAGATTTTTAATTATGTATGTTTCAATACTTTAATGCTCAATACTTTAATACTTTCAATACTTTAATACTTTAATTATTGTTTTTGTTGTTATCAAATACAGAAAATATATATTTTAACTAATTATTTATAAGAGCATTTATAATAACGTAAGTATTTGTTCCTCTCGTATAAGTTTTTAAGTTAAAGATTTAAATTTTTTATTTGTATCAACAAATACTTTTGCTAGCAAATAACTGTGCGATTTATACGGTACGAGAGTATTTTTTTACGTATTTGCGCTTTTAGAGTAAAGTAACATTTAATTTGCATCAAAAGCCGTAGAAATATATAAATAAAAGATATGGTGTCTGCAATTGAAATTTGCGTGAGGAGGTTTTGCTTGTATTATACAATGATTTAATTTAAGCTTTTCAATTTAAAAATTTATGATTTATTAATGAATATTTTACTATACACTATCTACCAAAAAGTATTTGTACACTTTCAGTTTTTGACATTTTGTCAAATATTTAAAAATATACTGGTCGGATTCTTCTGGAACTTCAGAAATATAAAGATTATGTTTCACTTTATATTTATTTACATTCATTTGTTAAGCGGGTAATTAGGGGGCCGGCAAAAAAACAAAGAATAATAGAAATATTTGGGATTGCCCTGTACATGAAAATGCACGAAACGACTTGTCGCTTTAGAATACAAATATATGAGTACTGTAGAATATGTACACTAATTTTTGTGAGAATAGCATGTATATTTATGGCGATAGAGCGATTTTTTTGAAAAATTCCAAAAATTCTGGTATGTTTTTTGTTTATATCATGCTGGGTTTTTGACCAAATTTAACGCAAATTTCAGAAAAATTGGCAAAATGCAGTAGAAAAAATGTAGCGCAATTGGAATATAAATATATTAAATATTTTATGAAATATGAGTAGTTGTATAAAATAATTTTTATCTGCGCATGCGCGAACTAGAAAAACATTTTTTTTACATCATTTAATAGTCAATTCTATGGAGTGACTTATAAAAAAAATCCAATCAAATATCGTGAAAATTCAAAAAGATATCATTATTTTAGTGAGATGTTTTTACCCTGCTCTCTAAAAACGGCTGAATCTTAAGGGATTCTCCACAAATTGACATTTTTTAATAACTGACTTTTAAAAAAAACTAGTATTGAATTAATACAATATCTAATACAATATTGCTGCTAATAAGTACTTGACAATTGTGATAGAAAAGAAAAAGAGCTTTATTCGCATTCAGGGCCAAAACTAAGAGAGGGGGGGGGGGAGAGAAGGGCATGTGCTCCGGGCGCTAGGATGAAAGTGTTCCAAATGTATCTTTCGTTTGGCGATTTTTTTCATGGCTATGTTTAGCATGATATTGTTAAAATTATTATATCTGGGCTATGCTAAAGCATAAAAAAATCTAATGATGATGGCTTAAGGTCCCTGCCCCTACCCGCGAAGATGCTCACGAGCTAATGCTATTCCTATGGGGATGCATTTTTCTAACTCTTTTGCATTTGGACATTTTTAAATAATATGTTTTGCATTGGATAGCGGAAATCCTTTTCAAGATCGCTCCGTGATTACTTTTTCAATTTTGGCGTAGATATTTTTATAATGTTTCTTTCACTTCCAAAAGCGGTTCTGAAAGTGAAACTAACTTTATAAAAAATATCTATGACTCAAATCGAAAAAGTAGTCAAGGAGCGATTTTGAGAGGGACTTCCGCTATACAATGCCAAAAAAAAAAAAAAAAAAAAAAAAATTGAAAATTTCAAAATGCGAAAGAGTTATTAGAAAAATACCTCCCCACAGGAATAGCATTAGCTCAGCAGTGTCTTCGCGGGAGGGGACAAGGGCCTTAAAGATCCTGTTGAAAGTAGAATTTTTTTGATTCGGTTTAAAGTATCAAATTGGAGTATTTTAATAAAGCAGAATACGTTATTTTATATTACATATTTTAAGTTTTAAAATAAGTCGGCTCTTAATAAATTGGAGAAATTTTCTTTGTAAATATGCTTTGCGAAGGAAGAGGAAAAGGGTACCTTCAAAATCTACGTTTGCCTCGGGAAAAAAAGACTGGTTTTGGCCCTGTTCACATTTAATAATTTGTAGATCCTCCTCGAGAGGCAATTACAGCTGCGACTCTCCTGGGCATGCTCTCAACTAGTCCTTGTATTACATTTAATGGTATTTTATTCCACTCTGTTTGCACAAGGCAGGTAAGCTCTTTTACTGATTTTGGGTGTGTGTCACCCGCCTTAATTCGACGATCCAACTCGTCCCAGAGGTTCTCTATTGGGTTCAGGTCTGGGCTCTGGGCAGGCCACTCGAGTCGATGCACTCCATTATCAGCATACCAATCCATGCTGGACCTCGCTACATGGCAGCTTGCGTTGTCATCCGGGAAATAACATGGGTCCAGTCCATAGTATTGCCACAACGTAGGAAGTACACTGTTGTCCAGTATATTACAGTAGGCATCGGCATTGAGCTTACCATGAATTGGGACCAAGGGTCCTAGTCCGAACCAGGAAAAACAACCCCAGAACATAATTCCCCCTCCGCCAAATTTAACTGTGGGCACAATACATTCTGGTAGGAGGCGTTCTCCAGGCAGACGCCAGACCCAGACCCTACCATCAGAACGGTAGAGGGTGAAACTTGATTCATCACTCCAGAGAGCCTGTTTCCATTGCTGTACAGTCCATTGCTGGCGTGTTTTGCACCAACTTAACCGAGCTGCGCGGTTGGACTTGGTGATTAAAGGTTTATGAGCGGCAGCACGGCCATAAAAATTAAGCAGATGAGCTTCCTTACGGATGGTATTCATGGAAACAACACATCCTGAAGCTTGTTGAAATTCTTGGCGTATGTGTAACATTGGTTGGTTGCGGTTCTTCCGAATTTCTCTAGACAGAACCCGTCGGTCTCTATCTCCCAGTTTCGTCGGTCTGCCTAAGTCGTTTTGGGGTAATTAAGCTCGCTAGATATGTCGATTAAAGATCGGCCATTTCGGTGGTACCCGATGATCACACCTTTCTCAAAATCAGACAGCTCTGTTCTTCTTGGCATCATGCATGCGATTGATGTCAGTGTTGTTTTCGACACCACATTTAACAATGGAGAACTTGACGTATTTCAGGATCGCAGATATCGGCGTTTGCATAAGAGCCATTATCAATTATGTATCAATGGGTAGATTTGACACAAATGCTACGATTTTTTATAATTATTTTTAACCTGAAATAGGTTCGTTCTGGTAATTATCTAAGAAAAGAAGTAAATCACCAGTAAAAAACATAAATGGAGATTTGGCAATTTGCGTAAAATCTGACGTCATTCAACTGCTTTCAGAGACCAATTGAAAATCAGTTCACTCCTATCCACAATAACTTTCTGAATTTCCACGAAATTCGATCGGATTTTTTTATGGGTAGCTCCATAGAGTTGAATATTAAATTATGTAAAATGATAAATTTTATCGTTCACGCAACCGCTGATTAAAAAATATTTCATACAAATACTCATATTTTAGAAAACTTTTAATATATTTATATTTCAATAGCACCTTATTCTTTCTACTACATTTTGCGAATTTTTCTGAATGTGGCTTTATATTTGGTTGAAAATATTGCATGACATAGAACATTTTAGAAAATATTTAATATATTTATATTTCAATGAATTTTGGTGAACTCCCCCCCCCCCCCTCCCTTTTCTTCTTTGCAAAGCATCTGCAAAAGTATTTGCAAAGAAAAGTTTTCTAATTTATTAATAGCCGACTTATTTTAAAACTTAAAATATGTAATATTGATTAAAGTAGTCTGCTTTGTTTAAAAAAAATGATACCTTAAAATCGTGAAACCGAATCAAAACGAAAAAAAAAAAAAATCTGCTTTTTGCGGAATCTTTATGCCATCATCATTAGATTCTTCTATGCTTTGGTATAGGAGAAATGCTTTGAATGGGACGATTTTGACAATATCATGCTAAACATAGACATGGAAAAAATCGCCAAACAAAATGTACATTTGGGACACTTTCATCCTAGCGCCCGGGGCACATGCCCTTTTCCCCCAACCCTCTCTTAGTTTTGGCCCTGAATGTGAATAAAGCTCTTTTTCTTTTCTATCACAATTGTCAAGTACTTATTAGCAGCAATATTGTATTAGATATTGTATTAATTCAATACTAGTTTTTTTTAAAGTCAGTTATTAAAAAATGTCAATTTGTGGAGAATCCCTTAAGATTCAGCCGTTTTTAGAGAGCAGAGTAAAAACATCTCACTAAAATAATGATATCTTTTTGAATTTTCACGATATTTGATTGGATTTTTTTTATAAGTCACTCCATAGAATTGACTATTAAATGATGTAAAAAAAAATGTTTTTCTAGTTCGCGCATGCGCAGATAAAAATTATTTTATACAACTACTCATATTTCATAAAATATTTAATATATTTATATTCCAATTGCGCTACATTTTTTCTACTGCATTTTGCCAATTTTTCTGAAATTTGCGTTAAATTTGGTCAAAAACCCAGCATGATATAAACAAAAAAACATACCAGAATTTTTTGAATTTTCCAAAAAAATCGCTCTATCGCCATAAATATACATGCTATTCTCACAAAAATTAGTGTACATATTCTACTGTATTCATATATTTGTATTCTAAAGCGATAAGTTGTTTCGTGCATTTTCATGTACAGGGCGATCCCAAATATTTCTATTATACTTTGTTTTTTTGCCGGCCCCCTAATTACCCGCTTAACAAATGAATGTGATAAAGTGAAACATAATCTTTATATTTCTGAAGTTCCAGAAGAATCCGACCAATATATTTTTAAATATTTGACAAAATGTCAAAGACTGAAAGTGTACAAATACTTTTTGGTAGATAGTGTACATATAATATACATAATAAATTACTGTACATGTTTTAAAAATATGCATTACGTTTCACAATCTGTATAAATTTCCAGAAGACCATTATAATTTTTATTCTTTTAAAATTCTACAAAAAAATGTAATGTGGATTGTTTTTCTTAGATAATGAAATAAATTATGTATGAAATACAGGGTGGTCATAAAAAAAACTTTGCCGATATATGGAGCTATAGCGGCCCATCCGTTCAAGCGATCGAGGTGAGATTTCAGATGTAGCTATTCAGAGTTCTGGGCTCGAGATTCGGAGTACGGCAACAAAATGGTGCTTACGGTTAAGGTTATAGTTACAGAAACTCGAAAATTTCCAATGGCAACACCCATTTATTTCATCACAAAATGCTCAGCGCCTGAGAAAACCCTAAAGAGCGTTGTAACCGTTTGTATATCACAAGAAACGGACGCATTATGCATGTACAAAGAACAGGTCTTCGAATCCCTCCCCTCATAAAAAAATACGATTGGGGTGCACAGAAAAAAATTGTATATGACACAGAGTCAGTACATTGATTACAACACAGATCGGAGATAAGCAAATTTTTATTTTGATTACACATTTTTCACATGGGTGCCATCAAAGGCAATTACACATTCCAAGTGGGCGACTATAGCCAATACAGCCGAACTTTACATCGCATGTGGGATATTTGCAATTTCATACTTGTTAGAATTTTTCACATCTGGCACAGTTTGGGGATTGCAGAAGTACGCTCGAAATTTTAGATAATCCCAGAACCAGAAATCCATAGGAGGGAGGTCGGAGGATCGCAGAGGCAATTGAAATAGAAAATGGCATGTGATGACACAGTCGCCAATATGCTGTTCCAGGACTCTGCGAAAAGACTTCGTTCTATGTAGTAGTGCAACATCTTGCAACCAAACGAAGTCATTCAATGCATTTCGCTGCAACCATTCTGGTATGATGCATTTTTGCAGCATTGCCGCATAGCGGAAGCGTGATTTAGAGCAAGTTACAAATCCCGTTGTTGTCACTTCCTCAAAGAAGTACGGCCCGAGAATAATTGTGTCTGCAATGCCGCACCACACAGTAAATTTGACGTCGTGTAAAGATACTGGTGCCGCATCGTTGACATTGACGTTACTAGTTAAGGTGAAATGTGCCTCAACCGTCCATAATATGCGAAGAGGTCAGTCGTTATCTCCATCATATTGAATAGGAATTTCATTAATAAAGCCAATACATTGATGATATCTCACTTCCAATATCAGGGCTGCGCTGGTACCGGTAAGGAAGCTTGAGGATTACAAAACGGAGTAAATTTAGGATAATTGATTTCGGTATGTCAAATACACGAGATGCACCTCTTGTACTTTGCATGTGTCCTATGATCAATATGTGATGCCCTTTTATAACAGTATTCTCAGGAACAGTTGGTCGTTCGGGTCGCGGTCTATCGCAGGTGCAGTCATATTCTTTGAATTTAACTACTAAATCACTAAGAGCTTGTAGGCTGCATGTGCCCCGTATTTGGCGATGGTTTTTATGGCAAACACGCCAGGTTTTCGCTGTATTCATCCCATTTTGATAATAGAGTTTAACTATTTCACCACGAACGAAATCATTTTGTCGGCATCTGCGATTTCCCGACTGAAGAACTAACATTCCCACTCCACTTTTTATCCATTTTCTACGCTGACTATCGCGCAAACGGTGTTCCTTGATTGGTATTTTGTCTCTGCAATATTCAAATATTATTCGTGCGTCTTTGTCGTGCTCTTTGGAGAGGGTCGCTCACAGAGCTGCTTTTGTGCGAACATAATGCGTCCGTTTATTGCTAACGGTTTTTAGCGTTTTCGCATGTGCTGAACATTTTGGTATGAAAAAAATGGGTGTTGCCATTGGAAAATTTCGAGTTTATGTAACTATAACCGTAACCGTGAGCACCACTTTGTTGCCGTTCACAGAATATCGAGATCATACCTCTGAATAACTATATATGAATTCTCATCTCGATCGGTTTTACAGACCGGACGCTAGAGTTCAATATATCGGCAAAGTTTTTTTATGACCACCCTGTAGTTTAAATTATACCTATTATCTCTCTGTATTACATTTCTGACAAATTAACAAGCAAATACTGAATAAAATATTTTTATCTATGTATGCATCGATACTATTATGTTTAAAAAAAATTGCTGTTGTTGTTTTAGAATACAGAAAATATCTCCCATAACTAGTCATTTATAACAACATTCTGAACTTTAAAAAGGTTTGCTCTTCACATGTAACATTACAAGTTATTGAACTCCAGATTAAAAGTTTTTGCTTTGTATTAAGAAAAATTTTTGCAAGCGCATAACTGTGCAAACCGGTGATATCAGATTATTTTTAAAGGTATTTGAGCATTTAGAGTAATGTTACATTTAATTTGTAACAAAAGCGCTGTAAATGGATTAATAAAGAATTTTTTGTGTTTACAATTCAAATTTACATGAAAAATTGTTGTTTGCAGTATCCGATATTTTAAATTACGTTTTTAAATTCAATAATCTGTAATTAATTTATGAATATTTTATTTACAATAAATCTTCGTGGATTATTTCCTATTAGTAACAATGCAAAATCTGTAACGTATCTTCAAAGAATAATACTCTAAATTTTTCTGTGTTATTTCCCTACAAATATTCCCCGAATAAATTACTTTCAAATATTATTATGAATCGTTCATACTTTCTTTTACAAAATTTTATCCCTAGGATTAAATTTTTCTGCATTCTCTAACTATATTCTATTTAACATTGAACGTTTTGGGTAGCATCTTTATTTCAAGAACACAACTGCAGTTTTTAACCCTTTAAACGTCCTAACCCGGTTTCTCCGCCATTTAATCTTTGAAAGAAAGGGCTGATTTAATACAAAATTTATATTAATGTTATTTTTTGTTGTACATAAGATAAGTAATTATGAAAGGCGGTCATAAACAAATCCTCATAAAAAGAGCTTTCAGAGGTATTTTTTATGAATCATTAATTAAGAAATATGTTGGAGGCTTAAACGATGAAGTACAATTTCCATTATTAAATTTTCAGTTAAGATAGATATGAACATGTATATTTCATAGAAAACAATCATTTGTGATGTCATTGTCATTTTTAGCTTTACAGAGAATTAGAAAATATCAACCCCACTTAAAGGTTCAAATTGAACTAATTAAGTACTCATGAAATCAATCTTTTGACTCAGGAATCATTCAGGAAGTTTTGTTGTGAATTGTCACGTGAAGTGTTCTATTACTAATTCACAAACATTTTAATCATTTCAGTAATTAAAAAATTTCATAGATAGGCGACAAAAGCGATTTTCATAAAAAAATTTCAAATTGTAGAGATTAATTACTTTAAAATTTAAAAAATATACCATTTTAGTTGTTGATGTTGTGTCTTTCATTACGTTTACTTTGTGTTTTTAGCTTTGTTGATAGTGCAAAAGGAATAGGAATTCTTTCTAATTCAACGTTAAAATATTTTCGCAGTAGAATAATATTGTTTTCCTAAATTTATGTCATGTGCTCTGACTTACTGACATTACAATTGGAATATATATTACTTTCGAATTAAACCAAAAATCTAGTTTTATTCTTAAATATATCATTTCTACAGTTATATTATTATAATTATTGATAATACGAATGAAATACGAATTACTTACAAAAAAATAGTTTACGAATGTTTAAACTAAGTTTTAAACAAAGTTATGAGGAACGTTATGAGGAAGTTTATTTATTCACTTTGTAGCTATTACAGATGTTGCTACCCTAGTTTATCTGTGAGAATTTCTTTTTATTTTTTGCTAAATTGATCCAAATATTTTCATGTTGATTAAACCAGATACAGTATAAATAAATTTCATTTATTGTTTTATCTATGGATTTATTTTAGTAAAATAACAGAAATGTAACCAGAATCTCTAATAAAACTATGCAATGAAATATGCGGGTAAAAGTATAGATGATTGTGAAGCTCTTGGGAAATATCATTTCATCCATTATAAACTAATATTTCAGGACTCGAGTAATAAAATATATTTCTTTACTAATAATGCAATAGTAATCTGACGTTGAATTAATAAATTATACTTAATAGTTTATCTAATTAAAGTGTGTCTTCTCTATATTGATCTTTGTTTTGAATAATTTAAATTTAATTATCCTAAATGAAATAAATTAATTTCCCTAACATAAATTTTAGACAGATTTGTATATTACTTAATTACTTCTGTCCTAATAATATTTAAAAATTATACTTTTTACTTTGTACTAATTTAAATTGAAATATACGGCATGCATTCTTCAATTTTTTAAGTGAACATCTATTCTATAATAATAATAATCGAATGACATAAACAAAACGCTATTCAAATAAATAACATATGAAAGAATTTCTCATTAATTTAATGATTTTTATAGCAATCATATTTACTCCCATACCCTTACATATATGTACTTAAGATTCTTACAAATATGAAAATGCAACTGCGTTTTTCATCTGTGATTAATTTCACTTACACTACAAATACACTTTTAAATCTGACACTTTTAATGTCTGACAAATCGACATTGTAGATTATAGATGTTCTGTAATCAATACATCTTATACAATGAAATACATTTTTACATTTTATATTCATTATTTAAAACGTGTTTCTTACACTCTGAAAAATATTTCTGTGAAATTAATTATAAGCTACGGGTGATCCATTATCTTATATTTTACGGAAATTTATAGAAATCAGATAAAATGAAATTCTGTTAAAAGCGTTTTTCGGTATATTTAGAATAGTTTTAACATAATTAAAACATAATAAACATAATTATTAACACAATATACTAAATTAACATAATTAAAAATGCATAAAACTGCGTAAATTCACTTTTAATGATAATAATTCAATTTAGTGTATCACTCAATTTCCAATGAGCTTCAAAGAATTTGAATTTTGCAAGTATGTTTGAACTGTTGTATCATTAAATGTTAACACAATTTGTTTCAATATGTCTTGGGTTTCCAACCCGAGACCACTTGACAGGGGAAGAGCAATTTACTGATTGAGCTTTAAGAGATGTTGCGGTTGCGCACAAAGAATATTTTACATTATTCGTGAAGAAAATTTCCCATGAAATCTTTTCAGGTGATTTTTCTCTTTCTAAATTATACTAGGTTTTAAATAAACTAATTAATTAAATTTTCTTCTTTAATATTTCTAATAAAATTGCAAAATAATTAATAAAGTGTGTGTTTTGAATTACAAAATTAAACAAAGGTAAAAATAATATTAAATAAAGACATGAAAATCCGTAGATGGAATTAGATATAAAATAAGAAAAATGTGTGTAAAATTATGACCAAGAATCTCAATCGGAAGTATTTAACAGAGAACTCATGTAAATTTACAAAGAGTTTCGCTTTTTTCTGTGTCTGTACAGGAATTTTAAACAGTGTACTGTGGAACAGAAAGCAAAAGTGGGTTCCATTGGGTAGCATAGATAATACATCATATTCTACTCAATTATTCTATATTAAATGATATTATATGATATTGTTTTACATTATTATTATATTATATTACAATATATTACATTTCATTATTAGATATGTAGTAGAATATCATCAACTGAATAAACTTTTTCTAGAAATTTCTTATTTTATATTTCATTATATGAAATATTTTACTTTAAAGAAGAATGAGTGAATTCCAAGGAAAAATAATAATTGAAAAATAAACATAGCAAATAGTATACCAAACAATGCATAACAACATATCATATGTCTAAGGCTTAATTTTTAGTAAGAGAAGTTACGTGGAAATTTGTTTTTACATGGAAATACAACATACTTTTTTATTTTCTATTCATTCCTTTTCTTTTTTATGTATAAGAGATTATTGAAACAAAGAAATAAAAATTTCTAGATAAAAATAAAAAAGCACTAGATAAGAAAAGGTATCGTATGTCTTTGAAATCCAAAAATAAATAAAATACTTTGCTAAAAAAAAATTATATACGTTTTTATTTATTATTTATTTCCTTTCACTAGGTACTAATTTATTAAAGATATTTTATAAACAGGAATCTCAACTGAGTTGTAACTTTAACATAAGAACTATAATTTCTAGTTATGTTTTTGAATGCCTTGTATATTGAAATGCCATTAAATATTATGTGTTTTATTTAGACGCGTAAAAAATAATGTGCGAGTTTTAAAATTAAATTAATAAATTTTAAATAATAAAAAATTTCTTCATATAATATAAAGGTTCTTCCCCAACTTTTATTATTTTCATTTATAAATAGTCATTAAAATAAGGTGGTCTGGTGTAATAACGCCAGGCGGGGTAATAACGCCAAGTGCTAATATTAAGCATAATTATGAAATAATCTGGTATATGACACCCATGTGTTCTGCGCAGAAGGATTTTGAGTCATATAAATCGCAAAAAACAGCTTCAAGTTAATTTGTTTGATTTTAGGTCTTGTTGTTTTTAGAAGCAACTAATATTAACGCTTGATCTAAAATTTGCGAAATACGTTTTGTGATGTGAAGACTATTTTTTTTTTACGGAAATACCTTGTTAATTACATAAATTTGTAGTACATTTCATGGACTTTCAAAATGTTTTTGAATATTTTGGATATCTTCTCGAGATAATTTGTAATTTAAAATGTACAGCGCAATAACTATAACGGGGTAATATCGCCAATCCTTGGCATTAATACCCCGATTGATTCCCTACAGTGGCCGAGCTACATCCTAAATACTGATTCAAATAAACACAGTCAAAACTGTGCAATGTTTCTAATAATTCTATTTAGGCGATCCTTTTTAAACAAAAAAAAGCTCACGGTCTGATATTCTTTTGCCTTATCCTCCTCCCCCCCCCCACACACACACCACACCTTCATTTTTCTTACACTTTCACAAAAAATTGAACATTTTCAATAGCTTAGAATGAAATTTGTCAATTTCTAATTTTGTAGAGTTTGTATTTTTAGAATTAGGCAATCTACATGCAATTATTCCATCTTATTTCATAGTTTTGTTTGCATGGCCTTATTACCCATATAGGTGGGTAATAACGCTAAATAGCATTGGTCAAAAAATCACGCTATTACATTTTATGAATACATATCTGTTAAATTATTTTTTATATAGATAATCAATGAGTTGTTGTATCAACTCATATATTTGTTTGAAAAATACAATCTAAAACTGAGGCGTAAAAATTAGTAGAACCTTAACGTGGCGTTATTACCCCAGGGTACCTTATATTCGATTTTACAAATATCTATCTAAGGTGGTATGATGTAATAACGTCATTGGGATAATAAAGTCAAGTGCTAATATTATGCATAATTATGAAATAATCTGGTAAATGACACTCATGTGCTCTGGGCAGAAGGGTTTTGAGTCATATAAATCGCAAAAAACAGCTTCAAGTTAATTTGTTTCATTTTTAGGTCTTATTGTTTTTACAAGCAACTAAAATTAATGCTTGATCTAAAATTTGCGAGATACGTTTTGTGATGTAAAGTTTTTTTTTTTTTTTTAATCCGGAAATACTTTGTTAATTACATAATTTTCTAGTACATTTCATGGACTTTCAAAATGTTGTTGAAGATGTTGGATACCTTCTCGAGATAATTTTTAATTTAAAATGTAGAGCGCGATAACTGTACCGGGGTAATAACTTCAATCCTTGGCATTAATACCCCGTTGATTCCCCACAGTGGCCGAACTACATCCTAAATACTGATTCAAATAAACAACGTTAAAACTGTGCAATGTTTTAATAATTCTATTTAAGCGGTCCTTTTTAAGCAAAAAGAAGTTCACGGTGTGATATTCTTTTGCCTCATCTCCCCCCACCCCCGCATCACACATTTATTTTTCTTACACTTTCACAAAAAAATTGAACATTTTCAGTAGCTTAGAATGCAATTTGTCAATTTCTAAGCAATTATCCCATCTTATTTCATAGTTTTATTTGCATGGCATTATTACCCATATAGGTGGGTAATATTGCCAAATAGCATTGGTCAAGAAATCACGCCATTACATTTTATGAATACATATCTGTTAAATTATTTTTTTATATAGATCGTCAATGAGTTGCTGTATCAAATCATACATTTGTTTGAAAAATACAATCTAAAACTGAGCCGTGAAAATTAGTAGAACCATAACGTGGCGTTATTATCCCAGGCTACCTTAAATGCTAAATTATAGATTTATGTACATACGTAAAAGTATATCAGATAGACCAGTCTCCACAAAACGTTAAAATTTTTGTCTTATGTAATTTTTATTTTATTTTGCGTAGTACTTTGTATAGATATTTTAATTGGTAATTATGAATTCATCTTAACACTACCTAATATTTATTTAGTAACAAAAAATATTTTGTATTAAAATTATGTGTCCATAGAACTTCAAAAATCATGTCCATGGACTTTCTCGCCCTACCTGTTAACTAATTTTTCCTAGCATATGATAATATACAAATATACGATAAAAAATTATACATTTAAACTTATTTTTCTTCTTTATCGTACTTTTTCCTGAGACAAATATTATATGGGTTTACAAAAAACAGTTTAAAATTTCTATAAAATGTCTCCAAAGAAGTATAATTCTAATGATGCTCATGATATGCATACATTTATTAAAAAAAAACTAGAAGAAGTTTTAACAATGCTAGGTGTATTTAAAATAATTTAAAGAGTGTTTTTTAGTGCATCCTTCAGGCGAGATCATGACTGTTTTTCTCTTTTAAATGAAGAAAAAATAAAGTTAAGCAATAATTTATGTTTGCAATCAAGTATTTTCGGTTATATTGTATCTGGTTGTATTTATGACGAAACAGTAAATAATAATAATACTAATTATTGTTTCTTAACAAAAAATCTTGAAATACTTAATGACACTTTGAAGTCTTTCTGAGAAATTGAAGAAGTACAAAATTTAAAACCCTGTAACAGTGAAGAATTAGAATATTGTAATGATCACTTCGATAAAACGCACTTCAGAAAACCGGATGGTAGGTTTGTGGTCATGATGCCGTTTAAACCACAGGTTTCAGAACCCGATTTGGGAAATTCCAAAAATCTTGCTTTGAAAAGATTAAACTCTCTGTGGCAACGTTTAGATCGAGATCCTGTTATGGAAAACTTATACACAGAATTTATTAAAGAATATAGAGATTTAAATCACATGCATGAAATAAACGAAAACACGAACTTTAATGATGGTTATTACTTACCACATCACGGAGTTTTACGACCCTCTAGTAAAACCACAAAACTACGCGTCGTTTTTGCCGCTAGTGTCAAGTCAACCAACGGAAAATCTTTGAACGATTTATTATGTAAGGGTGGAGTTCTGAATCAGCACAACAAAATATCTCTCAAGTTAGAGCTATAGTGATTTATTTACAAATTTCAGAAAAACTGAGTTCTTATATATACTGACTTTTCTAACATTACTTAGCTTACAGTGTAATAGAGTATACATATTGGAGACCATATTGGAAGAATAGTATACATTGATATTAGCAATCTTTAGGCATTTCAACTTTTGTTATAAACAACAGATAGAAATATTTATATATAAATATATAAAATTATGATCTGAAATAATACTTAAACTTCCAAAAAAGCCTAAAAGAATTATTAATGTGATCTTACATGGTTCATTTTAATTTTCATTTAACAGAAATTGTTATTTACAAGTTACGTTAAATTTCATCTCTAATAGAAAGATTGAATTTCTAAGGTATTTTATCAGTTTTATTTGCGAATCAGCAAAAATCAAATTTCCAACGCCTTTCTTTTTGGATTTATCTCAAATTTTTATTTTATGTCAGGCTTTTGGAGAAATCCAAAATGTGATCAGATTCAGTACAATATAATACGAATCTTTGGATTCTTTTATTTCTTTTTTTAAAATTGTCGATGTACATATTTTAGAAATAAGTCCAAAAGTATATTGTTTTTCTATTGTTTCATGGTTTTAGATAAAAAAAAAAGGTTGCATTTAAAGAAGATTGATTTATGCTTAGGATGTTTTATTTTCGAAATAATATTTTAATTTCAGGCCATTAATTTAATTGTTATAATTTGTACTTCTTTAATTATGGTACTTTAAAAAGATAGCAATAACAGTCGCGTGCAAATTATACAGCAAATTTTGTTAAAAGATGATTATCTTTTTATGTTTACATTAATTTATGACAGAAAATGTCAGGAATAGTTTCAGTGAAAATATTAAAATAAAAGCTTTTTGTAAATTTTATGCAAGAACTAACAAGTTGGATTCTATAAATATTAAAACTGTAAAAAGTAACATCATGCAAAAATCAAATTTCTTCTATAGTATAAAAAAATGGTTATTACAGTATTTACAATCTCAGCAGTAGAACGTATAAATTTTGTATCGTAACGTCTGTGATTTTGTAGCCATATTAACTTGAAATATTTAAAGAAACTGAAATGACTGAAAATATTTGAATGAAAAAATAATCAGGATTGACAAAAAAGAAATCCCGAAAATTTACATCTGTAGAAAAAAATAGTAAATTAATACAAATGAGCTAGCATATTTTGAACTCTAAATCTGAAAGTTAAATATCAGAGAATGATTATGAAAATTGGAATTATTTACTTGGTTCACTTTGGGTTTTATTTAACAGCTTTTCTTATTTACAAGTAATGTTAAATTTCATCTCTGATAGAAAGATTAAATCTCTAAGGTATTTTATCAGTGTGAATCGGAAAAATTGAAATATCCAATGCGATTCTTTTTGGATTTATCTAAAATTTTTATTTTATATCTGGCGTTTAGAGATATCCAAAATGTGATCACATTTAGTTCAATTTAATACGAATCTTTGAGTTCTTTTACTTCCTTATTTTTTAAATTGTCGATGTACATGTTTTGGAAAAAAATCCCAAAGTAAATTGTTTTTCTATTACTACGTGTTTTTAGGTAAAAAGGGTCTGGATTGAAAGAAGAAAGATTTATGCATAGAATGTTTTACTTTGTAAATAATGTTTGGATTTCAGGTGACTAATGTATATGTTAAAATATGTTTCTTAAACTAAAGCTACTAGAAGGTGATAGTAACAAAATGTCACAAGGAAATTTTTTTTTTAAGAATGTTCATTATTTATGTTTATAATATGACATAAAAATCAGAGATTGTTTTATTAAAAATATAAGCAAAAAATTATTTTTAATTTTACACAAACAGTATTATGGTGAATATTTAATACATAATTCATCGCTTGGTAACTAAGAGTAAAACCAACAGGATAAAAAACGTCCGGAGTTGGTGTCGAAACCGGAACACTTGGATTTGCGGTCCATGTGCTCTACCATTTAAACTACGATGATGATGTCCACCTTTGCATTTTACACAACCATATGGTGGCAAGACTGCAACTGAATCTCAAGATGGAACAGTCTTTATGAGCACAAAATCATGAGGCGTAATATGAGACACAAATTAACCAAGCATTGGTGAAAACATATTCAAATTTTAATTAATTTTCAAGAGTGAAATCACCTTTGAACTTACTGAATATTTAATACATTATTTATGTTTTGCTAACTAATCATAGAACTAACAGGAGCCAAAATTCCCAATCCGGGAATAGAACCCTTAACCCTTAGAATAGCGATCCATTGCTCTATCATTTAAGGTACGAGGACTATGCCCAGCTTGGCATTTTTCAGTCCCATATTTTGGTAAGGCAGCCACTTCAACACAGGACGGGTGTCCGGCTTAAACATTTTCCATCCGGATCGATGCTTAGATAGCAAGTGATTAATTACGTATTAAGCATTCAATAATTTCTAGCATAATTTCACTGATGAGAATTTATTGGTAAAAGCGTTTAAAAATTGAATGTGTGTTCAAAGATGTTGGGTTTATTTGTGTGCGGATGATCGTGTGTTGCAATTGGAGCATTACCAACATATAGGAGTGAAAAATGCAAAGCTCGGCATCGTTCTCGTAGCTTAAATAGAAGAGCATATGCAGCATTGTTTCAAGAATTTCAGTTTTCAGTCCCCTGCTTGGAAAATTTTCCCGTTGTTGATCGTATTGTTGTACACCGTTGATCCAATTTCCTGAAATTTTTAGCACAAAGATATTGCTTCATAATTTCTCTGAATAACTTCAAATACGTGATTTGGCAAAGAGTTAGTACATTTTTTAGGGGAACGAAATTGGAATATTGCCCCATTCCTCCATAATGCCCATTTCTAATTGAATTTTTGAATGATATTTTTTGTTATTTTAATAAACCTGGCAATTCAGTTAACCCCACAAGTTTTCTATGGGGTATAAGCTAGGGCTTTGACTTGGCCAAAGTAAAACATCAATATTTTCTCTTTTAAGCCACTATTTTGTTGATTTCGATATGATGATCTTGTTGAATCTTGTCACATTGACCCGAACACTACATACGCATAGTAAATGCGAACAGAACAGCAGGGTTAATAATATGAGAGCGGTGTTACATTTATGAAACAACGAATATGTGCAAACTCGTTTGGCATAAAGCAAAAAAGTACTGAATGTTTTTCTCTGAGCTAAATAAACATTCTACAGCTATTTCTTTTCATACAGCTACTTTTTAATTCAAACTAATATTTTCTTTCTTGAAAAAAAAGGGAAATTTTGAGTGGTTATAATTTTGTAACAGATTGTAAGAAACATAACAATACAGCGAAATGCAAATTGCAAAATACAAAGAGAAACATTATAATATTTTAGATGCATAGATGTATTAAAAAAAGTTTTTTATTATAATCTTGTTGTTCTAACAATTTCTCTTATTTATTTTACCGCAATAACCTTTAAAGAACTTTATTTACACAATACATATCAATATAAAAAGAAAGATGAATGAATATTGCATTGTTCAAAATAATAGTCAAATTTGACATAAGACTACATGTAACTTTTCGGATGTATGATTTTTTATGTAGGAATTTATTATTACTTTCATATTTCCGTTCTGTCTTTTAAGTTCGAAAAAAAATTTATTAATACATTATCCAAAAAAAGGTTTAAAATTTACCAATAAACTGTGGTATGAAGATGAAATTTTAAGATATCTCTCAGTATATCTATACCACAGGAAAAAAAATCAAAATATAGACTTTAAACAAAAACAATAGCACTTTATTGAGTTTTTCGTTATTTTTATAGTGAGAAAAAACACCCATAAAGCACTTCAGTGTATGTTCGCTTTGTTGCATTCTATATAAACTGAGTCATTTTTATCATAAATTTTGCTACATGGAGCAGAAATGAACCTTTTAAAATGACATTTCTCTTTCGAGTTTGTTTTCTCATTTCTTTGTAGAAATCGAAAATAATATAGCAAAATAATGATATTGATTTTGCAATCGGTATTTCAGGGTTGAAAAAGATGAACAATATTTTTCCAGTTGGATAAAAAGGTTACATGTAATTTATATTTAATGTAATGAATTTGTTATTAAATAGTTTTGTTTTTTGAAACTGGATGTGAAAGTTTTAATAATTAATTCATATTTTTAAAAATAATGGTGAGATCTGAAAGTAAAAGGAAACATTAGAATCTTTTATATCCGTTCTAATAATCTAAAAATAAATGTTTTGAAATAATTAAATTTCTTACGTATTAAATATTTCAAATATATTTGAAATAGATATAATTAAAACATTAAAACAGTTCAAGTAAATTACAGCTTTTCGTAATTCAGTTTCCGAGTTTCCCCCGATAAAGTTAACTTTACGGGTATTTGATGCAATATTAAATTTAAAATATTTCATAAGGATATTAATATTATTTATTTCTGTTTTGTCTGTGATCTTTATAAAAGTCGTTTACTTCTTCTCAGTTCACAAAATATTTATAAAAACTATGCTTACTTCAATATTTCCCTGCATTAAAATTAAAAGTATACGAACTTTGAGTAAAATTGTCACAATACATATAACTGTTAGTGAACTAAGAAATATTATGAGAAAGCTTTCAAATATTTGTAGAACTACGAAAGAAAGAGACATCACATCCTTTCAGAAGAAATGACGAAAAAAGTACTTAAAAAAATGAATTTCCGGAAAAGATATTTTAAATATAAAAATACATAAGGGAAACATTGACTTAACATTATCGAGGGGAATCGAAAAATAAGTTACAAATAGCTTTAATGCTATTAGAAATTTGCATTTCGTTCAGTTTTAACTAATTTAAAGACATTATAATACTTACTATCAAATATAGTAGTATATTTTAGAAGTATAGATGTTTTGCGAGTTCTAAAGAAAGTTGAATTAATATTACTTCGGAAGAAAATAGTTCAAAAGTTATCAATTATTTGTGATACGAAAACAATGATTCCAGCTATATCCAATACCTTACAGTAAAATCATATAGTAAATTAAAACAAAAATAGTATTATTCTCTTAGAGAATTTATTGAGTTTTTCTTTATTTTTGATGTGAGCAAAAGTACCCTTAAAGAATTTTCGTTTTGTTACATTCTGTATTAACTGAGCTATTTCTGTTCTTAAATATTGTTACATCAATCTGAAATGAGCCTTCTAAAATAATAATTCTTTTTTAAGTTTGCTTTCCTCATTTTGTTTGTGTAAATCGAAAGTAATATTAGTAGATTTTAATAATTTCAAAAAAAAAAAAAAAAAAAAAAAAAAAATTACGGTTCCCAAACAGTCTGCCGTGTCATCTCTACGGGGTACCTGTTAAGGATCTGATATCCGTTTTTTCTTAAAAGTATGTGGGGATCGTTTTTAAACTTTCAATTGCATAGCGTTTGCTTTTGGTAGGAAGATTTATTTAACGCTTATTTTCTTTTCATTTAGATATTCATACAATTAAATTTATTTAAATATAAACTTTAAAACATTTAAATTCAATAAACATTCTGGATAATTTTATTTAAATTCAAATCAACAAAACTTCTCGCCACAGTTACACTTGAAAGACATACTTCAAAAGATCGTACTTTTGGCTCCAAAATGCAATAACTGATTCGAAAGAACAATGCAGTTAACCCTTTAAAAATTTCAATTTCTCTTTAATTTCTAAAAAAATAAAGCCCTAAAATAAAATTCAAACTAGTAGATTATTAACTAAATGTTTACATGAAGTATGCATCAAAAGCTTTAAAAGCTAAATTTTAATTCTGGCAGATTTTATGTTATAAGAGTGGCAAAAATTACAAAAAGTTATAGATATGCATCAAGAAAAATGAATTGAAAATAAATAAAGAAATACGATTTATAAAATATATGCTTAAAATTCCATCAAAAATTATAAAGGGAATTTTGAATAGTCAAGGAATTTATATAAGTACTAGCTGACCTTCCCGGCGTAGCCCGGGCCCGTGATTTTATTCAGTTTTCAAATGTGTTATTTGTTTTCTAAATGACTCTTAAATTAAACTTAAATTTCTATGGTTTTATATCTTTAAATCCATTTCTTTATATCCATTTTGTCAAAATTTCTATTTTTAAATGGAAAAATCGCGAAAAGTTATTGAATTTAAACACATGTTGTTTGGTATTTTATTCTCTATGTAATTTGATTTTTTGGAACCTATGCTTATCGAAAGCGATCAAAACCGCGACGGAACACACAGGTTTTTACTGAATTCATAAAAAATTTCACGTATTTTATTTTGTAAAAAATAATTTTATCCATACGAAAGTTCCAAAATTTTTGTAAGTAATGTAAATCTCGTTTATTGAAAGCCTCTAAAATGATTGTGCTAAAATAAAGACATTTAGTTACTTTTAGCGTAGGAAAAATGTATTCTCCGTGAGCCGGGATATGATTCGTGTTTGCGGTGTCTTTGAACGGGTTAAATCTCTTATTTTATTTAAAGAAATTGCACCATAGATTATAAAAGTGTTTTAGATTTAAGAAAATATTTTCGGTTTTTCAGGACGTATACAATTGCACCATGCAAAGGCAAAAGCGCAATGAAACGATCTGGTTTTTATTGATTTCGTTCAAATTTTTCTCACTTTTTATTTTGTAAAAATATTTCTACTCGTCCGTATGTTTTAATTTTTTTAAAAGGCTGTAAATTAGGTCTATTGAGATGCTTTTAAAAAATTGAGCTGATATATATACGCTTAGATACTTTTTCTTAATTTAAAATTAATTGCTTCTTTTTGAGCCCCGTAAAAGCAGTAATCAATACTTTAAACATGATAAGTAAGTGAAATAAGGAACTTACCTTATTCCCTTTTGCCCGCTTGGCAAGCACAATGCATATTCCAATGTCACCAGTTCTTCTTTCGGTATCACTCTTCGATGCAGGCTATGAAACTCAAGGGGGAAAAAGAAGAGATGAAACACGGAGTGTTGTGTTGACGTGAAGAATTCAAATCACTTATAATTGACTACTGTATTTTATAAGGTATATTGATACACACATTTACATGAAACATTAATTAGCATTAAGTTAAGAGGCAATTTAATTATTAATCTGAACAAAAAAATTGTAGAGCTTCGCGCTAACAACATGGTATCCGTTCTAGTACAAACATTACACTGAACAAGAAAAAAGAGAGAAGAAAGTAAAGAAAAAAAAGTTAAACAGCGAGCAGCTGTTTGCAGCAGGAATGTTTATCATTTCGTAAATAAGGAAAGTGTCCTTGACATGTGGCGTCACCTGCTGGTCTTCATGATGATGAAAATCGTACGAGATTTAATGTACTTTAACACCCCCACTTACGATTTTCAAAGTGCGGGGCTATCAGCTGCAATTGCGACCTCAGTTTTTCGAACTGAGGTTTGGGCAGAGGCTTCGTAAGCGCGTCTGCCACCATTTCCGATGAAGCACAATATTCAAGAGTCATAGTCCCTCTCAGTTTGAGGTCCCTGAGATGGTGAAATTTCACGGTGATATGTTTGGATCTCCCCTGATGTTTATCAGAGTCACTTAATTTGATGCATGGGATGTTGTCTTCATATATGGTGATGGGTGGTTTTTGGTGTAAGTTTAGATCCTCGAGCACCTCAAGTATCCATTCGAGTTCTTGTGCGGCATTCGATGCGGATATGAATTCTGCTTCGGTTGAAGACAGCCACGCAGCCTTGTTTTCTGGAGGTCCACGAAACAATGTTGTTCCCGAGTTTGAACACGTGTCCACTGGTGGATTTTCTGTCCGTTTTGTCCCCCGCCCAGTCACTGTCAGAGTATCCTGTTAGTATCGGGAGCTTACCGTTATCAATTTTGAATTTGAACTCTTTCGTGGTTTTAATTTATCTAATTACCTTTTCCACCGCGAGCCAATCGGCTTCTCGTGGGTTTTCGTTCCTGCGCCCGAGTATGTTTACACATACTGAAATGTCGGGGCGAGTAATAGTTGATACATATAAGAGAGCCCCCACTGCTTTGCGGTAATTCTTATTGTCCTCAAGCAGGTTTAAATTTGAGTCGATATTGTAGTAGTCGGGACTCATTGGAGTGTATGTGGGCTTTGAGTTGCCCAAGTTGAATTTGTTAACTATTTCGTTTATCTTTGCTTCTTGATCTAGTAAGATACTGCCATTTTCCAAGTGGGTAAAGTTTATTCCTAGGTATTGTCGCACTTTTCCTAAGTTTTTTATTTCGATTGATTTACACAAATTTTCGTATAAGTTGTTAGTATTCGTTGTGCTTGCCGCTACTAAAATATCGTCTACATAAACTATCACGTAGGAATCATTTGAGTTATCTTCTTTTTTGAAGAGGCATGGATCCGATTTGCATTGATCGAATTGGAGTTCCTTTAATATTTTCGTGATTTTTACGTTCCATGCTCTGGCAGCCTGTTTGAGCCCGTATAGGGCTTTGTTTAGTTTGCACACTTTGTTTTCACTTCCTTTTTCGACGTACGCCTGGGGCTGGTACATAAGTACCTCTTCGTCGAGATCTCCATGCAAAAACGCCGTTTTTACATCGAAGTGTGTAACATCTAGATTTTTATATACAGCTGCGTTCAAAAATGATCTAATAGTAGTGTGGGCTACAACCGGGGCAAAGGTTTCATCGTAGTCACATCCGAACTTTTGTGTATACCCTTTCGCTACGAGTCTAGCCTTGTAGCGCTCTACTTCACCTTCAGCGTTGCACTTTTTCTTAAATGTCCATTTACATCCAATTATGCGTTTTCCGGGGGTTGGTTTCACTAGTACCCATGTTTTATTTTGTTTTAGTGATTTTATTTCTTCATCGGCTGCGGCTAACCACTTGTTTTTTATTTCGGGATCTCGTATGCTTTGAATTTCCTCCCAAGTTTTGGGTTCTTCGATTTGGCAAATATTTGCGCTAATTCCGAATCGTTCGGGGGGCACTCCCCTGTTTTCCCTTAGTGACCTTCGGGGTTGCGTATGTGTGTGTGGTTCATCGGTTTCCTCATTGTGTCCATTAAGGTTCAAATCAATTTTAATTTCTCCGGAAGGGTTTTCATTTTCTTGCGAACTTTGTTTCGTGCTATTTGCTTCATTTTCCAAGAATTCAACGGTTCTAGACATGATCACTCTGTTATCGCCAGTGTGAATTCTATACCCTTTGCCCCTGTTATCGTACCCTAAAAGGATTCCCTCTACGGCTTTCTCGTCAAATTTTGACCTTTTTATTTTCTCTACGTAGGCGTACGCTTTACATCCGAAAGTTCTTATGTGGGATAAATTTGGTTTTCTGTTGTTCCACAATTTGAACGGAGTTTTATTGTTATCGTTGGCCGTCGTGGGTAGACGGTTCGTCAGGTATGTAGCGGTGAGTATTGCTTCGCCCCAGAACCGCTTAGGCAAATTGGCGTCGGAGAGCATGGTCCGTGCCATTTCGACGAGCGTACGATTTTTACGTTCCGCCACGCCGTTTTGGGGTGAGCAGTATGGCACGCTAAGCTGGTGTTCTATACCGTTAGATGTTAGGTAATCTTCAAATTCGTCACCTAGGTGCTCTCCCGCGTTATCTGTCCTGACTGCTTTGTTTCCCAAATTTATTTTTGACAAGTGCCGCATATTCCTTTAATTTGACTATCACTTCTCCCTTGTGTGAGAGTAATTAAGTCGTAGTGAATCTGCTATAGTCGTCGGTGAATGTAATGAAGTACTTTTTTCCTGTAAAAGTTTCGGTGCTCATTGGCCCGCAAATATCGCTGTGGATTAACGACAAAATTTCTTTTGACCTATTCGAAGCCTTTTTAGGGTAGGGTAGTGTCGTTAGTTTTCCCTCGATGCATTTTTCGCATGTTGTATTATGTTTACAATTGCTAAGATTTATACCTTCCGCGAGGTTTTGGTTCGTTATAGATTTGATTGATTCGAAATTTTTATGCCCGATTCGTCTGTGCCAAGTGGTTATGCAATCTGGATCGTCACAGGGCGCCTAAGTCCGAATGGTGTATCCATATTCGTCCTTCGGTTCGATTTCGTACAGGTTATTATTTAGTTCTGCCGTAAAAACTATTTCATTATCCTTAATGAAACTGCAGTTGTTTTTCTCAAAGATAACCTTAATATCATTTTCGGTAGCTTTCTTTACAGACAGCAGGTTACTCTGTAGTTCCGGGCAGTATAAAACGTCCCTCAGTATAACCTTATGAGGCGAATTGGTGTTTATCGTTATGTCCCATATTCCGCGTGAATTCAATCTTTTCCCGTCGGCTATCACTATACTTCCGTAATCTCCGGGTTTGAAATTTGTAAATTTTTCCTTTGCGAACCCAACATGACGCGTACATCCTGAATCTATGATAAATTTATTCATGTTAATTGTCTGCGCTTAGTTTATAAACGGTATTTCATATTCTATAGTATTTTCGGAACGTTTGGTGGGAAGTGTGTCATCCGTTCTTTCTAGAGTGTCGGCTTTGCCTTTGAAACAAAAATTGGAAGCGTTCTTTGGGTTGCTTTGACCGTTCCTATTACTTGCGGAATTATTTCTGAAACCGTTCGCATTATTGTTATTAGGTTTGTTTCTGTTCCAATCATTTCTCTGAAAATTGTTTGTATTCTTGTTTTTTAGGTGAAAACATTCTGAAACATCATGGTTAAGGCGTTTACAGTAACTACAAAATTTCTTGCTTTTATGGTTTTTGTTTACCGCTTTATACGCTGAGTCACGCGAGCTTGCGCTTGCTTCGCGATTTTCGCAACGATGTTTGTGTTCGTCTACTAATTTGTTTTTAACGAACTCTAAAGTCAGACTTTCCTCATCACGGGCTTCCAGCGTAGTCACGAGAGGATCATAAGAGTGTGGAAGCGAGCATAACAGTAGTGCACATATGTGCCGATCAGCTATATCTTCTCCGATGGCAGTGAGCTTATCTCTTAGTGACAGTATATTATTAATGTGTCCGATCATATCGCCGCCCTCATTTAATTTTTGTGAGTATAATTTGCGTAACAAAAATAGTTTGCTTGATAAATTAGCACGTTGGTGTACTTTCTTTAATGCGTCCCAGACGGCTTTCGCCGTTTTGAGGTGTTTTACATGTATTATTTGGGAGTCGTCCATACACAGATTTATCAAAGCTGTAGCTTTTGCATCATTTTTAACCCATTGGGCAGTTTCTGGGGTTGGAGGTTCGGATGTGACCATGGTGAATAAATCCTCCCTTAGCAATAAATTTTCAACCTTAAAGGCCCAATTGCTATAATTTTGATCGGTTAATTTTTCGATTAGAGCCATTGCCTTTCCAGCAGCCATATTTGTAATTGCTAAATTTTGTTGTTTTATTCAGATCAATTATTATTTTATAACTGTTTTGTTTATTTTATGATTTATCTTAATCACGAATCTAATTCAACTGTGATTCGTATTTTTCAGTTTATTTATTACGCTAAGTAAATAAGTAAGTAAAATAAGATAATAAGATAGTATGTTACACACTGTGATGCAGTTGGCAGTTGTTTTGCATTTTAATATTATATTGTTATTTTTATATAATATTTTCTTTTTTTATGTGTGCATATATTGCGCTCATTCATTTATTTATTTTTATCTTCAAAATTTTGCTCAAATGTTAATTGGGGCTATCGCATCATGCTCATAATCTCTTAATTTAAAATTAATTGCTTCTTTTTGAACCCCGTAAAAGCAGTAATCAATACTTTAAACATGATAAGTAAGTGAAATAAGGAACTTACCTTATTCCCTTTTGCCCGCTTGGCAAGCACAATGCATATTCCAATGTCACCAGTTCTTCTTTCGGTATCACTCTTCGATGCAGGCTATGAAACGCAAAAGGGAAAAAGAAGAGATGAAACACGGAGTGTTGTGTTGACGTGAAGAATTCAAACCACTTATAATTGACTACTGTATTTTATAAAGTATATTGATACACACATTTACATTAAACATTAACTAGCGTTAAGTTAAGAGGCAATTTAATTATTAATCTGAACAAAAAAATTGTAGAGCTTCGCGCTAACAACATGGTATCCGTTCTAGTACAAACATTACACTGAACAAGAAAAAAGAGACAAGAAAGTAAAGAAAAAAAAAAAGTTAAACAGCGAGCAGCTGTTTGCAGCAGGAATGTTTATCATTTCGTAAATAAGGAAAGTGTCCTTGACATGTGGCGTCACCTGCTGGTCTTCATGATGATGAAAATCGTACGAGATTTAATGTACTTTAACACTTTTAGCGTAGAAAAAATATTCTATCCGTGAGTTGCAAAGTAACCTTCTTTTGCCGGTGTATTTGAAAGGGTTAAATCTTATATTTTAAAAACCGATTGCATCATAGATTATAAAAATGTTTTTAAGCTTAAATAATATGTTTTTTGTTTACCGGTACCTATAGTATTGCGTAAGTCAAAACCGCAATGAAAACGATTTGTTTTTTATTGATTTCATCAAATTTTTCGCACATTTTATTTTGTAAAAAATATTTCTATCCGTCCGAACGTGTCGAGTTTTTTGTACGGAGTATAAATTTGGTCCGTTGAGAAGATTTTAAAAGATTGTGTTGAAATATGCACGTTAAGATAATTTTAGCATGGAAAAAATATCCTCTCTGCGAGTCGCAAAATGACATTTTCTGCCAGTATATTTTGAAAGGGTTAAAATCAAAAACATTTTAAAACCAATTACACCATAGGTTAGAAGAAAGTTTCAGCTTTAAAATCTTCTTTTTGGTTTGTTTATATCTTAAACATTACGTCCTGAGAAGGCATTGACAAAAGGGAGAAAAATAGTTTTGGAAAAAACGAATTTTTGAATATTTGTTTTCAAAGGGTTAACTGCAACATTTTTTCGAATTGATTATTGCGTTTGAGATCTAAAAATATGATCTTTCGAAATGCTTTTCTTAAGTTTAACTGGGTCGAGCAGTTTGGTTGATTTGGATTTAAACAAAATGATTCAAAAACAGAAATAAACGGAGAAAAAGTTTCTTCCTTCGTTTAGGTGTGTAATTGAGTTCCTGCGCATGTGCAAACGTTTTCTTTCCCCGAACATTAAAAAAATGACTTTTTGAAGAGAGTGAGTTCCGCTTCATAATTAATATCTATCAAACTAATCAAAAAATTAAAATTCTGAGCTTCAGGTGCATCAGAACAAATATTGGGCTGCTCTCAAAAAATTTTTGGATTATCGTACCCAAAAATTACTCGTACTTGCCGTAGATTTTGCTAGCCATCAGACACACACACAGACAGAGCGTTTTATTCTTTTATTAGTATAGATGTCATGTATGGATTGAAATTTTGGAAATATGACGATGCCACAATGTGAATATATTTTAGTCATTTCTTTTTCATTTTAGCCTTTTACTGTAGCAATTATGGATTCTTAACTGATGATAACTTTATATACATAATTTAATTATTATATTTTATTTGCACCACTGTATTTTTAAAATAAACTTTTTAATAAATTTCTTGTATACAGATTACCAAAGTGCAAAAATGACTCCTAACAAAACCAATTACAACCAAAAACAATCGTGTTAGATGACCTATGCCTGGGAGGAATACTTCGTCCGTTAAGTGCTAAAAGCTGATTTGGGTTTATCTAAGAGAACAATTTCATAATATATTGAAAACCTAATATAAATATTAAATACTAAAATCTAGAAAAAAAATTAATAGGCTACATGTAGACAAAGTGACCTAACTCTGTTTCAATTATTTTTTAAAAATGAAAATTAATTTAAAAAATGGAGCGGATTTTACATATGTAGTTATGGTCTTTACCAGCATGATAGCGCTTGCATATTTATAAGAATAAAATAAATGCTAAACCTTGTAAAAGTACTTCTTACTGAAACTAGGGAATTCTGCCTTCCTACGAGCTATGCTCGTCATAATCTGTTCATATCCCGCAGACACTGAAAACAAGCTAATTTAAACGTCTTTAAGAAAATTATGGAAAATTGAATTAAAAATATACAACCTGTGCCGATTTTACTATAAAGGGTTTCCATTATTCCATTTTGATAGGGGAATTTTAAGGACAAAACAGCTGCTGATAAAAAGATTCAATGGATGTTTCTGTTTTTCATTAAATAATATCTATAAAGCAATTGTAAATAAGCTAATATAAAATGAATTATGTATACCTACTCTTTGTCTATTAGAGTATGTAAAACGCTATAAAAATGCTGTTAAGACATTTTAAATGTATCGTTTTATTCATATTCAATTATTCCCAAAGTTTTATTTATATATTTATTTTTAAATATTCATGTAAAAGTACTTTTGTTGGTAGAAATGAAAAATTATTTCTACCAACTTCTTTTTTTCTCTTAGAGCTCTCAACAACATTGAAAAGACCACTCAAAATATGAAATAAACTTCTCGTGTAAATAAAAGTTTTACGTTCAACCAGTTTTGCAATATATATATTTTTTTGTTGTTGTCGTTCATTTTAAATTTCACGTAATTGTTCATATTTAGTGTTTTTAAACAGTAAATTTCTTAATTTAAATTTTTCTTTTTCTTTTAAAGTCCACGCGTAAATACAGTTATGTGCTAAAAAGTAAATATTTTTATTTGTGCTCCTTTAGAATTGGCAACTGTAGTTTCAAAGATAATTAAACAAATGTGAAAAAATAATGTTTCATGTAAATATTTTTTCTTTAATTTAAACTATTTGGCAATATTAAAATTTGACAATTTTAAATATGACATCATTTATCCCAATTTCGTCTTTCAAAGACAGGAAAGTATTTATTATTTTAACATTTTCTTTCACTTTTAAAATTCACGTAGAAATTTAATTATTATGACGTAATTTCTGAATTTTCTGCTTTTAATTCATAACCATTTCATTTTAATTTGAAAGGATATAATTTTTCTGTTTTTAATAATTACGTGTACATATTATTTTTTTAATTTGAAAGATATTTTATTATTCTGTTTTTACAAATTGACTAAAAGTTGTAACAAAACCTTATTTAATTATGTGTATCTAATTATGTATATCTCCGGGAATGCTGATAATTTGAATTAAAAATGGAAACAAAACCTCAAAGAATTAATTTTTAAAATATGCAGTTTGGACACAGTCTATAAATCTGAGAAAAAAATATTAAATACATTCGTAAAATTTTTCTCCCTATAAAACAATTTTAATCTAGAATTTTCATCACATTTAACTTTAGCTATCGCTTAAAATAGTTATTCTACTTAAACACTGTCTGTATTTACGTTTTTACGAAATATTTCTTTATAAGAAAACCAATTCTTCTATTCTTTTGTGCTGTTGTTTTCTTAATATTAATGAAAAAAAACACGGGCACAAAAGTTTACAGCATTATCATTATCATTTATATATGCATATTTTTTACACTTATAAAGATTTCTGTAAAAAAGGCAAGAATTTCTGTAAATTTTTACTAGTTCTCGGTTAAATTCATTCCATCAAGTTTTCTGACATAATTTTACTGAAATGTTCGTTATATTATATCTAATCCCTTTTAGTGATTTCTTTTTTTATTTGAAGATATTTTTATCTTTGCTAAAACTTATAACTGCAAATGTACAGTTATAAAATCATTTTCCAATTTTATTAGAAATATTGGAAAAGAAAGTTTAGTTTATTATTTTATTATTTTTATTATGTATAATTTTTAAAAGTTAGAATAATTTCGAAAGAGAAAAATCATCTTCTCCGTGTTACTGCTGATTTTTATTGATTTTTGTCGAATCACGAAAGACATATTCTGAATAAAACAACGCTTCCTCTAATTCAGTCAGTAGAGTACTATTCTACTGTCAAAATATCTCGCGTTCAACCGCAGGACGATTAGAAACTATTTGCGTTAAAAATAATCTAATACAGCAGCTCAAAAAAGCCAGATTCCTTCTGGCTCACTAAAGATTGAGCATTTTGCTTATTTTTAAAAATAAATTATTCTTATTTAAAATAAATTTACATCGTCTTGTGTATTTTTAAAGATGTTAATTTACAGTCTGTTGTAAATTTATTGAATAACTTCTCTGTTATGTAACAGCATCTTTATTTTTCTAATCTCTGATACATTTTTGATAATAGATTACCCGTAGATTTTCTATAATTTCACAAAAGAATTAACACTGTAGAATAAAGTGACTCTTTGAATTCTCACATAAAAACATTTTTTAAAAAGTTTATTTGTAACCCTGACTTATAAGTGTAAGAAAAAGTTATCCAAAATGTATTTTAAATTACCGTACTAAAAACCATAAAATAATTTACATCGTCTTGTGTATTTTTAACGATGTTAATTTACAGTCTGTTGTAAATTTACCAAACAACTTCTCTGTTATATAACAGCATCTTTATCTTTCTAATCTCTTATACACTTATGATAATGGATTACTAATAGATTTTGTATAATTTCACAAAAGAATTAACACTGTACAATAAAGTGACTTTTTGAATTTCTCACATAAAAACATTAAAAAAAGTGTATTTGTAACTTTGATTTTTAAAGTGTATGAAAAAGGAATCCAAAATTTCGTATTAATTACCATACTATAACAATCACCGTATAATTAATAATAATTACCATACTATACCATAGAAGATGTAAACGTTAAAAATATACAAGACGATGTACCATACATTAATTTAAATCGTCTTGTGTAATTTTAACGATGTTAATTTACAGTCTGTTGTAAATTTACCAAAAATCTTCTCTGTTATATAACAGCATCTTTATCTTTCTAAGTTCTGATACACTTATGATAATGGATCATTAATATATTTTCTATAATTTCACAAAAGAATTAACACTGTACAATAAAGTGATTCTTTGAATTTTTCACATAAAAACATAAAAAAAAATTATTTGTAATGTTTATTTCGGATGTAAACCTGATTTTTAAAGTGTAAGAAAAAGTTATCCAAAATGCCTTATTAATTACTATACTAAATACCATACATTAATTTAAATCATCGTGTGTATTTTTAACGATGTTAATTTACAGTCTGTTGCAAGTTTACTGAACAACTTCTCTGTTATATGACAGCATCTTTATCTTTATAATCTCTGATACACTAATGGTAATGGATCATTAATAGATTTTCTATAATTTCACAAAAGAATCAACACTGTAGAATAAAGTGACTCTTTGAATTGCTCACATAAAAACATAAAAAGAAGAAAAAACACGTTTATTTGTAACCCTGATTTTTAAAGTATAAGAAAAAGTTCTCAAATAACCCTTATCAATTATCATACGCTTTTTTAAAAATTCCAGTCTTTTATGACAAATCTCCACATGCTACGACATATTAATTGTAACATCCAGCGATATATAAAATAATGTTGCAGCGTATATGGTGTTCTTCCGATCTTATGGTTAGACAACTTCAAACTCTTTGCTCTCAGAAAAGTAGAAAATAATTTATTTACAGAACTTCAGAACAACAGAGTCCTCGAAACTCACAAATATTTCTAAATATTCAAAAATAACTGTTCAAATCTATCGTATAACTGCAGATATAGGTTCCAGAGACTCTTTATACAAGGTCTCTACACTAAATCACATTCGAAATAACGTAAATAAGACTCAAGCAAACGTGCTTAACAAACGCGTTGTTCACTCAATGACTGACTGGTAAATAATAACAACAGCTCGCAACGCTTCTCTTCTTATATAGGCTCGCAGCATGTGCGGGAAATTTCTAGAACCATCTCGAAAAATCCACGGAACAACAAACAATGTATCAGTATATCTAAGGGGGTGTTACCATAGAGAGGAAAGGGTTACCATCGCCAACAATCGCCAAGTTTGTCGCCAACTTGGCGATATATCGCCAAATTTGGCGACCAAAATTAGTCGCCAAAATTGACGCCAACTTGGCGATATCTTTATTATTTCGCCAATCTGCCGTAGACATACACTGTAAAATAATGGACAAGTTTGCTTGATAACAAAGACAATGTAACAAAAACTAATCTATATATTTAAAACACCTGGCTGTTTTTTTGGTCATCAGCCCTGAGCTTTCTACTGGCCCGATTTTGATAATTATTTTTTTAAATGAAAGCTGTTTACGTGTAGATGTGTCCATTCTGGCTAATTTTTAATTTATTTCAATTTTTATATTTTATTTTTAATTTTAAAAGTTTTTTCATGACATTTCTTCAAAACAGTGGCAACAGGTTAAGCTTTTCTCAAAATTTATTTTGTTTGATTATTTTCCACCAATCAGGAGCTTGATCTCATCGGTGAATGTATAATCGCATTTCAAAAAAAAAAAAAAAAAGGTTTTTGTTAAATTTAATCATAATAAAATGATTGCACATACCTGAAATACACAGATTATTTACTGAGTAATATTATTAAGTATTATGTAAGTAAAATAACAGAAGATAAACTTTAATAAAATATAATATCTAAAGTGAAATTTTGTCGATGGAGAAAATGTCGTCATAAAGAAACCAGATAAATTTATTCCATGAATATAATGTACATTGTTATTGCTGTGTTAGTAATTATGTCATATTCACTGATTTTAATTCCTGTGTCTAAATAAAGTGAACTTCTATTAATTTAAAGGTCCGTGGTGTGCACAAATGAAAATATTTCTATAAACTGCGCCATTTCTATTTAATTATAATGAATATTTTATGAAACTAAAGAATTCTTGAATAACTGCATAAATCACGCTTTTATTTAAGAAAAAATGAGTATTTCTGGAGGTGTAAATGATGTCATGTTAGGGAAAAAAGAATAAAACCTGTGATATGCCGGTATTACTATATTTCTATCTTACATAATATCAAAAAATAATTAAAATAATTTCATTGTATTAAGTTATTGTTTAAAAAAAATCTGCATTTCAGCAACAAGTACAAAAATTTTATTCTTTTTAATAACAGAGATATCTTTTTTTTTCGTTGCCATAGCAATAAAATTAATGCGGCAAGTTCTACAAATCCAAGCAAATTTTACAAGTTCATGGAGGATACAAACCAATAAATAAATTAAATTTGCTGCAAGTGCTATAAATGTGTAGTGGGCTGGTTAGGCAGTTTAGTAAGTCCCTGTTTCTATTATAATTAAAATGTTTCATTGATATTATAATCATTGTATAGTTATCAAGCGATATTTAAAAACGGAGAAAAAATAAACTATGCAGATATTTTTGAATTCGTCTTCCGGGTTATAATATTAACTTCCTAAATAATTTGGCATTTAAATAATATTTAAGGTTTAGAAACCGCATTAAAAAGAAGATTTGTAGCTGATGTTAAGTGCAAAATAATAATTTATGAGTTTTTTCCTTATTTTTGTTATTTTCTGAAGTTTGTATATCTTCATCATGAAAAGTATGTTATCCCTATTTTAAGAGGTGGCAATTATTTATTTCACTCAGTATTTTACTGTCTATATAAGATTGAAACATATCACACCTAATATATATTCTTTTCCGTCGAGTTTCGACGGGTGCAGCTAGTATTAGTAAAGGAATGGAGCTTAATAAGATTATTTACATTATTTTACAGTACAAACACTAACTATTTACAAAATTCGTAACACTACCCCCTCCTCAAACACTGCACGTCCCGGGCAGTGCAATCCCTGAGTTAGAGGAAAACACTTAAAATAAATAAACAAATAAATAAATAAATAAATAAATAAAAACAATAATAATAAAATTTACATAAATAAGAACTAATTACTATTTACATATTTACAAAAAGGGACTTTTATGATCATGGCTTGAAATTCAAGTTTCGAATTTCTAATCACTTTGGCCAAAATAAGGGGCTAGCCGGTTATAATGTGCGACCTTGGGCTTGCTGTGTGGCGATTTTCGTATGAGAACGACGACGTCATTCAGCCTGTTCACGACTGTGTAAGGACCGTCCCAGTTTCTTTGTAGTTTTGGCGACAGTCCCTTACGACGTATGGGATTCCATAACCAAACTTTGTCATCTTCGTTGAACTCATGTCCAGTTGCCTTTATGTCGTACCGTGTCTTCATCTTTTCTGATGCCAGTCCGATTCGTTTCCTCGCTAAACAATGAACCGCCTCAATCCGTGCCTGGAGTCCATCCACGTATTCTTCAGGCGACAAAGGAGCGTCAGGAGGACGGCCAAATAAATGATCCTCAGGCAGACGAAGATCACGACCAAAGAGCATTTGAGAAGGGGAGAACCAGTGGCCTCATGAGTGGCACTCCTGTAGGCAAGCAGGAAAAGAGGCAATTTCTTGTCCCAGTCCTCTTGGTCTCTAGACACCAGGAGAGAGAGGCTATTTAGGATGGTACGATTGAAACGCTCCACCATGCCGTCCGATTGAGGATGTAGAGGTGTAGTTCGAGTTTTGTCCATGCCGAGAAGTCCGCACATTTCCTTAAACACAGCCGAATCAAAATTTCTTCCTTGATCGGAATGGATTTGAAGAGGAACTCCGTATCTGGAAACCCAGTGTTGAATCAGTATGTCTGCTGCGGTTACCGCCTCTTGATTAGGAATGGCGTAGGCTTCAGGCCACTTAGTGAAGTAGTCCATGAGAACGAGGATGTACTTATTGCCATCAGATGTTCTAGGAAGAGGACCCAAGATGTCTAGAGCAATTCGTTCGAAAAGAGCTCCTACATTATAACGCTGCAATCGTCCACGGGTGCGCCTCTTTGGACCTTTACGTGCTACACAGGTGTCACAAGTTCGACACCACTTCTCCACGTCACTTCGAACATTATTCCAGTAGAAACGCTCTCGAAACTTTTGCAGGGTCTTCATTACACTAAAATGACCTCCTGTGGGACTACCATGCAGTTCTTGAAGGATCATAGAAATTCTCGACTTAGGGAGTAGTAGTTGCCATCTACATGTCTTCCCATCGTCAGACTCCCATTTTCGGTACAAGATGCCGTTCTTCGAATGTAAGGAATCCCAGAGAGCCCAATAACGTTTAGTCGTAGGATAATAATGGGCCATGTCTTGCCAGCTGGGCTTCCTGTTGGACTCCTCTTTCAGCTCTAGAATTGGCTTAGTTTCAGGATCAGCAAGTTGATCTTTACGCAGGCTCTCGTCACTCCACGGATCTTGCAATGATGTAGACCCAATTGTAACTTGTCTTACTATAGGACCTTTGACATTAAATTTCTTCTCAACCCGGTCGCAGTATCTATAATTCTCTGAGCAGGGTCTTCTTGAGAGAGCATCTGCATTTCCATGTGATGAGCCTTTTCGATGGCGTATCTCCATATCGTACTCTTGAAGCTTTTGTATCCACCTGGCTATCTGGCCTTCAGGGTTCTTTAAATTCAATAGCCAAGTAAGAGAAGCATGATCAGTTCGGATCAGGAACTTTCGACCGTAAAGATAGTGATGAAAGTGGTCTATGGATTTCACTACAGCAAGAAGCTCTTTTCTTGTTACGCAGTAGTTTCGCTCGGCCTTTGACAAGCACTTGCTGAAATAGGCGATAACACGCTCCTGGCCGTCGATTTCCTGGGACAGTACAGTGCCAATGCTTTCGTTGCTTGCATCCGTATCAAGTATAAACTGTTTATCGATTTGAGGATACGACAGAATTGGAGTGGATGTCAAGGCCTCATTAAGCTTTTCGAAAGCAGCGTCACATTCCTGTGTCCACATAAATTTTTGATTGGCTTCTGTTAATTTATGAAGTGGTCTTGCAATCATCGAGAAGCCTTTGACGAATTTTCTGTAATAGGTGGATAATCCTAGAAAACGTCGAAGCTGGTGAACATCTGCTGGACGACTTCAATTTTTCACGGCCGACATCTTCTCCGGATCAGTCCTAACTCCTTCCGCCGAAATGATGTGTCCAAGGTAGGCGACTTCATTGCGAAACAAACTGCACTTCGAAGGGCTTAACTTCAAATTAGCTTCCTTTAACTTTTGTAGCACCCGCCTGAGGTTGTTCAGATGTTCATCAAAAGATTTTCCTATGATTATGATATCGTCTAAATAAACAAGACATGCCTCATATGACAGTCCCCAAAGAACCGTTTCCATAAGGCGTTCAAAAGTTGCAGGTGCGTTACATAAACCAAAAGGCATTACCTTGAACTGCCATAATCCTTGTCCCGTTGTAAAGGCAGTCTTCTCGCGGTCGTCGGGATGGATCTCTACCTGCCAGTAACCACTCTTCAGGTCTACAGTCGAGAACCAAGTGTTGCCCGCAAGTGTGTCAAGAGTGTCGTCAATCCTTGGCAGAGGGTAACTATCCTTTTTGGTGACGTCATTCAGTCGGCGGTAGTCTACACAAAATCTTGTAGAACCATCCTTCTTTCTTACTAATACAATGGGAGACGCCCATGGACTTGTTGATGGTTCGATGACGTCATTTTCTTCCATATCTTTAATTAAATTCTGCACCTCTTCTTGCTTGGCAAAAGGTAATCATCTAGGGTGCTGTTTAATAGGAGAGTGATCTCCCGTGTCAATTCGGTGTTGTGCCATTTTTGTTCGTCCAAAGTCTTCAGATGTTTGGGAAAATAAACTTTGGAATTCTCTAATTAAATTTTCCGCAGCTTCCATCTGTTTTGGATTTAAGTCTGTATTTTGTAACAAATCCTTGACTAAATTATCTGAAGATTTCTCAGAGTGGCTGGAATTTTGACTTATGCACGTTGCAGGAGCACATGACGCTATCACCTCTCCTTTCTTGATAGTCCTCGTCTTATCACTGATGTTAGCAATTCTGACTGGAATGGTCTTTTTCGAGAGGTCTACCACAGAAGAAGCCACCAATACTCCTGCTTGTGTACTATTGTTTTCTGGATAATCTATATGGCCAAATCGGTAATTAGTTTCATTTTTAATTTCAGCTGGAACTAAAAATTCTGTTCTTGGATCTAGATTGATGTCTTCTTTGGCTATTACTGATTTTTTGCATTCAATTTCATTACTTAATACAAAAAGACTTATTTCTTCAAATTTTGAGAGCATTTTGTTATTTTTGAAATCAAGCTTGAAGCCAAACTTCTTCAGAAAATCTAGCCCGATTTAGCAAGGATCTGTTATGTCAGCCACATATGCCGTATGGTAATATTTCGTTCCTCCAAAGTGTATGGTTAAATTGGCCTTTCCATATATGCCAATCTTGTCGCCTATCACAGTTTGCAGGGTAACGCATGGTGGAGTCCAGATGAGTTTAGATTTCAATTTTCGAGCCAAATCTTCTCTTATTATTGTAACATTGGCTCCTGTATCGACAATCATACGGCATTGAATTCCGTTAATAAAGCCTATCACATATAATTCATTATCACCGCCACTCATTTTTGATATCTGGAGGATCTTCAGGTAGGGCTTCTCATTCTCTGGCAACCTCCGCCCCGCGAGATGGCCAAAATTTAGTTTCCCTGCTGACTGTTTGAATTTATCTCACGTTCGTGGATTTTGGGGCAATTTCTTCGGAGATGTCCTGTTTCACCGCATCCCCAGCACGTGAGATTCTGACTTCTTGCGCTTGTTCTTCCATATTTTAAAGCTTCAATCTCTTGATTTAATTTCCTAATTTGTTTCAAGAAGTCGATCTCAGTGTCTGAGCTTTTGTTCACCGTTGCCCCTTGGACTGAATGACGTTCTCTTCGGCTGGCTTGTGTAGCTGCTTCCAACTTTAAGGCATATAGTAGTGCAGCCTTTAAATCCTGTACATCTGCCATTCGTACCGCTCTCTGCACTTCTGGATCTTTTATTCCGTCTACAAAATATTGCAGTGAGAGCATTTCCCGTACATTTGTTGGACAGTCAATGAATGCTAAATTTGCAAGCCGTTCAATTTCCGAGGCAAACTCTTGAAGGGTTTCACTCGATTTTTGATGGCGGCTCTTCATTTGTATTCTCTTATAATCCTTGAAGAATTTTTCGCTGAATCTCATTTCAAGTGCACAACTTACAGTCTCAAAATTGAGTTGCGTCATATCGGGCAATGTTTGCAGCACGTCGGCGGCTTCTCTTAAAGATGCTGCCAGTTGACTAGCTTTCACCTCGTCACTCCATTTGTTCGCTTCAGCTACAATGGTGAATTGGGTCTTGTAAACTTGCCAGGAACTCTTTCCATCGTATGTCGACAGCTTAATGTGCACGGGAGAAGCAGGCGGATTCCTAAATTCTTCATAATTACCACTAGACGCTGAAAGTTTCTTCTCAAGATCTTGTACTTTTTTTTTTAGCTTTTCATCTATTTCACCTAGTATTTTCTCTTCAACGTTACTGATTTTCTCTTCAACGTTACTGGTTTTCTCTTCAACGTTACTGATTTTCTCTTCAACGTTACAAACTTCATTCTGAATTTTCTCTTCTACTTCCGCCATTTTCCTTTCCATTTTCTGTTCAACATTACTAACTTCATTCTGAATTTTCTCTTCTACTTCCTCTATTTTCTCTTCTACCGAGCCTATTCTTCTCTCTACCGACGAGAACTTTTCTTCTAAAGTTTTCTTCATTTCTTCTTGGCCTTTAGTAATCTTTTCAGTCACATCTTCTTGGCATTTGTCAATTTTATTTGTCAATTGTTCCATTCTTTCTTCGTTTTTATTCATTTTTTTCCGCCAACTCTTCTTGGCCTTTATTCATCTTTTCCGCCAACTCTTCTTGGCCTTTATTCATCTTTTCCGCCAACTCTTCTTGGCCTTTATTCATTTTTTCTGCCAACTCTTCTTGGCCTTTATCAATTTTATTTGTCAACTGTTCCATTCTTTCTTCGTTTTTATTCATTTTATCCGCCAACTCTTCTTGGCCTTTCTTCAATTCTGCCTTTATTCCATTAATAGCTTCTAACAGTTCTTTCAGTTGACTGTCCATTGTTCTTGTTTTCGCCATAAGATCCCGACTCCTGACACCAAATGTTGTAGCGTATATGGGGTTCTTCCGATCTTATGGTTAGACAACTTCAAACTCTTTGCTCTCAGAAAAGTAGAAAATAATTTATTTACAGAACTTCAGAACAACAGAGTCCTCGAAACTCACAAATATTTCTAAATATTCAAAAATAACTGTTTAAATCTATCGTATAAGTGCAGATATAGGTTCCAGAGACACTTTATACAACGTCTCTACACTAAATCACATTCGAAATAACGCAAATAAGACTCAAGCAAACTTGCTTAACAAACGCGTTGTTCACTCAATGACTGACTGGTAAATAATAACAACAGCTCGCATAGCTTCTCTTCTTATATAGGCTCGCAGCATGTGCGGGAAGTTACTAGAACCATCTCGAAAATTCCACGGAACAACAAACAATGTATCAGTATATCTAAGGGGGGTTACCATAGAGAGGAAAGGGTTACCATCGCCAACAATCGCCAAGTTTGTCGCCAACTTGGCGATATATCGCCAAATTTGGCGACCAAAATTAGTCGCCAAAATTGACGCCAACTTGGCGATATCTTTATTCTTTCGCCAATCTGCCGTAGACATACACTGTAAAATAATGGACAAGTTTGCTTGATAACAAAGACAATGTAACAAAAACTAATATTAGTAAAGGAATGGAGCTTAATAAGATTATTTACATTATTTTACAGTACAAACACTAACTATTTACAAAATTCGTAACAATAAGATATTCTAATTGTTGGTTGTTGTTTAATAAAAATATTTACTATTGACTGTGATTTTTTAAAATATTTATCTATTATATTTTAGTAGTTTACAAGTAAACTTAGTTGTTTACAGGTAAAGTTATTGGAATAAGTGTCTATTGCGGCATTTATTATGATAAAATCTTCAATTTATGGAAATATATATGCAGTTGAAAGGTTTATTATCCTTAGCTAACATTGCAAATTTATGTTAATGGTAGATTAAATACCAGTAAAGGTAACATGTTTATCTTATCAGTCATAATTCCGGTTAACACATTTCGGATGTAACGTTTAATTCTGAGCAAATATCACACTGTTGAAATTCAGAGGCATTAAAACATAATTATCGAAGATAGGGATTGATCTACCTATACTTATTTCCCGGTCACTGCAAAAGGCATATAATGTAAGGTACGACAAACAACGAGAAGGTTAAATGGTAAAATGGCATACATTTAAGAGATTTTATCGAATTTCATTCGATGCGCATCACCTGATTAATTTATAGCAGTAATGTAATAAAATGTTGATTCACATAAATTATTTATTCATATTTAATAATATATTAAACATATTTAATAACGTAAATGTATTCGAATAAACGTTCACGGCGATAATGCATATGAAGAAAAACTGGGAATCTCGTTCATATAAAATCTAAAATCAAAATCTAATAATATTTTTTTATTCGTACTTTTTTATTCCGAAATTCATTTTTAGTCTATAGGAAGATATTAATTAATTTCTTATAAAAAGTTAAAATATCCTTCTTTGCATAAGCTCCGTATTTTTTTCCCTAGAAACAACATTTGCATTGCATCCAAAAGTTTTTTACAGAATTTTGTTTTAAGGGATATGACAACTAATAGATGTGACAGCAATTTTCGTACTAAATCACAAAAAGATATAATTTAACTTTAAAAAATCATTTTATGCAAATAGAGAAAGTTCCTCAGGCAGTCATTAAAATATGTATTAGTTCACAAAACAGAAAAATTAGAACAAAAATATAATATTTTAATAGTCCTGGATGTAACAACACATAGTAAAACTAATCGTTGGGAGCCACTGGAAAAATTTAGTTTCGATCTATTTAACTAAAATTTCGGTAATTATTTTTAAAGGATGGCTTTTTAACTATTGCAAAGAAAACTTTTTTATTGAGATACCGTGCAAATACTTTCAGCATTTTTTTCCAAGCCAGCTAATTACTTTAAAAAAATTTCTTGACTCTATCTGGCTTTTATGTAATCAAAAATTAGGTAATCATCCAAATATTTTTGTGAATTTAATTAGACGTTCATTTTGAAAATTTTAATTTATGCTATAACATGTGAAAAAACACTCTTGCCTTTAATTATTATTTTTCCTTCAATAAAAATAATAGTATAATGTTGCAAGCAAGGTTTACTAATCTCAGAATTGAAATTTTGTTATTAAGTCAATCAGTGTTCGACAAAATTATTTTTATCTTAAATTATGATAAATTTGGTGTATTTTACGAAAAAAAAATTTTTATAAAATAATTTATAAGAAAAATAATAACACAAAGTTTTAAAAGGGTTATAGGTTGAAAATAGACGAAAAAATGCTAAATCATATTTAAATCTTCAAATGATTGACAGTTTATAATCTATAGTAACAAAGATATGTAATTGCTTGTATCTCTATATGGGTAATGTGTGCTCAGTATATAGCAGAAGGTTGTGCATAAAAACACGCAAGATTTATAGAGGAAGATGCATATGCCTGGCACCATTAATTGAATTAGCAATTTTAAATTATCTTTTCAAGTAATGTATTGGGTTCATTAAAGTTAATTTTTTTTCTTCTAAAGTTAAACTTTAGCAGAAATAATGTAAAATATGAATCCGAACTTCAGTGCTTTAAATTTTCATATTCAACATGCCACTTCAGACAAGCAATCATTAATCACTATCTATCTATCTCTCTATATATATACACATTAATTTTCAGATATTCATAAAAAAGATGCTATTTAAAATATCACTTTTTTGTCTATCGATTACATATCTTCATTATACAGTACCATAATTGTCAATTTCATTTTATTTTGCGCCATTATTCAACAAGGTTTCCAGCAACTTTGATAAACAGACTATTTTTGCATATTTTTTATTCATTATATAAAAAAAAAATGAAATTCTCATATAATATAATATAATATTTTACAATAAGATATGCGCTTTGAATCAATAAAGTAAAATTCAATAGAAGTACATTATTTTGCTACTAAAAAGAAGCACATATTCTTAGCATATTTGTATTTCAAGCAAAGGATATCACTTCCTTAAGATGCCAACGGAATTCTATCTGTTTCGATTCTTTTAAATTAGCTTGAGAGAATTATTTACGAATTCATATTGTTATTTTATTTTTCCTCGAATCGTTATTACTATTTTCTTAGAAAAAATCGTATTTTAATAGCTATTTTAAGAAACTGTTTATAAGAAAATATATCAAATTATTATATTTGGAAATATAGAAATATCATTCTCGAATTACTTTTTTTTGGCTTTCTCGACATGTTTTTATAACTTATATCGTATCTGATTTTCTGATAATTTTGTTCAATTGGAGTTAACTTTTTTCTTTTATGAGTTTTATGTATTTTTTATATCTTATTTTAAACTATAGGTCACATTAAAAAAGAGACCTATTTTTTCTGTTATTTTAAATAATTTTAACGGATTCTTTATAAATTATATTTTAATTGTATTACTACATCTGTACTATTAAACATGAGGGCTTTTGTTTTTAAAATGTGTGTGTCTACACGATTGTATCTTCCTAAATATTCAATAGTATATTTTTTATTATCTGTATCATATTTATGTTGCAAAATATGCAAAATTAATAAAAGAAATATCTTCTTAAAATCGTTGCATTCTGTAAATGTTTTTTCTATTACCTAAAATACTTTTATGTTACATACTGTAATAAACCAAATAGAGAAATGATTTGACAAAAGACATAAATATTTTCAATGCAGTATGCACAAATATTAAAAAACGTTACACAAAGTATATAATAGATTCAAATATCTACCGAGGTAGTTGAAACAAGTATCCCAGTGATTCATGGCATTTTATATACGTTGAGTGAAGAATCGGTAGCCTTGAGAGCAAAACTATTTCCCAATGGTTCTCTGCACCTTACTAACGTTGTAAAAAAGCATTCCATTCAGCTTTCTTGATTCTTTTGAACAGTTGATAAAAGTAAGGGTCTATATCACGTCTTGTTTTTAGGACATCAATACAAATGGCTATAACTAAACTTTTTACATGATAGCAACATTAGGACATAGGTTATTACACGAAAAAGTAACACCATTAGAAAGAATAAAAAGTGGGCGATAATTATTTGTTCTTAACCGTTTAGACGCCGAATTAATATCGCAATGTAATTATAATTTTGATTTTTCAACATTACAGCTTCAAATGTTCTAATTTATGCATACAAATTTAGAAAATACCCCCAAAAAATTGTTTTTGCCGATTTTTTTGGCTGTTTTTATTTCAGTGTTCGCATTTTGGAACGTGATTATTGATTGACAACCTATGCAAATATAACAAATTATTTTCCGCTATATGCTGTTGCATATTGTTCGTGAGTATTTTCTTGAATACCGAAAACATTTGGAGTCCTAGCGGTCAAATGTAAGTAATATAGAGAAAACGATAAAAGCAAATAATATTATTTTATGCAAATTAATGAATTTACATATTTTTTAATACCTGTAATAAATGCTTAAACATAAATATTTTCTTTTCAAAAGTCAAAATCAACCTTATATATCATACGAAAAATAAGGACATCGTTATTATGTTGTAAAATATATGTTTTGTATTACAAATAATGCAATGTTCCCATTTAGGAACATTGGCGTTTAAACGGTTAACAATTTCTGTAAGTTAATGCTAGTTGCCCTTAGACTGTTCGGCAGAATTTACGATTACGTTCAAGTCAAATTTCTTACGCACTTGCTCATATCCAGCGACTTTGCTTCACCAACAAAAGCGCTAAAGTTTTTTTTTAATAAAAACAAAATATACTGTAAAATGATACATATAAAGTTACGCAAATTTTGTTATTTATTTTAAATTACAAGATTATACTTAAAAAATAGTAAAAAAAAAAATTCCGCGCAATGCAATTTGGTGGAAAGAAATTTGTGTCTAATATATTCAACATCTAAATTACACATGTAAAAAATTTTTACATTATATTTTAATAGGGAAGAACGGGGTTAATCGGCTACATTCGAAGTAGTTGTTCTTCTCATAATTCATCTGTTTATGAACAAATTACACACACAGCCACAGAGTACGTTTTTTCTTGCTTTCTACAATCCTCATTATAGCTTTACAGCGTTTACCACGCTGAGTAAACGTTTATTACCATTTTTATTCTTTTTGCATCCATAGGCAATTTTTGTCACTTTGTTCTTTTTCTAAATTTTATATTTATAGTAGTACTTGTAATTTAACTTTTTTAGTTTTTCATAGTATGTGAATCTACCTAATCCATATCTTATTTACTTGTATTTTTTTATTAAAAGACTACAAATACAATATTCTGAAGGAATTTATTCCCAGATTAGTAGGCGCATTGAACACAGGGAAAGTTGGCTCGATACTCCAACTAAACTGTTACTTTATTTCATAATAATTTGTGTTATCTTATCTCGTTTGATAAATTATTATTATTATTTTTACAGAAAATATACGTAATTACCTAAGAATAACGCAACAAGATAACACACAGACAAATATTATAAGAAATGATGTGGAATTCGTATTAATTAACAGATGATCTATCAGATAAACTCTTAGAGTATTTATTTATTTATTTATTTATTGAAGATTCTAATCCGATCTATCCAAATTATGCAAAATGAAATTTAAACGCGTAATGATGTTCTTAACTCACAAATTACAATCTAGAACTTGGATGTTCAAAAGATTCTGCCTCAACCTTCTTGTTTTATTTCCAACACCCAATATAGTTATTCTTATTTTGGCTTGGAATCATGGATAATTACATAGAAAGAATGTTAAACCAGCAAAAAAGGCAGAATCAAGAAAGAAAATAGGGAAAAATAGTCGTAGATGAAAGGGAGCCACTTGAATATTGACAGAGTCTCAAAACTTAAAAGCACTGAAACAGCAAAAGTAAGCATTAGAGAAAAAAAAAACAGATGAAGTATAAAAAAGAAAAAATAATGGTGACAGAAAGAGTTTAATAAAGATAAGCATATAAAAAAGAAACAATTTTTTCCAACTAGAATAAAAGGAAACTTGTTACTGACAAAAGCACGAATCTTGATTACAGAACAAATGATAAGGAATTTTAATAAATGTTCCGTGTTGGTAGTTTAGACATCCCACACACGAAAGTTTGTGTAAAAATGAGTTTTATTAATAGGATTTAAAATATTTTGCATAAAATAAATGAATAAATAAAGATATTTTTATCAATAAAAATAAATATGATAAAAATTAGCAAATCGTTTAAGAATATAAATAGATTCATTGCAAATTTGTAATAAAAATACGATGTATATTTTAGTTAAAAAATATATATATATTACTAGGCATCTACATTTAACTGATTCATTTAGTTACGTTATTTTTATCAGTCTTAATAATCTTAGCTTCATTAATACAATTTCTTCGTTTAAAACTTTCCTTCTCCGTCATTACCGTTTTCTATATCACACTAAATACCACTTTAAATTTTCGAGGTTAAGTAATGTATCATTAGAAAATTGCATGTTAAAACTTTCTGTTTGAAACAAATATTTCCCCTTAATTATAAGATTATTTTTGCTAGTTAATTAATTTTCATGTTATATTAAAAAATGGTTTTGCAACATTTTGTAAAAACATATAGGTTTGAAAATAATCAAAAAATTATTTTAAAAAAGTGGTTCATATTTTAGCACTTTCCCCTAAATAAAATATATATACGTATACATAAACACACACACACATATATATATTCATATACATATATGTATATATATATACACACACACATATATATATATATATATATATATATATATATATATATATATATATATACATTTTTTCTAACACCATGAAAATATTTTACAAAAAAATATAAGTTTATACTTTAGAAAAAATTAACAGGTTAAAAAATACCCTTTTTTATCTAATTTTTTTAAAAGGCTCGTTCTCAAAATAAACACGCTTAAAAACACGATAATAGATATAGAATCTGTAATTTTGTTTAAATCTCTACAGATATTTACTTTTATTAATGCATATAAATATAATTTTAATTAAAAATATCATCCATTTAAGAAAATTTTTTTTATTGCGATTCAGTTTAAAAAAAATAAAAGAAATATTGTGTACATTATTAATAAAAATGTATATACTACTAGGCATCTACATTTAATAGTATCGTTTAATTATGTTAATTTTATCAGTCTCAATAATCGTATTTTCATTAATGGATTTTCTTCATAGTTATGAATTGGACAATTGCACCATATATTATTTATTTGAATATAAATTTTTAGTATTTTAATACATATTCTTAGATTTCTTCATTTAAAACTTTCCTCCTCCGCCATTAACATTTTCTATATCACACTAAATGCCACTTACAATTACATGTTAAAATTTTCCGTTTGAAACAAATATTTCTCCTTAATTATAAGAATGCATTTGCGGGTTCACCCTTTATCTACCGAATTATTTGTCAAGAAATGGCTTCACATCAATAATTGTCTTCTATAGTATATCTGAAGATATAGTGTAATAATGTGAATGCAGATATAATGTGAAATTTAGAAGTGCTTTTTCATTGAACCTGTCTAAAGATATATTAGTATATAGGTATTTTTTATAAAGTATTTACAAAAACAATCAAATTAATTAACCAAAATAATCTTATGGAATTATAAAATTATTACAAAAGCAGTGTATTTAAATGTGTTATGATCACCCTGCAATTTGAAAGGTTTTTACCGTCGAAAATATTTCATACAACTGTTTTTCAAAAGAAAAAAAAAGAAATACCTATGAAAAAGATTTAAAAAAATTACCCCTTTTTAAAAATATTTAACTTCGATTGTTTTTCTATTCTGTCAAAATTAGATCAAGTAAATTATATTGTTTGGTAAGAAAAATAATTTTTTTTAATAGACTGATTAAATACGCTTTTTATTAAATTTTCCACAATGATACTTATAAGTGCCGTCGGTAGATAAAGGGTTAATTAATTTTCTTTTTTTATTCAAAAAATGGTTTTGCAACATGAAAAAAAAAATTAAAATTAAGACATGAAGGTTTTGTCATTATTATGAAAATTTTTGTTACTCTTCTATATTTATTAATTTGCTAAAAATATATTTTTGTACTAAAAGAGTTTAATTGTGACCTATGAACCAAAGACCCTTTTACAATCTACTGTTAAATTTTGTAACGCAATATGGATTTTTTCTTATCCATTGTATTTTCATTATTGATACGTGTGTATACAACTATGTATTTAAGTGATACTTTACTATAAATTGCTTCTTATTCGAAAAATACACAATTATAAGAAGTTAAATTGAAAGCGCGAAAGAAAATCATACTATTTCGAAACAATAACTAAGGATAATAAAACGAATTTTCAGTCATGTAATTGGAAAATCTATACCCCCTTCCATAATCGCCCATATTGATAAATGCTACTTTTTCTGTCACAAATGATAATATAAAATTTAATTGAAATAATTAATTGAAAGGGAATAATAAATTATACTAAATTCTACAACATGAAATTACTTTTGGAACTCTTGTACGTTTTACTAATTGATTGATTTTTTTTCTTAATTAAAAAATAAAAATATACAAATTTTAATATTATCGATGTTTATCAAACCATTATTCATGATCTAGATGTAAAATTTATATAAATGTTTTAAATAATCCATTATTATTATCAACATTTTAATTTTGATTATTTGCTGCAAATTTAGCGAAATTATTTTCGTTTTTCTCGTAATAGTACCTTCGATTATTTACATGTATAAATTTATTACCTTTAAAACTCGACATATTATACATTATTTATTTTCACTACGAAATCTTTTTCATAATGTAAATCTTATGTTTCACATTTGACTGATTGGAAAAATGTAATGCAAAATATTTTTTTCGTTTAATTACTTTTATAGATAGCAATATTTTAACGGAAACAGATCTTTTGAAAAATTATCAATCTGCTAATGGATCAGAGTTTTAATTCCATGTATCTTTCCCGCTAATAGTTTTGTACTTTTCTTTATTTTACATATATTGTAATTTAGATAGTAATACTTATATATCTTTATTACTTTTAAAAAAGGCTATTTTTTTACAGTGATCTGTTACTTAGGTATCTCTGCTTCAAGACTTGATGCAAAATTTTAGTATAACACATGGGTATACATATAAATATATATATATATTTACTGAAACAAAAAAATTGAAATGAAAAATATTACTTTGAAAACCGCAAAGCTTAGCTTTTAATCACAAAGAATAGCTCAAAGGAAATGATTGAGTGCGAGTATTAATTGCGCTGAGAGAGTACCGTATAAAAATTATACGAATCATGAAATGTACTATAAAAAATAGAAAGATTTTAAAGAAAAATCTGCTACGTAGAATTCGGATTCAGCTGTATTTGCTAAAACATTATTCATGGGTATACGAGAAACTTTTAAAAAGATAGCATGGCACAGATTAAATATTGCTAATCTATATACATATTTTCTTTCTTTTTAGCTCATTCTAACATTTCATAAAACTAAATCCAGTTTATTAAAAACATTGTCTTTCCACAGTGTAGCTAAAACGAAATTCTCTTTAAAAATTATATTTGCAATTCTGTAAACATTCTTCAGACTGAGGTTGAGAAGTTTGCAATGCCACCAAAGCGTGTTGTATTTTTCCAGATAGGTTTTTAACGAATTACACCGGAAGCTTATTGAAACATCCGCCCAATGCCAACGAGTCCTCAATCTAATAGTATCTATGTGATTATTCCTAAATAATATAATCTATATTTAGCAGTTTCACATTTATTGATTTTATACTGCTACTGGGAATTGCATTACACAAATACATCATTAAAATAGTTAGGGTGTGTGCATAACTAACGTTATCGTATTAGAGAAGCTAGGTGTCTGGCGAAATATATCGAAATATATCTCTAGGAAAAGGGGGGTTATCTTTGAGATATATTTATCCTTTTTGATTCAACCAGATTTCTTTTTATTTATTTTTTAGCTTTTAAAAAATGATTGCACACAGATTATGCTACCTCAGTCACTTTGTATGTCCAAATCAACCGCGTATTCAAGAGATAATATCTCTGCTAATCACCAACAATATTTTTTTCGAATATCATTAAATGCTTCTATACTATTTCTAAGATAAGTATCTCCAGTGCACCTCAATACCTTTGCTGAATGCTCATACTATGAAAGTGTGAGAAACGGAAAAATTCACTTTTCTCAAAAACTATGTTAAATAAGGTAATCGCTGTAGTTACGCTGCAAGATTCAAAGTTATTTATGCTATCTCTAATTTTGTAACAATATTAGTTTCTGTAAATTCGGAAATAGATGGGAGACAAATTTCTGCATTTCATTTTGGATGATATCTTTGAAAATAAGGTACCTAAAATTAAAAGCAACTTTTTTTTTTAGTTTATCGTTACAAAAGCTTCCACGTGATACCCCGAACAAAATACAAAGAGAATATTTTTTATTCAAGAAACATAATTAGCACATTTACATTTGTCCTATAATTTTATTTATCCACGTTCGATTGTATACGAGTAAAATGTCTAAGTAGGACTGGCACAGGAGTGATCTTATAATGGTTCTATTTTTACTTTTTAAGTACGGAACCCTAAATTTGAACATAAATAAATAAAAAAGATAAATAAACAAATAACAATATAAAGTACACTATTTTGGTGCTTTTATTTTCTATTCCAATCCATGTTATTTTATATTCGATAACATTTATTCGAAATATGACTTTTAGAGTTCTGTGCGTTTTACAAGTTTTTTGTTTTTTCTAGTGTTTTCGAGAAGACAGGTTGAGTGAGCTAATTTGTAAATATTTTTACAAATATGAAACGGAAAATATCACACTCAATAATGTAGATACTTAAATTTACTCAGAAGTTTATATTTAGTTCTATTTTAAAGAATGGTAATAAAAATAATCGTCGTTAAAATTTCGTGTATTTAAAAACTGTTTAACTATTTTCAAAATTAATTTTGAGATGCATTTTAGTTCTCTTCTATAAAAATATATCTTTTATTGTTTCTCTGTCAGTACTATAAAATCCACTTTTTGAAATTAATTTTGGTTTTTCAGAAACAATCTAAACTTATGTATGTACATTTTAAATTATCAAAGTTTGATCACTGTCTCATTTGAAGCTATGTTTGACAATTAATCAGATTAACATTATATATATATATATATATAAGACGAGTAATTCGAAAATAAGCTTCCCCTGTCAACTTTGATCAGAGCTGTGTATGAAAGTCAAAAAATAGAATGAAACATTAAAAACAAGACATAGTTTTATTTGTCCATACAAATACCAAGTATGTTGGGACATTTAACATACCATTTGATAGGCTGCAAAAATCTTTCCAAGGAAACATCAGGGCTTTGCATTCGGACAAATCGATGAACGCCTCTTCCGTATGCAAAGCTCTGAGATTTCCTATAGGGATTTTTGTAGCTTATCAAGCGGTACGATAAATGTCTCAATGCACTTCGTTTTTATGTAATATATATATATACTATCTCTGACAATAAAGTTCGGTGAATAGTCCTGTAGCATTAATGTAGATGAAATATTAACGAACGTTACCATACCATCCTTCAAAATAGTCATCTCTTATAACTATGCACCACTGAGATCTAATATACATGTCCTGGGAAATTCGCAAGAAATCTTCTTTTGGGATGAAGTTCAAAAGCTTCGTCACGTTTCGTTGGATGTCAGCAATATGGTCAAATCTCTTTCAAAGAGGGTTTGAATCGAGAAAAAAGGAAGAAGTCTGAAGGACTGAGATCTGCCGAGTATGGTGAGAGTTCAATTTGCACCATCCCTCATGAATTTCTTTCGGTGTTTTGCAATGCTTAAAATCAAACTTTAAATTGATCTTTTATTCGTTCATTTTCCTGTTCTCAGTTAAGAACCAACACACTGAACAAGCACTTAGTAAAGCACGTCTTACACAGAACATAAACGACGCTCAACTGAACAACTGTGGGGGAAGATGGTCTACACTTGCATCTATGCAGGTGCAGCGTTTTCTTTCACCAGTGTTGCCAGATCGGTCGTTCTGAATTCATTCACCGAACTTTATTGTCAGAGGTAGTATATATATGTATGTATATATATATATATATATATATATATATATATATATATATATATAACTAAACTTTGGAAGGCTTTTCAGAATAACAGCCGCACTTCTTCTGTAATTGCATTTAGAATTGTACCCAATTTCAGAATTTAACACTTTAAAACAAATGAAAAATAAATAAATGAATAAATGTAATTTTATAGATGTAAAGTTACAGAAATATGTATGCTTACTGAAATCTTATCAGTAAATATGTGCCGGAAAAGATCTACATTTAGAAAAACAGATTTTTTTTTGTGCTACATTAGCTTCAAAATCTATAGTTTCACAAAAGAGTCTACCAAAATTACAGCAATCGTTCTAAAATTTTATCTGTAACCTGAGTTTGTTACATAAAAAGTTATAGGCATCCTAGTTTGCTGAAAAACTCTTGGCAACTTTACAATCATTTTGATTTACGGAGCAAAGGTGCATCTGTTACATGAATATAGTTCCCGAAACAAGGGGAATTTTAAGAATCCCAGATTCGAAGATAAATTTTAATAAATTTACGGATTTTTTTTTACAGTGTATTTCTATGTTCTTAAAATATGAAAGAACGTTTGCTGCATCATCTAAAGCTACTATTTGACTGATAAACTACTCAGGAAAAGAAAAATAATATCAATATGTATATTATGAAATATTATTCTTATTCTTTTAATTAACCTGAAGTTTCCAAGAAATATTCCCACTAACATCATTTCTTTAAAAGCCGTGTTTTATTTTCGTTTTATCTAAATGACATTAATTAATATAAATGCTAATTTTGAAGTTATATCTAACAATAAACATAATCTTTTTATAAATTACATATAAGAAAGCTAATAAATAAAAAATTTTTAAATATATGCAAATAATATCATTGAATAGAATACGCCTTTTGTTTAAAAAAAAATATAATAATAACTATACATATACATATAATATTACTCCAACTTGCGCCGATCTCGACATACGTCACCCAAAATTTAAGTTATCTGGCATGGAAAAAATTCCTTAAATTACAGTTACCTTGATAATTTTTTAAGTGTTTTGATCTTATAACCCAACGACATTCAATTCTTTCCCACGATTTTCATATGATAGTGTCAAACAAATAAAAAAATACCAAAAAATATTTACAAAATTCACTTTGTTGTGATACAGAGCTTTCAAAAGTAACAAAGAAAATTTTTTTATTTTAAATTTCCTTTGTAGATTTTTACCTGATTTTAAAGAATCGAACGGGTCAACTGAATGAATTAATTCGTAAGTTAAGCAATTATGGATTTTTCAAATTAAATTGTAAAAGTTTTTCTTCAGCAATGTTAAATGAATGTAACCTAAACCACAATTACAATGTATTATGTTCATTAGATTGTGAAAATTTTTTATTACTTATCTTTTTTTTTTTTTTTTTTTTTTTTTTTTTTTCTTATGCAAATGTACCTCGGTTTGCGAAATCTTCAATATACGTCACTAGATTTGCAACGAATTACTGGTATAAGTCGAGTTATTACTGTTGTATCTACACTATATGTCCATTAATGACCGGGAACATTTAATTTTAGACATTTTGTCGAATATTTAAAAATATTCTTCTGGATCTTCAATATATAAAGATTATGTTTGACCTCATATCCAACAACGTTCATTTTATAAGGCGGATAATAAGATGGTGAATGAAAAATCAAAGTAAAATGATAATATTTGAGATCATCCTGTACATTAAAATGCATAAAATGATCTCTCGTTGCAGAATACTTTATTGATAGAACAGCACGGTTTAGAAATATTACTGATTTTTAAGGAGCAGTAACATTATTCAAAATGACATAGTGTTTTTTTTTTAAGAACTTCAAAAAATCTATCATGATTTTAGCTTATTTCATGCAGAATTATCAACAAAATATATCGCCCGTTTCAGAAAAATTGACAAAATGTTGCAGAAACAATTTAGTGCGATTGAAATATAAATGTTTTAAATATTTTTTATGAAATATGAGTAGTTGCATAAGATAATTTTTACCTACACATGTGCGAACGATAATAATGATCATTTAACAAAATTTATTTGTCAACACAGGAGCAACTCATAAAAAATACCCCGTCAAATATTGTAAAATTTCCATAAATATCGACAGTGGGAGTAAGCTGATTTTTAGTTCTCTCTAAAAGCAGCTGGTAATAAAGGATTTTTCACAAGTTGTCAATTTTAATTTATTTTATTTTTATTTATTTTTATTAATGTTTTGGTAGTCCCATTACATGATACCCATTACATGATAAAAAGAAGTATTGAAGTCAAATCTTTGGTTACAAATCTTCTCATTGATATTCAATAAATATTTTTTTTCATAAACTCAGTTAATAAACAACTGCAATTCTTGAAAAACCTTTACCTGTGAAATACTTTTATAGAACAAATAAAAAACAACCCACTCTATGGACAATATCATTCTTTCAATTTTCAGGTATTTAAGTGGATTTTTTATGAATTGCCCTATAGACTTGAGTATTAAAATATGTTAAAAAAATCGTCGTTATCTTTAGAGCATGCGCAGATAAAAATTATTTTATAAAACTACTCAAATTTCATAAAATATATATTATATTTATATTGGAATTATTTCTTATACATTTTGTTATTTTTTTAAACTGGCGAAAAATTGGGTTGAATTGTTGCATGATATAAGCTTAGAAAATGCCAAAATTTCATTAACTTAAAAAATAATCGTTATATCATCATGAATGCACGTACACGTACGTATTCTTAGACAAATTGTTGGTAATAATGTATAGTATCCAAATTATTGTATTCTACAGCGATAGATCATTTCGTGCCTTTTAATGGACAGGTGTCCCTAAATGTTATTAATATCCTTTGACTTTTACCCCTTAATTGTCCTCTTTATCAAATGGAAGCTCAGAAATATGAGGTTAAATATGATCTTTATAATACTGAAGTTATAGAAGAATCCGACAAGTATATGTTTAAATATAATTCAAAATGTCCAAAAATGAAAGTGTCTTGTCATTAATGGTCATACAACGTAAAAATATATGGTATTTAAGTTGAGAAATAGCTATAAATTGAAAAAGAATAAAACAAATGTATGAGTGAAAAATACAACGTGGAAAGTTTTGAAATAATCATTTAATTTATTGTATCAAGTGTTATTATTCGGATGTGTAATGAAGATTATTTGGTACAAATAATTTTCAATGTGTAACCAAAATTAAAGGTTACTTTTGAAGACTATTGTAATGATTGTGTCGATTAATTTTACATATTATATTTTCATGTACTCATATCATCTATAAAGCTTAATTATTTAGCTCTCAAGTTTACTCTAATGGCATATTAATAACACTGAATTGAACATACTTTATCATTAGAAAGCCATCATTTGTGTTTACACAGTGCATATATAAATTCTAATCTAGCACAAATCTCGCAGAGTCGTTGCTTTATAGTCCTTAAAATGTAATACTGAAAGACACCGGAATGATCTCCCGGTACTTGTTATCTCATCACTGCAAATGCCATCTGCTGAATCTGAGTCAAAGGTAGATTTAAATTGGTTATGTTTAGTGATGTACGATAGTGCTTTATTTGATAAGAGTCGAGTTAGTGAAAAGCATACTATTAAAGATACTTGAAATTAAATTTTGTTAAAAATATCGAGAAAAGAAAATATCCCATAATATATATTACATGAAACGCAAAGCAAACAACATTCGAAGGTTTTTCAAATTTTTTATATAAAATCCAAGCACATAAGCGTGATTTTTGTGGAAAACTATCAAATAATATATGTCATAAAGTGATTGCGCTTAAAATCGCTTTTTGATAACAGGCTGACGTAATTTAATTGTAATTGTATAAATAATAAATAATAATAAAACTTTAACTTTTTATAAAACTTTTTTCATTGCAGAACTTATCAAATCCTGCTGTTTAATTATTATCTTAAGCCTAATTTCCCATCATTAGGATGATGAATTTATTAAAATAATTTTTTACATGCGTTCAAAGTGATGTATAGATACAATTTTATAAGATGTAGTGTATAGTTTCTTTGGAAACTGTGTCCTACTAGATAATACCCTACATAGAATACACTAAACGGCCAAATGTGACAGGTCACTTCACTGTAAAAAATTTTGCCGTTAAAAAACGAAAAAAGTACTGGTAATCTAGACGCCAGTACTACTTCCGTTTTTTAACGGGAAAAATTTTCCAGGAATAGTTCCGTTTTTTCACAAAATATTTCCGTTTTTTAATATTTTTTTATGCAAAAATTTTCATTTGAAAGTTAAAAGAATTTTTCAAGGACAAACTAACATCTTTGTGATTTTTATTCTTTACTTTAGAAAGACACGTTAACATCAGGCACACATTATATACATTTAATTTAAATAACAGTGAATAAATGTGACTTACCTTCCATGGGAATCGAACCCGGGTCGTCTTCGGTCGCAGCCTGCAGTGTAATACCATTACACCATGATTACACAAAACACTTTTTCAAATATCTTTAGTTATTTCAGATGCATTTCATAAAGTAAAGACAAGATTTTGAACGCGGATTTATTTCAGTATAGCGATAATATATATATATATATATATATATATATATATATATATATATATATATATATATTAGATATATATATTTAGCGTACAGTTCAAAATTATGTTTTATAGATTTTCTTTCTATAATTTCTGATATTTAGTTTTTTTTTAAATTTTAGCTTTATAAAGAAAAAAGTTTAGCCTTTAAGATATTACATGCATGAATGAAAGTATTAAAAATTTTTGTTTCCTTCTATTTTGGAAGAGTTTTAAAGTTCTATTGTAATATTATTCATATTCATTTATTTATTTTATAAAAGGATACTAACACACTTTTTTAAAAAGCATATATTTTAACAAATATTTTGTGTGACGATCTATTGTAAACTCAATAAAGATAACTTAATAAAAGTTACTATGGGTTATTAAAATTAATTACATTTATTGATTATTATGACTTAGGTAATCGCCAAAATAATAATAATTTCGGTAATATTTTTCGATATATTTTAAATTTTATATGAGAACTTCTTAATTTGAATAGATTAAAAAGTATTATATATTAAAATTAAAACTATATTTTTTCCCACTAAAATATCGTACGCACTTTTTATACTGTGATATAAATAAACATTATTTTAAAATCTTACTGAAAAAAAGAATAATTTTACAACTGTATCAAACTTAAAAAGAATTAATAAATTTTATCATTACTATTGTTATTTTAATATTGTAAAAATATGCTCCTTTTCATTATTAAAATAGAAAAATAGGGAAATATTGCTATAACGTTTTTCTCTATTTTCCTCATACAGATGGCACCACGACACTTATCGGTTAAAAATGCCAATGTTGTGCTGTTTAAAAGCGGAAGTTTTACACTTTCGGAAAAATTAACGGAGCAGTTCCGTGATTCGAAACCGCAAAGTGGGAAATACGGAAATACTACTGTTTTCTCGGAAAAATGAAACTATTCCCTAAAATTTTAGGGAAAAGTTTGTGTATATTAACGGATATTTTTTACAGTGTTGTTAAATATCAGGTCACTTGTTAAAAGTTTTGTTAAATATCTAGGAAAATAGATGAGGAATGATTTTAAAAATTCAGATGTGTAAACAAAATATTACTGGTCATATGTTTCCATGAAGAATTTTTCTTGAAATCATATAAGGGACCGTCCACAAATTGAGAAAGGACGAAAATATTTTGCATATCCCTGTCGAAACTAATGTAGCAAAAGCGTCAAAACTGCAGATTATGATTACGTGTTATACGATTGTTATAAACGGTGTTCATTTTTATGAGTTTACTATATGGGCCATTTTCACCATTCGTTTACATTTCATGGTAACGGACTTGACATTTCAAATAAAATTATTAAAATAAATTAGCTTGTATATATTCTAACTTAGATAATAATTTACTTACCTTCAAAAACTATTTAGTAAATTTACTTAGCAGCTTACATTCCATCGCTTACAAATATGGCAATGTTATAACAGCTTAAAATTACTCGGAAATTTCAAATTCTTTGATGATTAATCTACTCATTAATTTTAAAAATTATATTAAATAAATATCATTAAAAATCAAACCTGGTGACAGAAAAATATTCTTTCTTCAAACGGAGTTTTCTATTCTTTTATTTCCCAAAACGGAAAATCTACTAACGGAACGGTAAAAGTTCGGCTAATTTGCTGCCAGTAGTTTCACCGTGAATTCACAGATTTATTTTTAACAATGTGTGACACTTTTACCGTTTAAAAAAAATCGTTTCTAATTGGGATTTTAGTTAATTTTTAATTAGTATCTCCGTTTATTGCCGATAGATCTGTTTCCAATATGAAACAATGTATTTCTTCATTTTTTTCAATGGTATTACATGTCTTTAATACGAGACACACATACACTCATTTATTGCAGAGAAATAAAAAAAAAAGATTAAAATTAATTTTAATTTTCAAAACCTTATTAAACTTAATAGTATTAATTACGAAAGTTTTATACATAAGAATAAAGTTGAGATACAACTTCTAACTGATGTAAGTTTTTAAAAGGATAGACTGGGTAAAGATGCCGTAGTGTTTGATTTAATTGTTTAAAAAATGCCTGTTGATTTTATTTATTATCCATACATTTCTTGTTAAATTTTGCATGGTCTGTGGGTTTAAAAACATATTTCATTTGACAGATATTTTAGAAAGCATCATTTTTTTTCGTAAATTTCTTGCACTTCGGCATATGATCCCTAGATTTATTTAACAAGGCCAAAATAATCACATTTTCTGGAACTTTTTACACAAGCCAATTGTCTTCTAGTAATCCAAAACTGTAACACACACCGTATAGCGGAAATCGTTTAAGCAGTTTTTAAGTAAAATTAGCTTGACTCTTAATGACTCCAAAATGGCATGCTAATTGAAATTTCTGGAACATATTACCATGTCCAACATACTTCCTCTACCTGGAAACAGTTGTATACAATTCTTAGACATAAAAAATTAACCTTTTTTTTTCATAGATATAATTATCTTGACCCTGACCTATAATAACCCAGACTGACTCACTAATCAAATATGTTGGAATGTGTTACCCATCATATGTAAAAAAATTTCGAAGACTATACTAATATCCTAGATAAAAGTTGAGATAAAGATTTTATCGCAGATTTCTAAAAGATAATAACTTTCAAAGTAAATTTATGTTCCTTTTTTTTGTTACAGACTTTCTATTACTATTGAGTCTCTAGAAATCCTTTTTAAAAAATTCTCTGCACCTTTAAAATTACTTTCATTTAACAAAATTTAATGACAAACTTTCTAATAAAACTTCTAAACGATAAAAAATTCGCAGTTTTCACAACAAAGTTTGAAAGAATTGTTTTTATCTTTTACATTCTTAGGTCATATGGTACTGACACGCCTTAAGGAACCAAATTACTTTTCATTATCTGAAAGAAATATAAAACTGCTTGAAGAAACGTTAGATAAATTTCTTTAAAAAATATTTTATTTTATGTCTGTGGCAGTTAATAATGAATTATTACGAGCACAAATCAAATATTAAAATTTTTTCTGTTGAAGTTGTTTTCTTTTCAGTGAAATGAACAATTAAATATAATGTCTTTATTCAACAAAATACTTTATTGATATAAGTTGAAATCCGTTTTTACTTTTTTTTAAAATTTCCAACACTTAATGTACTACGATCGTTATTAAAAAATAATTCTTTAGCATTTATAGTTGGTTTAAAGGAGCTATCAATATTATTCCGTTACCATAAGGTCAGTAGAAATACAAAAATCTTATAAAGAGCAAGTAAATGAAGTTAACGTAGTTCAGACATAGTAAAACTAATTTGAATTTATGAAGTTCACTAAAAAAAACTTTCCCCAGAATATGGAACTCAAAACATTTATTACCCTAATCAAATTTTCTGCAACGTGCAATTTTATCCAATGTTCTTCTAGAGCCCAAAAACGATAGAATTCAAAATTTATTTAAAATCTTCAGATCTGTTTTCTAGAAAAAGTTAGTTTGGCACGTTGTAATCCAAATATGACTCACTGACATTTCACGAATACGTGATCTAACCCAATTATTTTCTCGTGCCGAAAAATGCCGTAATTCATGATTTAGTTGAAAACTTTTCAGCCGATTTTTAGTTACAATTATCTTGATCTTGACCTGTTATGACCCCCCAAAAAAATGACCTGAGCTAATTCTCTTTCAGCAATTCAAAACGGTATAAAATGAAAATAAATCAAGTATTAGCTCAAGTTAGTATATCATGTTTAGAGAAAATCTTTAAAGACTTTTTATTGCATAAATTTAGCTTCATTCATAAAACACAAAAATGGTCCAGTACTTCTATAGGGAAACAATTGTACACAAAATTTAGTCAGAATAAATTGAGCCGTTTTTTATACATAAATAGATTGATCCTGACGTATAATAACCCAGACTAACCCGATAATCAAATGTTACCCGAATGCTTCCCGAATGTTACCCAGCATATATTTCAAAAGAATTCCAATGATTAAAAGGATATTCTAGATAAAAGTTGTAAGGTGAGATAAAGACTTTTTTAACGATTTAGAAAAAAAAAATAATTTCCATTGCAAATTTAATTTATTTCTCCCCTTTTTTCTTTGCAGATTTTCCGTCACTATTGTGTCTCGAGAAATTTCTTAAAAAAACGCAAGTATATTTAGAAATCCTTTCATTTAACTATAGTTAATGACAAAATTTCTAATAAAACTTTTAAAAGATAATAAATGCGAAGTTTTTACAACAAAGTTTGAAAAAATTGTTTTTAACTTTAGCTTTCTTAGGTCATATGGTTCTGGCACGTCTGAAGGAACCAAATTACTTTTCATCATATGAAAGAAATATAAAACTATTTGAACTATGGAATTTATTTATATATTTTTTAATATTATTTTTTTTATTGTTGCAAGTTAATATTGAACTGTTATAAGCAAAATAAAATATTATTATTTTTTTCTTTTCTATTAATGTTGTTATACTTTATGTGGAATGAACCATTATATAAAGTCTGTTTATTGAGCAAAATATTATATTGCAAAAGTAAAAATCTGAAAGTGTCCCTTCAAAAAAGTATATGCATTTCATGTAACGCGATCGTTATTGAAAATAATCAATTATTCAGTATTTATGATTCGTTTACAGGACCAATCAAAGTTATTCCATTACCTGTCAAATATTATGAAATTTGTAAGATTTGCAGATGTGAATTATAAATTGATTTCTGATAATTATAACAAATTGTCGATTCCTTATAAGGAAAATTTAAAGAAATTCAATTATTCTAATCACAATGAGCGACAAGTGTTGGAAGTAGGTTTTAAACTATGGTGTCCATTTTTAAAACTTTCCAATAAAGTTCTAAAGTGTTCATGAACTTGGTTTTTCTGTCCATCTATTCCCTATCTATTGCACGTGAATATGTTCACAATTTCATTTAAGTTAAATTTGTTAATTATTCTTGCCGTTACATGTTTACCGTTTTATATGACGAATGTATCTGTAATAAATCCTTTACATAGACACTAAAAAAAATTTATATCAATTATGATATACGGGACATTAACGTTTAAAAAGAATTTTCAGAACATTGCACTTTTCCAAATGTATGTAAACTGATAAAAATCACTAAATTTCGTTACAATATTATTACAAAATGGGATATTTATAGCATTTTTTCTTCAATTATAGGTCCCCTAAAAATAATTCCGTTACTGTTTTTAAACAATAATTGCTAATTTTTTAACTAATCTTTTGCATGTTATTCGTTGGATATAAATATTCTGTCTCGTATACAGAGCTGAACAAAATAATTCACATATAATTCGCCATATATTAGCCAAAATTGCTAGAAGGAAATTCTCAACAGACGTATACTTTTCTTAACCGTTACCTTTTTTGTTAAAATCTGTGCATACATGTAGTTAAAAACAAATCTATGTGTCTATACAGGGGTGCTCAAAGAATTCGGATAACTTTACGATTGTAGATGTTAACAACTCCAGTTGTTGGGTTTTAAAATGTTTTATGAACGTTCGTGTGGTTAATTTAAATATGAGGACTTTAGAAGCCAAAGAGTATAAGTTAGAAAAATTCGATTTGGTTTAAATTGTGTTCAAAGATAATTGTTGTTAATCTTGAACATCAATAATAATTGACTAAATGGAAATAGTAATGTGCTGCTTGTTTTAAACTCTTGGAAGTTTTATTTTAATAACTGTGAAAAGAGTAAAGCACAATTGACTTTATAGTTAATTAATATTGATAATTAATATTGATAATTATTCGGTTTCTTTGAAGATCCATGATAAAATAGGTTAATTTATAGAACGCATGATAAAAATAGCAAATCACTTATGCGTGTGTACCCGAAAAGACAAAAGCATATTTTCATGTCCTCTATTGCATATAGTTCATTTTTTTCTAATTTTGTCACTCATAAATTTTAGCTTCTCGGGTTTTTGTACTTTAACTCACAAAATGCTTCAGTTTTGTTCTATTATTGTGAATAGGCTGGACAGGGTTACATAATCCATGCTTAACGTAAGAAATATTCCTTCTTTCAATTTTAATAATTGTTATATGTAGTAAGCTGTGTACATTCATCATGATGAATACATCCAGGATTATACAACTGAATTCATTAGCATTGCTGAATATGAATGAAATTAATTACTTAAGCTCAGTTTTTATTAGTGTTAAACATTTCCCTTCTGAATTAAATCTGAATACCAATACAAGTTAGTGAAATTTAAATAGATTCTTAAACAGCCATACACAAAAAGCAAGATTCAATACCGTTTGTAATTGGCTTCTAGAAGTGCGTTTTAAATTGTTTTATGTGCTTTTTATTTGAATTAAATTGTATGTAAATATTTCTTCACGATTTCAGATGATATATGTATTGTATTATATGATTTAAGTGCATTTTCATATATGGGTGAAAATTACTGTAGGTGAATTTCGAACATGCAAAATTTTAACATACTGTGTGCTGTGGTTATATTGGGTAACTGAATTATGTTTTTGCAGTAAAACTCAAGGATTCTCTTGACATCAAGCTTCAAAAAGCTAATGTTTATTTATAATTTAAGTCTGAACCTATGTAAAGATGTTCAGTTAGGTTCATTCTACCAGATACAGATTATCAAGAATATATTTTAATGTCTAAAATTAGCACACACACATAAAAATATGTATGTAATACCATTCATTGGAATAACAATATGTTAACCATTGAATTTAGTACAAAATTACCACATTGAAATATGAGGAAAAATTAACATGAATACAAATGAAATTTGCAGAATCAAAGCAGAATCATCAGGCACACAAATACTTTGGAACTACAAATAAAGCGTGTGGTTTCATCTTCACACTAACCATGAAAAAGAAAAATAATACGAATTTGGGGCTACCAATATACATAAAACCAATATATATATAGCCGTGTCAACCGCTACGAGTCAACTGTTAAAATAATTTTTCAGGTTTTTCCACTTGATTGCGTCTGATCGCGACTGTGTGATTGCGACTGAGTGAGACTGATTGCGTTTTCCTATGATAATTGAGTTTTTACTGATTCTGATATTTCAGCCGTGAACTCGATGAAGTGGCTGTCTGTGCTGGCAACTCTTGATCTGATAGTGAAAACAATATTAATTATAACGAAACAATACTGGATACTTCAAGCGGAGATTTTCTTTATAACAATGATACTACTTGCATCATCAGCGAAGGAACTTTTTCGACTTACAAAACAGGAGAAACATGTGCTTGCTTCATTGACAACTACAAGAACATGCGTGCAGAAGACGAAATATGTTTAACAGTGCGACACAACACAGATGCCATCGGCGAATGTTCATTTCTTTGTTTCTCATTCTTTTTTCCTCCTTACAAATTTAATTTCTTTTTCCATCTGTATATAAAAAAAACGGAAATTTCACGTCAAACGTAATAAGTGATGTGCGTTAAAACACTAACGAAGTTTTTAAAATATTTAGATCTTGGTGTAATAGCATACGGTACTTCGAATACAGTATAGTAGCCGAAATTTTGTGTGTGTATGTAATAATTATCTGCTTTCTATTATACAGGAAGTAACATAAAGCAAACCTCAGCAACGTATACCAATTTCATAAAATAGTTTATAAATTGTTTAATATAATTAAAAAGCGTCTTAAACAATTTTTCCTTTTATGCCATTATGTAATGAAATACTCTTATATGGCCATGTAAATAAATTACAAATATTCTTTGCTCCACATATAATACTTTCTAGTTTATGCTTCATAGATGAAGATGAATTTTTTTATGTTCGAAATAATGTAATATAATGAATTTCGCAGTATTTTTTTCCATTCAACGTAATGCAACATTTAAATTTTGACTGTCCCTGTAACTAAACAGTACATCCAATTTTTTAGAATTTAAAATGACTCGAAAAAATATGTAACAATTATATCTATACTAATAAAAGAACAAAACGCTCTGTCTGTCTGTGTGTGTGTCTGTGTGTCTGTGTGTCTGCGATGGCTAGCAAAATCTACAGCACGTACGAAGCTCAAAATTTTTTGAGAGTAGCCCAATGTCTCTCCTGATGCACCTGAAGCTCATAATTTCAAAATTCTATTTATTAAATGAGTAATTAATTAAATTCCAAAGCTCACTCTCATAAAAAATCGCTTTTTTTCGTTTTTTTCCCTTTCATTTTCTTATGGTTGATTGGTTGCATAAAATTTTCGCAGAAATAATTAAAAAAGCTGGGACAGACTTTTAAAATTCATAGACTGGCAAACTGTCAGTTTAAATGAGGATTTTTTTTAATCACAGCAGCTGTACACCATGGAGAAAAAGATAGGTGGAGGCGAAGTAAACAAAAAAAAAAAAAGGTTTGCAATATTAAACCATGTATCGCTGAAATTTTAATGTCTCAAACAAATGCACGAGGAAAGAATTTTGTATTAATAAAACGAATTGAAAGAAATGAATTACAGCTGAAGCATATTTTACTTAGAAATAGTAATTTTTTAAAATGGTTTTTTTCTATTATATTATTTACGTTAAAGTTAGGTTAAAGTTAAATTGCATTTATGTTATGGTTAGAATAAGGATATGTTACAATAAAGTGAAGGCTAGGTTACATTTCTGTTATATTTAATTTACGGTAGGGTACTGTTAAGTCGCTGTTATGTTACAGACAGGTTCTGGTTACGGTACAAAAGTTTAGGGTTAGGAATTTATACACAGAGTGAACATTACGCAAGATTTGATTAAAAATAACACTTACTTTTGTTAAATAGCTCTGAAATTATAACACTATATACCAATATTTTAGCTACCATCGTGTATCGATTTCATCCATGGTATAGTCGGATTTAAGAGTGATATAATTAGTTTGAAATTCAAAATACTCCACTTGGTATTTGTATTTGAAAATAACAATTAGTTACGTGACTTAACAGTGATTTTTACGGGTAAATATCAACTTTTTAACACGAAAATCATGCAATCGTTGGATACATATTCCCTCCCGCGTTTTTCATTGCTCATTTTGAGTATTTTTACAGCTTAATATTAGTTGTTGTTTTTAAAACCGATTTTTCACACAGTCAGTGGCTACGTATTTGCCGTATTTGCCTATACAGACAATGCATTTATGCATGTAACGAGTTAATGATAAAATCATACAAATTTCAAGTTTGTTTAATATTGTTAATACGGACCCGGGCAACGCCGGGCGGGTCAGCTAGTATATTATATATTAAGTGATTCGGTTGAAAAGTTTTCGCATTGTTACGGTAGGACAGACGACGAACGGACAGACGGACTGAACGACGACTATAAGGTGCTACGAGTTTACATAATTACTAAGGCACCTAAATATAATATTATAGTATAGTTCTCTTGCAGATTATGTCTAAGTATTAATGAAAAATTTTGTTTTTTAAAAATGATGTGAGATACAGTCGCCTGATAAATCTAAAATGTCCTGATAAGTCTAAAAAATAGTCTTACTGCGACAGTAATTACACTAAAAAGATTTTTTTTATTGTTTTTATCAATTTCTTTATGTTTTTACACAAATGTTATTATTCGTTTACCACAGTTACGTACTTTTAAATCACTATTCAAACGAACTACTGATTTATCAATTTTATTAATTAAAGTTATTATAAATTAATCCTACATATTTTTTTTTTGCTTCCTCGCTTTATTCTTACATTTTTTGATTGTCTTAATATGCAAATAATTTTATATTCAAAATACTAAATAATTTCAAAAGCCTAAATGAAATATCTAGCCAATGCATCGAGTTTTAAACTATTTTTCTTATTATTTAATCACAAATTTCTGTAATTGAATGAAACAAATGTTTCTATTTAAAATTGTTGTTTCTGTACATTAACAAAAAGCATTAATACTCTTGAATGCTTGGTATGAATCTAAATAAATCCTACTCAATGGTTTTTAGAGTATCTCAATATTTAATATTATAATCGTCATTATTATTTTCTAAGTATTGTGTAGTTTCATAAATACTAAAGATTTTAGGTTGAAGAACAATGTCGACACATTAGCGATAGCTATGTACATCTTTGTGGCAAAGTTATTTCGTCATTCTATTAGGATATATTTAATTAAAAATATATATAAAAGATCATTCATTAATTATTTATAGATTTAAAAGCGTATTTTAATTTTCCTATTTTAAAATCATCATTAAATATCTGTTATATATCTGGTATGTCTTTTGCATATAGTTATTTTATTTTACAAATTTTAGATATTCTTATTTCAATTTTCTCTTATTATCAAAGTGTATTGCGTGTTTCCCCGAAACACATTCGTTTAAAGAAAGCAGTTTTTGTAAAAAAGGGAACTAAAAAACTTTTAATTAAAGTAATCCTAAATATATAAAGAATTTGACATATTATTTATTACATTAAAAACTCATATGCATGTTAATTATCTTTATCTTAGCAACATTTAGTAATATGTCTTTTTGAATACACAAACTCTTAACCTAGAATCACATTTGATAAGTCATTTAAAAAAAAAAGAAAAGAAAAGAAAAGAAAAAAAGGATGACTAATGTGATTTTAAACGATTTACTTTAGATTTTATATAACACCGTTTGTTATTTACAAATAACATAAAATTTCATGTCCAATACAAAGTTAAAATTCTCTGAAGTATTTTATCGGTTTTATGTATGAGTCGGCAAAAATGAAAAATTCAATACGATTGTTTTTGGATTTATCTTAAATTTTGATTTTATATCTCGCTTTTGGAGATATCCAAAATGTGATCTTTTGCAGCGCAATTTAATGCGAAACTTTGAATGTGTTATTTTTCTTTTTAAAACTGCTGATATACATATATTTCTGAAATAAATCAGGAAGTATATCATTTTTCTATCGTAACATGGTTTTAGATAAAATGAAATCGATGTCAAAGAATAATGATTTATAAATAACATGTTTTATTTTATAAAAAGTGTTTTAATAATAAATTATTACTCTATGTGTTAGAATATATTTTATACTGAAATTATTTTAAAGAAGATGGTAATAAAACAAAATATGAAAAAACAAAGAAATGCAAATCTTCTGCTTTGCCACACATGATTTAATTAAATAAGTAACAAAAGAAATGAGTACACACATATCTATATAAATTTATATTTATTCAGATTCGTCGTACAATTAATCAAGCTATACAACAGCAAGAAATGAAATCAAACACCAGGTGCATGTAATTTTTTTGTTGTTTTTAGTGCAAGTTTTCTACAAAAGTCTAATTATTTATATTAATATTAATTATTTATTTAGACTATTAATATTAGTCTGATTTTTTTAAGTCATTCAATGGTCGCATATTACCCAGAAGCTTAATACTTATCGATAAACAATTCGTTTTTAAACTTTTCTTTACTGATTTTTTTTTCTCTTTTTAAATATAAATTTTAATTAATGATACAGAAAAACTAATTTTAGCAATATAGTTATTGTTATTTTCGGTTTACAATAAACATTCATAATATAAATAGAAATCATTTCGGAATATACATTTTTTTCTGTATTTAAAAGATTATGTCAATGTCACTTTTTTCACCCTATATGTTGACACAAATTTATAAAAATACATTGCATAAACGGTATTTTTATGAAATTGTTAAAATGTGTGATAATATATATTAGATTTATTTATACAGTCTATTTCGGGATTATTGGGACAACCTTTAAAGGGAGATAGGGGACATCAGAAGAATGCAAATTTGCATATAATCATTTCCCTGTCGCGTTAGTGACAACACAAAACATAAGAAAGAAAGAGCACGAATACAGATATAAAACATGTTTATTACTCTTTGTACGAAAAAAAGGCGAGAAAGTGCTAAGAATCTTGTTGCATGAACTGTATCTACTGCTGGAAATGTCCGGAACACTCCTAGTATTTTTGAAAGCATTAGATTTTCCATGTGCCGCAGATCGCTTCGATGTATTATGGACCTTGATTATAATTTTGAACACCTACTTTGATGACGACCGTTGTATCTTCATTGTTCTTTTTTTGTTGTTATGCTGAGGAAAATAAACAGAATTTTTCCCTCTTATTCCTGTCCTGTCTATCTTGTGCTTTGTGTTGTCACTACCACACCAAGAACACAATTCCGTCCTTAGGGTGCTAGGCAAACCTGAATACTTGTGATAACCCCTACCTCCCTTTAAATTTTGTCAAAATACCACTTGGACACTCTGTAGATATATATACACAAAGAAAGGGAGATTTATTCAAACGTGCTTATGTAATTTCAATACAAATTTTAAAAAAGTATTTTAAGGAGATGAGTGTATGCTTTGAAATATTTTATAACATCTTATATAGAATTTTTTATAACATATTATAACTCATTATATCTGATATGACGTACAAACATATTTCATTTTAATTTTATCAAAAATTGCCCACTAAAACATATTTATTGCAAAGAAAATTTTACATTTTTCCAAATATAATGAATAAAATGCGTAGGAATTTCGCAAAATAAAATCTTTTTTTTTTTTTTTTTTTCTGTGTAGTTACCTAGCAGATTCCAAGAAATAAATACTTAAATAAGTATACGTGCATTTAAAAAATATCTGATTTTGGACAAGTAATTTTTCATGTTATATAATAGAAAAACTTTTTTAAAATAGTAAATTCTTAAATTATAAATTTATGAATAAATAGTATGGAATTCAAGAATAATTTTTGATGGCTTTTCAATATTTCATTTTTCACAAAAATACGATTTAATATTGGCACATAGATTTGTATATGATAGCGCATTTCCTTTTTCTTAAAATATTTTATTATTTATTTAATTTTTAAAAGACAAAACATATGTTTTTAAAAAAAATAACAATGGTATATATATGTGTGTGTGTGAGAGTATTGGAGTATCCCAGTAATTCCCAGTACAGTAGTATCCCAGAGATGTAAAACGACCTAGAAGACGACTCCTAGTAAAATGCGTTCGTTAAAATGCTATTTAATTTTATACTGGCGGTGTTACCTAGCAACTAAAATGTACCGAATTATATCAAAATGTAAAAAGTTTTCTGTGCAAACGATAAATTGTGACTGAAATACATTATCTGTTTATTTCTACAGCTTTTACCTAAGCTGTGTGAAAAAATATTCCTTTTGTTTTTTGAGTTGTCATTCGAATGTTTTTATGAGAATATGGATTAAAAAAAAGTATGGTTTATAAATGAATTGTTTTAATAATTATCTGTGTTCAAAAGGAACTGAGATGTGTTTTGTTTTGTGAATTTTAAACAAGAGATGACTTTAATTTTTGAGTTGAGTGGAAAATAATAAATACGAACAATTGGAAAATTCAAGTAAGGTGGAGGGACGAAATCAGAAAAATAGCCTGTGTAAATTGGATGACGAAAGCACTAGACAGAAACAATGTAAAAATCTGAGGGAGACCTACATCTGGCAAACGATCGAAAAGGATTGGTTTTCATGATGATGATGATATATATCTTTATAGCATATATATATGTGTCTGTGTGTGTAAATACAAATACTTAAAATTTAAAACTTAAAATACATGTAACTGTAAATTACTTAAAATGTGCATAATAAAACATTCAAAAACTTAAAAACATGTCTAAAGTACTTTAAGATACTTATTAATTGTTACATTTGCAACTACGCATAAACATATGTAGCATATAAAACGATTTTTTTATAGATTCGGATTTCTGTAACGGAAAAATATATATGTGTGCTTATATTCTCCATGTACTGTACATGTATCAGTATGTTAGATTTTAATAAATAAATATTGTGACAAAATGTAATTAACATATTTAAAAAATATATACTGATTGTTAAAAAAAAAAAGAATTTTTATAATTGCGCAGAACCTACGCCCTTGGATAAAGTTGTTTTTAAATACTTTTTCTTCTCCTCTTTTAGGACAAATCCTGCAGACAAATGTTTGAACATTTTGCATCGAACTTTCTTAATAAATACACAAGCATTTTTACGCCAGAATGTGAACAATAAAAATAAAATAACTGCGTCTTCTTTTGCCGTTTCTAGGCAGTTATAGCACATTTTGCAACACAGCTATGGTTTAAAATACACAATAGGACAGCTATCATTAATAAGAAAGTAAACCAAATGTAATATGATGCTATACACAACATCAAAGAAGATTTGTGTTCTAATTTAGGTCACATGATATCTTAAATAGCAACATATAGCGACTTTTGAACCAATAAGTCAGATCTTTCTTGGAAATCAGTTTTCGTGATTACAAAAATTTCTACGCGACATCAAAAATCATATCGATCTATTTTAACCGAATTAACTTCTTTACTTCTTCTGTTCTCCAACTTGTTTTAAACAAAATTTACTGTAAAATTACTTAATATTATTTTTTTTAAAAAGAACTCAAAAAGTACGGGAAATAAAAGAAAAATAACATTAACAATCAATCAACCAGTTCCGACAAGCATACAGATCGCGTAAGAAACTTTAGTAATTTTCAGACTCAAGGCAGAAATCGAGCAGAAAAATGATAAATAAAAATACGTATGGCACTCGGGGGCTGCTTCGGTGAAGCTATTGCATAGAATTTTTTATCAACTTATGCAATTATAATTATTTATTTATTTTTTATTTATGCAATATTTTGTCTTTGATATTAAATCAAGTTGTTTCTTTTTCTTTGATATTAATTCAAATTACACTTTTTGAGCGTGATGACCAATAACGAAGCATTTTTTCTTTTATTGAATAAATGAGAAATCTGCCGAACTGAAACGATGTTAGCCGGAGTGTTAGGTTTTTTTTCTCGTTGCGGAATATCTAGATTCGGTCGCCGCGCTCAAAGCCCGCGATAAAAGCTATGCAATAGCATAAAAAATTTGAATTTCAGACAGTTCTTTAAAAGGCTAAGGGAATGCGCAGAAATGTATTTTAGCCTAGTTCTTCATGACATGTTAATTCGCTCATAGTTATAACAAGGAGTAAGTGGTGTTTGTTCTTTTTCCACGCCGTAGGATCACTTTACATCTTTCTTGATTTATGAGGAGACATTTCTTCCACAAACTTTACTATAGTTGGTGAAAACAAATAAATAAGTAATTAGAAAGTTTGTACGCATCAAGAGTAGACAGTCACAGGCGGGAGAAAACACAGTTAATTTAAGCTACAAGTGAACGGTTATTGTGGGGAAATCCATAAGCGCTATCTGGAGGATATCAGGCGTGACGCTTTTTAAACTCAACGACTGAAGATTTGGCCGGTTTTCCATGGTTTATTATTTCGAGATAGAAGAAACGTTTACTTAGTATTAATAAAAAAAGAAAAAATGCATTTTTGAATTTTGAACTTTCCTTTTAAAATTATGTACGTGTCTGGTTCCTTTCAAATAACATTTTATTGACTAATTACACTGTCGGCTAAGCGTATGATTCCGCTAAATTAACTTTTTGGCAAATTTTCCTGTCACCTAGTTGATATATGTTTAACGTTCTATGGTTTATTTATTGGCAGATAAATTATGTATTCCAATTTTAATATATATATTAAATTATTTTGTGAGTATGATTATATAGGTAAGAATTGCACTCATAAAAAGACAAATAAATACTATGTACATACTTTTTGTGTCATAATAAAGCAATCTCTCTGAAATAAGAGTATTAAAAAAAAGAAAATGTCCTGATTCACAATTTAACAGCAGGACTAATGCTATAGTTTTCTGTTTACCTATAAAATTGATTCTTCATATTAACGTTAGATATATATACGTTTCATTTACGTTTTCTTTAATTCTTTTCTCAGATTTATGTCATATTTACTGCATTTCACTCTATACTGAGTTACACACACTGAATTTACAATATAAAAATGCAACGATCTTTAAAGATATATGAGATTTAAATGTGGTTTTATTGCTAAGATATTGCAACTTTTAAGAAATGAAGCATAATGGGTATAGAGTCTCTGCTAAAACTAAATGTAACACTGTCTGTTGTAAACCGTAAGAAGTATTCTAAATTACTATATTGTGCTTACGTGAATTAAGCTAATAAGAATTATTTTGTGTGATATATTTGTATGTTTTTAAAACGATTGTTGAAAATTTAATATAAACTAGATAGCGAATATCAGTAGCAAATAGAAATATAAAATAGATAGCGATTATGTATGAAATTTTAAGACTTTTATCTTCGTTATGCTTTTAAACTAGCAAATTTGCGAAAAAGGTTACATTTTCTCAGCATTCAGTATACATCCTAAGTCTTTCGCATTTTAAATTCCAATTTGCATGTTTCAATCCAGTAGAGATCAAGTAAGTCTCAAGATTTAAACACGATCAAAATGCATATTCAAGTATAGTCTGTTTTCCAAATACAGTTTCTACTGAAACTGTTATTGATGAAATCAAATTTCATACTTTAAATGCACGACAATAAACTCATTGTTCTATATTTTTAGAGCCCTTAATGTAGTTTTATTTGTATATTGAAATGTCGAAGTTCAAATAATGGTGCTATTTAAATAAATGTTATTGTGAATATCCGCTTTACACTTTCTGTGTTTTAAGAATTGAATATAAAACCAAATAATATACTGAAAGACGAAATGCATTGAAAGAATTAAAATCATAGCAGTAGACATAATATAAATAATAATAAAATTTTCTGTAATAACTACGTTAAAGTATCTAAAATTTAAATAAGTTAAATACTTTATGTTATTCATATTAAGAAAAAATCAAGTTTTAATGTGTCAACATAATTGTAGGAAACATTTTGTAAATACATTTTTATAACTTAATTGAGTTTCATATTCAAAGATTACTGTCTTATTAAAAGTCATGGTGGAAATCCACTTTGTATTTTTTGTAAATTCAGAAATAAATATAAACCAAATATTTTATTAAAAAACGGAATACATTAAAAGGATTATAATCGCAGCAATATATATCATATTGTAATAATATAAAGATAATATTTTTTTGTAACACTGTGCTAAAGTATCTACAATTTAAGTAAGTCTGATATTTTATATTACTTATAATAGGAAAAAAATCATGGTTTAAAATAAAAACATAATTGTAAGAAACATTTTGTAAATACATTTTTTTATTTAATTGCATTTTATATTCAAAGATTACTGACTGAAAAAATATCTTTTTTTGTCCTTAATAAAATAAATAAAAATCAAATTTATGTTTCTTCCGTTTATCTTTCAAATAAAAAGCAAAAAATGTGGCTTTTAAAAGTACTGCCTGGGGGCTTAAACATAAAGCCGCAAAAGTAATCTATCAATTCCAATTCAGAAAATAGCTTATTTAGTTTTTCTATTTAAAAACCAAAATGCAGCAAAAATTCCATAATAAAAATGTTACTATATTCAATATTTTAAATTTTATATTTGATTTTATTTTGATTTTATGCTATTTTATTTTTTGACTTAGACTGAAAATGATTAATTGCACTGATGACTCTTTTTAGTGCAGTGAAATAAAATAATAATACAATATTCATTTAAAACTATTTTTAATACTTACATTTTGAGAGAAAATGATATGCATTTGGAATTTTTATAAAAATAATTTTACCCGATCTGTTTAAAAAATATATAAATTGAATGATTTATGTGATGATTAAAATAACCAAACACTATTTGCCATTGTTACTCAAGAAATTGAATAATGTTGAATTTAATTTTTGATTCTCGATTTAGAGTATTTTGAAATCATGCTTTTATGGTGTTTTTAGTTTTCAAGTGAATATTTTCTGTTGCTTAATTTAATTTATATATATAAGAGAAGCAATACAGTATTTACTTGAGTATTAAATAGAGCAAATAAACTTGCTATGCTCGGTCAAAATTAGCTTTGTGTTCAACCCGATATAATATTCTTATTGTGATTGAACACATTGTCACATTGAACACATTAATTCTACACATTGCCTTTGTGTTATTGCTATCAATCATTTTATTTTACTCCAATATTATTTGAATATGAAAAGCATACACTTACATGTTTCCAAATTTCGCATTTTTTTATAAATTTACAAGGAAAGGACAACAATTTAAATTAATTTTTTAGCTCGACTGTAATTGGCATAACCATGTATCTGGAGTCCAATTAACAATTTATGATAAAACGCCCTCATATTCTATAAACCTGTTGTACATAAATCTTATCTCTAGCCTTATTATTTAAGCCTAATTTTGTCGACGTACTTCATTTCTCGAAAGTAGGTTTTTTTTTTTTTTTTTTTTTTTTTTTTTTTTTTCGTAATCTTTAAAGTTGATTGGTTTGTCAAATGTCGCAAATATTTCACAAGATATAGCTAAATTATTAGCTGTTGCCACCTTTGTGGCTTCTTAACTCTGAACAGTAGTGAAAGAAAATGACCCACTAATCAAATCTGTTCGAACATGTGACTTAGCTCAATGATCTTCTGTAACCAAAACACGGTAGAATACAAAATTTAGTCAAAATGTTTTTTAGACATTTTCTAGATAAAATTATCTTGACACGTTTCAACTGCAAAATAACCTCTAATGTAATTTTGTCAAGTAAGTGACACAGTCACTTACATTTTTTTCTGATACTACAGAAACTCTGCATAGTGAATTATAATAGATTAATTTATAACATGAATATTCAGTCGGTAAATGAATTATAAGAGATGTAAAATTTCCAAGTGGGTGAAAAAAACCCGGACCAGGGATGTATTATGTGAAACCGCCGATGCTCTTCCAACTGATCCATCCCGGAAGAATACTGAAGGACCCCAACTAACATTAACGATCACACAAACTTTTTTGATATTTTGGATCAGCTCAACAGAATAAATTGAAGGTTAATATATGGAATTGCAGAAAACGTTTAATATGCAATTATAGTAGATTAATTTGTAACACGATTATTCAATCGATAAATTACTTATCACAGATGTATATTGCTCAAGATGGTGAAAAAAGTCTGGACCACAATTCGATCCAGAGATGTATTGGCTAAAGCCGTCAATGCTCTATCAATTGAAAACATCATATGAAAATGTGAAAATACTCCTGTTTCATTCGCAGGTTGCAAATTGATTGCATTTCAAGTTTCTAAAAAATATTATTTCATATCTTAAGAGAGATTTTAAAGTATCTCTTTTTTGTGGGGGGGGGGGTAACGCTTCTTGTAAATCTTTGTATCATACATTTTGATGAGAAGTTTGCAATGTAGATCATTTTGGGTATTTTATAAATAAACATATTATAAAAAGATGAAAAATAAAGAATAATTGCATAAGGTATTTTGAAAAATCTCACTAAAATAGATATTACGTTAGATACCCATCAAATTAGCGGTAGTTTAATTATAAATTTAAATAATTACTTTTTTGGATTAGATAAAACACGTAATTCTGTTCCTCGGGGCATAAGCGTGATACGTTATGCTGATCGCAAAATTGAAAATGGGAAACTTTGTGATAAGCTTACTTTAAATGAAGAATCCACGTTTAAGAGAACGATATATATACACGCATTAAGCTCATTTACAGATATATGATATATTTATATGCCATCAATTTCACACAGAAATATTCTTCATTTAAATGACATGTAAACATCAAAGTTAGGGAAGCAGTCAAATTTTCAAATTCGCATACATTTACAACCCTAATAGTAACATTGACAAAGAGATATGGTGGAATGTAGATAAAGGGTGCACATATTTCCTACAATGAGACATTAAGAGCTTAATTCCAACACGCAAGACCTAATGAATTCGAGGTTAATGTAGGTTTTATTAAAATTGCTGTTTATATTACCAAAAATTTTAAGATGATTAACCATATTTCTTTCTCAAAAAAAATTTGGAAAAGCTATTATTTTTCCAAAAATATTTCTTAATTAAGTAATGCATACAGCAAAATATATGTTTAAAAATATTATAAGTTTCATTTACATTAATATTTTACCACTTACTTAAAACGTTATTGAATATTTAAGATTGTAAAATATATATGAGCAACTAATTCTGAATCATATTGTGGTATGATAGCTAGAGCTAACAACACATAAGAGTAGATTAAAGATATTCTCTAGAGCAGTGATGCTTATGCGTAACTTATGGGAAGCATGTTCCCGTCCAAATAATTGCAGAATATTTGATTTTACATTATACAATGTTTGAAATTTTAGACGTAAATCATATTCAAAATTTAATACTTTGATTTGAAATTTGACTAAAAAACGGAACCTCATTTGCTTTATATTTTTATGAGAGATGATATTAAGTATAGGCATTTAACATTAATTCATTAGCATGCGGCAGCAGAATTGTCAATCCGGTTTTAGATAACACAACTATACACCAGTTTCCACTTTTGCGAAAATTTCATAATTACATACCGAATTTTCCGGCGTAAAATCCGCAGATCAAACAATATTGTTTTGAACATGAAAATTAATTGAGCTAATCAAGACAAATATTATCTGCTATCCAAAAAGTTACATTATATTTAAAATTTTTGCTGGCTCAAAAAGTGATTGTTTCATCTTCTGATTATACCGTGCCATTAAAAAAAATATGACACTCATTGAGAAAGTTTTGTGATAGATGGTCTTTACTCATGCGTTCATTGATAATATTTGTTTTTTAATTTCTGCACTTGTTGTAATTGGTGTTAACTGTACATCACATAAAAAAATATATCAGACATGACTGAAAATTTCCTAGGTCTTTTTAATAAATTTTTCGTTTTGGTGTACTGCCGTATAGTAAATCAGCTTCGCCTTTTTTAGAACATAGATAGTTTGCACTATGTAAATCTAAGGCTTTATGACTTATAGGAACATTTTGCTCGAATAAAGGCAAATCACGAGGTTGTTCAACATTTATAAGCTTTCAATGTCGATTAAAGATTTGTTTTTGTATAAAAAAGAATTAAAAAAACCCTCTGTTCATACAAATAAAGGTACAACCCTAAATCAGGTAAAGTTGCAAAGGCACCACTCCACGTAACAAATACGTAATATAGAAAATCAATTGTCTCTACTATTTAAAGATGGAAAAAAATAAAATGAAACATTCGAACGTTAATATCACAATCTTTAATTTCAATGTTTTATTTTATTATTTTTTTTCTTGCACTGAACGCCATAAATTAGGGTATGAAAGAGTTGAGAAAACAGAATGAAAGATTTTCTGTCATATTTCACCCATTAACTGCCAAAACTATAACATAGAGATTTTAATATTTTGGGGAAAAAGGGTTTTCACCACAAATTTAGAAAGGAAAGCCTTGGTTAATTAAATGGACTAAGTTTTTGTAATTAGATAAAGCATTTTTTTAAATTCAATATTAATTTTAATTGAAAACTAATTTTTAACATGCGAATTTATTTTTACTGTTGTGTCATCGCAACAACAGCGATTAAAGGGTTAGTAGTCTAACACAAAACGTAAATACACTTTTGTTTTCAGAATTACAATTTGTTTCTAAATTTATAGGAATATAAATTTCTGCTGTGTTTTTAAACATAAGAAGAAAATTTTATCGGTATAGCTTAAAAATAATAAAAATAAAGTAAAATAAATAAGGCTCAAAATTTGTTACGAAAAGAAAGATTCAAGGTATTTCGTATACCTTAAAGATAAATCAAAACATAAACTGAAAAACGAAAAACCTTATTTTTGTCTCGTTCAGAGAATTTATTGAATTTTTTATTGTTTTTGTTTCGGTAAATATCACCCATGAAGCACTCAAATGATTAAAAAAAAATAAATTTCGCTACACAGAGCAGAAATAAACATTTTAAAATCACATTTCTCTTTCTATTTTTTTTTTTTTCAAATTTTTAAGTACAGATCTAAAGTAATTGAAAAAATATCTTGATTGTACAGTATTGATGTATTGATTTTACAATCTGTACATTAATTTTGTAACGAAGAATGGTAGTTTTACAAAATGACCAGAGTGGAACAAGTAATATATGTATGTATAAAGCCGCCCTCCTCTCACTCCCCATTGGTTGAGAAACTACGCATTTTCCTCGGTAACAGCTATTTATATTTGTTGGTCGAAAGTTAATGCTAGAATTTTGTATTCATACACTGTTTTGGCAAAACCAGCGTACAGGAGTCCCGGAGGATGATCCCTGTATTTTTTGCAGCGTTTCAAAACCTCTTATCCGATGTCTGAAATTTCTATAGAGTTCTAAATTATTATTTAAGATCTTATCGTACTATGTAAATACACAAGAAACACGCTCATGCCTCAGCTAAATTTTTCCTCAAGTGGGAATTGTTTTTCAAACTATGTTTAGAGAATAAAAATACTTCGAACTTCAATTGGCTATAATACTTTCTGGAGAAATTACTGAACACTCACCCATTTCTTTGCTATACTTTTGCTGTAACTCATGGGCATAATAATGCAACTGACTAGGACTATTTGTGTTTTATGCGAACTTTTATCAGCTACTAGTGTTCTGTGAGGTTAATGGACTCTTTTGAATTTCATTATTTTGACGGAAAATTTTACAAGCTCATATTTATGTGCATATATTTAAAATTTCAATTACCGATTGACGATTACCACAATTATTTCAAAAAACATTTCTATATACATTGAGCAATCTTGTAGAAACTATTAACTTTCAAATTTTCAAAATTTGATATTTGTTGCTCACTTGATTATAAAAACAAATATTTCCTTAGTATCTAATTAAATAAATGCATAAAAACCCGAATAAATACGTTTTGATGTGAAAACTTTAACAGGTAAACATTAATACATTTCGACATGTGTCGATAAGTGAAGTTTACCATAGCTAAGAATACCAGAAAAAATTTAATACAAGTAACCTACAAAAATCATGCATATTTTAAATAGTATACTATATTATAATAATTTTAAGTATTCATTTTTTATGCTATGTGCCCCGGAGAAAAATTATATATATTAACTTTTCTTTTCCTGTATTATTCGTTCTTCAAATTATATTTTTCCTGACTTATTTATAAGTTTAAAATTTATAAATATGGAGACATATTATTCCTTTTTTCATGTCTGAATAATATGGGAATTTTATTTTCAAAGTTAAATTAAATTAATGCACTTTTTTCACTATTAAAATCAAAGAAATGAAAACAAAAGAATAAAACTTTAGAATTTAATTATAAAGATAATGAAAATAAAATAAATTAAAGATTTTTTCAATTATTTTTTAACCTAATTTTATTGTTAAGTCATCTCCTATTACAACTAAAATTAACTTCAAAAATTAAATTCAGGATGTAAGTGGTAATTAAAAAAAAAACCTCCAAAAATATTCTTCGCAATTTTAATTCTAATTAAAAATAATATCCTTTTTATGCCATTTTCTGTTTAATTTCTAGCTGTATTAAGGAGCTATAGTCACCACACCGCATTTAATTAAAAGTTTTATTGTAATTAAGATATAATTGAGGATGGTAATTGGCAATTTAAAAGAAACAATCAAATTGCCATTAACATACAGCTGATTAAACTTCAATGTAAAAGTTTAATAGAATGTCGTTTGACTTACAAGTTGCGTGCAGTGAATGCTGATATCAGTAAATCGACTTATTTTATCACAATAATTGTATTCACACACACACAAAAAAAAAAAAAAAAAAAAAAAAAAAAATGCGCAACACATTTTTCTATATTATAAAGGGTAAATGTGTCAATGCTTAGCATTGACGTGATTTTACGAATGACAACAACTCGCGATAAAATTTTAATTTTAAATTTTTGGTTACTGCAATTTTAGCTTCTAAACATCGTATATTTTCAATTTTTATGTCATCATATAAGTAAATAAATCTACTTTCAAATGTAATTTGACTAAAAAATGTATCTCCGTTTACTGACTTAATTTTTAAACGTTTTTACTTTTTTAATTTCTATGCGTATCTCCTTTAATAAATAAAAATAAACAAGTCGCGCGAAAATCAATAAATATTATTACGGATAAATTTTTATAACAAAATTAAAGCTGCATTAATGAATAAATGATGAATTATGTTTAAAACACGAATTTAACATGTATTCAAACTACTTAAATTTTTACACTGCCAAATAGGAAAGAAAAATACTTGGAAACATAATTTGTTAGAAAATTGTATCTGAATATACAGATTGACTGTATTTTAAAAAATATACTTCAAGAATAAATCATTTTAAAATTTATCTCTATTGCGGGAATCTCGATTACCGAAGGTTTATCCGTTTGTCTTTAAAACAATATAAACAGTTTATAATTTTTTCCGGACTATATACGGTAGCAAAACACGTCCTATGTAAATAATCAAATATCTTCGATAAATAAACAAATAAGAAAATATATAAATAAATTCAAATTAAACATACGCATAGCTGAGCTGCGCTCTCTATGCTTTGAAATGATCAGAAATATAAATGCTGAAGTACGTTAATATATATCGTCAGGTAATAACTTTTGATTTTTATCTAATAAGAAAATATCAAACTTGAGGAATTTCAAATCTTTATATGATTACTTAATTAATATTTTATTTATAAAATTGATTTTTGGCGTTAATTTGTACTCTGAAAAGCATATTGCATAACATCAAATTATTAGATTTAAAACAAAATGTGACGGAACGCATTTTTTAACACAAAATATATAGCATGAACTTTAAAATCTTCACGTTTACTTAAAAGGTGATTAAAATAAACAAAATGTTAATAGTTTATTTATTTAAAAAAATCTTAGTACTTTCTACTCTTAATCAGGCACTTCATCAAAGAAATACTAAACCAAAAATAAATACATAAATAAATAAATAAATAAACAGTTAAATAATAAAAAAATATTCTCTAAGGTAGAACCTGATTGAAGTTTGAAAGTACAAAGATGGTTTTTAAATAAAATAAACTACTAATTCTATATTTTAATATTTTAATCTCCTTTAAGTAAAACTGAACATTTTAATGTTCATATGATATATTTCGTGTAGAAAATTTTAGAGGAAAATTTTCAAAAAATGTTAGAGATCCGGGAAACCCGGGTTCGATCTACCAGCATTAGTAATATTTTAAAAAAAGGTACTTGCTGTGAAAAATGCCTAACAAACAGCAGAACTAAAGAAAATAGAATTTGTTTATTATACAATGTTAAAAATCTGAAATATTTGTTGCAAATTGATTCCACCACTTTCACAGAAATAATTATTTGACTATATTATAGAGCATTCTAATTGCTCAGTATAGAGCTTTTCTATAAAAGCGGTGGGGTGACTTTGCAACGAAACTTGCAGTTTTTTTAGAGTGCAGTGCATTTTTAGTAAGATGTGCGTCATATTAAAATGGTTTGAATCAGAAACATGCGAAATGTGCAAAAATGAAAATACTTTTACTGTGTATTAAGATAACACTTTTAGAATCCATTAGTAATACAAAAATATTAAATTTACATTTATTTTAAGTTTTTCAAAGTTATTTCAATGTTGGAAGCTAAGTAAAATTAAAAAACGGTAAGAAATTTAAAAAAAAAAAAAGATTTTTTTTTTTCACGCCCCATTTGTCATAAAATTTTATGTTAAAAATGATAATAATAATTAATTTCCCTGATCACTCTTTTTAGGTGCGTTCGTAAGTATGTAAATACGTAGCACCTATTTTTGTCGCTCAGTCCGTCCGTCTGTCCGTCTGTCTGTCCGTCTATATGTCCGCATATAACAACGCAAAAACTATCCAACCGAATCGTTTGAAATTTAAAATATATAATTATTACATAATTTTGTCGAGTCATTTCAAATTTTATGAAAATCGGATCTATAGATCAATTACAGGGACAATCAAAAGGATTTCGTTACATTACGGTCAATGGGGAAAAAAGTTTCAAATGCATTTTAATCGTTTGAAATTTAAAACGTACATTTATTATATAATTTGGTCGAGTCATTTTAAATGTTTTGAAAATCGGATGCATAGATCAATTACAGGGACAATCAGAAGTATTCCGTTACATTACGATCAATGGGAAAAAAAGGTTTAAATGCATTTTAATCGTTTGAAATTTAAAACGTATAATTGTTACATAATTTTGTCGAGTCATTTCAAATGTTATGAAAATCGGATGCATAGATCGGTTACAGGGACAATTAAAAGAGTTCCGTTACGTTACGATCAATGGGAAAAAAGTTTCAAATCCTTTTTAATCGTTTGAAATTTAAAACGTATAATTATTATATAATATTGTCGAGTTATTTCAAATGTTATGAAAATCGGATGCATAGATCAGTTACAGGGACAATCAAAAGTATTCCATTACATTCCGATCAATGGGAAAAATGTTTCAAATGCAATTTAATGGTGTTACACTCATTTGAACATAATATAATTGATATGAATCTATGAAGTATGTTTTAAAATATACATTCTGTACAATCTGGGATGCAAAGAATATTTATTATTAAATTACTGGGCCACACAAATGTATTCCACTAAATAATGTTATACGGGGAAACATTGTTTGGGGTGTGTTCTAATTATATTAAACTAATTTACATTTTTTGTATAAGATATACGTTAATGAAGTATAATAAAAATTACACCCTGCATATTTACAGGAACACAAAGATTTCGACTACTATACTGTATCCAGAATTTGCCCTTCTATACCAGCAAGATCTGATTATTTTAAAACTTATAGTACGAACGCACCTCATTTGCTCACCTCATTTTTCACGTGCAATTTGCAACTTGTTTATTTATTGTTTTGGGATTAGATTATAGATATTATACTATCATTGAATTGTATTTGAATATTGTTTTGGGAACTCTTAACTATACATTAAAAAAAATCCAATAAGTAGTAATTTTGTTGGGATTTTTTGTGATTTTCATTATTGGATATCATAATAACCAGTCTCCCTCTCCCTCTCTCTCTCTGTCTCTCTCTATATATATACATATACAGGGTGATTCTAAATTTATTTTACAATAAAAGAGGGGTGATAGTACACATTAAGACAAACAATATTAAATGCGAAACAAACCCAAACATTTCCCAAAGGAAATAGCCGCCATTAAAGTATAGGGTACAAAATTAAAAAAAACCGGAAAAATTGGTCGACTGATTTGCGGTTTTCACTAAAACTATTCTTTATGTTGGTATTTTCTTGAAAATAAATTATAAAGATAAATTTCGAAAAATGCCGATAGACGGCGTTTTAGACTTTCAAGTAACTAACAAATATTTTTTGCATCTCATTAAATGGTTTCAAAAGCTTAGACTTAATCCTAACTTTTGAGCTCAAAATCTGAATAGTTGGGAGTGATAAAGTAGCACAAATTGAACTGTGTTCAGAGGCTTTAAATTTCAAATGATTATAAAAACAGAAAAATTTGTCGATACATTTACGGTTTTCGCTAAACTGCTCTTTAAATCAGTGTTTTCTTGAAAATAAATTTTAAAGATAAATTTCACAAAATGCCGATAGAGGACACCTTAGACTTTGGAGTAGGGTACAACAATTTTTAACCATTGTTTTTTTAAATCTCATTAAATCCTTCCAAATGCTTAGATTTAAATTTTGAGTTCAAATTCTGAATCGTCGGGAGTGTTTAAGGAGCGCAAAATTAAACTGTGTTCGAGGAAATGGAAGGGTTAAATTTCAACTCCTGAACATATTTCAGTTTGCTCTTCTCAACCCCGTCCAATGATTCAGATTTTGCGTTCAAAATTTAAGTTTAAATCTAAGATTGCGAAAATATTAAATAAGCTTTTGCAAGCATTAATTTAGATACAAAAAATAACGGTTAAAATTAGTTCTTGGTTATTCTGACGTTTAAGGCACCCTCTAACGGGACTTTTTTAATTTTATCTTTAAAATTTATTTTTAAAATATACTGACTTAAAGAATAGTTCTTTTTTAAAACCGCAAAGTAATCGACCAAATTTTCCGTTTTTTATAATCATTTGAAATTTGAGCCCTCTGAACACAGTTCAGTTTGTGCTACTTAACCGCTCCCAACTATTCAGATTTTGAGCTCTAATTATATGTTTAAGTCTAACCTTACGAAAACTTTTAATCAGATGCAAAAAATAGTTGTTCGTTACTCCAAAGTCTAAAGCGGCCACTATCGACAATGGAAAAAATTATTTTATAATTATTTTCAATAAAATACCGACACAAAGAATAGTTTTACTGAAAACCTCAAATCAATCGACCAATTTTTCCGTTTTTTATAATCATTTGAAATTTGAACCCACTGAACACAGTTCAATTTATGCTACTTAACCATTCCAACGATTCAGATTTTGAGCTCAAAATTTATGTCTAAGCTTACGAAACCATTTAATGAGATACAAAAAACAACGGCAAAAAGTAGTTGTCCGTTACTCCAAAGTCTAAAGCACCCTCTATCGCTATATTTCGAAATTTATATTTATAATTTGTTTTCAAGAAAATACCGATATAAAGAATAGTTTTAGTAATAACCTCAAATCAATCGACCAATTTTTCGGTTTTTTATGTTTATTTGAAACTTTGGACCCTAAATTTTCATGGCGGCTATCGTCTTTGGAAAATGTTTGGGACCCTTGATTTCCTATTTATTATTGTTTGTACTGATGTGTAATATCACCCCTTCTTTTATTGTAACAACAATTTAGAATCACACTGTATATAAACTAAAATTACATATTTCTCATCATTTATTTATTTACTCTATTTTGTGTGTTTATGTATGTTAAAAATTGTATATAAATGATGTATTTGACATAAAAAACTATTACTAATTTAAGTATTGCATCTCATTGTACGCATCTATCATATTCTTTGAGAGCAAAAATTCGATATTAATGAATTCATGTGAGATAGTTTTATGTTTGTATCCATATACATATAAACAATATTGGCTTTCTGTTAAAAGAAAATTCAAGAAAATATCTCTATTTACAAAATACTGAATATGGATTAAAAATATTCGCATAGATACGGCAATAAAGACGAAATTTTTAATTGCATGTCCATTATTTTTTTAACCACTTAACTGATCAATATTCTTGATAAAAACTTTCAAATAATGTCTATTATTTCATGTCTTTTACAGAATTTTTAATCTTTTATCACCAGTTTTTCACAACAAAACATTTTGCCTAATTGAAACGAAAAAATACTCGGATTAAATAATGCAAAATTTCCAATAAAATTTTAATTAGTGAGAATAATATTTCATGATTGGAATATAGATGCCCGTACGTGGATCGGGTAAATAATTACTGAAAAAAATACGTTGCCGATATGATGTATGGGAAAATGAGGGAGGCGGTTAAAAATATTAATACATATTTATCAGATTTGCGGAGACGATGGGTAAAATTGCTGACTCCGACTCTGACTCTGATTCTGGAATTTCTTACGACCTCGATTCCGCCTCCGATTCCAACTCCAACTCCGGGATGGCTAATATACTAGTGATACTGTTGGGTACTAAATCTATGAAGGGATGCAATAATAATAATAATAATAATAATAATAATAATAATAATAATAATAATAAAATTGTAATTTAATAAGAGAAAGCGAAAAAATATTTTTTAGTCATACAAATGCAATCTTATAATTCAATTACATTTGGAAGAAAAAGTATTTTTTTTATTTAGAAGTTAAAACAATTTATTGGATATTTCTTTAATATTTTGACTAAAAAAATAAAAGAATAAATGTGATACAATGCAGATAATGTGTAAATTTCCGTATGTTGAACAGTCGGCAAAGGATGGCATCTGAATACATAAGCCTAGCATGGCAGTCATAATTTTCTTTTCTCGAAGATTAGGATTAGCCGTCTTCATCACATTAGCGTATTATATACATACTTACTATTATTGACCTGTAGCACTGTCTATTATTGAGATTATTCACCAAAAGCATAAAAGTTAAGAGCATGATAATTATAAAACATTTATATTAATTATTGAAACAAGGTTTCAAGTCTTCCGAAGCAAATATTTATCGCAAATTATATTAAGAGCAAGCTACAGGCTACACGATAATAGGAATAACGATAATTTTGATAGTGTGAGATAACTTTTAATTTATAAAAACAAATATTGGACCATATTTATGCCTGTAGTTAAAGGAATTACTTTATCATATTTTATTGTTTCATATTTACATACTTTAAAAAAACCATCATAAAAAGAAGGAATACGGTTACTTTAAAATTAAAATATATTTAATAATGATGAATGATCTTCAGTAAAAGAAACAAATAAATTGGGATAGTTATGGGGACAAGTTATATTATCATATACATTTAAAAAATCTCCAATCCAAAATCAACTAGTGATACAGAAAACGCAAATTTTAAATTATATTAATGTATTTTTATGTATAAAGTCAATGACAATGTTTGTTAGGGGCTAATGTTGATTTAGATCTTTCATTTTTCAAAAATAAATTCATAATAATAAATAATTTTATTTTCAGTTTACGGAAATTTTTAGGACATAACTTATTCCATGCCGCAACGATGGTAAAATGTATAATTTATCATTCTGTTGGAAAAATAATTATTAGTAACATTGCCTCTTCTTCAGCAACATATTTTAGTAAAAAATTCATATTTTAATAGCATTTGTTATACTATTCAACTATCACGAATTAATCAAAGTTCATTTCAGTTTCACAGGTCGGGTATTTTATAAATATTCAAATGCAGTTGAGTCATGTATCAGCATGTAGTTACACTGAATTGCAAAACATTAATAAAAAAGCTTTATACCCTGAAAAAACATCGGTAAATTTTAATTTGTTCAGTGTAAACCTGAATAGAATATAAATATCAGAATTTTTTTTTAAGGCTTTTATGTTTTATTGTAGTTAGAGTTAAGATTTCATCCCTTAATTTATTGGCATCTTTTTGGTTATTTATTTTTCCTGATGCCTCTTAGACCATTTTTCTTTACATTCCAAGGCTTTGTATTTTTTTGTACAATAATTAATTAATTAATTAAATTGTTGAACATCTTGATGGAGTCAACATAATTAAAAGAAATGTAATGAAAGAAATGAATTAATAGAAATGTTATCAATGAAATGAATTTAACTAATGCAGCAAATGATTACATTTTCAAAAGAGAAAAAGTGTCCGAAATAAATTTTTGATGGCTAAGTTCTGCTAAACGACGTTTCATTGGGTCAAACAGATTTTGAATGTCTGCCTGAGGAAGAGCATTCTATATTATTTTTATAAAGTATCTAAAATTCTTTTACCTATGTTGAATGATCAGTTCCCCGTCAAAGAGTCTAACACAAATATAGCCATAATGGACACACATATTATCAAGTGATTCATCAGAATATTCGATTTTTGTCAAATTAAATATTAATTTCTATTTTAATGAGCTCATTAAGGACACAAGCATTGATGGTTTTGTATGACGAGGATCCCTTATAAAAGGGTATTTATACGTAGTCCATGGGGCAGCAGATGTCAATGAATAGACGTATCTGGCAGGCGATACTTGTAGCAGTTTGCCAACGTTCTTCCAACTGTCTAGATGAAGCTGTACTGTTCGTCAGTGCAACGTGAACAATATCCTTATCATCGCACGTTGACATCATCTTTTCTAATCCACCTTCTTATTTCCGAATTATCTGATACTCGTCGGTCCATTGATTTCTAATGTGAATTACTCTGATGCTATTAAACTTCGCGCGAGTTGCTATTGCACGATGAGAAAATCCATCTTCACGATTCCGATGATTATCTCCCGTTCAAATTCCGTCAGTTGTTGAAATTTCGCCAGTTTTCGTCAAAGAGTCATAGCTACATCTCACATAACGTTTGCCACTAGCGGACACCTATATACAAATTTGACAATCATGCTATAGCCGTTGGGATTTATCATATATAGAGGGTTATAAAATTTCAAAATCGAATTACTCTGATGATATTAAATTTCACTAGAGCTGCTATTGCACGATGAGAAAATCCTATTTCATGAAAGCTGACGATTCTCTCCCGTTCAAATTCCGTCAGTTGTTGAACTGTCGCCAACTTTCGTCGAAGAAGCACAGTTACGTCTCACATAAAGTTTACCACTAGCAGACAGCTATATATAAATTATAACATCATGCTACAGCCATTGAGAGTGGTCGTATATCAGAGTTTATGAAATTCCAAATGCGAATTACTCTGATGCTATTAAACTTCGCACGAGCTGCTATTGCGCGATGAGAAAATCCATCTTCACGAAAGTCTATGATTCTCTGTTGTTCAAATTCCGTCATTTATTGAAATGGCACCAACTTTTGTCGAAGAGGCATAGTTACGTTTACATTAGCAGACAACTATTTACAATTTTTAACAACATGCTACAGTGAGAGTTGAGAGTGGTTATATCGGAGTTTATGAAATTCTAAAATTTCCAGAATTGTAGGTCTGGCATTGTAGTTGTTTCTGTGAGAAATGAAGCTGAAGATTTTGGAGTATCATGGGATATAGTATACAAGATTATGATTGCACGAATAATGCAAAAAAGTGCATTAGCGTAATACCGTAATACCGTGAGAATGTTTTTCGCTGACTGAACCCGACCTGATGAGCAATGTCCTTTTGCAATGTTTGCTTCTGGAAAAATAAATACTGAGCTAAATACCGTTCTTACATATGATATTAGTACCAAAATCGGATGAATTGAACTGAACTAAAAATATTTTATAGCGACATATTAGATAATGCTATTTTGTTATGGAAGGTGTTTCGTAATCTTCCCTTATATACTATAACATATATACTTTTAATGCAGAACTAAAACGATAATGAAAAAAAATATTAAGGTACCCTGGGGTAATAACGCCACATTAAGGTTCTACCAATTTTCACGGCTTAGTTTTAGATTGTATTTTTCAAACAAATATAGGATCTGATACAGAAACTCATTGACTATCTATATAAAATAAAATAATTTAACAGATATGTATTCATAAAATGTAATGGTGTTTTTTCTTGACCAATGTTATTTGGCGTTATTACCCACCTATATGGGTAATAACGCCATGCAAACAAAACTATGAAATAAGATGGAATAATTGTATGTAGATAGCCCAATTATAAAAATACAAACTCTACAAACTTAGAAATTGACAAATTGCATTCTAAGCTATTGAAAATGTTCAATTTTTTGTGAAAGTGTAAGAAAAATAAAGGTGTGGTGTGGGAGAGGGGATGAGGCAAAAGAATATCAGACCGTGAGCTTCTTTTTGCTTAAAAAGGACCGCTTAAATAGAAATATGAGAAACATTGGACAGTTTTAACTGTGTTTATTTGAATCAGTATTTAGGATGTAGCTCGGCCACTGTAGGGAATCAACCGGGGTACTAAAGTCAAGGATTGGCGTTATTACCCCGGTATAGTTATTGCGCAGTACATTTTTAATTACAAATTATCTCGAGAAGATATCCAAAATCTTCAACAACATTTTAAAAGTACATGAAATGCACTACAAATTTATGTAATTAACAAAGTATTTCCGGATAAAAAGATAGTCTTCACATCACAAAACGTATCTTGCAAATTTTAGATCAAGCGTTAATTTTAGTTGTTTGTAAAAACAATAAGACCTAAAAATGAAACAAATTAACTTGAAGCTGTTTTTTGCGATTTATATGACTCAAAACCCTTCTGCGCAGAGCATATGGGTGTCATTTACCTGATTATTTCATAATTATGCAAAATATAAGCACTTGGCGTTATTACCCCGCCTGGCGTTATTACCCCAGGGTACCTTATATGAATTATATAACAACAAATGTTTTACTTTGTGTTTTTATCTAATTATTACTATTGTTTTTTTTTATAGTAAGATACCATTTTGCAGGTATATTTTTACATTATTAATGCTCAAAACAACAAGTTTTGAGGCAATAATATAACACGAATGATGTTTTACAATCACCTTGTGAGCAGGATTTCGCAAAATTTGATTTTCTTGGTAAAGCGGGTTTTGAAACTTGCGTCTCCATGTATTTTCATAGGATTCATTCTTTAAAAAGAATGTTCGATTAAGGGAATGATGTAAATATCGCGTATTTATTATACAAAAAACAAAGCTAAAATATAATAAAAATTAAATTTGCTTATTATATAATGAAAATCCTATACTAATCTTTTCTGAAACTACAAGCTGCATATTTAGCCCGAATAAGTCATCGAATTTTAATAGGAAAAGAATCTCACGTTAATTGCTCATTCCTAATTCGGTTTCTTGTACAACTCATGTGAACAAAGGCTATCATCAAAATGCAAATGTGCAACACTGAATTCGCTATTCTAGAGTTGTGCGAGAACTTTATAAAGTCAATTTTTGTCTTTATCAGTGAGATAGCAGAGTTAATGTTCTCAGCTGAACATCAAGGTAAATATGTTATCTGAATTTATTGTCCACAAATTTTAAATAAAATATAATGATTAGATTGCAACAAAATACTTATAAGGATAAATATGCATTAGAACATTTATACTTTTTATACAGGACTAGAACAATAAGTACAAAATGATATTTGAATTTTATAACAACAAATGTTTTACTGCGTACTTTTATGTAATTATATTATTTTTTAATATTCTGTTTTTCAAGTGGATTTTTACATTAATAATTCTGAAAAAAACAATTTTTTATGGAATAATGTAACATCAATAATGAGTTATAATCAGCTTACGAGCGCAATTTCTCAAAATTTAATTTTCTGGATAAAACGGATTTTGAAGCTTGCGTATTCATATATTTTCAAAGAAATCATTCTTTAAAAACAATGTACAACCATGGGAATGACGTAAAAATTGCATATTTACTATACAAAATATAAAGCTAAAGTATAGTAAAAAACAATTTGCTTTTGATATAATGGAAATCCGATACTAATCTTTCCTGAAATTACCAAACTGCAATTTTCAATCACATTTAGCTCGAATAAGCCATTGAATTTTAATAGGAAAAGAATCTCACATTAATTGCGCTTTCCTAATTCGGTTTCTTGTACAACTTACGTGAACAAAGACTATAATCAAAATGCAAATGTGCGACGCTGCGAATTAGCTATTTTAGAAATGTGCGAGAACTTTATAAAGGCAATTTTTGTCTTCATCCGGCTGATTGCAGAGTTAAGCTTCACAGCTGAACTTTAATGTAAATATGTAATATCTGAATTTCATGTCCATGAATTTTAAATAAAATATAATGGCTAGATAGCAACAAAATATTTATACGGATAAATATGCATTCAAATATATACCTTTTTATACAGAACTAGAACAAAAATGACAAACTGATATTTGAATTTTATAACAACAAATGTTTTACTTCGTGTTTTTATCTAATTATTATTATTGCTTTTTTACATTAAGATTCCATTCTGCAGGTAAATTTTTACATTATTAATGCTTATAACAACAATTTTTGAGGCAATAATATAACTAGAATAATATTTTATAATCACCGTATGAGCATGATTTCCCAAAATTTTATTTTCTGAATAAAGCGGATTTTGAAACTCGTGTCTCCATACATTTTCATAGAACCCATAAATAAAAAAGAATGTAAAATTAAGGGAATGATCTAAAAATCGCGGATTTACTATACAAAACACAGAGCTAAATTGTAGTAAAAAATGAATGTGTTTATTATGTAATGAAATCCTATACCAATCTTCTCTGAAACTACAAACTGCAATTTTCAATCGCATTTAGCTCGAATAAGCCATCGCATTTTAATTGGAAAATAATCTCACGTTAACTGCCCTTTCCTAATTCGGTTTCTTGTACAATTTATGTGAACAAAGACTATAATCAAAATGCAAATTCGCTAATGCTGAATTCGCTATTCTAAAATGGTGCGAGAATTTTATAAAGGGAATTTTTGTATTTATCCGGGAGATTGCAGAATTAAATTTATCAGTTGAACGTCAATGTAAATATGTTATCTGAATTTATTGTCCACGAACTCTAAATAAAATGTAATGAATAGACAGCAACTATATATGTATACGGATAAATAATGCAGGAGAATGTATACACCTTTAATAAAGGACAGGAAAAATGATGACAAAATGATATATGAATTTTATAACAAGAAACGTTTTACTTTGTGTTTTTATCTTATTATTATTATTGTTTTTATTTTACATTAAAATTCAATTTGCAGGTACATTTTTGCATTAATAATTCTTAAAACAACAATTTTTAAAGTTAAAAAATAATATTTTTTATTCACCTTATGAGAGCGACTTCCAAAAATTTGATAATCTGGGTAAAGTAAATTTTGAAACTCGCGTCTCTATGTATTTTCATAGACCTTGCGTACTTGCTATACAATGCATGAAGCTAAAATATAGTAAAACTTAAATTTGCTTATTATATAACAGGAATCCTGCATACATCTTTTCTGAAATTAGAAACTTCATTTTTCAATCAGATTTAGATCGAATAAGCCATCGCATTTTAATAGGAAAACAATCTCCTGTTAACTGCACTTTTCTAATTCTGTTCTAAACACAACTTACATGAAATAAGACTATAATCAAAATGCAAATGTGCTACACTTAATTTGCTATTGTAGTGCTGTGCGCAAACTCTATAAAGGCAATTTTTGTATTTATCCGAGAGATTGTAGAGTCAAGTTTCTCAGATGAACTTAAATGTAAATATATTATCTGAATTTATTGTTCACGAATTTTTAAAAAAATGTAATAAATAGGTAGCAATAAACCTATTTATACAGATAAATATACAGTAGAATGTATATAATTTTAATACTGTACTAGAACAATAGTGATAAAATGGTATATGAATTTTATAACAACAAATGTTTTACTTTATGTTTTTATCTTATTATTATTGCTGTTTTGTTTTTACATTAAAATTCCATATTGCAGATAGATTTTTACATTATTATTGCTTAATACAACATTTTTTGAGGTAATAATATAACAAAAATAAAGTTTTATAATCACCTTATGAGCGCGATTTCCTGAAATTTCATATTCTGAGAAAAGTGAATTTTGAAACTCGCGTCGCCATACATTTTCATAGACCTCATTTTTTTAAAAACAATGTGCAATTAAGAGAATGTTGTAAGAAATTCACGTAGTTACTATACAAAACATAAAGTGTAATTGTAATAAAAAATAAATTTACTTATTATATACTATAAATCCTACGTACATCTTTTCTGAAATTACAAACTACATTTTTCAATCACATTTAGCTCGATTAAGCCATCGAATTTTAATAGGAAGAGAATCTCAAATTAACTGCACTTTCCTATGTTTGTTCTTTGCACAACTCACATGAACAAAGATTATAATCAAAATGCAAATTTGTGACAATGAATTCGCTATTCTACAGTTGTGCGATAACTTTGTAAAGGAAATTTTTGTATTTATCAAGGAGGTTGCAGTTTTAAGTTTCTCAGTTGAACGTTAATGTAAATATGTTATTTGAATTTATTGTCCACGAATTTTAAATAAAATGTTATCAGTAGATAGCAACAAAATATTTATACAGATATAGATGCAGCAAAAAGTGCTCAGTTTTTATACAAGGATTGAATATTAATGAAAAAATGATACATCAATATTATGACAATTAATGTATTACCTTATGTTTTTATCTTATTAATATTATTGTTTATTTTACATTAGAATGCCATTTTGCAGTTATATTTTGACATTATTAATACATAAAACAACAAATTTTGAGATAATAATGGAAGAACAATAATGTTTTATAGTCACCTTATGAGCGTGATTTTCCAAGATTTGATTTTTCTGGGTAAAGTGAATTCTGAAACTGTTGTCTTAATGTATTGTCACACATCCCACTCTAGAAAAACCATACAATTAAAAGAATGCTGTAAAAGTCGTATAATTATTATACAACACACAAAGCTAAAATATAGTAAAAAATAAATTTGCTTATAATATAATGGAAATCCTATACCAAACTTTTATAAAATTTTAAACTTCATTTTTCAATAACATTTAGCTCGAATATGCCATCGCATTTTAAAAGGAAGAGAATATCGCGTTAATTGCACTTTACTAATTCTGTTGTTTGCAGAGCTTGGAAGAACAGGAGCTATAAACAAAATGCAAATGTACGACACTGAATTCGCTATTCAAGAGTTGTGCGAGAACTTTATGTATGCAATTTTTGCACTTATCCGGCAGATTGCAGTGTTAAGTGTCTCAGATGAACATCAATGTAATGAACAACAAAATATTTATACATATAAATGTGCAATTCAATATGTATAGTCTTAATACAATAATAGAATATTATTGACAAAATGATATATATTAATTTTATAAAAATAAATGTTTTACTTTGTATTTTTATCTTATAATATTATTCTTGTAAAATTTAGATACCATTTTGTAGGTAATATTTTATATTATTTATGCTTTTAAAACAATTTTTGAGGTAATAATATGGTGACAATGATTTATAATCGATTGTATGAGCGTGATGTCCCAAAATTTGATTTTCTGGATAAAGCGAAATTTAAAACTCGCGTCTTCTAATACTTTCATAGACCTCATTCATAAAATGTTCCGTTATAAAACAATTCATTACATTACAAAATACATTCGTTACATTACAAAAAAAAAATTCTTAAACAAAAGTATATTTTATTGATAGTTTATAATATAAATAAATGAGATTTTGAAAAAAAAATGAATTTTTTTATGTAAAAATTAATTGACCATTTTAATGTTAATTATCTTTTTCGTATTCAATATGGCTTTGACATGTAACTTTAGATGTATCTCTATAAAAAACGTAACTTATAAGAAATAACATGAAAGCTTTATAAATGAACAAAGCTTTTCAAAAGGACCAGTAATCAGGTGAAAAAAACACGAAGAAAACAGCTTCAAGACTGTGTAAACCAGTAACATTAAGGAAAATGAACACTTGAAGAAACAGCCAATCGGAAAGCAAAATACTTCAATAAATCATACAAGAGTATTAATTAAAAATAAAACCGACCAAAAGGATAATAATGAAGGGATTTAATAAAAAAGTCAGCACATAAATAATTAAATTAGCAATCAGTATAAAACAAATCATTTTAAAGGCGAGAAAATGTTTTAATTATGAATATTAGATCATATTTTAAAAGTTTAAATAATAATTTTTCTAAGCGTTTTCAAATTAAATAATATAACTCATGAATCTGGAAAAAGAAATAAGTATTAAAATTGATTTTTTACATCACAAATGAGTTTAACAGTGAAAATTACATGATGCATTAAAATGACATATTTAAAATGAATTTCATCCTAAAAAAATTTAATGTGAGATTACATCATATACAATTTGTGCGGCAATCAAATTTGTTTACACATTAAATTGTATGATGTCGCATAAATACAGATAAGTACATTAATACATGAAAAAAAGACACTTTCAATTTATTTTGTACGAATTTTTATTCCATAAATACATATCAGAGAAATCAGATATTCTTTTTTAATTAATATAAGCAATGTTCATTGTAAAATAAAATCATATGTGATTCTTGTTATCTGTATGTTTCATTCCTAAATTTGTTCGTTAAAACCTAAAATCAATTAACCAAGAAATACAAATTGTGCCTGTATTTGGAATATTTATAAAATAATTCATTAAAAAGGTAAAACACTTTTCATTTGAAAATACAACCTTGAGACATTACTAACATAATTAGTATCAGCTGGTTCAGCAAGAATTCTGATTAATTTTAATGTATGAAACTCCGTAATTTTTTTTAAAATAACAAAATAACTACTATGGCAGATATTAAATACAAGCCATTTCTTATAAAGTATTAATAATTAATGTTATTTTTTGTCTAATTTATACGTATAATTACAGTAGTTATACAGAATTTTGACTATATTTTGGATTTATAGTTTTGCTCAGAAACGAATGTAAAACTCTGATTTCCCAAACTTTTTCCAACCGTTTTTTGCAGTCATATGCGAAGATTGTTTTTTGAAAGAAATTTCGAAGTAAAAATAAAGAACAAGGTTTTATTGGCTATGATCAATTTTAAATTTTGTGTATATCTGCAGTATAATTTTGGCATGAGATATTTTTTATTGATAAATACTTCCAGCTTCCTCATTTTACAAACTTTTCTTTTAAGCCATAAAATAAATAAAATCTAAAATAAATATTATAAATATAAAATAAATATATCTATTTCTAAAATAAATATAATGTGTTCTACTTCTTTAATTGTATCAATTACGACAAAGAATATTACTTTAATGAAATATTGAAATATAAATAAATAAATCATTTTTATGTCTGTGATCACTGTCAAATTTTTGTTATGTTAAACTGTATTTTCCATTTCAGTTTTCGTTTATTTAAAAATACGGTTTTACTTTGATATCTTACAAACCTTTTTTTAGAAGTGCTAAAAGAAATGCATCACTACTTTTAAAAATTATTATAAATTAAGATTATAAAATAAGCAATTTCATTAATGCTATCATTTACAACAGAATATATCACTTCAATGAAATATTGAATTAAGAATAAATAAAAATGATTGTTTTAACGTGTGTGATCAATCGGAATTTTTTTGTATGTGCACACTTTAAATTTCACTTCATATATTGTTTACATAAAATACTTTTTGACTTTGGCATTTTGCAAACCTTTCTTTTAACCCCTAAAATACTGCACTGTTATTTCTAAAAATAGACAACTCAGATTCAAAGGTTGGCAATAAAAAACACGGGCAAATTTTCAAGATAACCCTTATGCCTTTGAGAAAAATGAAGCTGTAAGATAAACTCGAAGAAGAAAAACTGGGAATTTCGCTTTGAAACTTCTTTCTATTTTCCTTTGTTTTACATTGAAGAAAAAAGCAAAAGGCCATAAAACACTTCGCTGAGTGTCATTTTTTTGTAACTTGTATATGATACATCTTTTTTATCACAATATCTGTTAAATGAAGGATAAATAAAAAAATTTATTATCACAATTATCTTTTTTATTTTATGTTCCATTTTTTGTTAAAAATTACATTAATGTACCAGGATTTTTTTCATATTTTATTTAAATTAAAGTGAAATTATTTCGGTAAAAATAAATCTTTTTGATGCATACTATACTTTTAGTAAAGAATTTTTATTTCTTTTTCTTTCTTCAGTACTTCATAACAAAATTAAAAATTACTTCTGGCTATGTTTTGCAATTTATTATTCTGTTTTCTTTCAAGCTCTCTAAAATAGTATGAATTGCCGTATATTGCAAGTATGTAAAAAAATTTATAACAAAAATTGGAAGTACAAAAATTTCAACAAATTGGAGGCACCTTTGGTTTCTCTATTATATATTGTAATTTAAATTATGCAACTAATATTACATTGTAGTAATGTGCAATATTACACTAGTTTGATTAGTTTCAATCACACAATTATGAGTGTCAAACTGCGCTATAAAATTGAATTCAAAATGTTGCGAACAATTTTATTAACATCAATTTTATGGACAAATGTTACATGTATATTTTTAATGTTACTATGGCTTGTACCTTGTTGATTAATTTAAGAACAGCAGGAAGATTATAATGCCGCAAATATTTACATGATAAATTTTGAGATCTCTATATTTCTAGATTTTAAAGGGAGACATTACCTTTTGAAACTTCCGCTTCAATTTTGAATAATACTGTAATAATATGTGGTGACACAATGTTTATTGGTAAAAAATAAACAAAAAATAAATCAAGTATACTAGCCTATTTTAGTTATTTTTTTAAATTATTTCTTTAAAAAAATCTCTACTACTTTCATAAATATGAATATTTTTTTTGTCCACATTCATTAGAATATAGTATATAGAACTGTGCATGGATTTTCAGATGTATGGTATTTTACATTTTATATGTTTTTTTCTCTCGTATACATTAAAAAATGAAGGAAAATCAAAAACTCTCAATTTACATATTCGAAAAAAATAATATTAAACTAACCACGAACTTAAATGTTAAATTCGTGAAAAAAATGGAGAAATAGTAAAATTAAATTAAAAATAAAACAAAAAAAAAATCTCTATTTAAATTAGAAAAAAGTCCTTAGTATTTCTCAAACGAGCAAGATCTGACAAAGCAAATTATGAACAAGCAAAATATGAACACGGATTAAAATCAAAGTTTCATTTGTATATGTAATTGCACTGGATCTATCAACAAAATTAACTATATCTCGCAATATATTTTTTGTATATACTTTAAAGAAATATATCCGTTTAATTTACGACACAGCAATGTTGCTAGCAGTTTTTGCCGTAAAAATTGCAGTAAAATTAGGTGTAATAAAAAATACATCTAAATACGTCTATTTTTACTGCAATTTTTGCCGTAAATTTAACAGATTTTTCTAGAAAGTCGACAAAAATGAGGTGTTAAAATATCCGCATTTGAAGAAGTATTTAGTTCATATTTTTAAAAAAGAAAGGAAACCGATATTTTGACCATTTTCAAGAGTAGTGTGTCCCTTTAAAATTCTATCATAAAAGAGACATTTTTTCCACTTTGGTTATTCCATTTTGTCTACGAATCTTGCATCAAATAGATATTCCACACAAGTGATTTATAGAGAAACTATGGAATATATATACGACGACACCATCCACTCACCGTTCGCTGAAGACGACAACCCAATGTATCGACTCAGCCTGATAGTCTTTAAATTCTGTAATTCTCATATAACAAGTGCTTTATGGGATACCCGTAAAGTATGCTAACGTCACTGCAACGTCATTGTGAAGTCACCTTGTGACTTTCCCTAATAGTATGCATAGTCACAGTGATGTCACTATGAGTCACTTTGGTCACATCACACATGTGACCAAAATGCCACCACTCAGTGACGTCACATTGTGACTGAGATGTGACTTTCTTAAAAATCTTTAGAAATTTAGAAATATCCTTCAAACACATGTTATTTACTTTAAAAAAAGATGTTTCTGGCAATTTAAATGTCGTCGCTTTTGTGACAGTTTCGTCACAATGTTAATGTCAAATTAGTCACAAATGACACATTTTTCACAAATTTGTCACATTGTGACCACCCGTAAAGCATGATGACGTCACTGCAACGCCGTTGTGAAGTCACATTTTGACTTTGTGACCATCGATTGTCGATGTGACGTCACGTGACGTCGATTTGAAGTCACAATGACTAAAATGTGAAGTCGTTATGTCCGTTTTAGAGCTCTTTTGTGACGTTTCACAAAGTGGTCACAATGTGACAAATTTGTGAACAATGTGTCATTTGTGACTAATTTGACATTAACATTGTGACGAAACTGTGAGAAAAGCGTCGATATTTAACTTGCCAAAACTATGTTTTTTAAAGTAAATTACATGTTTTGATGGATATTTATAAATTTCTAAATATTTTTAAGAAAGTCACATCTCAGTCACAATGTTACGTCACTGAGTGGTGGTATTTTGGTCACAGATGTAATGTGATAAAAGTGACTCACAGTGACGTCACTGTGATCATGCATGCTATTAGGGCATTTTGTAAAACGTCACAAAAGAGCTCTAAAACGGCCATAACGACTTCACATTTTAGTTACTGTGACTTCACATCCACGTCACGTGACGTCACATCGACAATCGATGGTCACAAAGTCACAAGGAGACTTCACAACGACGTTGCAGTGATGTCACCATGCTTTACGGGATGTGACCATCGATTGTCGATGTGACGTCATGTGACGTCGATGTGAAGTCACAGTGACTAAAATGGAAAGTCGTTATGGCCATTTTAGCGCTCTTTTCTGACGTTTCACAAAGTGCTCACAATGTGACAATTTTTTTAAAAATGTGTCATTTGTGACTAGTTTGACATTAACATTGTGACGAAACTGTGACAAAAGCGACGATATTTAAATTGCCAGAAACATGTTTTTTAAAGTAAATAACATGTTTTGAAGGATATTTATAAATTTCTAAAAAATTTTAAGAAAGTCACATCTCAGTCACGATGTGACTTCACTGAGTGGTGGCATTTTGGTCACAGGTGTGATGTGACCAAAGTGACTCAGAGTGACGTCACTGTGACTATGCATGCTATAAGGGTAGTTACATGTTTGTTTGATATTTTATAGGGAGTCGTAAAACTATTTCTAAAATACATCATTAAAATGTAGTCTGTGCTTCTTTCCTTTTAATTTTTTACTCGTTTTTTATTTTTTATGCACGCTTCTCCATACATATAAAATGAGAGATGTCTTTTTAAAAACAATTTTAAGTTTTCTTTAGAAAGGTGTTATAATAAAAATAAAATACATTGACATATTTCGGAGCCGTCAAATAAGTTCCATAGTCATATTATAAATAAAACAAAATTTCAAAATATTTCTCGGTCAATACAAATGACACGCGACAATGAGATATAAATAACAAAAAAACCACGCGTTCTATTGCAAAAAATTAAATTAAAATATAGACCATGACCAAAAACATAAATAAAAATAAAATTTCGAACTATTACGCGGTCAATACAAATGACACGCGACAATGAGATATAAAAAACAACAAAAAACACGCGCGTTATTCTAAAAATTAAATTAAAAATAGACCATGATCTAAAAGAAATTCCAACCTGTTTTTTTTGTGTTTTTTATATCTCATTGTCGCGTGTCATTTGTATTGACCGTGTAATATTTCGAAAATTTATTTTTATTTATGTTTTAGATCATGGTCTATATTTTAATTTAATTTTGTGCAATAGAGCGCGTGTTTTTTGTTATTTATATCTCATTGTCGCGTGTCATTTGTATTGACCGAGAATATTTTGAAATTTTGTTTTATTTATATTATGACTATGGAACTTATTTGACGGTTCCAAAACATGTCAATGTATTTTATTTTTATTATAACACCATTCTAAAGAAAAATTAAAATTGTTATTAAAATGTTCATATAAAAGATGAATGTTTTAAAATCTGTTAATTTAAAAAATCAATTGGATTTAATTAACTTTTTATCATGAGAGATGTCTGTCTGCCTGCCTGCCCGACCACGGATAGCGCCGAAATTTTACCGCCCAGGACTTTTGTGGTAGTTTGTGGATGGCTGATACAGAAAAGTGCACTTCGCAGCCGGATTTTTAAATTTCAGCATAATTTTTTACTAATTAAAACTTACTGGAAAATAGGATATCTGCAGTGTTCCACCAATCCACGGCAACGAAACAACCAGGTTAGAGACTATTTGCAGCTAGCCACCAATCCGTGACAATGAAGCAGCCAGCCAATAAGAGCAAACAGTAATTATGGGATTTAACGACTGCAATTCACGGATGGATGCTGCACTGTTAAAAAATTTGAAATTTTTTGCTGCATCGTCACTCCACTTTTATAAAAAACGATTACTTCACTGTTTTATGAAACATTCTCACTGATTAAAATTGAGATAGTCTATAAAAACAGCGTAGTGGCAAGGCAGCAAAAGATTCAAAATTTTAACAGTTTAGCAGCAAATTGCACACGCATTTGTTAATTTTTCCTGTTTTTTCTGTTTTATTTTTCCTGATTGATTACAATAGATCCTCAAAATCCATCCATTGCACCATCCAAAAATAATAGTAAATTAGGTAAATACTTCTTTCATCTTTTCATAGGTTTTGTTCAAATGTGCAGCGCACGTCACGCGCGTGCTCAGAAGATTTTGCATGTAGTATATCTCATTGATGAAAGGAATTTTAAAATAATACAATTATATTTTTGAGGTTCAAATCAGCTTAAATCAACGACTATATTTCTTTACCCTTCCGGAACATGGTTATCATAACAGAAGTACACACCTATGTTCACTCAGATCAAATTTGAAACATTCTAAAATTAAAAATACTTTCCAGATAAAATTTTAATTTCTTTATTTTAAATATTCGCAATTTGTTTGAAAACATCTATGGTGCTGGGCAAATTTGAGCGGACCATTTAGTAATATATAATCTCTTGTAATCTTGTTACTCAAGAAAAAATAACATCGATTTTATGCATTCTAAATTCTGATAATTTACTATAAATCGATAAATAGTTAATTAAATACATAATCCGGGAAAAAAATGAAAAATAACACCATGCCCTGAACATGGTTGAAGTGGATGATGATTTTTATTTATAAACACACACACACATATAAATCTGTGTCTGTGTATATTAAAAAATCATATTGTATTCATTTTTTAATTTCAACTGACATTTTATTACAAGAACTGTTATTTTAAAAATTATTTATATGCTAGAATATTACTTTAAAACTTTGAATATTTTATCTCGAAAAATTTAATATCTTATTTAATAAAGTATGCTTATTATCAGTTTTTAATTTAAAGCATGGGATTTTAGCAATATAACTAAAAACCACATCACTCTTTTCTTTAAAATTAAAATTAAAATTTATCAATTCCTCTTTCAGCAAAATAATTAAATTGCTATTAGCATCAAGGTAATAAGCTGAGGATGCAATGTTAAAAAATTAGTCACTTATTTAACTTTATGCTTCTTAAGAATTCCGAAATAAAATACTTACAAAAATGAGCGAGTTAATGATTTTCCATGGATATTTAAAATAAGTATAGTAATTTTTATAAATTCACATTTCATCGCATTTAACTTAATAAATTATTTTTTGTTAAAGCTCTACAAACATTGAAATCGTAGAAGGTCTTTATTACACAAATCTAAAAACGCAAAGTTGTGCGTTATATAGAATTTTGCATTATATGGATCACATTTCACACATGATTAAATTTACTATAAGAATATAGACAAATATATGTGAAACGTATAAAAATTATTTAGAGTATCTTGGTACTACATACCTTGTTAACAGGAATTAACCAAATAGTACATTTTTTCATAATAATTCAAAAAAAAATTATGGAAATTTACGTTATAAAGATTTTTTGCCGTATTTGATTTGTTTTCCGAACAAATAATTTCTTATAAAAACATTAATTTTTTTCTTATTGTTATTTTTGAATCCAGAAATTTGATTAGAATGTCTAATAAATTGCCTTTGATAGAAAATAATGAAATAGTTTCGGCTTATCCGATTAGGTATTTTTAAGTTACATACGAATAAAAATATATAGATTTAATACAACGGAACCACACGACATTGCGTGAGTTAAACGTCGTTGCCTTCTAGTGGAATAAATTAAAAAACCAACATCATAAAATATGACAATGGCAATTGCATATATTTATTCAATCGCGACCAAAATTCGTTTAAAACAACAACAACAACAACAACAAAGTAACTTAATTACAATCATAATAAATCACTAAATTATATAAATTTGAATTACGGTATTCTTTGGTATGTGATGTAGGGAATTACACTATTTTGCTGGCAAAACGTTAAAAAAAAAAAAAAAAAAAAAAAAAAAAAAAAAAAAAAAATGTAATCAAATCGCATAGCATCTAATTAATTTCTATTTAATATACAGTTTTAAAGTAAAGCCTTTTTTAATGATTTAATGATAATGAACGTTGATTCAAGAAGAGCTAGTAGGCTCTTCTATCAGTCAATATAATTACTTTCCCAATTTACAGTCCAGGTAAAAAATAAATAGGATTTTTTTAAAGCATACACATTTTCTTACTTTTGTTTATTTTAAGATAATTTCTATTTTTATGTATTCGATGATGAAGATTTTGTTGAATGCCAATGCACTGTATTTCACAGTACACCGCCCACTGTACAATTTGCTTGAGTGTTGACAAATAAACGGCGGCTACAGAAAGCGGATTTCTTTTTTTAACGTATAATCTTAACGTATAATTTTAACGTATATTTCAATAACGTTTTTTAACGTTTTTAAAGTATAATCTCTTAAATTTTGACAGATTTTTTTAAAAGATTTCTTTGACTAGTTTAATCTCATAAAAATGTAATCGAAAAAAAACTTTAAATAGTAATTGTACGAAAATTTTTGGGACCATTTATACGCCACCTTCGGTAGCCGCCATGTTTGTGTGGGCGATCAGACCTAGTGTTCGGGGTAAGGTGCATTACAAAAGATTGTTCATTGGCCTTCATCCAAATCATTGTCATTCAATGAATAAAGGTAAAAATGTCATGGAATTACTAAAATAATCTTAAAGTGAAGAAAAATAAGTAAATGTGCAATGAAAAGATAAATCCTATATTTTTGCCTGAAGTGTGTATATATGAGATATGATTTCTATTTATATTTAAAAAATGAAGCCGAAATTTTGGCATTATTTACATTTTGATTACCTGAAACTGTTTAAGTTATTGAAAGTGAATCAGAGGTAACTTGAAGTTTATATGTATCAGTGTATTCGGGAGTATATGTAGGCATTTCATTAAGTTTTGAGATCGCCAAAGTCCGTTTTCAAGTTTTTAGGATAATATTAGCATTTATGTACGTATGTGAGATACAACATCATGCACAAACAACGTTTTCAATTTAATTCATATTCAAGTTGCAGGCCACTTTTGCATGGAATATATACATAGTAAAAGAAATGCTTCAGCGGATTTCATATTTAAATCTAATTTCAGCAATTTTCCATCAATTTTGTGATATTAACTCAATTTTTTTAAATGAATCATTCAATTGAATTAATTTCTGGACTTATGTTGAATTTATGTCAATAGAAAAATATCTTTTGCCTAAACATGGATTTATTTAGTAAAATCGTTTTTTCCTTAAAAAAGAAAGAGCAAAATAGCATTTTATTTATCTGATTAAAAATCTGATTAAAAATTATCTAAATTTTATCTCAAAAACAGCTCTAACAATTTTCGCAAAAATTTGGAATTTACCATTTTCGAGCACGAGAAGACCATTCTGCTAGGTCACATGTTCGAGAAAATTCGATTATTGGGTTATTTTGGGTCATAATGGGTCAGGATCAAGCTATTTATATCTAGAGAACGGCTGGATCGATTTTAAGGAAATTTTGTGTCCAATCGTTTTTTGGCACAAAAAAAACTATTGGGCTGGGTCACATGTTCGAAAAATTTCGATTAGTGGGTCATTTTTGGGTCATTATGGGTCAAAGCCATTTTTTTCTAAAAAACGGCTCTAACGATTTTGACCAAATTTTATATTTTATCGTTTTGGATTACAAGCAGACCATTGGATTAGGTAACATGTTCGAGAAAATTCATTTAGTGGGTCATTTTTGGGGTCATTGTGGGTCATGCTATATTTATCTAGAGATTTTCTCACGCAATTTTGACTAAAAATTGCATTCCATGGTTTTCGGGCACGAGAAAAACATTGGGCTAGGTTACATGTTCGAGAAAAAATTTTAGTGGGTCATATTGGGCCATAAAGTGTCTGGGTCAAGCTATTTATATTTAAACGACGTCGTGATCGATTTTAACGAAATTTTGTATATAACAGTTTTTTGACTTGAGAAAATTAATGAGTTATGTCCCAAGTTTGAGAAAGTTCGATTACAGGGGTAATTTGTGGGTCATGACGGATCATTATGGGTCATATCAAGCTATAACTAAAGAACAGGTGGATCGATTTTAATGAAATTTTGTCTACGACATTTTTTTGGCACGAGAAAATCATTGGGCTAGGTGACATATTCGAGAAATTTCGATTAATGGGTCATAAAGGATCTGGGTCAAGCTATTTATATTTAAAAAACGCCGGGATCGATTTAACGAAATTTTATATGAACAATTTTTAGACACGAAAAAACTACTGGACTAAGACACATGTTAGAGAGATTTTAATTTTAAGGATCATTTGAGGGTCATGATAGGTCATGCTCAAGCCATATCTAAGGAACGAGTTGGTCGATTTTAACGAAATGTTATGTACAACATGTTTTTCGCACGAGAAAACCATTGGGATAGGTCACATGTTTGAGAAATTTCGATTAGTGGGTCACTTTTAGGTCATTCTAATTTTATCTAGACAATGTCTCGCGCAATTTTGACTAAATTTTGTATTCTATCGTTTTCAGGCACAAGAAAATCATTGGGTGAGGTCAGATGATTACAAAAAATTACGATTAATGTGTCGTTTTGGGTCATAATTGTTCAGGGTCAAACTAATTATGTGTAAAAAAAGCTCAATCGATTTTATCTAAATTCTGTATCTAACATTTTTCGACACGCAAAAAATGAGCTAGGTCACATGTTCAAGAGATTTCGATTATAAGGGTCATTTGAGGATCATTGATGGGTCATGCTAATTTTATGTAGAAAATGCCTCTCACTATTTTGACTGTATTTTGTATTATGATGTTTTCGGGCAAGAGAAAAACATTGGACCAGGACACATGCTCACGAAAATTCGCTTAATGGGTCTTTTTGGGTCATAATGGGTCAGGGTTTTTCTAATTATACATAACAACGATTCAATCAATTTTACCTAAATTTTGTAATGAAACGTCTTTTGTTACGAAAATACTATTGGGCTGATTCGCATGTTAAACAAAATTATATTAGTAGGCCATTTCGCTTTATTGCTGCATCCTGTCAAGCTAATTTAGTCTAAGAAATGGCTTAAACGATTTTGATTCAATTTTGTATTCATCTGTTTTTGATTACCTGAAGACCATTGAGCTAAGTCACATGTTTGATCAAATTTGATTAGTGGGTCATTTTGGGTAATACGGGTCAAGGTCACGAGAAAATGGCAGCAACCGATAAGTTGGCAATATTTGACAAAATATTGGCGACATTTGGCCTAAAAATTGACAATTAAGATTACGAAAGTCACAACACGTATTTGGCGCCAAATGAAAGAATGTCTCCAAATTTGGCTATATCTGGCAAAAATTTTTTTTTTCAGAATGTGAAGAAATTGTTTATACATTCTTATTAGGATTCGAGATGCATGGTTAAATTAACCAGAGTCGAGCTAAAAAACTGATTTGGATCGATGTCCTTTTGTTGTAAATTTTAAAATAAAGTAAAATTTATGAACATGTGCATAAAAACATAGTTTTCTTATAGATTTTTTTTGTAACAACCTGTTTTACAGTAATAATACAGAGTGAATGATACAGTGAAAATGCTACATCGAGTTGAAGATAAAGTTGATTTTGACCGAGATTAGCTCGGTCGCCCCAGTTAGTTGTAATAATTTATGCAATGTAGGTTTTAGAGGAGAAAAGACAAACTGTCTATGCATTTAAGACAATTTTAAACTACTTTTAACAGCACTACATAAATAAAAATTGGAATATTTACTTAAATTTATAGTCTCACCATCAGTATGAGGGTTTTAATATACATGGGTAATATATCAGAAATTGAACATTGAAAATTAAAGTGAAATTTGCATTAGAACTCGAGGAATTTCTCCTTAGTGGAAATAATATTCTTTTGTAAAATTAGGATACTATTATTATTTATTTTTGTAATATTATTTATCTGAAATGGCAGTGTGCTGTAGAATGATTAGATAGTCGAATGGATTCAGTGCATATAAGTTTTTAAATGAAGACATAATTTCAATTTATATATATAAAAAAAGAAATCGTCAATAATTATATTAAAAGCATTACAATTTATTAAGCTGTTTTATTAGTGATGGTTTTTTAAAAAAATTGAAATATCTTAATCGCTACTTAGTATAAAAAGCAAAAAGTTTTAGCTCCGAAATTAAAGTATTTGATCAATGAGTTGAAAATTATATAAAAAATGGAAAGTAAAACATAGTTACATTTATTTAGAGCATGTTTGAAGCTATATTGAATGTATTTGATAGAACTTGACGTAACCTGGTAATTATTCTGTCTGATAATCTGCAGTTGAATTTCCTGGTTACATTAAAAATAATCTTATTTGTTTTGAAATGTGAAAAAGAAATGACTTTACATAAGCTGTATCAATTTAATGATTTCTGAGTCTGCATTACTCTATTTTCTCATCAACATTACCTGAAAAAATAAACCCAGAATTAAGAAATTTCTAAATTTTTACTTAGATTTAAAATACTTACAATAGATTTAGAATATATGCATTCGCATAATTCAATGAAATTAAAATTTATCAAAATTATAATCGTATGTTAATGTATATTTATAGAATGAAGCATTTCACCAATTTTTAGTGTATTTCATGTATGATTTTGCAGTTTGCAAATGATAAACATGTACTAGTAATTTTCTAAATATGAAAAGAAAAATATCTTTCCTTTTTATCTAATAGTAAATATTAATTACTATTTTTATTAAAAATACAAGAAAATTATAACAGCTAAAAAAAATCATTCAAAAAAGAATTTTAAAATTGCTAAAAATTTTAATAGATGATCTGTATATGATAAACTCAAAAAAGCATTTAAATAAAAAATAAGACTTATCTCTACTCAAATAATTATTGAATATTTAAAAAAGATTTTTAATATGTATTTTTCTAATATAACTAAATTAACAGTAATAACCACAAATGAAATGACATGCCTGATTTTACATTAAAACTACACTTAAAACTATTAAATTTCATCATTAAAATAAAAAATGTGATTTTACAATTACGGAAATTAACTACGGGCGCTAAAGAATAAAGAAATCCTACAAATAATGTATTTGTTAGAAATATATAGCCTTCCTCATTGGTTCACAAAAACAAGAACTTCAATCTGAACTTGGGCAATTAAAAAACAAATCAACGTTTTGAGCCTCTTGTGAGCCGTCATCAGGAAAATATGATAGTGAAATAACTAAAAGTTCAGAAATGACTGCTTCCTCCATGAGAGATAATATATCTAACAAAATAAAATCGGAAAAATATACTTTCAATATGTTGCGATCTACGCACGAAGAAAAACTGAAGTACTGCAAACAGATACATATTTAAGACTTTATGGTGTTATGCCAAAATTTTTGGTACATTATAGAATAAACCTTTGATCCATTTCGATTATATGTTATTAGAAATATCTTTCACGCAAGAAGCATTCATCTCTGAAATTATAGTGATTTGCCCGTGATATTTTCCTGAAGATGCTCGAAATGCTGATTTTAAATTTTCTTTTGTTTTTACTTGAAGAAATTCATATTAAACTTATTGTTTTTGTGCGCCAATTAGAAATGCTATGTATTTCAACAAATAAATTATTATTAGTTTTATTTTATGGTGCATTTGTCCTGTGTATGTTTATAAAGAAAGCCGTTTACTAATTTCTCAATGCAAAAACGTACCGAAATGTAATAAATAAAGAAATTGTGAAGCACAACATAATCATATATTAATATTCTATAGTTATAACATTAATAAAAAGAATCATTTCCACTTTATTTACTACATTAAAATCCAATTTATCTGTAATAATTAAAGCTCGTTCTACCCAATTTATTATATTGAAAAATAAAGAGGTTGTATTTTTAATTAATGTAAAATTTCAATCAAGTTGAAAAAAATATTTACACATTAAAGGAATTTCTACTCAAACAATTATGTAATTTTTGATTACACTTTAAATGCTTTTTGCTTTATTATCCCTAACGTTCCTTATTTATCATACATTCTGAACGAGGTGTGCCATATTTTCCATTAAAATTACAATTAAAATTAATAATTTTCTCTTAAACAATTAATGTGGCATTAGCATTAGGATAGTTAAAGCGGAAAAGAACGTCAAAAAAGGACTAATTTAATGCATCCCCCCCAAAAAAATCAAATGAGACACAACCAGAAACTGAAAAAAATCTTTAAAATTCAAGTTTAAATACATTAGTTTTGAAATTTAATAAAATATTTTATAAAGTTTTATTTAACTTAACAATGTGGAATATCTTGAAATATGTAAAAATAGTAACAGTATTTGACAGTCAAACTGGAATAAAATATAATAGTAAATAAAAGGCTTTTATTCCATTTTATTTTACTAAAATAAAATCCAATTTATCTAAAAATATTTAAGTTTGTGCTATTTAGTTTATTATATTGCAAAGCATGCGGGTTCCATTTTTAATTATTCTAAAATTTACATCAAGATGTAAAAAGTGAAAACTAAATATTTACACATTAAGGTGATTTCTAGCCGAACGAGTACCTAAACTTTTACATTATCTAAATTTTGCGTAAAAATGATTGTGATTTTACAATTATGAAAATTTACTATGAGCAGTAAAAAATAAAAATAATAAAGAACTGTAAAATTAAGGAAGATGTATTAACCAACTACGGGCAGTAAAAAAAAAAACAAATAATAAAGAACTGTTAATAAAGGCGGTTGTATTAATTAACTACGGATAGTAAAAATAAAAGTAATAAAGAATAGTAAATAAAGGATTTTTGCATAAAAATAAATGTGATTTTACAATTTTGGAAATTAAATACGGACAGTAAAATTATAAAAGTAATAAGGAGCAATAAAATAAAGGAAATTGTATTAATTAACTATGGATAGTAAAATAAAAACTAATAAGAAAGGGTAAATAAGGAATTTTTCATAAAATTAAATTTGATTTTACGATGATGGAAATAAACTACGGACAGTAAAAATAAAGTTAATAAGGAACAGTAAAATAAAGAAGGTTGTATTTTTAATTATTATACAATTTCAATCAAGATGGAAAAAATGAAAGTTAAAAATTTACACATTGAAGGGATTTCTAGTCAAATAATTATCTCAATTTTTAAAATAGCTAATTCTTGCATAAAAATAAATGTGCTTTTACAATTATGGAAATTAACTACGAAAAATAACTATACTAAGTAATTATGCCGCCGAAATGTAATAGATCCGGGAATTATTAAACCCAATATAATTATAGTATATTATTAATATTTCATAGTTATAACATAAATAAAATACTTTTATTCCGCTTTATTATACTAAATTTAAATCAAATTTATCTTAAATTATTTTAGCTCTCCTCATCAGTTTATTGCATTGCCACGCATCGAGATTGTATTTTTAATTATTCTAAATTTTCAATCACAATGCAAAGATTTAAAATTAAATATATACATATTAAAGCGATTTCTAGTCAAACAATTTTCTATTCTTAGAAAATACTTTAATTTCTTTCTGAATTTTTTATCCCTAACTTTTCGTATTCATCATACATTCTGGACGAGGCATGCCATATTTTTCATTAAAATTGCAATTAAATTTAATCATTTTCTGTTTTAAGAGAAACAATTAAAGTGGCATTAGCACTAGGCTAATTAAAGTGGAAAGGAAAATCGTTTAACTAGTTTAATGCAACTGAAGAACATCAAATGAAACACGCCCTGAATTTCTGAAAAAAAAATCCTTATAGGTTTAAGCTTTAGTATATTTGACATATAGCTGTTTTGAAGTTGAAAAAACAATTGTACTCTTTTATTTAACTGAATAAAATGTAATTTTATTAAATATGTAAATATAGTAACAGTATTTTACTGTCAAACTGAGATGTTACACTTCATTTCAAGACACTTGTATGTTAGTGATTAATTGCTATTTTATGACAATATTATTATGAGAAAAATTACAATTTTCTAAACTGTTTTATTTGTGACGATTTGTTTTAATAAAAATGAAACAACTTGATATCTACTTATATTAAATAGTAGAAATTATTAGCACAGAATCTAGTGTATTAGATCAATCATCCAAAAAATACGTATTAAAAAAGAAAACAACACATAGATTCGGTGTATTCAGAACTAAATTGAAGCTATACTGAGTTTATTTTATAGAACTTGACGCCACCTCGGAATCATTCTGCCTGGTAATCTGCATTTAAATTCCCTTGTTACATTAAAAATTAATCTTGTTTAATTTAAAAATTGATAAAAAGATACCTTAATCTTTGCAGATTGTATCATAAAATTATACTGGAAATAATATATTTTATTATTATCTAAAAATGAATGTGATTTTACGACTATGGAGATTAACAACGGACAGTAAAAAAATAAAGAAATCCGTTGACAGATTTCACGCATAAAAATATACTAAAATGTAAGAGATTCAAAATTTATCAAGCAAAATATAACCATAGATGGAACACATACACATATGGGAAATTTACATCTGTTATAACCATAGTATTTCTTAATGTTCCATAGTTATAATATTTAAAAAAAGGCTTTTAATCCATTTTTCTTTACTAAAGTAAAATCCAATTTATCATAAATTAATTTAAATCTTCCTATTCAGTTCATTATATTGCAAAGTATGGAGGTTCTATTTTCTATTGTTCTAAAATGTCAATCAAGATGCAAAAATAGAAATTAAATATTTACACATTAGAGGGATTTCTAGTCAAATAATTATCTACTTTCTAAAAACACTTTAATTAATTTTTGACTTTATTATCTTCAACTTTCCTTATTCATTATAAATTCTATACGAGGCGTGCCATATTTTCCATAAAAATTACAATTGAACTTAATCATTTTCTCTTTTAAGAGAATCAATTAAAATGGCATTAGCATTAGGCTAATTAAAAAGGAAAAAAAGTCGAAAAAGAAAGTTACTTAAATAATTTAATACAACTAAACACACCCAGAAATTCTAAAATATCTTTAGAGGTTCAATTTTAATCAAAGTAATCTTGAAGTTTAATAAAATATTTTTATACAGTTTTATTTAACTCAATAATGTGAAATTTCATGAAATTTGTAAGAAAAGTAATAGTATTTGACTGTCAAACTGAAATAAAATGTGTATATATTAGAAGAATGAAACGCTTTTACCCCACTTTATATTACTAAACTAGCTGTTCTGCCCAGCGTTGCCCGGGTTCATAAAAAAATAGCAAGAATTGCTAATAAACTTTAAAAATCATGATAAAAACCTCGAAAAATTTAAAAAATGCTGCAGGAATTTCGTCTAAACTTCGTTGAAAAGAGATGGGCTAGAAAATTGAAGTTGGATTACTTTTACTAACGTGGAAAAATCTTACAAATCGCAAAAAACATTAAAAATCTCATAAAAATATAAAACAAAATTCAAAAGTTGTGTTTATAATTCGAATAAACTTTGAAGAAAAGAGATCAGAGTTTAATAAATTCGGCCAAAAATTGAGCCTCTAAAAAATCGAAGCGGGTCGCGAAGAAACGTAAACATCGCTTTAAAAATGGCAAAATTTTCAAAAATCACGGAACAAACGGAATCAAAATTTACTCTACTTGGATAAATGTTTTGAATCTAATTAATTTGATAATGTAAAAAGCACTGAAATACGGAAAAAACTGCTAAAAAAATTGCAATAAAAATCTTTAATCGCACAGGAGAAAGTTTATCATATTAGCGAAGAAATTAAAAACCGAATTTCTTTTCCGTATCTGAAAAAAATCGCCGTGAACTCAAAGAAAAAAAAAAACACACTGCATTAAAAATTGCTGTAGATCAAAATAAGAGAGCAAAACAATTACCGTAAAGGATAAAAGTTTGAAACTAAACTCTTATTAGTCTAGAAATTTAAAATCGAATTCCTTTAAAAAATGATTAAAAAAAAAAAAGACTGAGAAAGCCAAAAATTGCATTGCTGCCAAAAATTGCTGTAGATCAAAATAAGAGAGCAAAACAATTACCGTAAAGGATAAAAGTTTGAAACCAAACTCTTATTAGTCTAGAAATTTAAAATCGAATTCCTTTAAAAAATGATTAAAAAAAAAAGACTGAGAAAGCCAAAAATTGCATTGAAAATTGTAATGAAAGTCGTAAAACATTAAAAAATCCCTAGGGTAAAAATTCACTGTTATAATATAAAATATTGTAACCAAAACCATATTAACCAAAAAAGTTTGAAATCGAAATCGATTTCCGGATGTAAAAAAAAATCGCCACGGAACTTGAAGAATGGCTAAAAATTACATTGAAAATTGCATTAAAGATAGCTAAATATTTGGAAGGCTTAAAAAAATAATATTAAGGCAGGGCGGGAGGGTGGGGGGGTTATGATCGAAATCATTCATAAATTACAAAATGTAGGCATGGAACGCCAAAATCATATTAAGAGATAAAATATTGCATTCGAAACGTAACTAAATTATACAAATTGTTTGATATCAAAATTGGTTTCTGAATGGCAGAAAATCGGTAAACAACTTAAAAAAATCGCTAAAAATCGTATCGAAAACTATATTAAAAATCGCTGAATATTTAAAAGTCATAGCTGTAAAAATTTAATATTCAGTCGAAAATATTGTAATCGGAAATCGTTCATGAATAAGGAAAAGTCAAAACGGAACACCTAAAATCCCCCGAACTAACTAAAAATTACATTGAATATCTCATTAGAAATTGGCAAAATTCATAAAAGCGTGGAGTACAAATTGTACTATTTATGCTAAAAGATAGAAACCGAAATTCTTTTACCGATGTCAACAACTGTCACAGAACTTGAAAAATCACTATAAAACAGATTAAAAATCAGTAAAATTCGAAAATCCGGACAAAATTTGCCATAGTTTTTTTTGCCAAACATTTATATTAAATTCCTGCGGACATAATTTACCATAATGGGACAAAACATTGAAATCTGAACTCTTTCATTAGTTAAAAAATATCGACACATAACTTGTTAAACATTTTATGAAAATACACAAAAAATCTGAATCACTGATGTCAAAATTTACTACATTAAGCTACAAATTATTTAAAAATTTCTTTTCCAATTGTGAAAAAATCGCCGTAGACTCGAAAATATCTAAAAATTGTATTCAAAAATTCATTACAAATCGTTTCAAATTTAAAATTAGCGGGGGGCAACATTTACATTAATAGAGTAAAATAGTGTAATCTGAATTATTTCTTCAATACGAATGAAAAAATCGGCGCAAAGCGTGAGAAATAATGAAAACATTGCTAAAAATTGGATTAAAAAATCACTAAATTTCAAAATTCGGAAATGAAGTGTAAATGTTTGAAATTAATTTCCTTTTCGAAATTTCAAAAAATAGCCGTGAAATTCAAAACACCAACACAAAACCACGGAAAAATTCATTAAAAATCGCTAAATGTAAATACACATCGTGTATAAAAAATATTCTAGTCGTGTAAAACGTAGCAACCATTCTTTTTTACATGAATTACAAAAAATCGACGCAGAACACAAAATATATAAAAAAATACGTGTGGCACTCGGGGACTGCCGCGGTAAAGCTATTGCATAGTATTTTTTATCAACTTATGCAATTATAGTTATTTATTTATTTTTTATTTATACAGTTTTTTTGTCTTTGATATTAATTCAAGTTAAACATTTTGAGCGTGATGACCGATAACTTTTTTTTTTCTTGTATTGAACAAATGAGAAGTTAATATCGTTTAAAATATTTTTATTATCTTACAATACATGTAGGTTAATCAGGAATTTTTATCATTGAAACTATATGTTTATGGTAGCTGAAATAAAAAAACATAAGTTTAAGACTTGATATTCTCAAAATATCTGAAAAATACCGCGTCAATGTCTGCCGAAGTCTACAGAAGGATACCGTGCCGAAGTCTGCCAAACTGAAGCGACGTTAGCCGGAGTGTTAGGTTTTTTTTCTCGTTACAGAATTTCTAGATTCTTTCAACGCGCTCAAAGCCCGCCATAAAAGCTATGCAATACCATAATAAATTACAAACAAAATTTGGCCGCGCTACGAAAATTAGATCGCGAGTAATAAGCATTTTAAATTTTCCGAACCTCACCGTGGGGTTCTCCTGTCACCAAAAATTAACACTGTCTCACAATAAATTACGAAACAAAATTTGGCCGCGCTACGAAAATTGATCGCGAGGTAAAAACATTTTAAATTTTTCGACCCTCACCGTGGGGGGGGGGGGGTTCTGTCACCAAAAATGAACACTGTCTCCTAATAAATTACCAAACAAAATTTCGCCGCACTACGAAATTTTAGATCGCGAGTTATAAGCATTTTAAATTTTCCGACCCTCACCATGGGGGGATCTCCTGTTATCAAAAGTAACACTCTCTCATAATAAATTACCAAACAAAATTTGGCCGCGCTACGAAAATTAGGTCGCCAGTTATAAGCATTTTAAATTTTTCGACCCTCACCGTGGGGGGGTCTCCTGTCACCAAAAGTAACACTGTCTCATGGTAAATTACCAAACAAAATTTGGCCGCACTACGAAAATTAGATCGCGAGTAATAAGCATTTTCAAATTTTCGACTCTCTCCATGGGGGATCTCCGGTCACTAAATATTAACACATTCTCATTATAAATTACCAAACAAAATTTGGCCGCGCTACGAAAATTAGATCGTGAGTTATAAACACTTTAAATTTTTCGACCCTAACCATGGGGGGTCTCATGTCACCAAAAATTAACACTGTCTCATAATAAGTTACCAAACAAAATTTGGCCGCGCTACGAAAATTTGATCGCGAGTTATAAGCATTTTAATTTTTCCGAACCTCACCTAGGGGGTCTCCTGTCACCAAAAATTAACACTGTCTCATAATAAATTACCAAACAAAATTTGACCGCACTGCGAAAATTAGATCGCGAGTTATAAGCATTTTAAATTTTTCGACCCTCACCAGGGGGGGTCTCCTTTCACCAAAAATTAACACTGTCTCATAATAAATTACCAAACAAAATTTGGCTGCGCTTCGAAAATTAGATCGCGAGTTATAAGCACTTTAAATTTTTCGAACCTAACCACGGGGGATATCCTGTCACCAAAAGTAACACTGTCTCATAATAAATTACCAAACAAAATTTGGCCGCGCTACGAAAATTGATCGCGAGTTATAAACTTTTTAAATTTTTCGACCCTCGCCGTGGGGGGGGGTCTCCTGTCACCAAAAATGAACACTCTCTCATAATAAATTAACAAACAAAATTTCGCCGCACTACGAAAATTATATCGCGAGTTATAAGCATTTTTAAATTTTCGACCCTCTCCATGGGGAATCTCCTGTCACTAAATATTAACACTGTCTCATAATAAATTACCAAACAAAATTTGGCTGCGCTTCGAAAATTAGATCGCGAGTTATAAGCACTTTAAATTTTTCGAACCTAACCACGGGGGATATCCTGTCACCAAAAGTAACACTGTCTCATAATAAATTACCAAACAAAATTTGGCCGCGCTACGAAAATTGATCGCGAGTTATAAACTTTTTAAATTTTTCGACCCTCGCCGTGGGGGGGGGGTCTCCTGTCACCAAAAATGAACACTCTCTCATAATAAATTAACAAACAAAATTTCGCCGCACTACGAAAATTATATCGCGAGTTATAAGCATTTTTAAATTTTCGACCCTCTCCATGGGGAATCTCCTGTCACTAAATATTAACACTGTCTCATAATAAATTACCAAACAAAATTTGGCCGCGCTACGAAAATTAGATCGCGAGTTATAAGCATTTTAAATTTTTCGACCCTCACCGAGGGCGGTCTCCTGTCACCAAAAGTAACACTGTCTCATGGTAAATTACCAAACAAAATTTGGCCGCACTACGAAAATTATATCGCGAGTTATGAGCATTTTTAAATTTTCGACCCTCTCCATGGGGAATCTCCTGTCACTAAATATTAGCACAGTCTCATAATAAGTTACCAAACAATATTTGGCCGCGCTACGAAAATTAGATCGCGAGTTATAAGCATTTTAAATTTTTCGACCCTCACCCTGGGGGGGTCTCCTGTCACCAAAAGTAACACTGTGTCATAGTAAATTACCAAACAAAATTTGGCCTCGCTACGAAAATTAGATCGCGATTTATAAGCATTTTAAAATTTTCGACCCTCACCAGGGGGGGTCTCCTTTCACCAAAAATTAACACTGTCTCATAATAAATTACCAAACAAAATTTGGCCGCGCTACGAAAATTAGATCGCGAGTTATAAGCACTTTAAATTTTTCGAACCTAACCACGGGGGATATCCTGTCACCAAAAGTAACACTGTCTCATAATAAATTACCAAACAAAATTTGGCCGCGCTACGAAAATTGATCGCGAGTTATAAACTTTTTAAATTTTTCGACCCTCGCCGTGGGGGGGGGGTCTCCTGTCACCAAAAATGAACACTCTCTCATAATAAATTAAAAAACAAAATTTCGCCGCACTACGAAAATTATATCGCGAGTTATAAGCATTTTTAAATTTTCGACCCTCTCCATGGGGAATCTCCTGTCACTAAATATTAACACTGTCTCATAATAAATTACCAAACAAAATTTGGCCGCACTACGAAAATTAGACCGTGAATTATAAGCATTTTAACTTTTTCGACCCTCACCGTGGGGGTCTCCTTTCACCAAAAATTAACACTGTCTCATAATAAATTACCAAACAAAATTTGGCCGCGCTACGAAAATTAGATCGCGAGTTATAAGCATTTAAATTTTTCGATCCTCACCATTGGGCGGGTCTCCACTCACCTAAAGCTACATTATCCTACCTTGCTTTATCTTAAGACGATTCTTTTCTATACACGTTATATCAGGAATTTTTATTATCGAAACTATAGATTTATAGTAACTGAAATAAGATATATAAGTTTGAGACTTGATATCCTCTAAATATCTGAAAAATACCGCGTCAATGTCTGCCGAAGTCTGCCGAAGGATACCATGCCGAAGTCTGCCGAAGTGAAACGACGGTAGCCGAGTGTTAGGTTTTTTCGTTCCGGATGTGTTAGGATATTTCTCGTTACGGAATTTTTGGATTCGGTCGCCGCGCTCAAAGCCCGCGATAAAAGCTATGCAATAGCTTAAAAATCACAGTGAAAATCGACAAAATTAAAAAAAAGGTAAATGGTGAAATTTACTATATTAGGCTAAAAGTTTGAAACCAAAATAATTTTTTAATTGTTAAAACACCACTGTGGTGGGGATCGAAAAAAATAGTACTAAATCGTATTAAAAAGTTCATTAAAAACGTATTGAAAAATGCACTAAATATCGCTAGTTATTATTTAAATCGCAGTAATCAGAATTTCTTTAAACGGATAAAACATTCTAATCGAAAATCTGAACTATTTGATTATCCGGATGACCAAGAAACTATCTGGGTCAAACCGTAAGATTAAACTACAATAATGGCGGATCGTAAATTCCATATTCACTTGACATTAGACATGTTACATATGTTAGTTACATCATAAAGTGGTTTTTACTTCTCATTTTTACATGTATTTGTATTAATGTTTTTCTAAATTATCTTTTCTTTCATTATTTAACATAAAAATTACATCTATTTCCATAATTTGGCTTGTTTCACGATTGATATAATTTGGCGAAATTGGTCGACAGGATAATCATGCAGTAAAAGGAAATCCTTTATAGATAATAAAAAATCGACACGGAACACAACAATTCTTGAAAAATCGCGTAAAATATCTCTAAAATTATATTAGATTGAAAGTTTGAAATCAATATCAAAATATCCGAATATCAAAAAATCACCATAAAACTCAAAAAATTTCTAAAAAGTGCATTGAAAAGTGCATTAAAAATCACTAATATTAAAAAATCACAGGGGTCAAAATTTACTCTAACAGGGTAAAACTTTCTAATTGGAAATATCTCATGAATGACAAAAATCCGACATCAAAAGCAAAAAATCTCGAAAAATCGCATTAAAATTAGCTGAAATTCATAAATCTTAACAGCTAAAATTTAATACATCAGCCTGAAAGTTTTAAGCAAAATTCCTTTTACTAATGTCCAATAATAGCAGCAAAATTTACATTAAACAATTCACTAAAAATCCAAACATCGTTGTACGAAATCCAAATAAATTATATTGAAAATAAAACAAAATTCACTAATTTAGGTCGAAAGAATGAAACCGCTTTCCTTTTCGCTAATGTGGAAAAATCGCCTCGAAACCCACTAAAATTCGCATATGAATTAAATTAAAAAAACTGAAAATCGGCCTTCAAGGTGTAAAATTTCATACATAAATTCGTGCAGTGGTCTCTCCAAAGAATCGCCAGTACTTTAAAAATTTTAACATGTGTTATAAACTACCTTAAAGTGTAAAACAGATCTCCTTATTACATTTCCTAATTTTGTTCGCGCCCCTCCTATCACGCACCCTGAAATGTGTCACACCATTCTTTGTTTATATTTTTTATCATTTATTATAAACCATTTTAAAATTTAAAATAAATCACATTGTTATATTTCCAAATTTTAACAAAATCGCGTTCTGTTAGTTCCATTTTTCACCACCAGCTAGCGCACTCTATTCTTCAAAAACTTTATCGAAACGATACTCTGTTAAACAACCTATCATGTGATATATTACTCGAGGGGGTAGCGGTATTAAGCAAGAATTTAAGGTATTTTATGAAATTGCTATTCGAAAATAGTGGTAACTAAATTTTTGACATTTTAAGTAAATTTCGCAAAAAAATACTACTTATTGCATTCTCAACAGCTTAACATTTTGATAGAACATCTATGAAAAACATAGATTCTAAACGCAAAAAATCTAGAAAAGTGTTAAAAATCACATTGAAAATCGCATTAAAAATCGTTAAAATCTAAAATTCGTAACAAACACAAAATTTAGGACTAAAAGTTTGAAACGGTTTTCTTTTTATCAATCTCAAAAAAAAAACGCAAAATGAGAAAAAATACTAAAAATCGCATTAAAAATTCGTTAAAAATTCAAAAATTGCTCTACAAATTCCGAATAAGCTTTGTTGAAAAGAGAAAAAATTGCTATATTGGGTTAAAAGAATAAAACCCTATTTCTTTCACTAATGGGATAAAACTGCAAAAAGAACGCTAAAAATCGCCTAAAAAATTATAAAAAAAATCTAATCAAAAAATTGAAAATGGGGCTTCGAGGTGCAAAACTACATGTATAAAAGTACCTTCCCTCCACATTTTGTAACTCTACGTACAGCAGACTCTTTAGAACAGCGCTTACACGCACACAAACTTGTCTCTTTATTATGATAGATTTAAAAAAATAGCGTTCTATTAGTTCCACTTTCCACCACCAGGTAGAGCACTCTATTCTTCAAAAACTTTATCTTATTTCCCATTACGTGGCTTATTTCCCATCAAAATTACAATTAAACTTAATCATTTTCTCTTTTACGAGAAACAATTAAAGCGGTATTAGCATTAGTCTAATTAAAGCGTAAAAAAGTCAAAAAAGAATGTCCTTAACTAATTTAATGTATCCAGATAACATCAAATGAGACATACCCAGAAATTCTAAAAAAATATCTTTAAATGTTCAAGCTTAATCATAGTATTTTTGAAGTTTAATACAATACTTTTATGCAGTTTTATTAAACTCACTAAAGTGAAATTTATGAAATATGTAAGAACAGTAACAGTATTTGCCTGTCAAACTGAAATAAAATGTGTACATATTAGTGGAATAAAAGGCTTTTAATCCACTTTATTTTTTTAAATTAAAACCCAATTTATCCAAAATTATTTTAGCTCGACCTATTAAATTTATTACGGTACAAAACATGGAGATTTTATTTTTAATTAATATAAAATTTCAATCTAGATGCAAAAATAAAAATTAAATATTTACATATTAAAGGGGTTTCTAGTCAAACAATTATCCAATTTTTGAAAACACTTAAATATTTTTTACCTTAATATCCCTAACTTTCTTTATTCACCATAAATTCTGGACCAGGCGTGCCATATTTTCCATTAAAATTACAATTAAAGTTAATAATTTTCTCTTTTAAGAAAAACAATTAATGTGTAATTACCATTAGTCTAATTAAAGCGGCAAACAAAGTCAAAAAAGAAAAACGCTTAGCTAATTTAATGCATCAAAAAGAACATCAAATGAGACACACCCAAAAATTCTAAAAAAACTTTAAAGGTGAGTAATAAACGCTTAAATAGATTTGAAGCAAAATTGTTTCAAAAAGTTCAAGAAAAATTACACTTTTACTTAACTGAATAAAATAAAATTTTATTAAAAATGTAAGAAATGTAGCTGTAATTGAGATTTTTAAATATATTTAAAGATATTTGTATGCTAGTTATTAATTGTTATTTTATGACAAGATTTATTATGAGAAAAATTACAATTTACTAAGCTGTTTTATTTTTTTTACATCTGTTTTAAAAAATGAAATAACTTCCTCTCTATGTAATATAAATGGCAGAAACTATTAACGTTGAATCCAAAGTATCAAATCAATGAGCCAAAAATCATATAAAAAATAGAAAATAAAACATGGCTGCGTTTTATTTTGGGCTACTTTGAAGCTATACTAAATGTATTTGATAGAATTTGACGTTACCTGGAAACCAGTCTGCTTAGTCGTCTACAGTTGAATTCACTAGTTACACTAAAAGTTAATCTTGTTTGTCTTGAAAAGTGATAAAGAAATACCTTTACATAATTTGTATTAACTTAATTAATTTAGAATAATATAATTGCATTTTATTCATCCAAATTATGTGGGAATAAAAGAAATCCAACACTAACAAATTTAAAATTTCTACACACTTCTAAAATACTTATAGTAGATTCAAAATATATACAATGGACTCTCTCTATTCCGAACACTCATGAGACCGACAAAAAGTTTCAGATTATGGGGGTATTCAGTATAGAGGAAGAATCAGAAATGAATTACTACTACTACTACTACGTATTGAATATACAGTCGGTATAACGTATTTAGCATGGTTAGTCATACCATTGTGCAATGCCAAACTAAATTTAATCAATTTTGTACTGTACCATTTCATTTTTTATTAATTTTTTTACAAAAGATACATTTACATTGCATTACACCTCTTGAAAACATAATCAGTATATTACTTAAACGAATAATTTTAGACTTTTTTGCATTGTGTGTGTTCATGCAATGTACATGTTATCTGGCTGTTTAAGAAATGAAAAAGCTTTGAGGTGATGTTCAGACGCATAGTTCAACATATCTTGGATGAGTCTCTTAATCATATTACTTGAGTGTAATCATCGTTCGTCTTATTTCATCAGTCTCTTCTGGTTCTGCTTTTCCTTCACATTTGTTTTCCTCTTCAACAATGTTGCTCTTGCAAACCATGAGGATTTCATCGGTTTCGAGATAAGCTCCAAGTTCGGTTTCAGTATGAAACTTCTGAAGAATTGATCCCAAGTCAATCACAGTTGTTGCTTCTTGGTTCTCTATTCTTGTTTTCCCATTCTCACATAGGAATCCAACTTTATAGAAGCATCTTTGTATAGTGTACGAGGTTGTTTCATTTTTAGTTGTTCACCAGGAACAACTTCTTCAGAAAATGGATTTGGTAGTAAATTTTAATGGTATTGATTACTCTTTGATCCAGTGATTGGATTATAGAAGTACAGTTTGGTAACAGGAACTTCAAGGTTAAGTTGTTCAGCTGCATGTTTGTAAGTGATCTGGTATTAACAACAACAATATTTTTTTTTCTTCCTTTCTCTCTTCATTATCTCATTAATTCTCTAGAACAACTATGAGAAAATTGTGTATATGGGTGATTCTCAAAATAGGGGACAATTTCAAAAGTGAAATTTAAAAAAATTACTGTTAGCAAAATTTCTGAAAAAAATAGGTGTTGTTAATATAGTATTAGGTATACTTTATATGTAGTCAGCAGAGCTAAATATTTAAAAATTAACTTTAAAAAAAATAATTAGTATTTTTGAGCCATGCTAATGACAAAACAAATTGCATGGAATAAACATATTAAGAAATTTTTATTTTCTTCCTGTTTAAATATTTTTTTTATAATTATTAGCCTTCCTTTTCAGCAAATGATTTCCATTTTTACATATTTACATATAAGGAGAATAAAAACATTACCAAAGAGCAAACTTTGTTTACATGAGCAACATTCTGACACTAACAATGTAAAAAGCTGTCTTAGTGATTTTCTCACAGATTTAATGCATATTTTAGGGATAATAAATGTAATACCTAAATTTATATGTAAAATTAAACTTTGTAAAAGATACAACACAAGCAATGGTTACATTTATGCACATAGGAGTCTTTAGTATGGACAGAAAAACCATGCTAATGACACTGATATTTGACCATGCTAATGACAAATTTTAATTTAAATAAGATTATGAGCCATAATATAATCACAATGCAAAAGGCCTTTCTGGCGCTTTTTTAAAACACAAAAGTTCTATGCAAATAAGTAAAATAAAAATTTTAATTATAAAATAAACATGACAATTATTATCCATTCTAATGACATACAATTGATGTACTCCCCTAATATTCAACTTCTATTCTTAAAATACAATACATGCTTCTATTTTCAGGCTGGGATAAAATGGCTACTTGTTGCCATGGAGAAACTTTATATTTTAAAACTATTGTCATATGTGAAAATGAAATTTTGATTAATAACCAGCTGTTTTAGTATGATCTTCTTTTGAAAATAGAATATGGAGGACAAATTTTAATTCTTTTTTTATATATTATAATTTTATTTTTTAAAAGAAATTTATTGGATAAATCCTCTCCTTGATTAATTTAAAGAAAGAATAACATTTGTTTTATTTTATAAACATTATATTAACTCTTGAAAAAGCTAGTATATACAAGGCACAGCTGCTGTGTACATCCATGCTAATGACATTTTGAACATTTATTCTGTTATTTCAAGGTGTGTTTAACTAAAAAGGGAGTAATTCTTGAGTGCAAATAATGAATAAAATTAAGACAAACATATCTAAATATAAAAACATGAAAGAAAACCTCTCAATTTTTTTTGTATGCCGAAAGACATAAATTGTCCCCTATTTTGAGAATCACCCATATCATCTACACTTTCTGATTTGGTTTATAGTGTGTAAGCAATGATGCGATCTTCACATTTTTTAAACGTTTTCCGATCACAAGTGATTTGAGCTTCTCATCCATAAAACTGGTACAGAGCATAATGGCAAATCTTTCTTTTGACATTTTCCCAACTATGCAATTTTCTCTTCTTTTTGCTTTTGTTTTGTTTGAAAGAGCTGTGAAAAACCGGTCGGTTTCATCAGAATTGAAAATGTTTGCTGTATGAAAATACTTCATTATGTTCAGAACATTTATTTTCTATTCTTACATGTTGTCAATATTTACATCATCAGCTTCACCATTGATTATTTAGAATTTGATGTTATGTTAAAATTTAAAATGAGTCCTCAATCCTCCCGATGCCTTTAATTCTGCAATTTTTTGCTTTTCGGAATTCCGATTCCAAACGCATGTTCAGTTTACAGAGAGATGAGGTAAAAATGGGGATCAAAAATAGCGTTCATAATAGCGGGGTATTCAGATTAGAGAGTGTTCAAAATACAGAGAGTTTATCTTTTGTTAAGTCTACGCAGTTTCGCCAGGACCATCGAAATGCGTTCATAATACCGGGGTGTTCAAATTAGAGAGTGTTCAGATAATGAGAATCCACTGTATATTGCATTTTGCATAATTCAATAAAAGTAGATTTTATCAAAACTATAATCGTATTAAAATATATGTTGTAGAATAGGGCATTTAAACAATTTATAATGTATTTCAAATATTTTATGTGGTTTGCATATGATAAAAATTTACCAGTAATTTTCTAATTGAAGAAAGAAAAAAAATATCTCTTTTTTTGAGAAACATTAATTGATACATTTTATGAAAAATGTCAGAAAATTATAATAGATAAAAAATTTATTTGAATAATTTTAAAATTGCTAATACATTTAATAGATATTCTTCATGTGATAAGTTCTAAAAGACTTATTTCAACTTAAATAACTATGAAAATATTTTTAAAAAGGCTTTTACTATGTGCCTTTTCTAATATAACTAAATTAACAGTAAAACTACAAATTATGCAGCATTCAAGATTTTGCTGTAAAATTGCACTTAAAACCATATATTTTATCATCATATAAAATTTAATGTGATTTTAAATCTATGGACCTTAACTACGGACAGTAAATAATAATAATAATAATAAAATTACAGATTCCACACATAAAAAATATACCAAAAATGTAATACAACAAGAAATTAATAATCAAAGTATAATTATAGTATTTTTTAATGTTTCATAGTTATAATATTAATAAAAGGCTGATTCCAATTTATTTTACTAGATTAAAATCTAATTTATCTAATATTATTTTAGTTCGTCCTATTCAGTTTCGTAAATTGCAAAGCATGGAGGTCATAATTTTAATTATTATAAAATTTCAATCAAGATGAAAATAAATTAAATTAAATATTTATACATTAAAGGGATTTCTAGTCAAACAATGACCTAATATTCGAAAACACTTTAATTACTTATCACTTTATTTTCCCTATCTTTCCATATACATCATACATTCTGGACGAGGCTCGCCATAATTTCTATTAAAATTACAATTATCTTGATCATTTTCTCTTTTAAAAGAAACATTTAAAGTGGTAAACTGATTAAAGCAGAATAGAAAGGGAAAAAAGTCCTTAACTAATTTAATATATCCAAAGAATATGAAATGTGATACATCCAGAAACTTTAAAGGTGCTTTAAAGGTGCAAGCTTAATCATAGTACTTTTGAAGTTCAATAAAATATTTGTATGCTGTTAACTCAACAATGCGGAATTTCATGAAATATTTAAGAATAGTAACAGTACTTGACTGTCAAACTGGAATAAAATGTGTACATAATAGTGAAGCAAAAAGCCTTATTTATGCAGAACGATGATGCAAACCATGAACTATGCAAAATGTCTTAATTCCTTTTTGTAGTTTCAAGTTCGCACTTCTGGTAACCAGGCTTTGTAAATTTTCCATTGTTGCTAAGTGTAAAATCCACAAATTTGCATACATTTAGCAATACTACACAATTTTGCTACACAATATTGCGAAAATGTAATTGTTATTGAGCTGCAATTTATTTATCACAAGAAATAGTATCAAAAGTTTTAGCAGTACCCCCTTCCCCCTCAAAAACAACAACACTGACATGTTTTGAAGGAATTCATAACCTTAATTCAACTGCACAGGATGTACAGTGAAGTAAAATGAACATTAACTTGTTGCATGCATATTTTTATACAGATTTAGACATCTATGAAAATTTTAAGTTGAAATCAAATTTCACTTCAGCCGAATGGTATGACTGAATTGTAAATATGTTTGTTTACAAACTACTCTCGATGGTTTCATTAAACATAAAATACGTAATTAAAAATCATAAAATTTATTTGACAATCATAGTAATTTTGTAAAACATCGTATTTTTGCCATTTTTGTCATCTTAAACATCTATGCACATTCGGAAAATATTTTTAATTTATTATAATTTTATATTTTAGTTTGGCTATCGAATTCGAAAATTCTGTTGTATATAAGCATGAAAAAAAATTTTTGTTCCAACTTTCCGATACACCCTACAATACATTATATGGGCCTCCGTGGCCGAGTGGTTGCGACGCCGCTCTGCTAATCTGAAAGTTGTGGGTTGAATTCCCGCTGGCTCCTTTGCACGCACACTTTGTATGGAGCTCCTGGTTGTATTTCTCATGTGATGTAAATTTCCTTGCGCTATTACGTCCTTGTATATTGTCGAAGACTTATAAGCAGGCCTTTCATGTCGAGCACACAAGTCAGATGTACGTTGTTGAAATAAATAAATAAATAAATGTATTATTTGAATGTTGTATATAAGATCGATGTAAATGCATATCGATACTAATATTATAAAAAAGAAACCTTTGAGAGTTTGCAGATGGCAAACTTCTATCTACAATACAATAAAATAAATAAATAGATAAAAATAAAAATAAATAAATAAGTGTAAATAAAAAAAAATAAAGATAATAGCAATAAAATCATGGTGTTGAGACTTTGCTTGAGCGTAGGCTATATTTTTTTTTTCCTCATTTTATTATCCCGTGGATAAATAGATCATAAAACATTATAAGGTGTTCTGGTGTAATAACACCACGTGGGGTAACACCAATTTCTAATATCATGCATAATTATATAATAATCTTGTAAACGGCACCTATGGGCTTTGCGCTGAAGGTTTCTGAGTCATATAAAACAGAAACAGTAGTTTATATTAATTTGTTTCATTTCTATGCCTTATCGATTTTAGAAACAACTAAAATTAATGCTTGATCTAAAATTTGCAAAATAAGTTATGTGATGTGAAGACTGTATATTTATCAGGAAATACTTCGTCTATTACTTAAATTTTTAGTGCATTTAATGTATTTTAAAAATGTTGTAGAAGATTTTGGATATCTTCGCGAAATAGTTTGTAGTTTAAAATGTACTGCGCAATAAGTATACCGGGGTAATAACGCCGAGGAATGCAGCTATTACCCAGCTTGATTTCTTATAGTGGCGGAAATACATTTGAAGGGAATTTATTTTTTTTAATGTATGAGACAGCATTAATGTCATTCTTGAAATGGTTAGATTAAAACGGGTCTAATACCCAAAATAATTCTTTTTTTTTAATACTAATGCAAAAATAATTTTAAACTCTTATATATAAAACGACTTCAAAATGTACGATATTCGAATTCAATCATTTTCAAAATCAGATTTCTATGAAATTTCAATTTGATTGTTCAATTGAGTCTTAGATTTTAACTGTCCGCTTTCTCAGCGTTCTGTTTTTCAAATTTTTTTTAAGTATAACATTTAACTGATGTGACAGAAATTGTATCAGAAATAGTATGAACACAAGATCGAAAGATGAGTAAAAGGCGTAAATAGCTCATATGATGGTGATTTTACACTAACCTTTTTATACAAATCTATTCTTTTAACAAACACTTATTTAAAAGTCGCTGGTGTTAGTACTAAAGTTTCAAATGAAACAAATTTCGGTAGTGTTTGTTGTTAAACCGAATATTGCAACTATAAAAATTGAAAAAAGCAGTGGTCTGTGTGACCAGTAACAGTAGTTAAACGTTTAAAGGCGATCATTGATTAAAACTCACAGAATACTGTTTCTGCACTACACTTTTTGCACAGGTTTAATTATATTAAATTTAATCTATTAAATATTTCTAATGAGGACTCCAAATGAAAGCGAATTTCAGTTTCAGATATAGTTAAACTGAAAAATACACTGAAAAATATACTGAGAAAGGTAAACTCTAATTACGGAGGGAAAACAGCGTTTAGTGAGATAGCTAACAGCAGTTAAACATTAATTTTGTTGCTACGCTGAAAAACATTTGTGGAAACGTTACTCCGTAAAACTGGTGGGAGTATTGCTGCCTCCAATTTTATGGAGTACTTTAACCGTTAAAACCAGTGTAACATTGTAATCTTACACCAGTAATATATGTTTAAATTACACCATTAGATATGTGAAAACCATTACTCCATGAAATTGGAGGCAGCATTTGCCAACATTTTTACACCAACTGTATGGAGTAACATTTCCACAAATATTTTACAGTGTAGGAATAAAGATAAGGATATATAAGCACATGAATCATGTATAAAATTTAATAAGGGATCTCACACAAATATTGATTTTTATCAAAAATCTTACTTAATTAATTAAAAATGCAAATTTATTAAAGCATATTTATATAACGCCTACATTTTAAATTTGTGTTAGCACTAATCCTCTTTAGTGTGGAGCTTACTGGTAACAGTATGTTCAAGACTTCAGTATTAAGAAAAAAATATTTATTACAAATAACTATAATTATTATAAATTTTCGCATAATAAAAAATTACATTGAAAATTGTTAAAACTAAAAAAAAGGTTTCTTATATTTATATTTACGCTGGATATATTTTAAGCAAAGATAAACACATGGTTGAAGCTCCTCCTACCTCCTTTTTCTTTCACTTTCACAAAAAATGAATATTTTCTCTTATATAGAATGCACACATGGAAACATAAATTCTGATTTAGAAAAAAAAATTAGTTAAAACCTTGCAATGTTTCTAATAATTATATTTAAGCAGTCCTTTTGAAGCAAAAAGAAGTCCGGGATCTGATATTATTTTGCCTCCCCCTCCTCCCCCTGCTTTTTTTCTTAAACTTTTTACAAAAAAATTGAACAGTTACTATTCTTTAGAATGCATTTTGTCAATTTCTAGGGCTGTAGAGTTTGTATTTTTTGAGTTGGGCAATCTACATGGTATTATTCCATCTTATTTTATAGTTTTGTTTGCATGGCTTTTTTACCCACATAGGTGGGCAATAGAGCCAAATAGCATGAGTCAAGAAATCACGCCATTACATTTTATTAATATATATCTGTTAAATTATTCTTTTTTATATAGATAGTTAATGAGTTGCTGCATTTGAACCTACATTTGTTTGAAAAGTACAATCTAAAACTAAGCCGTGAAAATTGGTAGAACTTTAACGTGGCGTTATACCTTAAATACGATACTTTAAATGTGTAATTTTCTGGATATTGTCAGAGCTAGAAATTTTATGTTTAGAATGGTCGCTAATTATAAAATGTAAATGATTGTGACGGACGGTTTCTAAAAAATTCGAAATGTATTAGGGTGAAATGAAAATCAATGAAAATTAAGCTAATAAGTTGCAATTTCACCAGGCTTTTACTGTTTATATGCCTTAAAATTCACTAAATATGAAGGCGGCAAAACGAGCTATGCGTTATATTTTACAACAGTAATAATTAAAAAAAGTTAAAAACTAAAATAAACTTAAAAAGTAAAAAATAAATAAATAAACGTATAGTTAAATTCAAGCTAATTATAAACAATATCGAAATATATTAGTAAGATCTAATTTTGAAAAAAAATTAAATAAAAAGGGGCATTAAGTCGTGTCACTATTTTTCTTAATAAAATTCTATGTATTTTTTTTTTTTTTTTTTTGGCTTTTTTGGAATAAGTCCAATATTAACTGTCACAAACTTTATCTTTAAGATTTCAATTCTTCAAAATAAAAAGATTTTTGAAAGGAAATAAGATTCACATCTGTTACTGAAAATGTAAGATATTTTTGATAGCATTAGAGAAAAAAAAAATCCAGGACATTTATTATCACTGGAAGAAGAATTTTATCATTTAACATTTAAGAAGAATAATAATACATGTCAAAGTTATATATTTACTACCCCAAAACATTTATTTACGTAAAAATCATTTGACAAGAACTATAAATTAAAGTATTTGGCATTTCATTGCATACTTGTGTCATATAATTACGTGCGGTTTTTTTATTTATGCAATTGAATTTTTGGAAACAAAATTGCACTAAAAATCCGGTTAAATAGTTATTAGAATCTACTAGTAAATGTTACGAGATTTTTATTTCTCAATTTTCTGATAAAGCTTATGGTGTCATTTTTCTTATGTTCAATATTGAAATTAGTAGTATAAAAAGATAATTTTTTATTATGATTTTATTTTAAACGATAATATATAATTTACGTTGAAATACGTTTTTTTCCCGAATAAAAGGAGATGTTTTACGCTGTTTATATAATTCATATTGTTGAGTCAAAAGTTTCAACATTAAGATAACAAATTTTTAAACACAATTAAATGATTTTTTTTCAATTGGAATGCTCAAAAATATTTTTAATACAATACATTCAATTGCCTTAAACTAAATTTACATACGTAAATCCAAGCATCTCACTTCAATCCCATGTCCCAAATCTCATCTCCTTTCCTATCATCTTTCAATCCCAAACTGATTTATTCATTTCAGAATTAAGTAAATTAAGGAACGATAAATACAAAGATTTGAGAATCACTAATTACTTTATATCATCATTAAGTACTGATTCAAATTATATTGAGCAATTGAATGCTTATTTTATTAACGATAGATATTCACTGTGTGTAAGATATTCCTTTTCTATCTTTTCAAAAAATATCTGTATAGTCTATGACATTTTATAAATGTTTAAACATAATTTCATAAAATATTTGCAAAACCTCTGTTTAATGACAGTGCTGATAATGCTTTTTTAAATAAGAAAAAATATGACATTTTATTGAATTTTTTATTTCTTAACCGAATATTTTACTAAATTTTCGATTTTCTAATTAGATATTCTATTGAATAATTCTACAGTATCCCTATAACATATTCTATTTTCTAATAGTCATATGTTGGAGATGGAAATTATGGCATTCAATTTATAATATATTTTCAAATCTTTGTATTTTCTATATCTTACTTTACTTAATTCTGCAATGTATAAATCAGTTTTGGATTGAAAGATGTTTCAAATGAGATGAGATTTGGAACATGGGATTGAAGGGAGATGCTTGGATTTACTTAGGTTAAAAAGTTATTTTGTAAATTTAGTTTAAAGTAAGATTATTTTTTTTAATTTTACCTTACTATATGCAGAACAAATGCTGAATTAATTAAGGAATAAAAATTGACTTAAAACATTTTATGTTAAATTATATATTATTGTTGAATTATAATTATTTGGTTTAAAGTTTGATAATGAAAACAGACTTTATTTGTATAGAATACTAATTATAACTAGAAGAGAAGTATGAATGATAGATAACTATTGTTTAACAAAGATAAATTTGCAGTTTCTTTACACTATATTTATTCAGAAATAAAATAAAACGTCTAACTATTCTAAAAAATAAAAAATAAATAAATTAAAATTTTAAGCTTAAATATTCGAAATTGATCATAGTGTAGTTGACATTAATCAACAACATTCTTTGTTTATATTCTTCCTCTCGTATAACCTATTCACTGAAAATTTCTTCGCAACATTTTTTTTTATTCACATGGAATCGTGTAACTATCGTATTAACTTACGCCATGTACTTCAGCATACTTAGAAATAACATCTCTAAAATTTGAGTTAATTTAAAACATGTTAAATATCTTTCTAACTAGAAAATATTTTATATGTGTCATTAGCTATTTAATTTCCAGTTTCTACATAGAACTGGTTTGATATCATTTTTTAAATAAATAAATATGTATATGAATTTGTGTATCCTTAGAAGTATGTTTAACCTGGTTTAAATTAACTCAATTTTTATAAAAGTTATGGCCAAATTTGGCAAATATGCTTCAAGTATGCTTTTGAATTGGAACTAATATACGAAATAAAAAATGATGAAATTTGAAAAAAAAAGTACAATTATATGGATTAGCACGGAATCTGCAAAGCCAATATTTTAAAGAAGTATTTTGCAATACCATTTATATTTTGAAACATTGATGACCCTCGGTCATTTTACAAATACATTGCTTTAATCAATAATTAAAATATAAAAGTAACTTTAGATTGTTTGATGTTAGTATAATGTCCTCAACATCTGGTGACGTCACTATCTTGTTTTTAGTGAAATATTCCTAATCGGCTCAAAAACCATTTACGTATTTATTTTATAGTATATGTTAATCAAACATTATTTCGTAATTTTATTTTTAAATATCAATTTATTTATTTTGAATATTTGAAATAAATTTAAATAAAAGGATAAATATTCAATAGTTAATTACTTGAAATTGATACGATATAAAATTTCTATAAATTAATAACATTACTATTCTTACATACAAATAATTAATAATTTAATATTTATTAACTTCCTGTATCAAGACATATATTTTAAAAATGATTAAATTTATTTGATAACATTAATCTATATGCATGTCATTAATGGTACTCTTAGAATAGATTAAAACTGAAATTTAATGGTATGAAAATGGTGACATCTTGCATTTTGAAATTATAGGAGGTTCCTTAAATATGAAAAGACTTTTGGAAATTAATTCATTGATCTTGTTATAATCTAATTCCAAGTTCCTGCTCTAAATTTAATTTACGGGAACGATTAAGATATTGCAGAACACTTCTTTGATGGAATTGTATCAAAAGTTTTATAATACTTCCACTAGGGATAAACATATTGAGTAAGAAATACAATGATGAATATGAATGTCTTTAAAAATGTTGTTTAGTATTGATTAATTATGTTGTTGGTATGTATTAAATAACAATCTGGTTTTATTACGCCAAATTCATTTTAGATTCAACATTATACTTACAAATATTCTTTCTTTTAGTTTACAATTAAGTGTTAGATAATAGTTTCAAAACTGAAAAACTAAAATTAGTATTTAATAATTTATTATAATTTCTTTCCTATTTTCTAAACCTTGCTTGCCTTTTTTGAAGATTTTAGATTCATTTTTTGAAAGTTCTTGATAAAATTGCACAGACATTGGGATGATTATGTTTATTGGGATATAGTTATGCATATATCTGATCAGCTCCTAGAAATCATTCCCTAATCTGCCATAAGTTAGACACATACCGGCATATTAAATGGGTCCAGGACAAACAAATTTACAGTCTTTCTAAAAAGAAATTTATAGATTGAAAATTTCTTTTTTTTTTCTCCTGCTTAAAATTACGTTTAAATGATGCATCTCTTTTAAGTGGAACAGGAAATATTATATTTTTATTCTGTTTTGTTTTTAAAATATAGCTTTCAAACAATGGCTTTCAGGGAGACGACTTTTTGTGAAAATGTGTTTTTCATCAACATGGCTTTTGTTCACTATTTCTTGCATTTAAAATATTATAAGTCAAGAAACGTACAAGATAAATGGTTAAAACTTGGAACATGTCTTTTTTGATTCTTGTAGCTTAATTTTAATCCCGAATATTTGAAAAAAATATTTACATTTGAAAATAGGATTTTTTTTAAAAAGTTTTTTTTATTATTATTATTTTACTTTAAATATTTAAATATTTATTTATTCAAATATTTTCAAAAATGCTGAATCAAGATTAAAACTTATATATTTCTATTTTAATAGATGAAAAAAGTTTGAAAATCTACAAATAATATTGTCAGTTATAACGATTTTAAATTACACCCCCTTTTTTGCAAATTTTAATAAAAAAATCTCAGAAGTTTGATAACGTGATTTTGTTTACAAGTCATATGGTTAAACATTTCAAATAAAAAATTCAGAATTTTAGCGAAATAAATAAATTTTTTTTAATGTGTGTCCCGGACCCTGTTAATTTAAAGTGTAATGATACATGTTATTTCTGCAAACTTACCTTGTTGAATAACGAACGGCTGGATTTGTCAGATTGCTTGCAGAAGTTTTCTTAACGTTATGTATCTAGTTCTTCCCTTTCATCATTTTCTTTCCAATTAATTTATGCGTATTATTTTAAAACTTGATGTTCCAATTGACTTTGTGCTTTTAGAGCTTCTCCTTTTTTTTCTCTCAAGGTTTATTTTATATTGAGACTGTCTTAACCTATGTTATTTTTTAATCCTTTTGTTGTTAGACTCAAGTGATTTTAGAAATTGAAATAACATTTCTAATTACTCTTTGGCTTTTCCTGAATTTTATAACTGCAATATTCTTGCGAATCAATCGTTTTTTAATTTTTACTTTCTCTTGCATTTTTTTATATCTTTGGTAAATTTTGCTGCCGCGAATGTTTCACTTTAAGAGTTTTAGTCTGCGTCGTTTTAGCTATTTTTTTCTATTTTTTCTATCTTTTTTAATGAGTTTCATGTTTGCTGACACTGTCTTCGAAATCTCTCCAGCAGGTCAATAAACAGATCTATCTTCTGAACATCTGTCCTCGTCAAGGATAAATAATAAAGGAGATGCGAAATGATGATTGTATATCTTAAACAATTTAAGCAACTGAAATTGTTTGAATTAATCCACTTAAAGCCAAAGGGAAATGAAACAAAACAAAGATGTTTTGATTTTTATTATGGTATTAAAGATTAGGCAAACAAAGATATAAAAAAGTAATATGAAAAAAAAAATCCATAAGTTTTTTAAGCAAGATAATACTAAGTGTAAAATCTTAGTACTCAATATTTTATGAATAAATTTTAACTGATACTGTCATTTATAATATATTTGACAAAAATAAAACATACACACTATTTTCTAAAATAAACTTAACAAATAATAATAATGTACTTATTTCCACGATCGTTGATAAGTAGTTTACAACAGGCACGAAATAACAAAAAATACTAGCTAATCCCTTTTATTGTAATTTAAAATTATTAGTATACCCTCATCTAAAAATTTAAAAAAAATTAAAGATATTTTATTTTGCATTAGTTTTGAAATATTCATTTACGATTAGTAAAAAAAAAAAAAACTTGCGTTCGAAAAACTCTAAAAAAGTAAATAAAATGTGAGTTTAAAATAAGATTTAAATGTTTATGTTGTTCAAAAAATGACGTTATAACTAGAAGAAGCTAAAAGCTAAATGTTAACAAAAGTGGTCTATGTCCATAAAATAAATGTTATATTCATTACCATATATTTACAAATATAAGTGTAATTTAAAATTTATCCAGTATTACATAAGTAAACTAGTAACGTGAACATAGGAATGTATGATTCTTTATACAAAGAACGAATAGAAATAAAGGCAAGACAAGTAAATATAAGCCGAAGAACACGACTACTCTTCAAACACAATAGTATAAAGGGAACTTTTACGACCAGTATATCCTAAAAAAATTTCTTAAGTTTCCTTCTAATCAATTTATTTTTTCTTCTCTTTTAGGAACAATATTTCCTTAGTTTTGTTTCACTTGTTTCATATAGATCTTTAGATTTTTCTTTAATTTTCTTTTTTTTCCACTTGTATGTTTCAAAATTGAATTATAAAAATTAATAAAATGCGGTACTTGCATTATTTTCTTTATAATTTACAATAATACTTCAAAAAAAAAACTGTGCTTTGTAATTTTTTACAGTGTACTTAACTTACCTTGCATGAAACACAAAAATACATTTAAAAATAAAAGTTCATGGTTGAAAAAATTCTTTTTTTTTTTTTTTTTTTTTTTGAGGAAATTTTACAAATCAAATTATACAATACTTCGAAATAATCGAAAATAATAATCGAATATTACAAAGTCTATTTTTTTCTAATAGATTTTATTGTTTCAATTAGGAAAATTAGAATGAAAAGTTATTAGTGTATATTGATTAAATGTGTATTTGTGTCTATCGATACAAATTTTTCGGTTAAATGAAAGAGCACAAAAAATAATATTAATAAAATACTATCATTAACCTTTTTTTATTTCGATGAATTCAATCTAGAAACTTCAACAAAAAGTGGTTTTATAATCATAAGTCAGCATAAGAAAAAAATAAGGTTAATGAATTATAAAAGAAACAAAATCGAAAAACAAATAACAGTCTGGGTTGTTTCTTAACAAACTGTGATAAAAAATAATAATCGTACACTTGAAATAGACATACTTTGGAGTTTTTCAATTCTGTTCATGCAAAATAAATATATTTTAAATTAGATACATTAATAATACCAAATAATAAATATGCTGTTTTTGAAATTTAAACAAGACTGTTTAAGAAGTAGTTTTTAAATAAACTTTCCTTTATAATTTCCTTTATAATTTTTGCTTTGAAAACAACCAGGAAATCGGAATGTGTGCCATTGCTAATTGCTATGACAATTTTGAATGCTCTAGTGAACTAAAGTTGTTTTAGTTAAAAGAGAAAACTTTAAAACCTCATAAATAGTTGTTACAAAATATTTTTATAAAATCTCTGTGGTAAGAAAAAAAATTGACTAAGTTAAGCGAAATGAAATCTAATGTTACTAATATATAAATCGTATGATAGAAAAAAAAACGCAATAATTCATATCTCAAATCTCAAAATTATAAATGTTGAAATTCATTTTTACATAAAATAAAATAATGTAAAATATATTACTTAAATAAAAATTACTTTAAAAAGTATGCAAATTCAGGGAAAAATGGCTATTTTATTTTTAAAGTGCTGTAATTTCCCATGGCAACTGCAAATGGCGTACTAAATTTCCCATGAAAATTATAATTAAAGATCATTATTTTCCACTCTAGAAACAATTAAAGTGCCATTTTGCATTAAGCTAATTTAGGGAAAATAATACTTAAAAATGCAGTTATTGAAATAATTTAGTGCTTTAGACAGTGGGTATATGACTCACAATAAATGCAGTAATTATAATGTTTTGACGTAGTTTAAAATGATTAATATTCCGCTGCATATTATTTGTAGTAAATTCTACGTTATTTGATATATTTTGTAATATTAGACCATCCAAGTATTTGCGGAATTATTTTCAATGCTTTTAATTTATTAACATTCTGGTATATGATATTATTATTATTATTATTTAATATGAGGTGGATGAATCGTTTTCATTTTCAGATATTCATAATAAATAACTTTTAAGTCTAGGAATTTATATTAAATTTTTTAAATGACGTATGCAATAATATTTTTATTCTCATACCATAATTGTAAACAACACATTCTTATTCGGTACAAAATGAAAAAATTTCACTAAAGTTATAGAATAAAAATTGCAATAATAATAATAATAATAATATTAATAATAATAATAATAATGTTTTATAAAGAAATAATTTAAAATTGGATTTCGATTAAACTTAAATCATACCCAGATTGTAATGAGTCATTTTAAAGCAGTACATGCTATATTTACATACACGTACTCAGTATATATGAATATTCATAAATGCTAAGAAACTAAACGCGTCACCTGTTTTTGTTCAAATTACAAACTGTATGCGGAATGGCGAGTGATTAGAATAATACAGAGTCAAAAAATATGTTAAATACCAGTTATTTAACTAACGAGAATTCGCCTTCTTTAATCCTTTTATAATATTCTGTGTATTTTCTATAAAAAATAAATAAAATGCATATTTTTTAATTTATTAAAAAATTTTCTTTATGCTTATTTGCCATTCATGTACATCCAACCTGTTTGGAGTATTTGTTAGCAAACTATGTGCATTACTTGTTCGCAGCAACTGTTAAAAAATGCATTTCGCAATCCATTCAAAATATAATGAAGAATACCTCAGCAATGAATACATTTTTTAATACGTTTGGAATAGTTTAACATAATGAAATTACATTTCAAACGACTTTCTCTCATAGACCGTAATGTAATGAAATACTTTTGCGTAACTCTATAAAATAATTATATTAAAAAGTGCTAATATGAACATGAAATTAATTTTTTAAGAAACTTTTAAATGTACACTTTTTTTGCAATTGTTTTACTGTTTTTAATTTCCTCTGATTCTTTTAACCATTTACCTAATTTGTCCATTTGTCATATGGGTAATTTATTTTTTACCAATCATGATTTGGCTGTACTAGCTCCGGGCGTCCATATTCCAATCATGTTTTATTATTCTCACCAGTATTTCCTTCGTTTAAATTTTGCATTATTTAATCCGAGAATTTTTCTTTTTCAATTAAACAAAAATTTCTGTTTTGAAGAATCCGTGATAAAAGATTAAAAATTTGACAACAGATATGAAAAAATAGGTCAGTTAAGTGCTTAAAAGTGAGCTCTACATTCGCGTTAATGTTGAAAAGTCTCCGTAGTTTAACAATGGTTGTCAAATATTGGAAGACTACCTACTTACATTGGAAAACGTTTTGTAGTCATTTTCTGAATTTTTAGCTGGCCCAAAGTATGTAATCTAGAAAGATGATTCGTCGAATCATTTTGCTCATATAGCAAAAATTTGGCTTAGTTCTCAAGATATTTCTGTTATCGATTACGCGGTGTATAACACTGATCTGATACTAATCGAAAACTGTTGGGATGCCACATCTCATATGGTTTTAGCAATTTTTCGACAGTAATCTTCTGTTAAACTTCGAGCTTCTGTTGAATATCTTTGGTAAAAAACAGAACCTCAAGTGATGCAAAATTAATTTCGTCCATGAAAATCACATATTTTCACTTATTGCAGATATAAATATTCGAAGAGAGTGAAAACGTCCGAACGAGTATTCACAACAGGGAGTATTGGCTGAAGCCGTATAACCCGCTGAGCTAACCCGCACGAACACTGAAGCACTATTTCACCTACCTAGCCTTAACGATCCCACAATCTGATCTGTTACTATGGATTTACTCAACAGAATAAATCGAAGATCAATATATGTAACTCTAGAAAACGCTGCATACAAGATTGTATTAGAATGATTTATAATATGATTATTCAATCGGTAAATTAGTTATAGCAGATGTAAATTTTCCGAGTGATTAAAAATGTCCGATCCAGGATACGAACTAGGGATGATTGGTTGAAGTCGCCAATACACTTCAAAATGAGCGATCCCGGACGAGCACTGGAGGACTATTTCACCCACCTAACCTTAACGATCACACTCACTCACTTGGAAAATTTGCATTTGTTATAATTAATTTACCGATTGAATAATCGTGTTATAAATTATTCTAATATGATTTCATATGTAGCGTTTTCTACAGTTCCATATACTGACCTGCGAATTGTTTTATTAAGCTGATCTGTAGTATCAGTACAAATTGTGTGCTTTGCCTTTATTACAGCAAAGTTCCTACAAGTCTTAAAGTCTGAGATTTACAAGCATCAAGACAAATGTATATTTATAATTATATTTTTTTAAAAAGAGATTTACTTCTAATACAAACTACAACATTTTAAATAATAAAAAACAAACATTGTCAATGAATGTAGGATCAAGTGCCATCTGTTTCAAACAATGAGTGTCAATGAGTGTCAAATATTATTATTATTTATTTTGTATTTTTTATGGCACTGTATAATCAAAGGATAAAACAGTCAGTTTTCGTCCCAGAGAAATTTCTAAATATAATGTAACTTTTTAGATCACGGTTAATGTTTGTCTTAAATTACTGAATTAATTTTTAGATTAAAAAACAGTATTGCCTGACCTTCTGATAATATGCTGGAAAATACGATATGTTGCTATGAAATTTTCGCAAAAGTCGAAATGATGTATTGTTGTATTCTCGAAAACCGGATTTATATTTTTGCTGTTACATGCTAATGAATTACTGTTTTAAATGCCTATACTTAATATGCAATTGTTAATTCAGTGCGATCATGCCTAAATTTTACCTTACATTTTTTTTTCTAGAAAAACTTTTCTGTGTATTTAAAATCTGTTTAAATCACATGCCAAGAATAATTCAAAAATTTGTTTAAAGTTTGCATTTATTGCATTTAAACTACTTGTATTTCTGTCGTATAATTTTTAGTCATTTAAATATCATCTCTCATAAGCATATTAAACAAACGAGGTTTAATTTTTGTTAGTGAAATATAAGAAATTTTAAACATATTTTACGTCTGAATTTTTAAACACTATATAATAATAAAATCAAATTTTCTGCAATTACTTCGATGGCCGCATGCTGCCACAAGTCACACGTAAGCATCAATGCGCTGAGATGTAGAGAACAGTTTTAATCTACATTTTTGTATTGGTAGTAGTAACTCCCATACCATGTTATAATTCAAAATTAGCTGCTCATATATTTTATAATCTTAAACATATATTTTCAATCTTAAAAAATATTCAATAATATTTAAAGTAACATTAAAATATTAATGTAAAGGAAACTTATATTTTAATGCTTAAAAACATAAATTTCATTGAATGAATTATTTAATTTAGCAATAATTTTGGAAATATAATAGCTTTTTCACATTTTTTGGGGAAAAATATAGTTAATCGTTTTAAAATTTTAGGTAATATAGTCAGTAATTTTAATAATATATATATTAACCTCAAATTGATTATATTTTGCGTGATTGAACTAACCTCTTAATGTTTCACTGTAGGAGACAGTGACCCTTTCATCTACATTTCACCATATGTCTTTGTCAATACTACCATTTGGATTGTAAATGCATGGGAATTTGAGAATCTGCTTGCATCCCTAACTTTGATATTTACATGTCATTTAAATGAAAAATATTCCTGTGTGAAATTGTTGGAATATAAATGACCTTAATGCATGTATATATATCATTGTCTTAAAAGTGGATTCTTCATTTAAAGTAAGCATATCTCAAAGTTTCTCATTTTCACTCTTAGAATCAGCATAACATATCACGCAAATGCACCGAAGAACAAAATTATGTGTTCATCTGATCAAAAAAGCCATTATTTTAATTTATAATGAAAACTGCTAATTAAGCAACTACTAATTTGACGGGCATCTAATGAAATATTTATTTTTAGTCAAATTCTCATATGAATTTATGCAACTATTCTATATATTTTGATCTTTTTAGAATACGTTGATTTATAAAATATCTAAAACGATCTGTATTGCAAACTTCTTATCAAAATGTATGATACACAGCTTTAAAAAAAGTCCTTATTCCCCCCCCCCCAAAAAAAAGGAGATATATTAAAATATTTCTTACAATATAAAATAATAATCTTTTAGAAACATGAAATGCAGTCTATTTTATCCTGCGAATGAAACAATGATGCTTTCATATTTTCATTTGAAAGGGCACTGGCGGCTTTAGCCATTACATCCCTGGTTTGAATCTTGGCCCAGATATTTTAACTCACTTGGAAAATTTGCATCTGTTATAATTAAGGTGTCTAAGTACCTTTTAAACTTGTTGAAGATCTGTAAAAACATTGAAAGTTAGAATCAGTGTAATTCCTTTATTTTTTTATGCATAGACATGAAATCTTGGGTTTTGATTAAACAGTGTATGTTTTGTAATACACTGCCCTAGATACTGACTAGTCTTTTGCAGAATTTATGTACTGTTGAATTTAAAACATTTCTTTATTTCAATCCGTAAGTCATTGCGCGCATCATATCTTGATAACGTATGTATGGATTTTTATGAAACTTAATGTATATAATATGCATATATGTATTTTTAAAATGAACTACTCTTGGATCAAAACTATGTCATTAACTGTAAAAAATCAATATTTTTGTTAAAAAAATGAAAAAATTATATTTTTTAATCGATAAAACTAGCCATAACTAAAATTATTACCACTCAAAATACTTAAAAGTAGTTCATTTTAAACACACATATTTGTTTAATATCTACACTTAATTTCATAATAATCCATATATACGTTCTCAAGTTATCGTGCGCGCAATGACTTACAGAGTGGAAAAAAAGATTTTTTAATTTCAACAATACACAAATTCTGTAATAGACTAGTCAATATCTAGTGGTATTATATTAAAAAGCATAATCTGTATCGTGCGCGCAATGACTTACAGAGTGGAAAAAAAAGATTTTTTAATTTCAACAATACACAAGTTCTGTAATAGACTAGTCAATATCTAGTGGTATTATATTAAAAAGCATAATCTGTTTAATCAAAACCCAAAATTTCATGTCTATACATACAAAACAATGGAGATACGCTAATTTGAACCTTCAATGTTTTTGTTAATTTTTCAACGAGTTTAAAAGGTACAAGACCCCTTAATTTACCGATTGAAAAATCGGGTTATAAGTTACTCTAACACTATGAATGCAGTTCGTTTTTAATTTACGTTTGTTGTTGTTAATATGGATCGTCTATATTTTAGCTAAAATGTTAATTTAGTTTTTTTGTTCTTACTTATTATGTAAAGTGTATAATTAAAAATTTTCTTTTTTTGTGAATAAAACTAACTCACAAGTAACATATGACAATTGAGTTGCAATAATTTATAGCACGGTACCTGAACACAGTAGCATATTGCATCATTGTCTATACTTTTGCCACATACTGTAGAAACGTTATAAGGAAGAAGATTGGGAAGTAATTTCATTATTTTTCACAAACTGGATCATACTGAGCCATTTTGAAGGGACAAACGTCACAAAATCATATTCCCAAACTTGAAAGGGGGATTCCATGCCTGTAACGTGAGTCACGAACTACGATTTTTTCTACCAATATTTTCGTTTTGAAAAATGAGACCTATTTTAACGCGGATACCTCATTAATTGAATAAAGCCAAGAAAACTTTTTGAAAATAGCGGTGGAAAACAATTTCGCAGTTATAATCTTCGTGACTCACGCTACAAAACCTCATGGATTGACCTAAAATGGATTTTCAATCCATCACTTCTTGATCTGGAGTCAGCGCACTTAACAAGGTATTGACAGACCCATCTATGAAGAAGCTGTTAATAATGATGAGAATGAATTTTTCTATTAAAATTATCATTAAAAAAACATCCAATTTCCATTATAAGAAAAAAAAGGACTGACTTTATTTAAAGAGATGTTTCAAGAACAAGTTATCTTAAGTTGATATAATATAGCAATAAAAACTGAGACTTTAGAATCCAATGGGTACAAGTGAGAAAAGTTCGATTTGGAGTAAATTGAGTTTAGAGATACACGACGTTAAATTTGAACATCAATAATAATTAACTAAATTGAAATAGAAAACTGCCATTTGTTTCATTGTGGTATTTAAGCTCTTATTTCAATAATTGAAAAAGTAGAGTATCTTGTTTTGTTTTTGAATGCGCTTAAATATATGAAAATGTTTTTTCAATACGATTGGATTTTTTTTCAACAAGATATTTTTTTCAGTTTTAAATAAAATAAGTGCAGAAACAAGCAATACATATAAGTGCAATATAGTATACGTATATACAGTATATGACCAAACGTGACCGTCTACTTCCGATTTTGGAGATTTTTTAAAATACCTAGAAAAATACATGAGTAATTATCGTGAAATTCTAACTGTGTAAATAAATAATACAGGTCATACATTTCCATGAAGATATTTTTAGGAAACTCCTTAAATGAACGTCAACAAATTGAAAAAAGAACGAATATCTTTTGGATGACCCTGTCAAAACTAATGTAGCAAAAGCGTTTAAAGTGTAGATTATGATTAAGTGGCTTATTGTTATAATTTGCCTTCACTTTTATGTTGATAGCATGCATACCTCATACAGAAATTAAATTTTTTATAAGTCCCAAATTTTCCAAGTTTTTTTGCTTATAATTTGCAAAGTTCTTATTATAAAATAATGAATCAAAAAACAGAATTAAATAAATTAGAATTAAAAAATGTTAAAAGTTGTATGAAAAATGAATAGATTTCCTAAATAATTTTTACTCTGCGTGTGTCAACGCGCTATCAAAATTTCATTTGCATATTGTGTTAGCTAAATGTATAGAAAAACTTTTGTGAAACCCTCCAAAACATAGCATAAAAATTCTGAAAGTGATTGTCTGTATAATACGCTCAAATTTCGTTATTCCAAAAATTAAGCAAAAAAATGAGGAGGTTATATCCAGTTATATTGCTACATTTTGTATTCTATATTGCCACTAATCAATGGATATATGGATATACCCACTCATTTTTTTTGCTTCATTATAAGAATAACGGATTTTGAACTTATTCTATTGACGATCATTTTTAGAATTTTCAAGTTATGTTTCTGAGATTATTACAAAAGTTGTTTGATATATTTAGATAATACAATATGCAAATGTAAGTTTGATAGCTTTGACGCTTGCGGAATGAAAATTTATATACTTAACCTGTTGATTTTTCTCACAAATTTTATTATTTTTTAATTTTGATTACAGCATATTGTATATAATATTTGTCACACTTTGGGAAAGGAACATTATTTTATAATAAGAACTCTGCAAATTAAAAGCAAAAATTTGGGACTTTCTTATAAAAACCTTAATTTTTCTATGAGTATACATGATATCCATACAAAAATGAAGACAATTTATTACAGTAGGCCACTTAATTATAATCTGTAGTTTGAACGCTTTTGCTACATTACATAGTTTTGACAGGGTTATTCAAAAGATATTCGTTCGTTTTCAATTTGATGACGATCACCTATGGCGTTTCGGGAAAAACTCCTAAAAGGTCATCAAGTCTTCTACAGGACTTGTACTACTACGCTTACATACTTGGAAATTCCTCATGATTTTTTTTAGATATTCAACAAAATGTCCAAAATTGCGAGTGGCCTGTCACCTTTGACCATATAGTGTATATACTAAACTCAATCATATCAAATTTAAACTTTTCAAATACCATTTGCACACATTCTAAAAATCCATTAACAAACAGATTTATTATTAGTTATTAGTTATATATTGATTATTAGTTAGATTAAAATCGTTTGTTTTTGGAGAGGAAAAGCGATTTTCGCCAAATCGCGTGCTGGTTTCGCCTTTTTACGCGAAATATTGGAAATATTTTATTTTTTACAGAGTTTCTACTGTAATTCTGCCGCTAAATTAGGCTGATCCTTTATTCCATGCATGAATAGTTTCATTTGTATTTTTTGTCAAAATATACTGAGTGTGCCCAGTATAGACACCTTCCTTGTTAGTTCTTTTTTTAGCAACTTTTATACTTATACCCCTTGCCTTCTGAGGTCGTCAACTAAAATTCGATTGATACCTAAAATATATTTTGATATATTATGCCATTTAGGAAGCTCCTACAATGGAAGACTTTTAACTCAATATTTTTATGCCATTAAATACCAATCTGAAAAACCTCTTGCCAAATTTGAATTTTCTATCAGCTATTTTTTTAATTGTATTTTGCTTTACTAGAATTTATACATACGAGATAACATTTCTTAAACTGTATTCAATTTACATAAAATTATAATATTAATACTATGTAAAAATGTAAAAATTCTAAGAAAATATTAATTACAATATTTTGCAACGGAAATCATTTTTACAATATCATTTACAATATTAGATAAAATTAATTACATACCTTATAAGTTCCACTTCCGAGCACACAATAAATAAATGAAATCTGAATTCGTTAAATTATTGATAAATAATTAATATCATTAAAATTTCCGTATAGGAAATTACAAATATGATTGAAATTGTTAAAGTTCGCCTCTTTAGATTTTATTACAGAAACTTAAGTTATAATTAATATTGGCACAAACTTACTTATTCTAGTAAAATAATCGTTCATAGAACTTTAACTGTAATTGTATAATTTTAGAACTAAGTAAACTTGTCATTGATATTGTGGCAGGGAATAAAAAAAAAATATGTACAAGGACTAAGTATCGTCAAAGTAGCGATATAGGATCCTACTTTAAAGTTTGATATAAAATAAAATCATGAAAATTTTCGAAACTCATTTAGCTACTTAAATAGTGAAAATATACTTTTGAACTTGTATTTTGTTTTAAATAGAAAGGTGTAAAATTATTAACGTAATATCACAACAGTTTTAATAACAAACTTAGCAAAGTATTTTTCATACATCATTTTATACGTTATTTAATAACAATATTTTTCAATTATAATGACTGAGAACATGGTGTAGAGAACTAAGTTCTAAAATTTAATAACAATAATAAGGAAGTGTATTCTATTAACGAAGGAATTTTATAATTTATTTGGATACTAATTTTAGTTTGATTTACTATTTTCATTATGTTACTAAAAAATAGATAAGTTATACAGAATCGTATAATGGAACATTTTAATGAAAGGAGAAATAATATCATAATTTTAAATAAAGAAAAAAAGAGTGACTAAATTAGAGAATTTCCACTTTTTAGGGAAAAAAGTAAATCATATCTTTAAATAATATTTAAACACATCTATATAGAAAGTTAATTACAAAAATAGACATGCAATGACCAAATTAATACCATTTTTCTGAATTAGCATAATTATTTTTGTATGTACAAAAAATCAATATTTAAATACCTCTAAACACATTAAAGAAATAAATTACTTGAATATATTATCAATAAACATTGTAAAAAAAATCTATCACGTCTAGTTTTAATTTTTTTTTTATTAAATACTTAAAAGAATAATCGCAGGAAATATAAAAAGATAAAATTAGAAATGATTGATTTTACTCTTTTTTTTATAATTTTCTTGATTAGTTTCTCTTAAAACAGATCGGCAATAGTCCCCTAACATGCTTTTGTCCCCAAAACCACAAAACCTAGAAAAAAAGAGTGACTAAATTAGAGAATTTCCACTTTTTAGGGAAAAAAGTAAATAATATCTTTAAATAATATTTTAATATTTAAACATATCTATATAGAAAGTTAATTACAAAAATAGACATGCAATGACCAAATTAATACCATTTTTCTGAATTAGCATAATTATTTTTGTATGTACAAAAAATCAATATTTAAATACCTCTAAACACATTAAAGAAATATATTACTTGAATATATTATCAATAAATTATGTATTTTAAATAAAACTTGAACACAGTAATTAAATAAATAATATCATGCCATGATATGATAGTTAATAAAGCTCAGTTAGACCTTTTTACTCATGCCATGGTGACCACTTTTGCCATATTTTTGCGAATTTCAAATCTTATTTCAATTAAAATTATGATGATAGCTGTAAGTTTAGTGATCAATTAATTTCACCCCTTCATATTTTTACGATGTTGACCCATATTTGTACAATTTTAAAAGAACGTTTAAATTTTTTTAATCATCTGAGATATGTTATCTCTTTTCAAATGGCCTATTAATAGATGTTTTTCTATGCTATCTCAATTCCACACCAAACTTTCTCTTTTTAGAAACTGCAGCAAAATAATAGTTCTTTTTCCAGGAAATTGCACTTCCGCACCAAGCTTTCTCTTCTTAGAAATTGCAGCACAATCGTGGTTCATTTTCCAGGTAATTGCACTTCCGCATCAAACTTTGTCTTTTTAGAAACTGCAGCACAATCATAGTTCTTTTTCCAGGTAATTGTACTTCCACAACAAACTTTGTCTTTCTAGAAACTGCAGCACAATCATGGTTCTTTTTCTAGGTAATTGCACTTCCACACCGAACTTTGTCTTTTTATAAACTGCAGCACATTCATGGTTCTTTTTCCAGGTAATTGCACTTTCACACCAAACTTTGTCTTTTTAGAAACTGCAGCACAATCATGGTTCTTTTTCCAAGTAATTGCACTTCCACACCAAACTTTGTCATTTTAGAAACTGCAGCACAATCATGGTTCTTTTTCAGGTAATTGCACTTCCACACCAAACTTTCTCTTCGTAAAAACTGCAGCACAATCATGGTTTTTTCCAGGTAATTCCATTTCCACGCCAAACGTTCTCTTCTTATAAACTGCAGCACACTCATGGTTCTTTTTCCAGATAATCGCACATCTTCACCAAACTTTGTTTTCTTAGAAACTGAAGCATGTAAAAAAAAAAACTACTTCTTGTATGTACTTTATCTCGGAGAACAATAATATCACATCCTTGAATATCACCGCAATTATGAAAAGTTTTACGTAATTTTGCACTAGACTTTGTATACATAGGAGAAGCTTCCTCACCGTCGAACATTGATCATCCATTTTTAAAAAAGTAGTATGAATAACACTTAATTTGCTTTTTCTGTTTTTACTTTTTGTTTTCTTTATATTTTAATTTATTGTTAAAACACTGTCAAAAAAAAAACAAAAAAAAAAAAAAAAAAAAAAAACAATGCAACTGCCAGAAGTATTTCTACCTCTTACTACGCGCGACCAACAAACTCATTTTCCCTCTCAAGAAGAATAATTTCAAAAACGTAGCTGAAAAGATAGGATTGAAATTCATTCTTCTTCTGTTATCTCCCTGATTTGACTTCGTAAGAGACAGAGAAAGATTATCTTGCCAATTGTCTTTTTACGATCACTCAGGCTGCATGCACATTGAAATACTCTTTTCTTCAACTGAATTCTTGGTATATTCCTTTTGTATAGGATCCATTTGCGGTTTCTTCATAATAGAACGGAGACATTCCGTCCAAGGAAATGGACAAAAGAATCGGGAGATAAGCAGATCCACTCTACTTGAAGGAAAGATTTTTCTTTTGCCGGACAACAGTTCCTTTCCTTGAAAACTCATTAAAGATAAAAAACACCGTGTCACCACAACAAACGAGACCACACGTAACCGCAAGATGTGGTCTTGTCTGTTTGGGCCTTTAATGCTTGTCGGAAAAACACAGATGACTGTTTACGTTTTTATGGGCACTCGGTATGCGAATTGTTGCTATTTTTATGACAAGAATGTCCGCTTTCAGTTAAAATATGTTAAGGGAAACTAAGTTAAGTCAATGTGAGTTAAAATTCGAGTACAAATTTGAATTGAAAAAATTTACATACGATCGTTGAAGATAAGCAACAAAAATTTTGCTTTAAGAAAATGCTAAAAAACAGCCTCAAATGCTTACAAAATCAAACATATGTTAAAATTCAGTTATTTTGAACAATCTGAAAATTAATCGAAGGTAATTCAGTCATAATATTTGTAATTGTTTTTTTCAAAAAGCATATAAACATGAAATAATTTCTCGGAATGCTGTAAGCACTTGGTATATAATTACTCAAATCATGGAGGAACTCATTTGTTGTCAAATAAGAAAAATGGTATTAGTCATGCATTTTTGATGTTAGAGAACACGGTTAGTTTTAGAGTTTTATGAAGGGGCCAAAAACTTTATCAAACATAAACAAAACAATACATCAAAAATTTCAATTTTAAATTCACCAAAATATGAAAAAATATCCCCTTCAAATATATCTTTTTTTATGCAGGAAAAATATATAGAAATGTAAATGATAGTTGGTTTAATCAAAAACTAACCCAAATGCTGCGCAAAAGTAAAACGCTTTTCTTCTCTATCTCAGAATAAACAATGTATAATACAGCATTTGATACTGATCTGTAGTAATGAGATCATAATAACATATACTTACCGAGATATAAAGTAATAAATTTACACATAGGCAACCAAAAGTTGTGTGAACTTATTGCTCATCATCTTAACGCTTTTCTGTTTGTTTGATTTTTTTTATGGTTGACTTGGAAAATTCCTGACAATGAGCTGTCACCCTCGGGCTCAAGAGCCATTATTTTGAAAATCAGACAAAGTGTAATAGTTGTATATTTTAATTTGCTTGATTTTTTATGTGTTGAAGAAGATCACATTTCATGAATAATGTGCAATTTTGAAGCCCTATAAAAATTTCCTCTTTTCTATAGAAAACGTGAAAGTTCAAGGTTGAGAAAGCCATTTTTCATGAAAAGTGAAATATTGGTATATTTGGAGGACTATATCTCTCGCAAGCAACAACATCCTTAAACTATTTTGGTATAAACTGTTAATATAATCCTACCTGCTTATTAAAAGGTATTTGTTTCCATGGGGTATTGTTGCATTACATTGTTATGTTGCCACAAAGTATAGTCAAAATGACGTTTTTGTCCATTTTCCGCACTTAATATGTTATTTTAGCAGTAGTACCCCAAACTTTTTCATATAAAATATGAAAGTACACTATTAGGACAAACTAAATAATATAGTACTGTACGAAGATATTGTTGCTGTTAGTATATATAATATGTTAAATATGCAAATTTTTCAAAATATTCAACATTTCATTTAGCATTATCTAAAAAAAGCGCCACGTTTGAATAAAACATATTATCTCACACAATAGTTGAACATATGTACAAAAACATGGAAAAGAAAAAAAAGTGGGGCCTCGCGATATTTTTAGGCAAAAAAATGACAAAATTTTTAAATAAACAATGTCGATGATAAAATTTCTTCCCTATCAGAAAACGAAAAATCCTTTTTTTGCAACAACTTCCGAAAGTGAAATAGGATCTTTCATTTACTCTTAGGGAAAATATATGATAATGGACATGGCTTTTCATCTAATTTGTGTCATTTTTTTGCCTGAAAACATTGCGAGGCCGCACTTCTTTTTCTTTTCCATGTTTTTGTAGATATGTTTAACTATTGTGTGAGATATTTTGTTTTATTTAAACATGGAGCTTTTTTAGATAATGCTAATTTAAATGTTGAAGATTTTGAAAATTTTGCGTATTTAACAGATTATATCTACTAACAGCAACAATATCTCCGTGCAGTAATACCTTATTTAGTTTGTCTTAGTAGTGCACTTTCATATTCTATAAGAGAAAGTTTGAGGTATCTATTGCTTAAATAAGATATTAAGTGCGGAAAATGGAAAAAATCGTTATTTTGACTGTACTTTGTGGCAACATAACAATGTAAAGTAACAATTCCCCATGGAAACAAATACACTTTAATAAGCAGGTAGGGTTATACTAACAGTTTATACAAAAATAGTTTTAGGATGTTGTTGCTTGCGAGAGATATAGTCCTCCAAATATACCAGCATTTCACTTTTCATGACAAATGGCGTTCTCAATCTTGAACTTTCACATTTTCTATAGAAAAGAGGAAAATTTTTCAGGGCTTCAAAATTGCTGATTAATCATTAAATATGATTTACAGCAACATAAAAAAATATTAATTTCAAAGTAAGGGCTCTTAAGCTACGCTCCATGTTTTTTGTGATTAAAACTTAATCGTTAATTTTTAAAAAAATGTCAAAAATGTAGCAGATTGGACTGTTTTTCTGTTGACGGTACCAAAAACCATGAAGAAAATGATTTTTGGTACCATTATTAATACAGTAACCTCAATTATACGAAATTATTTTTTTCAGACTCTCGAAATATTCGTTCTAATAAAAGGTATATACACATTTTTCCGGGGTTTTTATTTTAAGGTTTGAATGTAAAAGACAATAAAATAGCATACAATTTGCATTAAAAAACAAAGGCAATTGGATAGTTAGGCTCTGAGATATTTGTAATATTATTTTCAACAATTTTCGATTTTTCATAACCCTGTATTTCATTCAAATTTCAATTCAAAGATATATTTTACTTTGATATAAGACCGACACACTAAACTGTTAGTTAATATGATAATTATGTTTGGTGATAGAAGGATGTTTCTTTGATGCATTTAGGAACTACTTGAGTAGTTTGACGTTTTATATAATTTGTCGAAATGGGTTCGTCAACAACTCCTTAATAGAGTATTACGTATTAAAAATATTTAACCTCTAAATGTTTGGAACTTAAAGATCCGTTTACTGAGCTGCAGGTTTCACTGCAGTATAAAGCAATATTTAAGATAATATAATTCTATATATTTAATGAATTTTCAATGCATTCTTGAATTATTAGTACTCTCAAGGATTATATTCATATTTGTAATTAACATTTTTTTAATGTAATGTTGAAAAAGGCCTATTTTTGCAAAAACATATATAAATATATAAAATATATAAACATGTAAAAACATATGGCATTTATAACAAAAGGTAGAGAAAAGAACATTACAATTTTACCCATTTGCAAGACGCTCAGAGGGTTAAATATACGTTTCAATTTTATTTTGGAATTGCGATGCACTTTATAAATAATTTACATATGTTTTATTTTCATATTTTATTTTATGCATACCCATGATGGGGAAATATCACGGTTACCCCCAACGACTAGTTTTCGTTTTGAAAATCTACCTTACAAGCAGTGGATGCCACGGAAACGAATTTTTGAGAAAATGTGGTTTTCTTCAAAATGGGGTTTATCACAATTTCTTCTATTTAACTTGTGATAATTCAAGAAATTGTTAAAGATAAATGGTTCAAACTAGGAACATGTCTTTTTCAATTATTTTATGTTAATTCTGATTCAGCAAATTTGAAAAAAAGAAATATTTACTTTTAAAAATAAGATTTTTTTTTTTAATTTCATAATTTTTTCAAATATTTTTAATTTTCATTTATATTAATATTTCAAAAAAGACTGAATCAAAGTTAAAGCATATATATTTATGTTATTTAAATAAAAATAATCTTTATTGTAGGATTGACATTTTAACAATTTTAAATTACACCACTTTTTTCATCAATTTTTAATTCTAAATTTTAAAAAAAATGAGAAGTTTAATCATGTGATTTTGTTGAACAATGATATGGTTCACCTCACAAAAAATTTCAAATTTAAACACATTAAATATTTTTTAAAGGTATCACAGACCCATTAAGCATTATTTATATAATTAATCAGAATATTCTTCCTTGATCCCCGAGTATTATACAATAGCAAACAAAAGCATTTATGCACAAATGTAAAGAACTGTAAATTCCATTGCATCTTATTCCTTATATTTATGTATTACTGACTAAAAGAAAATTGTCTAAAGGTAAAAATATGCTTAAAATTTCAATTTAGAAGGCCGTCCATTATTTCCAATCTAAAATCAGTATCCATGAGACAGACTGTAATTAATAGTTGAAAGCTAATGATAAGGTATTTCTATATTGAATGCAAGTGAAGTGCTTAGGGGTATTTACGGTTAAAAAGTCATTTACAAAAGGAATTCTCAAGAGCTCGTTCATTTTTTGTAACTTTATACAACTTCATTTATTTTAAGTTTCAACAATGATTTTTTAAATTATTAGATGGTAAAGAATGCATATAAAATCTACGTCTAGGAAACAGATAATATGCATATTCAAATACTTCAATGTAATTATAAACAGAAAATTACTATTTATCTACACTCCAAATAAATGCAGCAGGTAAAAATTAATATTATAAATCTAAAATATTTAACCCTTTAAGAACCTTTAGAACATTTCTTCATGTTTCATTTCGTCAAATTGTAGTTTTGATAGATGTTTATCTGAAAATATGGACGTGATTTTACAAATACGTTGATATTAAAAAAATAATTTTGATTTTGTGTAAAATCAATTTTTGATACTAAAACTTAGAAGACAAAAAAAAAAAAAAAAAAAAAAAAAAAAAAAAACAGTCAGGACGCTTACAGCATGAAATATTTTACACATAATAACTTTTCAAAGATACAGCATTTTTTAAATGTATTGTGAAAACATAAATAAATTTGATTTTTTTTTTCTCTTTTTGCATTAAAAACACTTTACACAAAAAAACAAAGCTTACTATACAGATGTGAAATTTATTTGTAAGTCCTATGCATAAAGGCCTTTCTATGAAAATCATTTAATTATACGAAAATAATGCACTGAAAGAAACAGGAACACATATGCGCAAATATAAATAACTGCAAATTTTCCGGAATCCGTTTTCTAGTAATTACACAATACTGACTAAAATAACATTGTCTAAAGGTAAAAATGTGCTTCAAATTTCAATTTCGAAGACCACCTATTATTTCCTAACTGTAATCAGCATTAATGAGGCAGCCTGCAATTAAAGGTTCCAAGATAATTAAAAGGAATTTCCATACGGAATGCTAGTAAAATGTTTGAGCGTACTTACGGTTATGAAGTCATTTACAAATGAATACTCAAGAGCCCATTCATATTTCAGAACTTTAAACAATTCCATTTGTTTTAAGTTTAAATAATGAATTTTTTTAATTAATAGAAGTTATAAACTCATATATTATCAACATATGGGAAACAGATAACATGCATACTTAAACATTTGAATGTAATAACAGACAGAAAATAAGTTTTATAAGGTACCCTGGGGTAATAACGCCACGTTAAGGTTCTACCAATTTTTACGGCTCTGTTTTAGATTGTATATTCAAACAAATATTTGATTTGATACAGTAACTCATTGACTATCTATATAAAAAATTATTTAACAGATATGTACTCATAAAATGTAATGACGTGATTTCTTGACCAATGCTATTTGGAATTATTACCCACCTATATGGGCAATAACGCCATGCAAACAAAACTATGAAATAAAATGGAATAATAGCATGTAGATTGCCCAATTCTAAAAATACAAACTTAGAAATTGACAAATTGCATTCTAAGCTATTGAAAATGTTCATTTTTTTAATGAAAGTGTAAGAAAAATAAAGGAGTGGTGTATGTGTGTGTGGGGGGGGGGAGGATGAGGAAAAAGAATATCAGACCGTGAGATTCTTTTTATTGAAAAAGGACTGCTTAAATAGAATTATTAGAAACATCACACAGTTTTTACTGTGTTTATCTGAATCAGTATTTAGGATGTAGCTCGGCCACTGTAGGGAATCAACCGGGGTATTAATGCCAAGGATTGGCGTTATTACCCCGTTCTAGTTATGGCTCTGTATATTTTAAATTACAAATTATCTCGAGAAGATATCGAAAATCTTCAACAACATTTTGAAAGTACATGACATGTGCTACAAATTTATGTAATTAACAGAGAATTTCCGGATAAAAAAAAATAGTCTTCACATCACAAAACGTATCTCGCAAATTTTAGATGAAGCTTTAATTTTAGTTGCTTGTAAAAACAATAAGACCTAAAAATGAAACAAATTAACTTAAAGCTGTTTTTTGCTATTTATATGACTCAAAACCTTTCTGCGCAGAGCACATGGGTGTCATTTACCAGATTATTTCATAATTATGCATAATATTAGCACTTGGCGTTATTACCAAGCCTGGCATTATTACACCAGACCACCTTATACATGGATATAAATGCAGCAGCAGTTATAAATAAAAAATTATTTACAAGCAAAAGCCATGCTTTGTTTCGATTCACGAAATATTATTTCATAAGATAAAGAATTGAAAGTAACAATATTTTATTATTAGTATTATTATTGTATCTTTATTAAGAAAAAACGTTATTTTATGTTATGGCGTATTTTAATATTAGAAATACAAATTAGTTATTTCAGCCAAATAACTAAGAATTTCCTCGATTTTTTTATTAATTATTTAAGGCTGGTATAAATAAAAATATTTTCGAAGCAAAATTTTATCAAATATTTTTAAATTTTCAACTAAAATCTTTTGATGTTTATACACTTTCAAATAGCGTCTGGTGTTTTATCAAACGGTTTGAAATAGGTATATTTACAATCTTTGTAATTCGCATCAAATAATATTTGTTAGCAATCTTAGAGTAAAATTTTCCAAGAAAGCTTAAAGAAAGTTACTTCAAAATCCTATATAAAAAAAAAACATTGCATATTTGCTCTTGTTGATACTAATAATTATTAACTGTAAAACTTTTTATTCTAATATCTTCTGTTTTTCTGCATGACAGCATGTAAGAGTTTTTTGTATTGTAGAATCTCTCGTAAGAAAATTTTCTATTGAAGGATAAACCTTGAAGATTTTTCCTTTCAACAATGCTACGTACGCTCAGTCAACTGATGTCTCCTTATCCCCAATATCTACAACTGCTTTATCGAATGTTAAAGCTTGAAATTGATGAAATATAACCACAAAGTTTAAATCTTAAAATAATCCATTTCACTACGGCGACTTTTCTTTGGAGCGATATATATATGTGTGTGTGTCTGTGTGTGTGCATTAGGGTGGTGCGAAAAAACAAAAGTTTTTATTTCCGAATCGCTATAGTGCGGAAAAGTTGCGATTGGTGAATACAAGAAAAACTAAAAAGAATTTTTGAAATCGGACATTATCTTCCGATCGCGCAAACCACCTAAAAATTCAAAAAAATTGAAAATTTTCGATTCTTTCAGAATTTTTTTAAAAATATTACATATACATATATTTTATTACTATAATGAAAAATATTTACATATTGTACTATTTAATAATAATAAAAAAATAAATTGTGTTTAGAGAATATCTTCCGATCGCGCAAGCTCATTAAATATCGGGAAAAATTCAATTTTCAGTGATTTTTGATGCATTAAGAAAATAATTAAATAAGTTCAATTTGCGGTATTATGTTAAAATTTAAATGTTAATTAATACTATTGTACATGTTATGCTATTTTTGAACAACCGAGATCTTACCACGACGAGATCGCTGCAGAGCGAAATGGTTTAGTAGTTTTCCCAACTCCTGTTAGCCACGTTGCGAAACAGCGTTGAAGTCGCCTTATGTGTCCACATCCTTTTCTCTCCCCAACCTCGTCCACTTGCACAGTGCGCCATTTCGTATCAGTGAGCCCGTGAACGAATTTCGTTTGTTAATTAGATGTATTGTGTTATTTAAAATACATTAAAATGTGACAGGTACACGGATCTGCATACGTCGTTCACAAAAAAAATTACTAGACAATCTTTTCATTGTCCTATATTTTGTCATTCCCAAGAGATTTTTTGTCAAATATTCTTCAAGAATACAGCGCCTGTACGAGAAACTAAAGAAAAGCCTTTAAAAGAATTTAAACAATTCTAAAATCGTTAAAAATACTTCTAGACTTTTTCAATAAATGCCTCCATATAACACGCATTAATATGTAGAATAATACATGTTTGAAGATGGTTTATAATAATTTTAAACAGTGTATGTTGTCCATCGTGATATTTGTCTAAGGACTAAATAATCGCTCTTTTTTCCATCAAAATGTATGTCATGTGGTTCTTCTGATTCCACTTGACTTTGCCGTAATTTTTTTCTTTCTGTTTGTTTTCTTCTAATTTTGTATAGGTCAATAACTTGAAAAGCATCTGTTTTAGTTATTACAGGAATATCTTCTAGTACACTCAACGCTTTAGCAGCACCTGCAGTGTCAGATACACCACTGCGACCGCAGTGTAAAGATGTAGATTGTAACTCCACTTTCATTTGCCATGGTAATTTCTTCTTCTTAAATCTTATAGGCTGTCTCCGACATGGTAATGATATTTTACATATACATATATTAGCATTAAAATTCCCATGTATCTCATCTAAATGCTCAAGGTCTTTTATTTTCGCTTCAACAAATTTGGAAGGTTGCCTTTTCAATATATAGTTTCGTCTTCCAAGTCTTGTACTCAGTTTTTTCCTTTTTTTTAAAACTTTAGTACCAATTTTTCCCGTTCCGTCCTTTCTCTGGAAATAGATAAATATATGCTCAATGACTGGAATTTTCTTGTGTTTTTGAGACGTACAATTAGTCTGAATTGGGCACTCCCTCAGATCTGGCGACTTTTTACAGAAGCAGTAAAAATTCATTACACGTTTGCAGGCTGAAATACCATACAGTTGAGTTTCTTGTTTTTTAAATTCATCAAACTTTTTTATAAGGTTTGGCTATTCCTTGTCTCGAAAATAATATTTCGTTAGTTTAGAATATTATCGTAGTAGGCATTAATTAGCTAAATGATTCTACAATCAAACTATTTTGGGATTGACGCCTTCTAATAAATATATTTTATTTTTTGTGCCAATGTATTGCTGACAAATAAGAAACTCACTTTAATGATGTTGAATTTACTTGCTAATAGAGACTTCTCCTCAAGGTAGCATTGAAGAACATCTTCGTGGGTTGGAAGAATATTTGGCAGAAAATCTCTTGGATGACTGAATATAGGGCAATGAAAAGATTGTCTAGAAATTTTCTTTGTCAACGACTTATACAGATCCGTGTCCCTGTCACATGTTAATGTATTTTTAATAAAACAATACATCCAATTAACAAACGAAATTCGTTCACGGGCTCTCTGATACGATATGGCGCTCTGTGCAAGTGGACGAGGTTGGGGACAGAAGCATGTGGACACGTAAGGCGACTTCAACGATTTTTCGCAACGTGGCTAACAGGATGCGCGCGAAACTCTAAACCTTGAAGAACTACTAAACCTTGCAGCGATCTTGTTGTGGTAAGCTCTCGGTTGTTCAAAAATAGCATACATGCTCAATAGTATTGTTCCAGCGTATATGGGGTTCTTTCGATCTTATGCTTAGACAACTTCAAACTCTTTGCTCTTAGAAAAGTAGAAAATAATTTATTTACAGAACTTCAGAACAACAGAGTCCTCGAAACTCACAAATATTTCTAGATATTCAAAAATAACTGTTCAAATCTATCGTATAAGTGCAGATATAGGTTCCAGAGACTCTTTATACAAAGTCTCTACACTAAATCACATTCAAAATAACGTAAAGAAGACTCAAGCAAACTTGCTTAAAAAACGCGTTGTTCACTCAATGACTGACTGGTAAATAATAATAACAGCTCGCATCGCTTCTCTTCTTATATAGGCTCGTAGCATGTGCTGCAAATTTCTAGAACCTACTCGATAAATCCACGGAACAACAGACAATGTATCAGTATATCTAAAGGGGGGTTACCATTGAGAGGGAAGGGTTACCATCGCCAACAATCGCCAAGGTTGTCGCCAACTTGGCGATATATCGCCAAATTTAGCGGCCAAAATTAGTCGCCAAAAGTGACGCCAACTTGGCGATATCTTTATTATTTCGCCAATCTGCCGTAGACATACACTGAAAATAATAGACAAGTTTGCTTGATAACAGATACAATGTAATAAAAATTAATATTAGTAAAGGAATGGAGCTTAATAAGATTATTTACATTATTTTACATTACAAACACTAACTATTTACAAAATTCGTAACACTACCCCCTCCTCAAAGACTGCACGTCCCGGGCAGTGCAATCCCTGAGTTAGAGGAAAACACTTAAAAATAAATAAACAAATAAATAAATAAATAAATAAATAATAACAATAATAATAAAATTTACATAAATAAGAACTAATTACTATTTACATATTTACAAAAAGTGACTTTCATGACCATGGTCTGAAATTAAAGTTTTGAATTTCTAATCACTTTGGCCAAAATAAGGGGCTAGCCGGTTATACTGTACGACCTTGGGCTTGGTGTGTGGCGATTTTCGTATGCGTACGACGACGTCATTCAGCCTGTTGATGACTGTGTAAGGACCGTCCCAGTTTCTTTGTAGTTTTGGCGACAGACCCTTACGACGTATGGGATTCCACAACCAAACTTTGTCACCTTCGTTGAACTCATGTCCAGTTGCCTTTATGTCGTACGGTGTCTTCATCTTTTCCGATGCCAGTCCAGTTCGGTTTCTCGCTAGACGATGAATATCCTCAATCCGTGCCTGGAGTTCATCCACGTATTCTTCAGGCGACAAAGGAGCGTCAGGAGGACGGCCAAACAAAAGATCCGCAGGTAGACGAAGATCACGACCAAAGAGCATTTGAGAAGGGGAGTAACCAGTAGCCTCATGAGTGGCACTCCTGTAGGCAAGCAGGAAAAGAGGCAATTTCTTGTCCCAGTCCTGTTGGTCTCTAGACACCAGGAGAGAGAAGCTATTTAGGATGGTACGATTGAACCGTTCCACCATGCCGTCCGATTGAGGGTGTAGAGGTGTTGTTCGAGTTTTGTCCATGCCGAGTAGTCCACACATTTCCTTAAACACAGCCGAATCAAAGTTTCTTCCTTGATCAGAATGGATTTGAAGAGGAACTCCGTATCTGGAAACCCAGTGTTGAATCAGTATGTCTGCTACGGTTACCGCCTCTTGATTAGGAATGGCGTAGGCTTCAGGCCACTTAGTGAAGTAGTCCATGACAAAGAGGATGTACTTATTGCCATCAGATGTTCTAGGAAGTGGACCCAGGATGTCAAGAGCAATTCGTTCGAAAGGAGCTCCTACATTCCCAGGTCGAAATTCATGCTGGTATTTGTTTGCTAGACAAGCACCAAATGCTATAACCCAACAAGTAAAATAGCATAAACTAGCAATACACATTGCTAGTTCCAGCAGAATTTCCAGCAATTCATGATGTGTATTGGCCCACTTTGCTGGAAATAAGCATGAGATGCTTGCATATAGCTTGTCATGCTTTTTTTGTGCAAGCTAGCGATATAGCATGTGATGCTAGCTAGCATATAATAGCATAGAATTTCCAGCAATTCATGGTGTGTTTTGGCACACTTTGCTGGAAATCTAGCAGACATAGCAATACCTAGCAATAACTAGCATATTTTTGTTGCTGGTACAAGCATAAATTTCGACCTGGGTTATAACGTTGCAATCGTCCACGGGTGCGCCTCTTTGGACCTTTACGTGCTACACAGGCGTCACAAGTTCGACACCACTTCTCCACGTCACTGCGAACATTATTCCAGTAGAAACGCTCTCGAAACTTTTGCAGGGTCTTCATTACACCAAAATGACCTCCTGTGGGACTACCATACAGTTCTTGGAGGACCATAGAAATTCTCGACTTAGGGAGTAGTAGTTGCCATCTACATGTCTTTCCATCGTCAGACTCCCATTTTCGGTACAAAATGCCGTTCTTCAAATGTAAGGAATCCCAGAGATCCCAATAACGTTTAGTTGTAGGATGGTAATGGGCCATGTCTTGCCAGCTGGGCTTCCTGTTGGACTCGTCTTTCAGCTCTAGAATTGGGTTAATTTCAGGATCAGCAAATTGATCTTTACGCAGGCTCTCGTTACTCCACGGATCTTGCGATGATGTAGACCCAGTTGCAACTTGTCTTACTATAGGACCTTTGACATTAAATTTCTTCTCAACCCGGTCGCAGTATCTACAATTCACTGAGCAGGGTCTTCTTGAGAGAGCATCTGCATTTCCATGTGATGAGCCTTTTCGATGGCGTATCTCCATATCGTACTCTTGAAGCTTTTGTATCCACCTGGCTATCTGGCCTTCTGGGTTCTTAAAATTCAATAGCCAAGTTAGAGAAGCATGATCAGTTCGGATCAGGAATTTTCGACCGTAAAGATAGTGATGAAAATGGTCTATGGCTTTCACTACAGCAAGAAGCTCTTTTCTTGTTACGCAGTAGTTTCGCTCTGCTTTTGACAAGCACTTGCTGAAATAGGCGATAACACGCTCCTGACCGTCGATTTCCTGGGACAGTACAGCGCCAATGCTTTCGTTGCTTGCATCCGTATCCAGTATAAACTGTTTATCAATTTGAGGATACGACAGAATTGGAGTGGATGTCAAGGCCTCCTTAAGCTTTTCGAAAGCAGCGTCACATTCTTGTGTCCACATAAATTTTCGATTGGCTTCTGTTAATTTATGAAGTAGTCTTGCAATCATCGAAAAGCCTTTGACGAATTTTCTGTAATAGGTGCATAATCCTAGAAAACTTCGAAGCTGGTGAACATCTGCTGGACGATTCCAATTTTTCACGGCCGATATCTTCTCCGGATCAGTCCTAACTCCTTCCGCTGAAATGATGTGTCCGAGGTAGGCGACTTCATTTCGAAACAAACTGCATTTCGAAGGGCTTAACTTCAAATTAGCTTCCTTTAATTTTTGTAGCAAGCGCCTGAGGTTGTTCAGATGTTCATCAAAAGATTTTCCTATGATTATGATATCGTCTAAATAAACAAGATATGCCTCATATGACAGCCCCCGGAGAACCGTTTCCATAAGGCGTTCAAAAGTTGCAGGTGCATTACATAGGCCAAAAGGCATTACCTTGAATTGCCATAATCCTTCTCCCGTTGTGAAGGCAGTCTTCTCGCGGTCATCGGGATGGATCTCTACCTGCCAGTAACCACTCTTCAGGTCTAAAGTCGAGAACCAAGTGTTGCCCGCAAGTGTGTCAAGAGTGTCGTCAATCCTTGGCAGAGGGTAACTATCCTTTTTGGTGACGTCATTCAGTCGGCGGTAGTCTACACAAAATCTTGTAGAACCATCTTTCTTTCTTACTAATACAATGGGAGACGCCCATGGACTTGTCGATAGTTCGATGACGTCATTTTCTTCCATATCCTTAATTAAATTCTGCACCTCTTCTTGCTTGGCAAAAGGTAATCGTCTAGGGTGCTGTTTAATAGGAGAGTGATCTCCCGTGTCAATTCGATGTTGTGCCATTTTAGTTCGTCCAAAGTCTTCAGATGTTTGGGAAAATAAACTTTGGAATTCTCTAATTAAATTTTCCGCAGCTTCCATCTGTTTTGGATCTAAGACTGTATTTTGTAACAAATCCTTGACTAAATTATCTGAAGATTTCTCAGAGTGACTGGAATTTTGACTTATGCACGTCACAGGAGCACATGACGCTATCACCTCTCCTTTCTTGATAGTCCTCGTCTTATCACTGATGTTAGCAATTCTGACTGGAATGGTCTTCTTCGAGAGGTCCACTACAGATGAAGCCACCAATACTCCTGCTTGTTTACTATTGTCTTCGGGATAATCTATATGGCCAAATCGGTAATTAGTTTCATTTTTAATTACAGCTGGAACTAAAAATTCTGTTCTTGGATCTAGATTGATGTCTTCTTTGGCTATTACTATTTGTTTACATTCAATTTCATTATTTAATCCAAAAAGACTTATTTCTACAAATTTTGAGAGCATTTTGTTATTTTTGAAATCAAGTTTGAAGCCAAACTTCTTCAGAAAATCTAGCCCAAATAAGCAAGGATCTGTTATGTCAGCCACATATGCCGTATGGTAATATTTCATTCCTCCAAAGTGCATGGTTAAATTGGCCTTTCCATATATGCCAATCTTGTCGCCCGTCACAGTTTGCAGGGTAACGCAGGGTGGAGTCCAGATGAGTTTAGATTTCAATTTTCGAGCCAAATCTTCTCTTATTATTGTCACATTGGCTCCTGTATCGACAATCATACGGCATTGAATTCCGTTAATAAAGCCTATCACATATAATTCATTATCACCGCCACTCATTTTTGATATCTGGAGGATCTTCAGGTGGGGCTTTTCCTTTTCTGACAACCTCCGCCCCGCGAGATTTCCAAAATTTTGTTTCCCTGCTGACTGTTTGAATTTATCTCACGTTCGTGGATTTTGGGGCAATTTCTTCGGAGATGTCCTGTATCACCGCATCCCCAGCACGTGAGATTATGTCTTCTTGAACTTGTTCTTCCGTATTTTAAAGCTTCAAGTTCTTGATTTATTTTCCTAATTTCTTTCAAGACGTCGTTCTCAGTGTCTGAGCTTTTGTTCACCGTTGCCCCTCGGACTGAATGACGATCTCTTCGGCTGGCTTGTGTAGCTGCTTCCAACTTTAAGGCATATAGTAGTGCAGCCTTTAAATCCTGTACATCTGCCATTCGTACCGCTCTCTGCACTTTTGGATCTTTTATTCCGTCTACAAAATATTGCAGTGAGAGCATTTCCCGTACATTTGTTGGACAGTCAATGAATGCTAAATTTGAAAGCCGTTCAATTTCTGAGGCAAACTCTTGAAGGGTTTCACTCGATTTTTGATGGCGGCTTTTTATTTGTATTCTCGTATAATCCTTGAACAATTTTTCGCCGAATCTCATTTGAAGTGCACAACTTAGAGTCTCAAAATTGAGTTGCGTCATATCGGGCAATGTTTGCAGCACATCGGCGGTTTCTCCTCTCAAAGACGCTGCCAGTTGACAAGCTTTCACCTCGTCACTCCATTTGTTCGCTTCGGCTACAATGGTGAATTGGGACTTGTAAACTTGCCAGGAACTCTTTCCGTCGTATGTCGACAGCTTGATGTGCACGGGAGAAGTAGGCGGATTCCTAAATTCTTCATAATTACCACTGCAGGAAGAAAGCTTCTTTTTCATATCTTGTATTCTTTCCTCTATTTTACTCTCCATCTTCTTTTCAACATTGTTAACTTCATTCTGAATTTTCTCTTCTACTTCCGCCATTTTCCTTTCCATTTTCTCTTCAACATTACTAACTTCATTCTGAATTTTCTCTTCTACCGAATCTATTCTTCTCTCTACCGACGAGAACTTTTCTTCCAAAGTTTTCTTCATTTCTTCTTGGCTTTTATTAACTTCCTCCTTTAATTCTTCCATTCTCTCTTGGCTTCTTCTCATTTCTTCAGTCAACTCTTCTTGGCCTTTATTCATTTTTTTCGCCAACTCTTCTTGCCCTTTATTCATTTTTTCCGCCAACTCTTCTTGGCCTTTATTCATTTTATCCGCCAACTCTTCTTGGCCTTTATTTATTTTTTCCGCCAATTCTTCTTGGCCTTTATTCATTTCTGTCTTTATGCCATTGATAGCATCTAACAGTTCTTTCAGTTGTCCATCCATTGTTCTTGTTTTCGCCATAAGATCCCGACTCCTGACACCAAATGTTCCAGCGTATATGGGGTTTTTTCGATCTTATGCTTAGACAACTTCAAACTCTTTGCTCTTAGAAAAGTAGAAAATAATTTATTTACAGAACTTCAGAACAACAGAGTCCTCGAAACTCACAAATATTTCTAGATATTCAAAAATAATTCTTCAAATATATCGTATAAGTGCAGATATAGGTTAGAGACTATATAGAGACAATATAGAGACTCTTTATACAACGTCTCTACACTAAATCACATTCAAAATAACGTAAGGAAGACTCAAGCAAACTTGCTTAACAAACGCGTTGTTCACTCAATGACTGACTGGTAAATAATAATAACAGCTCGCATCGCTTCTCTTCTTATATAGGCTCGTAGCATGTGCTGGAAATTTCTAGAACCTACTCGAAAAATCCACGGAATAACAAACCATGTATCAGTATATCTAAAGGGGGGTTACCATTGAGAGGGAAGGGTTACCATCGCCAACAATCGCCAAGTTTGTGGCCAACTTGGCGATATATCGCCAAATTTGGCGACCAAAGTAAGTCGCCAAATGTGACGCCATCTTGGCGATATCTTTATTATTTCGCCAATCTGCCGTAGACATACACTGAAAATAATAGACAAGTTTGCTTGATAACAGATACAATGTAACAAAAATTAATATTAGTAAAGGAATGGAGCATAATAAGATTATTTACATTATTTTACAGTACAAACACTAACTATTTACAAAATTCGTAACAGTATTAATTTACATTTAAATTTTAACATGAGATTGCAAACACAGCTTATTTAATTATTTTCATAATATCAAAAATCACTGAAAATTGAATTTTTCCCGATTTTTTATGAGCTTGCGCGATCGGAAGATATTCTCTAAACGCAATTTATTTTTTATTATTATTAAACAGTACAATATGCAAATATTTATCACTATAGTGACAAAATATGTGTATATGTAATATTTTTTTTAAAAAATGAAAAAATCGGAATTTTTCAATTTTTTTGAATTTTTAGGTGGTTTGCGCGATCGGAAGATAATGTCCGATTTTAAATTTTTTTTTTTAGTTTTTCTTGTATTTACCAATCGCAACTTTTCCGCACTATAGCGATTCGGAAATAAAAACTTTTGTTTTTTCCCACCACCCTAGTGTGCATATATATCTCAGAGTGTTTATATATATATATATATATATGTGTGTATGTGTTAAATATGTGTTTATATATAATATCAAGCCATGAAGTAGATTTTTCTAAGATTGAACAAAAGTGACTTTAACAACATTTTTATTTCTTTCTGTTTTTCTTTTCTCTTTTTTTGAGCTATTTAAATTTTTATTTATTTATAATTATTTTTATTACTTTTGGAATCGGAACACAACCATTCTCATAAGCTTGATTACTGTAATTTTCAAATTTAACCATGATTATTCGCCTCCTCTGGTCTGATGGCGCCTGATTTTCTTCATAAATAACTGCTGCAGCAGAGTCTAAAGTCCATTTACTGAACCTTTTTTGGTTCATAAATTAGAACTTAAAATTAATTTAGACTGAATTGATAAAAAAAATGTTCCAAGTTTGTTTGTCATATCAGACTCTGTAAACTTTGCATTAGTATATTTATAGAGAGCTTGAATGAAGGCAATAGATTCACAAAGCTCTTTATAATTTATTATTTATGAAATGAATTCAACAATTAATATTATTTGTTGACAATTCTTTTCTTGCCACTTTATAAAAAAAAAAAATCATAAAATAATTACTTTAAAACGCATTTGTGTCATCTGCGTAAATGAATTTGGCGAAACATTGAAAATATAATTTACTTTTTTCCATTATCAGGATTCAATCTATAACTACCAAGTCCATGATTTGTTGCTTCTTCTGAAAATATACGAGTTTCGTTTTTTATTTATTTGTAAAAGCGCATCAGTAATGGAAGCACATGCAAAATTAATTAATTAAAATTATAATATATTTTAAAGGCTTTTCTGTATATAAAAAAAATATTTTGCAAATCTACAGAACATAATTTATTTTTATGCTTAAGTCAAAATACTGAATACGTTTTTGGAAGGTATACGACAAAATATAGTTTGTGTAGCCTAATAGAGTATTTGCTTCGCCCATCCTAATTATACGAAAGTTTCTATATGGTAGTGATTATAAAAAATGTAAAACTAAAAAAGTTAACCATTTAAAAGCCTACAGAACATTTCTTCATGTTGAACGATCCATGAAATTATAGTTATAGAAAATATTTGCATGATAATATAAATGTGATCTTACATTTTATTGCATTAACAAAATTTTGTCGATTTCGTGTAAAATCAGCCATTGATTCGATAAGTTACATGGCGAAAAACCCAGTTAAGACTCTTACAGTATGAAATATTTTACACATAACAAATTTTCCAAGATATTACTATTAATGGTCTTATATATATATATATATATATATATATATATATATATATATATATATATATATATATATATATATATATATAAGACCATTAATAGTAAACAATATTAACCATTTGAAATTAACCATGGAATTTAATAATTTACAGCACGTTGAATATAGAAGGAAAAAATAAGAATATGAAGACAAATGGAATTTGTAGAACCAAAGAAGAATCATCAGGTCCCAAATACTTTGGAACTACAAATGGAGTGTGTGGTTTCATATTCGTATTTACCTTGTAAAAGCAAAACAATACGAATTTGGGACTACCAACACACATAAAACCAAAAGTAAGTAAAGAAATACCAAGTAATCTATGGTGGATGTGGGGAAAATAAAACAGTTATGAACTATAAAGTAGAATGAATTCCAAATACATTACCTTAACCCAGATATCGCACGTGGTAAATTAAAACATGATATATTATTATCAAAATATATCATGTATAACAAAATATATTCTTATATATAAGACAGAGAAATGGAGATAATAAATTAATAAAAAAATCCCTGTCGGCTGGGCCTATAGGCAGTGGTAGATTTCGAAGAGTGCTAATTTCTATATATATATATATATATATATATATATATATATATATATATATATATATATATATATATATATATATATGTAATAAATATAAGCTGAACTCGACTAAAATAACTATGTTGCATAAATTCTACGTATTTTTAGCAGCACGGGCAGAGTAGTCGCTCCGACAGTTGGCAAGCAATAGAAGACTTTCATTGGGGTATTTCCCCATTATAAAAACAGACAACATCAGTCTTCAAGTTCTTTATTGATGAGCTTAAAAATAGATAAACTCTTCAACGCAATCACCTTAGTCCACATCGACACTACAAATTTCATTATCTCGTCCACATCATCAAATATTCTAATTCAGCGGAGCAATGAAAAACGCGGCTTGGTAGTTTAAAGAAAAGATGCATTCTGTTCTCCTGAAAAGCCAAATGAAAAAATCATTTTCACGACAAAACTAGCGTCCTCCTACTCCGCGTCAATCATTTTAAAAATCCAATCAGGATGGACTCGAGCCTCAAACGGACAAAATGATCAATTCTAATTGGCCGTAATAGGCGGTCCTTGGCAAGAACTATATTTTTTCCTCGGAAGACAAAGCCCTTTAGCAACGCGTAGTAACACCTGTCACGCGATGTTAAAATAAAAAATTAAATTAAAATTGCAGGAATATGCCAGAAAGTAAAAAGCTTACGAAATACTTCCCGCCTTTTTGAGAAGCAAGCAATAATTTATTAATAACTAAAGTAAGAAAAAGAATTTTAGCTGTTACAAGTTACGAAACTAAGATTGAAATATGTTCCACAAATTTAGAATTGAAGCTAAGAGAGAACAAAAAAATGGCGCAATTTTTTTTTATTTTATTGCAAATCCCCCCTCCCAGAAAGACGGGTGAAAAAGTAGGTCTGAGACCTGCAATTTCACAGAAAGGGAGATGATGCAGACTTAGCTCACGAAGTTGTTGATATAAGTAATAATAATTAGATACTAAATAAAAAAAATTTAAATTAATTTCTCTTTTTTATATAAATATAGAATTCAAATTTAAGAACACTAAGGTGATGCGTGGAATAACTTCAAATTTAAATACAATAAAATAGGCATCAATACAAATACAAGATATAATCTTGTTTAAAGTACACATCATAAAGTAATTTGAAAATATAAGCAATTACCCATAGTAATAACATAAAAATGAAACTTAAAAATGAAAAACAATAACGTTGAATTCTTTTTTAACAATGTCAAATCTAGAAATGAAGGAATTTAATAGAACTTTCTTGAAATCAATGTTGAAAGTTTGTTTCAAAAATCCATTTAAGAGTCATATTTGGAGTATTCATGATCTCTTTTCAAGGAAGTCTAATTATATCTTATTAATTGTCCAAGAGTAATATTTGGAGTGGTATAGTCCATTGCCTCTTTTCAAGGAGGTCTAATTATATCATTATTAATTGTCCACATTCAATATAGTAAGACATTTTATAATAAAGTAATAATAAACTTTAACAGTGTAAATAATAAACAATATAAGTAAGAAACATAATAAGGAAAAATATCAATAATAATAAATATCATAAGTATAAGTAAATCTCATAATGGGTATAAGTAAATCTCTTAATAAGTAATAATAAATATCACAAAAGACATTCTTTAAATACTTAATCTCGTTTATCTCATCTCATATTTTTGGGATGAAATATAGGGAGAAGTGAAATAAAATAAAAAATACAATCAATTATGAAATCATTTACTTAATCTGGTAATTCGAGTACAGGATTAAGTAGGAATATGTACAAAAAAAAAATAAAATATAATATGATAAATTAAAATAAAAAAAGATAAATAAAAATTTTGTTCATGTTTGAGAATGCACGTGACCTTTAAACTACTAAGATTCTTAAAAAGAAATATTAATAAATGATAAAAATAAAAAACAAGATCTATTCATGTCAAATAATTACGCAATAAATATTCTCTCGGCGTGATAAAACATTGCAAGATGCAAGCAGGAAAGAGAAAAAGAAACAAAATTATATTATAATTGACATGTACTTGGACTGGAATGCAGAAGCAAAGAAAGAGAGAAAGAGAAAAAAAATTAAAATAAAGTGATAAAAATTTTGTTACTTGGCAAATAATTAATTTATTAATTGATAGCTTAAATTTAATATTACAAATAGGTTCAGTTGAAAAAAAAAATTTGTATATTTTTAAATATTTATTTGTTATTAAACTATTCTAAGTAGGGTAATTCAGTACAGAATAAGAAATTTCCACTTTGTTCGTCTACGCCAGCATAAACAAACAAATATAAAAATTTCCAGACAAGTGACACTCTCGCTGCAGTCAAGAGATATCATTGCCATTCTGTAAGAATTACAAGATATTATCTGAATTAAAATATGGAAAGAAATTTACTGTTTAAGAGAAAAAAAATTATAAAATTATAAACTAGAGATATAGTCTAAGCTACAGTTTTTACTTGAGTTTGTTGTTGTTGATTAGGGGCTTGTTGCTCATGACTTAATTTAAAATTATCAGGAGAATAATAAGGCCTTAATTTAGATACATGTACTCTCTCTGAATTTTTGAACTGATTTTGCCTATCAATTTCAAAATTTACTTCGGATAATTTGTTAAGAATTTTATAAGGGCCACTAAATACTTGTGATAACTTTCTAGTATTAGGGTACTGAAATTCTTCATAGATAACTAGATCTCCTATTTTAAATTTTGGTTCGATATAATCTTTATCATAATATCTTTTATTTTTTAAATGAAATTCATCAGTTCTTGCTTTAGCAATTTTAAGTGCTTCATGAACAGGGGGATAATAATTTTGTTGTAAGGGGGAGTCATAGGGTAATTGGCCAAAAAGCAAGTAAGCAGGTGGAAATTTAGTAATAGAATGGGGTGTATTATTATATCCATTAATTACCTCAGTTAAAAGCTTAGTCCAGGGAATTTTAGAGGTAGTGGAATTTACTTTACATTTTAATCTAGTTACTATTGTCTGATTTACTCTTTCACATTTCCCATTCGTTTGTGGATGATGGGCAGTGGTCAAACGTTGTTTAATATTATGATTTCGCAGGAATTTTTTGAATCTTGAAGAAGTAAAAGCAGCATTCCTGTCACTAAATATTTTTTGAGGGGATTGTACACTTGAAATCTTACTAAAACAGAATAATTGTTGAGGGATTTTGATATTGAAGATTTGTTTCAGACAATTTGTATAAGTTTCTGCAGTGACACGTTTGGAAGGAAATGCCCAAACATATCTTGTGGCATGGTCTATTATAATATGGAGATATTTTTTGTAGAATTATAATAATTGAACCCTCCTACAGTATCAACAGACAGACAGTCAAAAGGTTGATCTGTAGTGGGCATAGCTTGTAATAAGCCAAATTTTTTCTGTCGAGGTTTTTTATTTTTCTGGCAAATATCACAGTATTTAACAAAGTTAGTAATGTCTTGGGTCATATCTGGCAAATAATAGTTAGGAGAAATTTAATTTTGCATTTTTTGAACACCAGGGTGACCAAACTGTTCATGAGCAACATTAAGCAATTTTTTTCTTAGGGACATGGGAACTACCACTTTACGAAAACCTTTTCTTTTAACTATAATCAGTCCATTGTCATTAATATAATTTGATCCACACACATTTTCTTTTTCTTGCATCTCAATAATCTCTTTAACGTCAAGAAGAAAAGTAAGGGGTTTACAAAAATGAGAAATAGGGTTTCGGGACAACATGTCGGCTTCGACATTTGTAGATCCTTTTAAGTACTCTATTTTGTAATCGAACATACTTAACTTCAATGACCACCTAAATAATCGACCTCTTAAATGTTTGACATTTTTTAACCAAACAAGAGATGCATGATCCGTATGGATGGTAAATTGTACACCGTGAAAGTAATGATAAAATTTATCTAAAGTATCAATGATAGCAAGACACTCTAGTTCGGTAATGAAATAATTTTTCTCATAACTTCTCAATCCTCTAGAAAAATAAGCAATTGGATGTAAAAAGTTATTATGGTCGGGTTGTTTAAGAACTGCACCTACCGCTACCTGAGAAGCGTCAACAAACATGTGTAGGGGTAATTTTGGGTCATAAATCTTTAAAATTGGTTTAGCAATGAGGGCATCTTTTAATTTTTGAAAAGAGTTTTGACATTCAGTATTCCATTCCCAAATAGTATCTTTCTTAAGTAATTTATTTAGGGGGTGTCTAATTTCAGCATATTTGTCAATAAATTTATGATACACATTTATAGAACTAAGAAATCTTTGTAATTCTTTAGTGTTAGTAGGAGGTTTTAATTTTTTAATTGTTTCTATATTAGTATTAGCTGGAGTTAAAGTTCCATTTTAGATTTCATACCCTAGAAAATTGATTTGTTTTTGAGCAAAAGTACATTTAGATAATTTTAATTTAATATTTTCTATTTGGCATAAATCAAAAATTTGGATGAGATGCTGTATATGTTCATCTATTGATTTAGAAAAAATAATTATATCATCAAAATAATAACAAGCAAAGTCTATTTTATATTTTGTAAGAATTCTTCTAATTGTCCTGTTGAAAATTGGGGGGCTTACCTTTACACCAAAGGGGAGAACATTCCATTCCCAGAGCCCACATTTAGTAGTAAAGGCTAACTTTTCGGAATCGGCTGGGTGAATAGGTATGTGCCAATAGCCTGAGGCTAAATCTAGTGTAGAGAAATATTGGACACCACTTAATTTGTCTAAAATTTCATCTATTCGGGGCAAAGGTTCAGCGTCATTTTTCATAATAGAATTTAATTTTCGGTAATCAACACACATTCGGGTTTTTTTGCCTTCATCTCGTTTATTTACTAACGTAACTGGAGAAGAATATGGGCTATAACTTTCTTTAATTAACCCAGCAGCTAATAAGGATTGGATTTGCTGAGATATTTCTTTTTCATCAGCATTGGATGTACGATAAGGCCTCAAAGATATTGGTAGGTCAGATTTAAGATAAATACGCTGAGGTTCAATATTAATTCTCCCTACATCATATTTATTTTTGGCAAAAATATCTAAATAATCCCTTAAAAGTTCCCTTACATTTTTATTTTGAATAGCATTCAGATTCCCCAATAGATTATAATCATCATTATTAGTTCGCGGCAAGGATTGAGGAGTTATGGTATTTCCATAATCGGGTTGCACAGTAGTATCATTTTTTATAATATCAAAATGAAGCAATTCTAAGTTATCACTGGATATGTTGACATATGGATTTAACGAAATATTGTCTTGTAACACCTGGCATTTTGCACAATCAATTTTCAATTTAAATTTGGCACAATCAGGTAAACCTAAAATAGCATAGTCCAAATCAAGCTTACTTACTAAAAAATTAACATATCTCTTTATATTACCATATTTAATACATAATCGACAAGATTTATTAATTGTAAGAGTTCCTTGTGCCTGTCTAATAGTAATAGGGGTAACATTATGTAAATTACCATTTAAATATCGAACAAATTTGAGGGGTAAAATTGAGACAGTTGATCCACTGTCAACCACACAATACACTTTGTTATTGTCCACATATCCAGGGATAAATAATTGTCAGACATTATTAGTAGGGGGTGGTTGAATATGAGCAGGAGTTTGAGATTGAAAGGAATTTGTGTTAAATATACAACTCCTCTCCCAAAGATATGCATTTTCTATGCCTCTGTTTAAACATATTCTGCACGGACAACTAGGGTAGTTGTTTTGATAATGAGTTGTAGGCATTCTAGGAGTGAAAAACCTAGGATTAAAATTTTGGGATGGATTGTTTGGAGTAGGTCGAGTCCAATGTCTGGGCTGAGGATTGGGATTGTGCATAGGTCTAGTTTGTTGAAAATTTCTATTGCTGTTATTAGAGGTATGATTTGGAATCGCTGCTAAATGTTTAGCAATGCGAAACGATTCACGAGTATTGGAAGGAGGGTTAACCATCAAACAATTTTGATACTCCGGCTGAAGTCCATCTGTTAATCCCTGTATAATTAAATTTTCCTCAAGCTGAAGTTGCCTTCCAATCTCAACTTTCTTTCTAAAATAAGAATCCAAATCACTTAGATCATTTAACTTTAAGGAAGTAAACTCAGAAAATTTTGGAACTCTAACCTGAATGTATTTTTCAGTTAAAATATCGACAATTTCCTCATAAGTAGCACAATCCAAACAATCATTTATATAAGTTTTTAGCGCTTCCCCCTTTAAATATTTTGAAATATTTTGGTGTTTCCACTCATTATCTTTTTTTTCTACAGAACATTCTCGATCAAAATGTTTAATCCATTTAAAAATATCCATGCCCGACCCAAATTCAAAAGGGACAATATCAAGTTTATTTTCTGACATTTTTTCTTCTTTTACTAATCCTGACCTTAATAACATGAAAGAAGGATAATTCATATGGAAAATATTTAAATGCTATACTTCAATTATTAACATTCAATTACTATACTTCAAATACTTCAATAAATAACAATAAAAATAATAAATAATAAATAAATCAATTCTGTTTGAATTCATGCAAAATAAATAAATATTAAATAAATAAGTAATAAAATAATAAATATCGGTTTTCCATACATGGGAAATAACAAATAATTTTAAGAACAAAAATACTTTTCTTTACGTATGGAAAATAAATTTAGCAAGAGAGTATTTTTTAACAGCAAATTAATCCATCTTTCGATTAAAAAAAAACACCATTAAAACTAAATAAAATTTCTATGAGCAGAAAATTTTAATTAATTATAAATTAAGAACAAATTTATTTTTAATATCTGTAATAAAAGAGAAAAAAAAATCAAGAATTTAAACAAAGAAATTATTATTAAAATTTCTTAATCAATAAACAAATAAAATAATAAATAATAACTTACAGACATGCTCGATGTGGCCTTGTTCAAATACCTAATTTTTATTAAAATAAACAAAAATAAAGCACTTCGTAGATACGACTCACTGGTGCAAATTTCAATTAGTCTATATTACCGATGGAAACAATCGTAGTTTTGCAATCATGCTGCAGGTGTTCATTTATTATGAAATGAAAGTTTATCAAAATATTTCAGTTCTGTTATCTAGAAAATACATAAATAAATAAATAAATAAATAAAAGAAAATGATGTTGAATTTTGTCGTGCGGTTGTTCTTTATCTTGATAATCATTAGCACACGTTTTTCGTCGCTGTCAAGAAAAAAAAATACTGCAGGCATATCTCACACTTAAAAATTTGCAGATGCTAGACATAGTCACACAAAACTTCGTAAGACGATCCGTTTTCCCAGCTGAAGGGTTTATCATTTATGCACATGAAGAATCGGCGTATTCGGCGAAAATGGCGCGTGCAGTTCTCTTGATGTAGTTGGAACGGGAAGTGTAAGACAAACACATTTCTTCCTAGAACATGGCGAGCACACACTCATCGCTGTAGGTTTCTCTGACAGGAACAGTCTGTAGTTGGCAAACCATACTAGTTTAATATTTTCCCAGCGATGCACGCCGGCTCATAAATCCTGCCGGCTAAAAATGTAATAAATATAAGCTGAACTCGACTAAAATAACTATGTTGCATAAATTCTACGTATTCTTAGCAGCACGGGCAGAGTAGTCGCTCCGACAGTTGGCAAGCAATATAAGACTTTCATTGGGGTATTTCCCCATTATAAAAACAGACAACATCAGTCTTCAAGTTCTTTATTGATGAGCTTAAAAATAGATAAACTCTTCCCCGCAATCACCTTAGTCCACATCGACACTACAAATTTCATTATCTCGTCCACATCATCAAATATTCTAATTCAGCGGAGCAATGAAAAACGCGGCTTGGTAGTTTAAAGAAAAGATGCATTCTGTTCTCCTGAAAAGCCAAATGAAAAAATCATTTTCACGACAAAACTAGCGCCCTCCTACTCCGCGTCAATCATTTTAAAAATCCAATCAGGATGGACTCGAGCCTCAAACGGACAAAATGATCAATTCTAATTGGTCATAATAGGCGGTCCTTGGCAAGAACTATATTTTTTCCTCGGAAGACAAAGCCCTTTAGCAACGCGTAGTAACACCTGTCACGCGATGTTAAAATAAAAAATAAAATTAAAATCGCAGGAATATGCCAGAAAGTAAAAAGCTTACGAAATACTTTCCGATTTTTTGAGAAGCAAGCAATAATTTATTAATAACTAAATTAAGAGAAAGAATTTTAGCTGTTACAAGTTACGAAACTAAGATTGAAATATGTTCCACAAATTTAGAATTGAAGCTAAGAGAGAACAAAAAAATGGCGCAATTTTTTTTTATTTTATTACATATATATATATATATATATATATATATATATGATTAGAGATAAACCCAGTTTAATAACTTCATTTGGCCGTTTATGAAAAATTTTTAATTTCATTTTTCTGCAAAAACTGGTTTTATCAGAATCATCTTAAAAAAAATTCAGCTCAAATGCCCATTTTGACAACATATTTTGAAATAGATTCTGAATTTATTAAAAAATCGACCAAAACAGTACATTATACAGTTCCTAAATAACAAAAAACTGTCAGTTGAATGCATTTGACAAAAAAATTGAATTTAAAAATGAGTCGCAAAATAACCGATTTGTTGTTTGAATACATCCTTAATTCTTTAATCATGATTGCTTCGGAAAATTTTGTGCGAAATACTTACTTTGACAGCATTTTTAAAAATATATTCTATCTTTATCAAAAAACTGGCCAATGCGTCACAGTATATAGTTCCTAAATAAGAGGATCTGTAAATTGGATGCGTTTGAGAGCGAAAATGGATTTTAAAACGAGTCATAAAAAACGCAATTTGCTATGTGAAAACTTCCTTAAATTTTCAAATCACGAAGACTTCGGGAAATTCTGTTCAAAATACCCTTTTTGGTAGCCTTTTTCAAAATATATTCTGTCTTTATCAAAAAACCGATCAATGCATCACATTATATAGTTCCTAAATAAAAGGATCTGTAAATTGGATGCATTTGAGAGAAAAAATGGATTTAAAAACGAGTCAGAAAAAAACGCAATTTCTTATTTGAATACTTCCTTCAATTTTCAGTCCCGATGACTTTCGGAAATTCTGTTCAAAATACCCTTTTTGGTGGCCTTTTTTGAAATATATTCTGGCTTTATCAGAAAATTGACCAATGCGTCACTTTATACAGTTTCTAAATAAGAGGATCTACCATTTGGATGCGCTTAAAATCAAAAATGAATTTAAAAATGAGTCAGAATATAAGCAGTTTGGATTTGAGGTTTTTTCTCCAACTCCTATTTTTGTTTAATTTCTTTTTGCTATACGAATTGGTCCTATGAAAAATTTGTCAATATAAAAGTTGTAGATATTTTTGAGAATATGTAAAATAAATTTAATCAGATTTGATATCTTAAAAATTGACGGAGTTATGGATTTTTCTCTTTTTTCAACGCCCTTTTTCTTTTCGTTTTTAATTTTTTTCATCGGTAAAAGTTGGTCCCATTAAAAACTTGTAAATACAAAAGTTTTAGATAATTTTAAGATCATTTACAAAAAATTTAGTTGGACTTGATATCTTGAAAATTGACGAAGTTATGAATTTTTTCTCTCAAAATCCTTGTTTTTTTCGCCCCTTGGGCTCACTTCTAAATTTATCAAAAATCTGTCATGCATATACTTTTGGCCGATTTTTAAGAAGTAATATAAACTTTAAACCGATTCGATATCTACTTTAATTAAGAAGTTATGGCGTTTTTTCTGTTTTCACAAAAACGCCTCCCTATTCCGACCCCCTTGGTCCGATTTTGCCCATTAACGAACTTAGCCAAGATTTTATCCTCTTTGGTGGAGATTGGTGAAGGATTATAGAAGTTATCGTATCCATAAAAAAGTGATATATATAAATAAATATATATATATATATATAAACTGGTGCGATTGCAATAGGTAGTATTTCTTACGAAATCTACCTAAAACAAAAAAACGACTTATAGTACACATCATAATATTAAATTAATAAATTAATTAAAAGCAGAATAATGTAATAACAAAAAAAATATATAAACCATACACCATAGTTTAGCCTATTATTATTTAAATCAATTACATTTATTTTGAGCATGCTAGGCTGAACTCAATATCTTAATTAAGGAAGATTAAAGATTAAAAAAAAAAGCTTACTAAGAAATGTACCTTATACATTTAGTAGTGATATAGTACACACATTTATTAAAAGTGAAGTTCAATTCAATAATGTTATTGATTAAAAGTACTAATACAATAGATATGACTAAGCAATTATCCATACATTTGTGTTATTTAAACTCCATAGAAATTTTGTACCAAATTAACAAATAAATTTTCCACTCTCCACTTTTTAAAAATATATTAAATTAACCTTAGCGTATTATCCAGACAACACAGCCCTCCTCAGTATTCTAACATCTATCCACCCATCCAACCTATTATATATTTATTTATTTATTTTTTTACATTTTTAATTTTTCATTCTTATTTTTTTATATTTTAATAATTTTTTGTACTTTTTTTTAAAGCAAAGTTTTAATTAATTATTAGATCATGTACTTACTAATTGTATATTAAAGAATATATGAATTTTTTAGGAAAATCATTAATTATAGCATCATAAATAAGCTTTTTAATATTAGTATTAATTAAATGAGAAGAACATAAACTTTTTATTCTATATAAATGATTAAGGATTATATTACGATATACAGAATTATGAAGACAGGATTTAAAATTAGTAAGTATATTAACTTTAAAATTAAATTCTTTCCGTTTGTCATATATATCAGTTATTAATTTGTTTTCTTTTAATATAATTTTAAGATCTAAAAAGTGAATGGTATTATTAAAAAGCAGGTTTTTTGTAATTTCTAGATTGGATGGATAATCAACGGGTAATTGAGATACACTGGTATTATCAGTATCAATTAAATTTATATCAGGCTAGTTCCATGGGTTTTGTAGTGTAAGTCACATTACCTTATATTTGCTATGCTTGCTTGCCACCGTTATCTTCGAAAAGTCTGTTTGGCCTTATTCAATTAATGGGAATGTGCCGATAAAATAAATCACATTTTTTCGTACTAAAATGCTGGTAGCCAAAAATGCAGCCTGTGACTTTCACTACAAGTACTCATGGAAATAGCCATCATCTATATATTGATATAAATGTATTTTATTATTAAAATATTTACGTTCATAATGATACAAGTATAAGTCTGACAATATACTACATGTACTACCACCTTGTGGTACACCAACTTTTTAATATATATAATGTTGTCTTGCATGATGAAATTATTATAGATAATGAAATTAGTTAAAGTAAGAAAATAATTAGTATCAATGTTCGTTGATAGATCCAAATAATGTTGATATATTTAAAAAAGATCATTTATGATATTATGTAAATCTAATAAATCGATATTATTAAAAAGGTCTTTGAAAGCATAAGTAGTTATATTTTTTATACATTTAAGATTTTTCATAATATTGACCAGTTCATAACTATTCTTTATACAATGTGTATTATCACTTGTTTTAGTAATTTTATATATTTAATTAAGAATTGTTAATAGAAGTTTGTTAGCAGCATTATTGTACGTATTGCAACCAATTGTAACAGTTCTAAATTTAACAGGATTCTTTTGAAATTTGGTAATAAAAACTAGATAAGGATATTTACAGTTAGTAGAGTTAATATCTAATAATTTATAAAAGTCTTTAATTTTATGATTGTTTACAATTATGCTATCATTAGTTTTTTGGAATGTATTATTAGTAGATACTAGATTTAAGCAGTTGATGATAATAAGATTTACATATAATTGGATATTTATTTGGAAATTCATCAACCTAAGTTATGACAAAGTTTTCTTGCAATTAAATGATTTGCTTGAAAATATGCTTTGTATTTACATAACCTAGATTTGAAAAAATTATATTTTAAAGACTTAGTTAATTTATCAATGACAAAAATTTTCCATTGATTTAAATATTCAATAGGTTTGTTATAATATATTGCTATTTTATAAATAAATATATCTATATCATAAGTAAATTGTTTTATTATAGAATTAATGTTTAATTTGGATGGAATTCGATATTTAGTACCATAACCCATTAATTTTCTTAGTGTTAAATCATCTTCAATATTAAGATTGCCAGTGATAATATGTTCATGATTTTTATTAATGAATTTTTTAGAGAAAGGTCATTGCATTTACATGATAAAGTACTAGCATCAAAAGTAGATTTTGAGAACGAATTATAGTTAAAAATCTTTCTACCTATAGTTATGAGATACTTGAAAGTTTTTGATAATTGAATATTATGTATAGTAAAATGACGGTTTTTATCATTTATTATAGAATTGATATTGATTTTTTTAAATATTTGATTAGAAAAAATGATTATCATTTGAGTATTAGTTTGTAGAGTTTTAGGTTTTTTTAGTAAATTTATATTGTAAAGATTAACTCAGTCATAGTTAGATCATAAAATATATCTGAAAAAAGATTAGAGTAAGTTTTACTCAGAAATATATTTAAATATTGTACTATATGTTTCTTTTTTATACCAAATATATATTTACGTATTAATAACCAATTGTAATTTTTTATATAATTACTTTGCAGATTATTTATTTGCTTAATTATAGTTTTTTGGGAAATAATGTTAGCAGATGAACATTTTCCTCTTTTGTTACGTGTAGTTTTATGATTTATAAGATGCTTTAAACAAGGATAAATGGGAAAGTATTCAGTAGTGTTATTTATAGAAGAAAATACTTTAACAGATGTTTTGAAAACCTCACTATTAAGTCCATATGAATAAATTGTATCAAAATATTTCATATATGAATATTCTAAATAAAGACGCTCAGATTTATTTTTCTGAATTTGTATAATTTCAATAGTAGTATTTTAAAATTTATGTTTATGAAAATGCTGAATTTCAGCAGTAGACTGTATATTTTTTCCTTTATGTTTTATCAGAATCTGACCTATGTTGATTTATGCGTATATGGAGTGGACCAGACGTTTCATTAATATATTTCAAATTGCATATGTTACATACATGTTATACTATAAATTACATTAAATAACTTACAAAAAGTAGAAATATGAGGATCTGAAAAAAATTGTGACTGAGAAGTATATGAACAAGTCTTACATCTGACATCTAAACATTTCAGAAAATATAATGGAATAGGAGGAGCATGTATATGATAACTGGATGACGGTCAAGGAGCATCCCTATTATTGCTCCTGTACCGGGCACTACACTGCAAAGATGCATTGTGTATCTTACCAGGATCGAGATTTTTACTAAGAACTGTCATAATAAAAATGCATAAATATATTAGAATAAACTTTACAAATTAAATAAAAAGAAAAATATGTAAAAATTATAATTACGTAATCTAGTACCTTGACTAATATAATTTACTAAAGAATTAGATCTAGAATGTTACTATAAAATGTAACTATATACAATATGTTCATAACTTAAAAGCAGTACTCAAACCTCCAAAAATTAATAAAACATAATATGGTTTTATTAATAAAATTAATAAAACCATAAGAATACCAACCCTCACAACATATACTAATATTCATAAATTCATAGTACTCATTAGTACAAATAATTCAATATCAGTCTATCCAATGCCACAACTAAAATAATAATCAAACTTATTAAATCACAATTTTATTCCAAATGACTGCTCAGCACAATCCACATAAAGTTACTACACATAAAGTTACTCTCATAGGCTAAAATATTCATAATGCTTTTGCATTATTGTAATATTTAAAAATAATAATAATTAAAAAAAGAAAAAAAAAGAAATTTTTAAGATATTGAATTTAACATTGAAGATAATGTATATTGATTATAACATTTAATATACCATATATCAAGATAGTGAATTTAACGTCAAAAATATTGAATATTAAATTTAAAATTTAAAATATCATAATAATATTAAACTGTAATTATTTTAAATATATATATATATACGTTATATATATATATATATAACGTTAAAAACAGTTTACACATAAAAACAATGCTTATTACATAGATATAAAATTTCTTTTTAAGTCAATTGTACAAAGATCTTTCAATATATTCATTTAATTACATGAAAATAAAGCTCGGAAACAAACAGAAAAACATATGCGTAAATATAAGTAACTGCAAATTGCTTGGAATCCATTTCCTAGTAATTATGTAATACTGATTGAAATAAAATTGTCTAAACGTAAAAATGTGCTTGAAATTTCAATTTCGAAGGCCACCTATTATTTCTTAACTAAAATCAGCTTTCATGAGACAGCCTGTAATTAAGGGTTGCAAGATCATGAGGAGGAATTTCTATACGGAATGCAAGTAAAGTGCTTGGGGGTATTTACGGTTAAGAAGTTATTTACAAAACGAATTCTCTATAGCCTGTACATATTTCAGAATTTGAAACAATTCCATTTGTTTTAAGTTTCGATGATGAGTTTTATTAATTAATAAATGTCAAGAATGCAGATATTATATAATATCCGGGAAACAGATAATAGGCATACTTAAATATTTTATTGTAGTTATTACACAAAAATTGCTAATTATATATAGTTATCAATCCTACAATTCCCTACGAGTTATAAATCTTAAAATTATTGATCCTACAAATGTTTTTATATAGTAATGTTTATACATAATTTAAATCTGAAATATTTAAACCTTTAAGAACTTTAAGAACCTTTCTTCCTTTTTAACAATTTATTGAAATTGTAGTTATGAAAGATATTTTCATGAGAATACGTATGTGATCTTACAATCATATTTAAATTAACAAATAAATCTCGACTTTGTGTAAAAAAAGCCTTTGATTCAGAATCTTACATAGCGGAAAAACTCAGCCAGGATGCTTTTATCATGAAATATTTTACACATAAAAATTTTTAAATATACTGAGTATTAACGTGGAAATTTTGAGATTTTTTTTCTGCGGTAAAAACAGTTTACACATAAAAAAAAGCTTATTATAAAGATCTGGAATTTCAGTTTAAATCATAAGTATAAGGATCTTTCAACGTATTTATTCAACTGTATGAAACATATTATACTGGAGCAAACAGAAACGCATATCCACAAATATGAACAACTGCAAACTGTTTCGAATTCGTATACTAATAATTATATATTACAAGCTGAAATAACATTGTCTAAAAGTAAAAATGTGATTAAAATTTCGATTTTGCGAAAACTTTTCGCCTGATATTTTCTAACTTAAATCAGCATCCATGAGACAGTCTGTAATTAAAGGTTGAGAGATAATGAGAAGGAATTTCTATACGGAATGCAAGTGAAGTGCTTGGGGGTATTTATGGTTAGGAATTCATTTACAAAATGAATTCTCAAGAACCTTATTCATATTTTAGAATTTGAAATAATTTCATTTGTTTTAAGTTGGTGCAATGATTTTTTTTATTATTAGATGGTAAGAATGCATATATTATCTATGTCTGGGAAAATATAATATGCTCACTCAAATACTTTAATGTAATTATACACATAAATTACTATTTATATATACTCCAAATAAATGCAACAGGTATAAATCAAAAAATGTTTGTTATGAAAATGGTTTTATATAATAGTGATTATAAATAATATAAATCTAAAATATTAAACCCTTTAAGAGCCTTTAGACCATTTCTTCATGTTTCTCTTCATCAAATTGTAGTTTTTGAAAAGTGTTTGCATAAAAATATATATGTGATTTTACAAATACATTCGTATTAACAAAAAACGAAAAAACACAGCCGGGACGCTTACAGCATGAAATATTTCATACATAACAACTTTTCAAAGCTACTGCATTTTTTATATATATATTGTGTTGTAACATAAAAAATGTGGGTTTTTTCATTTTTTTACAGTGAAAACAGTTTACACATAAAAACAAAGTTTACTAAACCAATCTGAAATTTCTTTTTAAACATGCATAAAGGTATTTCAATGCATTCATTTAATTACGTGAAATATATTGCAGTGAAGCAAACAGAATCACATATGCACAAATACAAAAAACTACAAATTGCTTGATTTCCGTTTACTAATAATGATATAATACTCACTGAAATAACATTGTGTAAAAGTAAAAATATAATTAAAGGTTGAAAAATAATGAGATGGAATTTCCATACGGAATGCTAGTAAAGTGATTGAGGGTATTTAGAAAAGAAGTCACTTGCTAAACGAATACTGAAGAGCCCATTCATACTTCAGAGCTTTAAATTATTCCATTTGCTTTAAGTTTAAAGGATGCATTTTATTAATTAATAGAAGGTATAAATTCATATATTATCTATGTATTGGAAATAGATAATATGCATACTTAAACATTTGAAAGTAATAATAGACAGAAATTAAAATTTATATACGTGCATATAAATACCGCAGTAGTTATAAATAATATATATATATATATATATATATATATATATATATTTACTTATTTATTTACTTATTTATTTATCATACGAATGTTTTAGATGGTAGTTATTATAAATAATATTAAACTAAAATACTTATTCCTTTAAGAGTCTTAAGAATATTTCTTCATGTAAAACGATCCGTGAAATATTAGTTATGGAAAGAATGTTATGAGACTATGTATGTGATCTTACACATTTATTGTACAAACAAAAGTTTGTCAATTTTGTGTAACTTCAGCCATTGAATCCAAAACTTACATGGAGGAAAAAACAGTTAGAACACATAAAATTATAGCATGAAATATTCTACACATAAGAAATTTTCAAAGATACTATATTTTGCAATATACTCAGTGTTAAAATGAAAATTGTGGGATTTTATTATTATTAATATTATTATTATTATCATTATTATTACTATTATTACGGTGAAAACAGTTTACACATAAAAACAAAGCTTCTTATACAGATATAAAATTTCTTTTAGGTCATATGTGTAAGGATCTTTTAATATATTATTAAATTACATGAAAATAATGCACTGAAAGAAACAAGAACATATATGCAAAAATACTAATAACTGCAAATTGTTTAGAATTCGTTTCCTAGTAAGTATCCAATACTGATTGAAATAACATTGTTTAAACTTAAAAATGTGCTTCAATATTCAGTTTCCAAGGCGACCTGATATTTACTAAAATTAGCATTCATGAGACAGTCTGTAATTAAAGGTTGAAATAATTAAAAGAAATTTCAATACAGAATGCTAGGAAACTGTTTGAGGGTATTTACGTTTAAGAAGTCTTTTACAAAATGAATTCTCAAGAGCCCATTCATATTTCAGAAGTTTAATGAACTCTATTTGTTATAAGTTTCAATGATGAATTTTATTATTTAATAAATGGCAAAAATCCATATATTATATACCTGGGGAACAGATAATATACATATTTAAATTTTTGAATGTAATTATAGACAAAAAGTACTATTTATGTATAGCGCATATAAACGCAGAGGTATAAAATAAAAATGATTGATCTTGCAAATATTTTTATATGGTAGTGATCTTAAATAATTTAAATCTGATATATTTTTTACAGTTTAAAAAACTTAACCTGGGAAAAAGTGAGCTTACATACGGTACAAATGGTTTTAACATTGTCACAAATAAAATCAAATTATAACAGTCACTTTATTTAGACGGAGGCAATTCTTACAAATTTTGCTACAAAATAAGTTAAAGATTATTTTTAAAAAATTAATGGTTAAAATTCTAAAAACCATACGCTCACCGGGTCTTTTAGGCCTTGGGCGCCTCCTCGCGGGTTAAGAACTGTTTTTCCTTTTTAGCAATCCATGAAATTGCAGTTATGAAAAATATGTGCATGAGACCATGTATGTGATTTTACAATCATACTTATATTGACAAATATATTTTGATTTTGTGTAAAATAAGCCTTTGTTTCAGAATCTTATCTAATGGGAAAACTCAGTTAGCATGAAATATTTTACTCATAACCACTTTAAAATATATTGAGTGTTAACATGAAAAAATTGAGATATTATTTCGGCGGTAAAAACTGTTTACACATAAAAGAAACTTATTATACATATCTGAATTTTCTATTTAAATCATAAGTATAAGGACCTTTCAATGTATTCATTTGATTAAGTGAAACATACTACGCTGAAGTAGACAGAAACAATTATGCACAAATATAAATATCTGCAAACTGATTTGAATCCGTTTACTAATAATCATAAATTACAAGCTGAAATAACATTGTCTAAAAGTAAAAATGTGCTTGAAATTTCAATTTCGCAAGTCGCCTAGTATTTTTTTAACTAAAGTCAGCATTCATGGGACAGTCTGTAATTAAAGGTGGAGAGATAATGAGAAGGAATTTCGATACGGAATGCAAGTGAAGTGTTTGGGGTATTTACGGTTAGGAATTCATTTACAAAATGAATTCTCAAAAGCCCATTCATTTTTTAGAATTTTAAACAATTCCATGTGTTTTAACTTTCGACGATGAATTTTATTAAATCATATATGATACAAATGCATATATAATCTATGTCTCGGAAACAGATAATATGCATACTTAAATATTTTTATGTAATTATAGACAGAAATTACCATTTATATACAGTGCATATAAATACAGCAGATATAAATTTAAAAAAAATGTTGATTATAATTTTTTTTCTTTATACGACAATGATTATAAATAAGATAAATTTAAAATATTTAACATTTTAAGAACTTTCAGAACACTTCTTCTTGTTTATTGATATATGATATTGAAGCTACGAAATTATTTTCACGACAATGTGAATGTGATCTTACAATGTTATTGACATTAACAAAATTTTACCGATTTTGTGTAAAAAAAAAAAGCCATTGATTTCAAAATTTTCACGGCTGAGAAAAAAGTAAGAACGCTCAGACATTGAAATATTTTATGCATAAAAACTTTTCAAAGGTACTGTATTTTACAATATACTGTGTGTTAACATTTTTTTAATAATTACTATTTAAAAATATTTTAAAATTAATTTTTTTAATTAACTTTGTGGAAAATAACTGTTGTGCTTGGTAGAAAATTGGGAAACCTGAAATATTTTTGAAACTTTTTATTGTTTAAGTTCCGAAATTTATTCGTTTCTGATTGATCCATGTTTAATGTCCAAAAATGGAATACTTCGTTGCCTCGTTGCCACGATGGCAAAAAAGTAATAAAAATGTAAAATAATAATAACAATTTGAAAAAGAATTGTGATAAAGATTTTATACAAATTTCATTTAAAAATAAAAATTTTTCTATACGCAACGATGTAAAAACTTAAAATTTGCGATTTTTAGAAGTTTAATAAATTGCAGTTCCGAAAATTGTAAAACTGAAATTTCATTTGAAATTTCTTTATGGTGGGTCCAGGAATATATTAATGTTTAATCCATTTTGTACGTAATATGAGGTGTTCAGAAGTCAGTCTGATTAACTCCATTAAAGAAAAATTCATATTTTAAACATTCAATGCGTTATATTTTGTTATGTGTTATAGCTTGTTATGAGCATCATAAAATTAATGTTATTATTATTATTAATTTAAATATATAATACATTTATAAATCTTTAAAATTTTAGTCCTTGAAAATATCATTTTCCAAATAGTCGTTGTAATTTGTTAAATTACATTTTTTAAACTGTAAAAATAGTTTACACATAAAAACAAAGCTCACTATACTGACCTGATTTTTTTTTAAATTATAAGTGTAAGGGTATCTCAACGTATTCGTTTGCATAAAACATGTTGCACAAACGCAAATAGAGTCAAAATCTACAGATATAAGTAACTGGCAATTCTTTGGCATCCGTTTACTAATAATTATGAATTTCTGGCTGAAAAAGCATTGTTTAAGGGTAAAAATTTGCTTAAAATTTCAATTTCGAAGATTGTCTATTATTTCCTAACTAAACTCAGCATTCATGAGACAAACTGTAATTAAAGCTTGAAAGGTAATGAGAAGGAATTTCTACACGATATGCAAGTAATGTACTTGGTGTTATTTACGGTTAAGAGGTCATTTACAAAATGAATTCCCGAGAGCCTATTCATATTTTAAATTTTTAAAGAATGCCTTTTGTTTTAATATTCAGCGATGAGTTTAATTAATGAATAGTTGGTAAGAATGCGTATATTATCCATATCTGGGAAACGGATAATATGCATACTTAAGCATTTCAATGTAATTACTCACAGTAATAACCATTTATGTATAGTCCATATACATATAGGATTGCAGGTATTAAAAAAATATGATGATAGAAATTATATTATATGATAGTGATTATAACTAATACACCGTAAACATTTGTGTAACAGCACTCCATAAAACTGGTGGCAGCTTTGCTGCCACCAAAATTATGGTGTAATTTTTTTCAGTTATATAATGGAGTAATTTAAATATATGTCACTGGTGTAACATTACATATTAGCGTAATGTTACACTTTTTATCTTGGTTAGTCTTTATTCCACCTAAACTTGGTGGAAGCTTGGCTGCCACCAAAATTGTGGGGTAACATTACACAAGTGTTTTACAATGTATATATTAAAAATATTTAACATTTTAAGTGCATTCAGAACATTTCTTTCATGCTTAACATTAAATGAAATTTTACATTTGAAATGTATTTGCATAAGAATATGTATGTGATCTTACAAATTTATTAATATTAACAAAATTATGTCAATTTTGTGTAAAATTAGATTTGAAAACTTAAATGTCGGAAAAGCACAGTCAGGATGCTTACAGCATGAAATATTTTACACATAACAACTTTTTAAATAATACTGTATTTTACAATATACTGTATGTTAACATAAACAAGCGAGATTTTTTTTCTACGGTAAAAACTGTTTACATATAAAAAGAAAACTTACTTTGCATATATTAAATCTGTTTTAAATAATAAGTATAAGGGTCTTCCAATGTATTCATTTTAATACCTGTAATATAAGAAAGAATGTGTTAATAATGATGAAATATAAATACCTTTAATATGATGATGAGAAGGAATTTCTATATGTTATAAAAGTAAATTGGTTTGGTGTATTTACGGTTACGAAGTCACTTACAAAATGAATTCTCAAGAGCCCATTCATAATTTAGAATTTTAAACAGCTCCATTTGTTTTAAGTTTCAATGATGAATTATATTAACACTAGAACCGCGGGACTTTCGGTATACCTAGAACCGCGGAGCGGGTCAATTTGACCCGGGATGGAAAGGATTTATAAATATGCACAAATACTTAATTTGATTAGTTAAAAGATTATATTTTATTACAATAATTAATATTCTTTAGTATTTACATTGTATTTTACACAAAGTCAGCAGAAATTTTCTACATTTCAGAAAATGCTATTATTCAAGATTACATTTCATTCAGTATGATGAAAATATATTGAATAAATATTGACCATATATTTTAAACATAAATAAACTTGGACTTAGTAAATATTAAAAATAGATTATGCCATTTAAATGAATTTAGATATAAAATCTAAGAACAATTTTTAAAAATATAAAAAATACAAGTTACTTACTGATTTATCTAATCTAATTTATTGTATGCATTGCTTGAAAAACATGGTTAAAGATTTCGCACGTTTAACAGAAACGTGTGGGTACATTGTATTTTGAACAATTATGTTTAATTTAATTTTCATTATTTTTTGTTGTGCTAACAAACCCTTTTATGCTTAGTTTGTGTTTTTCACAGTTTTTAGTGTTTCTTCTTACGCAAATGATTTATTTATTTATTTTATTTATTATTTTTTGGGTCTGGATATGTATGTAGATGGGAGAAGTGCGCAAGAAGTAACAAACTATTTCTGTACGTCTTCAACTAAGTTTTGAATAAATTGACGTATACTAATAGATTTTGAGGTTACAGATTTGCATAAAATCCAAGCATTGATAACAGCAAAATACAAAATATTATAAATTGCATTCATTGGCTTTCTGTAAGAAATAGTCTTGACATAATGGGACTTCCTGCCATCGGGGGAATCATACAGTTAATTGAATTTAATTGAATTGTTGTAAAAAAGTGCCTTTAGTATTTTTTAGAATTATTTAAAATTTCGACAGTTAGATGTAGATTGCAAAGCAACAAAACAATTTTATACTTTTCTCTTTGGTAAATTATGCTGATGTATAAATGATATAGAAGAATCATCGTATGCAATTTCGATTTTGACATTTTGTATTTCTCGTCCCGGGCGATTTATAGTTTCTGTGTTATTTGCAATTTATCTGGTTTTGATATACATATCATGAATAAACATACTAGCAGATTTTGAAAGAAAGAAGTGCTCGTCTACGTTTATGTTAAGGCCCTTTTAAATAGTTAGTATTGCAGTTTTTTTTGTCATCTTCTTTATTTACATGTGTGAATGTGCAAGTTATTGTTTATTTATTTTTCAAATTTTCATGAGTATAAAATTTAAATTTTGTCAACTTTTGTTCAAATTCTTAATTCTGTTTTCTTACATCCGATTTTTTTAATATAAATATCACAAACTCTCGTTCAATACTGATAAAGTTTCATTTATACTCAAATGAAAAAGTCCAAGAATGTTAATAGTATAAGCAGAATCATCGTCACTTTCATTTTCATCATTAGAATTTATTTTTCTTCTTTTATAGGCAGACATTCATCCTCAAAAATTTGCATTCTCAATAATTTTCAGATAATAGTTGCTAACATTCCAAAACTTCTTTGGCGGTAATATAAAAACATCGAAATCTTATTTTAACTTTTAATAAATGCTTTATAAAAGTAATTCAATGCTACTTCTAAATATTTGTTGTAATTTTTTTTTCTGCAATCATCCATTCTTCACATCAAGAATATAAAATCTTGATTGAAAATTTTCACATTCCCCCCCTTCCGATTCTGCCTATTAACACGTTCGCTGCCATTTACGTGAAGATGTGATTAGGTTAATGCCGCACTGTAGAACTGGGTTTTTCCCAGAAGCCGGTTTACTTTTTATAACAAAGAATCAGTGACAGATTTTCCCGCGCCAGCGCGTGACTGGCTATTGGACGTCACCCCACATCACGCGCTGGCGCGTGAATGACCCCTTACCGTTATTAGAAGTGCGACAGATATTCTTTATCATTACTTCTAAAAAAATGCATCTCTATTTTGTCATTTATGTGTAAAAACTTATTACGGGTCAAATTGACCCGCTTCGCGGTTCTAGGTATACATGGTTATAACTCAAAAAATATTTATGCTATTTGCTATTAAATACAAAAAGTTGTTGCTTACCTTAAAATATTAAAAGTCAGAAAAGGAATCGTTTTTTCGATGAATACTTTTCGCGCGGCGAGAAATTAAATATCGATTTGGGTCAGAATGACCCGCTCCGCGGTTCTAGTGTTAATTAATAGATTGTTAGTACGATTTTATATCTATATTTGTGAAACAGATAATATGCATACTTAAATACTTGAATGTAATTATAAATATAAATTAATATTTACATATATTGCATATATACGCAGCAGCTATTTAAATATATATATATATACTGATCATACGAATTTATGGTACTGATAATGAATATTATAAATCAGAAATTATAACCTTTTAAGAGACTATAGAACATTTCTTCATGTTTAATGCTCGCTTGATCAAATTGTAATTTTAAAATGTGTTTGTATGAGAGTATGCATGTGTTGTTACAAATTTATTGATATAGAAAAAATTACGTCAATTTGTTTTATAAAATGAGCCTTTGATGCCAAATCTTACATCAAAACTCAGTCAGAATGCTTAAACCATTAAATATTTTACAATTAACAACTTTTCAAATATAATGTATTTTTAAATATACCGTCTCTTACACTGTAAAACATTTATGTAACATTACTCCATAAAACTGGTGGCAGCCTTGCTGCCTCCAATTTGGTGGAGTATTTTAACCGATATAATCGGTGTAACATTGCAATGTTACACCAGTAATGCATGTTTTTATTACACCATTATGTAAGTGAAAAATTACTCAATGAAGTGTAAATCGTAGCTGCCACTAATTTTATGGAGTAACGTTACCACAAATGTTTTACAGTGTAGGATGAAAAATGTGAGATTTCTTTTCTACGGTAAAAATAGTTTACATATAAAAAGAAAGCTTATTATACATATCTAAAATTTCTTTTTAAATCATAAGTATGGGGGTCTTTCAATGTATTCATTTAATTACATGAAACATATTTCACTGAAGCAAACAGAAACACATATGCACGTATATAAACAACTGCAAAATTCTTTGGCATCACTTTCTCAATAATTATATACTATTGGCTGAAAAAACATTGTCTAAAATTAAAAATGTGCCTAAAATTTCGATTTTGTATGAAATTTTCGCCTGATATTTTCTAACTAAAATCAGCATTCATGAGACAGTCTGTAATTAAGGATGGAGAGATAATGAGACGGAATTTCTATATGGAATGCAAGTGAAGTTATTGGGGGTATTTACGGTTAGGAATTCATTTACAAAATGAATTCTCAAAAGCCCATTCATGTTTTAGAACTATAAACAATTCCATTTGTTTTAACTTTCAACGGTGAATTTTATTAAATAATAGATGGTACAAATGCACATATAATCTATGTATGGGAAGCCATTATTTGCATACTTAAATATTTTTATGTAATTATAGACAGAAATTACCATTTGTATACAGCGCATATAAATACAGCAGGTATAAATAAAAAATGTTCATCATAATTTTTTTCTTTATACGAAAGTTATTATAAGTAAGATATATTTAAAATATTTAACATTTTAAGAGCTTTCAGAACACTTCTTCATGTTTATTGATCTATGAAATTGAAGCTATGAAAATTATTTTCATGAGAATATGTATGTGATCTTACAATGTTAGTGAAATTAACAAAATTATGTAGATTTTGTGCAAAATCAGCCATTGATTCTAAAACTTACCCGTCTGTAAAACAGTCAGGACGCCCTCACATTAAAATATTTTACGCATTGAAATATTTTACGCATTTTCAAAGATACTGTATTTTACAATATTCAATGTGTTAACATAAAAATGGGTTTTTTAATAATTACAAAGTGGAAATATTTAAAAAAAATTCTTTTTTTAAATTAACTATTTGGAATATAATTGCTGTCGCCGGTAGAGAATTGGGAAATCTGAAGTATATCTGAATCTTTTTATTGTTTGAATTCCGCAACTAATTCGTTTTCTGATTGCTCCATGTTTAATGTCCAAAAATAGAATACCTCTTTGCCACGATGACAAAAAAGTAATAAAAACTTAAATAAAGTAATAATAATTTGAAAACAAATTGTGATAAAAATTTCAAACAAATTTCCTTTTAAAGTGAATTTTTTTTCTCTACGCAATGGTGTAAAAATTTTAAATGTGCTCTGCTTAGGAGTTTAAAAAATTTCCGTTCTGGAAATTGTAAAACTGAAATTAAATTTAAAATTTGTTTATGGTGGGCCCAGGAATATTAATGTTTAATCCATGTTGTACGTAATATGAGGCGTTCAGATGTCAATATGATTAACTCCATTAAAGAAAAATTCATATTTTAAACACTGAATGCGTTATAGCTATAACTTCTGTTTTTAGGTGCGTTCGTAATTATGCAAATACGTAACACCTATTGTTGCCGCTCAGTCCGTCCGTCTGTCTGTCGGCATATAACAACGCAAAAACTATCCAACCGAATCGTTTGAAATTTAAAATATATAATTATTACATAATTTTGTCGAGTCATTTCAAATTTTATGAAAATCGGATGGATAGATCAATTACAGGGACAATCAAAAGGATTCCGTTACATTACGGTCAATGGGGAAAAAAGTTTCAAATGCATTTTAATCCTTTGAAATTTAAAACGTATATATATTACATAATTTTTTCGAGCTATTTCAAATTTTATAAAACTCGGATGCATAGAACAAGTACAGGGACAATCAAAAGTGTTCTTTTACATTACGATCAATGGGAAAAAAGTTTCAAATGCATTTTAATCGTTTGAAATTTAAAACATATAACATAATTTTGTCGAGTCATTTCAAATGTTAAGAAAATCGGATGCATAGATCAATTACAGGGACAATCAAAAGTATTTCGTTACATTACGATCAATGGGAAAAATTGTTTCAAATGCATTTTAAAGGTGTTACACTCATTTGAACATAATATAATTGACATGAATCTATGATGTATGTACTAAAATATATATTCTGTACAATCTGGGATGCAAAGAATATTTATTATTAAATTACAGGGCCACACAAATGTATTCCACTAAATAATGTTATACAGGGAAACATTGTTTGGGGCTTGTTTTAATTATATTAACCTACTTCACATTTTATGAATAAGATATACGTCAATGAAGTATAATAAAAATTACTCCCTGCATATTTACAGGAACACAAAGATTTCGACCGCTATACTGTATCCAAAGTACGCTCTGCTATACCAGCAAGATCTGAAATTTTTAAAACTTATAGTACGAACGCACCTCATTTGATACGCTTCACGTGCAATTTCCAACTTGTTTTTTTTATCATTGATTTAAGAATATTAATGTTTAATAGATGGCGTACTAAATATATGACTATTTATGATCATCATAAAATTGATGTTGATTATTATTATTAATTTAAACATATAATTTATCAATAAGTTTTTCAAAATTTAGTCTTTAAAATATCATTTTCCAAATAATCGTTCCAATTTGTTAAATTATTATTTTTTTTTTAACGAAGCATAAATGTTCGCGAACAGAAACATAAATGTACAGCTATAAATAGCTGCAAATTCTTCGGCGTCCTTTTATTAATAATTATGAATTTCTGGCTGAAATAGTTGTTTAAAAATAAAAATTAGCTTAAAATTTCAATCTCGAAGACCGCCTATTATTTCCTAACTAAAATCAGCACTCATGAGACAATCTGTAATTAGAGGTTGAAAGGTAATGAGAAAGAATTTCTACATAAAATTCAAGTAAAGTACTTCGTGGTATTTACGGTTAAGAGGTCAGTTACAAAATGAGTTCTCAAGAGCCCAGTCATAAGTTAAAATTTTAAACAATGCCACTTGTCTTAAGATTCAACGATGAGTCTTTTTAACCAGTAGTTGGTAAGAATGCAAATATTATCTATGTCTGGGAAACGGATAATATTCATTTTTAAATATTTGAATGTAATTATAGACAGAAATCACCATTTGTGAAAAATGCATATAAATGCTGCAGGTATAATATATATATATATATATATATATATATAATATATATAATGTAATATATACAGGGTGGTTATAAAATAAGTATCCCTATTTCGAGCTGTCTGCACCTTGAAGGAATAACTCGAATGAAACCAAAATCATTACACATATTTTTCAAGAAGGGGGAAGAAGGATAGAACAGTAAAAAAGATAGTTACAATAATCGGCAACAGATGGCGCCACGGGTCCTGTCGGTGCAAACGCCGTTGTAATCATTAGTAAAATCAAAACATGTTCATTTCTGACTTTAATGTTCTACGACATGGCTTTCAGTTTACCAGGTCGCGCTTTAATTTTAAAACTATTCTACGTTAACAGTTCAAAAAGTGCAGCTGTTTTACCTGAATTTAGGCGTGTGAAAGGAATTCGTAAAGGAAAATGTCCTTTGACATCGTGTGCAGTGAGAAGCATGGTAAAAAAATTCGAGGAGACTGGATCGTTTTCTGTAAAATGTGGAAGAGGGAGGAATCCATTACCTCTCCGCACTCAAGAAGAAATTGCTACTGCGATTGTAAAGCCATCAGGGACTCTGGAAGACGGTCCTGGTGCACGTGGAGTTGCCCGAAATTTGGATATTCCACATGCTACTGTTCGAAAAGTCCTACGAAAGGTAATCCAATTTTATCCGTATAAAATTAGTTGTCATCTGCAATTGTTACCAGATGACACAAAAGCGCCATCTGTCGGCGATTTTTGCAATTTTTTTTTTTTTATTGTTCCAGTCTTCTCCCCCCTTCTCAAATAATATGTGTACAAATTTTGGCTTCGTTCGGGTTATTCCTTCAAGCTACAGACAGCTCCAAATAGGGATACTTATTTTATAACCACCCGGTATATATGTATTTGACCTTTAAAATGTATTAATATTAACAAAATTATGTCGATTTTGTGTAAATTCAGATTCCAAAACTTACATGTCGGAAAAACACAGGCAGGTTGCTTACAGCATGAAATATTTTGCACAAACCAACTTTTCAATGATACTGTATTTTACAATATACTATATGTTAACATAAAAAATGCAAGATTTTTTTTCTACCGTAAAGACAGTTTACAGATAAAAACAAAACTTACTGTACACATCTCAAATTTCTTTTAAATAATGAGTATAAGGGTCTTTCAATGTATTCATTTAAATACCTGATACATATTGCACTCAAGCAAACAGAAACGCATGTGCAAAAATATAAATAACTGTAAACTGTTTGGCATACGTTTACTAATAATAACATTGTCTAGAGTTCAATGTGCTTAAAATTTCAATTTTGCAAGGCATCCTATTATTTTCTAACTAAAATCAGAATTTATGAGACAGCTTGTAATTAAAAGTTCAAAGATAATGAGAAGGAATTTCGGTATGGAATGCAAGAGAAGTGCTTGAGGGTATTTACGGTTAAGCAGTCATTTACAAAATGAATTTTCAAGAGCTCATTCATATTTTAGAACTTTAAACATTTGCATTTGTGTTAATTTTCAACAATGAGTTTTATTAATGATTAAATTGTAAGAATACATATATGGGAAATGGATGTATGTATATTTAAATACTTGAATTTAATTACAGGCATATGTCAGCATTTATGCCATGTGTCTTTAAGTACAGTAAGTATAAAATAAAATAAATATTCATCATGCGAATTTTTTTGTGTAGCGCTGTGCATATTTAATGTAAATCTAAAATATTTAACACATTAAGTGTTCTACACAATTGATATTCATGTTTAATGCTCCAAAAAATTGTAGTTTTAAAAACTATTTGTAAGAAAATTGTATGTGATAACTATAGATTATTATCTTATTCACTTCAGAAAATTAGCTTTAATTAAGATTTTGTGTAAAATCAGACTTTGAATATTAAATATATATAGTACAAGAACGCCGTTAGGATGCTTAGAGAGTTAAGTATTTTACACAAAATATTAAACAAAAAGCTTTATTTTTAAACATACCGTGTATTAACATGAAAAGTATAGGGTTTCATTTATTGATTTTGTTTTTATTCAATGCCAAAAACAGTTTAAATATATAAACAAAGAAAATTACATTACAGAATTCCTACACACAATCTTATTCTACTTACATTAACTCTTTGGACAAATAACAATAAAAAAACATTTGTTATTACCTGCATCTTCCATATAAAGAAAATTGAAATGTGATATTAGGTAATTAGCCCATACTTAGCTGTAAGAAGGCCAACTGAAATGTGATATTAATTAATTAGCACATAATTATCAGTAAAAAATCCGTAATGACATACTTGAAATTTCTTTTTAAATCATAAGTGTTACGGATATTAAGTGTATATCTTTCATTATATTATAGTGGTGGCACATTAAAAAAAGTAATGTGTACAATATTTCATGCAAACGAAATTAATGTATATTACCCGTTCATTTAATATAGTGAAATAATTAAAGATGCATATGAAATTTATATTTGAAAGTACCTACACTATTTCTTAATTGCATATATTATTGACGAGACTCATCTTTACTGCTTTCGGGGATTGAAATTTAACCAATTTCTCTTTTAAATTTGTCCCGTTTCGTTTACTTTTTTTCCAAACTGGCATCCGCTAAAGAATCGGGATTGGAGAAGAAAATTTTAAGGACTGCCTACGGAATGCGCGCCGCTTCTCCGCTAACTCTGTAGCGGTCGCCCGATGCGCTTGCTCTTGACCGTCGCCGAGACGTATTAAGGAGCTACTTCAGTCAAATGAAGACCTGTTAGCTAATGTTAGTCCCGTAGAAGAAATTTATAAAAACATCTCGGATAGATTTGAAAAATTTTAAATGATTTTTTTAATTAATTAATTAGTATTATTAGTATTAACATTATATTATTGTTATTATTATTATTATTATTATTATTATTATTATTTTGCATTTGATAGCAGAGATTGATCTGAATGCAGGTCGTTTTTTACTTTTTCCATTTTGGTTGCAGACATTTTTATAAGAGGGCTTTCGCTTTCCGAACAGTTTCCGAGAAAAAAGCGTCCCCATAAAAAATATCTGTAAACAAAATTTTTAAAAAAGTAAGAAACGGCTTACGTATAGATCAATCTCAGATATCCAATGTAAAAAAAGTCATTAAGTCATTAAAAATATTAAAATGCAAACGAGATATCTTCAATTTTTTTTCTAAAGGATAAGTATTAGGGAGAAAGTCTTTTCATTTGAATGAAGTAAGCCTCTTAAACACAAATCCATAATCATATTTCGTTAGCGTTATAAACTCCGCTCCCCTTTAACCGCTTTTGATGATCTAATCAATTTCCCTGTTAAATTTGTCCGGTTTCATGTGTACAAAAAATGCATAAAAAATTAAAAATAATAATAACTCAAAAATAAATTTAGATACGGGTTTCAAAAAAAGTTGCATTTAAAAAACGCATTTTTTTTCTCTACACAACAACTTGAAAATAAAAAATGTGCGATGTTTAGAAGTTTAAAAACTTGCACTTCCGAAAATTGTAAAACTGAAATTTTGTTTAAAATTTGTTTGGTTGAGGAATATAAATGTTTAATCCATGCCGTACTTAATATGAGGCGTTCAGAAGTCAGTCTGAATAATTCCATCTCTGCGCATTTTAAACAGTTAAAGTATTATATCTATAAACTAGTTTTTTTTTCTTTATCATTTTTCTAGGAATATTAATGTGTAATGCATTGCGTACGTAATATAAGAATTGTTTTCCTCATCCTAAAAATGATGTTTATTACTATTATTATTAATTTAAATAAAAGAATTTATTTATAAGTCTGTAAAATTTCAGTCTTTGAAAATATCATTTTACAAATAGTTGTTGTAATTTGTTAAATCACTATTTTTGTTATATTATGATTTTTTGATTTATATATTTTTTAAGCACAGTACATCCCATAACGCACGCAACTTTTGATTATTCGCGAAATAAAAAAAATGAAGAACACTCACATCATTCACGAACACTTAACGTAGTTATTTTCGAATCAGCAGCAGTTTTAAAAGCAGCATTAAAAGCAATTTTTATACCAAAGATTTTTACCATTCCCTTACATAAATTACAAAATCATTACCCTTATAATTTACATTACGTCATTTAAGATGGTTAATTAGATTTGCAAAATAATTATAATTCAAAAGAAAGAATTTTCTTACCTTTTTCTTTCTTTCTTTCTTTTTTTCTCTTTTTGTAATAAGGCCAAATGTTTTTTTTTTTTTTTTTTTTTTTTTTTTTTTTTTTTTTTTTTTGGGGGGGGGGGGGGTGAAGTATTTTTAAATAAAAATGAAATAGTCTAATCATATATATTTAAAATAATAATATGTTACAGGAATATGTGCAGATTGTAAACTGAATATTTCATTGAATTGGGTAAATATTTTGGTTTCGATAATCATCTAGTAATAAATGATGCATTTCCCCCTACTTTTCATTAAGATAAAAAAATTATATCTTTGTCATTCAGTTTTCGCTAATTTTGAATTTATATTTTCAATTAATCTAATTTATTGTCATGTTATGTCTTTGTTCTGATGTGACATATGTATAGTTGAAAAATGTATAAAACACACGACAACAAAATGTTGAATTATAAAAATAAAGAAATAATTTTAATTATATTAATAACATACAAAAAAGAAAATGCAAAAATGCACCAAACCCTGCTTCTTTAAATACATAAGGAATATATGTCTCTATCATTAAAACCGCTATCTTTAAAACTTGAAATATGTCTTTAAATTAATTAAAATTTAGACAATCCCATTAGTATTTTCAAAAAGAACGTAAAAAAGTAAGGCATCTTAAATTTTTAGAACATATTCTTTTTAAGATATTTCAAAATGAGTAATTTTCTTAAAATGAAACAATTAATTAAAATTTTAATTAAAATGCATTAAATCTTTTGTGGTTATTATAAAAGGCCCGAGTCATTTAAGAATTGTAAAGTCATAATAAAGTAATTAATAAAGGTATTTTATTAATTTACTAATTACTTTTAATTGTGTTGAATCAAAGTGTTTAAGTTTTTATATAAATTTGTTCATAATGTACATTGAGAGATGCATACATTGTTATATAAGAATGCTTCTGACAGCTAAGAAATATATTTGAAATTTCAATATCCATGATTAAAGGGATTCGAATCAGATAAATCTTCAAATTTACTACAAAGTAAATAAATAAATTTGCTGCAATAAAATCTTCGCTGTTTGTATGCTTAAAATGATGTTTAAATTATGTTTCTCTTTTAATTAGAAGAGGAAATATTTTTTTTGTTTTGTTTTGATTTATTTTTAAAATCCAGCTTTTAAGCAATGATTGTCAAAAAGTAGCTTCTTTTGATGATGCGTTTTTCTTCATACGTTTTTTTGTGTGTTTGTTTAAATTTCTCAGGTTTAAATTGTGATAACTCCAGAACCATTAAAGGTAAATTCTTCAGATTTGAAGCATGTGTTTTTTCTTTAATTTTGATTCAGGGAATTTGAAAAAATAATTTTGAAAATATTATTTTTTCCATAAAAGTAACATCATTTTTTAAAATTTTCTGTAAGTATTTCTATTTATTTCTTAATTAATATTTTTGAAATAGCTAAATCAAAATTGAAGTTTAGATATTTATGTTTATTTAAAAGAAAAGAAATGAAAATCTACAAATAATATTTTGAAGTTATAACGATTTTAAATTACCACACTTTTTTAATAAATTTTAAGTTATATACAGTCCTGGACAAAATTATAAACTCAGAAAAATTTTAATTTATTTACATCATAATATAAATAAGATAAGCTTCACAATAATGAAATAATTATGAATATTTGTAATAAGACATCTAAAATTAATGTAACTTATAAGTAAAATGGAGTAAGTAATTTAAATAAGAAAATACACAACTTAAAAAAAATAACATTATGTGAAACCTGGACAAAATTATAAACTCAAAGTTATGATTTTCAATATTCTGGCACATTTGATATAAATAAATGAATTTTGTGATGAAAAACCAATAAATGGAGTCATTATGAATCAATACATTTCAATACATCAATAGGTGTTTTAAATTTTTTCATAAAATGACATTATGTGAAAACCTGGACAAAATTATAAACTCAAAATTATGAATTTCTACAGTCTAGTATTTTTGATATAAAGAAATGCATTTTGTGATAATAAACAAATAAATGGAGCTATTAGGGATGAATATATTTCAATACATCAGTGCATTTTTATAATTTTTAGTTAAACAATTTTGTTAAATACAGTTTATTAATATGCTTTTTGTGTATAAAACGGAGTGGTTGACTCCAAAGATACAGAAAGAAATCGAAGATCTATGTTACGATCAGCATTTAGTACTGGAACTTCTCTAGCCGAATTGTAAATACTTTAAAGATAAATGTAAGCTCTCGAATTGTCAGCCGAATTCTTCAACGAGCGCCGAATATGAAATGGAAGAAAATGAAAGCTGAGCCAAAAATTGATCCCCATCACATGATCGGTCATGGACAACACAGTGGAGCACAGTCATCTGGTCAGACGAAAAGAAGTTTAATTTAGACGGCCCAGATGGCATAAAATACTACTGGAACGATATCAAGCCTGAAGAACGACATATCTTTAGTCGAAACTTTGGTGAACAATTAGTGATGGTGTGGACTGCTTTTTCTCAGAATGGTAAAATTGCTCTTGATTTTATTAATGGAAAAGGAAAAGGAGAAGACTAACAGTTAATGCTGGACGATAATCTTTTGCCATATGGACTATTGATCTCTGGAGAAAACTGGGTACTTTTACAAGATGATGCAGCAATACACTCTGCAAAAAGTACAAAAGAGTGGCTGCAGCGCTGGTATGTAAATGTCTTGAATTGGCCAGCCCGCAGCCCTGATAAAAACCCCATTAAAAATTACTGGAGTGCAATTGTTCGAATAGTCTATCGCGATAGATTTCAATATCAAAACACAAATTATTTAAATATGGCTATACTTTCAGCTTGGATCCAGTTGTCTATGGAGCAATTGGAAAAAAATTATTCAATCTATGCCGAGTCGCATATTCGAAGTCATTTAAAAAAAAATGGTGGTTCAACACATTTTTGAATGTATGCATTAAAACTTAGCACCAGGATTCAAAAGTACGTTCACTTCTTAAACTCTATAATTTTATGTTTTCAATTTACACATGTACTATATTTATATTTTGCTTATATTTTTTGAAAAACATTATAAAAATGCATTGATGTATTGAAATATATTCATCCCTAATAACTCCATATATTAATTTATTATCACAAAATGCGTTTATTTATATCAAAAATACTAGAGTGTAAAAATTAATAACTTTGAGTTTATAATTATGTCCAGGTCTCATATAATGTTATTTTACGAGAAAAATTAAAATATGCATTGATGTATTGAAATGTATTGATCCATAATGACTCCATTTATTAGTTTCCTATCACAAGATGCATTTATTTATATCAAATATGCCAGGATATAGAAATTTATAACTTTGAGTTTATAATTTTGTCCAGGTTTCACAAAATGTTATTTTCTTTAAGTTATGTATTTTCTTATTTAAATTACTTGCTCCGTTTTATTTATGGATTATATTAAATTTAGGTGTCTTATTATAAATATTCATCATTATTTTATAAATGTAAAGCTAAGCTTATTTATATTATGATGTAAACAAGTAAAAAATTTCCTGAGTTTATAATTTTGTCCAGGAGTGTATATATATATATATATATGTATGCCAATTTCGTTAATAAAAGAAGTGAGATCTAACTGGAAACCAAGTTCTTTCGAAGCTCCTTAAATCACAGCTCCTGTCATGCGTAATTTTCTTCGATTGCTTAAACTTTTCCGGCGCAAGCAAATTCCATTAGTAAAATGAGAAATTGTCGATTGACACCGGAATTTATAAAGGACTTGTCTAGATATTACGAATTCCTTAATTTAAGCTTTCATTGTAAAAGCAAAATTATATTAAAATATTAGTGGTGCCGTTTGTAAGTTTGGAATTAAAATTAGGTGTTGCCGGCCTGGCAACACTGCGCAAAAAAGGGTTAAAATGATTTGTTATGTTATTTGCTTTTCAATGGAGCTACCTGGCAAGTTTTCTCTTTTCAAATTTCTCTATTTAGTTGATCATATCCTAAAGTTAATCTCTTCCTTAACTTATCAATATCTTAACTTCGATATACTTATTCGAATACATGATTGACTAGATCTTTCCTAGTGACATACTAGACTAAATTGTACTCAGACTCAAAGATAAAAGTTGGTGGCTGAAAACTCGCCAAGTCGCTCCATTGAATAGCAAGTAGCATAACAAATCAATTTAAGAAATCGAAGAGCATTAGGCATGACAGGAGCTATGATTTGTGAAGCTTCGAAAGAACTTGGTTTCCAGTTAGATCTCACTTCTTTTATTAGCGAAACTGTTAATGAACTTGACATTCATTCACATTTTTGTTTGTGATGGGATATCATTATTTTTTGTCAAAAAAGTAGGTTTTGGTTTCCTTTTTCAAATAAATAGGCTTAATATTACATTCGCTTTATTTAATATTAATCTTACTACTTTTCCTTGCATTTACGCAATGGTTTTTTTTCGCTGCCATTTTCTATGGTTCTATTCTTCTTTCTTTCTTGCACATTTGTAACGTTATCGTGCATTGCTCATTCAGCCCTATTACAGGAATATTTCGGAAAAAATTCCATTCATACTCAAAAATATGAATATTAGGGCTGCGTATGTTTCTTTAAATCCCACTTATAAGGATATTTCTTTTATGCAATTCGGTACTACTTGATTATCCCGTCGACCAAAAAAGTTTGTCTCCATCTTAGGTATCTATTGGGTAGCGACGTAAATTATTTGATAAAAGGGGTGCTAATTTGCGCTATTTCTGGTGTTTTGCCAAATTCCCATAGACTTCCATTACAATCCCATAAATTATCCAATAATTTTGTTGGTGCAAGGACTGTCACGATCATTTTGACATCGTTATTTTTTAAATCGGTTCATTAACTTCCCAAGATTGTTTAAAAATCGCCATTTAGAAATTTTTTAGAACGCTTTTCGCGCATGTTCACTCCTTTTAAATTTTTTATATTTTAACAAATATTTGTACATATAATGACCTTATGTATCACTTAAGACGTATGTTCTTACTGATCATTTATATCTTATAAGTAATTAACATGCCAAATTTTATATTTCTAGGGCCTTCAGTAACAGCGACATCGCATTTTTAGAGCCTTTTTTTGCTCCTGAATCCCCTTTGGGTTAGCTGCATTGACAAAAGATATAGCCTGTTAGAGCAAGGACTGTCAGCATCACCATCATTTTGATACTATTAATTTTAAGATTTGTTCGTGATTTGCTGCGATTGTTTAAGGATCGAAATTTAGAGCATTTTTAAATGCTTTTCGTACACTTTCATCTCTTTTAAATTCCATATTTTAAACAAATGCCCTTCGAGATCATTTATATCCTATTAGCAGGGGTGACCGAGCTAAGCTCGGTCAAAATTAACTTTGTGTTCAACTCGATATAGTATTTTCCCTATATCATTCACTCTGTATTATTATTGAAAAACTTGTTATTATAGTATTATGTATAAAAACAATCAACAAGAAAACCATGTTTGTATGCACGTGTTCATAAATTTTACTTTATTTTAAAATTTACAACGAAACGCCATGAATCCAAATCATTTTTTTAGCTCGACCCTGATTAGTTTAACTATGCATCTCGAATACTATTAAGAATGTATAAAAAATTTCTTCACATTCTGAAAAACAATATTTTTTGCCAGAAATAGCCAAATTAGGACACAATCTTTCATTTGGTGCCAAATACGTGTTTTGGTTTCGTAATCTTAATAGTCGGTTTTTCGGCAAAATTTCGCCAGTATTTTGTCAAATATCGCCAACTTATTGGCTTTTGCCATATTCTCGTGATTCTGACCCTTATTACCCAAATGATCCACTAATCAAAGGTGAACAAACACGTGACTTAGCCCAATGGTCTCCAGGTAATCAAAAACAGAAGAGTATAAAATGAATCAAAATCGTTTAAGCCATTTCTTAAATAAAATTACCTGAACAGCATTCAGCAATGAAACGATATGACCCACTAATATAATTTTGTTTAATATGCAACTCAGTCCAATAGTCTTCCCGTGACAAAAGACGTTTCGTTGCAAAATTTAGGTAAAATTGATTGAGTCGTTGTTATATATAATTAGAATGACCTGAACCCATTAACTCCCTAACGGCCTTAAAAAAGGGCAAAATTGTAATTTTTTTCCTCCTCAATTGATTTTAAATATTAATAAATGAGGGATTTTCTGTCATGGTTCAATTATTTTGTTACGTATATGCTTATAAGCCTCGAAAGTATCAATCATAACTTAATTTCTTAAAACTGGATTATATTTGTAGAATTATGTTAATTTAAATAAAGCTTCAATTGAAGAGAAACCGGCAGCCTAGTGAACGGATATATCCGGTCACAGCAGTGGGGAGGTTAAGACGTAAAACGACCCACTAATTGAATGTTACGAGCATGCGTTCTAGCTCAATGGTTTTCTCTTGCCCGAAAACGATATAATAGAAAGTATACTCAAAATGGTGAGAACAATTTTCTAGATAAATTTAGCATGAACCACAAATGACCCTTATATTGAAATCTCTAGAAAATGTGTCCTAGCTCATTAATTTTTGCGTGCCGAAAAACGTAAGATACAAAATTTAGATAAAATCGATTGAGAAAATTTTTAGGTATAAATAGTTTGACCTTTACCCATTATGACTCAAAAATACCCTTTAATCAAATTTTCTCAAACATCTGACCTAACCCAATGATTTTCTTGTGTCCGAAAATGATAGAATATAAAATGTAGTCAAAAACCGCGAGACATTGTCTAGATAAAATTAGAATAACCCGAAAGTGACCCACTGATCTAAATTTTTCGAACATGTGACCTAGCCCAATGATTTCCTCGGGCCAAAATTATGTTGCATACAAAATTCGTTAAAATCGATTTTCCCTTCTTTAAACACACATTAACCATGACCCATCATGACCCACAAATGACCCTTATAATCAAATTCTCTAGAACATGTTACTTAGCCCATTAGTTGTTTCGTGTATAAATATTGTTACACACAAAATTTCGTTAAACTCGATCCTTCTGTTCTTTAAACATAAATAGTTTGACCCAGACAATTTATGACCCAAAATGACCCAGTAATCAAAATTTCTCAATCATGTGAACTAGCCCAATGATTTTCTCGTGCCAAAAAAAATTTTATACAAAATTTCGTTAAAGTTGATCCACATGTTCATTAGATATAGCTTGACATGACCCATTATGACCCATCATGACTCATAAATGACTGTTATAATCGAAATCTCTCAAACAGGTAATATAGCCCATTAGTTTTCTCGTGTCAAAAAACTGTTACATACAAAATTTCATTAAATGTGATACTGTCGTACTTTAAATATAAATAGTTTGACCCAGACCTTTTATGATCCAAAATAACCCAGTAATCGAAATTTCGCGATCATGTGACCTAACCCAATGATTTTCTCGTGCCAAAAAAATTTTGTATACAAAATTTCGTTAAAGTTGATCCACATGCTCTTTAGATATAGCTTGACCATGACCCATTATGACCCATCATGACCCACAAATGACTCTTCTAATCGAAATCTCTCAATCGTGTAACTTAGTCCATAAGCTTTCTTGTGTCAAAAAACTGTTACTGGCAAAATTTTAATGAAATTGATTCTGCCGATCTTTAAATATAAATAGCTTGACCCAGACATTTTATGACCCAATTTGACCCATTAATATTTTTTCTCGAACATGTAACCTAGTTCGATGTTTTTCTCGTGCCCGAAAACCATAGAAAACAATTTTTAGTCAAAATTCCGTAAGAAAATCTCTAGATAAAACTAGCATGACCCACAATGACCCCAAAAATGACCCACTAACGAAATTTTCTCGAACATGTTACCTAACCCAATGGTCTTCTTGTAATCCAAAACGACAAAATATAAAATTTGGTCAAAATCGTTAGAGCCGTTTTTTAGATGAAAATGACTTGACCCATAATCACCCAAAAATGACCCACTAATAGAATTTTTTCGAACATGTGACCCAGCCCAATAGATTTTGCGTGCTAAAAAACGATTGGATACAAAATTTCCTTAAAATCAATCCAGCTGTTCTCTAGATATAAATAGCTTGATCCTGACCCATTATGACCCAAAATGATCCAAAAATCGAATTTTCTCGAACATATGACCTAGCCCAATGGTCTTCTCGTGCCCGAAAATGGTAAATTCCAAATTTTTTCGAAAATCGTTACAGCTGTTTTTGAGATAAAATTTGCACACACACACAATTTTTGCTCGCATTATAGCATAAGATAAATAATTAACATACCTAATTTTACATTTGTAGGTTTGTCAGTTCGACAGTAAGTCGCATTTTTAGAACGTTTTTTGCTCCCGGACCCTCTGAACTGCATGCAGAATAGCAGTATCAATGAAATTTTCGAATTGTGTACTACTTTTTACATAAAACCAATTTAATATTATGTTTGTAAAGGACTGGATTTTATATTTAAATAAGGTAAAAACTATAAGATAATGGAAAAATAAAAGTGCATTATCAGTTGTCGCAGTAATGTTATTTATTTCATGCAGATTCATTTATCTTTTACTTGCAATTTTCTAAAGAATACAAGAGATAAAAGATATAACACACACATTTATCTTACTTAATTTTTTTATTACTAAACATTTGATATAAACTTTAAAATATACACTTAGTCATTTCAAATGCGTTATAAATACATAAAAATAATAGTTATTTAATTTAATCCCTGAGACTTTTCGGATTCATAGGCGTCCATTTGCAAAGAGGAAATATAATTTACCAGAATAACGAACGTAAACTAAAACAAAGTAAAATAACACACTTGCGTATGCGATGTTTACTTCATTGGTTTAAACAGGGGTGAAAAGACCGATTTTGATTTTAAGGATCTTCAAAACCACCTAGGATCTTGTACCAAATTGCTGTAATATTATAAGAAAGCATATCATTACAAACAGTATGAATAAAGTTAAATTTTTACATATTACCAATATTGGTATGTAAAAACTATAATTGGATATCTTTATCCAATATTTGGTGTTCTGAAATTTTCTTATTTTAAGGCATAAATATTAGTTGAAACCAAGCAATATACACTGCTCGACACAGAAAATGCAACACAAAACTGAGTGATCAAAAAGTGATGAAATTTGGGAAAGAGACAGAGATAACAAGGAGCATTAAGTGATCTTTATTTCAAAATGATAGTCAGAATACAGAACGAGAACAGCGTCGGCTCAGTAGGATGTAGGACCACGGCGGACACCATTAGCCACAGTTCGTCTTCTTAACAAGGCAGAGGCAAACGACGTCGAATCACATCACATACATCTTCTACTGGTGACAGGTCAGGAGAATATGGTGGCCAGGTAAGTATCTGTATACCTTGCAGAGACTGTTGGCACATGCGAGCACTGTGTGGTCGGGCGTTTTCCAGCTAAAAAATTGTATTATGCAGCCCCTGAAAGTAGGGGATTTCCACCGGCCGCAGTAAATTATCCAAGTACTATTAGACCGTCATACTGCCCTGAATACGAAGTAGAAGTGACATGGAATTATAGGCTATAGCGCCTCAAACCATTATGGCACGCTGTCGCGCAGTGGGGCGTTCCACAGTTACTGCCGGAATCGATCGGTCTCCACGTAGACGCCACACACGTATGCGTCGATTGTCACTGGATAAACAGAAGCGTGACACATCTGAGAATATGATTTTCGCCATTTTGTCATCCACGTCACTCTAGTCCGGCACCATTCCAAACGTTGTCGTCTATGCTGTCGAGTCTTCTTTCTGAACGCCATGAGTGCAAGCCATGGTCAACCAATCGACGGGAAATTGTTCTGGTCGACACGAAAACATGCAAGGCATCATGCACATGCTGCAGAATCGCGTACAAGTTACTTGCGGGTCCGCCACAGCTTCTCGGCTGATGCGTCGATCCACGCGTGCTGACGTCACTCTCGCTGCACATGCACCCCTCAATCTTGCCGCATGTTCGCTCGCATCCATGTGGGTATCGGCTGGGATTTGACTTAAGGACCAACCTCCCACCCCTCTTCTCAGTCCAAACACCCTACACTGTTAAAAATAAATCTGTGAATTCCAGGTGAAACTACCGGCAGCAATGTAGCCGAACTTTTACCGTTTCGTTAGTAGATTTTCCGTTGTGGGAAATACAAGAAGGGAAAACTCCGGTGTAAGAATCAGTAACTTTCCGTTACAAAGTTTGATTTATAGTAGTAATAATTTAATATAATTTTTGAAAATGATTTACCGATTAATCTTCAAAGAATTCGAAATCACCAAGGGATTTTTAGCTGCTGTGTTATTTTACTTAATTGTTATTTTGGATAATTTAGTTCACGCCGTCCTCAGGACCGAACTCGGGACCTTCAGACTGCGAAACCAATTTCTTACGAACTGAGCCAAAGTTGCTGATGCTAAACGGTACAAAGTATGTCTTTTATGAGTTAGTGGTTAAATCTGTTGTGCTTTTTAAAGATTTCCTTTCAAATATATTACTTAGAATGTTTGTAAACGGATTATTTTAGACTGATGCATAATACTTATTATTTTTTTAAATCATTTTTAATTTTTTAAAAAGTTTAAATTAACAAAAAATCACTGTTTGAAACCACTGTTTTTTTAATAAAAAAATTTTTATTAACAATTTTTTTACAATATATATATATATATGTGTACTTTTTTTTTTTTTTAATTTTCGTACACTATTTATTTCTTTATTTATTTATTTTTTCGGCTAATAAATTAAAAGATTTTTAAAAAGAAAAAAAGAGAAAAAAAACAGAAAAATGTAATTTAAAAGGAATTTTTATGTTTCATTATTCCATGGCGCCAATGGGACTCGAACCCACAATCTGCGCTCGCAGGCGATTAGCGGTGTGGTGCCTTGACCACTCGGCCATGGAGTTCCCTACACGACGGAGTGTCTCCGTTTTTTGTTTTTATTTCCATCCGTTTCGTTTTTTTCAGGAAATATGATGGAACTTTGTGATTTGTAACGGAAAATACCCTTTAGTTGTTAAAAGGGAGCTTTTCTGTGAAATTCAGGAAAAAAAATTTCGTGAATTTCAGAATTTTTTTAACAGTGTACCTCTCGTAAAATCGTCTATCTGCCGGAAGTGCCTTCGTTACGGCGGCCTGGCATTCTCTTTTTCACACATATCCTCCAGGACAAAAGAAAATCTTCGAAAATACGTCTGGCAGAAATAACCACACGAACATTGCCCATTCTGCAAGTTTCTTCCCTTATATCTTATATCGCGTGCATCGGAGACCTGCGCTTTTCACATCATTCGCATAACTCAGTGACGTGCGTCTACTCTTAAATTTGCATATGTTTCTGACCACTTCTTCAACGTGTTGCATTTTGAAAGTCGAGCAGTATAAGATGAAAAGCAGCTATTACATAATCTCCATTATTTTTTTATTTAACACATATATCTGAATGGTGTGCTTGGCGTCGTGTGTCCGATTATTAGTCATTGTCAATATACAAGGACGAGATATCACAAGGAATTTTACAATACCAGAGAATTACAACCCAAAATCCGCAAAAAGTGTGCAACAGCGCCAGAGATAGTTGCATCTGAAACCCACCTACGTTCTCAAGAGATTAGCAGTGGGTTGTCTTAACCACTCAGACACGATTAGCCACATAATCTTCATGTGTTATGATACAATACATCAAAACTCAACATTTAATTCAAAAATCTAAGTTAAGTCACAAATACTCATTGCTTTACTAAACACTGTCATTTTCAGTTAAACATTTGAATCAAATTATCCAGTTATTTGACAGTTTTAAATAAAAATGACAACATAACCATCATTAATTATATTTTGAGCATAATCTGTGGAATAACATTGTTAGAATACAGTATATCTATATTAATAAAAGAACAAAACGTTCTATCTGGCGGTGGAAAGTGGAATTAAAGTACATTGTAGCATGTGCACGGTTTGGATAATTAGTTCCTAATGAGTGTTAAGTTAGAATTTCGTTATGGTTAGGTAACAGTTGTGTTATTTTTAGATTACTGTTAGGCTGCGATTCTGTTATGGTTAGACTTAGGTTATATTTAATTTCCGGTTATGTTACAGTTAGGTTATGATTAAATTATAGTTAATTTAAGGTTGAGTTGTTGTTAGGTTATGATTATTGTTAGATTACGGACAGGTTACATTTATTTTATATTTCAATTACGGTTAGGTTACATTTCAGTTGCATTTAGGTTACAGACAGGTATGGTAACGATACAATTATGTTACGGTTAGGATTTTATCCAGAAGATGGATATTACGTATATTTTAATTAAAAATACATATTTAATTTTGTACAAGAGCTATAAAATTATAATAATAAATACCTTTTGGCTAATAATCTAGTATCGATTTCATTTATAGTGTAGTTGATTTTAAGAGTGGTATAATTAGTCTGAAAATCAAAATATTTCAGTTAGGATTTCTATATGAAAAAAAATAATTAGGTACATGACTTAACACTGATCTTTACGTAAAAATATCAACATTTTAACATGAAAATCACGCAATCGTTAGTCAGATATTCGATGGATCCGATGGAATATTAATGTTTTACCCATGTTGTTCGTAATATGAGGTGTTCAAAAATCAGTCTGATTATTTTTTTTGGTGTTTCTTCTGTTCGTTTTATGTTTGGTCCATGTTTACTATCCAGAAATGAAATACTTCTGTTGCCACGACGACACAAATATTTTTTTAATTACAAATAATAATAATAATAGTAATAATAAAATAAATAATAATAATAACTCAAAAACATATTTAGATACAGCTTTCAAACAAATTGCTTTCAAAGCAATTTGTTTTCTCTATGCGACGCTGTGAACATTGAAAATGTGCGATATTTAGAAGTTAAAAAATCGCAGTACTGAAAATTGTAGAACTGACATGTTATTTAAAGTTTGTTTATGATTGGTCAGGGAATATTAATGTTTAATCCATGGTGTACGTAAAATGACTCTGTTACTACGTAAGCTACGTTTTGATAATTATAAAAATAATGTTATTATTATTTTTTTAATATGGAATTTATTTATAAGCCTTAGTCTTTGAAAGTACCATTTTTCAATTAGTCGTTGTAATTTGTTAAATTACAATTATTTATTTATTTTGTAATCAAATTTTTCACATAGTCAGCGGCCACGGATTTCAGACAATGTATTTCCATGTATTTCGAGAGGTAAAATCATACAAGTTTCATACTCGCGTAATATTATTGTCACGGAATCAGGTAACGCCGGATGGGTCGGCTAGTAGTAACATAAGACAAACACATACATTTAAGTTTATGAACATTACATTTATGAGTATTTGAACATAATAATCACAATCTTAATATAATAAACCTTTGAAAGATTTTAATATATTACGCGTTACTAAATACACAATTGGAATGGAATAATCTTGTTTATACAGCATAGTAATATAAATATGTTTGCATTCGTATAATGCAAAAGTATGAATATAATTTTTATGAACAATACCTACCATGTTTACATACACAGGGCTATTTTGCTAAACATGCTCGGAATATCTTAAAAAGTAGAGCGAAATTTATATGAAGTGATATAAATCTATCAGACATCTCTATATACCTTCTCTTCGAAAGCCCATCTATCTCTATTTAATCAAAAGTCACAGAAACGTTCTATTGTATTCTTGAATGTTCCCTTTTATATTTCAAAAATGAATTTCCATGATACTGAAGAAAAATGCCTTATTAAAATAATCTCCAGAAACGAATTTTTTAATCAGAATATGTTTAAAATTTGAGGTATATGATGAAATATATTAAATGTGACAGATATGTATGTCGTTGTTATGTCGTAGTTAAAATGTATAATAGATTGATCGAAATTCATGAAAGAATGAGTTGGAAGCGTAACGGAAAAAATGGCGGAATTGCTTCTTTTTTTGTCCAGACGGAAAATTATGAAAAATTAGGAAGTCTCAATACAATACTTTGATAATACGCGCGAACGCATTCTGTATAGGAGCTTTGGAAATGGTTTGTTTTCCTTCTTAGCAAACTTTTCTTGGAATTTTTAGTCTTAAAATATGTTTATTACTTTATTAGATATCTTCTTTTTGCTAAAAGATTTATTTTTAGAAAGCTTATCTATTACCTGAAATGTTTATTAAAATAGTGTTTTTTAGTTAAATATGTTCAGAATATCTAAAATATTAAAGCGAAATTTGTATCAACTGATATAAATCTATCAGAAATCCCTTTATTATTTTTCTTAGGAAGCTCATCTATCTCTATTCAATCTAAAGTCACAGAAGCGTTCTATTGAATCTTTGAATGTCCTTTTTTTATTCCGGAAATGAAATTCTATGACACTGAGGAAAAGTGCCATTTCAAAATAATCTCCAGATAGGAATTTTTGAATCAAACTATGTTTAAAATTTAAGAAATATGATGAAATAGATTTTACAGATATGCGTATCGTTGATGCTAAAATTTATTCCTTTGTGAATATCGGGGAATCTAATCAGAGATTCTTGGATTAAATAAAATATTGAAATAAAGCATACATGAAAATCATTTTTTTATTGAAAAGGCTAATAGATTCCACGTATTTAATATGTAATTAAATTTGTAGTCTCCACCAACAAAAAGCATTACTATAGAAAAAACATAAATTATGTATTGATTAATAGTTTTGCTATTTCTTAAACCAGGTATTTTAATATTAGCTTTATGGTTGCTGTTGAAAACCAAGAGTTTAGACCAATTATTGCCTGTTTCGAAAGTGAAAGTAACTTTATAAAAAGTATCTGTAATTAAAATCGAGTTATTTAAAAATAGCGATGTAGAGATGCAACTTAGCTATCCAATGCAAAGAAAAAAAACTTATAAATATCGAAATGAAAATGAAACATTAGTAAATAACCTGCTCATAAAATTAGGAAATCTGGCGAGTGACTTGTCTGACTTGGACTGTACCCTTTCTTGTTTTCTTTAGATGGAAAATTCTTCATTTTCCATCTATACATTTGCCAAAAAATTATCATAAGATTTATTGTATGAGAGAGATATTTGAACGAAAAGGCACTTTATTGCTATTTTAACTGTATTTCTTGGAAATAATTATATATAATACATACAAATCTCTTCTACAAAAAAGTCAAAGATTTTTATTTTATAATAAAGCATTTCTTCTAATATAGAACAGCTTGCTTCGCAAATACTCAGTTTTTTTTCCTCTTACGTTTTGAAACAAGAAGCATGATTAAAAATAATATTGCACTACAAATTACTAAATACTGCATTACATGTAAAAATTATAACAAATGTTAGCTTCAATTAATTTTGAAGAGAACATGCAATTAAAACTGTAGGATCTTACGGGAAAAGGAACAAAACGTCCGTCATGAGAAATTTATATAAATATCTATATACCTTAACTTTTTACGGTTTTAGTAGATAAATTATGCATTAAATATAACAAAACACAGTTTTTTTTCAGTAGCATATTTCTTTAATTTGGTGATAAAATAATATCATTAAAACAGAAATAACGTGTAATAAGTAATTCCACACTTGATATGGAATGGCTCTTCATTTGTTAAAAATATGTCAACATGTTACACCCTTCCCTATTTCGAATGCCTATTTTAAGGCCATTTTTTGAATAACGGTTAAAATATCGTGAATGTGCATCTCACATACTTAAATGCCTCTATGTATTAACTGTAATTCTTTATAAAAAATAAAAGCTATGCAATTAAAATAACAAAAAAAACGCAGTCTTTCTTATTATCGTAGTTATTTATTTAAATTAGAGGATAAAATAACATTGTCAAAACAACAGTAATATGTAGAAAACCTAACCCATACATGGAATGCGCCATTTGCCACTCCAGATTTTGTTTTAACATTTTTCGTAAAGTTTAAACAATTTCGTGGTATGATTGAAACAAAAAATAAAACAATTACAACGCCTGCAAACAATATTATTCCTTTCTGGTCGCATATACTGTTTATAGTATATGTTTTTTAGTTAAGTATTATTTTGGTTTTAAAAAATACTAATTTTATGCAGTAATGATAGTATGTGTCTATGAATTTAAAAACAGACTCAATTATGGGTTAGACATTTAGATATAATTTTAATACAAAACATTTCATTACATTTATTTGCACTGTTTTAGATTCTTTTATTTTAACCCCTTAAAGCGCAGTGTTGTCGGTTCGGCAACACCTAAAGTCCACCCTGTTTAGAGACACAAAAACTCCGCGAATATTTTAAAAACTACTCTAAGGGCTACATTAAATCTTTCTTATGAGTTCTAGATGGCAGCACCACAGAGATCAAACTCTACTGTTTTTAAATAATAGGTAAAATATTTTACTGTAATACGCGCTTCACAGCAATGCTCTTCTCACTGCGCTTATCAATGCTTTACTTATGGGATGTTACCACTTCGGCAACAACTGTATAAAATGGTTAGTGCAGTCTTTACAAAACTATAGTTGTGTATTCCTCTAGGCCTAAATAGACTGCCTAATTTTTTTCTTTAAATTCCAACTTTAAAGAGTAGTGCGCCGGAAAAGGTTAAACATGCATTTCACTCTTTACATTTAAAATAAAGCTTACTTTCCTGAAAGATACATGTATAATAAAGCGTCAAATGTATTAAAATGTCTTAACATCAATTAAATCTTGTTGTAGTATAATATTTTCTAAACATCTCAAAATACTCTTCGTCAGTCCATTGGCATGTGAATATTAATTAAAAAGTACTAAAAAAACAATATTCGTTATGTTTTAGACAATAAAATATATTTACACTCTTATTAATTTATTAGGATAGCTAGTGTTAATGTTTTTTTTTTTAATTTAAAATAACGGACCTGAAAGTATTAAAAGTTATTTTCAAATTATTTTTTTTATTATATTATCATGAATAATTATTTAAGCAGTCTATTAAAATTTACAATATTAAGGTGTGGGATTATATCTTAATGTCTAATATATAGTATAGTATCTAGTAATATCTAGTATCTTAATAACTAGTACTTTATAATCCAGTTTACTTGTTAATTAATAGGCCTTTAATGCCACTCTATTATAAATCAATATTTAAATTATATATCCAAGAGGTGAATTTTAGTTTAAGTAGTAAATTTTTATTTTCATCTATATACACACACATAATTCATGTTTGTCATTTCTCGTTACGCAGCAATATTAATTTTACAATTAATTTTATCCGAAATTGTGAGTTTTATCTTCGAACAAAATATTATTATCTGAACAGAATGCACAACCTTAATTAAAAGTCACTTTTCGCATGCAACAAATATTGTACATATATTTATAAAGTATCAATCGTTAACCACCAAAATTTTTATGAGATCGTTATTTTACATCACATTATGCAAAATTTGCGCTATTATATCTGTTCATACACAGCATTATTTGCTCCATTGCATTCAGAAGCGTCTCTTTGCCTCAGGTTTGACACATTTTTTCCTTAGGAGACTCATATCAGGAACTTTAAGTCAATATCTCTGAACATTTATTTTAATAATGATTGTTATCTAAAATGTTAAGGAATATAGAAGATGTAAATTACAATCGGACAAATAAATTGTTAATGTTAAATATAGGCGACAGAATGCAAATAACAATTTTCAAACATTTTCTAATATATATATATATTTCTAAATATTGAAAAAATATTTAATATTTTATTGTCTTTTAAGTAAATATTAAGAGAAATGTTATAGAGCAAAGATTAAAATTAAAATAACAGTTTCTTTTCTATAATGTAAAATCATACATCAACATAAGATTTAGAATCATCATAGATCCAAAATTTTACACTTTGAGTTATAATATATGCTATGCATATATATATATATATATATATATATATATATATATATATATATGATTATATTTATAAAGTATCAATTGTTAAACATCAAAACTTTCATGCGATCGTTATTTTACATCACTTTTTGAATCATTTTGAATTATTCCGATACTGATGTACTGATATTTATTATATCAGTACATACACAGCACTATATGCTGTATGACTTTCAAAATTGTCTCTTTCTAACTTATGGAATTGCCTTACGTTTGAAACATTACTTCCTCACAAGACTCATAACGGGCACTTTAAGTCAATATCATTGAACTTTATTTTAATAATGCTTGTATTGATAACATATCTAAAATACTAAGGAATATAGAACATGTAAATACAAACAGATAAACTTAATTTTAAAGTTAAATATCGGCGACAGAATACAAATAAAATTTTTCGAACATTTTTAAAAATATGTATATATTTCTAAATATTGATAAAAATAATTAGTATTTTATTGTAGTTTAATATAAGGAATGCTTTACAATAAAGATTAAGATATAAAGGATACTTTCGTTTCTATAATATAAAATTAGAGATCAACAAAAAATTTAGAATAATCATAGATGCAAAATTTTACATTTTGAGACATATTAATATAATATAAATTTATTTTTTTTTACATTTGCATTGTAATTAAACGCAAAAAGTTCAAAAAAATTTCACATCATAATACGACATAACGCATTAGATTGTAATAATATATATAATGTTTTTGTTCTAATAAAAAAAAAACTATACAATTTTCTTTATGCTCGAAATTATATTATTGAGGATATATATCGGTGTTTTATATAATCCTTCATAAGTGCTACTGAAACGCTAAATAAAATAATAATAGTATTAATATTTTGAAAAAATATATCCGACATTTAGAGAGGTATTATTGGATTTTTTTTTTAACTTCTGATATTATGAAGGAAAGTAGCTTTATTAATGATTTAATTCTAATAAAACAGTCAATTATGATTTACAAAATTAATGTGTTTGATTATATCTAAATATTTCAAAATTATAGCATTTAGCTTACTTGTGCATTAATAATCCTTTATTGCCACTTTATATCTAAATAAAATCAATATTTAAATCATATTTCTAAGAGTTCAACTTTCATTTAATTAGTGAATTTTTATTTTCACCTATGTATATACACGCACATTCAGTCATTATTTTTTTTGCCGTTTTTCGTTACGTAACAATGTCTAAATTTATGCAAAATTTCAAATTTTATTACAAAACTAATTATTAAAATCTAAATAAAAGTCAGATCAATAATTAAAATACACATTTCACATGAAAAATTGAAAAGTTTTTTATTTCAAAGATTTTTAAAATCTAAACAGAATGTCCAACTGTAATTAAAAATCATACTTCACATACAACATTTATTATGCATATATTTATAAATTATCAAATTTAAAAATCAAAAGTTTTATGAGATCGTTACTTTACATCAAATTTTGCAACATTTGCTATATGATGTATTTACATGCACAGCATTATTAATCCATGATTTTCAGAACTGACTCTTTGTACCTTATCGAATTGCCTCACATTTGAAATATTACTTCCACAAGTGACAAGCACTTTAAGTCAAATCTCTGAACACATATTTTAATAATGTTTTATATCTAGAATGGTAAGGAATATAGAACATGTAAATTACCATCGGACAAATTAATTATTGAAGTTAAATATTAGCGACAGAATACCAATAAAAATTTTCTAATATATATATATATGTATATATATATATATATATATATATATACAGGGTGTTTCTAAATTTATGGTACAAACTTTAAGGGGTGATAGTACACATCAAGAAAAACAATATTAAATAGGAAACTAAGGGTCCCAAACGTCTTCCGAAGGAGATAGGCGCCATTGAAGTTTAGGGTCCAAAAATTCAAATGATTATAAAAAACAGAAAAATAGGTCGATTCGTTTTCGGTTTTCACTAAAATTATTCTTTATGTCAGTATTGTCTTGAAAATAAATCATAAAGATAAATTTCAAAAATTGTCGATAGAGGGCGCTTTAGACTTTGGAGCTTTGGAGCTATTTAAATGCTTGCAAATGCTTACATTTAAATTTTGGGCTCAAATTCTAAATCGATGGGAGAGGTTAAGAAGCGCAAACTGAAATGTGTTCAGGAGTTGAAATGTTACCCTCCCCACCCCTCGAACACATTTCAATTTTCCGCTACTTAATTACTCACAACGATGCAGATTTTGAGCTCAAAATTTAACTTTGAACATTTACAAGCATTTAATTAGATACAAAAAATAACGGTTAAAAATAGTTGTTGGTTACTCTAAAGTTTAAGGCGCCCTCTAACGGTATTTTTTTAAATTAATCTTTAAAATTTATTTTCAAGGAAATATTGACATAAAGAATAGTTTTAGCGAAAACGGCAAATGAATCGACCAATTTTTCCGTTTTTTATAATTATTTGAAATTTGAACCTTCCCATCCCCATTGAACACAGTTCAGTTTGCGCTACTTAACCACTCCCAACGATTCTCATTTTAATCTTAAAATTTAAGTTTATGTGTAAGCTTCTAAAAAAATTCATGAGATGCAAAAAATAACGGTAAAAAATAGTTTTACGTTACTCCAAAGTCTAAAGCGCCCTCTATCGGCAGTTTTTGAATTTTATCTTTATAATTTATTTTCAAGATAATACTGACATAAAGAATAATTTTAGTGAAAATCGCAAATCAATTGACCAATTTTTCCGTTTTTAATAACCATTTGGAATTTGAACCACAGTTCAGTTTGCGCTGTTTAACCACTCCCAACGACTTAGATTTTGAGCTCAAAATTTACGTTTATGTCTAAGCTTCTAAAAAAATTTAATGAAATGCAATAAATAACGGTAAAAAATAGTTGTTCGTTACTCCAAAGTCTGAAGTGCCCTCTATCGGCATTTTTTGAAATTTATCTTTATAATTTATTTTCAAGGCAATACTGACATAAAGAATAGTTTTAGTGAAAACCGCAAACGAATCGACCAATTTTTCTGTTGTTTATAATCATTTGAATTTTTGGACCCTAAACTTTAATGGCGCCTATCTTCTTCGGAAGACGTTTGGAACCCTTAGTTTCCCATTTAATATTTTTTGTCTTGATGTATACTATCACCCATTAAAGTTTGTACCATGAATTTAGAAACACCCTGTATATATATATATATACCAGCCAAATGTTTTTGTAATAAAATATCATCTAAGCATAGCGAAACACTGTTACTCTGTTTATTATTATATGAATATGAATTGAATTCTACTCAACAATATTCCTTAAATTTTAGATAATAAAATATTCTTTAAAATGAAGTTAATCTAGTTGGATTGTTAGGGTTAATGGTATTAAAGTAAAAGTAATTTCTAAAATTAGAAATAACGGTTCTTAAAGGATTAGCAAAAATTTTTTTTTTAAATTATTTTATTTTGTTTACATATTAATATGGCGATTACATCTAAATATTTCAAATTTCTAGCATGTTGTTTACTTTTTATATAATAAACCTTTAACTCCTCCGTTATCATAATTAAATAAATATTCCAATTGTATATCCGAGAACTGAACTCTCGTTTAAGTTATGAATTTTTATTTTCACCTATATATGCAAGCACATTCATGTATTATATTATTGTCATTTTTTGTTATGTAACATCATCTAGTTTTATGCAAAATTAGTGAGTTTTATTTCAAAGTAAATTATTAAAATCTAAACAGAATGCGCAACCTTAATAAAAATTCATATTTTGCATGTAAAAGTTTTATATTCCAAGGAAATTTTAAAATCCAACTTTAATTAAAAATAATATTTAGCGTACAAGATATTTTATAGATGTATTTATAAAGTATCAATCGTTAAACACCAAATCCTACATGAGATCGTTATTTTACATCACATTTTGCAGATTTTGCGATATTATATCTATACTTATAAAGCATTATTTACTCCATGACTTTTAGAAGTTTCTCTTTTTATTTTATCGAATTGTTTCACGTTTCAAACGTTACTTCCTCAAGAGACTCATAACAGGAACTTTAACCCAATATCTATAATGATTATTTTAATAATGCTTGTTATCTAAAATGGTAAGGAATACAGAACATGTAAATTACGATCGAACAAATTAATTGTATATGTTGAATGTATAGTGCGTAAAACAACAATATTCGTCATGTTTCAGACAATGAAATATTCGTTTAGCTCTAATTAATCTATTTGAATAGCTACTGTTAATGTTTCTAACTTATAAATTAAACTCTATTTTCAAAAATTATAAATAACGCACCTCAATGCATTAATACAAATCACAAATATTTTAAACTTATTTCATTTATTATTTTAACATAAATAACTCATTAAACAGTCTATTAAAATTTGCAATATTTATGCGTGCGTCATATCTAAATAGTTCAAAATTATGACATGTAGTTTAGATGTTAATTAATAAAACTTTAATTCCACTCCAATATCTTAATCAAATGAATATTTAAACTACATTTCCAAGTGCTCAGTTTTATTAAAGTAGTAAATTTTTATTTTCTCCCTTTATTCACGTACATATATGTATAATATTTTTGCCACTACGTGTTACGTAACAATATCTAAATTTATGCAAATTTCTGAGTTTTATTTCGAAACACTAAAACCCCACAAAATTACTCGAGACCCACAAAATTCTTCGAATGGGCGCTGCCTTAGACTTTCTTTCCCGGTACAACACAAAAGGGGAGAAGTTTTTGAATAGAATAGTGACAGGCAAGGAGACTGAGATTGCGTATGTAAACGCTTAAACAAAGCAGCAGTCAATGGCATGGGGTCATACCGGTTCTCCAAACTGGCTGAGGAAAGCCCATCAAACTTTGACATCGAGTAAGATTATGTTAACCATGTTTTGGGATGCTCATGGTATCTTGCTGGTCGAATTCATGAAACGGGGTAAGACAATAAATTCTGAAGTTTACTGTGACACTTTGAAGAAACTGAAAAGAGCCATCCAGAAAAAAACGTGGCGCCTGATGACATCAGGAATTGAGTTCTTGCACGATAATGCTCGTCCTCACCGTGCTCAGAGAACACAAAATGTTTTGCCCCAATTCTAATGGGACGTGTTTAATCATATCCCCTACAGCCCCGACTTGACTCCCTCTGATTTCCATCTGTTCAAGGAAATGAAGAAGTGCTTGGAGCACTTCGCTGACGATGTGGATCTTCAAACCGCTGTGAAAAGTTGACAGAATTTGCAAACAGCTGAGTTTTATTCAGAAGGAATTGGCAAGTTGGTAAAACGGTATCACAAGTGCTTGAATTTACATGGTGACTTTGTTGAAAAATAGAAGACATCTGTACCTTTGAGTTGTAAATAAAAAAAAAATGTTGAAAGTATTTCATTTATACAACAAAACGAAAATTAGTTTTCGAATTGCTCTCGTAATATTTTACTTGACTCACTATGTTTTAAAACATTTTTGGTACTACATTTATCAGCAAATTATATAGAAAAATATGGTAAAATTCTTTGTATTGAAAGAGTGGTCCGAATTGAATTTAAAAATAATAGCAGTTAAATAGGCCGGGGGCAGAAATCTGTGACGATGGAATTTTAAAGCTGATTTACCGTTATGATAATTGTTTTAATTAATACGGCAATTATGTTGAGAAGTAGCTGAAAAACGTGTCTTTTATACGTAAGTAATAAAACATGTTTCCTTTCATTTTTTTTTAATTCATAAACAGAGATTACTTTCCAAATTGACTTCGTATCTTATCGAATTGCTTCATGTTTGAAGCATTTTTTCCCCGAGAGACTCATAACAGGGAATTTAAGCCAATATCTCTGAAAATTTATTTTAATAATGCTTGGTATCTAAAATACTAAGGAATATAGAACAAATAAATTACGATCTGACAAATTAATTATTAAGTTTAAATATCGACAACAGAATACAATTAAAAATTTTCTAAAATATATACATTTTTCTAAAATATATGTACATTTCTAAATATTGGTAAAAAACATTTTATATTTTGTCTTTTATTTAAATATTATAAGGAATGTTCTAGAATGAAGATTAAGACTTAAACGACATTTTCTTTCCTATGGTGTTTAATCATAGATCACCTATATATACACGCACTTTCATGCATGCTATATCTAAATTTATGCAAAATTGTGAGTTTTATTTCTAAACGAATTATTAAAACATAAACAAAATGCACAACTGTAATTAAAATGCATATTTCCCATGCAAAATTATAAGTTTTATATTTCAAAGGAATTTTCTAATCTAAACAGGATATCCAACATTAATTAAAAATTATATTTCACATACAACATAAATTATGCATATATTTATAAAATATCCATCGTAAAACATCAAAACTTTTATGTGATCGTTATTTTACATCTCATTTTGCAACATTTGCGACATTATATCTGTACATGTACAGCCTTATTTGCTCCATGACTTTCAGAAGTATCTCTTTGCCTCACGTTTGAAACATTACTTCCTCGAGAGACTCATAGCAGGGACTTTAAGTCAATATCTCGGAACTTTTATTTTAATAATGCTTGTTATCTAAAATGGTAAGGAATATAGAATATGTAAATTACAATAGGAAATATTCATTCAATTATCGGCGACAGAATACAAATAAACATTTTCGATCATTTTCTAAAATGTACATATACTTCTATATATTGCGAAAAAACATTTCATATTTTATTGTCTTTTAATTAAAAAATATAAGGAATGTTTTAGGATACAGATTCAGATTTGAACGACAGTTTCTTTCCTATGATGTAAAATCGCCTATATATACACGCACATTCATGTATTGTATTTTTACTATTTCTTGTTAAGTAACAATATCTAAATTTATTCGAAATTGTCAGTTTTATTTCGAAACGAATTATTAAATTCTAAACAAAAAAACAATATGCACAACTTCAATTAAAATTCTCATTTCACATACAAAATTGTAAGTTTTATATTTCAAAGGAAATTTAAAATCTAAACAGAATATCCAGCTTTAATTAAAAATCATATTTCCCATACAACAAATATTGTATATATATTTATAAAGCATCAATCTTTAACCACCAAAACTTTTATGTGATCGTTATTTTACATAACATTTTGCAATATTCGCGGTATTATAACTGTACATTCACAGTATTATTTGGTCCAACACTTTTAGAAGTGTCTCTTTGTATCCTATCCAATTGCCTCATGTTGGAAATAATACTTTCACAAGAGACTCATAGCAGGCACTTAAAGTCAATATTTCTGCTATTTTTATTTTAATATTTTTTGTTATCTACAATAGTAAGAAGGTAGAGTATGTAAATTACAATCGAACGAATAAATTCTTAAATTTAAATATCGGCAACAATATACAAATACAAATTTTCTAAAATATATGTTTTTACTTCTAAATATTGATAAAAAATATTTATTTTAATGTCTTTTAATTTAATAATAAAAAAAATGTTTCAGAATAGAGATTCAGAGTTGATAGTTGTGAGAGTTTTTTCGAAACGATTTATTAAATTCTAAACAGAATAGAGAACTTAAATTAAAATGAACATTTTAATGCACGCTAAATTGCAAGTTTTATATTTCATAAGAACTTTAAAATCTAAACAGGATGGCCAACATTAATAAAAAAAATATTTCATATACAACGTATATTATAAATATGTTTATAAAATATCAATCGTTAAATGCCAAAACTTGTATAAGATATGGATATTATATCGGTATATGCACAGCATTATTCACTCCATGACTTTCAGAATTATCTCTTTGTATCTTATCGAAATGCCTCACGTTTGAAACGTTTTTTCTTGAAGAAACTCATAACAGGTACTTTAAGTCAATATCTCGGAAAATTTATTTTAATAATGTTTGTTATTAAAATAGTAAGGAATATAGAGTATGTAAATTACGATCGAACTCTTTCATTCTTAAATTTAAATACCGGCGACAGAATACGAATAAAGTATTTCTAACATTTTCTAAAGCATATAGTACACATTTATAAACGGTGATAAAAATCAAGATACTAAGTTGAAACTGGCAATAATCAATCGAAGTGAAAAAACCTCTTAAAACACCATAATATATGCTAAAATGTACAAGAAATTTCGAAAGAACTGAATCTTTTCCGTAAGGCGCAAATAAGACGTTCGTCTTCTATACATGTAGAGGCACGACAAGCCGTGTTAGTATTTTTTATGATGTTTTGAAAATTTTATTCACTTCGAGTGATAAAAATATTTAATATTTATTGTCTTTTAATTAAGTAATATAAAAAAATTATCAGAATACACATTCAGATTTAAACGATAGTTGCCATCTTTTGATGTAATATCATAGATCACCTATATATACTCGCACATTCATGTATTATATATCTGTCATTCCTTGTAACTTAAATTCATCAAAATTTACTAAACATTTTGACTTTTATTTAGAATTCAATTATTCAAATCTAAAGAGAAAGTAAAAATTTAGTGGAAATTCACATTTGTCTTGCAAAATTATAAGTTTCATATTTCAATTTTTTTTAAAACCTAATCAAAATATCCAACTTTAATTTAAAAATTATATTTTCCATACAACATATGTTGTGCATATCTGTATTATAAAGGCCAAACGTATCTGTGCGCAACGCATACGTCATTTCACGAATGACAACACTTTGAAATTTGAAATGAAATTTTGATTTTGCAATTTTTGCTACAACAAATTTTTAAACTTTTAAACATCGCGCATTTTAATTGGTATATCGTCGTAATGAAAAAAAATGTATTTTTAAATGCAGTTGGTTTGAAAGTTGTATCTTAATTTGTTTTTAAGATATTATTTTTTCATATTTTTAATACCGTTTTTGTAATTGTGGCAACGGAGGTACAACTTTGAATTAAAATTAAAAAGAAAAAAGACATCATTGTGTCTTTTTGTTGCCATTTTTTTCATAAAAAGAAGGAACATTTGAAATTAAAATACGTATTATACCAAGACTGTTATAAAACCGATGAATTTTGGTTTTATTGCTTTTATATATATAAACTAATTGATTTTTAATTTAATGACTTTTCAATGAAAGTTGCATATTATATTGCAAGTAGATTTGTAGATTTATTGTAAATTAATGAAACAGTTTCTTCTTAAATATTTTCTTTCGTCGAAATTCGACGGATTCCATCTTGTATTTATAATGTATCAATCGTTAGACACCAAAACCTTTATGAGACCGTCATTTTACATAGCATTTTTCTATACTTGCGATATTATAAGTGTACAGGCACAGCATTATTAAGCCATGACTTTCTGAAATGTTCTTTGTATCGTATCGAATTGCTCCGCATTTAAAACATTACTTCCTCAAGAGTCTCATTACAGGAACTTTAAGTCAAAATATCTGAACATTTATTTTAATAATGCTTGTTCTGTAAAATGGCAAGGAATATAGAATTTAAATTAATGCTTAAATTTAAATATCGGCGACAGAATAAAAATATTTTTTCTATCATCTTCTAAAATATAAATTTACTTCTAAATATTGATAAAAAATATTTTATATTTTATTGTCTTTTAATTAAAACACATAAGAAATATTTTAGAATAAAAATTAAGAATTAAACGGTAGTTTCTTTCTAATGCTGTGAAATCATAGATCACCTCTATATACATGCACATTCATGAATTATATTTTTACCAATTCTTGTTACGTAACAATATCTAAATGGAAAATTGTGAGTTTTATTAGAAAACGAATTATTAAAACGCAAACTAAATGTACAACTATAATTAAAATTCACATTTTGTAAGCAATATTGTAAGTTTTATATTTTAAAGGAATTTGAAAATCTAAACAGAATATTCAATTTCAATTATAAATGATATTTCATAAGCAACATATTATGCATATATTTATAAAGTATATATGCATATATTTGTAAAGTATTATATATGCATATATTTATAAAGTATTTATATATATATATATGTTTATATTTATGAAGTATCACTCCTTAAACACCAAAACATTTAAGAGATCGTTACTTGGATTCGCATTTTGCGGCATTTGCGATATTCTATCTGTATATGCACAGCAATATTTGCTCCATGACTTTCAGAAGTTTCTCTTTCTACCTTATCGAAAAGCCTCATGTTTCTCCCAAATTTCATGTGCCTCCCAAACATTACTTCCTCAAGAGACTCATAACAGGCACTTTAAGTCAATATATCTGAACATTTATTTTAATAATGCTTGTTATCTAAAATGGTAAAGAATATAGAACATGTAAATTACGATCAGACAAATTAATTGTTAATCATTACTTTAACAATTAAATAAAGTTGTTAAAGTAAATAATGTAAAGTAAAATTTTGTTTAAGTAATAATATAAAATTAATTATCGGCGACAGAATACAAATAAAAATTTTCCAAATTTTTCTAAACTATATATATATCTCTAAATATTGATAAAAAATATTTAATATTTTATTGTCTCAAAAGTAAATATTATGCGAAATGTTATAGAATAAAGATTACAATTAAAATAATAGTTTATTTTCTGTAATGTAAAATCATACATCAACCTAAAATTTAGAATCGTAGATCGAAAAGTTTACATTTTGAGTTATAATATATATATACTCTTAAATTTATAAAGTATCAACTGTTAAACACCAAAACCTTTATGAGATCGTTACTTTACATCACATGCAACATTTGCGATATTATATCTCTACATGCTGAGTTTAATTTGCTTCATTTTATAAAATATATGTATATTTTTAAATATTGATAAAAATCATTTAATATTTTATTGTCTTTTAATAAAAAAATATAAAAAATGTTTTTAGAATACAGATTAAGATTTAAACTACAGTTTCTTTCCTACTATGTAAAATCATAGACCACCTATGCACGCTATATATACACGTTAATTCATGTATTATATATTTACCATTTCTTGTTAAGTAAAAATGTATAAATTTATGCAAAATTGTTTGTTTTATTTCGAAACAAAATTTTAAAATCTCAACAAAATTCACAACTTTAAATAAAATTCTCATTTTGCATGCAAAATTGTAAGTTTTATATTTCAAAGGAATTTAAAAATCTGAATACAATATCCAATTTTAATTAAAAATAATTTTTCGCATTCGACATAATTATGCCTATATTTATAAAATATCAATCGTTAAACGCCAGAACCTTTAAGCGATCGCTACTTTGATTCGCCTTTTGCAGCATTTGCGATATTATATCTGTGTATAGACATCAATATTTGCTCCATGACTTCCAGAAGTGTCTCTTTATATCTCATCCAACTGCCTCACGTTTGAAACATTACTTCCTGAAAAGACTCATAACAGGCAATTTAAGTCAATATCTCTGAACATTTATTTTAATAATACTTGTTATCTAAAATGGTAATGAAGATAGATCGGAGAAATCAATTGTTAAATTTAAATATCGGCGACAGAATACAAATACGTTTTTATAACATTTTCTAAAGTATGTGAATATTTCTAAATATTGATAAAAATATATAATATTTTATTTCATTTTAATTAAATATTATAGGACATATTTCAGAATAAAGATTAAGATTTAATATAATAGTTTCTTTTCTAAAATGTAAAAGTATAGATCGCCTTAAAATTTCGAATTATAGTATATCCAATGTTTTAGATTTTGAGAGATAATATTAGAATACATATTTTTTTAATTTACATTTTAATTAAACGCACATTCTTTAGTCTCAGTATTTTAATCTCACATAACAATACGGCATAACTTGTTAATTTGTAATAATGCATACAGTGTTGTTTTTACTTATCAAAAACTATTCAATTTCCTTTAACTCTAAAATCTTGTATGAAGGATGTAATCCTTTTCTCTTACAAAATGCACAATATAGCACCTAAAGTGCAACTCAGATGCTAAGTAAAATAATAATAGTTTTAATATTCTGAAAAATACATTCAATATTTTAGAGAGGTGTACATGGAAATATTTTGTTAACATAATATCAGAACACATTCAAGTCTTGACACATTTTTTTACTCATATCTTATTATTCATACTACAGAAATAGAATGCATTGCAGATGATCACCCAGGACTATAGAATTACAGCCTGGAACTCTGCATTATGTGTGCAGTGCTGTCACCGGGAGTAGAATTCTGTAATGCCATTTTGATAAATGAATGCCTGGGATAGAACAAATAACCTGGACACAAGAATGTATTTCCAAGACATTATAAACACATATATACATTTTTATAGGTTAAGAAATACTTTATACAATTATTTTTGATTGGCTGAATATATATTATGAAATTTCTTAACCTATTAGGATTAGTTTGAAACCAGGTTAAATAAAAGTTCGTACTGATAATTGGACATGTACTTTAAATTATGTAAATATTCATTTTTATTTCCGATGAAATCGTTTGAATGTTCAGTGAAAACCACAGAAAACATTTATGAAAAAAATAAAATGAGCTGTATTTTTTAACATCTCAACCAAGTAAATTCGTATATAACTTGTAAAATTATGTGTATAATTTGTGTCATTATATAAATAACCAGTATGCAATATGTATACATGTATACATAAACATGTAAAATTCCAATCGCTCTCAATAATAATTCCTCAACTGATGCGGATGTCGACTATTTAAATATTGATTGAGCTATGCAACTTAGAATTGGGTAGAATGTAGTATTTGTATGAAATCAATAAAAGAATATTAAAAATAAATCCAAATTATATAAAAATTTTCCGCGTGTACTCTGGTTTAATCTAATAACGAAAATTTTTAGAAAGCTATAAATCTTCTAAACTTCAAACGTATATACAGGGTATCCACAGTCAATGTGTCCAATGGTCAATTTCTAAACCATTAGTCATAGATGTATATTTCCAAACACAAAAATGTTGTAAATGATGTAAATAACTATTTTTGAAGTTATTTGGATCGAAATAAATATTTCCTAAAAAAATGTGAAATTTTTATACTGTCCTTTATATTTACGAGGTACTTCTTTAAAATTTTCATATTGCACTGCAAGTAAAACAAAAAGATTAACAATATTTTGCTAACATATGCATTGACAAAATGATGAAAAATGAGTCATATTATCCAGTTTATAAACAAATAAAAAATGTAGCAATTTGTATGAAAAATGTAGTAATTTGTAGTACATGTGATAGTTTACTAAAAAGTCGAGTTTCTGAAATTTCGTTTGTCTTAATCTAAGCTAAGTTTAGACAAATTAGTGGCAATCGAGATAATTATTCAAAATCTCTTAAAAGAATTTATATATATATATTTATAATTTATTCTTAACGAATTGCACCAATTCAAATCAATTTATTTTGCCAGAAGTGTATTATTCTTGTTTATTTTTACGTACATAAATATTAAAAGTGAAACATTCCTGTAACTGAAACTTTAAGTTGAATATTCTAATATAAAGTTTGGATTACTCTTCAAGAATCACCATGAAAGATCCAGGTGTTACATTTAAAAATACCCGATTCAAATATTTTTTCGTTTTACTTACTATGGAGAGATTTTTAAGCATCGCTTCTTTTTCGAAGTACGTTTTCGAAGTATGCTTACTTTAAAAAAGTTTCACGCCTGACTAACTGCAAAGATCCTTTCCTGTTTTTTATAATGATGGGAATGCAGAAGTTCAGGCTAAAAAATTGTGTTGAAAAAGAAAACGGGAATCAAATATTTCTCTCTGTTACGTTTTTATAATAATTTGTGTACTGCAAACCACGAATAAAATCATACATATATATAAAATATATATCTATAAAACAAAATATGCAAATCGGCTGATTTATTATTATTATTATTCTATTTAACCATAATTATCTTAAAGAAAATGCTCCTTTCATTGAACTTTTAATAGTTTGGGAGTTATTTTGTGTTTTGTTATTCTTTCTTGTATACCCAACAGCGTTTGTATAATGCTTTTAAAGACATTAAGAATGCGTGAGAATTTTTATATTGTATATGACACCAGATATGAGTTAAACTAACTTCTCATTTTCTCACCATGATCTAAAGAGAATGGTGTTCTCGACATTATTGACCCTTTTTTAACTATTTGGAAAATGATTGCTTCTATCAATCGAGAAAGAGATACGATCTGAAGCAGATCTGAAACCTTGTGATGTCCGAATTTTATTCGTTTTCAGACTGGTCGATGTTTAATAACCAGAAATGTAATACCTTTGTCTCAACGATAACAAAAAAGCACATAAAACACATAAAACTACAAAAATACAAAAAAAAATCAGCTTTTAAACAAATTGCTTTTAAAAGTATATTTTTTCCTATGCACTGCAAATAAAATGTGTATAGGTACTAAACTTTTTCTGAGAAACTAGTATTCCTAGAACTTTTTAACCTTTACGCAGGGGCTCGCTCATTGTGTACCTGATAATACATATAATCCCCGACAGATGCTGTCACAGTCCCTCTGTAAAGGTTAAGTAACAGTAACAACAAAAACTCACGTAACCGATTTTGTTACACGAGATTTTGCTTTTACCATTACGTAAAATGTTGCAGGAATCCTAGTTTCCTAGAAATAGTTTAGTACTTATATAGATTTTTTTAACTACGTACGATATAGCTAAAATTGAAAATGTGCGATGGTTAGAAGTTTAAAAATTTGCAGTAAAGATAATTATAAAATTTAAATTTCATTTAAAATTGGTTTATAATTGCTCCAGGAATATTAATGTTTAATCCAAGGTGTTCGTTATGTATCACTCTGTTATTACATAAGCAATGTTTTACTTATCATAAAAGTTACGTTTATTATATATATAATTGCATGGAATCCAAAGGATTCAAACTAAAGATGTCGAATGAAAAATAGTCTTTTAAAGCAAAAAATAAACTAGGTCTGTCTACATCGAAAACGCCGATTGTAGAACGCGCGACAGTTAAAAAAAATTAATATTGAATTAATTGATTGTAAAAGATAATGTTTTCTTTTTTAAATATAAAATTTATGTAAAAGTCTTAAATTTACTTGTTGAAAAAGTCCTTTTCCAAATGGTTTTTGTAATTTTTCAAATTACTTTTTCTTTTGCGGTATTTTTACCGAAATTTCAATAACTAAATGTCAACCACAGAAGCAACAACCACGGAGTGCTTTATTGAACAGGAGACTGATTTGGCAATATTTATTATTATGTGTATAAACATTTCCAAAACAGCAAATCTGCAGAGAAAGATGAATTTTGTGCTAAAAATTTAAGATACATAAACATAACATTAATAATAAAAGCATGTAACTGATATTTCTAAAGTATACTTTATTGAGTTCGGAATATTTATGGTAGTAATGATAAAAATAAGTAATGAGGACAAAAAGAAAATTGAAAAAATATTGTAGCTAGCGAAGTTTAATAGCTGAGATTTCACATACAGGCAAATGATAATCACATACATTGTAAAAAAAAATCTGTTATCCTACAAATGTAAAGTTCTCTGTATCTCTATCCGCAATCTGTATGGTTACTAATATTAAGTTTGTACAATGTACAAGAAAAAATATAAATCTACAAAGCTAATTTTTGTAAAGTTACAGAAATCTGTAACTTTACAAAGTCTTTACAAGTCTAAGTCTACTAAAATTATAGTTATGTTACTAAAATTTTATCTGTACCCTCGGTTGCAGTTACATAAAAAATTCTTGGAATCCCAGTTTCCTCAATAATTCTTAGTAACTTTACAGATGTTTTGATTTTCGGGAAAAATCTGTATCCGTTACATGGTTTTTCGCTGTTGTCGTTATATAAAATCTCAGTTAAATAGAAAACTTTTAGTAACTTTACAGATTTTTTTACAGTGTAAAGGTTAAAAACGTCGTCTTATCATGAATTCGCCACATCCGATGATATTTTATTCAGTCGTTGGGAGAAAACTGCGGCTTTATATATAATGCTCTATTGTCCTGGAAATAAAATAATGTTTTGTAAATAAGAAAGTGACTAAGAATGCCTGGTTATTTAAATTAAAACAAATTACATAGTTGTGTGGTATTTTCATGTAGATGTGTGTTGAACACACTGTAAAAGAATTTAAAATAAGAGATTCATATTAAACACAATTTAATGTTGGAATTGTTGATTTAATGTTGGGATTTTTTTACAGTGTAGAGGTTAAAAACGTCGTCTTATCACGAATTCGCCACATCCGATGATATTTTATTCAGTCGTTGGGAGAAAACTGTGGCTTTATATATAATGCTCTATTGTCCTGGAAATAAAATAATATTTTGTAAATAAGAAAGTGCCTAAGAATACCTGGTTATTTAAATGAAAACAAATTACATAGTTGTACGGTATTTTCATGTAGATGTGTGTTGAACACACTGTAAAAGACTTTAAAATAAGAGATTCATATTAAACACAATTTAATGTTGGAATTGTTCAATGCAGTTAGATTAAAAATTCTTACAGAATCCAAAAATATGCATAATAATCTAACCATGTTTTGCGCGCATATAATGGTGCAAAATGAATCATGGAATGCGAAATCCCCTTTTATGTTTATATGATTTTAAAAGCTTTTGAAAATTTTATATTTAAAATTACATTATGTGAATAGAGATTCATTTATTGTTTGAAAAATACGGTCAATAAGAAAAGGATTAGTGCCTTATCAAATAAAGATTAAATCCATAGCATAGCATTCTTTTTTTCCCTTTCTTATACTGCCATGTAAAATAAACAATTTTTGCATCTTAAATTAGTTATACAGGGTGTATCTAAACTACTGGGCAAAACTTTAAGGGGTGATAGTACACATCCAGACAAATAATATTAAATGGGAAACTGAGGGTCCCAAACGTCTTCCGAAGGAGATAGGCGCCAACAAAGTTTAGGGTCCAAAATTTGAAATGATTATAAAAAACGGAGAAATTGATCAATTCGTTTGCGGTTTTCATTAAAACTATTCTTTATGTCAGTATTGTCTTGAACATAAATTATAAAAATAAATTTCAAAAAAAGTCGATAGAGGGCGCGTTAGACTTTGGAGTAACGTACAGCTATTTTTTACCGTTATTTTTTGCATCTCAAAATTTTTTTTAGAAGCTTAGTCATAAACTTAAATTTTGAGCTGAAAATATGAATGGTTGAGAGTGGTTAAGTAGCGCAAACTGAACTGTGTTCAATGGGGGTGGGGAGGTTCAAATTTCAAATGATTATAGAAAACGGAAAATTTGGTCGATTCGTTTGCGGTTTTCTCTAAAACTATTCTTTATGTCAGTATTTCCTTGAAAATAAATTTTAAAGATAAATTTCAAAAAATTCCGTTAGAGGGCGCCTTAAACTTTAGAGTAACCAACAACTATTTTTAACCGTTATTGTTTTTATATAAATAAATGTTTTAAAAGCTTAAATTTAAATTTTGAGCTCAAAATCTGAATCGTTGTAAGTAATTAAATAGAGAAAAATTGAACTGTCTTCGTAGGGTGGGCAGAGTAACATTTCAACTCCTGAACACAGTTCAGTTTGCGCTTCTTAACCCCTCCCAACGATTCAGAATTTGAGCCCAAAATTTAAGACTAAGCTTTTGCAAGCATTTAATTAGATACAAAAAATAACAATTAAAAATTGTTGTTGGTCACTCTAAAGTTTAAGGCGCCCTCTAATGGAATTTTTTTAAATGTATCTTTATAATTTATTTTCAAGGAAATACTGACATAAAGAATGATTTTAGAGAAAACCGCAAACGAATCGACCAATTTTTCCGTTTTGTATAATCATTTGAAATTTGAATCTTCCCACCCCCATTGAACACAGTACAGTTTGCGCTAATTAAACACTCTCAACGATTCAGATTTTCAGCACAAAATTTAATTTTATGTTTAAGCTTCTAAAAAAATTTAATGAGATGCAAAAAATGACGGTAAAAAATAGTTCTACGTTACTCCAAAGTCTAAAGCGCCCTCTATCGAGATTTTTTGAAATTTATCTTTATAATTTATTTTCATCACAACACTGACATAAAGAATAGTTTTAATGAAAATTGCAAATCAATTGACCAATTATTCTGTTTTTTATAATCATTTGAAATTTGAACCTATGCACTCCCATTGAACACAGTTCTGTTTTCGCTACTTAACCACAGATTTTGAGCTCAAAATTTAAGTTTATATCTAAACTTCTAAAAAATTTAATGAGATGCAAAAAATAACTGTTAAAAATAGTTGTTCGTTACTCCAAAGTCTAAAGCGCCCTCTATCGGCATTTTTTTTAAATTTACCTTTATAATTTATTTTTAAGACAATACTGACATAAGAATAGTTTTCGCGAAAACCGCAAACGAATCGACCAATTTTTCCGTTTTTTATAATCATTTCAAATTTTGGACCCTAAACTTTGATGGCGCCTAACTCCTTCTTAAGACGTTTGGGACCCTTAGTTTCCCTTTTAATATTATTTGTCTTGATGTGTACTATCACCCCTTAAAGTTTTGCCCAGTAGTTTAGATACACCCTGTATATGTATACATATTTAGATACATGTACATTTCATGCTTTATCCTACTTTGAAATGTAGAAAATACTCACTTTTTTCTCACTAAATGCTGAAAATCGATTTCAAATTACAATTTTACAAAAAATGCTAATTAAATTTAGATTTTTCAAAAATCACACGTCCTAAGTCCAACAATTTCGAAAAAGGCTTGGTGATAACTGTATAAGTTATCACAACACATAAATTGCTACACTGTTCCGGGAAACATCAAATTTTAAAATTAAATCTATTTTCTATTGTAAAATATTGCCTTGTGCAAATGTTAAAATCCAAGATAAGTAAAGGATTAGCCATCATATGGTTCTCAGTGACATTTAAATGAAAAAATAAAAAAATAAAAAAATATATCACAAAATTATACCTTTCCTTTCTTTAAGTACATTCTGAAAGTTTACCCTGGGGAAATAAAAACATTTCTAAATATGATTAGAACTTCTTATTTATAATGTATCATAAAGACAAATATTTATATTTCTCTATTGTTTTAATTTTTTACTTTGAAGCTTTTTTTGCCTCCATTTATGTGTATAATATGTCATTTAAAAAAATGTTTGAAATTATACGCAAGAAAATTCCATAAATTGAGCATAAAAAATTTAAATCTCGGTTTTGAAAAAAGTAAAATGTACTTGTACAGATTTACTTTCACAAAAAAATAAGCTTCACATTTTAGCTTTCTTATTGCATTCTCTTTTAAGTACATTTTTGTGCTTTCTGTACAGATTTTTTTTTTTTAACATGATGTCCTTTACACCTTATCCTCAAATAGATGCATATGCTTTAAATTTTATGCTTGAGTTATTATTAAAATATATATCTTGTATTGTTTTTAAAGTGTAAGAATTTATTTGTGTGAAGAGAAATGCATTGTAAATATAAAATATATGGACGCCATACATATCTAATTATTTAATGTACACAAACATTTACAAAATTTTATTTTTTACGTTATATATTTTCTACATTTAATACACAAAGAAACTCTATTACTTCCTCATATGCTAATTTTTATATCATTAAGTTAATACGTCTTGTGTCTTTTTATAATATCCAGAAATCCCCATTTAAAAAATTCCTGGAAAAAATTATTCATATTAAGTAACAACAGTTAAATTAAATTTTTAAATTATATTTTATACTTAGTGTACAAATTGAAGGAAAAAATTACTAATGTATAAGATTTAGTTACAATATTTTTACCAGTAAATATAACTAATATATCAAACCCGTGCTTCCGGGGTTACATAGTAAAGGAAAAAACCATTTTTTTTTAATTGAACACTCTAATAAATTTTCTATATGTAGTATACTGTTTAGATTGCCAAGTAAGTAAGAAAATAATAATAATAAAAAAAATAAAATAAAATAATTTTTTCTCCTTTAAGCGTCTTGTAGATTTTTTTAATACATGTTTAATTCATAAAATAATAACTGTGAAAAGTATTGGTATGAAGATTTGTATTTGATAACTTTACATATATTTTTATCTTCTGCAATTCCAAAAATTTACATTAATGCCCATCTTATGTTAAGTCAGCCTTTGAATTAAAATATTACATGACGGAAAAACATGATTGTATTGTTAAGGTTGAACGAAAAATATTAATTATGGAATCAAATAACACTATGAAATTTATCAAAAGTCGTACTTCCGTATTAGACGCATGTCAGAAGATATTAGTCGAAGACTTAGTTACTTACGGCACCTTTTTATTTATTGATCATTTCAATGCTCCAAGCACGTAATTCAATCACATGTCTGTTACATTTATATTTATTTATATTATTTTATTATATATTGAGGAAGTTTTAATTTTGCTATAGTATAGCGAGAAACAAATCCCGAACTTTATATTGTTTTCGGGGCAAATGGATTAATCTTTCGTAATCGAGTTTTACTCGTTAGAGATAAATTGAAAAAAAAAATTCGCACCTAATATTTTTTCTTTTATTACAGCCAATCAGTAAACTAATATAAAGTTTTCAAACAAATTACATTTCAAAGTATTTTTTTCTCTTATTGGGCTGTGTATAATTTAAATTGTTTGATTACATGTTAAATTGGTAGTATTTAATCATTTTTATCTGTGAATTTATCATTCTTTTATTTATTTACTTATGCAGGTTTAATTTCATTATAGAAAGTTATAGAAAATATATAGATTTATTTGTAAATTGTATATAATTATTTCTTAATAGAAATACGTAATAGAGATTAAAAAATGCCTGAAAAATAATAAGTCGTAATAAGTGAGTCAAATGAGATACAGTTTTCAATCAAATTGCAATTAAAAGTAAACTTCCTTTCCTATACGATGGAATAAAAAATGAAAATATGCTATGTTTAGAAGGTTAAAAAAATCAGTAACAACAATTGCAAAAAGACATTTCATGATGAAATGTTGCCATTCGCTAAATGACGTCAGTGCTACGCACGGACACATTTGTTCGTTATAATACAGTCGTTGCGCATCTGAGAAACCTTACACGAAAAGTAAAAAGCTAAAAGTAAATAAACGATAGCACGGGAATTATTTCAAAAAAGTTTATTTCAAAGTTAACTCTATGACAAATTTAAAATTCGTTTTATATCACCACTTGAACGTAAAAAAGGAAGATGCCGTATTTTCCGTGTAACAGGCAAACCATGATTTTTATATATCATGCCAAATCAAATTTTCAATTGTATTTTAATTAAATATTGGTGAATTATGAAATCTGATTTCATCATTTACATCCATTTTTTTTTTCCATTTCAGATGAAGAAAAATGTACTACTTAATTTTTTTATTTTCTGAAAACATATTTGGAAAATAAAAATGATGCTATAAATGAAATAAAAAATATTACATAAAAATATGATTTTCCAAAAATAAAGAAAAATTTTGTAATTTTATTTTGCAATTTTTCTTGTAAAAGGGCAGGTAACAAAAAATAACTAAAATATCGTCTGCTCAAGCACGTTTAGCTGGAAATCTCTATAAATAAAAGGAATTCCGAGGATAATTAATTGAGGCACAGGAAAATCGTCTGCTAAGAAAATCTTTTTTCATTTTGAACTCTATAAATAAAAGGAATAAAGCAGAAGAAATATAAAACAGATAATGTATTTATCACAAAAAATCGTCTGCTAAGAAAATCTTTTTTCATTTTGAATAAAATTAAATAAAATATTGAAAACATTTGATTTAAACTAAAAATTGTATTACTAAAAGTTTTCTTTTTTTTTCAGAACCTTTTAATACTTTATAACGATGAAAATGACGTATTTCAGACAATGCATTTCTGCATGCTTCCAGTTATTGATAAAATCATACAAATTTCAAGTTCGTTTAATATTGCTAATACGGACCCGGGCAACGCCGGGCGGGTCAGCTAGTTATATATAAAAAAAAACATTAAGCAAATTATGGTAATTTAATAAAATTACAATAGAATTCTTTAAAAAATAACAATGAAATTTTATTATAGTTGAGAAATTTTTGGACTAAAATTTGGGGAACCGGACATTATTTTAAATCTGGAATATTTTAACCAGATTATCCTTTTTTACTTATATAATTGGGCGAAGAAAATTCAGCCCAGAGATAATCGCCAAGTTCTCCAACATAAATTGTTGCATTTTGGACAAAGATTTCGAGTCTGATTACACACACTGCATGTTACTGCTTTCCCATAAAGACGGACTAAATTTTAAAACATTGCTTTTAATCAGTGTATGATTTCAATTATCTTATTTTGAAAAGTGGAGTATATCTCTTGACCTAGAGGTATATTAATTACAATATTTTAAAGTTCCATAAAAAAAAAATTAGAACAAAAATATATGGTAATCAGCTGTTTTCTATAGGGTAAAGATATAGATGGAGATACAGTATAAAGCAAAAACAGTCTGCAATATGATTCGATTGAATCCTTTGATATCAGCTGTGCATTTTTTCTTTAAATGAAAATGACTTGCTTATTCTAAACTAAAAGTTTTAATATAAATTAAAAACTATAGTACTAAAAGTTTAGTTTTTGAGTTTGTCGGTTGAGTTTGGGCTTAATGTAGCAGATTTCAGGATTACGTTTTTTGCATCACTCCCAGCCATTATAATTCGTCTATGTTCCTTCTTTGTACTTTATGGCTATTTTTCTTTTACTTCGCACAGAAATGGAGTACTCAAGTAACCAACTCCAGAATAATTAAATTAAAAACTACTACAAGAAAATCAATATCTCAGAAACAAATTGAGATAGAGTTTTCAAACAAATTGCATTTAAAAGTACATAGTTTTCCCTATACAACGGTGTAAAGATTGAAAATGTGCGATGTCTATAAGTTTAAATATTTTCAGTAGTAAAAATTGCAAAAGACAAATTTCATCGGAAAGCGTTGCCATTTGAAACATGACGTATGCGTTACGCACAGATACGTTTGGCCTTTATAAAAAAGATATTTCATTACTAGCAGACTCTATAGGGGTTCTTTCGGAAAATGTTGGATGACCCGTAATAAATGTCAAATTTAAATGAATTTTAATATTTAACTCCATTTTTCATGAACTTAAAATTTCAAAGGAAAAAATTGCGAAATTGAAAGTTTAATTTATTAAATATTTATGTATAAATTGCGACCGAAAATTTTATGACATTATATTAAATTTCGATATGTAATCACGTTTTAAAGTTTTTGGAAAATTAATCAATCGAATGTATTTCGTATCGAAAATAATACTAATTTATTTTATGTTAATTTAAATTTCACAATCATATTAAAATTATGCAACGTAAATATTGATTTACTAATCTCAAGTAAATTAAATACTCACCATCCGTTTTCGAGAATGTTATCTGTAATAAACAAGTCTTTTCATCATATTTGAGCTCGATATGCTAACAAATTTAAGATAAAAATGTGTCCCACTGCAAACCATAATCCAGCCTATAAATTTATTAATTTATTTTTTTAAAAATTTAAAACCAGGTAATAATATTTGTTTAATTTAATTATAAAACTCGCAGAATTAAATATCCTTTATGAAAAGTATAGTACAAAAGAGTATTTTTTTTTTCAAATATGGTAAACTGAAGTTTTGTTATAGAAATAGTTAATTAGAGTAATATCCGACCGATTGTCGTAATTTTTTGAAAAAATATATTTAATGTTATTTTAGAAACTAAATTAATAAATTATACGAACTTCAAATGCGTATTGTTATTGCGAACGTTTCATTCTTTATTTTATATGAGTGCATTGAAAATATATGCGAAAGCATTTTTTATGAAATTTAATCTTTTTCTTCGAGATAAACAAACATTCTTCTTCATTAATTAATATAAAATGAATTATAATTTAATCATCTTTATCACTTGAAAAAATAAATTAAATTTGAAGTGAAAATAGAAAATTTTAAATTTCTTGAAAAAGTACTAAAATTTAAATTAACATATATTTTTCTGCAATAACATTCTTTTTTAATATAAAGATTAGGGAATAGTTATTATAACTCCATGAAATAATTCCTGATATTAAATTTAAATTAATAAAAAATGAATCATAATTTAATCATCTTTATAACTTGAAAAAATAAATTTGAAGTGAAAAATAAAAAAAAATTAAATTTCTTGAAATAGTACAAAAATTGAAATTAACATATATTTTTCTGTAATAATTCCTCTTTTTAATATAAAAATTAGTGAATATTTATAATAACTCCATGAAATAATTCCTGATATTTTTAATTAAATTACAATCAAACTTTTAAAATTTGATATAGAAAATTAAAATTTGATATAGAAAGAAGTTTTAATTTTTTTTAAAAATGACTTCCAGATGGATATTTAATCAATATAAATTTAATTTTAAGTGCAAATTTAATTTAAATTTAAAAATCATATTAAATTATGTAATGCAAATAATGATTTATTTTCTCCATATAATTAAAATGATCGAAATTTACTAAAATATAATATTTAATAAACAAATCTTTCAGCATACCTAAATTCCATATCGTAATAAATTTTAATTAAAAATTAAAGTATAATAAGTTGTGTTTTTCAAATAAAAACTTTAATTAAATTATTGTGTTACTACTTGACTTTTAAGTTATTTCCCACTAAAATTTAATTAATATTCAGAATCTTCATGTTTCTTTTTTGATAAGCACATTCACACACTATATCGATAGTTGCGTTAGAGGAAAGTTTATTACTTCTAGGAAATTTTACGTTTACCATGCAATTCAAAATCATTGAAATTATTCAGATTCGAAATTTAGTGGAAATAAAATATTTGCATGATTTGAAATAGCTATGTTTTAAAATGCAGCAAAAATAAGATAGTTCTTATTTGAATTATCTTTGAGAAATGATGTGAGGTTTATTAATTTGTGTCTTCAAACGGAATGATATGCATAAATATACATGAATCTAAAAGATTTGGTTCTAATTATTTAATATTAAGCTTTATTGGGGTGTCTACTCATAAGGGTGGCCAATGACTAACTCCTAAACCGTTAGTCACAGACATATGATTCAAATTACACACACTCAAAAAAGGGATAAAGAAATATTTTAAAAGAAATATGTGTTAAAAATTATTATTTTAATAATTGCAAAATTTAAGTATTTATACAGTCCCCTGGTCCTATAAGTTATATTTAGTAAAATTTTTCTGACAATTACACTGACATATAATTTTAAAAAGTTTCATTACTTTACGATTAAAATTTTCTGAGTAATAGCTGTTTAAAGTTGTAGCATATTTTGTGCTTCAAATCAGAGTCATTCACAACCTTCGTAGAAATATAATCTTGTCTGATATATTAAAGAAGTGGCTGAGAATAAAATTAAATTGCAATATAAATTTGAAATATTTAATCATTCTGAAATATTAATTCAAAATGTACAATTTTTAATAAACATTTAAGGGGGGGACAGAATTTTTACTTAATAAAATGATGATTATTAACGGTTTCACTTCTTTACAAAATGATACATATTTTAATATGTTATTAGATTACAAGATTACACTACTCTGCAAAAGATCAAAAAGGTTTTTTAGTTTTTGATAATTTATTCTGATGTATTCTGTATCACTAAATACAAAATTGCCCTTTATTTTTTATTATCAAGTAATGATTTTTCGTAAATCATAAACTTTACAGATAAAAAAATAGTGAATATATTGATACTAAAATATAGATGTGATTGTTGTTTTTTTTTTTTTTTTTTTTTTACTTTTGATAACTGATTTTTAAATATTTTTTACCACTGAATTCGAAAATGGCTTTCATTTTTAAAATCACGCCAAGTTTTTCCTCAAATTATAAATTTCAATGTCTGACTGCATGTGTATGGAGAAATAAAGAAATAATTTTAATGAACGAAATATTAAAGATTTTAATAAACACTAAAAATGTTTCATCAATTTAGAGTACGAGTACATTAGAGCGGAAACTCGCAGAACTGTAAATAAGAGCCGTAATTAGCCAGTCGGTTTAATTTTTTTTTAAAAAGAGCTTTTCTCGAATTTGAACCTGGGTTATTGACCAAACCCTAAACGATGATAAAGGCAATTTAAAGAGATTGATCTGAATGATTTGAATCTGATTGATCTTGAATTCTATGAAAATTTCTGGAACAGTAAAGATATTTGCTAATTGGCAACTTAGGAAACACAAACGAAATTCAAAATATTTGGAGCCAACCTTTGTTTAAAATTATAAATGCATTTTTCTCCACATTTTTTTTGGGGGGGGGATTTTTAAATTTTAACAATTTTGTTTTTAAACGTTTTGTTTTCAAAAGCAATTTTGTTTTATTTTGTTAAGAAAATAGGTTTAGCACTGTAGGCATTAACCTACGTAATGCCGAAAGTTTACTGTAGCATTAAAATGATGTAGGAAATTTATGTTTCAAATTGTAATGATGAACACCAAAATTATTTTCCCATGATGAATGGAGTACCATTATTTAAAAACATTAGTATTATTTACGGACAATGTTTTACAAAATGTTACCTAAATTCTTGAAATTTATTGAACCGATGTTGCGTATTAATATACATATAAATATATTATTGATGCTGTATGAAGTTGATGTTAGTCTCAAGTTTACGCCAAATTATGGTTTACGAAGTCATTCATTCTGCGGTTGGACTCTTACGAACATAAGATTAAGATGTGCTAGGCTAGTTTTTTTTTCCCTGGAAGTTTAGTTGGCATAGCGTTTCTGATCTAAACCTGTGACATGACCGAGATTCGAACTCAGGCCTATAAAACCTTTTACTTTGCTGGTTCTACTTATTGTTGGAAAAACGAATTTAAATTCAATAATTAAAAATCCAAACGGGTGTATCATTTAAAGAAAATAAGTGGAACAATTAATTCATGCTAATTATGTATAGCGTGATGCACTCCAAATTTTGATGCCACTGAATATAAAAAAAAATAATAAAATGTTCCTTTACATTGAAAATTTAATAGATCAAGTATCGCAAATGTATACATTTAGATACAACTTATAAATAAAAAAAATTAGCCTCATTATTTTATTAAATGTATTATTCTGACATCAAAGAATGTATTTCTATTTGCTAAAACCGTCAAAATCTAATGCATGACAAATTAGTACAATATCCTCCAAATTTAATATTATTATAAATATAACATTATTAAATTAATATATATATATATTTCTTAAGTCAAAAAAGTGTCTAATATAGAACATTCTGCAAACTTCGTAAGTTTCTAATTCCTTTAAATAACAATAGTGAAATGTTTTATACATGAAATCAGATACACATCAACTTTCAGTTGTTGTTGGTAAATTTGCTATCATGTAAAATGAACGAAATTGAAGCTATCTTTTTAATTTTTTTTTCACAAAAATAAAATTTTTGTTATTTTCCTGAGCTTTAAAAAATACATGTCAAAAATGTAAAACAATTAATCTACAAATATTTCATTTCTGAGCTTTGGTACTTAAAAAATCATAAGAAAATCGCTATTTTAAAAATTATATTGCAAGATAGGTGTTTATGTTTTATAATATTACTTTATAAATAATGTTTATCAAATTTTAAGAGCATATTCTGACTTTTATACAGTTGTGAAAACTAATAACTGAGTTTAAAAATGCGTGCAAATTATTTCGCTGTTATTTGGGGCAATTTAAGATTGAAAGTATATGAGTTTGAAATCAGATAAAAAAAAGAAAAAAATCTCTAAATACTGTGTAAAAAAGATAAACAAGTAAATCTACTAAAATGTAATATAAGAAAGGAAAACAAATCAATAAAACCATTCGAGATACGACTTTTTTATAAAAAAAATGAAAAAGAAAAAATGAGTTTTTGAGATAAGATTTTATTATGTTGCTAACTACGTAACTATAAATGCACTATCGGATTAACAAAATATAAAAAAAAGATTTCGAGACAGTAAGGCGATAGCTTTCGGAAAATGAAGTATATATATTAACAGTTTGGGATAACAATAGTTTTTTTAAATATCTTCAGAATATCTAAAAAATAAATGTGAAATTCATAGCACTGATATACATCTGTCAAGTATATACGAAATTTATCAGGAAAAGAAAAAAAATCAGAAATTCCTTTATTCCTTTTCTTCGGAAGCCCATTTATCTCTATTTAATCAAAAGTTACGGAAGCATTCTGTTTATCCTGAAATTTTACTTTTTTATGGAGATAATGAAATTATATGGTTCTTGGAGAAACTTACATTTCGCAATAGCTCCAAATAGGGATTTTGTAATCAAAATATGTTTGCAATTTGAAGAATGTAAGGAATTATATTAAATGTGATACATAAGCGAATGGATGTTATAACTATATTTTTAACTTATTAAAAAGAACTCTGGATATGCTCTGAATAATTCCAGAGTTAGACTGGACTATAGTCTAACTCAAATGAAATAAAATGACATGAAACTTATTCAAATTCAAAAGCTTTTCCATTTATAGAGAGGATCCTGATGCATTTAAACTCACTGCTTCTTTTAAGAATTGTGATATTTTCAAAAGAGTAATTTTTATTAAACATTCTGATTATTTTTGTAAATATATCACAAAAAATGATAAGTACCGATATATTTATTAAAAATTAAATAATCGGGTTTTACTATGTTTTAATACGATTTTTCAGACTCGTATGATGTTAAAACAGCAAATAAAGCCTTTGTGCAAAAATGTTTAAAGATAGAAAACCAAGGATTATAAATGCACAAGTATTGTATAAAAAAATAGTAAACAGATGTTTTGAATCTACTAACGAGATTCTTCCTCAGTGTAAAACTTAGCGAGCTAGAAAAAGCAAAATTAAACAATAAACGCAGGCTTATATACTCGCTACGGGAACGATCTTGCCCAAAGACAAGCAACCAATGAGAAGAAAGCAGCCTAATCAACTGTGTGGACAAGTAGAGATATCTACCGGAAAACAAACAAAACTAAAACTAAAAAAAAAACGAGAGAAAAAAAAGGTTTAAATAAAAGATTTCCAAATGCTTGGAAAATAAGGAGTACTTGATAAGTCATTGACTAAGGAGTGAGAATTTTTGATGATGTCTAAAAAATTAAGATCAAGAATAGAAGGGCACTTATGGATAATGATAGCTGAAGAAAAGTTGAACTTATGTTTTGAAGGCCAACAATGTTGAGCAATAGAAGAGCGTTTAAGCTGTTGATTTTTGACACATCTTTTATGCTCCTTATATAATAGGTTACATATATTCACCTTCTGATGTCCACTTTATCTCCAATATGACGTAGCATCCACTTTTTTTTTATTTTGTAAAACTATTTATTTCATTATTATTTTTCGCGTTGAAATTTCGCAACAATAAAATTGTGATTTAATACCCATATTTTTTTTTTTTTTTAAATTCGTCAAACTATTTATCTTATTTATCACGTGGAACTCTCGCATTATAAAATGTTTCTTGTGAAAAAAAAAATGTATTGCGTTTTTTTTCATTTTTGGCAACCCCTATAATAAAAAATTCTTAAATTTAATAAAAAATGTTTTAAATTAGTGACATTAATAGAAAATTAACTATAAATTAATTAAATTCCGGATGACTTTAATTGCCTCGGACGTGTTTTACTTCAAATATACGTAATATTCCTCAATTCTGGTTTTCAAACTGTGTATTTGTTTAAGACTGCAAACAGTCAAATTTTCATTTTTATATTTTACATGTTAAAAGCCTCCTATGTCATTCCTCAGTTCCTACCACTTTCATGCGACATATTATCAAGAGTTAAGATACTATATTATCTCGGACAATCTCTATGAATTAAAATTGCCGAGCATCATAATGTTACATAAAAAATACTTTTTATCATATTTACAGTGTTAAACTAATAATTTTTTGCCATACGATTTTTGACACTCAATTCATTTTAATATAGCAAACATTCAAAAATTAATAATATGGCATCCAATGTAGTATGACATAGTTCAGAGACTGAAGAGAAATTAAATACCCGTACCAAACATTTCTCTACAATGCATAAATGTACAGTACTAAATCTATATTGATATATTATCGATTGCTTTATCATATAATACTACACTGTTAAAAATAAAGGTGACGAACCGGTTGCATTTGACGCTCAGGGGTGAAAAGGTTAAATCACTTGGCACCAGCGGGCTTGAAAATGTATTTGGGGTGCCATTGGGTGTTTCAGGCTAATTAGGGTGCCGCGCAATGCATACCGTTGGAAGATTTCCACCCCTTAGTCATTTGCGCATGCTCTGTAACGTATCGTTACACTTCAACTCGCTGTCACTGGTGGATTAACACAGCAATTTTTTCCTACGATGATTATCACCGCTATAAGCTATCCCAATTTTGTTTAGAACTTCGGATGGCTAATTTTTGGCAAGCTTTTTTATATAAAGCAACCTTTGAATTTCAGGACATATGAACATTTCAGGGAGACTTTGAAGGTGAGCTTGGTGGCCGAGTGGATAGGGCGCTGGGCTTGTAATCAGACGTTCTGCGTTCGAATCCATCAAGGGCCGAAAGTCTGTTAGTATATTTTTTAATTTTTTATCATTGGGCACTGTGGATTAAGGGTGCCATCTTTTCACTCTAATTAAAGGTGCTATTTTGTCTTCTTTAGGGGTGTCACCAAAGAGGGAAGCCTTTCACCCTTAAAAGGTGCAACGTGTCATTATCAGTTTTAACAGTGTAAGTACTGCATCCCAAACTATAAGAAATAACGTAATTCATATAAGTATCACTAGCAGAAACTTATTGTAGGAAGATGATTTAAAATGATTGAGAAAACATATAAACAGTACAAGCAATGAAATATTGCAAAATTTGGAGTATATTTCGAATAGATAAGACATATGTATGGTTCTTTTAAATAATAATTACAAAGGTTGCATTTTTGCGCAATTTTTTCCAAATTTTCGGGGTTTTTTCCCTTGTTTTCGATTTGTGAAATATAATCACTATATATATATATATATATATATATATATATATATATATATATATATATATATATATATATATATATATATATATATATATTTTAATAGAATTATATGATTGTCAATTATAATTGTATAATTCTCAATGATTGTCAACAAATCATTACTAAATCTGTAAATATTTACGTGCTATAATTTTAATTATACTCTTTAAAATATAGTATTTTAAATTTCTATCAAAAACAAAAAATATTATATATATACACTGGTGTGCAAAATTTAAGGACGAAGGGATTTTCAAGCGATAATTTTCACGCGAATATTCAACAGGAAGTAATATAATTCGAATAATCACTATCCCTGCATAAGAGCTAGTCCATATAACATCTCATTCAGGTCACACATGGTCACAAGAGTCACAGTCACTACGGCGAAACAAAAAATAGGAAATTTCATGCGTCTCTTTTATGAGTCTCAAATTACTACTATATGTGACTCCACTGTCAGGTCTTTGCGACTGCTCTTTTGTGACGAGTCACCAGGTGACTTTACAGTGTCGTTTTGTTGAGACTCTCATGTGATTGCCATTTGGAGGCTCAATTTCAAAGTCATTGTGAATGTTGCATTATTATAAATAGCCAAATAATGACACATAAAAGTCACATGGTGACTTTCTGTCACAAGACTTTGTCAAAAGGTAACAGATACCCTATTGCGAAGTAAACACTGTGAAAAGTGGTGAAAACTCACCATGTAAATTTAATGGGACATTGTTTGGTGTTTTATCATAATGCAACATTCACAATAACTTTGAAATTGAGTCTCCAAATGACAGTCACACGGGAGTATCAAAGCAGCAGTGACCTGACAATGGAGTCACATATAGTAGTCATTTGAGACTAAGAGACGTATGAAATTTCCTATTTTTTGTTTCACCGTAGTGACTGTGACTCTTGTGACCTGAATGAGAGGTTATATGGACTAGCTGTTATGCAGGGATAGTAGTTATTTAAGTTATATTACTTCCTTTTGAATATTGAAATGGAAATTATCGCTTGAAAATCCCTTGAAAATTGGCATTTTTGGACTCCGTCCTTAAATTTTGCACACCATTGTATATATATATATATATATATATATATATATATATATAATATTTTGTGTTTAAAGTTTATCGAATCAAATTATTTCTTACGTGAATTTGATATAATATTTACATTATTGAAAATGTATATTTTGTGAAAATATAATGTTAATTTTTCTGCAAAGATATTATTAATTTTTTGGTCCATATCAGTCCCTTTTTATCAATGATTGTCAACAAATCATTACTAAATCTGTCAATATTTACGTGCTATTATTTTAATTATATTCTTTAAAACATAGTATTTTAAATTTATATAGAAAACAATGATACAAAATTTGTATTGTAAAAAAGCAAAATGTAAATGCTTTGACCGTAAATTATGCAAAATTATTATCTATAAATGAAAAAGTCCACATATTTCAATGATAAAAAAGGTATTGAAAATTATGAACAGAATTTTCAGCAATTCCAGTATGAGAATTTCTCACTATTAAAATATATGTAACGCTGAATTTTATTATCACTTAAATTTTGTTACTATAAACAGCTCTGTGCTTAATAACATCTCTTTTAGCGTGACAACAATAGATAAATTCTCTCCAAACGAAAAACGTCTGACAATGTTATTAAAATTATATAACATATGCAAATGAACAAAATAGTATAATTACTATTAACCCATTTAAACCTAGTTTCTACTTTATGAATATCAATTTAAGCGTTGAAGTTTTGTACTTTGTGCTTGTAAAAATAATTTTTGTTTATTATAGTAAAACAATAATAAGGATATAAAAGCTCGTATTGGAGTAAATCCTAGCAATTTCGCATGGAAAATAGGTCTCAAAAATGAACATTAAAATGACTTTCATATTTTTAGTTTAGTTACAAACGATTGGCTAGATTTTATTGCTATATTATATCATCTGAGTTATTGTTACATAATTGTATTGAGATTCTCTTATTAAATGATAGAAATAAAATTTATCTGAAATCTCTATATTTGAAAAAAAGTTAATCCATTAATTATTTTTGTTGTTTTTGTTGTCAATACCATAAGAATGCATCACAAAAAGTATTAATGTGACATTTTAGCAAATTATACCGGTACCTCATAATGTTACCATCATAAACAGCAATAGATGGTTGACTAATTATTTTCCAATAATTTTATTTCTCAGTGACTGTAAAAATAGTAACAAAATTAAAACCTGCAGTATTCATTTAAAATCAGTGTAAATAAAAGTTATATTTCATAATCATATTTGATATTTGATTAATAAAATACGTAGTTTTTATTTTAATGAGACACTTTGAATTCCTAAAAACATATTTACGACAAAAAAAATTCTTTATTTTTGAATCTAAACAATCAAATCAGACTACTATATATATTTTTGAATATTTTATAAAGATTTATTTAGAAGATACATGATTTTAGGTATAAGCGATTAAATCTTCTTTGAAAATAATCAATGGTTTTTAAAGTTATCTTTCGAAAGATACACATACATTTATATATACAAGAACAGAGATGTGGATATCTGATAATTTACTGTGCTAAGTCCGTCTTTGAATGACCTTAAGGCAACAAATATTATTATAGATTCTTTAAGATATGGCTAGAATAAAGTATCTGAAAGAAGTATATAAAGTAATATTAAATATTTTAGCGAGATAAGATTAAAATTTTATTTTGTGAATTAAATTTAAGTCGGTTGGTCAGTCAGCGTTTGAATTTCCAGTTGGATGAAATGCTGGTTTAGATCTTATAAGACTACATTTGTGACAGTGCATGATATTACGCTGATTCCGAGTCCAAACGACATTACCTATGTCTCATCCACAGTGAAAAAACTAATCCCATAAGCTAAAAAATAAGCTGTCTTTCACCCTCACTTACTCATTTTCACTGCTTTTTTTTCAAAACTATGTAAATTAAGCAACTAAGGTTCTGAATTTTTGTACACAGGCAACTAAGACATTTGGATTTGATATCGCACAACAACTCATAGCAGTGCAAATATTTTATGTACACTAGGTATAATAATTTTTAATACCTCTCACATGCATTAAGAATTACAAAGGTAAGAAAAATCTGTAAATGATAATTTAGGCTAAAGTTTCCGAAATAAAAATTGAAATACTTTTTAAGATATATCAAAAGAGATTCAGGTGTCACATTTAAAAACACTCGACTCATATATTTTTCTGTGTGCTTGCTACGAAGAGATTTTAAAGAATCGCTTCTTTCTTGAAGTGTTTTGAAAAAGTATGTTTATTTTAAAAAGTTTAAAATATCAATATTTTCAAGAATCTTTTATCGATTTTTTCTAATGATAAGGAAAATGCAATTTACGTCAAGAAATGTTTATTGAAAAAGCAAACGTTAATAAAATATATTGCTGAATCATATTTTGTTAGTAATTTGTGCAATTAAACAATATTAAATGATCATGCATATTTTTCAAATATATATCTAAAGCAAATAACGTGTAAAATGATTCATTTATTATTATTATTATATATATATAATGAACCCTTTCCTTCTCTAAGAAACACATTAAATTTTACTTAAATCCGATACATGGCTTGGAATATATTTTTGTTGCTGTTATTATTATTATTATTATTATCATTTGTACTGCATTTTATGGGAAATCGTTGGCAAACTAGTTTTACAGTTATAATTAGTGTAAGAAAAAATTTTCCACTTTATTTTTAAACCATGATTTAATCCTTACTACAGAGAAGAATTATGCTCTACGATTCTTTTTTGCTGTCACTGTTATATTAACATAACAATAAAAAATCTCTTCCATGAAAGTAAATAACACTCATTTATTTCTTCATACACCAAAAGTTTGTTCTGAATGTTTTTATTTTTATGTATATAAATTCTTCCGAGGCAGTCAATGCATAGGAAAATACAACTTTTTATACTTTTTCTGATTAATCAATTGTTGTGCATATAAACAAACACAAACACACACACACTCACACACACATATATGTGTGTGTGTGTGAGAGAGTATATGTGTGTAAATCTGAAAATATTTTTTTATAACGTATGCTATGACTAGCTCCTGAATTATGTGTGTTAATGCAAGAAAAAATGTTAAAATCAGTATATAAAAAATGAAATATAAAATATACTGTAGCGAGCGCAGTTTCTTAATCTGTGATACGTGTATAAATTCTTCCGAGGTAGTCAACCCATAGGATAATGTGACTTTTTATACTTTCCCTGCTTAATTAATTGTTGTACATATAAATACAAAAACACACATATATATACAGTGGCGGTGAAAAGTTTCCGACCAGTTTGTTTCTTCGATTTATTTACCAAAAGATTTCAGCAAAGAAGAAGCATAATTGTTTCAAAAGTTAGGAATGTGTGAATGACCTCTGACCACGTGATCGTTTTGATTGGATACTGAAGATGCTTTTTGCAAAGAGATAAAATTCGAAGTTCGCGTGTGCAAAAGTTACGCATGTTCCGGCCATTTACAATTCTTTAGTTTTTTCCTATCGTAAAAAGTGCTTTTTTGTTGTGTTTATGAATGAATCAACGTGTATAGCATAGTTTGAATTGAAAATTGAAAAGTTCAACAACTATTGTTCATAAATGAGTGATTAGTTTGTCGCTAAAAGAACAATCTTCTCGAGATATTGCGGCAAAGTTATCGATTGGTAATGACATCGGTAACACGGTAATGACATAAATAATGTATTCAAGCCTCGATATGCAATGGTTTTTGCATAAAAAATTTCATTTTTGAAATGATCAGTCCAAACGTCCAACATGAATCCAATAGAAAATCTTTAGAAATAAGTTGGCAAAAGTTTGCGGAAATATAAATATTCCAACTCAGCGGAAAAATTTCAAGAAATGTGAAAAAAAACGTACCATAGAGGACCTTTAACCGTTGATTGTATGAATGTCACGTTGCTGCGCCTCAGTACTTATAACTAAAGTTAACAAAATAGTAATACGATAAAATACTAATTGTAAATGCTATTGATCACTGTAATATTCTATTATACTACCACTTTTTTACAAACTTGTGAAGGTGGCCGGAAACTTTTGAGAACATGCGTTTTCCTTTATACTTAATTTTGTCAGTTAAATTTGTTGATATATACACGTTCTTCTGTAAGTAAGTTCCTAACTCAATAAAGTTCCTAACTCAACCCACCTCCAGTCAATAAAATGTATAAGTATCACTTTGAGATTAATCTTCATATGGGTATACTTACAAAATAACTGAAAAATTTTTGCTGGCAGAGAACATTTGACCGCCACTGAATATATGCGTGTGTGTGCGTAATACATAAAATATTTTTTATTACATATGCTATACTGTGATTGCCGTCTGATTTATGTATATTAATGCAAGAAAAAATATAAAAAAAAGTATAGAAAAAAAGGAAATATAAAAAATACTTTAGCAAGCGGAGTTTCTCCATCTGTGATGTCTTTTGCATTTATGTGATATTTACAGTGAAACTTTCTTGCAAGTGAACTTTCCAAGTATCGGCCACATTTGATGCTACTTTATTGCACTTTTTCAGAGAGCACTGTGGTTTTTCAGGATAAAATTCAACTCTCATGGAAGCAAATATTTCACTCACTGGGAAGAAATGTGTCTCATTTCGAAAAGAGTAAATTTTACAAGAGAAGCAAAAGAAAAATTCCACGATTTTACTGTAGCATAAAATTACAGAACTTAATATGTATGACTTTTATAAAAGTGTGCAAGTTAGCGGAAAACCTTTAAGAATGAAGATTTAGGGTGAAGTTTGGAAGGTTGGATACATTTAATTCTCTACATAATCTATCCCGCTTCTGTAGTCACAAATGGAAATATAGAATAATAACGTGATTTACCATATTACTACAGTTCTGAAACTTTTTGTGTAGAAAGATGCACCTATGACGGATTTATTAGTGGATTAAAACGCACAATACGTTTTTGCAAGATGGATCACTTTTTTGTGAATGAGTGAAATGTTCTGTTTATACGGCTGTCGTATTTTCTAAATGCCTCTTATTTCCATTACATTTTATAGACATATAATTTATCAACATTCGATCTTATATGTATTAACTCTAGAACGTCCGAGAATTTCGCCATCCTAAAACAGCCGCTTGTGTCATTTCGACACCACAAATTAAATTATGCAAAATGGATGCTACAAAGTATAATTTTACACTATATTTGATCATTATACTTTAATTAGCTTATATTGTTGCATTTTTACAAAAAAAAACGACAAATAATTTTATAGAAAGATATATTAAATAAAATTAAACTAACATTTAAAAAATGAGAAAAAATATTTAAAAAAAATATTTTTCTTATTATAATTTTTATGGATATGTAGACATTATATAAATAATGTAATATCATATACATATCTTATTTACTAGTTTTACAGTAAAAGGCGACTTTTTCAGTGCACTTTCCACATAACATCTTCAAGCAAGAAGAGAATTTTTTGTTAGTGGCATTACCTTTACACATTTTAATTTCACATTTTTTACGCTTATGGTTTAATTCTGGTACATAATTTTGAATAGTAGCACATTTTTTAACCTTTACATAATTTGAACGCAATTCATTTGATAACTGTTGAATATAACATTTCTTTGAAATCTGCTTGCCTGACACTGAATTGAAAACAATCCAAGCAATTACAGCCGCAATGTCCGGCCATCTCCTTGATCCGGATTTTACGGAATATTTTCAAGCCATATGATCGAAAATGCCCACTCCACATTTGGTTTCATTATAGAATGTTATAGTTTCTGGTGTTTTCTTTTCATTACTTCCAATTGTAACACTCGAATGAAGTGTGATGAGTACTATAACATTCTTCTGCTGTTTTCCTTGATATACAGTAAGTAGGTTACCGGTGCTTTCGTGTTTATATATATTCGTGGAACAAAGATTGTCTTTTTTATTTTTCAAGCAATATGGAATTTATCTTAAAACTGTCCCAAACTTCAGAAATCATAGCAAATTTATTTACTTGAAGTCGCTAAGAACGAGTTGGTTTTATGTCAAATCTCAAAAAGCGAGATATTTCTCTAAATCTGTTTCTTGTCATTGTTTCTTTACAAAAATCCAAGCCCCAAGAGTCAGACCATAGGGATTGTAATTCAATATTTTTAGCACCTCTTACTCCACGAGCATATAATATTGCGAGATAAGCACATATTTCATCAAAGGACATTGTCCAGCTGTCAACTTGCAGAACTCGCATGGCTTCCGTTTTTGTACACTTTCTTATATGATCCAACATAGGTTTATCCAGAAAAAGAAGCCAGGAGCTTATAAGAAATTCATCATGATATTCGCTTTGCAATATTTGTAATGGCGCTTTTTTCGTGTAGTATATTTCTCTCGGAAAATCGACCCGAATGAGAAGTGGCTTTGAATTGTTTCCATTGGGTTCCATCTCGAGCTACATAAACGTCTAAATTCATCTGGATACTGTTATCATCCATATGGCATTTAACAGATTCTTCTGATTCATTTTTCTGCAATAGAATTTCATTATCAGAATCTAATTCAGAACAAGAAAGATTACCACCATCCGATTCATTTTCGGAAAATTCCCTCAAAAGATTGGCGATTTCTTCGGTACTAAGACCTTTTTTGCGATACATAAATCCGAAAAAATTACCATGTAAAAGAATCAAAACTTCCCGATAATAAAACTTTTTCAAGTGCTTTCAAACATGATAAAAACACAAAGAAAGGAACAGGAGACACTTGATCGCCTGATTAGGACTGTACTAATTTCCCCCCTTTTGAAGGGTGGAAGCATAATAGACCTTTCGTAACTGAAAGAGTTAGAAATCAAGGTCACACGAACTGGAAAAAAAGAAAAAAGTAAAGTATTTCTTTTCATATTTTGCTTGGTGTCGAAATGACACATGCGGACGTTCCAGGTGAAGTTAGTTATAATTTTTTAAAAAATAGAATCACACAATAAAAATTTCAACAGTCTGTTTATTACGTAAATTGATTAAAAGTCAATAAATTTCTAGAGTATAGATAAAAAATGGGATAGAGAGATAAGGCTAAATTTGGTTTGGTGTCGAAATGACACCAACGGACGTTCTAGTGTTAATGGAAATAGAAAATTTTATCATAATTTACTTTGGTTGCCAGTGTGATTTTTCTATTAGTCATTTTCTTTTTTAAAATTAAAATTTTAGATTTATGAGGAAGAAAACTTAAATTGAGGTATTAAAATCAAAAATTAAAGAAATGTTAAAAGTATAAATGTGTGTTTTTTCAACATATGTAGTTTTGTTTATATATTCCTTCACATATACTTTGTAATTTTCTCACCATCATACTTCATATGACAGTTTATTATGCATTTATTCTTTAAGATTAAATTGCATATATATTTGACGGAAAAAACCCTTTCTAAATTATTCTTCGGGGGAGAAAGAATTCAGTAACTTGATATGATTTAACCTTTCTTAATGCATGAAAAATTTAAACCTTGGTGTGTGCCTAAATATTTTTTTCATTTTTATTTTAATGTGTTTTTAATGCATTTTTTGCATTAAATATTTAAAATCTCTATGCTAAGGTACCATAAATATAGCACGAAACTTTTAAAATTGAGAGTCATCGAAAAAAGTTTGGAACACTGGTTTAGATTTATTTTTATAGAAACCAAGGATCATATAAAACCTTTTTATTTAATTCTCCATTTTTATATATTTTTGTACTTTGCGCACGGAAAAAATGTTTTCCAAAACATGATATCTTTTTCAATTTATCCTGAAATGCATGTGTACATTTTTTAATTTTAGACTTCAGTTATTACTAGAATACATCTCTTATTTCTTGTGAAATGCAAAAATTTAGTTCAAATAAACTGCGGTATACACTTCAGAATTTACATTTTCGAAGCTTTTAGAATTACGTTTTAGGTATTATAGATTTATATTTCTACGTAGATTATTCAGCTTAATGGATACTTTCAGTTTTAAGTCATTATCCAGAACTAATAGTAACAGTTCTTCAATTTTTGTATGATATCTGAAATTCGCATTGTTATGTTGGAACATAGTTTTTCATAACACGTATAGCCAATTAAAAATTAAAAATACGTTTTAGATTTAGCGTATTAATTGAAAAAAAAATACTAATATGTATTGTAAGACCAAGATTACAATGTGTTTTGATATTACAACTTTTTTACAGTGCGTCTCAAAAGTATATCTACTAGAGATATTTTGAAATAGCAGCTCAAAAATTGGATTCATAATCACGAAAAAAATAATAAGCACATTGAATCAAAATATATGTTTATTACAGCAACGAAACACAGTACAGGTTTTACAGAATTTTTGTAGAAAAAGGAAATTTAAAATAAGCTGTATCAAATATATACCGCCAATGAAGCGGATTCCTTTTATTACCACCGTATAAAAAAAGAAAATATATATATTTTTTTGCCTTCTATACATGTGAATTAACCATTTCGAAATATAAAATCTGTATTCGCTCTTCAAATGTACAATAATTGGAAAATGCCTCGCAGCATTAATTTCTTCGCTAATGATACAGTTAAAATTTGGCGTTTAAACGCTTAAAATCTTAAAATTTCCGATATTTCTAAACAAAGGAAGAGTAGCGCTGATCTTAAATTTATGAAATTGAATCAAAAAGTGACAATTCGATTTCAATACAACGGTCAAGTAAACCAAGAAAGACATCAGTACAAGACAGAGAGATTACACGAGCAGTTTCAATCCAAAAGAAATCTGCTCTTGAAATATTGAAGACATTAGCGTTTTCTATTGCAAGGCCTACTGTTGACTGTTGCATGCAGGCAAGCAAAATTCATAAATATGTCGGATGTACCTTTCAGAATAGCGTCGGATTAACATATTGAATGTACACCATAAAAATAGACACATTCTCTCAAATAAAAAAATCCATGCCTAAGGAAGACAACAAGTTAAAAGTTTCTTCAGGGAAGAAAAAAATAATTTTGGATTTCCCTAATGGCTGGGCACAATATTGGCATAATTTGCGACGTGCAACTGGTGAGTTCTTTAGTCGAAAACAAGCAGGGAATTTTCTCATGGTGTGGGGCGCAATTTGTTTCATTGGAAAAACGAATAATGCTTTTTTTATTAGTCGGCTGTGCTCTGAAGATTATTTAAATATCCTTAAAAGCAATCTATTTCCATTTGAAAACATTTTAAATAAGAGAAAAATGAAAGTCCCGAGAAGAAAATGTGTCCCTCCATAACTGTCACCCAACAACGGTTTGGTTTATCCATAATTAAGTGACTGTGTCAGACAGGCCAGACATCAGCCTTGACTTAAATTTAATTGAAAATCTTTGGGGGTACTTGCAAGAGATGCGTATGATCATAGTCGTCCTTTTTCGAATTTATTAACTAATTAAATTAATTAAATTAATTTATTAAAGTATCAAAGAGAATAGAAATGAATCTCTTTACAGGAAACATTCTCCAAACAAAAGTTGAAAGCATACTTTATAGTATTTTTAAGATAATTCAAAGGAACAGATACGAATTTTAAATAAAAATTTCAAAATATCAGAAAAGTACTTATAATTTTAGAAAGCAGCCTATTCAGACATTTATTTTTTACAAACAATCTATAAAAACCTTTTCCATCATTCTTTGATGTTATAAACTTGTGTTATGTTTCTATGTTCTTAATTTTATTTGTCATTATGGTCTCATTTTTTGAACTGTTATTTAACACATTGCCTGTCCATATACTTTTAAGATGGTCTGTATTATACACTACTTGCTCTACATTTTGAATATATATATATATATTTAACAAAAAAGACAAATTTTTATTTTAATTAATATATAATTATAAAAATATATATTTCAATTAATTTTAAAAAATTGTAAAAGTATAATATACGACAATTTTAAAATTATTCTTTTTCATAACTTCATTACCAAGGTAAAATACTTAAATCTAATCAATAATCACTTAATTTACAACATCTTGTAATTCTAAATTTTATCATACAAATTTTCTCTTCTATCCCACCGTTAACAATTGTTTTACATACAAGAGATAAATTCGTTGCACTTTTAAAAAGAACGGTTATGTTCCAGACTGATAAATTTTGTTAAATTAATAATCATATTATCCTAATCCAAGAACGAAAGTATGCTATAAAAAGTACATTTTAGAGAATTTTTTTTAAAACGTTTATAAAGTAACACATCATTTTAAAATCTATTGCCCAAAAATAATTCGCAAATGAGTAAAAAAAAGAGTAATAAAATAACCGATCCAATTAAATGAGGAAATGAAATTTAACAAAAAAGAAATTCTTGTTCCGCGCCTATTTCTACTGGCTATATACACAGATCTTCACCTTAATGCCAGCCATACATATGCAAAATGGACATTTAAAAAAAATAGCATTAAAATTTAAATTAGAATTCCCGTTGCCTTTCATTCTGAAAAACGAAGAATTGAACGAAAATTGCTGACGAAATATTGCTGAGAGCGATGAAATATTGCTGAATGATTATTATATCAACTGAGATTTGAAGAATGTTTTCAATCCTCTTACCAACATGTAAATTAATATTACATGTATATCGTGAAGACTATTGTATGGAAATTTCAACACATAAAACAGTAAAAATTTATCACCAAGTCAATTTTCTTCCAAACTTTTTAATAAATTTTATTTGAAGGGCTAATAATTTTATTTTTTAACTGATTAATTCAATGGAAAACATGTAGCTCTTTTTTTCAAGTACGTTTCCTGATTGCGAAATAGTTTTCTATTAAACTATTAAATATAAGGTGGTCTGGTGTAATAACGCCAGGCGGGGTAATAATGCCAAGTGCTAATATTTTGCATAATTCTGAAATAATCTGGTAAATAACACCCATATGCTCTGCGAAGAAGGGTTTTGAGTCAAATAAATCGCAAAAAACAGCTTCAAGTTAATTTGTTTAATTTTTAGGTCTTATTGTTTTTACAAGCAACTAAAATTAAGGCTTGATCTAAAATTTGCGAGATACGTTTTGTGATGTGAAGACTATTTTTTTTATCCGGAAATACTTTCTTAATTACATAAATCTGTAGTACATTTCATAGACTTTCAAAATGTTGCTGAAGATTTTGGATATCTCTTCGAGATAATTTGTAATTTAATAATGTACCCTGGGGTAATAACGCCAGGCGGGGTAATAACGCCAAGTGCTTATATTTTGCATAATTATGAAATAATCAAGTAAATGACACACATGTGCTCTGCGCAGAAGGGTTTTGAGTCATATAAATCGCAAAAAACAGCTTGAAGTTAATTTGTTTCCTTTTTAGGTCTTATTGTTTTTCAAAGCAACTAAAATTAACGCTTGATCTAAAATTTGCGAGATACGTTTTGTTATGTGAAGACTGTTTTTTTTTGTCCGGAAATACTTTGTTAATTACATAAATTTGTAGTACATTTCATGGACTTTCAGAATGTTGTTGAAGATTTTGGATATCTTCTCGAGATAATTTGTAATTTAAAATGTACAGTGCAATAACTATAACGGGGTAATAACGCCAATCCTTGGCGTTAATACCCGGGTTGGTTCCCTACAGTGGCCGAGCTTCATCCTAAATACTGATTCAAATAAACACAGTTAAAACTGTGCAATGTTTCTAATAATTCTACTTAAGCGGTCCTTTTTAAGCAAAAAGAAGCTCACGGTCTGTATTCTTTTGCCTCATCCTCCCCCCCCCCACACCACACCTTTATTTTTCTTACACTTTCACAAAAATTGAACATTTTCAATAGCTTAGAATGCAATTTGTCAATTTCTAAGTTTGTAGAGTTTGTGTTTTTATAATTGGGTAATCTACATGCAATTATTCCATCTTATTTCATAGTTTTGTTTGCATGGCGTTATTACCCATATAGATGGGTAATAAAGCCAAATAGCATTGGTCAAGAGATCACGCCATTACTTTTTATGAATACATATCTATTAAATTATTTTTTTTATATAGATAGTCAATGAGTTGCTGTATCAAATCATATATTTGTTTGAAAAATACAATCTAAAACTAAGCCTTGAAAATTAGTAGAACCTTAACGTGGCGTTATTACCCCAGGGTACCTTATGTACAGCGCAATAACTATAACGGGGTAATAACGCCAACCCTTGGCATTAATCCCCCGGTTGATTCCCTACAGTGGCCGAGATACATCCTAAATACTGATTCAAATAAACACAGTTAAAACTGTGCAATATTTCTAATAATTCTATTTAAGCGGTTCTTTTTAAGCAAAAAGAAGCTCACCGTCTAATATTCTTTTCCCTCATCCCCCCCCCCCCCACACCACACCACACCTTTATTTTTCTTACACTTTCACAAAAAATTGAACATTTTCAATAGCTTAGAATGCAATTTGTCAATTTCTAAGTTTGTAGAGTTTGTATTTTTACAATTGGGCAATCTACATTCAATTATTCCATCTTATTTCATAGTTTTGTTTGCATGTCGTTATTGCCCATATAGGTGGGTAATAACGCCAAATAGCATTGGTCAAGAAATCCATTACATTTTATGTATACATATCTGTTAAATTATTTTCTTATATAGATAGTCAAGGAGTTGCTGTATGAAATCATATATTTCTTTGAAAAATGCAAACTAAAACTGAACCGTGAAAATTGGTAGAACCTTAACGTGGCGTTATTACCCCAGGGTACATTAATAAAAAGAAATGCCAGAATTTTTTTAAATTAATATTTGAATGAATTTTCAAATAACTAGATATCAAGATTCCATAACTGTCGTTGCAGAATACCATTAAAAGATACATTGTGCTAATTAAGGACTATGGATTCCCTGTCAATATATTAACATGTTGTATTATCTTAATATTTTAAAATTTTATAATAGCTTATTCCAATAAAATATTTTTGGAATAAACGATCTAAAATAAAAATAATGTGGGTGTGTACTGAAAGATAAAAATGTACACATTCGCATAAAATCTAATTTCAAAATTGTATAACACAGTACAGTCCACGTAAAAAGTATTTTCAGATGTTATTATAGAAGTATCTTTTTAAAGGGTAGAGGATAGTTGCAGACATTACTATGCATTTATATATTTCAGTCTTTACCATTTCAAGAATTTTAATTTAAATATGCATTTTTGATGATTAAAAAATATAATTTAATAAATTACAACGACTATTTACAAACGATTTTTTTAATGACTACAATTTTTGACTTACTAATTAATTTTATTTTAAAAAATTAAACATAATGTTTATGATAATAAGAAAATGGCTATATAATAACAGAGTTATATATCATGTACACTATGGACTAAACATTAATATTCATGCACTAATCTTAAACAAATTTTAAATGACATTTCAGCTTTGTATTTTTCGTTACTACAAATTTTTAAACTTCTAACTAAACTGATTTTAAAATTTTACACCATCGTATTCAGAAACAATGCACTTTTAAATGCAATTAATTTGAAAGCTGTCTCAATTTGCAAACTTTTCATGAAATTTAAAATTTACCACCTTAAATATTAATATTTTTAAATATTTTGGCTGGTATGGAGGTCGAACACTGCGCGTTAACTTTTTTTGATTAAAAATAAAATTTTACAAATCCAAGTCCTATAATCCTAATAACCCTTTATTTTTGAAGGAATTTTAAGTACAAGCTCTCATTGAGATTTCAATTATTTTATATTGCTTTAAACAATAAAAAATCTTGCACTATTTCATCAATACCCTTATTTTAAAAAAAAGAATACAATGGAAAATAAAAAATTATTTATTAGTTTTATTAAACGCTCACACACATATTTTTATATTATAAAATTAGACATATATTTACTGTAAATATTCTTACATTTGTTTTACTTCTACGTCCTAATTTCTTTCTTAAAAAAATATATAATGACATACTAAAGAGAAAAAGAAGAGAGAGTTTTCTGATATGTATACATATAAATTGAAAGAGATTTCTATTTGAAATTTTATCTTTGTGTTCGTGTTCAAAATATCAATTTTTCTTCTTATTATTTTTTAACTGAATTCAGAATAAGGTTTATTAACTTATATAAACATGAATTCCTGTCTAAAGTGATGGATAAAAATAAAGATTTTGTAGTGTACTAAATCATTAACAAATGTGAAATTTGATTAATTATTTTTGACAATAGCATTTTAAATTTAAATCCATAATTAATAAGTATTTATGATGGTTTCATAAAATAAATTATTCATAATTATAATTTAATTCTATATTATTGAAAGATTTACTTCGTTACTTCGCTACATCAAATTTCAGAGAATCCCATTATTTCTTAAATGATTTCGGCCAAGAATTTAAAGTAAATTTACTTTTTTTTTCAATTTAAACTTAATTCTATGTGAATTTTAATTTAGAATGTAAATTGTGTAATGCAAAAGAATTATTTAGTATGTCCACTTAATGAAAATGAGAAAAATCCGTTTTCAAGCTTTAAATATGCAAATAAGACATTTTAACATATTTGAATTCGATATACTTATAAATTTTTATTAAAAATGTAAAACCATAAAATTGTGATTTTGAATAAAGAAATTATATTAATTAATTATGTTAAAACTTGACAGTAAAATTTAATTAATCGTTAGAATCTGTATGATTTAAAAAAATATTTCAATTCACATTCATAAATTACTTGGATACTTGACATATATGAAAGTTTATTGGTTCGAAGCATTTTATATTCATAAACTAAATCACAATAGTTGGAATTACTATTATTTTCAATTTAGTAAGTTAATGAGTATATATTTAAATAAATATTTTTAAAATTTTATATTTATGCATTCGTAGTATAAATATATTTCAGACTGTAAAAAAATTATTAAAAATTGAACTTTACAAATCGAAATTTTTGCAAGAAGCTTTCAGCTTTGTTAAAAGTGTTAAAAAAACTGAAGATGGTATTATCTCAATGATTAGAAAAATGGAAAGCAACACTTATTTTCAAAATACATTTGGCATGTACTATTACTTCTCCCAATTTTCCCCATAACTAACTATGCGTTAACAAGTCGATTCAGAAGGCTGTTCAATACTTTGTAAGTAAGTATGATGCACTGTAAAAAAAAAATCTGCAAAGGTACTAAACATTTTCTAGGAAACTGGGATTCCAAGAACTTTTCATGTAACGATAACAGGAAAAATCCATGTAACCGATTCTAAAACTTGAGTTTTTGTTGTTACCGTTACAGGAAAAGTTCTTGGAATCCCAGTTTCCTAGATAAAGTGTAGTACCTTTACAGATTTTTTTTACAGTGTGCATTAAAAGAACATCTTTCGAAATGAAACTTAAATTCACAATCCATTTCATTAAAAGAAATTGTCTTTTTCGAATTTGAACCTGGATTATTCTATAAAACATAAATAATAAACAGGGTATTTTGAAGATATTTTTATTAAATTTATTTTACTTGGTATGAAATATGCTAAGCTAACAAAAAAATTATCGAAAGATATACATAACAACTACCTGACAACGTATGCAATGTGAATAAACTTCCAAAATTTGACATTTCTAATTCAAAGCAATGTGTTTATTACGATACACAGAATAATCACGTGACAAATATTTCAAAAGTTGAAAATCAATTCTACTGCAATTTTTTAACCAGATTGTAACAAAGTAGTTACGCTGTTCATCTCTCCCATTTTGTTTTCTGTGTATGTTCGTACATATACATTAAAGTATATTCATATATCCATAAGCATTCTTTTTTTTTCAAATGATCGCAATATTAGGGGAAGGTGGTGTACCTAGGACCTATTTTAATTTTTTAATTTTTAATTTTTTAAAAAATTGCTAAAACTAAAAAAAGAAAAGACTTTATAAAACTTTAAGATGTTATACACTACTATATTTGTCTTAAATTTTTACATAAATAATTCCATGAAAAATTTTGTAATAAAAATAAAATGATAATAGGACCGAGGTACACCACTAGTGGTAAACCTTGGTCCCATTATTAAAAATGAAAAAAAACTTATTTGTAGCAAATAAAATTACTATTTATTAATCAAGATGCTACATATATAAATTTTTGATACATTTCATTGTCTATTAGGTTTAAAAATAAAAAATTCAAAATAGATAAAATTTCAGAACATTTACACTTACTATAATCACAAAAGACATAAAAACTTACTTATATTAGTAATTATATTTATTTTCTGCCAAGATTGTAATTAGATAAGTCAATTTCAAATGTTTACTTCTTCAGCTGCCTTTCAGATCCATTAGACAATACCTAGTGTATCTTGGACCCAGTCCAAGATACATTACTTTTATTAGGTTTAAGGTACAGCACCTGACACTTAAAAACAAAACTAACAATCATGATGTTAAGGTTAGGCCTAACTTTATTTAAGGCACATGGTGTAGTAGCTAGATCATTGCTTTATTATGCATAATCCTCATTAAAAAATAGATATGTTCTAGTATAAAAATAACACAGAAATATCTAAAATTATGTTTATTTCCTTTTTCAAAAATTGTAAAATTACTTGAGCTTCTAAACAAATGCTAATAATTTAAATGAGACATCTCGCAGCAAATATTTAATATAAAAATGCCGTTGTTTAATATCTAAACAAGTAAGGCTAGAATTAGCATAGGTTCGAGGTACACATATGTCCAAGGTACTCCACTCTCCCCTACACATTGGCAAGAGACCCCACCAAATGTGACGATCAACAGTTTTTAGTGCAGTTAAGGTATGTTGAGGAGTTCTTATCAATAATTGACATCTTTAAAAGTCAAATGCTGAGCATTATGTTTGGTGGTCCCATTATAAAATCTAAAAAAATGTTGGTCTGGCTGTTTATTTCAAGATATATTTTGTACTCTCAGTGAACAGTAATCTTTAACAGTAATAAAACATGAGAAATTTATCATAAGGTTATCAAGTTTTTCAAGAGGATAAAAAGAAAGAAAGAAAGAAAAATTAATCTAGAAGAACAAAAATTTCAGAGTATATTTAGGTGATATTGAACAATGTTTTAATTACCTTTTTGACATTTTGTAATTAAAATAATCTAAATGAGAATTTCAGTGTGCTATATATATATATATATATATATTTCAATGCACGCACAATATCTCATGCTAATTTCATGATGTTTGCTTAAACTTTGCCTTAAATTAAAGATAAAACATTTGTATAATTTGAATTAGAATATTTATAATTGGTTAATTAGATAGAAAGTTATTTACTTTTAACTGGAAAAACTAGTAATTACAAATTTTGGCATGCCTTTAATCGTTGATATATATTTTTAAATACTGAACAGAGCTTTATAATTCTAGTTCCTTCAATCAATATTTAAATATCTATTTAGGCGAAAATTTTAATGCTGTACTTCAAAGAATTTTATTGATATTAAAAGTTCGCTAGAGTAAAAAAATGTCAATTAAAAGTATGACGTTTTACGATTAAATTGTATTTTAAAAATGTAAAATATAAAATAAAATAAAAACAAAACTGTTAATTATATAATGTATTCTATATTCAAAATAAAACTAGATATTTTAGATATAAATAAAATTAGATATATTAAAATTATAAATTTAAAATTGATTGTACAAAACTACAGAATACAGAAACACGAGTAAAAAAATAAATAAATGTAAATTCGAAAAAAATGTAACCTTTACTATTGCAAAAAAAATATTTTTAAATATTTCATCATGCTAACTGTAAAGTAAATTAAATATGCACATAATATAAAACTATGTTACTTAATGTAATATATAAGCCATTTCTTACCGATTCTCGTATTTAAATGTCTAATTCGCATACTTTAGTTCAATAAAATCCGACTGTATTATTCAAACAAGTATATCAGTGTTGATAAATCCATATTCTAAACTACACTGTAAAAAAAAAAGGTCCATCTACTAAAAAAACTTTAGTGATCCTTGTAATTACTAAAAAAATTTTAGTAATCTTAGTCGGTTACTAGAAAATTTGTAAGAATTACTAGAAAAAAGTTAGCAACGAATAGAGTTAATAGTTTTATATTTTTAATAGCTCTTACTAAAACTCAGTTGGTGTGGCCTTGATAGCATAGTGGTTATAGTAACGGACTCCAGGCTAAAAGGTCCCGGGTTCGAAACTTGCCACCGCCAAATACACCCCGAATGTCTGTAGTGTCTCGTTAATAAAGGGATTATGAAAATCCAGTCGGAGCAGTTACGAATGTTTAGTGCTGCCATCTATTGCGATTTTGCCGAAAATCTTCCGCTTCAGAAGTCTGGATGCAGCTCGAAGGAAGCTCCTCCGCTTCGGTTGCACATAATGGTTATTAAAAGTAATTTTGGAGCTATTACTAAAATTTACTTTGTGGCTCATACTAAAAATTTTTAAGTTAGTTATACAAAAAATTCTTTTGTTCAGTTTACAAAAGAAATGCTTGTTTCACTTGCAAAAAAAAAAGTTTGTAATGGTTACTAAAAAATTCTGTGGAATACAAATTTACTAAGAAATTTTTAGTAACCCCTTGAATTTTTTTTTTACAGTGTATCATTTGAAACAAAATCCTTATGAAATCGACTACTTTTTTTTAGTTTACTATAGGATGATTGAGTACCTTAGGTCATATTTCTGTCATCATATTTTGTATAGCGTTACAATTAAACTGACTCTTTCCTCGGTGATGTTTTGAAGCAAATTTTGAATAATTTAAACACTAAAAATGCTAATACATACTACCAAGTATACACTGTAAAAAAAAGGGTCGATCTACTAAAAAAATTTTAGTAATCCTTGTAATTACTAAAAAATTTTTAGTAATCTTACTCGGTTACAAGGAATCTGTAAGAATTACTAGAAAAAAGCTAGCAAGGAATAGAGTTAATAGTTTTACATTTTTAATAGCTATTATTAAAACTCATTTGGTGTGGCCGTGACAGCATAGTGGTCATAGCACCGAACTCCAGGCTGAAAGTACTGGGTTCGATTCTGGCCGACGCCAAATATTGACCGAATGTAAATAAAGGGATTATGAAAATCCTGTCGTAGTAGTTACGGTGGGTAATGATCTCTGAACTTTCCCTCCCCTTTAGAAACATGTCAAAATAGAGTAGGTAGCAATGTTTGGTGCTGCCATCTATTGCGGCTTTACCGAAAATCTTCCGTTTTAGACGTCTGTCTTTTTAACCACTGGATGCAACTCGAAGGAAGCTCCTGCCCTTCGGACAAACGTAATGGTTACTAAAAATAATTTTTGAGCTATTACTAAAATTTGCTTGGTGGCTCATACTAAAAAGTTTAAGTTAGTTATAAAAAAATTATTTTGTTCAGTTTACAACAGAAATATTTGTTTCACTTGCAAAAAAAGTTTGTAATGGTTACTAAAAAATTCTGTGGAATACAAATTTACTAAGAAATTTTTAGTAACCTCTTGAATTTTTTTTACAGTGTATAATACTATTACAAAACCAAGAATTTATTGCTCAAGGGGGAAGAACTTTTTTATTCTTTCAAATTTAGAACTTAATAGTAAATAAAACTTCAAACAGTTAAACAATTTTGCGATAAAGTTGCATGTTAAATCATGAAAATAAACAATTTTAGTGAAAGCAGAAGTTAAAGTTAACATTGTAAAGATTTCTTATTATTATTGAAAGTATTTAACCAATAGCAGTTCAAGCATTTTAAAATATTTCAAAGCTACGGAAACGTGAAAGTGCATAAAGGAAATATAACCATGTCGCCATCATAATTGTTGCAAGGTACTCAAATCGAAAATGAAAAGGAGATGTAGAAATTATCCCAAATATCTCAAAAAATTATCACACAGTAAAAAGATTTATATGAACATAAACATAATACAACAATTTCTCTAAAGAGGTAAGAAAAGTATTTATATAATTATGACAGGGATACATTTTTGGTGTTAATTTGAATTATATGGCCGATAGCCACCACCAGAAACTTTCGATTTCGAAATTTAGTCAAATGTTTAAGCAACACTTGAGGCAACCTTTTGGAAATTCAGGTATATACATTGTTAGATTTTATGCATTTCTTCAATGATTTGATAAGGGCAATTATAGAGTTAGGGCGATTAGGGACAAACAATAAATGAAAAAAAAGATTAATATTTCTTTAAAATAGGATTATTTAAATAGCGGGTACATAGCACAATGTGCACACATCGCAAATGATTATATGGTCCTCGTGCAATATCTGAGTTCATTTTTGTAGTAATAGTAAATATGCAGGGTGAGTCATAAATATTGAAACAATAAGCTATCTCCTTAAATATTGCCTCTAGAACCATATTTCCAATTGCAAAAATTCATAAAAAAAGTTGAAATTTCTGATAAGATAAGTTACAACTCCATGGGGGTCTATTTGAAAAAATACGAAAATTAAATTTTTATACGGCCCCCGTAGAGCAAAAGTCCCAATTAAGAATTATTTCCTTATCTATTCCTAAATTGAACAAAAAAATTTCATCTCCGTATCTGAAAATCTGACAAAGATATTAAAATCCAAATTTTTCCAAAATTCGTGACTTACACCACTTTACCATGCGTATAAACGAAGCATTTTTAACTTGTTTTCAGAGTAAATAAGGGATCGTCCCCATATTATCCGTATTAAATGTCGATTCAAGACCGTGCTTCTTATTTGGGCCTAATAAAGCAGCGTATTGATTTAAATCAAAAATTGTTTTCAAAATATTTTTATCGTTAGCACTGGATGTCTGAATGGATCGAAATATTTAGGTCCGGTCCCAAACTGACCCATAGGGAATAAACTTCTGCCCGGCATGAAAAAATATTAAAATCATAATCCGGATCAGCCCTGAATTTCTACATAGTTTTTTACTTCAGTGTAGTTAAAAATTGTTTCGCAGGGAGGATTTGTGACCAAAAATACTTATTATAGCTTTCCGTTTTTTATATTTATACTTTTTATTATTAAAGAAGCGCCAAAGGCTGTGATATATTTATTTTATCAATGAATCTCTGTTTATAGCTAAATGTTTCTCTTATATTATAATATCACTAATCCATATCCCGTGCGTTGGACACTTTGAAAAATGTTATACAGTAAAACCTTTTGAGACGGAATCACATAGGAAAGAAAAAATACGTTATAGTCAAATGCCCTTCCTAGGAGGGTTAAATGGAGTTTATTTTTTCTCAGGTATTATTGTATTCATTTTCCATGGATCAACCCATTTTTTCTTTAATACAGAATTTCGTCATAGGCAGATTTTTTTTCTGGTTTTATTGTGTTTAATATTTTAGCATTTAAATATACCATTCTTAAAAAAATAAATTTCTAAGTTTTTTATTTTTATTTTTATTTATTTATTTATTTGTTTGTTTATTGTAAAATAAAAGTAATTTTAAAATCTATGTGGTTTTCTTAAAGATTTTGATTGAACCAAATTTTACTTATTTCATGCTCGTATTAGGTCAGTCAGAGACAGTGATTTTAACACGGATTGTTCGAGACCGAGATTCAAAATTTCGTCCATTGCAGACCTTATTAAAAGTTAAGAATTGTTAAGGATAAAAAGTAAAAACATGGAACATGTCGTTTTTAATTATTTTACATTAGGTTTGTTTCGGGCAAAATTATAAATCTATTTACTTTTGAAATAAGATTTCTTTTTTAAGTTATATTATTTTTGTCAATAAATATTTTTAATAGTTCTAAAATTAATATTGAAAAACAAAAACCCCGAAACAAAACTAAAATCAGATTTTCATCTTTAATTAAATGGAAAGAAGTTGATATCCGATAAATAATGTTTGGAGTTATCCCATTGTTTTATCCCATTTAAACCAGCACTAATGATATGAAATTGTTATAAATTTTATGATAACTTTTAGGATGTAATTTTCTTAGCAAATTATATGGCTAACCATCACAAACAAAGAAAAAAAATCAAAATGTACATTTTTTACACATTTCCTAGAACTGTTAAAGTAACATAGTTTTTTCAATTGCGCGCATTTCAATTTGTGTCTAGTCCCTTAAAACCTGATGAATTATTCTAACGACTATAACGCTGCGAATTTTGAAGATACGAAGATGCAACTTTTTGTGTATTATTTAGGACTGGATAAGGAAAGTTTTCCTAATTCGAATTTTTATCCTACGGGGGCCGTATAAAAAGTTAATTTTCGCATTTTTTCAAATAGTCCCCCCCATGGAGTTGCAATTTATCTTATCAAAAATTTACCTTTTTTAATGAAATTTTGCAATTGGAAGTATGGTTCTAGCGGCAATATTTAAGGAGATAGACTATTGTTTCGATATTTTAGACTCACGCTGCATGTATTGAGATATAAGGATTTATTTTTTTTTTAATTTTGAAATTTCCACCCTATTTTGTTTGGAACAATCAATCTTTTGCATTAAGTGAAACAAAATTATAGTAAACTTGTCAATACACACTAAAAGCAAATTAAAATATAAAAATATAAATGTATTGTGTTAGCATTTACAGGAAATCTTTTAAAAATGCTTATGCATAAAATATAGTAAACTTTATTTTTTGTTGTTGTTTTCGATATTTAAACAGTGGACCTTTTAAGTCTATCCCTATAGAACTGCCAGTCGCATACTGTGGAAAATTAAAAAAAAAAGATAAAAGTTACATAGTTATCCAAATGTTAATTATTTTGTACAAGTAGCTAGAAGTTGTGAGGTATCCCACAACTTTGTATTCTTGATAAATAATATTTAATTTTATAATTTTTTTTCATTAATTTTTTTCTCCTTGAAAGAAATATCTGAACTCGCCCATTTTTACGAGAAAAGAATAATTAAAATCAAAGCATTCGTTTTAAATATACGCATTGAAATTCGTTAAACATTGACTTACTATTTAAAAAATCATTTAATGTAAAAAAATAAATATATATATAAAATTTGTGTTCATTTCTGTAATAATAGTAAATATATGTATTGAGATATAAGCATTATATACTTATCCGAAAGTTAATTTCTACAATTTAATTTCTACAATGAAATTTAATTTCTACAATCAGCTAGAAGCTATGTGATTTCCAACAACTTTGTACTGTTGATAAATAATATCTACTTTCATTTTTTTTCATTGATTTTTTTCTCCTTGAAAGAAACGTTTGAACTCACCAATTTTTACGAGAAAAGAATTATTAGCATCCGTTTCTAATCTACGCATTGAAATTCGTTAAACATTGACTTTCTTGCTGGACATCATTTAATGTAAAAAAACATACAATTTGTGGAAAATACTTTATCTGTCTGACACTATCTTTCAGCAGATTGCTTTCTTCTTTCTTCTATCCCTTTCAGTGACATATCAAAATTGAGGAGGAGGTGATGTTCGGTGCTGCCATCTTTTGGGGCTTTGCCGAACATTCACTGCTGCAGACGTCTGACTTCCAACCCACTGGGTGCAGTTCAGTGGGAGCTGCAGCACATGTGTTGACCTTGGGGCACACGTCAAAAACAACAGACAGGTTACTGAATTTCTTCGATTCGTGACTGACCATTTTTTGTAAGCTAATCTATATACTCTTCCTCCCCCCCCCCCAAAAAAAAGAAAAACTTTTCTGTTGTTTTGTCCTTTCGCTGTTATAAATAAATGATCTCCTTAAAAAACATGTAATGGAAAAAGTAAAATTAAACATGCTGTTTCAGTTTTTAATGTTCTCAAAAAATTGTCAAATGGTTTCTTCAGAAATTTGACAAACATGTGGTACCGACTTTGTCCTTTCATTTTTTAATATATGGTGTATTATTATCAAACGCTGCTGAAAATAAGCAAATATAATATATACATGTATGTAATAAGCAATAGCAAGAATGGCAAAAATGGAATTTAAAGTAAATGTCTATTAGAGATCTGCAACAGTTCGTTAATGCGATTGTTTCAGAAAATGTCTGTTATTCGATAGTTTTTTTAGAGAAAAACGAAATGATTTTTAGTAATTCTAATAGTTTTGATTCTGATTTGTTCTCCAATGTAAAATTTTAACCTTGAATGTTTTGCAAAAGTGTTAAAAAATACATTTATAAGTTCCATAAGATTGTTAAAAATAAAAATATTAATATATTTGAATATAAATGAATATATATTTGTGCATTTTTCTACACAAATAATAAATTATACACACATAATAATTCAAATAATAACACAAATAATAAATATTATTTTTTTCATATTTAAGACCAGTAGATCGTAGATTCGGGCACATTTCTGAATAATTTCAAATGGAATTTTTTATTCGGGACGGGTATATTTCAATCGTTTTAGACTATGATATTTATAACACTACAGAATTGCTAGATAAATACGAAAAAAAAAAGTTATTGATTTCGGGCTTAAATTTTACTAGATTTAATTATCTTCAATATTAATAACATGTAATTTATCGCAGTACCATTCCGTTTCAATTTAGTACATATGTATTTAAACAAAATAAATTTAATTTCATAATTCATTCTATACATGTAAATTTCAGATTTATATTTTTTACATGTTAAAATCATAATCGACTAATTTGTGTTATTGTAGCAATTTAATAGACAGAGATATTCAAAACTATATATTGAGATATAACCTATAAATAAAACATTTTACGTATTACCCTATAATTAAACATTTTACTTTGCCATGAAAGCAATTATAAATTTTAAATTGTAAAATCCAAAATAATAATAATAATAATAATAATAATAATAATAATAATAATAATAATAATAATAATAATAATAAATAACGCAGACGAATTCGATTGAACAAACTCTCAGATGTATATTTTAATAGATATCACATTACTAAAGTAAATTTTCTTTTCTACGTCAAAAGCATATCCAATATAAAGCATCCTCTGTAAGTTTTCATTTAAAAAAAATTAAAATAATGAATTGTTTTAGACATGAAATTAGATACCCTACACATCTGTTATCGACTGTTATTGGTAATTCTGCTATCATATAAAATGAAGAAACTGAAGGCGACATTTGAAACTTATGATTCTTCCATAAAACGTAAATTTTTGTTCTTTGTCTGAACTTTAAAAATATAAATGTCAAAAACATATGTGAATTATTCTCCAAATATTTTATTTTGGAACACTGGTATTAGTCAATTTATAAGAAGATCATCGCGTGAAAAGTGATTTTTAAGATTTGTTTTACACTGCATGTGGCTGCATTTTAAATATTGATTATAAAATTTTGGCAGTTTGTTTTTCTTTTGGCCCACTTTCATAGAAAAAAAAATATTTTAACACTATTTAATGGAACTTGTAATGCAGTGTTCGTAATGATTTGTTCTTTTAAGACTAATAAATTACATTAATAAAATATAGCACTGCGCACAGTTTGAACAGACGTTCAAACCCAAAAATATGTGGATATGTATAAAATAATTATTTATGATAACACAAAATGCAAAATAGCAGATTTCTCACATATCTATTAATTCCCATGGATTTAGCATAAATAATTTGTTTTACATCATAAATGTTGGATATTCTCGTATTGAAAATTAAATTTCATTTTTTGTTATGGATTCAGTATATCATATTTAATCTTACGTAATATTTTTGAAAAATTTAAATTCAAAGTAAAAATACAATAATAAGAAAATTCCATCAAGAAATTTATCTTAACTTATATTAGACATTTTGTTTAGAAAATTATTTCTAAAATAACTTATAATGGGAATTTAGTATTGAAAATGTAAGAACTTTCGGTAATTTAATACTTAGATAACATTCTTTTCTAAGTAGAGGTTAAAGATAAACATATGACATACTTAAGTGGTTACTAGAAAATATAATTGCATTGTAATTTTATTGTTATGATGAGTAAATGACTCCGTTTACAGTGACTTATTTAAGATAAAAAAATGTTTAATTACAAAGATTTAAATAATTAATAAAAAAATAATTGAATATGTTGATGAAGGAATTTATTGTGTAATTATGCGAACACAATACTTCTGCAGATTTCTGCAGTACTAAATTTTACTTCTGCAGATTTATTATTTATCTTTTACCATTCAATGCTACAATTCAAAATCTTTCATTAATTATTACAGTTTCAACTTAAAATGTTTGCACATTAACCTCTGCAACATGTATGAAATAATTGCACATCATCTTAAGACAGTTTTCGAAAAAACGCTTTTTAACCTTCAACAGCTCAAAATTTTTCGATGCAATTTCAGACACATTTTTAAAAGTAGAAACATGAAACTTGCTGAGAGGAATTTTGAAGAGATGTATAAGGTGCCGTATGATTTTATTTTTCGCTCAATATTAGAATTTGATTTATAAACAATTACCTTCTCAGTATGACCCTTTTTTTCGTTTCCAGATATCTTGCCTCGGAAAAATCGTTTCAAAATGCCGTTTTTGATTGATTTTTTTGCAATATTGTCTACATTTATCAAGGAATCGACAAACACGGCACCTTGTGTATTTCCTAAATAAAACAATTTGCCAGTTTGATGCATTTGAGAGCAAAAATGAATCTAAAAATAAATCGGAAAATAAGCTGTTTGAATCGAAATACACCCTTAAGTGGCTAGGGCAGTTGTATGAGGTATCTCAGGAATGCATCGACTTTTCATTTCCACGAATCTTTTCTTCCACTGACAAAATTTTCAATAGGATTGTTTGAATTATGTTTTATCAAATAACTGTTTTATTAATTTTTATTACATTTTTTGCAGCAAAATTTTACTTACGTGTTACACATGGCAAAGATTTGTATAAGGAAATTTATTTCAAATTTAAAACTTTAGTTAACATATGTTTTTTTTTTTTTTTTTTTTTTTTTTTTTTTTTTTTTTTTTTTTTACCTGGACTCTCTTCAGAATATTGCTGTTAGCTTTCACAATCATATAACTTTTTAAAAAAAAATATATATATATATATATATATATATATATATATGATATTTCGAGATAGGAGCCAGTAAAATCTTTGTAAGATTCTCCATATTACGTCACAGTAGTCGTGACGAGATAAAATTTAAGTAAAAGAATAACACAGGCGCTTCACCAAATTTTTCAGTTTCTGTTCTAAAATAGTTGATTAAAGTCATTCAGATAGAGCGTGAAATGCTTTCTTTGTAGTAACATTCCATCATGAAATGCTTTCTTCGTAGTAACATTCCATCATAAAAACATTATTTCCGTAAATCGTCTAAAAACGAATCATCGAAAGAAAAAAGAAAGAAAATCCCATCATCTCTCGGCTTCCCCATTTAAATCAAAAGCTAAAAGCTCCAAGAACATTCTATAATCTTAACCATGATTTTCTTATGTAAACATAATTTAATGTCTAGCTTTGAGATTAAACCTAGCATTCTCAAACCTTTCAGACGATAATTTTTATTTTAAAAGATTATTATTTAACTAATTTATAATCGAAATCAAAATTTGAATATTCTGCAGACGATATTCAATGACAGACCATTGCTTAAAAAAAAAAAGAAAGAAAAAAGAAAAGAAAAGAATGTATTTATACGCAATAAATATCAAACGCGAAGAAAAAATAAAAATAAAATAAAAATAATGATATTGTTGAAAGGTATGATTTTGGAATAAATTTTATAAGTCTCTCTTAAAAAATGTTGATAAAAACAGGGAAAAATCAGTTTTATTGGGAATCTTAAGAAATAATGTTTAATTAAGAATATTTTTAATTTAAAGCCATTTGGAAATTTTCACATATTGGAATAAATGTTTTTAAACGCGAATTAAGAATTAATATCGTTTCTATAAAGATTAATAGATTAGATCTAGTAGCAGGATTTTAATTTTATAAGTTGAAATAAGTACGAAATATTGTAAAATAAAATTATATAGTATTAGGTTAATATTGGCGAAAAAAAAATTAAATTTGTAATATATATGAGAAACTTTACTACGTGAAAATAAATTTGTCATATATATATATATATATATATATATATATATATATTATTTTACTTTGTATTCAAATTTGATTGAACAATTTTTTCTTCTTTTTTTTGACGAAGGGAATATAAAATTTATTCACAGTGTTTTCCATCAGAAATTTTAAAATTCGTAGATCTGCGAGGATAAAAGCAAATCCAACTGTGTCTTTATATATGGTTGTTTCATCAAATAAAGTTTCCATTACCATAATATAACTGGGTCACTCTTCAAGAAGATCTAACTACCTAACAAAACACCACTTCTCCACCTAACAAAATAAGTTGTAATCTGCAAAAGGAACGTGAGATATAGTGGAGAGGACAATACTTTCCAACACACTTTTTTGAAGAAAGTACTTCATCATTTATGCAAATTTGTGGGACAGAATTTGCAATCCTATAAACAACATTGTTTTGTCATAAGGCTATACTCTGGACTTCTTCGCATAGTTTCTTCTTTGAAATTTTTTATCTGTTGTTAATAATACACACGCTTGTTTTCGGATTTTGTTGAGGCTATTCACAGTAGACTACGTTCTTTTAGTTCAACCAGATATAGTAAATAAATAATATTCCGCATTGTCGAACATCGCTCGCCTGAACCTACTTCTAACATATTTTTTTTTAGGTTTGTTAGTATTAACGTGTTTGTAAAAAATAATTAGAAAACAAACTCGTCATTGTCATAGATTTTCGAAAACATTCCCGAGTAAATTTGATAGCATAGTTTTCGAAAACCTAAATTCTTATGCATTTTTAAATGGGTATCTGAATTTCTACATGAAATAATAAGAAAATAGCATTAATTTTTATCTTAATTCCTTTTCATCTTTATGTTTGTGTGTGAAATATAGTTTATTTAAAGAAGAAAACTTTTTTTGAAATAATCGCAAAATATTCATTAACGATATAAAATACACAAATCATGCCTGTAAAAAATTAAATGTAGAGTTTTTGAAAATCACTAGCAGTAAAAAAAAAGTTTCATAAATGCTTTAATATACATAGAAAATATGTTGTTTCTAAGACTTTAGAATATAAAGAAGAATCATGGGCAGCACGAAAGAAGTTATTTTATATTTTCTTTCGAAATTACATTATATTTCGCCATATCAAGAAATAGTTTTTTAACCGACTTCAAAGAGGAGGTTATGATTTCGACCTGTATGTATTTGTTGTTCACGCATAACTTTTGCAAATATGAACCGATTTTGATAATTCTTTTTTTGTTTGAAAGCGTATGAGGCCCATGTGGTCCCATTCGAATTTCATAAAAATCTGATGATTAGAACTTTTTTAAAAATAAAATCTTTAAATTTCAAATTCATTTTGAAGCAATCGACCAATTAGAAGTGCTCTTTTTGCATGCTTTTATGTTACACTTACATAGACATACGATCTTTTCACTGTTAAAAGTTTGAAGTTTTTGCTGCATCGTCACTCCTCCGCTTTTATGGAATATCTCTATTTTGACCAATGAGAATTCACCATAATACAATGAAGTAATCATTTTCTATAAAAGCGATGGATAGATGATAAAGTAAAAGTTTCAAAATTTTAACAGTGTTCAAAGTGCAAAATCCTAACTGGACGAGGGCCAGGATTCACATAAATTTTGCGCTGTTTACGAAACGAGATTTATTAACAAGAAAATTTATTTTAAACATTGAAAAATTTACTAAAATTCAGGCTTCTGATTTGTTAATCTGGTTTCGCTAACAGCGCAAATTCTACCTGGATTCCGGAGAAGTTCTCTTATGCAAGAAACTGGAAATATAGCATTTAGGGGATATAGTGTGGAAATCGGCTATCTCAGGGCGTGTTCAGAGCAACTTACAAAAGTAACCAATTTTACCGACCGATTGTAGGGCAGTACGAAAGCAAATTGTGGCATCAATGAAAACTATTCTGTTGAACTGTATCTGACGTCACACTTCGCTTTGATTTTCATTTCGTACTTGTCCACAATCAGTAAGTGGTCGGTAAGTAACCGGTAAGTTGTGCTGAACACGCCCTCTGTAACACTTAAAAAAAGCGCTATAATGTTCTATTCTTTAAATGTGCAACAATGTTAATGGAATTTAAATATAGAAGCGGCATCTGCAAGACATTTTCTAAAAATGCAATAATTATTGCTAGTCTAGATAATGTATCACGAAAATGCCGCAGATGTCACTGTGATCGGCACTTTGGAATTCAGTAGCATCGTAGCAGATTTAAAGGATACAAATTTTTAGCACTGCTTGCATTGTAAAAAATTGAACCCTTTTGCTGCATCGTCACTCCATCGTTTTTATAGGAAAGGATTACTTTGCTCTATTATGGAGCATTCTCATTGGTCGAAACAAAGAAATTCTATAAAAGCGATGGAGTAACGATGCAGCAAAAGGGTCAATTTTTTTACAGTGTCGATAGCAGATTTTCACTCCATATATTCCAGACTCTCTCCTTCGAACAATGAAATGTTCTCAAAAATGAAGGCTTATGATTGGTCAATCTTGTTTTGCGTAGCAGCGAATAATCCTTCTGGATCGTAACCACTGTTGCAGAGATGCTAGTTTTTTTTTTCAAAGTACGAAATCTTAGCTGGAGGTATTCTCATATCCTCCAAACTGAAAGATCCACATCGATCCAGACATGAGAATTGATATCGAACAGCTGAAAATTCATCTCTAAAGAGCCTTACACGTTAAAGCAAGAGTGTCTGTGTATCAGGGTGCTTGTTATGCCGGATTCACAAAGTGATTAAAATACATTGCTATGTGCTAGATTTACATTTGATTTGGACAAATATAAATGTCGAAAAATTTTGATAAACTTACCATTAAAGTTAAGCTAGTTAACGTCTTTCACCTATAAAACAAACTCGTTCAGGCGACTACCGCCAAGTTCAGGAATAAAAATTTTTAAATTTTCTGTACTTTGGAAAACCGCGTTTATCAAAGAACATTAACTTCAAATATTGCTACTTTCATATAGACGCATGTTGAATCATGGTGTGATTTTGATAATATCTTCCTTTTTAGTTTTTATGACTGAAAGTTGTATTTTAATACATACGAACATTTAGAATTACTTTGCTATGCATTGAATCATAGAAGCAACTTGACGCGCTCTGATTGTGTACTCGTACTTTAAATTGTAAAAAATCTGACCCTTTTGCTGCATCGTCACTACCCCGCTTTTATAGAATATCTCACTTTTGATCCATGAGAATGCTCCATAATAGGCTGAAGTAATCGTTTTGTATATTAGCGGTGGAATACATATTTCTATATTAGCTGTTTAAAATATCTTGAAAAATTACCTCTGTTTTTAAAGACTATCTATTTTTTGACCAATGAAAACGCTCCATAGACGTTTTTAGATAGCTCTCATTAGTCAGAAAATAGATAGTCTTTAAAAACAAAGGTAATTTTTCACAATAATTTTAACGTGTACTGATGGATTGTCAGCTTTTCAATGCCCATTTACGAAGTCTGTAGATTTCAATGTGGACCTTAAGGCACTACACTAGTCTCAGAAAAAGACCCGGATGTTAGTGTAAAGACTATGGGTGTGTTCTTTTCAAATATCTCGCTCAAATTTTAATATATTTACATGATTTTTTTTTTTGCATAGGATAGCCGAGGATGATCTACAACGGCCTAGTTTTTACTTCTTCGATTTTGCTTATGTATGTTTTATATAATGATAGTTTCAATTTCAGAGCCGTTTAAACCGGTTTTGAAATTTAAAATAGTTTTTTTTTTTTAAATCTGTAACCAAAATTGAAAAAGTAAAACCTAGGTCGGTTGCGGAATATCCTCAGCTATCCTATGCAAAAAAACACTTAAAAATTTTTAAATTTGAGCGAGATATTTGAAAAGAACGCCCCCATAGACTTCACATTATCATCCGGGTCTTTTTCTGTGCCTAGTGTGCGGCCTTAAAGTTTGCTGGATGCGATAAATTTCCGAAATGTTAAAGCTTAAATGGGAAAATTCTCGCATCCACTAAAGCGGAAATAGACATCGATACCAATCGACATCCTAAAGTTGTTGAAAAGATGAAAATCCTTTAGTATATATTTTGCTCCGGAGGAAAAAATTATCTCTACATATCAATGCAAAATAAAGTGCATAGATATGTGTAGCAAAATTATCTTTAGATTCAGATTTGGTTACCGGATTAGACACCAGAATGATTTCAGATTTTGCTCATGTAGGATTCCTCGACGTGAATATGGCGACACATGGAGCACAGTATCACTGCCTCCTCTACAATGCCTTCTCGCTTGTGACGTAGTGGAGGCGGTTTCCCTGACAACTGTTTTTCAACAAGCTTCGTGGCGATTGTGGAACCAGTAGGGTTAGTGATTTCGCCTCCACTTCATGACGTTTCACACTTGTCGTCTGCTCAGTGAATAGGCATTGTAGAGGGGGCAGTGACAGTATACGAATGATTGAAAAGATTCTGGACAAAAATGAGTCATCAAGGTGGTCCTTGTGGCCGAATGGTTAAGACACCACGCTGCTAATCTCTTGAGAGCGTAGGAGATTGTGGGTTCGAATCCCACTGGCTCCGTTCCACACACTCTTTATGTGTAGCTCCCGGTTGTATTTTTCTTGTGTCGTAATATTTCCTTGTGTTATCTTGTCCCTGTATGTCCACGAATTTGTAAAATAATATGGATTATGTATTTATGTCTGTGTAGAAATAAAGGATCATTCGGCGTACAATCGAATTCTACCAGGAAATCATCATCAAATTTTATAATAAAAAATGCCTAGCATTGCGATACATTGTTAAAAATTTAACTTTTGCTGCATCGTCACTCCATCCCTTTTATGGAATATCTCATACATACACTGTAAAAAATTTTGCCCTTTTGCTGCATCGTCACTCCCCCGCTTTTATGAAATATTTGTCTTTTGACCCATGAGAATGCTCCATGATAGGCTGAAATAATCGTTTTCCATAAAAGCGGTGGATTTAGTTTCAAATTTTTAGTTGGTCCAAAAGTGAAAAAAGTATTTGGGCATCAAATGCTGTTACTCTCTTATAGATGCAGCCAAGTACAGGTTATGATTTTCGGATTCCTCGTCGAATCATTTCCGATGCCTTTACTGCATTTATAGGAATTAGATTGTTGTTGTTTATCTACTGAATCATAGAGCGATTTTTTTTAAATCTTTCTTTTTGCTTTTTTTGACTGAAGGGGGAGTACTTTTGACTACTCTAGAAAAGCATTTTACTATTCATTGATACATGGAGTCATTTTGCTCTTTACTCATATATGGAAGCGCTTTGCCACGCGCTTATGTGTAAGGACACTTTACTTAAGGCATTGTCCCCTTTTGATAACCACTTGCGATGTCCGTACGATTAGATGTTGACTTTAAGATTTCATGAATGTGGTAGCTTTTCATCGTGCCAGATCTGAAGAAGTTACCACATCTAGAAAACCCAAGGATTCACAACGATACTAACCGATATTGTAAGTGTCTTTTGAAAAGTTGACAATCAAACAGCTACAAGTAAAGCGAATACATCAGAACTCAGCAAAGTGCGTTCATTAGTAATGCGATGCAAAGAGCCATCATATGTCAGTACACATAATTATGTATTACGGTATAAATAACTAAAAAGTAGGAAATAAATTTAACTTTTTCAAAAAAATGTATAACCGACTCCAAAAGAAAAGCGCTAAAAAGAATTAAATAATTCTATAAAAGTCTCTAATGACAAATTGTTATCCAATAACCACACATTGACTATCATGTACCGGTATAAAACGGTTAAATTTAATATATAGAATTTAATATCCACCAAACATAGGTTTTCCAGAGAATATTTTTTACAAGAGATTAATTTACATATTTTTGATTTAATTTTTGAATATATACATATAAAAAGTAAGTAATTACTTTTTGAAGTTGGTGCCAAACTATCTTAAGTATAGTAAGAATTGTGGATATATTATGTCTAGTACCATAAATAAAATGGGGAAATCATTATCAATTATGATTGTTTGGCACCAACTTCAAAAAGTAATTCCTTACTTTTTATATGTATATATTCAAAAATTAAATCAAAAATATGTAAATTAATCTCTTGTAAAAAATATTCTCTGGAAAACCTATGTTTGGTGGATATTAAATTCTATATATTAAATTTAACCGTTTTATACCGGTACATGATAGTCAATGTGTGGTTATTGGATAACAATTTGTCATTAGAGACTTTTATAGAATTATTTAATTCTTTTTAGCGCTTTTCTTTTGGAGTCGGTTATACATTTTTTTGAAAAAGTTAAATTTATTCATAGCCTGTATTAGTTTGTTTTCATCAGATAATTCATGCAAGTTTTCTTTCATGATTTTTCAGTTCTCATCGTAGTACCCTATACTAAAATGCGAGAAAAATTGTGTGTGTGTGTGTCGGGCACAAGAAGACCACTGGGCTAGGTTACATATTCGAGAAAAAGCGATTATTTGGTCATTTTGGGTCATAATAAGTCAGGATCAAGCTATTTATATCTAGAGAACGGCTGGATCGATTTTAAGAAAATTTTGTATCCAATCGGTTTTTTTTTCTTTTTTTTTTGAGAGAAAACTATTGGTCTGAGTCACATGTTCAAAAATTTTTGATTAGTGAGTCATTTTTGGGTCATTATGGGTCAAGCCATTTTTATCTAAAAACTGCTCAATTGATTTTGCCCAAATTTTATATTTCATCGTTTTGGATTACAAGAAAACCATTGGGTTAGGTAACATGTTCGAGAAAATTCGGTTAGTGGGTCATTTTAGGGGTCATTGTGGGTCATACTATATTTATCTAGAGATTTTCTCACGCAATTTTGACTGAAAAATGTATTTTATGGTTTTCGGGCACGAGAAAAACATTGGGCTAGATTACACGTTCATGAAAAAATTTTAATGGGTCATATTGGGTCATAAAAGGCCTGGGTCAAGCTATTTATATTTAAACGACGACGTGATCAATTTTAACGAAATTATGTATATAAAAGTTTTTTGACTTGAGAAAATTTATGGATTAAATCACAAAATTGAGAGATTTCGATTATAGGGGTAATTTGTGGGTCATGATGGATCATTATGGGCCATTTCAAGCTATAACTAAAGAACAGGTGGATTGATTTTAACGAAATTTTGTGTGCGACATTTTTTTTGGCACGAGAAAATCATTGGGCTAGGTCACATGTTCGAGAAGTTTCGATTAATGTGTCATAAAGGGTCTGGGTCAAGCTATTTGTATTTAAAGAACGGCACGATCAATTTAACGAAACTTTATATGAACAATTTTTAGACACGAGAAAACTAATGGGCTAAGTCACATGTTTGAGAGATTTCGATTTTAATAGTCATTTGTGGGTCATTATGGATCATGGTCAAGCTATATCTAAAGAACGAGTGGATCGATTATAACGAAATTTTGTATACAACATATTTTTGGCACGAGAAAATCACTGGACTAGGTCATTAAAAATTGCATTCTATGGTTTTCGGGCACGGGAAAAACATCGGGCTGGGTTACATGTTCGAGAAAAAATTTTAATGGGTCATATTGGGTCATAAAAGGTCTGGGTCAGCTATTTATATTTAAACGACGAGGTGATCGATTTTAACGAAATTTTGTCTATAACAGTTTCTTGACTTGAGAAAATTAATGGGTTAAGTCACATGTTTGAGAGATTTCGATTATAGGGGTAATGTGTGGGTCATGATGGATTATTATGGGTCATGTCAATCTATAACTAAAAAACAGGTGGATAGATTTTAACGAAATTTTGTATGCGACATTTTTTGACACGAGAAAATTATTGGTCAAGGTCACGTGTTCAAGAAACTTCGATTAATGGGTCATAAAGGGTCTGGGTCAAGCTATTTATATTTAACGAACAGCACGATCGATTTATCAACATTTTATATGAACAATTTTTAGACACGAGAAAGACACAAACACTAAGTCACATGTTTGAGAGATTTCGATTTTAAGAGTCATTTTTGGGTCATTATAGGTCATGATTAAGCTATATCTAAAGAACGAGTGGATCGATTTTAACGAAATTTTGTGTACAACATGTTTTTGGCACGAGAAAATCATTGGGCTAGGTCACTTGTTTCAAAAATTTCGATTAGTGGGTCACTTTTAGATAATTCTAATTTTTGCTACACAATGTCTCGCGCAACTTTGACTAAATTTTGTATTGTATCGTTTTCGGGCACAAGAAAATCATTGGGTTGGGTTAGATGTTTGCGAAAATTTTATTAATGGATCATTTTGGGTCATAATGGATCAGGGTCAAACTACTTATATCTAAAAAACAGTTCAATCTAAATTTTGTATCTAACATTTTTCGGCACGCAAAAAAATGAGCTAGGTAACATGTTCGAGAGATTTGGATTATAAGGGTCATTTGTGGGTTATTGATGGGTCATGCTAATTTTATGTAGAAAATTGCTCACACCATTTTTACTATATTTTGCAGTATGATCTTTTCGAGCAAGAGGAAACCATTGGACCAGGACACATGCTCGCGAAAATTCGATTAATGGGTCATTTTAGGTCATAATGGGTTAAGGTTCTTCTAATTATATGTGACAATGATTCAATCAATTGTACCTAAATTTTGTAACGAAACGTCTTTTCACGAGAAGACTATTGGGCTGAGTCGCATGTTAAACAAAATTATATTACTGGGCCATTTCGCTTCATTGCTGTATGCTGTCAAGCTAATTTTATCTAAGAAATGACTTAAACGATTTTGATACAATTTTATATTCTACTGTTTTTGATTACCTGAAGACCACTGAGCTATATCACATGTTTGATCAAATTGGATTAGTGGGTCATTTTGGGTAATACGGGTCAGGCTCGCAAGAAAATGGCAACAACCAATAAATTGGCGATATTTGACAAAATATTGGCGACATTTGGCCGAAAAATTCACAATTAAAATTACGAAAGCCATAACATATATTTGGTAACAAATGAAAGAATGTCTCCAAATTTGGCTATATCTAGCTAAAAGTGTTGTCTTTCAGAATGTGAAGAATTTTTTTATGTATTCTTAATAGGATTCGATTAAATTAACCAGAGTCGAAAAAAAAAGTGATTTGGATCGATGTCCTTTTGTTGTAAATTTTAAAATAAAGTAAAATTTATGAACATGTGCATACAAACTTAGTTTTCTTATTGATTGTTTTTGTAACAACATGTTTTACAGTAATAATACAGAGTAAACGATGTAGTGAAAATACTATATCGAGTTCAATATAAAGTTAATTTTGACCATGCTTAGCTCGGTCACCCCTGCTAGTATATAGTTAATTCTGCAGTACCCTTGTAATGTGATATTTGGGGTGGTGTATTGGAATTATTAATATTTTCTAATAATAATTCTTTGCAGAAATTTTCGTATTATACATCTTTAGATCAGTATTTCATCTATTGTTAAATGCGTTTTATCTTCACATTCACATGGCCCAATTTTTAATGTTTAGAAGCATGGATGCATTTTGCTGTCATTTCATAGTGCATGTAAGATGCTGTTTTCAACGTTCTGTGTTACAAGTGAAATGCTATGTGAATATGAAATGAACACAATTTTATGTATGTTTGAAATTTAAATATATTTAATCAGTTCTATCTAATTAAAATATAATTGATTGGATAATAAACAGATATTTTTCAGGTATTATTTTGCTCTTTATTTGCAGAATATTTTAGTTCGACTGTAACTAAGTATATTAAACATTGAAAAATAATGTTTACAGCTTTCATTTCAAAAGTCTTAAAGAAAGTTCAAGAATTTAAGAAGAATTATTTTTATAGAAACCAGGTGTTATTTTCAAAATCTTTTTGGTCACGTTAAGATTTTGCATGAACATTTTATGCATCAGTTATTTCAGAAAAATACCTACTATTCATAGTGAAATGAAATAGAGTGAAATTTGTTTTCCTACATAAAAAAAATTCCTCTGTAGATAGATTTACATTTTCAAATCCGATGCATTTTCCAACACTTTCAACTTTTTCACAAAAGTTATTCCTGATACAAAAAAAAATCACATTAATAATTAAACAAGAAAGAAAAAATCATGCGTCGAGCGTATTATTATGAAGCACTTTTTAATACATTCAGAATATTTTAGCAAAACTTCAATTTTGTTTAAAAACTGACAAACTTTAAAATATTTTGTCGCATTTCATCATATTGAAATGTACAACACATTTTACGAGAGAATTTCAGCTGTTCCCACCTACAATTGGAAAATTATCCGAATATTTTATGAACACTGCATGTGATACAGAGATTTGTATCTGTTAACAATATGCATTTCAATATTTAGTTCACTTAAGCAATACTTGTAATTCAGTTGAAAATTCCCTTTCAACAATTTCCTCTAATAAGAAGAATGGTACGTGAATACTTTTGTACATCCCTGTATATGAAACATAGAATTTACACAAAACGAGCAACATGTAAAAAACTATATAAATTCAAAAAGACATACCTAATTTCAAAATATAATCTCTAGCAGTTATTATGCAAAGACGATACTACCACTGATTTCTTTTGTGTGTCCTATAAAACGAATAAAAATGCTATTAATGCTCTACTTTAACGTGATCGTAGTGAAATTTTGAGAATTATCAGTTTCAATACTTTTGACATAGAAAAATCTTATTAAAATATTATGCAAATGATTTTTCCCTATGAGCCATAATGTAATTGAATATTTTTGAGTACCCCTGTAAATGAACCATTAATCGTACATACTTCATATGCAGTAAAAAATATGCTGTAGTTATCCTAAATAAACGTTATCAATTGCATGAAGATCTGTGTATATTTACAGGAGTTAGAGCATGGACAGACAAACTGACGAAGAGACAAACCAAATGCATAAACAATTTTCACCTTTGTTTGAAAGGGCTAAAAACAATATCAGTATCATCCCACGTTATTACGAATATTAGAAACTACAAATAGATTGGAATTAAAAACAAAAACAGTGCAAAATTCACCTTTTTTTACTAATTTGACAACACAAATATACACTTAACTGTACATAAATTGCTTAAAAGGTGCGCTAGAGTACTTATAAAAACTTTAAAAATACATTTAAAGTTCTCTAAAATGTTCAAAGTTCAGAACGTTTTCAACCGCAAAATAACTCGGCCTTCGTCAGTGAGAGAAACTACAAAATGACAGGTCTTACTGCTGGCGTTCTCAGGCTCGTCCGGAACAGTCCATTTTTACATCGAGGGAGGAAAGACGGGGAGTGAAGGGAACGGGACAAAATGAATAGAATAAACTGCTGAAATATATCAAAAACACAAGCTTATCTATTATTAATAAAGTTTTTCCATATTGCGTGTATATCGTAGGAAAGTGCATCATACAAGCTATTTCTTTACTCGATATTATTTCGATGGATTCTCTAATGATAGCTTCTATGTGACTAGTAGTATGAAAGATAATTTTGAACTATTGAAATCTATTTCTATAGGGTGCGTTTGTGCAAACCTTGAAAGTGCAGTATGGGGTTTACCCAATCTTAAATCTGCGTCATGTTCTTTCAACCTCTTTTGAAGTTTCCTTAATGTCATACCTATGTAAACATATTCTTTACTATCCGTCTTGAAAGGAATACTGTATACACCTGATTTATTAATGTCTTGAATAGGATCTTCAGCACAACTCTTAATATGGGGGGAGGGACTGCTATTAGTGCAATATCATACTTAGCTAGTGCGTGCCTTATGCTTTCGAAAAACTTCGGAATATAATTAACTTTACAAAATTTTTTTACACTTTTTATGGGATCTTTAACTTGCATATCTTGATCTTTCGTTTTAAACTTGCTTATCATACTTTCAATAAAATGAAGGGGGATGGAATTTTCAACGGCTATTTTTCTTATTAAATTTAGTTCTCCGCTCAGAAAATGAATTGAGCAAACTTGAAAAGCCCTTTTTATGTAAAAATTAAAAGGTGCTAGTTTGAAATTAATAGGAGAACTGCAAGCAAACGGGATTGTAAAATTAGACCTGTTAATTTTCCTAAAAACTTTACGATCCAAGCTCTGATTAGTTTTATTTCTGATTAGTAAGACATCTAAAAAGGCAAATTTTTGATTCGGTTCAACTTCTAGGGTAAATTTTATTCTGCTATCAAGGCTATTGATTTTATCCAGAAAAGAATGCAATTCATTCTCTTCGTGGTTCCATATAATAAAAATATCATCAACGTACCTGAACCATAAGGTAGACATGCCAATCCGTCCGATTGTCACTAAATGCTCCGGTCCCACATATTTTATGGAAAAAGCCTATGTTTACCTTTTAAAGCAGTATTTACCACCATCCGATTTTGCTATTGAATCCACTTCGAATTTCATAGATAAAATTAAAAACGTAACGCTTGAAAATTCTAGTATTATGGCTAGCTTGGACGTAGTATCCTTATACCCGTCCGTAGATATAAAGGAAGTTTTTAGCATTATTGCAGACTTTATCGACTCGGATTCTACTTTTACTGAAGATATTAAGTATACGATTAAAAGAGGTCTGAATTTAATTGTTAATGGCAACACCTTTGTTTTTAACAATCAGTTTTATAAACAGATCACTGGGGCCCCCATGGGTTCACCCATCTCTGGTTTATTAGCAGAATTTAAACTTCGTCCTTTTGAAAAGAAAATCATGGAAACCATAAGACCAGTCCCAGTTCACTGGTTCAGGTACGTTGATGATATTTTTATTATATGGAACCACGAAGAGAATGAATTGCATTCTTTTCTGGATAAAATCAATAGCCTTGATAGCAGAATAAAATTCACCCTAGAAGTTGAACAGAATCAAAAACTTGCCTTTTTAGATGTCTTACTAATCAGAAATAAAACTAATCAGAGCTTGGATCGTAAAGTTTTTAGGAAAATTAACAGGTCTAATTTTACAATCCCGTTTGCTTGCAGTTCTCCTATTAATTTCAAACTAGCACCTTTTAATTTTTACATAAAAAGGGCTTTTCAAGTTTGCTCAATTCATTTTCTGAGCGGAGAACTAAATTTAATAAGAAAAATAGCCGTTGAAAATTCCATCCCCCTTCATTTTATTGAAAGAATGATAAGCAAGTTTAAAACGAAAGATCAAGATATGCAAATTAAAGATCCCATAAAAAGTGTAAAAAAATTTTGTAAAGTTAATTATATTCTGAAGTTTTTCGAAAGCATAAGGCACGCACTAGATAAGTATGATATTGCACTAAAAGCAGTCCCTCCCCCCAAATTAAGAGTTGTGCTGAACATAAAGATTGATCCTATTCAAGACATTAATAAATCAGGTGTATACAGTATTCCTTTCAAGACGGATAGTAAAGAATATGTTTACATAGGTATGACATTAAGGAAACTTCAGAAGAGGTTGAAAGAACATGACGCAGATTTAAGATTGGGTAAACCCCATACTGCACTTTCAAGGTTTGCACAAACGCACCCTATAGAAATAGATTTCAATAGTTCAAAAATTATTTTTCATACTACTAGTCACATAGCAGCTATCATTAGAGAATCCATCGAAATAATATCGAGTAAAGAAATAGCTTGTAATGATGCACTTTCCTACGATATACACACAATATGGAAAAACTTTATTAATAATAGATAAGCTTGTGTTTTTGATATATTTCAGCAGTTTATTCTATTCATTTTGTCCCGTTCCCTTCACTCCCCGTCTTTCCTCCCTCGATGTAAAAATGGACTGTTCCGGACGAGCCTGAGAACGCCAGCAGTAAGACCTGTCATTTTGTAGTTTCTCTCACTGACGAAGGCCGAGTTAGTTTGCGGTTGAAAACGTTCTGAACTTTGAACATTTTAGAGAACTTTAAATGTATTTTTAAAGTTTTTATAAGTACTCTAGCGCACCTTTTAAGCAATTTATGTACAGTTAAATGTATATTTGTGTTGTCAAATTACAAATAGATGTCTTTACATATTGTTGAAATTTTCATGAACGTTACGTCATAAGCAACTATAGATTGTAGGTATAAGTAACAAGGTACGCAGATGTAAAATTTCGTCATTGGCCAAATTAAAATTTTTATTTTCAATAAAAAACTTTATTGTTTTTAAATTTTTTCAATTATATGAAGGATTTATAAATTCTTTATTCATGCTTTCTTTTTTTGTTTCTTTATATTTACTTTCTACTATCTTCAATAGAGGAAAGTATTGTAATCGAGATTTTTTTCGACTTCCGGTTTTTGACGGATTTGCACGTTTTAAGGGTCAAAGATTCCAAAAAACTTGTTTTTACAAAATGTCTCTCTGTGTGTGTGTCCGTATGTCGAAATTCCACCATCAAAAAGTGTATGAAGTTATGCATAGAATTGGACCAATTTTTTGCGAATGTTTTTCACAACAAGATGCTGTGCCTCCTTCAGTTTTGAAATATTCCGCCGGAAGGGGACGCCGCAATCGCGATGTTTGTGCCATTTTCAATAATGTACCGATCAAAAATATATGAAGTTATGCGTCATATTGAACAACTTTTTTGTGTAAATGTATGATTATGGCTAGTTGGTCCTCCCTGAATTTGAAAAAAATCCGCCAGGAGCGGGCACTGCAATCGCGATTTTTGTGCCATTCTTAATTTTGTACCGAGCAAAAGTATATGAATTTATGCATCAAATTGAACCAAATTTTTTGTGTAAGTAATGGCTATAGGTAATTGATCCTCCCTTACTTTGAAAAAATCGCTGCAATAGCGAATTTTATGCCATTTTCAATACTGCACCACCTAAAAGTGTATGTAGCTAGTTCTAGAACTGAACTAAATTTTTTGTATATGATTATTTTTTTGGTAAGGCAAGTAGGTCTTTCCTGAATTTGCAAAAAAATCTGCCTATCATTCTATTGTCAATCGGCTCGTGCAGAGACGGAATTTGTTTTTAGTCCAAATAATTGACTGAAGAAGAAAGTTAAATGAAAATCAAAGTTGGTATGGTATTGAATTCAAATTATTTAAGCATTAAAATGAGTAACTATTTTTTAAAAATATTAAAATGTACGTATGAGATTGGCACATCCAACTAGTTTGTTAAAAACTTTTAAGAAAAGAGCTAAAAATTACTAGATATAAATTATTCAAAAGTAAGGTATAATCTTACTTATGCCAAAAATCAAATATTAAAATTAATGACTTTTTTAAAAGATAAGTATAAAAATATTGTTTAAACTATTTATCAAAATTATGGATCTAAATGTGAAGTGTCATTTTTGCTATATTTAACACTCTAAGTGTAACGTATGAGATCATTAGAGATCGTAATATTCCATTTACTAAGTTCCAGGTTTCACTGCAATATAAGCAATATTTAAGATAAAATAATTCTATAGATTTAAGGAATTCCCAATACATTAAAGAATGATTAATATTATCAAGGATTACATTCATATTTGTAATTAAGTTTTTTTATACATGATGTCGAAATAATTATAATTTCTAAGCACTTAAAATAAAACAAAGAGAAAACAACATTACAATTTTACCAATTTGCAAGACGCTCAGAGGATTAAAAATCCAATTCCTGAAATTGTATACAGAACGTATACAATTCGCGTGACATTGCTTACTGATGGAATTTAGTTAAAATCTTGAAACAGGATATCAACATTTCTTGACGCTCGCATAGTAGTTTGATATTTAGTATCTGTACGTCAGTGTGCGTGCCTAAGGGAGCTAATGTAGCTTTTCGGCGTTAGGTGTCATTTAAATGAAAAACTTTTAGAGAGTCAAAGTTCTATTAATTTAAAGAGTCTTTAAGTATGCCACATTCCCACAAATGATCAAAATGCGTGAATGAACCCTTTCGTGCTAAGACGATGATTTATTCTAAATATTTAAAGACATCTTCCTGAGATCAGTTTGTAATTCGAGGTTATAAATAATCATGACCCTGGCTCTGAAAATTTTCCATTTATCTTGTTAATATATTATTTCTCTAGCGTAGAACGTAGAATGAATGATACTAAGTTTCAGTTTTTGATTTAGCTTAAAAACGCACATCTGAAAAAAGACTGAATGCATTTTTTAATAAATTTCCCTTTGAATGAAATAAATGCAGAATGCCAAAATCAACTGAATATGGCACTTTCGCTAAACATAATATGATGCTTATCGAAACATAAGTACTAATTTTGTAAATAAGATCATGGTAGTATTTTAAATACATGAAAACAATTATTATATTCCATTCAATAATCAGTGTTTTTCAAATTAATATTAGTTTAAATAAATGAAAACATTTATTATATTTAACTTAATAATTAGTATTTTTTAAATCAATATTACGTCTAGTGCATAGAAACAACTATCATATTACATTAATAATCAGTGTTTTTCAAATTAATAACTTTTTAAAATATATGTATAAAAATATTAGTTAAAATACTTAGCAAAATGATGGATCTAAATGTGAAACGCTATTTTCCCGATATGTTAAAATGCAGTTTATGAAACTGTATACGGAAAGTATACAATTCGCGGTATATAGGTTATACAAAACTCTGTTGTAATTTTGTTAGAATCGTAAAACAGGATATCAACATTTCTTGATGCTCACATGCTAGTATCATATATAACATCTGTATGTCAGTGTGCGTGCCTAAGGGAGCTAATGAAGCTTTTTGGCTTTAGGTGTCATTGAAATGAAAAATGTTTAGAGACTCAAAGTTTTTCAAAGTTAAAATTTCTATTAATTTAGAGTCTTTAAATATGCTACATTCCCACAAATTATTAAAATGCATGAATGAAACCTTTCGTGCTAAAACGATGATTTATTCTAGATATTTAGCTGCATCTTCTTCCTAAGAACATTAATATTTTGTAAATTGAGGTCATAAATAACATGACCTTGGCATGAAATTGCGGCTACGGCAATATTTTATTTTTCTTTTTAATGTATTATTTCAGTAATATAAAACTTGAGGGAATGATACTGTGTTTCAATTATTATCTAACACAACAACGCACATTTGAGAAAAGTCTTGATTTAAATTTTAAAGAATTTTTGGTTTGAATGAAATAAATACGATTAACATCGTACGCAGTTGTAAAATGTCGTCGTTGAGTAAACTAAAGACATTATTTTACTTAAAAAGCATTATAACTTTTCGAATTTTCCAATTAGATGAAGGATTTATGAGTCCTTTTTTATTGTATTTTTTGACAAAAACTTTTAAGAATATTCCACAAAATTCATTAGAAAAAATTCCTTCAGAAATAAAGTCAAATCTCTCTCATGCTACAAAATCTAAAATAAAAATTAGTAAATTTTTAAAATATAAATATAAAAATGTTACGTAAATTACTTAGCAAAATAATGCATCCAAATGTAAAATTCCATTTTTTCAATATGCATACCGGCAAAAATACAATTCCTGAAACAGTATACAGAACGTATAAATTCGTGTGTTCTTTTTAAATATTGTTGAAATTTTGTTAGAATCTTGATACAGGGTATCAACATTTCTTGACGCCCGCTTAGTAGTTCGATGTATAACATCTGTATGACAATGTGCGCGCCTAAGAGAACTTTTGTAGCTTCTTGGCTTTAGGTGTCATTGAAATGAAGAACGTTTAGGGATACAAAATTCTATTTATTTAAAGAGTCTTTAAATATGCTACATTCCCACAAATGATCAAAATGCTTGAATGAACCCTTTCGTGCAATGCCGATGATTTATTCTAAATATTTAGCTACATCTTCTTCCTAAGAGCATTAATATTTTGTAAATCGAGGGCATAAATAATCATGACCTTGGCTGTGGAAATTTTTCATTTTTATTTTTTATGTATTATTTCTGTAACGTAAAACTTGTGGGAATGGTACTCTGTTTCAATTTTTGATTTTGCATGAAAAAGCATTTTTGAAAATAGTCTGGATTTAAATTAAAAAAATTTCTCCTTTGTACAAAACCAAATAAAACTAAATATGACATATTCGCTAAAAAATAATAATAAAATAAAAAAAATGATTAATACGGTGTTTATCATAACAGAAGTACGTATTTTGTAGACTAGCTCATGTTACTATTTTAAAAATATAAAAATAATTATTGTGTTTCGATTAATTCGCTAGCTTCCGCAGGAATTCATCTCAAAATGCACACGCTAAAACATGTAAACATTTCTGGGAGAGGTTTTATCTTCATATGGATATTAAAAACATATCGCATTTAGGGTCTAATAATCAATCTTTATAATTTGAAGATTTCTTTTCTGAAATTCCTATTTCTTAGCAGAAAACCTAAATTATTAATTTTCACTTTACTTTATTCCCGAAACGTATGTCATATAACGAAAACAAAAAATGTTATTTGGATTTTGTGGTATTACATTTCATTTTTTTATTAAAAATTCCGCCATTCTGAACCGACTGATTGTCGTTTCCGACAGTACAATGTCCTACAGTACTGACAGCACTGAAACTCTATTTTAAATTTGAATAATGATAAACCTCTTTGTATAAACAGAAAGACATACAAAAACTCACTGCCTACTCGGTTTACAGGCACAGGTTGATTTCATAAATAAATACTATTTTCACCAACAAAACTAAATAAAGATTAGATTGAAATCTTCCGATTTTGCACCGAAAAACTTTTTTCTGTATAGATAATTAAAATATAAAATGCAAATTTAAGAACTTAGTTCGATGCTAAATGCGAAAGGTGTCATATTTAAAAAAATATTGATTCTATAAAAAATAACATAAAAAAAGTCATAAAGTAAGAAACTGGGATAGCTTACCTGACAGATTTATTCGATAAGATATACTGATAAATGAGAGTGTGTATGTTATTACAAATTCTGATATGTTATACATGATACAGTTGGAAAAAAATATATCAACTAATATTTGGCAAATATCAGCAATAATTCAATAAAAAAAATGATGGTTACGGTACAGAAAATATGTATCATGCTTATTTTTATAATGAAAGGATTCTTTTCATTTTATTTTAATTTGCACATAACTGATTGAAATAAACCCAATTTTTAAGTTTTTTTGTAAATTTCTGCAAACTTGAAGAAAAATCTTCAGACGCTGGCATTCTAAAAGGAAACTTTGCTTAATAAAATATAAGATTTTGAAAAAAAAGTACATCCAAAGACAGAGAGATTTATTATTTTATTTGTATAGACACCTAATCATTCTTAATACATTTTTATCATTTTTATCCCGATTACATGGTATTATGTTCAATCATTTCTGCCATATTTTCGAAAAAAAAAAAAAACATTTTTTTTTCATATTAAAAACTCCACAAATTTTAAGAAAATAAACCTTGATAAAATTTGAGAGTCTTTTTTTAAAAGCTGCATGATAGTACGAGTATAAATGATATTCGCATAAAAATGAGCAAAGTTTATTACAATAAGCTATTTAATCATGATCTGCAGTTTTGAATGATTTTGCTACATTAATTTTGACAGAGTTATTAGGAGATCTTCGTTTTTTTTACACTTTCCAGCAAAGTTGAAAAGTGTTTATGCATTTGGTTTGTCTGACCGTCTCTCTGTCTGTCCGTCTGTCCGCGCTCTAACTCTTGTAAATATACTCGGATTGCCATGACATTTTTGGAAGTTATTAACGTTTACCATAGCATGAACCCTATTGAATATTTATAGTCTCTTTGAATTTTCCAAGAGAGTCATACTATTTTCGTCTGCTGTAAACCTGACGATTTGAAATCCAATAGAATTTTTCAATCGGGTTTATGCTAGCATTTAAAATAGGCGAGTCAAGAATTTTGAAATTTTCTCTTAAAGCCGTGGTTATATAGTATGTTACATGTATATTTTGGCATTACCTTGCTCCAAAACCCTACCCCCCCCCCCCCGCCAATGTCAACGAATGGAAGGAAATGTTGTGTCTTGGGATCTTAAAACATTTTTTTCAGAAAATCTAAAGATATCAGACTGTTAAAGTTGATTATCCCTCTCTCATTCCAATGAATATCTGTTGAAAAAACTCATTTTTTTCATTTCGTAGATCATGCCTGTGTTCCACAATCAGGGGCATCTAAGTTCGAATTTTCTCATAACTCAAGAAAACAGCAAGCCCCTTCTTCAAAGCAAAACAATTGTTTCTGGACCGAGTTCATTCTTACTTGTTAGGGTGGTAGTTTGAGATATGGTTTGTGAAAAATGTTCTTTAATACGATATAATCAAATTCTTTAATGTGCATATGTACGCTAATTTTAAACACTTGTACACCGAGCCTATTTTTAGCTTGTTGAATGGCATATTTTATCTAGGTGTTGCGAAATATGCAATAACTCCTGCCTTTCATAAACAATTACTTCCTTATCGTAAATATTTTGATCATCACAGATTCACTGATTGTACAATGAAAAATAGTTTTTTTTTATTATTATTCAGTGAGAAGGAAATCCACGCACCTCAGAACTAAAATAGAAATTAAAGAAACAGGTTGCTTTCAAGAGCATCTCAACTGTCCAGATTGGACATTAGACTTTAAAGAACATTTAATAGTTAATATTTTATAAACTTAAATGCATATAGTCAATTCTTTTATATAATCTATTATATATATATAGTGTAATCTAAGAAAATACGTAATAATTTCGCAAGCCCTACAGCTTTGGATTTTTTTTTTCAAGTGTGGTGTCATTTATTATTTTTTCGCCGAGATGTAGAAAACAGACATTTACGTTCCGGGACAGACCCACAGATCTACAAGCAGGAACATTGATTTAAGATTGTGAAATATTTATTAAATTCTTAATTTCAATTAAGAATTAGAAGTCAGAAGTTTTAATACTAAACACAATTCTTCGTTTTCAGAGACCCGTTTCAACAAACATCATTCGTAGTCTTCCACATATTGATTTCCGGTTGAAATTATTAACTCTAGAGAGTACTTTATAAAGATACATTGCTTCCATCAATTTAAAATTTTTGCAATTTCAGAAACATTGGTGTATTGTTTTTTCAAAAGGAGAATTATTAAATTGACAATCTTTATTAATTCTTTACACTTCGTACTTTTTAAAATGAGAGTCAATGATTTTTTTACTGTTACATTTTTATAAAATCAGAAAACGACGTCATTCAATCTGCATTAAACCCATCTTATCCATTTTTTCTAAAAAACAAAGAAAAAAAGAAAAAAAATGCATAATATGCTTAAACTTTTGTGACAGCGTCGCTTCAATAAATAAAAAAATATATAAATTAAAATAAAATGATCAACGAAAAATCAATGTAAATTTTATTGTAATTATATGCTTGTTTTACTATGTTTTAACTGAACGTTTGTTATTTGTTGCAAATTAGTGTAATACATTTTCTTATTCAATTATCTTTTGCCATATTTGTAGAGTGCATACATTTTTGAGGTGAACTTTACAACGATAGCGGTTTTATCGTCTATAATTAAAACATGTAATATAATATTCATATATCAAGTCAACGAATTCTCCTTTGATTTAAGACTGATGTAATCAGTAGTAGAGATTAATTTCAAAATTTCAACTACATATGCAGTACAGACACATGCATGTATGTATACTAAACAAAACTTTAATGCAAAATAATTCTGACATACATCTCTATTACTTTCCCCCATTTGAAAATTAATATATTAAGTACAAGGTATTTTAAAAATGTGTTCTAAAGTAACGTGCAGGCAAAGTATTTCCAAGATGAAATATGATGGGTGTTTCTTGAAATAAAGCCAAATAATTTAAGCTGTGTAAAAATTTAAAAGGTTGCATGTTTGGTTAAATTAACATGTTAATATACATTTTAGTGAAAATTGTAAAATATATGAAGTTTTTATAAAATTGTTTAAAAGATTTTTAAAGAATATCAAGAGGTAAAATAAAAACAAGACTATCTACGAAATGGGAATAGTTTACATTATTAAAATATTTCTATATGATTCATATATTCAGTCTGTATTTTGAAGCAGATTTCAAATTCAATTAAGATTATTTCTATGGTTTTTTTCTTTACCTTTTATCATGATTTGATGGTCTAGGACTTTTCCAAGTTCACATTCCAATTTCCTAAGTTACAGTTCTACTTGTTCAGGGTCTGCTTTACTTTGTTGCGTTCCCGATTCGAATATAACAAGAATCAAGTAAAATATGTAAATAAAATGGCATATAAAATTTGAATCCTAAAACAACTAAAGTCGAATTCGGATGTCTCCTATCTAAAATCACATAGTGTATGCTTATGTATTGTCATTTTCGTATCAGGAAAATATCCCTTAGTGTTAAAGTAATAAAAATCTCAGTAAGTATCAATTGAAAGAGTATATTGAAACAAATTCCTTCACATTTAAAGTATTAGTCTCGGTTTCTGTATTATTCAGGTATACAGGGTTAGCACAAATAACTGTCCGAATTTTAAAATTTTATATTTTCAAAACTATTACTCATATTATAATAAGTGATTTATGAAAATAAAAAGGATTATTCCGAGTTTATTTTCAGCCATTGGTGTGCGAAATTTTTGTTTGCACAACTAACATTAAATATATGATCAATTTCATTGCGCAGATTTGGTAGTTGAATACGGTCAATGATTCTCAATGCCACAGAGATGCATTAAAACATTAAATATTGCTAAAGGGTGCATAAGTTTTGCATTTGCCTTCTAAATATTTTTCCCTGACATAAGCCTAATAGTTGTCCATTACCATAAAACATACATTTAAATGATTAATACGAGAAATTTTTATAATATCACCACACTTCACACAGAGCCTAATGTTCGAAATCGGGATTCATAGCTGAATAAGGTCACGTGACACCGATAATTTACTCAAAGAACATTCAACTGAAAAGAAGGAGAGCTACTGCTCTTTCAGACCATGTTACTACTGCTTTAGAATTGCTTCCCTCATTGGCTTGTGTGAAGCCTAACTTCTTAACTCTTCCTGATATTTTACTTTGATAATTTCGCAACTTTATATCTCAATAACTGGCAGACTAGGGCAATAATTTGTGCGTCTAAAAACACGCTTCAATATGCCCTTTCGACTTATTTTTTTTCTATTATTAAACTTTTTGGCAGTTTCCAGGTTAGAGAGATAATAGCTATGAATAGATTCTATTCATCGTTGTCCAATCGTTCATTGCTACTGTTTAGATGGCTGATGACTTTTCCCAACTTCTTTTATTAGTAAGGCTTGCAGACCTCCGTATCGGTTGGAATAGCTCAATAGATAGAACAACAACCTAGAGTACTGTGGTCCCGGGTTCGAAGAGGTTACTAAAATTTTTTTAGTAAATTTGTATTCCACGAAATTGTTTAGTAACCATTACATTTTTTTTTTTTTTTTTTTTTTTTTTTTTTTTGCAAGTAAAACAATTTTTTTTTTTTTTTTTTTTTTTTTTTTGCAAGTAAAACAATTTTTTTTTTTTTTTTTTTTTTTTTTTTTTTTTTTTTAAACTGAACAAAAGAATTTTTTGTATAACAAACTTAAAACTTTTTAGTATGAGCCACCAAGCAAATTTTAGTAATAGTTCCAAAATTATTTTTAGTAACCATTACGTGTTCTCGAAGGACAGGAGCTTCCTTCGAGCTGCATCCAGTGGGTAAAAAGAGAGACCTCTGAAACGGAAGATTTTCGGCAAAGCCCAATATATGGCAGCACCAAACATTGCTACCTGCTCTATTTTCTAAAGGGAAGGGGATCATTACCCATGGTAACTGTTACGACAGGACTTCCATTATCCCTTTATTTAACGAGTACTTACATTGCATATTCGGTGGCGTGCGGCATCAAACCAGGGTACTTTCAGTCTGGAGCTCGGTGCTATGACCACTAGCCTATCACGCCCACACCAAGTGAGTTTTAGTAATAGCTATTAAAAATGTAAAACTATTAACTCTATTCATTGCTAGCTTTTTTCTAATAATTCTTACAAATTCCTTGTAACTGATTAAGATTTCTAAATTTTTTTTAATAATTACAAAGATCACTAAATTTTTTTTAGTAGATCGAACCCCCTTTTTTACAGTGTATGACATTTGTATGTACTTCTGTTTTTTAAATGTAGACATTTGTATGTGTGTGTTTTAAAATTAAAATGTATTGAATTATCTATACCATGCAATTAATTGTTCAATACAAAATGGTATTTGCAGTCCAGTTCTTTAATGCTGCCTTCTGTGTCTCCCAACTCTGTCAAAAATTATACAGTAATTTCTAAATTTTAGTTAATTTTATTTTTTCTATCTAAATATATTTTAAACTGATATCTAACTGAGAAATGAGTACTTAAGTAAATTGATTTTACTTTTCATTGAAATAATAATTTTGACTGATTCCGGTCATGTATACTGACTTTATGTTGCCAAATCGCATTATTTATGGGGTTTTTTTATTATTTAATAAAAATTCATTAAAAAAATCAGTACAGCTATCAATAGTAAAAATAACTGAGACATATTGCACAAATCTATTTTCTTAATACGTTTAGATTCTTTGAAACATTTCCATATCTTTGGCCAGAAATGCATTTCTAAATTCAGCTTACTTTTTCTAAAATACTTTAGAAATGAAATAAGATTCTCATCTGTTACCAAGCGCAAGTATCTTTTTAGGATGTTTGGGAATCAAATAACATAAAATATTGACATTTTATAGTATTTTTGTACACTGATTTTATTTTAACTAAACTTAAAAAATAAAATTATGTCAAAATCAGGTGTGAACAAGTTGTCAAAATGTATGTTTGGACACATTTGTGTTTGACATTTCACAAGATAACAGTTTGCTTATCATTAGACAGGAATATTACGTACAATTTCACGAATTCATTTGGAATACTCAATAAGAAAAATATTATTTCGCTTTTAATTTTATTAAAATCTAATAACAATTTGGGATTGACTTAAAATATTTTAATTAATGGGTCAAAGAAATATCCTTATTAAGATTAATTTTAAAATATATTATTGTTATTAGCAATTTAATTCTACATCACTTGTATACTCACTTCCACTCCTAAAATTTTGCATATTTGTCAAGATGGTTTTAAAAAGAAACAGTTTTAATGTTCTTAATCCGTTCGCGATGGCGCGAGCATTTTGAAGTGCGCATCTGATGACGGAGCGGGAAAATTTGATTTCCTCTTCAGGGCCGAAGGATTCTAGAAAGCTAAGCCTAATTGTTGTACAGTATTCTTAAAAAACTATATAAAAAAAAATCTTTTTTCCACGGAACCTTTTGAAATTCACATGCATGAAATATGTTGTTATTATATATATTCACGCAAAAAATAGAGTTATTTTCTTTGATATTTTTGTATAAAAATGACATTTTAAACATATATAATGCATATTTTAACTACTTTTTTAGATTATAAAAGTGCAGTATGATTACAAAATATTTGCATACCTTTAATTCGGCAACACATGAAACATTTTACTCAAATAAAAAATAATCTTTGTTAAATTAGTAATAGTTTCGTTTCTAAGTAATTTTAACACATACCTAAAAGAAGCGTTTTACTAAAGCTTATTTATTAACAAATAAGACTAATTAAATAAAACATGCAAGCAACTTCTACATGTTTCTTTTAAGTACTTATTATACAAACATACACTAAAATTATTTGAAATTGTTTAATTAAATACTTTTTTTTAAATTGAAAAATTTCATATAAATATTAAATCAATCATAAAATATTTATCAAATAAAAATTGTAGAATAATAATAGGTAAAAAGCGAGTAAAACTATACTTTAAAATATGCATTTCCATTAAATTAATTAATTTAATAATTTAATATGTTTATATTGCAATGTATGTTAAAACGAAATATTAAATATAGAGTATTTGTTAATAATGAGTAAAGTTGCATGATAAATTAGAATACATTCATCAATCAATTTGTTTATGTTAAAAAATTATTATTTATATCTCATATATTAAAACATTTAAAATTACAAGTAAAATTGCGAAATTAAAAATATTTAATAATAATAAATAATAAGGAATGAAACTCAATAGTAATTACAAATATAGTGATAAAAATTGTCATTAAATTTAATAGTATTTTTTAAATTGTAAATATACATAATTAAATGCATCGAATAAATTTTTTGAATTTTATCGGGTAAAACTGACGATTCATTCGAAATTTGCATGATAGTGTATGCGCGTATTTATCAAAATAGTCAGACTTTAATGACTGTGTTAGAATAACTAACATTGAGAAATTTTATTTTCTGAAGACTGCATTTATAGACACTTCAATGAGTTTGAGAAACACGATACTATAGAGAAAACTCAGTTCAAAGTGAATTAATTTGAAACAATATATAACATTATTGAACATAAAAATAAAAGAGGAAACTAATGTAATCCACAATTTCACAATCAGAAACTTCCTTTTCTTGCTGTATTTTTTTCTTTTTTCTTTTCTTTTATTATTATTACTTAACAGAATTCGCCGCAAAGAAATAATGTATAAAAAAGAGTCACTATTTCAATCCTAACAAATCCCAGCGCCTTAGTAATCACAGCAGTAGACATAATACGAATCATCAAATCCAAACCGGAATAAAAGAAAAAAACAACTAATAGAGAATAATCAACCGTCGATCAACAAATAAAATTTCTCAAATTAAGATAAGAGTAAAAAAATAAAATAAAATAAAAAGCGAGAGTATAGTTGAAAACACGCATTAATTAGACTCTTACTCATGCGCGCTCGCAATAATTGGCATATTTATTGTATGTTTCAGCTCACCCACATTTTGATCCTGCTATGTAAGGCAGAAAATATTGTGATAAATAAAAAATAAAGTTTTATTAGACAGGCAAACGATTTTTGATCAAAAAGATATCACATTTAATAAACATGAACGAGGAACATAAATTCAAGAATCATTTTATTTTCATTAAAGTAATTTTTAAAAAAACTAAATTAACATGGATGAAAATATTCTTAATTGATTCCACTTGACTTCCTACTTAAAAGAGAATGTGTTCCTCTCTAATATAAATTTGAATATGATCAACATAATATTTTTTGTATGTTATACAATTTAAACTGTGCGTTATACAATTCGTTCCAATCGAGTGGTACGAATAACAGTCTCTCGGGATCTGAGTGCCAAAAGTCCCGTCTCGCATACAGGTCGCGCGGGATGTAAGTTCAAACTACGCCAGCACATATCCCGAAGGGGTTAACAGTATTTTTTTTCAAAAAAAAAAATAAATAGAAGGATTATGTAAATTTTATGTAATTGCATATATTTTAACAATAAATTACTTATTGGTTACATTATATGAAAACACCTATTTAAAATTACATTTTAGATTAAAAGTTAAAAAGAAATTCAAATAGTAAGGAAGTTCTATGTTAACAATTTACTTGCAAAGTGTTACATTAATTACAGTCGTCCAGCATTAAAGTTCACCGAAAATAATATAACAATGAAGCTAAAAATATATTTCTTAAATTTATATTAAAACTAGTCGCCCTTGAGGATCAGTTTGGTCTCCCTTGAATGTATACTAAGCATTAAATCATTTTAGTTTCATTCATAACTTATTTTAATTGCAAAATTTTTTGCCAAATTGGGAGGTTCTGGTAGAGAAATAGACACATAAGTCATATACGCAACACACTGGCGTGATTGCAACAAGGTGGAAATTATTTGTGCCTCACATGGTAACCCGGATACTGTTATTTATTTATTAACAAACAGTTTGCTTACTTTTCTTTCTTAAAATGATGTAAATTGTTTTATTCTATAACTATCAACTAAACATTTTTTTAAATGTATAATCATTTCCTTTTTAAAATAATCGAAATTAGTTAAAAAGAAGTATGCAACTGGTATTTGAAAACGAAGTTTTCGCCAAATTGGCGTTGGAAATATAACGTGCCAATTTTGTGCATGTATGACATCTGTGCTGATAAATCAAGAACTCAGTAAATTTTATGCTAGCTTAGTGCAGATAATAAAGCGCCAAATATTGTATCCGTGGCATTATTCAATATTTCATTATTTATTTAAAATATAATAATATAATCCTTTTAATCACTTCATTTATAATACATAACTTTAATTGGTACTACTTGGTTATCCCGTCAACCGATTTCGCCAAATTGTATAAATCGCCAAGCTAATCGCCAAATTATACGTATTGACATAATTTTTAATTTAAATAATGAAAAAAAAATAATAATTAGCAGTTTATCCATAAAAATACAAATAAAAATCACTTAATGACGTTTTTGACATGTGAAATCGTATTTAATGTCATTTAATGTGACATTCACGATCATCCATTAATGACATTTAATCTTATAGTTTGGCGATAGATTTTTGGCTGACGGGATAACGTACCCTTAGTTACATATAGTACCTTTTAATTTGAAACTGGAAAGTTTAAAATTCATGACTTTTATTTACTTTTTTAAAGTATAAAGAACAGGAAAAAATAAAAATAATGATATTTTATTATTTATAATGAACTTCATAATTGCAGCGAAGGAACAAAACATAAATGAATCCAATTTATTACAGCACAAATCTTTATATATATATATATATATATATATGCTATATATATATATATATATAGTGTCAATTCACCATGAAAAATTGCAGCACCATTGGCGCTTTAAGCAGCTCATGTATAATGCCACAAGTTATAATTCACATTATGCAATGAAATTTCATAATTTTCAAGGAAAGAGTGTACGTTAAAAATGGTAAACAATGAACTGTGAAGAATTAATAAATTAAAACAATTAAAAAACCAAACAAATACAGGCAAGAAAAAACAGTCTGTTCTTCTTCAGAGGGAGGACAGACGAAACCTAGCCCCACCCCCCTACTTTAAAAAATGAAATGTTTTAGGTTTCTGAACGCCTACCAAACCTGCATTCATTCAAAAATAACGACAGAAAAATATATACCAAATTTTAAAAACAAAACTAATAATATGAAATATATGAAAAACTTTGAAAAAAATCTTTACTATGTAAAAAATCTGTGCAGTAGCTTATAAAGTAATTTAAAATGAAAGGAGAGTTTGGCAAGCCTTCCCCCTGACCTAAAACAAAACATTGAAATTATGAACAATCATACCTGCTTCAATCATACCTAGTATATATATATATATATATATATATATATATATATATATATATATATATATATATATATAAAATAATGAAAACGGACGTTTAATTATTGTATTAGGTAGATTTCTTAAGAAATACTAGCTTTTACAATCCATCTACAAATGTTGGATTTTCTGAAAAAAAAAGACCTTCGTCGATCATGACCTCCGGGATCCCATATTAGTCCCAGTGTAACGTTTCGGCTATTTATCTATCTATTTTTCCCTATATAGACCACCTTCTATATGGACACGCCAATCTCCATAATTCTGAACAAATTCCTGCCAAATTCATAAATAAAATGAAAACAGCTTGCTGTATTTTAAATATTGAGATCAAGATCTTTGCTTTTAGACTTTCACATTGCATTAGTGAATCGAAACTATGAATTATACCAACGAATTTCCCTTAATACTTCTGATTTTTTAAAATGTAAATCGACATTTATGTTGATTATCAAAGATCAATGTATAATTTTTAATTCTTCATTTTATCTTCTATTGCTTTTTTTCAGCTTCAGAAAAAATATTTGTAAATTAATTAAAATAAGGAATGTGTGTAAAATAATACATAAAAATTAGTATAAATTTAAGTATAAAAGTGAAGTATTTCAAAAGTAATGTGCGATTGGTAATCTTTAGTATCTGTAAATAAAATATATGTGTATATATTGATTTAGCAAAAAACACTCAGAAAATATATGTAGTACAAAAAATAAATAAATAAATAAATAAATAAATAAATAAAAAATAATTAATTAATAAAATATTTCGAATTTTTTAGCTATTGTACAATATATTTTTTTATCATTACCAAATAGAGAATGAAATTTTCATCAATCAAATATTTAGTATCTGGCTAATAAATTAATTAAATTCTTTTTATTATTGTTGTTTGGGACAAAAAATAAATCATAATACCATAATAAACAAATATACTTCATAATAAGACTAATAAAACTCATTTATATGTTTTTAAATTATATAGAAGAATATCATTTTCAAAATGAACAGGTATTTAAAAAAAGCACTAACTTCAACATTTTCTGTCTTAAGGGTGTATTTCGATTCAAACTGCTTATTTTCCGATTTATTTTTAAATGTATTTTTGCTTTCAAATGCATCAAACTGGCAATAGATATAGAAAGTGCACAAGATGCCGTGATTATCGGTTCTTTGATAAATGCCGAAAATATTGCTTAAAAAGCAATCAAAAACGGCATTTTGAATCGATTTTTCTGAGGCGGGAGGTATGGGAACGAAAAAAAGGGTCACGCTGAAAAAATAATTGTTTAAAAATCAAATTCTAATACAGTGAGCTCAAAATCACATCAAACGGCACCTTATACATTTTTTCAAAAATCCCTTCAGCAAATTTCATGTTTCTATTTTTAAAAATGAGTCTGAAATTGTATCAGAAAATTTCAAGCTGTTCAAGGTGAAAAAGCTTTTTTTCGAATACACCCTTAATGTTAAAAAATATCCTTTTATAATGTTTTAAAAATGTACGTTAAAAACTTTATATTTTACAAGTGATATCATAAATTTTAAACAATATTGAAATGATATTTTGTACAGATTTCCTGGAATGTTATTTTAAAATAAACAACGTTTTAATAAATGTAAATGTATAAATTATTCCAAACTTCCTTCAAGGAATTTCGTTTTCTAATCCTCTGTATATCGAACAAGTAAATAAAGCTTTTTGGAATATTCCCACATCACTGGTGTGAGAAATTCAATATATCTCATTTGCATTCCAAAATCTACATTAACTTACAACGGCTTAGAGAAGTAGTTTCAAGAAGGTGTTCTAAATCTTGGTAGCATTTTCTATTATTAAAATAAGATGACTTACATGTGCTTCGGATGTTTAAAGTATTCTGTTAAAGATTTTGGCAACTACGTAAATCTACTGAGATTTCGTGTTTGTTATTCTGTTCTTTAAAGGTTTTCTTTGTAAGATTGGGAAAAATATTTTATTATAAAAATTCTGTATATTTATAAAATAAATGTACTTACATATTTATTTTGTGTAATACCTTATACAAAAATGAACATGAAATATTCAAAAGAGTTTAATAAAATCCATGAAGTTAAATACTCATTCATTTTTATAAGAAAATGAACGAAACAAATTGTTATGCTATATTTTCTTTTGAATCATATGACAAAATAGTTGCTTGATATTTTTTCTTGAATAAATTAGTAAGAATTATATGGCTATTAAAAATGTATCATATACAGTAAAAATATATACAATATAATGAAATATATTATGTGGTGCGTTTTAATTATTTATAATTTCAGTTATAATTTTAGTTATTTATTTATTTATAAGGGGAAAATGTATACATTTTTACTACAATCATATTTTACCCCTTTACCTTTAACTTTCGTCTTTAGTTAATTATTACATTATTATTTTTTAAACATTAATTAGCAATAAAAAATTTAAATTATTATATATCACCCGTTTCCTAGACATCAACTGCCTAATTTTCCATCATCAGAATGAATACCACAAATATTTAGAGAAAAAAGTAACATATATAAAATAAAATAAAATATGAAACATATTCTCATTCATACAGATTAAGTTTTGTTTAAGTCGATTGATTTATAAATTTTAAAGTGTCGTAATCCAAGGCTGTTAATAGATCAAAGGTTATCTATTAATGATATTTTATTAATGATACTATGTGTTATGATATATTAATGATATTTTATTAATGATATTTTGACATAGGATAAATTAAAATAAAATTGGATTCATTATTAGTAGTATAGTTATGAGAGTTCCAGCTCACCGGGTGCAGGGTGCTGACCTCTGTGAAGCTCATCGGCCTGTGAAGGTCATCCGGTGTTCGAGCTGTAAGAGGGGGGTGGGGTGAAGGTCATCGGGCGTCACGCAAGGTTAAGATGGCGTCATCTTAGAGGATGAGTGTGTTTTAGATAAGAATTTTTTTTTTTTAATTTTAAGCCGGAATTTTAGGGAGTTAGAATTTTTTTCGACGTACTATAGTACGATGATGTTTTTTAATTTTAATGTGGGGATTTTAAAATTTTCGGTGTACTTTCGTTTTAGATAAGAATTTTTTTTAATTTTAAGCGGGAATTTTAGGGAGTTAGAATTTTTTTCCGAACTATAGTACGAGGGTTTTAAATTTTAATGCGGGGACTTTAAAATTTTCGGCGTGTTACAGTACGTGGGGTATGTTTTTCGATTGAATTTTGCTGTTGTTCATTAAAAAAGGTTATTAAAAAGTAATTAAAAATAAAGAAAAAAGCTAATTTTTTTTTTTTTTTTTTTTTTTTTTTTTTACTGTGTTTTAGATGAGGGGTTAAGCGGGTATTTGGGGACACAGAATATTTTTTTCTGTACTATTCTACGAGTGGATTTTTATTTTAATGTGGCGACTTAAAAATTTTCGGTGAACTTTAGTTTAAGGATTTCTTTTTAGATTTTAAGCAGAAAGTTTGGGGAGATTGATTTTTTTTTTTTTTTTTTTTTTTTTTTTTCACCGTGTTCTTTGATAAGGGGTTAAGCGGGTATTTGGGGACATAGAATTTTTTTGTTAATCTAAAGTATAAGGGTTTTTTTAATTTTAATGTGGCGACTTAAAATTTTTCGGTGAACTTTAGTTTAAGGATCTATTTTTTCGATTTTAAGCCGAAAATTTGGGTAGATTGATTTTTTTTTTCACCGTGTTTTAAATAAGGGGTTAAGCGGATGTTTTGGGTGGCTTAGAATATTTTTTTCTGTACTATTGTACGAGTGGTTTTTAATTTTAATGTGGCAACTTCAAAATTTTCAGTTTGGTGTAATTTAAGAGTTTATTTTTTTGATTTTAAGCAGAAATTTTGGGGAGTTTGATTTTTTTTTTTTCCACTGTATTCTTACATGATGAGTTAAGCGAATATTTTGGGGGAAATTATTATTTTAGACTAATCATATAAGTAGAATATATTTTTTTTTTTTCGGGAGGTGCTATTTTAATAAAGAACTAATTAAGAAGGGTTCATCATGGTGAATTAATGATTTTTTTTTTTTTTTTGTGGGGGGGGGAGTAATTTTGTTAAGATTGAATTATTTTGTCATTTTTTGGAGTTTTAAGCGGATATTAATGTTTAATAGGGCGACTTTAATTTTTTTGCAATGAAATTGACGTGCGCTCGTCGATCTAACCGTTCGGAGTTTCTAGTTTTCTTCAAATCATGTGTGAATATTGGTTTAGAATTTCTTAGAATGACTTCCACCACTTTTATATCTATCCAATATCATAAATAACACATGCTGGTAATGGGAGAAACTAACCATTTCAAAATATTTTCTTGGCATAAATAAATTTAAAAGTATTAAAACCCTTTTCAAAGTATTTTTATAAAACCAACTTTCATGCAATTCAAAAAGTTTTTATATGAAAATTAAATATATTTTTTTTTTCTTAAGAGGAATATTTTTCGTGGGTGAAAAAGTGAGAGTCAGTTAATTTATGAATCACTTTAAAATATTACCACACAATAAATTGTTTTGAAACTATATTCTTAAACATATTAATATTTAAAAGTTTAGTCATTTTATACATTTTATATACAAATTTTACTTACCAACATATGAATTCGCCTTCAATCCGCACTTTCTTGAAGAGTAATGTTTGATAAACTCTTATCAACACAGCATGTTGTTGAGAATCACTAGCAAGTTAAGACAGGTATGATATGACTAATCGTTACGTTTTTCTCAAAGAGGTGAAGTCATTCTTATCAAATCCTATTCTGAATGAGAAATATTTCAATTGCAATTAACTTCAGATTTTGTTATTTAATAATAATTTTTTTAATTTGACAATTTTAATTAATGTTTTAGTGAAATTACCTTTATTTATAAGATTTTTATTATTATTTTTTTTATTGCTTATACTATTTCAAACATGTACATTCTTATTTGTAAATACAAGACCATAAAAAAACATCGTTGGATGATTTTTTTTTTAATTAGACATTGTATTGGAAAAGCATTAAAACCTTTCATTTTTATCCCATTTAGACATTAAAAAGTGACGAAGATCTGACTGCTTCGCAAAGACTTAAAACTAGTGATTTGATGAGTCATACTTTCTGTCGGTTGTTTTCAATTTTGGAATTATCTTAATTAATTACCAAACTTCTCATTTTTTTAAAACACCACACTAATCATTGCCCCCATTACTTAATCACGTAAATATAATTTATATAGTTTATAATTATCAGTTTTATACTAACATTTGAGACCTATACGCATGTGTTGTATTAATTCTGTTAGTTTAATTCATACAAATTTTAACTAAAGCATCCTGTGCTAGTTTTCATACATTTATTATCACATCACATGATAGAATTTCTTGCGATGTTTTAGAAATAATAGATATTTAATTTTTTTAAATTAGTTAACAACGTGAAAAAAAAATTAATTGCTTTTTAACATGAATCTTTTAAGAAAAACATATTTTTTTCTGAAACATTAAATTTAAAAAACTAATTCTTAGGAATATGACTTGATGCAATTTACTCATTTTAAACAAGTTAACTTTACTACTTGACGGAAATATATTCAAACGCAAAACGATTTAACTTTCACATTTTTAAAGTTAATTATATAATATTCTAACATTTAATTATAAAAGGTATAATTTTATTTAAAATACTGAATAAAATAAAATTTATACTTTAAAAAAAATTATAACACCATTTAAAAATATTAAATAACAACAACAAACTTGTAATTAAGAGATGAATAAATATAAATGTATGAATCACACAATGATAAAAAGAAATACTTAATCATTCATAAAAATTCTTCCCTTGAACATTCTCATGTATGTTAGTAAAAATATAACACTAAATTTTTCAAAAAGATTATAAGCGTTTTCAAATCAACAAAGAAAATTGAGTATTAAATATCAAATAATGGACATGCACTCTTTACACTCACATCTTACAATGTACTTAGTAACCAAATTTTAATGATTTTTAAGCATGTCTTCTTAAATTTTTTTCAATGAAAGACTATCACAGTTGAATATTTAGCTTTCTCTTCATAACTTTATCGAGAAATATATAATGCATACCACACGATTTCATTAAATGAATAAATCACAATGTAAGAAGTCGTCTTACAAATGTAGAAGAGAAGAAAGAAGTGATAACTTATCTTAATAAATATCTCGGGGTTGCATTCTTCTTTATAAACTTTTTATTACTTGAAAAGACGACACTTACAAATATAACTCTAACGTACACACATTATATACAAATAAAGCTTTTACATAATTCTGGCGCACGCCACCATCACAAGATAAAACCACAATTTACAACCAACATTCCAATATCACTAAGAAAAAAGCATTTTTAATAGAACTAGTGTTGCCAGATTTCTTTTAAACGAGAAATATTACAACTACATTTTTTTTTAATTTAGCAAAACTCAGGTCACGTGACGCGTGAGTCTATTTTTTTTTCTTTTATTCCTTTGGAAAGCGCGTGTTACAACAATACAATTCAAACTTCTCATTTTCAATGTTTTTTTTTTTTTTTTTTTTTTTTTTATACTAGTGTTTATCAAATAGCTGTTTATTCTGAACAATCATTACTTAGTTTATTGATGTAAAGATTGTGTTGAATGCTTTTTAAGTTAAATGGTGTGAGAGAAGGATATATTAGGACAGAAGTTATTAAATATAGAGTCTTTAAAGCTTTCATAAATATGGGAAAAATAATTTCAGGAGGTGATGGAATGGTGCATTTGTCGCAAGGCGTTTAATTATGATACGTAATTATGATGCACATCACATCATGAGCAAATTAGGAAAATTTAAATCAGGAATCGACCGATTTGTGTTGGGTTTGCTATTTTAGAGCTCTCCAAAGTACTAATGTATGACTTTCATTATAATTTTATTATGAAAACATTTAAAGAATTAACTCGCAGGTTTCGAACCCACAGTCATCCAATCATACTTCGCATTTTTAACACGCGACGCTAACCATTGGGCCATTAAGGCCCATAATTTAGTAACTAAAAAGTAAGAAAGATCATCGAAAGTGGTTACTTCACACATGCAAAAATAATTTTTTTGTGACTGAACATATAAAAATCACGAAGAAAAAAAATCACACATGTTTTGGATTACTTTAAGATTTTATGAGTCACCTCATCAGTTAAAAAGACATATTCACTTCTTATGAATCACTACTTATGCTTAAATTTTCAAACACTTGCTTATATGAGATGTATTATATTTTAGTTTATCAGTGATAGTGTGATTATTTGTTAATAATTTTAGTGTCATTAAAAAAAATTAAAAAAAGTTAATTATATCAAAAACACAAGATCGTGTTAAAGGTTTGAACAAATTATTAAAATAATTTTACAAAACTTTTCAAATTACTTTAAAATGTTTCACTAATATTTAGTAATCGACAAATTTTAATGTTCATAATCATTTATGTGACTTAGGTTTTCTGTTTTAACTGTTATGTTATTAGATTCCCCCTTCAAGTACATCTCATTGATATGTTTTAATCAACCAACCATTCGACTGTTTTCACAATCAACTAGTACGTGAGTTAGGTTTTCAGTTTTAATTGTTAAATTATTACATCTCCCCCCTCCCTTTCATTTACATCTCATTAATAAGTTTTCAACAACCAACCACCCAACTTTTTTTTTCGTAATCAACTATTTATTTACCCTAACAACCAACTATTCATTTATCCTAGCAACCAAAAAGCTTTTATCGTCACATGAACAAAATTTTTAAGATGAAAGACTTGTCATTTTTAATCGAAAAAACAATGACTTGTGTAATAAATTTTTTCCTTGCTTAAATGAAACCTTCGCATGTGTATGGTAAAACTTGGAAAATTTCATTTAATGCACAAATTTAAAGTTAACAGGTATGGTCTTCACATATCTTTTAGTATTTTACTAACACTTTACCAAATATCTTTAGAAAAGAACAGAATTTTAAATAATTATTTTAATAAAAATTCTCTTTTGTAAGTGACATTACTAAACTTACTTGAAAAATTAACTTGGCAAAGCAGGTTTTCACTGTTTCATCTTAGTAATATTCATAAGTTTTATATCATAATCAACTTGTTTGGTTATGTCCCAGTATGGTTTTATAAAATGTATCGAAAAATACCTTTAATATTAATGTTTAAAAATATGCACTTAGTCTTTTAAAGATAAATATTTTCACTTCTTTTATTTAAAAACATTTTTTTAAATAAAATTATTACAGTTGCCAATTTTCCTCAGTGTTATGAAATGTGCATGCAAAACTTTTTAATTATAACTTTCACATTTTAGTATTTCAAACTGTTGTTTTCAAGGTGTACTAAAATTTAAAAAAATATTTAATTTTCATGCATAATTAAATTAAAACAGTTTAATAATAAAGACACATTTAACATTCTGTACTCACCTAATTCATCATCATCGCAAAAGCACGTCCAACACACTCCAGGGTTTAGGAAGAAATGAAAAAAATTCAAAGTCCTTATCAGAAAATGTTATCAGATAATCTTATCTTAAGATATGTGACGTCACAGAACATGTGTCAACTAATCACGTGATGTATATCACGTGACTAGCGCTTTGTATTCTAGATTGGTTCTTATAAAAATTCATTTATGAAGTAATTTAATCATTCTTCTTATTATTAATTAACTAATTAATTAATCTTATTAATTTAATTAATTAATTAATCTTATTAATTTAATTAATTAATCTTATTAATTATTTTAATTAGTTAGTTAATTAATAATAAGAAGAATGATTAAATTACTTCATAAATGAATTTTTATAAGAACCAATCTAGAATACAAAGCGCTAGTCACGTGATATACATCACGTGATTAGTTGACACATGTTCTGTGACGTCACATATCTTAAGATAAGATTATCTGATAACATTTTCTGATAAGGACTTTGAATTTTTTTCATTTCTTCCTAAACCCTGGAGTGTGTTGGACGTGCTTTTGCGATGATGATGAATTTGGTGAGTACAGAATGTTAAATGTGTCTTTATTATTAAACTGTTTTAATTTAATTATGCATGAAAATTAAAAATTTTTTTAAATTTTAGTACACCTTGAAAACAACAGTTTGAAATACTAAAATGTGAAAGTTATAATTAAAAAGTTTTGCATGCACATTTCATAACACTGAGGAAAATTGGCAACTGTAATAATTTTATTTAAAAAAATGTTTTTAAATAAAAGAAGTGAAAATATTTATCTTTAAAAGACTAAGTGCATATTTTTAAACATTAATATTAAAGGTCTTTTTCGATACATTTTATAAAACCATACTGGGACATAACCAAACAAGTTGATTATGATATAAAACTTATGAATATTACTAAGTTGAAACAGTGAAAACCTGCTTTGCCAAGTTAATTTTTCAAGTAAGTTTAGTAATGTCACTTACAAAAGAGAATTTTTATTAAAATAATTATTTAAAATTCTGTTCTTTTCTAAAGATATTTGGTAAAGTGTTAGTAAAATACTAAAAGATATGTGAAGACCATACCTGTTAACTTTAAATTTGTGCATTAAATGAAATTTTCCAAGTTTTACCATACACATGCGAAGGTTTCCTTTAAGCAAGGAAAAAATTTATTACACAAGTCATTGTTTTTTCGATTAAAAATATGACAAGTCTTTCATCTTAAAAATTTTGTTCATGTGACGATAAAAGCTTTTTGGTTGCTAGGATAAATGAATAGTTGGTTGTTAGGGTAAATAAATAGTTGATTACGAAAAAAAAAAGTTGGGTGGTTGGTTGTTGAAAACTTATTAATGAGATGTAAATGAAAGGGAGGGGGGAGATGTAATAATTTAACAATTAAAACTGAAAACCTAACTCACATAGAAGTTGATTGTTAAAACAGTCGAATGGTTGGTTGATTAAAACATATCAATGAGATGTACTTGAAGGGGGAATCTAATAACATAACAGTTAAAACAGAAAACCTAAGTCACATAAATGATTATGAACATTAAAATTTTTCGATTACTAAATATTAGTGAAACATTTTAAAGTAATTTGAAAAGTTTTGTAAAATTATTTTAATAATTTGTTCAAACCTTTAACACGATCTTGTGTTTTTGATATAATTAACTTTTTTTAATTTTTTTTAATGACACTAAAATTATTAACAAATAATCACACTATCACTGATAAACTAAAATATAATACATCTCATATAAGCAAGTGTTTGAAAATGTAAGCATAAGTAGTGATTCATAAGAAGTGAATATGTCTTTTTAACTGATGAGGTGACTCATAAAATCTTAAAGTAATCCAAAACATGTGTGATTTTTTTTTCTTCGTGATATTTATATGTTCAGTCACAAAAAAATTATTTTTGCATGTGTGAAGTAACCACTTTCGATGATCTTTCTTACTTTTTAGTTACTAAATTATGGGCCTTAATGGCCCAATGGTTAGCGTCGCGTGTTAAAAATGCGAAGTATGATTGGATGACTGTGGGTTCGAAACCTGCGAGTTAATTCTTTAAATGTTTTCATAATAAAATTATAATGAAAGTCATACATTAGTACTTTGGAGAACTCTAAAATAGCAAACCCAACACAAATCGGTCGATTCATGATTTAAATTTTCCTAATTTGCTCATGATGTGATGTGCATCATAATTACGTATCATAATTAAACGCCTTGCGACAAATGCACCATTCCATCACCTCCTGAAATTCTTTTTCCCATATTTATGAAAGCTTTAAAGACTCTATATTTAATAACTTCTGTCCTAATATATCCTTCTCTCACACCATTTAACTTAAAAAGCATTCAACACAATCTTTACATCAATAAACTAAGTAATGATTGTTCAGAATAAACAGCTATTTGATAAACACTAGTATAAAAAAAAAAAAAAACATTGAAAATGAGAAGTTTGAATTGTATTGTGATTTATTCATTTAATGAAATCGTGTGGTATGCATTATATATTTCTCGATAAAGTTATGAAGAGAAAGCTAAATATTCAACTGTGATAGTCTTTCATTGAAAAAAATTTAAGAAGACATGCTTAAAAATCATTAAAATTTGGTTACTAAGTACATTGTAAGATGTGAGTGTAAAGAGTGCATGTCCATTATTTGATATTTAATACTCAATTTTCTTTGTTGATTTGAAAACGCTTATAATCTTTTTGAAAACTTTAGTGTTATATTTTTACTAACATACATGCGAATGTTCAAGGGAAGAATTTTTATGAATGATTAAGTATTTCTTTTTATCATTGTGTGATTCATACATTTATATTTATTCATCTCTTAATTACAAGTTTGTTGTTGTTGTTTAATATTTTTAAATGGTGTTATAATTTTTTTTAAAGTATAAATTTTATTTTATTCAGTATTTTAAATAAAATTATGCCTTTTATAATTAAATGTTAGAATATTATATAATTAACTTTAAAAATGTGAAAGTTAAATCGCTTTGCGTTTGAATATATTTCCATCAAGTAGTAAAGTTAACTTGTTTAAAATGAGTAAATTGCATCAAGTCATATTCTTAAGAATTAGTTTTTTAAATTTAATGTTTCAGAAAAAAAAATATGTTTTTCTTAAAAGATTCATGTTAAAAAGCAATTAATTTTTTTTTCACGTTATTAACTAATTAAAAAAATTAAATATCTATTATTTCTAAAACATCGCAAGAAATTCTATCATGTGATGTGATAATAAATGTATGAAAACTAGCACAGGATGCTTTAGTTAAAATTTGTATGAATTAAACTAACAGAATTAATACAACACATACGTATAGATCTCAAATGTTAGTATAAAACTGATAATTATAAACTATATAAATTATATTTACGTGATTAAGTTATGGGGGCAATGATCAGTGTGGTGTTTTAAAAAAATGAGAAGTTTGGTAATTAATTAAGATAATTCCAAAATTGAAAACAACCCACAGAAAGTATGACTCATCAAATCACTAGTTTTAAGTCTTTGCGAAGCAGTCAGATCTTCGTCACTTTTTAATGTCTAAATGGGATAAAAATGAAAGGTTTTAATGCTTTTCCAATACAATGTCTAATTTAAAAAAAAATCATCCAGCGATGTTTTTTTATGGTCTTGTATTTACAAATAAGAATGTACATGTTTGAAATAGTATGAGCAATAAAAAAAATAATAATAAAAATTTTATAAATAAAGGTAATTTCACGAAAACATTAATTAAAATTGTCAAATTAAAAAAATAATTATTAAATAACAAAATCTGAAGTTAATTGCAGTTGAAATATTTCTCATTCAGAATAGGATTTGATAAGAATGACTTCACCTCTTTGGGAAAAACGTAACGATTAGTCATATCATACCTGTCTTAACTTGCTAGTGATTCACAACAACATGCTGTGTTGATAAGAGTTTATCAAACATTACTCTTCAAGAAAGTGCGGATTGAAGGCGAATTCATATGTTGGTAAGTAAAATTTGTATATAAAATGTATAAAATGACTAAACTTTTAAATATTAATATGTTTAAGAATATAGTTTCAAAACAATTTATTGTGTGGTAATATTTTAAAGTGATTCATAAATTAACTGACTCTCACTTTTTCACCCACGAAAAATATTCCTCTTAAGAAAAAAAAAATATTTAATTTTCATATAAAAACTTTTTGAATTGCAGGAAAGTTGGTTTTATAAAAATATTTTGAAAAGGGTTTTAATACTTTTAAATTTATTTATGCCAAGAAAATATTTTGAAATGGTTAGTTTCTCAATCCTTATTTTTTTTTATCCAAAAAATTCTAATGTTATTAATTTATCAAACTACCCATTCGAATAAAAATTATTTTAAAACTACTAATATTTATTTATAATTTTTACATAACGTGATGTTTATATCACAGATAATATGTTCTAAGATTTAAAAAGCAAAATGGTGAATCATTGCATTTTGAACTATCTTTACATGAGTTAATTATTAGAAAAATTAATCTTTGATAATTACACTTTGAAAAAATGTTTACTTTAAATTTTTAGTGACATGTCAAAACTTAAGGAGTTTTATTTGAATTTTGAATAAAAACTTTAACTAGAATTTTTGAATAGGTCTTTCAGAATATTTATTGTGAGATAAGAATAACCTTTTAATTTGGCGATTTTTGTTTATGTTTTTATTCTAATTGCATGAGATTTCATTTTGAGTTGGCGATTTTAATCTTTCGTTTTTTATTGTGTGAAATATTTTATGTTAAATTGGCGGTTTAAAACATTTATTTTCTCATTGCTTGAAGTATTTTTATTCTTACTTGGTGATTTTAATCAATCATTTTCTTACTATTTGAAATATTTCGCATTAATTTGCTGATTTTATGTTGATACTCCAAACAGTTATGCCGACGCGCGCGAACACATCTCATTACAAATATTAGTTTAAAAGAGTACCCAAAGTGGGGGTCTTTCTGAAATATCCTTATTGACGCAAGGTTTTCCAAGGTTAAAGGAAAATTAACAGACTCCAAACAGTAAAAACCGACGAGCGCGATTAAATGTTAGTACGTAAAATTCCATTTTGAAACATTCTTTCATTAAAATTTTAATGTTATTTTTTAATTATTCTACAAATTCAATTGCATATTATGTTTTACTAAAAATATCGCTCGAAATAATGTATGTGAATGTGTGCAATACGGGAATCATGTGATCTGCCTCCTCGTGGTGATTCCTGGGTGAAAGTTTTGATCCTAGGTCACTTTCAGCTAAAGATCACACCTTTCGACAAAAAATTTACATACATACATACAACACACGCACATACATACAACACATATATACAACATACGCACACATACAACACACACATACATACATACAGCACACACACACATACATACATGCAACACATATATGCATATATACAACACATGCACATACATACAAGACATACAAAATAATAATAATAATCAATTAAATTAAATTTTCACCAAGGTTCGAAGAAAACCACATATTCCAAACCGTTAGGGCGACGAGTGCGATTCAATGCTAGCACGTAAAATCCCATTTTGAAACATATTTTTTCATTCAAATTTTAAAGTTATTTTTTTAATTATTTTAAAATAGCAAGTGTATAACATAGTTGACTAAAAATAGTACTCGAAATAATTTTAAAGTTCCTTCATTAATTAACTATTCAAAATTGTTATTCCCAAATTCCCATTACCAGCATGTGTTATTTATGATATTGGATAGATATAAAAGTGGTGGAAGTCATTCTAAGAAATTCTAAACCAATATTCACACATGATTTGAAGAAAACTAGAAACTCCGAACGGTTATATCGACGAGCGCACGTCAATTTCATTGCAAAAAAATTAAAGTCGCCCCATTGAACATTAATATCCGCTTAAAACTCCAAAAAATGAAAAAAATAATTCAATCTTAATAAAATTACTCCCCCCCCCCAAAAAAAAAAAAAAAAAAAAAATCATTAATTCACCATGAATGAACCCTTCTTCTTAATTAGTTCTTTATTAAAATAGCAACCCCCGAAAAAAAAAATATATTCTACTTATATGATTAGTCTAAAATAATAATTTCCCCCAAAATATCCGCTTAACTCATCATGTAAGAATACAGTGGAAAAAAAAAAAATCAAACTCCCCAAAATTTCTGCTTAAAATAAAAAAAATAAACTCTTAAATTACACCAAACTGAAAATTTTTAAGTTGTCACATTAAAATTAAAAACCACTCGTACAATAGTACAGAAAAAAATATTCTATGCCACCCAAAATATCCGCTTAACCCCTTATTTAAAACACGGTGAAAAAAAAAAATCAATCTACCCAAAATTTCGGCTTAAAATCGAAAAAATAGATCCTTAAACTAAAGTTCACCGAAAAATTTTAAGTCGCCACATTAAAATTAAAAAAACCCTTATACTTTAGATTAACAAAAAAATTCTATGTCCCCAAATACCCGCTTAACCCCTTATCAAAGAACACGGTGAAAAAAAAAAAAAATCAATCTCCCCAAACTTTCTGCTTAAAATCTAAAAATAAATCCTTAAACTAAAGTTCACTGAAAATTTTTAAGTCGCCACATTAAAATAAAAAGCCACTCGTACAATAGTACAGAAAAAAATATTCTGTGTCCCCAAATACCCGCTTAACCCCTCATCTAAAACACAGTGAAAAAAAAAAAAAAAAAAAAAAAAAAAAAAAAGGTCGCTTTATTTTTTATTTTTAATTACTTTTTAATAACCTTTTTTAATGAACAACAGCAAAATTCAATCGAAAAACATACCCCACGTACTGTAACACGCCGAAAATTTTAAAGTCCCCGCATTAAAATTTAAAAAACACCCTCGTACTATAGTACGCCGAAAAAAATTCTAACTCCCTAAAATTCCGGCTTAAAATTAAAAAAAAAAAATTCTTATTTAAAACACACTCATCCTCTAAGATGACGTCATCTTAACCTTGCGTGACGCCCGATGACCTTCACCCCACCCCCTTCTTACAGCTCGAACACCGGATGACCTTCACAGGCCGATGAGCTTCACAGAGGTCAGCACCCTGCACCCGGTGAGCTGGAACTCTCATAACTATACTACTATTATTCAATGATTGTTTACGCTAGAAAATCAAAAACAAATTAATAAGTTTTAATAAAAATATTCTATATAAAATTATAATACTATCAGTACAAATAATATTGTACCTTTACCAATTTTTATTGTAAATTATTTATTATAAAAATGATTAGGTCTTACAGTGCCTATGATGTAAAACTAAATGTAAAAAAAATCATACCCGAACTCTTATATATTATATATTATATATATATTCAAATAGAGATCTTTTTAATATTTGATTACAAAATAGCATACTAATGTTGAGAAAATGAAGAAAAAACAAAAAGTTTAACACTTTAACAGCTGACAAAATATATTCACCATTTACTTATATATTTGATTGTTTTTTATACTATATTTTTTATCACTTTTTTAAAAATTGATGATTTAAAATAGACTATTTTATGTGACATAAAAAATCTGATCTTTCCCCTTGATAAGGAATATTGGAAGAAACTAATAAAACGCCCTATAAAAGCAAAGACTAGTTTCAATATGGAGAGAAAATTCTTACTAATTATGAGAAACATAATTATTATAAAATGTTTCAATGTATTTGTCTCTCTTATTACATCTTTTAAGAAAGGCAAACATTATAACAGAAAATATATACATAAAAAGTACTTCCGGCACAGATTCTACACAAATGTCAGTATGGTTTTACAGAAATAGGGTAATTTGTTTTTTCCTAGATAGGAATTTTTCAAACATCCCCTTTATATTTGTGCCAAAATCGAGATATACCCCAATTTTCCCTAAATGATTAATTACAAATCAAATTATTTTTTAACCAAGTGCATCTTGTAAAATCTTACTTTGAATATTCATTCGTTTAAAAATATTGCACAAATTAAATATATTAAAGCATTTTGATTACAAAATAAATTTTGATTCTTTGTGGTATTAATGTTCAAATAATCTGTTTGAACTTTTTTGAATTCCTACATAAAATACTTACATTTGTGTTATTGCATTACTGCTCTAGCTGCATTTACATATGCATAATAGCAACATGTACTGCAACATGTATAATTGTAATACATATAACACAGGTGAACATACACTGTAAAAAATCTGCTGCATTTTGCTGCAACGCCCTCCACCACTTGTATATAATATCTCTATTCCAACCAATGAGAAAGCGCCATTTCACGGCCAAGTAACCGTTTTCTATACAAGCAGGGGAGTGCGTTGCAGCAAAATGCAGCAGATTTTTAACAGTGTAAAGTCCCAGCCAATTTTATAGAAATAATTTATTCATGAATTTTATATTTCAATAGTATTATACAGCACATTAGTACTTTTCAGTGTGATGTTTATCAAGTTCGAAACAAGTTTCCCACCAGTTCAGTGTAGCTCGAAACATTTTCCAATATCCCCATGGTCATCATTTCGCATGCTTGCCTTTTGTGTCATATTTGTAACATTCCTTGATGAACCGCCACGCAAAAAAATCAATGGGTAAGTTCGAAGGACTGAAATGGCCAAAGACATGTGGATCTTCTTCCTATCCATCTGTCTGGATAGATGTCTTGAGGTAATCACGCACAATCATTGCCAAGTGCGGTGGTGTGCAGAAAATTACGGAATCAAGGATCCCATCATCTAGTTGTGGCTCTAGAAACAGTAAATAACATTTCGAGACAGATGTCTGCTGTGATGCTGTTTTCTGCAAACATGAATGCCTTTAGACCCTTTGTTTGGGGAAACCAAGCCAAACATTCACCTTGGATGTATTCTGTTCCCATTCGATAGTAGCATTTGCATGTTCAGAGTCCAAGATACGACAGTTATATCGATTCTAGCTTCCACAGGCATGGAATGTCGCTTCGTCATTGAAAAAGGTGTTATCCATTAATCACTCCTGTTCTGCAGCCTGGCAGAGATCTTAGCACACGGCTTTTCGTGATCTTCAGATTCTATTTTATGGAGAACCTGTACATGGTACGCTTTCTCTTGTAATGTGTAGAGCAGCACTTTCCAGACAGACGATTGAGTTATCACAAGTTCACGACTGAGGCGGCGAGTTGATGCATCGGGACTACGCTCAATGGCTTCACTTGATATTCGCCTGATATTCGCTACTGTTTCAGCTGACGTCGACGGTCGACCTGTTCGTTTTCCTGTAATATAAAATTCATGCATCAATTACTTTTGAAAAATGGGCTGGGACTTTATGTTTACCCTATATATATATATATATATATATATATATACAGGGTATCCGAAAAGTCTGGAAACGGCCGAATAACTCGAGAAATACATATGAGATTGAAAAACGTAAATATACGTGTTAAATATTTCTAAATAAGCTACTCTGTGATACCAAATTTGACCTTCGAAACCGACCCCCTGGGGGTCAGAGGGGATCCAACTTTGAAATCTTAAATTATAACCTCCATTTTTTATTGCAGATTCGGATTCCACGAACAAAAATACGTAACTTTTGTATTTGATGTTTATTTCAAATCTTCGTTTATCACGGTGTAATCGAGCATATTAAATCGATACATATTCCCGCTTTTCCAACGGGATTTTCCCTAATCGAAACTGATTGGGCAGAATTTTTGATGTCAAATTCCTGGTCTTTGTAGGAATAGCGTTTCCTGAAAATCACCCGTGGCGATTATTTCAATAGTGCTACACTGTTAAAAATTTGACCCATTTGCTGCAGCGTCACTCCACAGCTATTATAGAATATCTCTTTTGTGACCTATGAGAATACTCCATAACACAGTAAAGTAATCGTTTTCTATAACAACGGTGGAGTGACGATGTAGCAAAAGGGTCAATTTTGTAATTTACTGTGTTATGGAACATTCTCATTGGTCATGAAAGAGATATTCTATAAAAGATGTGGAGTGACGCTACAGCAAATATATCAAATTTTTAACTGTAGCACTACCGAAATAATCGGCACGGGTGATTTTCAGGAAACGCTATTATTGCAAAAGACGAGGAATTTGATGTCATAAATTCTCCCCAATTAGTTTCGATTAGGGAAAATCCCGTTTGAAAAGCCGAAATATGTATCGATTTAATATGCTCAATTACACCGTGATAAACGAGGATTCGAAATAAACATCTACTACAAAAGTTACGTATTTTTGTCCGTAGAATCCGAATCTGCATTAAAAATTGGGGGTTATAATTTAAGATTTCAAAGTTGGACCCCCTCTGACCCCCAGGGGGTCGGTTACGAAGGTCAAATTTGGTATCACTGAGTATCTTATTTAAAAATATTTAACAAGTATATTTACGTTTTTCAATCTCTTATGTATTTTTCGAGTTATTCGACCGTTTCCAGACTTTTCGGACACCCTGTATATATATATATATAATTGGATTTTCGTAATTTTCGTAATTCTTAATTGGATATTCGCATTTCTAGCATAACATTTTATGTTGAAACTAATTTCGTAAAATTATAAATAATTATTAATTAATTATTACTTTCAATTTCTAAACTATTGTGGGATTTATCATTCGTCCGCTGGTGAATTTGTGCTTTATATTTTCACCGTTTACATATGTATAACGAAACTTTCTGATATATATTTATATATATTTATACTTTGTGAAACAAATAGTAAGAGTATTTTAGGATTTTTTTTTTACAGTTTGGGAAAATATTTTTCACATTTTAATTATTAACATAAGGTATAGCATTTCGTACTTGTAGTATCGTCTTACATGATATTGTGCTTTCAGAAAGAGAAAATTTTCATATTTAGGAAAAATTATTGAAATTTGTAATGCTTAAAACATTTTTAACATTTATAAAGAAAATATATTATTTAAAAAAAAATAGAATTTATGCAAAGAATACCTGTATGTTTTTATTTCTTTGCAAACTAAGAAAAAGATCTATAAAAATATTAAGGTTTTCTGTTCAAATCGAAATGTCAATTTGAATTTATTTAAAGTCTTACAATAAACTTTATTTAAATTATTTTAAGGATATGAAATTCATATATACAATTTGAGTACAATTTGTAGCTTGCATACTCTGTAAAAAATGACTGATCTTTCTTAATCTGCAAAAAATCTATCATAATCAAGTTAAAAATATAAAATAATATCTTGTTCCTCACGAAGGTTATGAATATCATCCTTTTAAATACTCCAGAAATTATTATTATTTTTAAAATTTAAAGAAAACTTTATAAAAAAAATTAATTAGTTTCCCGTCATTTTTGAGGACGTTTCTGGGTGACTTTTACAGAGTAATAGTAAGGTTTCTCAAATTGAATATCACTTTTTCAGATGCTGTAAAGTCTATTATAGATATTATGATATTCTGAAAAAAATGTTTAACAAACAAATATGCAGCATAACCATAATTATGAAAAAAAAAAACATTTTTTATTGTTCCTAAAATGCACAGCAATCGCCGCGCTTCAAATTTTACACACAAGTGTTTTGGAGCATCTATTTCAACATCTTAAAGCTACATTTCTGAAACCCCACATCATTTTCCTCAATGAAAGTGTGTGTGTGTGGGGGGGGATTACATTTATTAGAACCAAGCGCAATAAATATCACGTAGGTGAGAAAGATCAGCATTTGTTCCCATCAGTATAATTTTAACTTTACTTCATCCTTAAATGTCCATTTCGTCTTTTACTTCACTCCCATCTCCATACTACTTAATCATTACACAAATGTTAAATCTTTGAAATAAATAGAAGTTTATGTTCTATTTATTAGTTTACTGTAACAATAAATAACTAACCGTGCAAAATCCACATCCTTACAATATTCGTTTCTATACTTTGCCGCACCCCTATCCAAAAAGAAAACCTTTTAATCTTAACAAAATATTTTTTTTCTGCCATTTCTCGTTACTTTGAAGTTAAAATAATTCAAAAGAATAATCTGCCGTCAACATCATCCCCTCCTCCCACAAACACACACGAAAATGTTGAAAATGATTCCTATCATACAAACCTTAGATTCTAATTTAAAATAAATAAATAAAATCTGTCCAATTGGTTTATCCTGCACAAATTCACATATGCAGCTGAAAATGTTTATTTGTAGGTTTGTAGAATCCGAAAAACTGGTTTTCCGTGTAAAGAGAATTTATTACTGCATTCTAAAAGCTACTAGAAAACGTTTCCAAAGACTATGGGTGGATAATAAAAAATATTTTTTGAAATGCTTCCATAAAATTCGCAAAAAATTTCTGGTGTTTTTTAAAAATAAAGGAACATTTTTCGGAATCATAGTTTGACTCGGAATAAATTATTATATATTTGCGATTGTGGTTACTGTTATTTTTTGTAAATTTAGAAATATTTGTCATTTTAAACAGCGTAATGTATATATAAAGATGCTAAAAAAACACTGATGTATCCCTAAGTATCTCAACTCTTATGTCTATAAAATTTCAAATATATCATTTGGAGACCAATAAAAAGCATTAGTATATGTATTTTTTTAATTTAAATGTTATTTAATGTTAGAACGAAAAGGGAATGGTATAAGAATTCAATTTATTCTCATTTTTGCCTCTGTATTTCTATTTCTGCTTGTTTTTTCGATATGATAGCTATTACGTTGGATCAGTTTTGCTATATATTTATTAATTATATCAATTAATTATTTTTTGTAAAAAATATAAATGTGCTTTAAAATGGATTTGTGGTCTGTTCTTGATATTTGTTATACCTGATGCATACAGAGAACTTGTTATAGAGACTCAAAATGTAACAAAAATTTTGCGTGGCATGTCTGAGGGTTATTTTGACTGTTTGTTACTAAGATCATATTTCATATTATTACTCGAAAACTATTTCTACAACATTTAATATGTGATTAATTACATTGCCAGCTAAGAGTGGAATCAATAGTGTGAAAAAAGTTCATGCAGAAATCGAATCCATAACCCTTGGAATAGCACTCCAAGATCTCTATCATTTAAGCTAGGGGGGCGATGTCCAGCTTAGCATACATTGGTAAGGTTTCAATTGCAGTGCAAGATTGAAAAGTCCACATAAGTTCATAAATCTGAGGTGTACCATGAGACACAAATGAATTAAACATGATATATATATTTAACATATATATATATATTTAATTACAAATTAATTAAAAATATACATTTATACAACATTAAATTTTAATAATATTTCACCGTTTGTATGTCACATTCTACTAATTAGAAAAATTTTAGAAAGAGAAAAATGTGCACATATATGATAAATTTAATCTACAAGAATTCTACAAGATAATCTACAAGACACACTTATTTTTTGATAACATAAAATAAATTTTGGGAAAATAATTCAACTCGAAAAAATTTTACTATCTCTTCCAAAGTAAAAAGTATGATGCACTCATTTAACACTAGAACCGCGGCGACGGGTCATTTTGACCCGTATCATATGGAGAGATGTCGATTCTAACCAGAAAACTCTTAATAAAATAATCTAAATACATGTTGAGCAAAAATACTTTCAATAAATAACTTAAACAGTTTTAAATCAAAATTCCAGTGAGAAATATTTTTATAACACTTGAATGAATTTTACCGCGGTTCTAGTGTTAACTCTACATTAAACATTTATATGACTTGATTAAATGGATGTATACTTATGTATACTTAATTATTTAATGTATTTTTTCTTTAAAAAAGATTTCGAAAAAAAAAACAGCGTAATTTATTTTATCATTCCTGATATGCAAATCAAAGTATCGACGTAAAATTTTTTAAAAATCTCAAAATAAAGGCAAAATGGAAAATAATTAATCGTTAGAGTTCGATATATTAAAACTATTCTTAAATTTAAAATATCAAATAAAAAGTATTTTAAAATCATATTACATTTTCCGTTTTCATTAACATTTGTAAAAAATAAGTAAATGTACCTTTGAAAATAAAGACAATAAACTCAGAAGTTAAAAAAAATGTATTTTTTTATAATAAATTCTTTAAAATCCAATTTAAGGGGATTACTGTTACATTTTAAAATAATGTCTATTGAGTTAAAATCTCAATTTTTTCTGTGATTATTAACTATATAAACTGTAAAAAAATTACATGATAAAAAAAGTTTTAAAATTTAAAAACAATAAAAAATGAGCTAATTTAAAATCGTTATAACACGAAATATTATTTTATTATTTGAAGATTTTTTTCATTAAAACAATCAGAAACATCTAAATTTAAATTTTAATTTTGATTCAGCTTTTTTAAAAATATTTTTAAAAAATGATGTAATTTTATTTTTTATACAAATGACATTTATTTATTGCTTTTTTTTAATTTATTTAATCGAAATTAAAATCAATCAATCAAAAAAATTTTGAAGCATTTATCTGGTTCTTAAGTTATAAAATCTTAAATCCGATAAACTGTAAAAAGAAATCCATTATGAACAGAAACACATTTTCATAAGAAGTCATTTCCATGCAGCCATTGTTTGAAAACCAGAACTTTAAAACTAACCAAAACGATAAAATTATTATTTACTCTTCGTATAAAGATAGATGCATGATTAAGCATTAATTTAAGTATAAAAAACAGAGACATTCTGAATACAATAAAATCATTTTAGACGATTAAGATATTTATGTCCTGGATCCTCTTAATCTTAATTATTTAAACAAATAAAATCTTATTTTATAAAGAATCCCATCTCAATTAAATTTTAGTGTTAAATATTGTCAGATACTCTATTTCGTTTTAGACTGAATCTTTTCTCAGTGCAGCTTTTAGGTTAAATATATAGAAAACATCAACTTTTGTGTTGTACTATTTTGTTTATTCTATAAAATGTAGATATATATAGTCCGCTTCTCAAGCTTTTCCGTTTCACTTCTCATTTTTGCAATATATGTAAATTTATGCTCAAAGTGTCATCTTCACAAAATTCCCTATAGAACTGGATATGTCTAGAGTGATGGAATGTTAAACGCATACGGTTTTGGAGGAAACTTATTTGAGCTATCTGTATTTCTTGATCTATGTATATTAATGTCATATTTAGAGTAAATATGTAAGTATACATTCGCGGCGGAAACCTCTAGATTTTATTTCACATTTACCTGTAGAATAATTTTAAATGAAAAGCTCAATTTATAAAATATCATACCTTACGTCCAAATGAGTTGCTTTCATTTAAATGTAGGGGGAGCTGGGGTACATTGATACAGTTTTTTTCTAAGATTTTTTTTGGTGTCAAGAAAGTAGAAAATTCAAGTTTTTTTTCCATGAGGTGACAGCAAAACTTGTGTAGTATGTTATAAAAATGTACAATCATTGTTTTATATAGTATTTTTGCATGTAATTTTAAAAAAATCAAAAAAAGTCATTTGTATCAATGTGCCCCATCCCCGGTTCAGATTGATACGTTTGAGAAAAATGACGACAAAATAATACCAATGCATATTTTTCATAGAAAATTAATTAGAAAACCATTTTATATTTATTTATAAAAATTCAAATCACCCACAATTTATTTTTAAGCAATATTAAAGCAATCAAAATTAAATATATTATGACCTGATGTTCTGGCTGTTTCTTGTCTGATTGTTGGCTGTGGTAACTTTGTCATATCTAGCACTTCAACCCCAGCATTATCTTCTTTCTTATGAAAGATGGAAAAATTACCAGTTTTTCTGTTTATAAATAGGTTCATAAACAGAAAATAAAGGATAATTATATTAAAAATTCTGTTTATAATATAAGTATCATTTTCTGTTCTGCAGTTTGTTTCTCTTACTTAACATTTCGCATGTCGAAAATACTTTTTTCTCTGGAGAATCGATATAAATTCGAGATTTGCCAGAATGGCGTCCTTTTCTTTTATTAGTTCTACTAGCACTAGATGCTGGGTAAGTTCCTACGTCTTCTGTTTTCAAAAATACTATAAAATGCTCTAATATAAAGAAATTAGAGCTATTTCACTTCAATAAAAACTAATATTAGAAATTTTTCGTGAAAAAAAAGGTTGGATTAAGGAGTGTATGGTAAAAAAAATAATAAAAGATAATGAAAATATGAACTATTAAAGGATTTAGGCTGTATCAATGTGCCCCGTCATAGACTGTATCAATGTGCCCCATACAGCGATTTTGAATAAAATGAGTCTCAAATCCAACACTTCACAATATATCTAACAATAAATAATGAAGAACTGATAAAGAGTAGCTGTACTTACCAGGGAGAGTATTCATTTTGGTTGAAAATACTGGAACAGTTGTATAATAGCATTTCAATTGTACAAATCATATTTACTTTTGAACAACAAAAACAATAAATCACCCGTCCCTTTTCATCAAACTACTGAATCATTCCAAGATTTTCTGTATGTAGTTGAATACACTAGCATCATCTTTTGGAGCTGTTGTGAAACTTCCTGTAATAACCCTGTGAGCGGTAGAGGGGGTGTATCAATGTGCCCCATGTATCAATGTACCCCAGTTCCCCCTATATTAAATACTTCATGCTTCTCGAGACATTGTAAATAAATTATCTCAAATATCAGGATCATGTTCTGTATTTCTCTCATATCTTATGAAAGGTACTACATGTAATTTTTTATCATATATATATATATATATATATATACGTAATAAAATAAAAAAAATTGTGCCATTTTTATTCTCTCTTAGCTTCAATTCTAAATTTGTGGAACATATTTCAATCTTAGTTTCGTAACTTGTAACAGCTAAAATTCTTTTTCTTATTTTAGTTATTAATAAATTATTGCTTGCTTCTCAAAACGGCGGGAGGTATTTCGTAAGCTTTTTACTTTCTGGAATATTCCTGGGATTTTAATTTTATTTTTTATTTTAACATCACGTGACAGGTGTTAATATGCGTTGCTAAAGGGCTTGTTCTTCCGAGGAAAAAATATAGTTCTTGCCAAGGACCGCCTGCTACGACCAATCAAAATTGATCATTTTTGTCCGTTTGAGGCTCGAGTTCATCCTAATTGGATTTTTTAAATTGATTGACGTGGAGTAGGAGGGCGCTAGTTTTGTCGTGAAAATGATTATTTTCATTTGGCTTTTCAGGAGGTTAGAATGGATTTGCTCTTTAAACTACCAAGCCGCACATTTCATTTCTCCGCTGAATTAGAATATTTGATGATGTGGACGAGATAATGACAGTTGTAGTGTCGATGGGTACTAAGGTGATTGCGGGGAAGATTTTATCTATTTTATGAGTTCATCAATAAAGAACTTGAAGACTGATGGTGTCTGTTTTTTAATGGGGAAATACCCCAATGAAACTCTTCTACTGCTCGCCAACTGTCGGAGCGACTACTCTGCCCGTGCTGCTAAGAATATCTAGAATTTATGCAACATAGTTTATTTTCGTCGAGTTCAACTTAAGTTTATTTATTACATTTTAGCCGGCAGGATAAAAAATTAACCTGCGTACGACTTTTGAGAAAAGGAACTTATTGTGGCTTAATAACAACTGAACCTTTGTCTGAGAATTCTTCGCAACGCTGTGTGTACACGCGCCATTTTCGCCGAGCTTGAAACTAATTGCTGGAACTTCTGCCTTTGTTTATTACTCATCTTGAACCGACATGAATCATCGAGTGGTGCTACTGGTGTTGAGGGGAATGCGGTCGATAAAGAAAAAATTTTTCTCAAAAAAGGAAATCTGAGAATAACATCTTCCTGTCCATATAAATGAGAAACCTTTCAGCTGTGAAAAAAGATCGTGTTATGAAGTCTTGTTTGTAATTATGTGTGGTATCTACAGCTACAAATCTTTTAATTGTGAAATATGCCTCTAGTATTTTTTTTATACATGATATTTACGAAAACGTGTGCTGTTTATTTAATCCAAATAACACCTGCACGACAAATTTCAACATCATTTGCTTTTATTTATTTATTACTGTATTTTCTAGGTAAAAGTACAGAAATATTTTGATCAATTTTCATTTCATAATAAATGAACACTTGCATCACGATTGCGAAACTACGGTTGATTCCATCGGTAAAATAAGCTAATTGAAATTTGCACCTGTGAGTCGTATCTACGAAGTGCTTTATTTTTGTTTATTTTAAAAAAATTTTGGTATTTGAACAAGGCCATATCGAGGTGTCTGTAAGTTATTATTTATTATTTTATTTGTTTATTGATTAAGAAATTTTAATAATACTTTCTTTGCTTAAATTCTTGATTTTTTTTCTTTTATTACAGATATTAAAAAATAAATTTGTTCTTAATTTATAATTAATTGAAATTTTCTGCTCATAAATATTTTATTTAGTTTTAAAGGTGTTTTTAATACGAAAGATGGATTATTTTGTTCGTAAAAAATTCTCTGTTGCTAAATTTATTTTCAATACGTAAAGAAAAGTATTTTTGTTCTTAAAATTATTTATTATTTATTATTTTTATTGTTATTTATTGAAGTATTTGAAGTATAGTAATTGAATTTTAGTAATTGAAGTATAGCATTTAAATATTTTCCATATGAATTATCCTTCTTTCATGTTATTAAGATCTGGAATAGTAAAGGAAGAAAAAATGTCAGAAAATAAACTTGATATTGTACCTTTTGACTTTGAGTCAGGCATGTATATGTGTAAGTGGTTTAAACACTTTGATAATGAGTGTTTTGGAGAAAAAAAAAGATAATCAGTGGAAAAAACAAAATCTTTCAAAATATTTAAAGGGGGAAGCGTTAAAAGCTTATATAAATGATTGTTTGGATTGTGCTACTTATGAGGAAATTCTCGAGATTTTAACTGAAAAATTCATTCAGGTTAGAGTTCCAAAATTTTCTGAGTTTACCTCCTTAAAGTTGAATGATCTAAGTGATTTGGATTCTTATTTTAGAAAGAAAATTGAGATTGGATTCCAACTTCAGCTTGGGGAAAATTTAATTAAACAGGGATTAACTGATGGACTTCAGCCGGAGTATCAAAATTGTTTGATGGTTAACCCTCCTTCCAATACTCGTGAATGGTTTCGCATTGCTAAACAATTAGCAGCGATTCCAACTCATACCTCTAATAACAGCAATAGAAATTTTCAACAAACAAGACCTATGCACAATCCCAATCCTCAGCCCAGACATTGGACTCGACCTACTTCAAACAATAAATCCCAAAATTTTAATCCTAGGTTTTTCACTCCAAGAATGCCTACGACTCATTATCAAAACAACTACCCAAGTCATCCGTGCAGAATATGTTTAAACAGAGGCATAGAAAATGCATATCATTGGGAGAGGAGTTGTATATTTAACACAAATTCCTTTCAATCTCAAACTCCTGCTCATATTCAACCACCCCCTACTAATAATACTTGACAATTATTTATACCTGGATATGTGGGCAATAACAAAGTGTATTGTGTGGTTGACAGTGGATCAACTGTCTCAATTTTACCCCTCAAATTTGTTCGATATTTAAATGGTAATTTACATAATGTTACCCCTATTACTATTAGACAGGCACAAAGAACTCTTACAATTAATAAATCTTGTCGATTATGTATTAAATTTGGTAATATAAAGAGATATGTTAATTTTTTAGTAAGTAAGCTAGATTTGAACTATGCTATTTTAGGTTTACCTGATTGTGCCAAATTTAAATTGAAAATTGATTGTGCAGAAAGCCAGTTGTACAAGACAATATTTCGTTAAACCAATATGTCAACATATCCAGTGATAACTTAGAATTGCTTCATTTTGATATTATAAAAAATGATACTACTGTGCAACCCGATTATGGAAATACCATAACTCCTCAATTCTTGCCGCGAACTAATAATGATGATTATAATCTATTGGGGAATCTGAATGCTATTCAAAATAAAAATGTAAGGGAACTTTTAAGGGATTATTTAGATATTTTTGCAAAAAAAATATGATGTAGGGAGAATTAATATTGAACCTCAGCGTATTTATCTTAAATCTGACCTACCAATATCTTTGAGGCCTTATCGTACATCCACTGCTGATGAAAAAGAAATATCTCAGCAAATCCAATCCTTATTAGCTGCCGGGTTAATTAAAGAAAGTTATAGCCCATATTCTTCTCCAGTTACGTCAGTAAATAAACGAGATGAAGGCAAAAAAACCCGAATGTGTGTTGATTACCGAAATTTAAATTCTATTATGAAAAATGACGCTGAACCTTTGCCCCGAATCGATGAAATTTTAGACAAATTAAGTGGTGCCCAATATTTCTCTACACTAGATGTAGCCTCAGGCTATTGGCACATACCTATTCACCCAGCTGATTCCGAAAAGTTAGCCTTTACTACTAATTGTGGGCTCTGGGAATGGAATGTTCTCCCCTTTGGTGTAAAGGTAGGCCCCCCCAATTTTCAACAGGACAACTAGAAGAATTCTTACAAAATATAAAATAGACTTTGCTTGTTATTATTTTGATGATATAATTATTTTTTCTAAATCAATAGATGAACATATACAACATCTCATCCAAATTTTTGATTTATGCCGAATAGAAAATATTAAATTAAAATTATCTAAATGTACTTTTGCTCAAAAACAAATCAATTTTCTAGGGTGTGAAATCCAAAATGGAACTTTAACTCCAATTAATACTAATATAGAAACAATTAAAAAATTAAAACCTCCTACTAATACTAAAGAATTACAAAGATTTCTTGGTTCTATAAATGTGTATCATAAATTTATTGACAAATATGCTGAAATTAGACACCCCCTAAATAAATTACTTAAGAAAGATACTATTTGGGAATGGAATACTGAATGTCAAAACTCTTTTCAAAAATTAAAAAATGCCCTCATTGCTAAACCAATTTTAAATATTTTTGACCCAAAATTACCCCTAAACATGTTTGTTGACGCTTCTCAGGTGGCGGTAGGTGCAGTTCTTAAACAACCCGACCATAATGACTTTTTACATCCAATTGCTTATTTTTCTAGAGGATTGAGAAGTTATGAGAAAAATTATTTCATTACCGAACTAGAGTGTCTTGCTATCATTGATACTTTAGATAAATTTTATCATTACTTTCACGGTGTACAATTTACCATCCATACTGATCATGCATCTCTTGTTTAGTTAAAAAATGTCAAACATTTAAGAGGTCGATTATTTAGGTGGTCATTGAAGTTAAGTATGTTCGATTACAAAATAGAGTACTTTTAAAGGGATCTACAAATGTCGAAGCCGACATGTTGTCCCGAAACCCTATTTCTCATTTTTGTAAACCCCTTACTTTTCTTCTTGACGTTAAAGAGATTATTGAGATGCAAGAAAAAGAAAATGTGTGTGGATCAAATTATATTAATGACAATGGACTGATTATAGTTAAAAGAAAAGGTTTTCGTAAAGTGGTAGTTCCCATGTCCCTAAGAAAAAAATTGCTTAGTGTTGCTCAGGAACAGTTTAGTCACCCTGGTGTTCAAAAAATGCAAAATTTAATTTCTCCTAACTATTATTGGCCAGATATGACCCAAGACATTACTAACTTTGTTAAATACTGTGATATTTGCCAGAAAAATAAAAAACCTAGACAGAAAAAATTTGGCTTATTACAAGCTATGCCCACTACAGATCAACCTTTTGACTGTCTGTCTGTTGATACTGTAGGAGGGTTCAATTATTATAATTCTACAAAAAATATCTCCATATTATAATAGACCATGCCACAAGATATGTTTGGGCATTTCCTTCCAAAAGTGTCACTACAGAAACTTATACAAATTGTCTGAAACAAATCTTCAATATCAAAATCCCTCAACAATTATTCTGTTTTAGTAAGATTTCAAGTGTACAGTTCCCCTCAAAAAATACTAAGTGACAGGAATGCTGCTTTTACTTCTTCAAGATTCAAAAAATTCCTGCGAAATCATAATATTAAACAACGTTTGACCACTGCCGATCATCCACAAATGAATGGGAAATGTGAAAGAGTAAATCAGACAATAGTAACTAGATTAAAATGTAAAGTAAACTCCACTACCTCTAAAATTCCCTGGACTAAGCTTTTAACTGAGGTAATTAATGAATATAATAATACACCCCATTCTATTACTAAATTTCCACCTGCTTACTTGCTTTTTGGCCAATTACCCTATGACTCCCCCTTACAACAAAATTATTATCCCAATATATTATTATAATCAACAATATTATTATAATCAACAACAACAAACTCAAGTAAAAACTGTAGCTTAGACTATATCTCTAGTTTATCATTTTATAATTTTTTTCTCTAAAACAGTAAATTTCTTTCCATATTTGTATTCAGAAAATATCCTGTAATTCTTACAGAATGGCAATGATATCTCTTGACTGCAGCGAGAGTGTCACTTGTCTGTAAATTTTTATATTTGTTTGTTTATGCCGGCGTAGACGAACAAAGTGGAAATTTCTTATTCTGTACTGAATTACTCTACTTAGAATAATATAATAACAAATAAATATTTAAAAAAATATTTTTTTTTTCAACTGAACCTATTTGTAATATTAAATTTAAGCAATCAATTAATAAATTAATTATTTGCCAAGTAACAAAATTTTTATCACTTTATTTTAATTTTTCTCTCTCTCTCTTTGCTGCTACATTCCAGTCCAAGTACATGTCAATTAGAATTTAATTTTGTTTCTTTTTCTCTTTCCTACTTGCATCTTGCAATGTTTTATGACACCGAGAGAATATTTATTGCGTAATTATTTGACATGAATTGACATTAATAATCTTGTCTTTTATTTTTATTATTTATTAATATTTCTTTTAAAGAGTCTTAGTAGTTTGAAGGTCACGTGCATTCTCAAAAATGAAATGAATTTTTATTTATTTTTATTTTATATTATTTTATCATATTATATTTTAATTTTTTTTTTACATATTCCTACTTAATCCTGTACTCGATTTACAAGATTAAGTAAATGATTAAATAATTGATTATATTCTTTATTCTATTCCACTTTCCTCTATATTTCATCCCAAAAATACCTGGGATGAGATAAACGAGATTTAGTATATAATTTAGAATTTAAGAATGTCTTTTGAAATATTTACTATTACTTACTGAAAGATTTATTATTACCCATTATGAGAGTAACTTATACTTATTATGATATTTATTATTAGTGATTTTTTTTTCTTTATTATGTTTCTTTATTATCTTGTTTGTTTATTACATTGTTAAAATTTATTATTACTATATAATATACTATTAAATGTGTTACTATATTGAATTACAAGTATAAAGTATTTTCACAAAGATACCCAAATATGGAACTGTTATAAAGGTGCAAGGACTCAGTCACATGAAAACTGAACTGTTGTTATAATATTAACTAATGAAAATTAGACAATTAATAAAGATATAATTAGACTCCTTGAAAAAAGAGGTACGAACTATACCACTCTAATTCTGAGCCTTAGAGGAATTTTTAAAATGAACTCTCGAAATTTATGTCTAGAACTCTCCAGTGAATTTCTTCATATTTAGATTTGTCATTATCATGAATGCATTCAACGTTATTTTATTTTTATTTTTCATGTTAGCATATTAAGATTAGTTGTTTATATTTTCAACTTACTTCCTGTTATGTACTGCTAAACAAGATCATATCTTGTGTTTTTATTGATGCCTACATTATTGTATGTAAATATAAAGTCATTCCACGCATCACCTTAGTGTTCCTAAATTTGAATTCTATATTTATAAAAAAATAATTTAATTTAATTTTTCTTTTATTTAGTATCTAATTATTATTACTTATATCAACAACTTCGTGAGCTAAGTCTGCATCATCTTCCTTTCTGTGAAATTGCAGGTCTCAGACCTACTTTTTCACCCGTCTTTCTGGGAGGGGGGATTTGTAATAAAATAAAAAAAATTGTGCCATTTTTGTTCTCTCTTAGCTTCAATTCTAAATTTGTGGAACATATTTCAATCTTAGTTTCGTAACTTGTAACAGCTAAAATTCTTTATCTTACTTTGGTTATCAATAAATTATTGCTTGCTTATCAAAACGGCGGGAGGTATTTCGTAAGCTTTTTACTTTCTGGAATATTCCTGGGATTTTAATTTTATTTTTTATTTTAACATCGCGTGACAGGTGTTAATACGCGTTGCTAAAGGGCTTGTTCTTCCGAGGAAAAAATATAGTTCTTGCCAAGGACCGCCTGCTACGACCAATCAAAATTGATCATTTTTGTCCGTTTGAGGCTCGAGTTCATCCTAATTGGATTTTTTAAATTGATTGACGCGGAGTAGGAGGGCGCTAATTTTGTCGTGAAAATGATTATTTTCATTTGGCTTTTCAGGAGGTTAGAATGGATTTGCTCTTTAAACTACCAAGCCGCACATTTCATTTCTCCGCTGAATTAGAATATTTGATGATGTGGACGAGATAATGACAGTTGTAGTGTCGATGGGTACTAAGATGATTGCGGGGAAGATTTTATCTTTTTTATGAGTTCATCAATAAAGAACTTGAAGACTGATGGTGTCTGTTTTTAATGAGGAAATACCCCAATGAAACTCTTCTACTGCTCGCCAACTGTCGGAGCGACTACTCTGCCCGTGCTGCTAAGAATATCTAGAATTTATGCAACATAGTTTGTTTTCGTCGAGTTCTACATATATTTATTTATTACATATATATTTATATATATATATATATACATATATACATATGATGCTAAGTTTCATTTTTATCGTTTTATACTTTTTTAATCAAATTATTTTGAATGAATTTTTCATATAAATTAAATATTAATCGAGTATGATCGAGTATGATCGTAAATTTATGCTGAAAGAATGATCTTCACAAAAGCCCCCTGAGGTCTCAATATGTATAGCGTGATGGAATGTTGCGTACACTCGGTTTTAGCGGGAAACTTATTTGAGATATTTGTATTTCTTGATCCATACATATTAATGTCATATTTATAATTAACATGACAGTATACGTTCGTGGTGGAAATTTCTAGACTTTATATGTCATTTACATGTAGAATAATTTGAGATGAATTGTTCTATTTATCAAACTATTTTAATGCACTGCATTTCTCTAAATGACTTAAATGCATGAATCAAACCTCACGTGGAGAGGAGTTGCTTTCCTTTAAATATATATTTAATTCAATATCATACTTCTCGGGACACTGTGAACGAATGATCTCAGATAAATGCATTTTTAAGAAAATCCGTGACATTTTAAAGTAATTTTTATTTATTAAGTTAAAATTTTGAATTTTTTCTGATGGTTAACTATATGATTTTAAAACAAAACCACATAATATAACTTCTCAGTTTTTTTTTTTTAAGTTTTAGAATTTAAAATTTGTTTAAAAACTCGAGTAATTTAAAATCGTTATAATTCCAAACATTATATTAATAATTTCATTAATTTCCTAACAGAAATTTCTATATTTTAATTTACATTCAGCATTTTTAAAAGTATAACTTTAAAAACACATACAGAAATTTAAAATTTTGAAAATATATATATATATATATGACTTTTATTTAAAAAATGATAATTGCTAAGTAAAATATTCTATTCAAATTTTCTGTATTAAAATTAAAGTAGATTAGTTAAAAAAGCCATGTTCTACATTTGAAGTATTTATCTTTAACGGTTCTTGAGCTATTAAGAATTAAATCCGATAATTTTTCAAAAAATCCACCATGAAGAAAAAAAATTTTCACAAGAAGTTATTTAAATGGCAACCATTGTTTAAAAGCGAGAACTTTAAATAAAACCAAAACGATAAAATTAATATTAAAGATTAATGTGGAATCATGGTTTAAATGTCATTTTAAGCATACAAAAGCAGAAAGATTCTTAACGCAAAAACATTTTAAAGAATTTGGTGTTTTGTACTCCCTAAATGTTAAATATTTTCGAAAATAAATATTTTGATTTATAGTGATTCCCTTCTCAATGCAATTTCAATGTTAAATAGAAAGAAAATATCAAGCTTTGTGTTGTACAATTTTATTTATTCAAAAAATGTTCTATATAGGTATACTTCTTCCAAAGACTTTTTCGTTTCGCTTCTGATGCTTTCTATCTATGTAAATGTATGCTCTAAGTGTCATCTTCTTATAATTTCTAAGAGAACTTGATAGTCTAATGTGATAGAATGTTAAACAGATTCGGTTTTAACTCGAAATTTTTTGAGATATCTGCATTTCTTGATCCAACATATTAATGTTGTATATAGGATTAATATATAAGTATACATTCGTGGGGAAAACTTCCAGATTTTTGCTTGTCATTTACATTTTGAGTAATTTAGGATGAAATGTTCTATTTATTAAAACTATTTAAATGTACTACATTTCTCTGAATGACTTAAATGATTGAATCAAACGTTACGTACAAACGAGTTGTTTTTCTTAAAATATGTATAATGAATCCCTTCCCAATGCAATTTTATTGCTAAATATAGAAAATATCAATTTTTGTGTTGTACAGTTTTGTTTATTCTATATATATACATATATGTGTATGTGTGTGTGTGTGTGTGTGTGTGTGTATTTCTCTTTTCAAGAATTTTTATTTCACTTCTCATTCTTGCATAATATATGTAAATTTATGCTCAAAGAGTCATCTTCACAAAATTCCCCACAGAAAACGATATGTATAGCGTATGGATATTAAATAGATTCGGTTTTGGCGGGAAACTTGTTTGAAATATCTGCATTTCATGATCCATGCATATTAGTGTCATATTTAGAGTTAATATCCAAGTATAAACTTGTGGTGGAAACTTCTACATTTTATTTGTTATTTACATGTAGAATAACTTGAGATGAAAATCTCTATTTCTCAAAACTGTTTTAATGTACTCCATTTCTCTAAATGACTTAAATGCGCAAATAGAGCCTGACATGTAATCATGTTGCTTTCCTTTTAATATATATTTAATTGAACATCCTCTGTCTCGGAACATTGTGAATGAGAGATCGTATAACAGGACTGTGATGTCTCAGCTGACTCACCTGAGAAAACAAACAGTTTTCCCATCTCTGTGAGTGATTACTATAATCCTCTGTATAATGAATGTGGAATGGAATGTCAATGGAGACTGTCCATTGTGGATCAGGAGTTGCTTGCAGAGAGGAAAGAGCTAAGTTTTCTGAGAAATGGAAGGGGGCGATCAGAACAGGTGCAGAGAAGAAAATAGATGACAATCCTTGGGTAGTCTTCTGAGAGAAGAGGTTGAACATTCCATGTGTAGCCTTCGGAGGAGAAGGTTAATATTTTTAGGTTGGCGATGATTGAATCGTAACAACGTGTATGAGTGAAATATACCTCAATTATGAATGTGACGTTGACTGTATTTTTTTTAATTTTTTTTTTGTAATTAACAGTTCTAATAAAGAACTTAGGAATAAAAATTAATATGATGAGCTATTTCTTTTATATATATGGCAAAAGGGTGGAAACAACGGCCACGACACCACAGGACTGTGTTCTGTACTCTCATATCTGCAGGTAATTTTTATTGTAGATATTTTATACTGTAACACGCGCCTACCCATTCCAAAAAATGGAAAAAATAGATTGTCACGAGTCACGTGACCTGAGCTCTGCTGAATTAAAAATGGTAGCGGTAGTATTGTTTCGTTTTTTCGTTTCTACGTATAATGTGACATCCTTCAAGAAATAAAAAATATTTAAAGAAGAACGTATCGCCGAGAAATCTATATTTACATAATGAAGCTTCTTTTTTTCTTGTAAATAAGTAAGACTGAGTTCTTACATAATGACTACCCTACGTCGGGCCACGAATTATTTTCAAAGTGTTCTGCTATCTTAGTTCCAGAAAAGTTCGATAGTTTTAATAATGAAATATGAACGAAAAAAACCCAACCTGGAGCTCTTACCTAAAAATCATTTTAAAATGTTCAAGATTCTTCAAAGTTTGATATAATATATATATATTTTTTTGATATATGAAATATTGTTTGATGCACGAAAAAAGAAAATTGCTCGATCGGTCGTTGCTCATTTATTAGTAAAATATATTTTAAATGTTTACCATATTTAGTTTGTTTCGTGAGATTGAAATAATTTGTTTGTGAAATATGTTTCTTGGAATAATCTTGCGTCGACAAAGCTGTTTACATTTGTTTGTTAATTATGGTGAATTCTACGTTTTTCTGTGATTATAAAAACTTTCAGTTCTTGTGTATGCAGATGTAGTTAAACAATATTTATTTAATCTTCAAGTTACATTCTAAAAGTGGGCGAAGTTTTAAAAAATGGATCCATATATATATATTACAAACGGAATGCATTCGTTTCGCAAGTCTCTATATTTTGTTTTCTATTTGTAAAAATTTTCATATTATTAGTTTTAATTTATTGATTATTTTACAATTCATTTATGTATTGTGTAATTCCCCTTCCCTCCCCATGCTTATTTTTATTCTTTAGTTCATTTTGATTCTGTGCATGCATGTTTAATTTTTACCTTGATTAAATAAGAAATTTTCTTAATTAGAATTTAAAAAAAAGAAAAAAAAAAGAGGTTGAGAAATACTGAAATAAGTATTCATTTACGTTGACATTTTTTTTTCTTAGAAAAAAAAATAACAGAGAAATAAACCGAGAGTCAGAAAATGTTAAAATGTGTTTATAGTTTTATTTAGTTTATCATATTATATGTGTTTATTAATTATTTTTTCTTTGTTTTGTTGTTGGTTTCGCAAGATAACAGAATACATTAGAAATTTTATTTGATACTTTTGTTGTTATTTAATTTTAAGCATTTAATTTAGAGTTCCTGATTTATTGTGAAATAACCGTGAATATGATTTTCAAAACAGTTTGTTTTTGCATTTATTTATTTATATATATATATATATTTAATGAAAATAAGACTTTCTTTCTTTTAAAGTTCTATTGAAAAATCTACTTGACGTAGCCTTGATAATATGATAAAAATATAAATAAACATTTTAATTATTCCGTTATGTTTTCACATTATTTAGAACATTATTTATAAGTGTTGCCAACTATTCAGTTTTAGTTTTATATCAATCAAAATAATGTTTTGATATATTAACGTTATGACTAACCAGTTTATTTATATCAGCAATAATTTAAAGTCTATTTTCCTTAATAAAACTTTAAATTTTAAAGATAATTGAAAGTTTAATGATGTTTAATTATTTTAAAAGTATATTTTGCTAAAGTTAAAGATCACTGTTTTCTTTTATTAATGTCTTGTTTATATAAAATGTAAAGCAAAGCTCACGACTGGGGAATAATTTATTTAAACGAATTTTTAGCATTTCTGGGGTAAAGTTGCTAAAGTAAAAAATGACCGAGCGTAATAAAGCCCGCAAAATGGTCTTGTTTCAAATCGTTTCAGACATGAATTTAAATGTACAACCCTCTATGATATTTGTCACATTTCGTGATAAGTTTAAATTCTCTCTCTCGTACGAAAATGATTTCGTGAATTCGTTAGTCAGAAACAAATTTCAACTCGCGACGAAGAACAGCGTAGACGAGACTTAGAGGAAAAACAAAAAGCAATGAGTTAGAACAGCGTAAATTAGATATAGAAGAGAAACGTCGTTCGGAAAACTGGAATTAAAAAGTTTTAGATGAATTTTGAGCTTGAGAATCTTAATTTACAGGCTCAGAGCCAAAGTGTTTCCAATGGAGCGGTAGGTGGTAATTCGGCAGGGAGAATGTCTCACCCAGAGAATAAAATAGATATCCAGAAGCTGTTACCTACATTTAAGCCAGAGACACATGATGTAACATTATTTTTGTACTTCCGAAACGGCACTTAAAGCTTTCGAAGATTCCAGAACACCTCTGGGTTTTTTATTTACTAAGTGTTGTATCCTCTTCTATATCTATGCTCGTCATTATATTATTGTAGTATTATTATAGCATTCATTATAGTCATTATAGTATTATAGCTCGTCAAAAAGAAGAAAACGCTTCAGATTTTTCACATGTTAAAGGTCTATTTCTAAAAAGTCTTAAAATTAGTGCCAAAAAGTTAAGGCAGCTGTTTTTTTACGCATCGCAAGGCCAAGGAAATTACTTGGAGAGACTATTATTTTGAGTTACGTGCTTACTTTGAAAAATGGCTTAAAGAGTTAAATGTAATGTCTTTTCAGGATCTTTGAAGCTCTTCAGGATCTTATCACAGCGGATCAGATGAAAATGCGCGTTCCTGTCGAATGCAAACAACATACGTTAGATGATTGGAAAAATTTTAATTCGCCAGTCAAACTTGCCGGAAATTTAGATGCGTATGATACTATAAGATCTTCGATTCCTAAAAAGGATTCGGTTGTATCCTAGGAGAAAAAGAGTATTCTCGTCGAGAAAATATATGTCATCGGAGTAAGCCTCCAAAAGAAAATAGATATTCTCCTACGTTTACTAATCGACGCTTAGAATCCGATATATTTTGTTATGGTTATGGCAAAGTGGGATTTATAAAGAAGAAATGCACAGATTGTTCCCTTACGGTTAAAAAACAAGCAGTGCAAGCTCATTGTCTTCAGCTATTTTAAATACATCAGCAGTGCAAGCTCCAATTGTGCCTATCACGATCTGCAATAAGAAGGTTTTAGTCTGTTCAGATACAGGAGGAAATCGTTCTATTGCAGGACAACGAATGTATACTTTAATTTTCAAAACTGGTATTGCAATGAATCCTCATATTCATGAAGTAACATTAGCTGATAGAATTACGATGGCTAGAAAAACTGTGTTTGCCTGCCCGTCAAGATTGAAGGCCACGATTTCAAAACAGAGTTTATTGTATTACCAAATTTCAAAGGTAATAGATCACTTTTAGGAATGGATTTCCTGCACAAAGCTAACATAGTGCCAGACATTGCTAACAAAAGATGGCATTTTAGTGATTAACCCCAGAAAAAGTTCTATTTTGTAGATGTCTATGAAGAAGAAATAAGTAAGTCTGATGATGCAGTCGAAGTCAGTCTGTATGCTTTACGTAAATATGAAAGGAAATATTTAAATTCCAATGAAAGGAAGAAACTTAAAAATATTCCGAAAAGGTATGAACAATGTTTCTCCATAGAGACAGCCCCATATTTTAAACGTCTTATAGATATTTCAAAAAGTGTGAAAGAACGTATTGAAATGAAGCAAGATCAGCAGAAGGGATATCATAAAAATCGTAGACGAGTATATTTCAAGCCTGGAGAAAAAGCATGGGCTAACCTACACCCAGGTAGCAAGGCAAGTAAAAATAAAACAGCAAAATTTATGCCTAAGAGAGATGGGCCGTACACAGTTTTGACTCAAAAGTCACTAGTGACATATGAAATTTTTAGTTTTGTCAATCCTACTGAACGAATTGGATCTTACCACGTTTCTGCCTTGTCGCCTTTCCAAGAATCTGAATATACACTTGTAAAACACATATAAAAAATTAAAAAAATTAAAGGTAAGTTTTTTAAAATTATCTCAGCTATAAGAAAATGTTAAAAGTGTATTTTATTTTTACTTTTTACAATAAACTACTTTTAAATGGCACATGTTTTACAATGAATACCGTCTCAATAAAATTTTAATGTTAAATAGATAAAAAATATCACCCTTTGTGTTGTACAAATTTGTTCATTTTTTAAAGAATGTATATAATTATTCTCTTCTCAAGAATTTTAGTTTAATATCCCTTCTTGTGATATATGTAAATTTATGCTCAAAGTGCATCTTCACAAAATTCCCCAGAGAACTCGGTATGTTTTGCATGATAGAATGTTAAACATATTCGGTTTGGCGGGAAACTTATTTGAGATATTTACATTTCTTGATCCATCCATATTAATGTCATATTTAGAATAATTATGCAAGTATATATTCGTGGAGGAAACTTCTAGACTTTATTTGTCTGTTACATGTAGAATAGTTTGAGATGAAATATTCTATTTATGAAAACTTTAAATTCGCTGTTTTTCTCAAAATGACATAAATGCGCGAATATAACTTTACGTACAAACGAGTTGTTTTCCTTTAATTCAACACCTTCTTTCTCGAGACATTATGAACGAAGGATCTCGTATATCATGACCGTATTTCTCTCATAGCTTATTAATGTGTTCTGCTTGTAATTTTTATCGCAGATAGGTAAAACTAAGTTTCATTTTTTGCTCTCATACTTTTTTTAATTAAAATATTTTGGATGAATATTTCGTGCAAATTAAATGTTAATTGTGTAGAATATTTTTATAAAAATATTTTTCTATAAAAATAGATTTCCAATTTAAATTTTAGTTATTAAAAAATGTAGGCCTTGTTCTTGCAATTAATTCTAATTTTCGAAGAAAGAATGGAGATTATAAAATTCATTAGTCAATAATATAGTCCCCATATGTCTCAAACTTAAAAAAAATGTGTTAATATATATTAACATACATCAAAATTATATAATAACCTTACTAACTTATTTAAGAAAAATCCATGAATGTTTCCAAAAAAAACGTGAATTATTATTTTAATACATCTAATTTAAGATATTTTCGAATTTTAAAACCGTATGAATAAAAATCGTTGATACATAAAAATAAATATATTTTTCCTATAAACAATGACCTATTCCAATGTAACCGTTAAAAACGAATTAGGAGATTTCCTGCATAATCTTTAAAACCAATTTTTTCCTTTTAGAATACTGGAAAATTTAAGAAGTAATTATATTATTTGTGTCTTGGACCCCTTTAACTATGAATAATTTTACGAATACAATTTTGTTCTATAATGAACTCCTCCTAAATGCCATTTTAATGTTAAATATATTGAAAATATCAACTTTTGTGTCGTCCAATTTTGTTTATTCTAAAAAATGTGCATATAGATGTTCTTCTTCTCAAAATTTTAACTTCACTTTTCTCATTTTTGCAATATATGTAAATTTATGCTCAAAATGTCATCTTCACAAAATTTACCACAGAACTCGATATGTCTAGTGTGATGGAAAGTTAAATATATTCGGTTTTGGCGGGAAACTTATTTGAGATATTTGCATTTCTCGATCTATTTTATTAATGTCATATTTCAAGTTAATATGTATATGTAAAGATACATTCGTGGAGGAAACTTATAGACTTTATTTCTCATCTACATGTAGAATACTTTCAGATGGAAAGTTCTATTTGTCAAAACTATTTTGATACAGTAAAGTTCTCTAAAGGACTTAAAGCGTGAATCAAATCTTACGTGCAAACGAGTTGCTTTCCTTTAAATTCATGTTTAATTCAACGTCCTTTTTACTCGGAACATCGTAAATGAATGATCTCAAATATCATGATTGTATTAAATATTTCTCTCATATCTTATTAATGTATCCTGCTTGTAATTTTTATCATTATATGACACTATGTTTCATTTTTTGGCTTAATATTTTTTTTTTAATTAAAAATGTTTTGAATGAATTTTTCGTGTAAATTAAATATTAATCCTACATAATACATGTGTCTTAACGGGAACCGTTATTTCCAAGGTTAAATGCGAGAATTTCTGTAAGAAAATTCTGTAAAATCAGAATTTCTTTAAATGATATCAGGACCGTGTACAATATCTCTCTCATATCTTATCAATGTGTTCTGCTTGTAATTTTTATCATCCGTATATGATATTAAAAGTTCTTTATCTGTCTCAAATGTTTTTAATAAAAATAATTTAAAAGAATATTTTTTTTTATTAATAACTTAATATTTTACAGTGATTTATAATTTAGCTGCCTTAATAAGCGTTAAATTTAAATTATAAAAGTTAACTTTTATCAAAAAAAGATGCAATGTTTAAAATTAAAACTGCATTAAGACTATTTCGCTAATTTGTAAATATTTATCATGTAAAATGATCATATAATGCGGGAATTCTGTCATAATTAGATACATTTTCCATTTCATTTAAATCCAAAATTGATCAACCACATATGTGTACTTATATATTAATTACATCAAATAAAGCAATTTTGTGAATTTCTAAACAATTTTTTTAAGAAAATTATTTCTTGTCACAAAAGCCACATCGTAGGAGAGTTTTTTTTAAGGGTAACTAATATTTGGGTTCATTTTAATATACACATAACTCCCTAAGAAATTTTATTTAAATCATTTAAAAGTAGACTGTGTTTTCAATCATTCGGTACCAATCACTTTCTTTTACAACAATTTGTTCAGATGTTAGTCGGGGTGCATACTTCTTTTGCAGTGAAGACGAAAATTGCAGTTCTAAAAAAATTATTAATAATGTATTTTTTTTTTCATTTTTGTAATAAATTACTTTTAATTGAACTTTTATTATTATATATTTTTACAGATACAATATTGTTTTTTAATGAATCCTTTTTCAAGACAATTTTAATGTTAAATATATGGAAAATATGAAATTTCGAGATGTGCAACTAAAAAAAGTATATATATGGGTGATTCTCAAAATAGGGGACTATTTCAAAAATGAAATCTTAAAAAAAATTACTGTAGCAAAATTTCTGAAAAAAATAGGTGTTGTTAATTTAGTATTAGGTAAACTTTCCATGTAGTCAGCAGAGCTATATATTTAAAAATTAACTTTAAAAAATAATTAGTATTTTTTGAGCCATGCTAATGACAAAACAAATTGCATGGAAGAAATATATTATGAAATTTTTATTTTCTTCCTGTTTAAATATTTTCTTTCTATATTTATTGGCCTTCCTTTTCAGCAAATGGTTTCCATTTATACATATATACATACAAGGAGAATAAAAACATTACCAAAGAGCAAACTTTGTTTACATGAGCAACATTCTTACACTTACAATGTAAGGAGTCTTAGTGATTTAATGCATATTTTAGAGATAATAAATGTAAGATCTAAATTTATATGTAAAATTAAACTTTATAAAGGATACAATATAAGCACTGGTTACATTTATGCACGTAGGAAACTTTAGCATGGACAGAAAAAACATGCTAATGACACTGATATTTGTCCATGCTAATGACAAATTTTATTACAAATTAATATAAAGAGACAAATTAATATAAAGGAAATTAACAAATTGACAAATTAATATAAAGAAAGAATAACATTTGTTTATTTTATAAACATGATATTAACTCTTGAAAAATGCTAGTATACACAAGGCACAGCTGCTCTGGACATCCATGCTAATGACATTTTGAATTTTTATTCTGTTATTTTAAGGTGTTTTTAACTGAAAAGTGAGTAATTCTTGAGAGAAAATAATGAATAATATTAAGAAAAACATATCTAAATATAAAAACATGACAGAAAACCTCTCAATTTTTTTTGTATGCCGAAAGACATAAATTGTCCCCTATTTTGAGAATCACCCATATATAGATATTTCTTTTCTCAAGTTTTTCCGTATCACTTTTCATTTCTGCAATATATGTAAATTTATGTTTAAAGTGTCATCTTCAGAAAATTTCCTATAGAACTCAATATGTCTAGCATGATGAAAAGTTAAACATATTTGGGTTTTGCGGGAAACTTATTTGAGATATTTGCATTTCTCGATGAATAAATTATAATATAATATTTTGAGTTAATATCTAAATATACATTCGTGGAGGAAACTTGTACACCTTATTTGCCATCTACATGTAGAATACATTGAAATGAAAAGTTCTATCTTACAAAACGATTTTAATATGCTGCATTTCTCTAAATGATTTAAATGCGTGAATCAATCTTACGTGCAGATGAATTGCTTTCCTGTAAATACAGTGAAACCTCCAAATAAGGGACACTCCGAATAAGGGACACCTCTATTTAAGGGACAAAAATTCCGGTCCCAGTCCCTTGGTATAGGAAGAGTAATGCATTTACCTCTGAATAAGGGACACTCGATTAAAGGGACACTTCAAAATGAGATTAATCCTTTCGACTCGGGCATTTCTTACACAAATTTTATTCCATTAACTCCACTTTTTTGAAAAAGTTTTCTTCAAGTACATGATCTTAACACATTCACTGCCGATCACGCACCAGCGCGTGATGTGAGATGATACTCAATAGCCACTCATGCGCGGTAAAATCTTTCACTGATTCTTTGTTATAAAAAGTAAATCGGCCTCTGGGAAAAAGCCACTTCTACAGCGCGGCATTAACTATCATCACATCTTTCGGCAGCAAACGTGTTAAAAAAAAAGGTCTAAATAAATAGGGCAAATTTTATTTTTCTTTGTTACTGGTGCGATAAAGAAATTTTATAAAGAAATATGCTGTTTTGCATTTCACATAATAAGGTAGTCTGTGATGAAAATAAATATACAAAATTTTGTGAACATATCAGACACCATATCATATTGATACAGAGGTATAAAACACAATTAATGAGCATTTATTTACCCACAATTCAGATGAAAAGACATCGAAGAGCATTTATCCGTATTGAAAGTTAAAAAATTATGAAAATGACTCTGAAAGTGAAGGAGAAAGGAAAATAAAAGAAAGAATTTCACAGATATAAAATATGCAAAACAATCAAATACTTTTTTTTCGTAAATACTGCTTATAATGAAGGACTAAAACTTATATGTATGGTAAATGAATATTTGAAAGATTTTGCATTAGGAAAATTGAAATCGGAAAAACAATCCTTTTTTTTTTTTAAATTGATGACTTCAAATAAGATTCTTTTGAATATTATTGTACTTTTTGCATGTACACAAATATTTATGCTAAAAATACAAATCAATAATTCTACAAATTATTTAATGATTTAGTAATCAACTGAAATTTGAATTAATTCCTTATTCTTTTTGTGCTTGATTAATATAATTTATAACCTTCGGGTGCGTTTAAATTTGAACTTTAATATTTTGCTATTTTTATGTCATTCTGAACAATCAATAAAAAAAATCCAAGAACTCTGAATAAGGGACACCTCTATTTAAGGGACATAAATTCAGGTCCCATGGGTGTCCCTTATTCGGAGGTTTCACTGTATATGTTTAATTCAACATCATTTTTCTCGAGACATTATAAACAAATGATCTCGGGATATCAGGAATGTGTTCAATATCTCTCTCATATGTTATCAATGTGTCCTGCTTGTAAATTTTATCATAAATTATTATTAATTATTATTATAATTCTTATTAAAATTTCTTTTTCTATCTCAAACATTTTTAATAAAAATATTTTGATAGATTTTTTTAATAATAACTTAATATTTTACACTGAATTGTAATTTATCTGCCTTAATAAGCATTAAATTAAAATTATGAATGGTAACTTTTATCAAAAATAAAATGCAGTGTTTAAAATTTAAACTGTATGAAGAATATTTCGATAAGGTGTAAATATTTATCATGTAAAATGGTCATAAATGCAGGAATTATTCTGTCACAATTAAATACATTTTCCATTTCATTTAAATCAAAATTGATCAACCGCATGTGTACATTTATATATTAATTACATCAAATAAAGCATTTTGTGCATTTTAAAAATTTTTTTTCTAAGAAACCTAATTTTTGTTACAAAAACCACAACGTAGGAAAATTTTTAAAGCGTAACTAATATTTGGTTTCATTTTAATATGTAGAGGGCCCACTAAGAAGTTTTATTTAAATCATTTAAAAATAGACTGTACTGTTAATCATTTGGAGCCAATCAATTTCTTTGCACGATAATTTATTAAAGAAGTAGTTGGTACATTTACTTTTTTTTTTTTTTTTTTGCACGACTTACCTTTTAAACTGTAGAAAAAAAATTCGAAGTTGCAAAAAAAAAAAAAAAAAAAAAAGTTTACATTGGTTTTTTTTAATGTAATAAATTACTTTTAATTGAAATATAATATTATATATATTTTACAGATGCAGTTTTGTTTTCTAGTGAATCATTTTTTCAAGTCAATTTTAATGTTAAATATATAGAAAATATCCAACTTTGAGACGTACAATTTTATTTATTCTAAAAGAAGTATATATATATATATATATATATATAGAGAGAGAGAGAGAGAGAGAGAGAGATTCTTCTTCTTAAGCTTTTCCATTTCACTTCTCATTTTTGCAATATATATAAATTTATGCTCAAAGTGTCATCTTCCCGAAATTCCCTATAGAACTGGATATGTCTAGAGTGATGTAAAGTTAAACACATTCAGTTGTGGCGGGAACTTATTTGAGATATCTGCATTTCTGAATTCATGCATATTAATGTCATATTTAGAGTTAATATGTAAGTATACATTCGTGGAGGAAACTTCTAGACTTTGTTTATCATTTACATGTCGAATAACTTTAGGTGAAAAGTTCAATTTATCAAAACTTTTTTAATATACTCCATTTCTCTAAATGATTTAAATGCTTGGATAAAACCTTACGTGCACATAAGTTTCTTTCATTAAAAGGTGTATTCAATACTTCATATTTCTCGAAAGATTGTGAAAGAATGATCTTATATATCAGGACCATGTTCTGTATTTCTCTCATATCTTATTAAAGTGTACTGCATGTAATTTTTATCATACATATATGATACTAAGTTTCATTTTTATGGTGTTATAATTTTTTGATCAAAATATCTTGAATGAATTTTCCACATAAATTAGACATTAATCAAGTATAATATTAAAGTATATACGTAACTTTATATAATAGATCTATATATAATAGAACTTTTCCTATACATATACCGGGTGTCCAGTAAATAACTGACATATTTTGAACTTAAATAACAAATAAACGGTTTGAGATAATAATGCGCGGTTTGCGATATTGTTATTAGAAAATCAATAAATTTTTAAACATGTACTTTGTTAATAAATTTCAAATTTCGGAAAAAAAATATCGCGCTGGCGGTAACAGGCTGTTTGAATAGAGACATGACTCTAATTTTCATAAATATGAGATTTTCGGCTGAATCTGAATCTATATGTTGTCGAATCTGAATCTATATGATGAATCGACTCTCGAATCAGTTTCAGAAATAGGGTACATTGGTTGGAAAGTGATTTAAAATAATATTTATGATTGAACCATCTGTATTATACTTCACTTTCCTCAGTCGTGAGACAGAGGTATTATTTTAAATATTATTATATTACATTAACAAAGTGCATATTTTAAAATTTATTTATATTCTAATAACAATACATCAAGCCGCGCATTTTTATCTCAAACAGTTTTTTTGTTATTTACATTCAAAATGGGTCAGTCATTTACTGGACACCCTGTACATACATATATATATACATATATATACATATATATATATATATATATATATATATACACACACACACACACACACATATATATATATATATATATATATATATAGAGAGAGAGAGAGAGAGAGAGAGGGAGAGAGGAAAATTTCTATTTATCAATTCTATTTTAATGTACCGTATTTCTCTAAATGACTTAAATGCGTGAATCAAACTTTACGTGCAAACTAATTGCTTTACTTTAAATTCATACTTAATTCAACATCATCTTTCTCAAAACACCATAAACGAATGATCTCAAATATCAGGAGTGTGTTCTATATTTCTCTCATATCTTATTTATGTATCCAGCATATAATTTTTATCATATATATGTGATACTAAGTTTCATTTTTTGGTTTAATATTTTTTTTATTCAAAATGTTTTGAATTAAAACTTTTCGTGTAAATTAATTTTTAATCCTACATAATACATGTTTCTTACTGGTACCATTATTTCCAAGGTTAAATACCAGGATTTCCGTAAAAAAAAATACATATATACTTCAAAAAGCTCGAAATTTCCTTTAATTTTATGAGGGATTTTCAATAAGAAAATACTGGTCTTAATAAAATTCCCTGGTTCAATTCATTTTCTTGAAATTAGTTCTAAATTTTGAAATAAAAATGAAGATTATGAAATTCATTAGTCGGTACTATAATCCATATGTGTCTGAAACGTAAAAAAATGGGATCTAAATAAATATATATATAAAACTAGGATCTTAATTATTTAATAAACTTTAACTAGAAATCCATGAATTATTCTGAAAAGCATGAATTATCATTAGAATCCTTAAAAACTAATGTATTATCGCATTACAATGCCAGATTTATAAAAATAAATTTATTTTTAAAAAATGACAGATATTAAAAATGTTTTTAACAACGATTTAACAGCTTATTCCCGTAAACTTTAAAACCACAGGAGTTTTTTATTATTTTTTTAATTACACTGTAAAAATAAATCTGTAATTTTGTTATATGTAAATAGAAAAGTATGGTTGTTTCGTAAAAAAATTTCTGTACACTGTATAGAGAACGTATGTAAATATTTATGATTAATTTTTGTAATGTTTAAAAAATCTGCAGTTTTAGAGAAGTCTGTAAAACAATTTCAGAAATATTATTGAAATTCTACCCGTAACCCAGACGTACATAAAAAGTTTTATGTTTCCCAGAATCCTAAAAAAAAAAAAAAACTCCTAGTCGGATAATAGTTTTTTTTTTCATTTAAGGTGCGAAAAATAACTATTACAGGAATTATTAGAATCCTTGGAAATTAATGTAATATCGCGTTACAATGCCAGATTTGTAAAAATAAATTTATTAAAAAAAATGACAAATATTAAAAATGTTTTTAAGAACGATTTAACAGCTTATTCCCGTAAACTTTAAAACCACAAGTGTTTCTTTTATTATTTTTTTAATTACACTGTAAAATTAAATCTGTAATTTTGTTATATGTAGATACAGAAATATGCATGTTTTCTGAAAATTTTTCTGTACATTGTACAGAGAACGAATGTAAATATTTATACTTAATTTTGTAAAGTATAAAAAATCTGCAGCTTTAGAGAAGTATGTACTACAATTTCAGAAATATTATTGAAATTCTACCCGTAACCCAGACATCAGTTACATAGAAAGTTTTATGCTTCCCAGAATCCTAAAAGAAAACTCCTAGTCGGATAACAGTTTTTTTTTTCATTTAAGGTGCAAAAAATAACTATTACATGAACTTTTGTTGTTGTCGTTGCATTAAATATGCCAGGATCTCAGTTTTCTAGAAAAAATTTAGTAATTTTACCGATTTTTTATGCTATACCTAAAGATGATATTCGTATTATATGTGCAAATGAATTTTAACAATATTCCTTTCCATATGCCCTGAAGCAAAATAAATTTATTGTTAACATTTGATACTAAAAAAGAGTCTAATAACTAGTGGCTATGTAAAAGTAATACGCATCGCATTTATAAATTTAGAAAACTTGAATAAAACATGCATAAAGGCACACAGGTAATTTCTTGGTGACTTTTCAATAAATGCAATGAAATTGAGAAGAAAGAATCGCGAACTTCAGTTTTAAAAACATATGTAAAATATTAATGAGCATTGTGGAAAAGATCAGATGAGCACCGAAGTTTTATAGGTGATTGTTTTCCAGTTCATAAAAGTTTTTTTTCTATTAAAAAGATTTAATTGATCGATTGTGCATTTAATAATTAACTAACGCAGCTGGCTAAGAATATTCTCTTAAAAAAATTACACAAAATATCTGAATGAAGGGTCATTTTGTTAATAAGCAAATGTTCCTTAGTTCAATTTCGTTTAATAAATGGATATTCTTAAGCCAGATATAAATTATTACACCAAATAATAAAATGCGAACAGTGAAAAAAACTGTAAGGTTGTATGTTACTAAACTTTTTCTAGGAAATTGGGATTAGGAACTTTTTACGTAACGTTTCCTAGGAAATTTTTATGTAACGGTTACACCAAAATTCATCTAATCGAATCGGTTACATAGATTTTGACAGTTAGTGTTACATAAATATATCTGAAAAACCCAGTTTCTTAGAAAATGTTTAGTATAAATTTACAGATTTTTTACAGTGCACTATTCATCTTCAATACACCCTAAATTAGAGTTGATACAAAATTTAAGGTCACGAGCATATTTTAGACATTATTTACTTAGCACTATACTTCATAAACAAGATATATTTCAGAAAACAAATAACATAATGCGAACATCCACTTTTGAAATAACCGAAAGTTTTGTAAATGCCATTGGATTTCGCTGAATTATTCTTGAAAATCGGCTGTTTCGGAATCTGACATTTTTCACTTCAGTGTTCCATTTATTGTATAAAAAAATCCAATACAGCCTGGTTATGATCAAATGACTTCTTACAATGATTTAGCAACACCAGGGGAAGAGACGTTCTGCTCTCTAATGTGGTAGACGGGGATTATTGGATTCGACCACAATCGCACCTGAAATAGTTTTATGAACAGCGTTGACAATTTTTTATTTTATTTTTTTTTTTTTTGCAATGGTGTTGCGCTGCAAAACACTTTGTCAGCGATTTAATAACAGTAAATTGTAAACATGACACAATTTAGAACACTATAAAATAACGTATGTAAAAGACTTCCAAAACACATTGTACATTGTGTCTTTAAAATTACACGATTTTAAAGAATAAAAAATATGGCAGTTTGTATTATCGAAAAAAAGTTGTGGGGGATTTCTGAATGAACTGACTAATAAAATATATCAATAACTGTATTTCTGGAAAAGTTGTGTAATTTTTAGCAACATGTTTTGCACAATTTGTTTCCTGGCACAACATATTAGCAACAAATTCACAGACAATCAAAAACGATTTTCGTTAGAAGAGTTAATTATTAATTATGTTCTGTTAGTATTGTAAAAGTGTTTCACGAATTTACAATGTGATTAACAAATCATGAATAAATATAATTATGCATATTAATTTACACTTGATTAAAATTCATATGAACCTTTAAATAATACTGTGCATTAAATCTTGAGTTATACTGCCTACAAATTTAGGACACTATTAACAGTTATTAAAAAATTGTTGATAACGCTAAACATTTATTTAAAAATTGGAAAAATATTTCGGATATCTTGAAAGACGTAATTTCCTCTAAAGCCAAAGAAAAAAAAAGATATATTTTACGAATTTTATGTATTCTGCACTGTAAGAAAGTCCGTTAAATTTACGGCAAAACTGGTGGCAGCAATATTTCCCTCAGTTTTTGTCTGTAAAAGTTACAGTAATATTATATGTAAATTTTTTTTACATCCAATTTTGCCGTAAATTTAGAGAATTTTTTTAATTTTTTATTAATTAATTAATTTTTTATTTTTTATTTTTTAAACAATGTTGATATGATTAAAGGATTGTTTAGAAAGTAAAAAAAAAATCGAAGTCTGTATATTTAATGAATTCAGGTTTTATTTCTCGTTGCTAGGCATTCAATTAAAATTTCCATTTCTTGTTGTTTGAAATACTTGGCTGTATGAATGACAAAAAATAAGATAACATAAAATGTAAAATTGTGATTTCAGACACATATATTAATTCACATGGATTTAGCACAAACAACTCTTATATAAATCAAGCTGCGAATTATAATATTTCGAATTCCATTCCAATTTCCTTTGAGTATTAAGTAATCTCATATTTAATAAAACTTGAAAATTTTTGAAGAAACTTCAAATCGAAAGGCAAAATATAACAAGAACAGAAATTGAGAAGTGAACGGTTTAAAGCAATTTTGGTTAGAAAGTTATTTCGAAAATGAATTCATAAGATGAAGTTAAAAGAATAAATTTAAAGAACTTTCGGCAACTTGATACTTACCGTTTTGTTTCATCACTGTCTCATAATTAGGGGATAAAGAAAAACATACAGTGTATTTGCTTGGTTTCTCTAAAGTATAGCAATCGTAGGAGTACAAATTATCTGATGAGAAACTAATTAACTTTTTACTAAATTAATCAAAATTTCTATTTAATTAAAATAATAATAATAATATTTTTAATACTTTTGAGTAAAGACTATTTAATTAAAATAATAATAATAATATTTTAATACATTTGAGTAAAGATTTCATTTAAAACATTTGACACGTTTTATATAATTTAACAGATCAATTAAAAGAGCATATTTAATTGTATAAAATACTCGATTCACATATCTCTGAAAGTGAATAGTAACAGGAAAATCACTTTTTTCTGTATAAATTACAAAATAATTTATTAAAATTTCTGACATATATAAAATTAAGCATTTGTCTTAAAAGAAACAAATTCTGCAATTAAATGTTTATTCATTTTAAAAATTTTCTCAGAATGACATTTATTATATTTCTGAATAAGTACTTAATCGATATTTATAATGGCCCTTCTGCATAAAAGGAGCAAAATATTGTTCTGAAAGACCAAGAACTGCTGGGGCTATAAATCCCAGAAATATGTTTATAAATATTAATTGATCGATATTCTAATTTACAGAATTAAGTGATCTCTATATAATTTTTTTTCAGGTTAAAAAAGAAAAAGCAGGTATTTGTTATCATATATATATATTTTTTTACTTTTTTCTGATAATTATTTACCATTATTTCATAGAGAACTACATTTTCAAAATGTTTAATCCATTATTACAATTAAAATGTTTGCATCGTAATCTACGGAAAGTTCCAAGATTGGAAGTGTATTTAAACTTTCACAGCTCTAATAGTTATCCCCAACAACGCTGAAAAACATCTACTTTATAATTATATCAATATTTTACTCAATATTCACTATATTTTCTGCAGCTTATTTTTTTATTATGAATGATCGGATTGATTTTTACTCAATTTACTGTATTTACTACAGCATAATTTTATTAATGTATCATATGTGTAATGGTGATTTGTAAACGTGATTTTTTTCTTATTTACGTTATAAGACATAACATACAAGGGTAAAAAATGAATAAGTAAATAAAAACTCCAAGCATCGCTCTGACCGACATGTCAGATAATCAAAACACAGGAGAAAAAAGACGCATTCAGTCCTCATGGCATATAGCTTAAATTGGAGGCTGAATGGTTTGAGCATAGATGACATTGTAATAAAAACGCATAGAAGGACAAAATTCTGATAGTGAGGAAATAAAGACTGTGTCATTGGCTACACTGTAAACAACATTCTGTAAAGTTACTAAATTTTTCATAGGAAAAGAGGATTCCTAGAATTTTTTCATATAACGGTAACAGAAAAAAAATCCTTAATCTTTTACATAAACATTTGCTGTTACCGTTACATGAAGAGGTCTTGGAATCACATTTTCCTAGAAAAAGTTTAGTAACTTTACAAAATTTTTTACAGTGTGCATCCATTGCAGCTAAGTGGCGATATGAAGTAATATGAAAGAATATTATAATCCCCATGAAGGATTTTTATGAACTCATGTGTGCACTAGAAAACTATTTGTAAAATTCATTGTCTAAATGCAGAGGAGCCTGAGAGATGATAAAAATAATTTTAGAAATAAAATGTTCGTACAAAGTATGTGAGATAGTACTAGTTGCGAAAATTGCATTAAGTCTCGTGTGATGCAAGAGAAATATAAAAAGAGTGGACAAAATAAATGCTTCAGTATATTCGTTTTTTTCTGCTTTTGGTAAGAGAATAATTTTAATAATTGCACGCAAAAGAGAACAACATTAAATTTAAGAGACGTGGCAAAGGCTGCAGAAGCGCTCATGTAATGAATAAAGTATATTTAATCGTAATGAAAAAAAGACTGATGCGAGAAATTTTGCCTTTAATGGAAGGGTATGGAGGGAGGGGAAACATTAAAAAGATGCATTGTTGTAAAACAAAGTTGTTCTATACATTTAGCTAACACATTCTGCAAATCATAATTTGATTGCGTTCACACATTCGTAGTGAAAAATTATTTAAGGAACATGAAAACTTTTTCATGCAATTTTTATTATTTTTAAATCTAATTACAGGATATTTTGTACAATATTGTACGTCATATTTACTAAAAAGAACATGTTTTTTAAGAACTCTGTAAATTATAAGTAAAAAATTGAAAAAAAAGGGTACTGTTTTTTTTAAAAACCTTAATTTCTCTAGTTGTATACATGCTAACCTCATAAAAACTAACCCCATTAATTACAGCATTAATTATAATATTAATAACCTTTTGCTACGTTTGTTTTTACAAGGTTACCCAAGATACCGCTTTTCTGTTTCAATTTGATGTCTGGCCTCCTTTGGGAAGAAAGCCTTTCCAAGAATATATCACCTGTACTACTTTGTTTACACTCCTGGAGTTTCATAATAATTCATCGTGTATATTTTTTAGATATTTAACAAAACGTCTAAAATCACAAGCGCATGGTCATTAATGTTCATATAGTTTATAAAAATACCTTCTGGTCATTTTACTGAGAATCTAAAAAATATATATTATATATTAAAAAATATGTATTTTTATATCTAAAAATATATTTTCCTATTGAAACTAAAAAATATCGTGCTTAATACACTAGTTTTTATGATAGAAAATCATTATAAGAAGACATATAGCGTTGTATAATAATTTTTTAAAAAATATTTATGATTTTTAATTAAATTAAAAATAAATAGATGCAAATTGATCATCTAAGATTCAGTTGTTCGATAATATTCTTTTTTTTCAACATGTCGTTTATGGATTCACAAGTAATACATAATATCTAATATTTAGAGATATATTGCAACCCTTTTTTACCTTATTATATACTAAAGAAATTCAAAACTTTAGCTCAACAAAATTCTAACACACAATTTCAAACATCTTGAAGTTTAAGATGTTAATTATTGCAGATTTTAGAAGTAAGGTTTAGGATAATATGCTATTCATGCACGCAGCATTTACAAGATGAAATATGACGGGTGTTTCTTGAAATAATGCCAACCAATTTAACATGTAAAAGTTAGAAAGGTTGCACATATTAAATGAAATTTATAATGAAGACTATAAATATAATGAAACAATTTTAACTGCTTTAGAAAAAACAAACAACACAATAATAAAATATAATAAGCTATTTAAGCTATTGATACTTTTATGCTCCTGCATGGTTTTTAGTATATAACTATACAATTGACATATATTTGTTTAAAATGCTTTTTTTTTTGTTTCACTGGTGCATAAATAAAATCCTAAAATGAATTATAATTTTAATGTATGTAAATAACATTATATATTAATTTTTATTTTGTTTATTTTGTAATTTGATTACCTGGAACTTTTCCAATTTCAATATTTCTTGCTATTATCTTAAAAATCATAACAATATATACTACTTTCCTGTAAGGATTGAAAATTATTAAAATGTTACTAACATAACATTCTTATGCGTATATCATTTAAATGAGATGAGAAATTGAATGCCAATGTACTACTATATTTGTACTCAGGTAAATGTATCGTTTGTTTAGTAGATTCTTTTCTATCTGAAACATGTATAAAATTTTCCATTTTTAATCAACTGTTTTAATATTAGCATACCTGTTACTTTCAATTATTTTTTCAGTGTTAGCAATTTTTATATGAGCTACTGTGAGGTATTAATTATTATATTTAAAAATTAATGTTAGGATTTTCACTATTCATTTTTGGCATTTTAAAATAAAGCTTAGGAAAATCTGGTATTATTTTCAAGTTGTTATATATAAGTTTTAAACTGATAGAAAATTAATCTAAAATGATAGATCCTGAAGAGAATTAGGAAACCATATCAGGCTAGATTTTGCGGATGTGTGTTAGCAGATGTTTCCGTTTAAAGAGATATTTTCCCCCATTCAGTTACGTGTTTATGGAATGTATGTTTTAGAAGCATCATTTTTCACTTACAAAATTCTCACAGTATTGCAGTATTTTCACCTTCAAACTCAAATATGGAATTATTTTTTATGAAAACTTAAACTGTTAAAACTACTATGGTAGATTAATGTGAATTTCCCTATTGTTCAAGATGCCGTATCACAAAGGCCATGTAAGAGAATGACACGCCGCTCAGTTTTATGCAAGAAGGTTCAATACTTATACTTTAATTTCCGTTTGCGTTCTTCTTACAGTTTTTTGGTGGAGATTTATTATTGCTATTCAGTTTCAACACTTCTGGTAAGTATGTAATATCTTTTATCCAGTTTCTCTATTTGCCATTACCAATCTTAGTTTAAATATAATAGAAATCTATCTCATGGTTTTAGAGAGTTCTTTCCTTTCTGCAAAACATAAATAACTTCTGTATATAGCTTCTTCACGTGTCAGTAGGATGATCGAGGCATTTCCATTGGCTATCTTTTCCCTAACTTAGGGTAAAATGCCGAAGTGCAATGCTTTATAAAAACAAAATTTTCGATGCATTTTATAATGTATTCAAAATGGAATATGTTTTTAAATCAAAAATAAGACAACAAACTTTCACAGAAAATCAATGGATAGCAAATAAAAATAACAGGCGATTTTTAAAACAACAAATCAAAAACTACGGCATCTTTACCAAATTTACCTTATATATATATATATTGTATTCTTGGTCAGCGGAGAAAGCATTCACTGCACAAAAAGTAATCTCTACTCATTAGAACAGAAGTGAATTTTCCAAGTGGATGAAAAAAAATATCCGGGCCAGGATTCAAACCAGCGATGTATTGGCTGATTTTCACGATCACACAGTCTGGTCTGATCTCTTTGGATCAGTTCAACAGAATAAATCAAATATTAATATATGGAACTGCAGAAAGCGCTACATAGAAACGTGTAGTAGATTAATTTATAACACGATTATTCAATCGGTAAATGAATTAGAACATACAGGGTGATTAAAAAATGACTTGTTCATATAAAAAATCAATACAAATTAAACGGGCTGCGATAGAAATACACCATTTGTTGCAATATGCTTGGGACAACATCAAATTTTTAGGCAAGAAACTTTCGAAATTAGTTACAATTTTCCATGACAGATGGAGCTGCACGTAATTTGAAAGATATAGAAGAAAATACAGTCTGTGAGTTCGCCATTCTGTAAGTGGTCTTTCTGCTGTAAGCGTGTACTGTTCACAGATTGCAAGTTTGCTGTGAAAAAATGATTTAATCCTTAGGACAGAGGATTTTTGACTTGAAAGACCAGGTGTACCGCCACGATCCAGAAACAATTGAACAACTGAAGTTGTACATTTCTTTTGTGTGTGAAGCCATCACGCTTGACACGTTTACAAAGGTTTCTGGTAATTTAGTTCGTAAACTAGGTCATATTATTGCAACATATAGTGGATATGTGGGAAATATCGTACTTTATATTTTTCCAGATTGCAGCGCCATCTGTTGCTGAAATTATTAACTAATTTCGAAAACTTGTCTGCCTGAAAATTTACTGTTATCCCAAGCACATAACAACAAACGGTGTATTTCTATCGCTGCCCGTTTGGTTTTTATTGGTTTTTCAAATATACCGGTCATTTTTGAAACACCTTGTATGTAAATTTTCAAAGTTGGTGTGACCATTAAGGTTAGTTGTGTGAATTAGATCTCTAGTATCCGTCCGGATTGCTCAGTGGGACGTGCATTGGCGGCTTCAGCCAATATATCCATGGTTCGAATCATGTCCCGGACTTTTATCACCCACTTGGAAAATTTAAATCTGTTTTAATTCATTTACCGAGTGAATAATTTGTTATAAATTAATCTACTCAACTTATTGCTTTAAATAAATTGATAAATGATACTATCATTTTGTTTTCAGTTTCTAAGTATGTCTAATATAAAATTCAGATTTCACTGTTTAATATATATATAGAACTAATTGTATAAGAATCTATTTTTTTCAGTATTTAAACAAAAGAATTTGCTTTTTTGCAATCTCTAAATATTAGAAATTATATTTTAGATTTTTAAATAAGTACTTCAAAGTCTTTTTAAAATGATAAAAGAAAATTAAGTTCCAGTAATATTGGTTTAATTTTCCTTTTAATGTAGTACTGTAAAAAATGCTTAGATGTACACTGTATGGCCATTAATGACTGGAAAATTTCAGCTATAAACATTTTGTCAAATATTTAAAAATATATTTGCCAGCTTCTTCTGGAACTTAAGGATTATAAATATTATGTTTAACCACGTATAAATCAACGTCTACTTGATAAGTAGGAGAATTAGGAAACCTACAAAAATCAAAGAAATCTAATAATATTTAGGATCACACTGAACATTGAAACACACAAAATGATTTATAGCTACAGTATATAATATGTGGGTCCGGTACAACATGTCCACTTAGTTTTATAAGAATTGCGCGTAATTTTCCTTAAAAATATAGCTTTTTTTTTTTTTTTTTTTTGGAAAGTTAAAAAAAAATTTCGCATGATTTTTACTCATTTAATGCAAGGTTTTCAACTTAACTTAAAGCCAGTTTCAGAAAAACTGTCAAAATGTAATTGAAATAATCTAATGCTATTGGAATATAAATATAATTTTGTCTGCTCATGCTTGAACTATAAAAACGGTTTTATTAACATAATTTAACAGTAAACTTTATGGACGTTGATAAATATGAGGTCAAGAATAATCTTTATAATCCTAAAATTAAAGAAGCTTCCGAGATATATATTTTTATATATTCGATAAAATGTATAAAATTGACATTCATTAATGACCATACAGTGTACATGAATATTACACCGTCAACTTGTAATTATTAATGTCATTATTAGAAATAAATAAATAAATAAAGGTTAATCTGTCGAGGCTTATGGATTAAAAAACGTAATCTTGATATGTCACATTACTTTATTAACAAATATATTTAATATGTTTTAAAGATAGTCCCGGTCATATGTCAGAAATTCATCTGTAAATTGCAGTTAACTAAAATAACTTTTCAAATAAAATAAGGTTAACATCTGTTACAAAACATAAGTATTCATATATAAATATAAGTAGGATCATTCATGATCAAATAAAAACTATATTGACAGTGGTTGTTTTTTTTTTTGGTATTTCGCGCAAAAGCGATATTTTATTTAAAATAATATTTTAAATTTGCTTTTAAGAAATAAGTGTCAAAATCAGATGTGCATAAATTGTCAAATTGTACGTTTTTACACATTTGTCATTGACATTTTAAGTAATAACAATTTTCATGTCATGATTTTTTTAGGAATGTGTATTGCGTAACATTACAAGTATTAAAATAAAACAATTTTAAAACGTTCAGTTACTCTTTTTACCCATATTTACATAGCTAACAAGCAATCACTAGGCAAGATTGAGATCGATAGTTAAATATATATATACATATATGTTGGTGCAATAGATTATCTCTATAAAGAGATTTTGAAAAATTGCTAGTATAATTTCCATAAAAATTCCAATTTGTTTTAGATATTCAATGACAACTTGAGCTCCAAAATTTCTCAATTTTGTTTGAACAATTTTTGATTCATCAAACATTTTCCGGGTGCGACGCACAGTGGGGCAAAAACCCAAAAAGCTGGCCAAAAGTCGAAAAATGATGTTACGATTTAGGGGATTTCAACTATACAGTTGGCTAGAATAATGTTTGGAGAGTCAGAATCTGTATTTATAAAAAGATTTTTGCTTTACCCTTACAAGCAGCATTATTTCAAAAATGATGCTTGAAGGGATGTCATATAGGGCAAACAAAAACAGCAAAACAACAGTTTCTCTAAACGCGTGCTACATTTTATAATATTATCCGATTTTAATGATTTGAAATGGATTCACATTATGATAGTGTGTACTTTATTTGCATGTATTACAAAAGTTATATTAAGCACATAAAAATTAATAAATTCATTGTCACTTTTGATAAAAAAATGTAGAATTTTTTTTATATTTTTTGCTTTCAAACATCAAAAAGTTTAAATGTTCCACAGTGTTCCGCAACGAAACTTAATGGAAATAGTAACCTAGGCTATTGTCTAATGATTCATAAAAAATCAGCTGCCTAAAACTGCCTTTCTGCATTTCACGCATATTTTAGTAACCGCAAGTAAAAATGCCACTTTTTCGGCCACTTCAAAATTTTTGAAATTGACTACTTTTCACATAATTTAGCTGATAAATATTTTTCAAATTATTGAATTATTCAATTTTATTATAGTTTATTACCTATTATATTGTAAATAAGTACTATAATCATAAGATTAAATTAATTTGATAAGTAAGCTTCGTAATAAAAAAATGAAAATAATTCTCTATTATTATCCGGTAGAATAACGTTTTCTTATCTTTATAGGTAGTAATTTTGTTTGTTCTATTGTAATTAGAAGAATTATTTTGTGAATGGCAATATTTGCTAGATCAAACCACTGAGCGTATTTCATTAATGTGAGAAAAAATCATTATGAATATCACTTTTGCCTATATTAGCAGAGCCTGATTACTAACGGGGCACTCTCCTACCAGTAAAATTTTATGGAAAGTTTCAACTTGTTTAAACGCCTTTTTCATTCGAAATTACTGTCATAAATAAGGGAAAAAATTCTATTTCTTTTTACTGGTAGGAGAGTGCCCCGTTGATAATCAGTCCCTGTATATTAGTAATTTGGATTTGATGATTTGCAAGTGAAGATGTGATGGAACACATATTCTGAGTACATTTAAACAAATATTTAGCTATGAAGATGGCAGGAGGTCTAATATATTTTTCTTTTCTCCCGTGCTACTAGAATACATAAATGTTGCTAATAATTCATGAATCGTCAATTTGAAAATTCCGAGATCTTCATTTCAATGATTTTATCGGACCAATCAAGATCCATTTTTCTTTTTAAAGAAATACGGAAGCTACTGTCAATGAATGTCAATGAATGGGATTGTTTTAGACACCAGGAGAATCAACTTATAACGTTTAATGCAATCATTGATACAGAAGAAATAGTCGTTAAGAACGAATTAGTGTAATACTCAACGTTGCATCCTATGTCAGACAGGATCAAAAAAGCATCTTACCGATCTAACATTTTTTATTAAAATTGGATTGAGATAATTTAGAATTCAGAATATCTAAGTTACATGCAAAGATGCTTAGAGAGGGCTTACACCTGGCAGACAAACTGGATAGAAAAAATGAAAAGCTCGTACTCTGCATGAAAAGAAAAACACTGAAATTGCAAAATAAAATATGCAAAAAATATTTCGTTTACAACTAAGACTTCTCTTCCAGAAACTAAATTCTGGATTTGGAAGCAGAAATGATGTCAATACAATTCAATGATTCTTTGAAAACGCAACTATTTGTGCTTCTATAACGATCGTATACGAAGATTTGATTAAACGATTCTATGTCGTAAGTAATTTCTTGTAGTCATGTCATTTTTTTCATAAATTTCGAAGACTTTTCCTTACAAATAGCCCATAGATTTGAACTGCACCCCTGGTTCTATATGCCTACTTCAGTACACAAACTACTTATTAATGACAAAGAAATAACATTATCTTCATTACTGCCAATTTGTCAAATGCTGTAAGATACTCAAGAGTCGTGCAACAAACTAATCAAAAATTATCGAGAAGATTTATCGCAAAGATGCAGTAGCGAGAAAAAAAGAAAGATATTTTTACGCCATTTAATGTCATTAGATTCTTTCATTTCCAGTTTAGATAAATTATCATAGAAGAAATTAAAATCATTGATCCTAAGAGTCACAGGATCTTCCAATACCGCCAACAAGTTCTGCTACCTATTTCGACACCTTGACCTCTGAAGAATCTTTTTATTATACAAAATTTGATACTAAAGGTGAATTTCTGGAATATATTTTCGTTTTTATTATAGTAATATAAAAATTAAATAGTCTAATATAATTTTACTTTCCATTAACATACTTAAATTTCGATTAAATATGCCTTGGTTTTTTGAAAATTGCTTTTTAAGTTTACCCTCGAAATTTTAAATTTTATTTAAATCTAATTGTTTTTACTTTTAATCTGTAATAATATTTATTTATTTATTTTTAAAGTTTAACTTTTGAATCTTAATTAGCATCCTGAAAAGTTTACAAAATTTCATATAAATGGAATAACTTTGGAGACATTTTAAATTTTTGCTCCGCCATATTCTATCAGCCATTCTTTTTAATTTTAATTTTGTATTCTTACTTAGCATCCTCAAAAACACCTGTATACAAATTTTTGTACAATTTGAGTTACATTTTCATATTTTGGCCAGCTTTTCGGGATTTTGCTCCACTGTGCGACGTGTGAAAAAGTACAAATCCTGATAAGTATAAACTGATTGGTCAGCATCTACTTTGTATTACACTGCAAAAAAAATTCAAGAGGTTACTAAAAATTTCTTAGTAAATTTGTATTCCACAGAATTTTTTAGTAACCATTGCAAATTTTTTTTTTTTTTTTTGCAAGTGAAACAAGCATTTATTTTGTAAACTGAAGAAAAGAATTTTTTGTATAACTAACTTAAATTTTTTTAGTATGAGCCACCAAGCAGATTTTAGTAATAGCTCCAAAATTATTTTTAATAACCATTACGTGCGCCCCGAAGGGCAGGAGCTTCCTTCGAGCTGCATCCAGACTTCTGAAGCGGAAGATTTTCGGCAAAACCGCAATAGATGGCATGACCTGCTCCGACAGGATTTTCATAATCCCTTTATTAACGAGACTACATACATTCGGGGCGTATTTGGCGGTGGCAAGTTTCGAACCCGGGACCTTTTAATCTGGAGTCCGTTACTATAACAACTATGCTATCAAGGCCACACCAAATGAGTTTTAGTAAGAGCTATTAAAAATATAAAACTATTAATTCTATTCGTTGCTAACTTTTTTCTAGTAATTCTTACAGATTTTTTTTGTAACCGACTAAGATTACTAAATTTTTTTTAGTAATTACAAAAATCACTAAAGTTTTTTTTTACTAGATCGACCCTTTTTTTTTACAGTGTGTTACAAATCATATAAGAGGTGGATGCGTCGTTCAAAATCGTGGGAATTCAAGATGGTGGATGTTATTCAAAATGGAGTCATTTATTGAATTTTCTTATGTACAACATTTAAAAGTGCGTTCGACATCAATTTCAAGATTTTTAGTAAACAAATTTCATTTTTAACAATTTTCAACTTAAAAGAAAAGTATTTATGAATTCAGTTCGTCGGATTGTCTGTCTGTTTGTTCGCCTGTCTATGCGGGATTTAAATCAAGCATTTATACACGGACTGTAATTCATGTACGTTATTTATATTCACAAAGAAATGTCTGGCATTGAAAATGAAATATACATAAGTTACAGTTCCTCTACGGAAACATAAAAATGATTCCGTTACATTACGACCTCTGAGAAAAAAATCGTTTGTGGCGTATTGTATCAATGTTTCAGACCTACAAACATAATGAAACTTATATATATCTCGGAGGTGTACTTCAATGTACTTATTAAAAACTATGGTTTGTGTAGCATTCATCGTTTATTTGTATGCAGGGACGTGTAGAATAATTCAACTATGCATTTTTCTATGAGAAATAACTTCTTTAAAATGTGTTTTACAGTGTTGTACTCGTTTTTATTATTTTTATTCATATTACTTAGTGTGTATTTATTATATAGATCATATAAAGGGCTGCATAAATTGTCTGAAATATACTTTCTTTTATTCATGGAAATTGCTAAACGTCTGTAGTGTGTTTTCGAATTGAACTAAATTTTTCATAGTATATATTATATGATACTGAAGCTACAAAAATGTCACGTAAAATATCTAGCAGGGTTTGAGCGTCTCGGAGTAATGAAGTTTTATAAGAAAGAAAACAATTCAAATGTGTATGAGTGTAGTTTTCGAAAAAAATGGTAAATTTTATGAGAAAAAATATGAAGATTCAAATTATTTTAAACCAGTTTTCAATGAGTTTCAATGCAAAACTGTATAAATAACGATTAAATCAGCTCATAACAATAGATTAGAAATAATATTTTTCTAATGTCTCTGTTTCACATTTAATACAGGTAACTATTTCACATTCCTCATATATGACGTATTATATGCCTGATAAAGTTTATTTTAGCGTATGATAAAACTGTTGAAGCAATATGCTGAAAGCATGTAAACATGAAATCGATACATATGCATTTGCTTTTTTGCATGTCACGAAAATGGAAAGAAAAGATATGCTTCAACTTGCAAACTCATTTAACTGTGATTTTGATAATCAATCTGTTCTACGATTCATGATGAGTATAATAAATATGCTGTTAATTTGAGTAAAAATATGAACTTGAGTATATTTATTATTCAACCATCTCTAACAATATCGCAGCAAATTTGTTTTAATGCATAATAACCTAAACTAACCGGAAATATATTGAGGCATCGAATTGGAAGCGCATTTTTTTGGCAGATTGCATGGGCCTTTCAGTTTTTAGTAAAACATAAAAAAGAAAACCAGAAGGAGGCTCCATTCACTTGGAGTTTCAATCTCGTATCATCATGACGCCATTTTGAATAATAGCCACCATCTTAAATTTCCACAACTTTACACGATGCCTCCAACCTCTTATAAATTTTGTACTTATATAAAGTAGATACTGACCACACTGTATATTCTTAACCCGAATTGCAGTTTACAACTCATTTTATTCGTGTAGCACTCGGACTACTAAGTTAAAAAACGGTATTAAATAAAAGGAAATCAAATAAAAGTAATTTTTAAGTAAAACTGGATGTATTAAAACATAATTAATTATTAGTTAGGATTTTTGATTGAAAACGACTAAAGATTAAATTTGGATTGCAAATTAAAATGGATTGTGATAATAAAACTTATGTTATGGAATCACTTTTTGTTTCTTCCACACAAGACGATTTATCAATTATTTAATCTAACAGACACATAATAAATGCCAAAGTTGTTTCCGATTTTATTTTGAATAGAAATAAGTCAGATGTGTAAATTTTGCACATTTTATTTAAAATTGATATTAATCTGTTTTATAATGTTTACTGTTATGTAATATAAAATATATTATATTTTACTAAAAGAATATAGAAGTTAATTATTTATGTATGGTTTTATATATCAACATATAAATCTGTTTGTATCTCATTTTTATTCTATAACACATAACATTCAAACCAATAAATTGAATTTATTTATTTTAAAGTTTTATGCATGCATATAATACAAAAAAAAAAAAAAAAAACTTTAATAATTAGATTTTGTTTTTCTTGCCTTGTTCTTTTTAGTAATATACAAAATATCACATAAAATGGCACGTAGTTTATTTTGCCGCATTAAATAATTTAAGATATATAATGCTTTAATAAATATAAATATGTAAAATATCCCCATATCCTTCTAAAGAATTTCGATTTCAATCCATTAGATATCGAATATCTGTAAACCCATTTAGAGTATTCCTGGCATACTGGTGTGCGAAATTCAATGTATCCCATTTGCATTCCTAAATCTGCATTAACTTACAGCGGCTTAGGGAAGTAGATTCAACGTGATTTTCTAAATCTTGGTAGTATTTTCAAATATTAAAATAAGATGACTTATACATATTTAAGTTGTTTGAAGTATTTATTTCAATATTTTGACAGCTAGATACACCAAGTAAGATTTGACATTAGTTATTTTGTGTTTTAAAATTATTCACAACAAAGAATCACAATGTGAAATTGACTCAATATTTTAAAAGAAATATGTTGGTGCAATATATTATCCTCATAAAGCAATTTTTAAAAATTGTAACAAAAATTTCCATGAGAATTCAAAATTTATTAGCCATTTTGTGGGAATGATTTTTTATTCATAATTTTGTTTTTAAATCTAAATTAAAAGGATGTGTTAAATAAAAGGAAATGAAATAAAAGTATTTTTTACGCTTCATTCCATGCATTGCAACACATAATTAATCATTATTTGGGATTCGTAATGGAAGATGATAAACGATTAAATTTAGATTTTATTTTAAAATGGATTGTGATTATAAGACATTTACAATGGTATCACATTTCTTTTCTTCGCTATTTTACAGTCTACCTATTAGTTATTTTAATAGACGCAAAATAAATATTTAAGTTGATTCTGATTTTATTTTAAATCGAGTCAATTATTATAAAGTGAACTCAAATGTATACATTTTGCAAATTTTATTTTTAATCGAAATTAAATAGTTTTTATAATGTATATTATTATATAATATAGAAATATGTCATTTTTTTCGCACTTTAATAAGACAATGTACAAATTAATTATTTACAAATGATTTTATATAGCAATAAATAAATCTATTTGTATCTCATTTTTACTGTATAATACTGTACGTTTAAAACTAATAAATTGAATTTATTTATTTTTTAATTTATTTATGCGCAGATTCTCCAGAAAAAAAATATGATAATTCTTATGAAAATTCTAATATTCAGATTTTGTTTTTCTTGCCTTGTTCTTTTTAGTAATATACAAAATATCACATAAAATGGCACGTAGTTTATTTTGCCGCATTAAATAATTTAAGATATATAATGCTTTAATAAATATAAATATGTAAAATATCTCCATATCCTTCTAAAGAATTTCGATTTCAATCCATTAGATATCGAATATGTGTAAACCCATTTAGAGTATTCCTGGCATACTGGTGTGCGAAATTCAATGTATCCCATTTGCATTCCTAAATCTGCATTAACTTACAGCGGCTTAGGGAAGTAGATTCAACGTGATTTTCTAAATCTTGGTAGTATTTTCAAATATTAAAATAAGATGACTTACATATATTTAAGTTGTTTGAAGTATTTATTTCAATATTTTGACAGCTAGATACACCAAGTAAGATTTGACATTAGTTATTTTGTATTTTAAAATTATTCACAACAAAGAATCACAATGTGAAATTGACTCAATATTTTAAAAGAAATATGTTGGTGCAATATATTATCCTCATAAAGCAATTTTTAAAAATTGTAACAAAAATTTCCATGAGAATTCAAAATTTTTTAGCCATTTTGTGGGAATGATTTTTTATTCATAATTTTGTTTTTAAATCTAAATTAAAAGGATGTGTTAAATAAAAGGAAATGAAATAAAAGTATTTTTTACGCTTCATTCCATGCATTGCAACACATAATTAATCATTATTTGGGATTCGTAATGGAAGATGATAAACGATTAAATTTAGATTTTATTTTAAAATGGATTGTGATTATAAGACATTTACAATGGTATCACATTTCTTTTCTTCCCCATTTTACAGTCTACCTATTAGTTATTTTAATAGACGCAAAATAAATATTTAAGTTGATTCTGATTTTATTTTAAATCGAGTCAATTATTATAAAGTGAACTCAAATGTATACATTTTGCAAATTTTATTTTTAATCGAAATTAAATAGTTTTTATAATGTATATTATTATATAATATAGAAATATGTCATTTTTTTCGCACTTTTATAAGACAATGTACAAATTAATTATTTACAAATGATTTTATATAGCAATAAATAAATCTATTTGTATCTCATTTTTACTGTATAATACTGTACGTTTAAAACTAATAAATTGAATTTATTTATTTTTAATTTATTTATACGCAGATTCTCCAGAAAAAAAAATATGATAATTCTTATGAAAATTCTAATATTCAGATTTTGTTTTTCTTGCCTTGTTCTTTTCAGTAATACTGTATTATACTGTATCACATAAAATGTGATTTTGTATATTACGCCGCATAAAATACCAAAAGATGTGTAATGATTTAAAATTTATAAAGTATAAATTACCCCCATATTTTTCTAAAGAGATTCGATTTCTAATACCTTAGATATTGAACATCTCCATAAACATATTTAGAGTATTCCAGGAATACTGGTTTGCGAAATTCAATATATGCCAGTTCTATTCCTAAATCTACATTAACTTACAGCGGCTTAGAGCAGTAGTTTCAAGATGATGTTCTGTATCTTAGTAGCTGTTTTTATTATTAAAATGAAATGGCTTACGCATGCTTAAGTTATTTGAAGTATTTAGTTCAATATTTTGGCAGCTAGATAAATCAAGTCAGATTTGACATTTGTTAATTTGTTCGCTACAAACAATCACTACAAGCAATCAGAACAATTATTCACTACAAACAATCACTATGCGAGATTGACTGAATATTTCAAAAGAAATATGTTGGTGCAATATCTTTATAAAGCAATTTAGAAAAATTGTAAATAAAATTACCATGCAAATTCTAATTTTTTTAGACATTCAGTATTCACTTAAACGCCAAACTTTATCAATTTTGTGGGAATGATTTTTTATTTGTAACTTTTTTTTTAAGTAGGTGTTAAATAAAAAAAATTCAGATAAAAGTGTTTTATAAGGTTAGATGCGTGCATTGAAACATATCATTGATTATTATTTGAGAATCGTAATTAAAAAAGATAAAAGATTAAATTCAGATTTAATTGAAAATGGATTGTGATTATAAGAAATTTACTATGTTATCATATTTTTCTTAATCACTAGACAATTTACCATTTATTTATTTTAATATACACATAATAAGTGTTAAAGTTGATTCTGATATTATTTTAAATCGAATCATTCATTTCAAAATGTACTCAAACATATATATTTTGCACATTTTATTTTAAATTGAAATTAAACAGTTTTTGTAATGTATATTATTACATAATGTAAAGATATATTTTATTTCATTATTACATTTTACTAAGACAACGTAAATATTAAATATTTAGGTATGATTTTATACATAACTATATAAATATGTTTGTATCTCATTTTTACTTGATAACACTGATAAACAAATTTTAACGAATTTTCGATTTCTCTATATACGTTGGGTGTTTCTTATAGATTTCAAGCTGCTGAAAAAAAATATGTTTGTAAAAATTTTCTATCCAGTTTTGAGAAATTTCATTAATACGTTTTGAAGTAAGTAGGCATCGTATAGGCATTATAATTATATTATATTATTATCTTTCATGTATTTGATTCACAGAAACATTCCTTTTTCTTATTACAACTATAGAAGATACAGCAAGAGAGTAGAAACACATGTTCCCCTAATAAATTTTATGTTAGCGACCTTGAACAGACAGCTCTAGCCACCCCCACAGTATTTGACTTCCGCAAATCCCTGACAGTGGAAACTTATCTTTCGGGGAAAATACTACTGTTTCTTTATTCTGTACGACCTTTTAATTAAATTTTTATTATAATTATCATATCTTCCTCTACAATATGTAAAACATATCTAGAGGATGCGTTAATGAACCCGATTCTTTTTGCTGCGTGTGCGGGGAGCTAACTTTGAAAAAGCATCGATTCGCCTATCATATGTACTTTGGATATAAAGTAGTTGAACGAGATAAGAAATAAGCACCTCGTTCTTGTTATACCCAACGTGCTACAAACTTCCGGACGTGGATGAAAGGTACAAAAAGGTATATGTCCTTTGCTATACCCATTATATGACACATGCCGAAGGATCAAATAACTGACTGCTACTAATGTATTACAAAAATTAAAGGATTCTTTGCAAAAAGTAAACATAAAATTAAGTACACGAACTTAGATTCCATTATTAAATTAAGATGACTTGCACGTACATAATTTGTTTCAATTATTAGTTTAACATTTTTGCAACTATATAAATCAAGTCAGATTTGACAGTTGATACTATATTCTTTAAATTTATTTTTTTGCACGCTACAAAAAATATATTTGTTAGGTAGACCGACCGATATGTGTCTATCTTTTAAATACATTACATAAGCTAAACATAATATTACTTTTCCAATATCCATAAAATATTTTCCAATATCTTTACTTAAAAATTCAATTACTCATCAATTAGAAAATTTTATTATAGTAATATTTTTTAAATTCGGATTTGTAAGTTATTTTGACATATTTTTTGCCGCATAAAATATTATAAGAAAAATAATGCTTTAATAAATACAAAGTATAATTTATTCCAAAATCCTTCTAAAGAATTTCAATTTCTAATCACACAGATACTGTGCATCTTCATAAACCCATTTTGAATATTCCTGGAATACTGGTGTGCGGATATCAATGCATCCCATCTGCATTCCTATATCTACATTAACTTACAGCGGCTTAGAGAAGTAGTTTCAAGAAGATGTTCTTAATCTTGGTAGTATTTTCTGTTACTAAAATAAAATGAGTTGCACATGTTTAAGTTCTTTAAAGTATTTAGTTCATTACTTTGGCAGCTGATTAATTATTCATTTATTAGGTATACAAAATAATATGTGTCTATTCTTTTCTTAGTTTAGAAAACAGTATTTTTTTAAATATATTGCATAAGTTAAATACAATATTTATTGTCCAATATTCATACAATATTAGCAATTATCTTTACTTAAAAAATCAATTATTCATCTTTTAGGAAATTGTGTTACAGTAATATATTTTTTTAATCTGATTTTAACATATATTTCGCCGCATAAAATATTTTTAAAAAATGATGCTTTTATAAATATAAATGCATGAATTATTCCAAAATCCTTCTAAAGAATTTCGATTTCTGACTTCCCAGACATTGTGCATCTGCATAAACCCATTTTGAATATTCCTGGCATACTGTTGTGTGAAATTCAATACACCGCATTTGCATTCCTAAATCTACATTGACTTACATCGGCTTAGAGAAGCAGTTTTGAGTCGATGTTCTGAATATTGGTAATGTTTTCTATTGCTAAAATAAGATGGCTTACAAATGCTTAAGTTCTTTAAAGTATTTAGTTCAGTACTTTAATAGCTAGATAAATGAAGAAAGATTTGACATTTGTTATTCTGTTCTTAAAAATGATTCTTTAATCCCCTGACCGCCGAGCAAAATGGCAAAATTGTAATGTCGTTTTTTTCTGTAATTTATTTTAAATGTTAATAAAAGAGGAATTTTTTAAGATTGTATAATCTTTTGTAAAGTATATGTTTATAAGCCTTGAAATTATCAATTATAACTTAATTTTTTAAAATATGATTACATTTGTGAAATTATATTAATTTAAATAAAGCTTCAATTGCAGTGAAACATGCAGCCTAGTGAACGGATATATCAGGTCGCGGCAGTGGAAAGTTAAAACCTAAGAAAATACAATTTTTCTTAGAAAATTAATTATTCATCTAATAGGCAGACATACTAAAGTGTGTCTTTTCTGTTCCTGGTTAAGAAAAAAAATATTTAAAAAAATGATAATTCTTAAGAAAACGATAATATGAAGATTTTGTTTTTCTTTATAAGTTTTTATTAGTAATATAAAAATGTCATATAAAATGATATTTTGCATAATTCACTACATAAAATATTACAAGTTAAATAATGCTTTATATAGGTGCCAACTTTATATAGATTACCCGTAGTGCTTGCGTTAATTTGACCCTGGTTTAATGTGTTTCGAGCCAGAAATTTTTAAAAGAAATGGAATTAAGTGTGTTCCGTCAACAATCTTGAAATTAAATAAATAAAGATTCATGAAATATATTTTCTGGTTTGAAATGACGTTAACCTGGATTAAACTAACCCAGGTATTACGGAAGATTAGTTGAAAGTTGGCAGCTATGGCTTTAATAAATATAAATCTATAAATTATTCATAAATCCTACTAAAAAATTTTGATCTCTAATCTCTCAGTAATTGAAAATTTACATACACCTATTTTGAATATTTTTGGAATACTGGTGTGCGAAATTCAATGTAACCTATTTGCATTCCTAAATCTACATTAACTTACAGCGTAGTTTTAAAAGGATGTTCTAAATCTTGGTTCTATTTTCTATTACTATAATAAGATTACTTACACATGCTTAAGCTCTTTTTAAAGTATTTAGTTGAGTACTTCGGCAGCTAAGATAAATCAAGTAAGATCTCACATTTGTTATTCTGTTCTTTAAAATGATGCTTCAAGATATAAGAAAAAAATATTCATTTAGTATGTAGACACAATAATATGTGTCCTTTCTTTTCTTGTTTTGAAAGAAATATTTTTATTAAAAAATGATAATTTTAAAGAAATCGAAAGTATTATGTTTTTGCTTTTCTTTACATGTTCTTTTTAGTAATTTAAAAATATCGTATAAAATGATATTTTGTATAATTCACTACGTAAAATTTTATAAATTAAATAATGCTGTAATAAATATAAAAGTAAAAATTATTCCAAAATCTTTCTAAAGAATTTCAATTTATAATCTCCCATTTATTGAATATTTTCATAAACCTATTTTGAATATTCCAGGAATACTATGGTGTGCGAAATGCAATGTAACCAATTTGCATTCATAAATCTATATTAACTTTCAGCAGCTTATAGAAGTAGTTTCAAGACGATGTTCTAAATCTTGATTGTAATTTCTATTATTAAAATAAGGTGACTTACACATGCTTAAGTTGCTTACAGTATTTAGTTGAAGATTTTGGCAGCTAGATAAATCATGTAAGATTTGACATTTGTTATTCTATTCTTTAAAATTATTTGTTGAACGCTATACAATAAATAAATAGATAAATAAACACAAAAATTAACTAATCGTCTATTAGATAGATATAATAATATGTGACTATTCATTTCATGATTTTGGAAGAAATATATTTTTTAATCAGTTACATAAGTCAAATACAATATTTCTTTTCAAATATTCGCAAAATATTATCCAATATCTTTACTTTAAAAATCCATTACTCATCTGTTAGGCAATTGTATTATAGTAATAATTTTTTAATGTGACTTGTAAGTTATCTAACTTGTAAGCTATTTTCTATCATAACAAATTGTTTTTACGTGCTTAAGTTGTTTAAAACATTTAGTTCAATATTTTGGCAATTAGATAAATTAAGTAAGACTTTACACTTGTTAATCTGTTCTTACGTCTCTCATTTAAGGTATCTTGTCCTTCTCCAAGAGAATAAAGATCTAAAACAGCCCTTAAAACGCCCCTCTAAATTTAATGGACAACCTAGTTATTGGAAATAAATGCTTATTAAATAGGCTTTATCAAATAATATTAAAAGAATAACTGGAGAGATGGTATTTCATGTTTTAATATAAGAAATAAAATAGATACATCACATATCTCAAGTCCTCCGTTACAATTCTCTTTATAATAAATCATGTATTATGCGTTTTTTTTTTTTTTTTTCGTTGAGGGTAACAAATGGATCTCATTTTATTATTTTAATTTTATCATCAGCCAAACTTCAAGTATTGTAATATCAGCTACTTTAACTTTTCGTTTGTTTTGTTTCAGGATAAACTGCTCTCATAAAGTAATCTGCATCTTAATTTACGTTGTAAAATAAATAGTTATTATATTTGCATACGTTGATATTATAAATGTTGAAGACTATATTTTTTTTCTTTTAAAGTTCAATTCAGTGTTAATGCTGCTCACCGGGCCATTATTTTGGTCAATACAACAACAACAACAACAAATTCAGTGTTAATGATTTTTTTAATAGTCATCACTAAATACTCTAATGGCCTAGCAAAAATCCTTTGATTTGGAGGATTTTATTATACACAATAAAATATCAGTTTTGCAAGGTTTGAAGGCTTTTCTTTTCTTTGTTAAGTAATTGAAACAGTTTTTCTTAGTTGCATATTTTAAATAATTTTTCAAACCTGACATTGACGCCATTGATGTTATGTTTTTTTCTTTAATGATAGTAAATGGAACTCAATTTATTACTATATTTTTAAGGGCAGCTAAACTTCAACTATTTTCACAGCTATTGTAACTTTTTTTCAGCTATTTATAACATTTTTGTTTCAGGATAAATTGCCATAATAAAGAATTTTGAATTTCGTTCTACGTTTGACAATAAATCGTCATTATTTTTGTATACATTGATATTATAAGCGTCGAATATTATATTTTTTACTCTTTGTAAAATTCAATTCAGTGTTATTGATTTTAATAGCTGTCACTGAATATACCAAAAGTCCTTTGATTTGAAGGATTTTCCTCTACAACACAAGATATCTCCTTTGCAAGATTTGTAATTTTTTTGGTTACATAATTCATAAGCACTTTTGCTTAGTTCCATATATTAAATAAATTTCAAGCCTGACATTGAAGTTTTTGTTCCTTAATATTTACAATATTTCTGACTATGGCTTTAAATATTGAATACGCATGTCTTTTACAACTTTTTAAACATCCATTTACGAATAGCTTTCGTTGAAAAATTCAGAAATGTAGCCTTTCATCAACTTTTTCTTAAAATTTTTTTATCCGTACAAAAATTTAATATGCGATTCGAGAATTAATTCTTTAAAAACATATCATTTGAAGAAATTTTTTTAATTATTTTTTAAACAGTTTCTTTAAATTAATAAAAGCTGCTCTAAAAACGTGAGTACAATATCTGTGTGAAAAAAATAAGCTCCTGTTTGAATATTTATTCAAATATTTTTAAAAAAGACTTCGAAATGTAATTATTATCCGAGATATTTTAAAGGTATTTTCATATCTTCCATTTGTGAACAATGTATGTAATGTGATATTTGTATGCTAATTAATACCTCCTATTCAAATGCTGACCCAGGATTAAGAGATGAAATGTAATTAGAAGAGAATTTAAATACGGAAATCTAGTTGCATATTTTGAAAGTATTTAATAATAAGAGGTTGCTTCCAAAATGAACTCTGAAAATATTTCTACGGGTATGAAATCTCATGAATCTTTTGACTTTTATACTTCATTACTCGTTGTAATAATTAAAGTAAATCATATAGTATATAATATATTGAATTAGAATAGATAATGGAAATAATAAATATTGTTATAACTGAATTAAAGTGCATAAGTTTCGATGCTAAAAAACTAAATAATACAAAAATAAATTAATTAAAGTAATAGACACAATATATAATGTATTGAGTTTGAACTTACACACACAGAGTAAACTTTCTTTTATTTGAGCAGATTATTAGGGTTATTTTTTTCAAGGCGTTTCGTATTTTTTGAATGTGAATTAATGTCTTATCTTAATAATTAAAATAAATATGAAAATATAAGGTAAACATGAAGAAATTAATCTTTAGCATGAAATGTAATAAAAAACTTTAATAAACTTAATTTCACTAAGGAAAATGAATTTAAAAATCATATTTGGGAGCTTATAAATATTTAATATATGTTTAAAAATATAAATGTATCTTGAAAAAAGAAATCCAAAAGAATAAAACTAATAAAATAAATATAAACATAATTTAAAAACTATTTGTTTGTAATTTTGGTAAGGAAAATATGTTTGAATCCTAATTTATTTATAAATTTAACATGCTGATCAAGCATTTAAAGCCTTTACTGCATCACGTGCAAAATCTGGAACATGTTTAAAAAAAACTATAATTTTCATTATCAAGCATGAATTTGGACAACATGATATATTTTCCCGATGAGAAATTCGTCAAAGAATGGAATAACACTTTCACTATACATAAAATTAGAATTCATTCTCCGAAAACAAAACAAATTTTGATATCAAGCTATTAAAGTATATTTAGTTTCATTATTTATTTTATGTGCTTAAAAATATTAAAATAAAAAAGATTGTAGAGTGTAGAACAGATAGAATAGATAATTAAGCTTGGTTTGTTGCAAAATATAGCAATAGAATCTTTATATATATAACTCTTCTGTGCGTGTGTATGCCACTGTACTCGTCCTAAATGACTGGACAATTTTTAATAAAATTTTTTGTGTGTGTATGCCACTGTACTCGTCCTAAATGACTGGACAATTTTTAATAAAATTTTTTTTGTGTGTATGCCACTGTACTCGTCCTAAATGACTGGACAATTTTTAATAAAATTTTTTGTGTGTGTTCCAGTAAATTCTAGAATGGTTTAGATTTGCATTTCATCGAAATTGATTCAGTACTTTTTTAGTAACTAGGCAAAAACTAATAAAGTTAGTAATTTTTCGCTAATTAAAAGTGTCGAATAAGTTTGCAGAATAGAGTGCGGATACAATGGCCGGGCTGTTTAAGGCGTCATATTTAAGCAATAGTTTCGAAAAAACCGACTTCAGAAAATCGTTAATTTTTAACTAAAAAGAGAAAAATAAACTTTTCTATCAAAAATTGAACCGACTTCAAAAACTACTGCAAAGTGAAAATTAATTTCCTAACATAATTGTAATAAGAAATTAAATTAAGAGCGTAGAATTTATTATGTGTATTATTATATTTATGTATATTTATTTGATTTTTTGGAGTCGGTGGCAGGACAACGTCTGTCGGGTCCTCTAGTATTTTATAATCTTAAATGTACATGTACAAATATGGTGCACACCATAAAATATAAAAAATTAGATAAAATTTAAAATTTATATATCTTTTCATTATATTTTTCGATTATTCGACCAATATACAGATTTTAAAAAAAAAATCAGAAAATGTTCAGAAAAAATGTATCGTAAAGGATTAAGTGTATGACCTCTTATGCAATTTTATTTCGAAATATATATAAAAAAAGTTATACGTATTGTGGTGCATTAAAAAAAAAGCAATAGAATAATATAGTTTTTCATTATCAAAGATTCAAAAGATACGTGTCACTCATATAATACGTATAAATTTATGAGTCAAGTGTCGTCCTCCTAATTTTCCTTTCTGAACATAATATACGTTATTTGATGGAATATTAAACTCACACGATTTTGATGATAGAGATGTAACATACATCTGCATTTCAATATTTCTGCATATTAATGCCTTAAAGGAGTAAATATGTAAGTATACATTCGTGCGGTAGGCTTCCAGACTTTATTTCTCACTTACTTGTTGTATATTTTGAGAAGAACACTAGTTTTATTCAAAACCATTTGCATAAACTTATAGCATATCTCTTAATTATCCAACTGCGTGAATCAAACTTTTCGTGGAAATGAGCTGTTCTTCTTTGAAATTTAATTCAACTTAATGTTTCTTAGCTGCACTTAGCTTAACTGTTCCTTTCATTATTAAATATTATGTTTATTTTCCTATTTTTTACAGTACAGAAACCAACAACAGGGTGGGTATTCTTACTTTTATCTTCATTTAATATTTTTGAAAATATAATATTCAAGCAATTTAAATATTTATCATGTATATATAAGGTACCCTGGGGTAATAACGTCAAGTGCTTATATTTTGCATAATTATGAAATAATCAAGTAAATGACACCCATGTGCTCTGCGCAGAAGGGTTTTGAGTCATATAAATCGCAAAAAACAGCTTGAAGTTAATTTGTTTCATTTTTAGGTCTTCTTGTTTTTCAAAGCAACTATAATTAACGCTTGATCTAAAATTTGCGAGATACGTTTTGCAATGTGACGACTATTTTTTTTATCCGGAAATACTTTGTTAATTACATAAATTTGTAGTACATTTCATGGACTTTCAGAATATTGTTGAAGATTTTGGATATCTTCTCGAGATAATTTGTAATTGGTAATTTGTAATTGGCGTTATTACCCATATAGGTGGGTAATAACGCCAAATAGCATTGGTCAAGAAATCACGCCATTACTTTTTATGAATACATATCTATTAAATTACTTTTTTTATATAGATAGTCAATGAGTTGCTGTATCAAATCATATATTTGTTTTAAAAATTCAATCTAAAACTAAGCTGTGAAAATTGGTAGAACCTTTACGTGGCGTTATTACCCCAGGGTACCTTATATATGTGTGTGTGTGTGTGTATACGTATATACATGATAAATTACATGATATATATACATGATATTCTGTATGTATATATATATGTGTGTGTGTGTGTATCAATTTTATTCTGTCTATATTTGTGAAGCATTGCCTTTCATAAAAAATTCAAAAATATAAGGGGTTTTTTTTCCTTTTTTTTGTATTTCTGATATCCCTGATATTCATTTTTCTTTGTATCCCTTTTCTAATATTTTTTCTGTGATAAGTAGTACTTATTAGTAGTTAGTTTAAACCAAAATTTTCCATTTTTTTTGTATTTAAGAATTTTATAAGATATTATGATATTATAATAAAAAACCCTGGGTAAAAATGCAAGAATTTTGAGTTCTGTTTCATTTTCATAAGACTTCTTACACACAAACAGAATGAAGATTTTACTATTGAACAGTTTCTATCGTGGGAAAGTACATTTTAAAAATAGCAATAGATTTTTACAAACATAAATGAAAATAATTTTTTTCTTTTTAATTTGATATTCAATTTCTGAATAGTTCTGACCAAATATCTTTGTCATTTTAATTTACAACTTTCTTTGTATCTAACATATAAATTGGACATTTGATAATAATTTAGGAATATTGACGTGAGATAATAAATTATATTCAATTACATTCTGAAATCTTGTACACTAAATTACATAAGCTATAGAATAAACTCAGAAGGGCAGCCTATCTTTTCGAGTTATTAAAAAAAGGACAACATTACACATGCATTTTTCGAATGAATATAAAACTCAATATTTCGGTAATTAAAATACAGAGGTTTTATTTTTTTTTATATTTTGCTTTAAAATAAAATAATTATTAGAAATATTTATAGTTTTTATTTACTGTTTTGAATTAAATATAATCTTTTTTTAACATTTTATACGTTTCTTTTTTTAACGTTTAGTTGAAAAGCGTTGATGACTTTAGTTTGTCTGTCTGCAGTTTATGTTTGCCATGCGTCTGTGCTACAACTCACATAAACATTTGTGTATTTATATAAAACTGACATACGTTATTGAGTTTTGCAATAACATTTTTGGTATTGAAAATTAAATGTAGCATTCATACTTCCGATATTGAAAAAGTATCACTTTCAACAATGGCATAAGGGAAAAATCATTTGCGATTTATTTTAAGACTATCAAAAAATTTTAAACATTTCGAAATTTATAAGTTTAGAATATGTTATATTTAACGCTTAAATTACATGTACAATTAAACTGAAAAGTATTCTGTCATTATTGCCTATAAAAAATCATTTTCAGTGTATTTTAATGATGTATATTTTTTCAGATAAGGTACCCTGGGGTAATAACGCCAGGCGGGGTAATAACGCCAAGTGCTAATATTTTGCATAATTATGAAATAATCTGGTAAATGACACCCATGTGCTCTGCGCAGAAGGGTTTTGAGTCATATAAATTGCAAAAAACAGCTTCAAGTTAATTTGTTTCGTTTTTTGGTCTTATTGTTTTTACTAGCAACTAAAATTAACGCTTGATCTAAAATTTGCGAGATACGTTTTGTGATGTGAAGACTATTTTTTTTATCCGGAAATACTTTGTTAATTACATAAATTTGTAGTACATTTCATGGACTTTCAAAATGTTGTTGAAGATTTTGGATGTCTTTTCGAGATAATTTGTAATTCAAAATGTACAGCGCAATAACTATAACGGGGTAATAACGCCAATCCTCGGCTTAATATCCCGGTTGATTCCCTACAGTGGCCGAACTACATCCTAAATACTGATTCAAATAAACACAGTTAAAACTGTGGAATGTTTCTAATAATTATATTTAAGCGGTCCTTTTTAAGCAAAAAGAAGCTCACGGTCTGGTATTCTTTTGCCTCATCCCTCCCCCCACACCACAACTTTATTTTTCTTACACTTTCACGAAAAATTGAACATTTTCAATATCTTAGAATGCAATTTGTCAATTTCTAAGTTTGTAGAGTGTGTATTTTTAGAATTGGGCAATCTACATGCAATTATTCCACCTTATTTCATAGTTTTGTTTACATGGCGTTATTACCCATATAGGTGGGTAATAACGCCGAATAGCATTGGTCAAGAAATCACGCCATTACATTTTATGAATACATATCTGTTAAATTATTTTTTTATATAGATCGTCAATGAGTTGCTGTATCAAATCATGTATTTGTTTGAAAAATACAAACTAAAACTGAGCCGTGAAAATTGGTAGAACCTTAACGTGGCGTACCCCAGGGTACCTTATTTATCGAAACTAATATAAAAATTTTGAGGTTTTGCTAAAAATTATTTTCTGCAAAATATGGTTGGTTGGTTGGATGGAGTTTTACATAGCACAAGGTCTCTTATAGGACATGCTGCACCAAGAAAAACGTGAGCAAAAACATAAGACAAAGTTAAAAATTACATTAAATAATTAATTAAATAGAGTAAACTTACAAAGTACATTAAATAATTAATTAAATAGAGTAAACTTACAAAGTAATGTGGTGAAATATATGACTAAAATGTGATTAAAAACAGTGGATGATATTAAAATAGAAAGATTTAAAAAGTAGTTAAGATCTTTCTCAGTAAAGTAATACGACTTCAGGAAGCAGTAAAAGCAAATACTAAATAAAAACACATATATTTAAAACGCTGATTAATAGTGTCAATTAGGCACATTTTTTTTCTAGCACAGTATCTTCATCGGCATCCGAGTCCTTGCTATAGGACTCGGATTCCATAGCCTCTTCCACGTACTGCTGCAGCTGTTTAGGATCCTTAATGTTTCTTATGCTTGGGCTGAGGCCAGAATTTTGCCCTCTCCATTCAGTCTTTCATTGTGGAGAGGCTGGATTTGAGGGGTTTTTTTTATTCGTTTGTATAGGGGTTTTTTTTAGATTCTGTTTTAGCGCATATGCCTCCCCAGGTTGTTCTGGGGAGGATTCACATCCCAGGAACGTCATCCCCCAGGCATCCCTGAGGATGCGGAAAGTTGTCACCAGGAGGTCCTCAGGAACCGAAAATGTCCGCTTTACAGCATCCTGGGGAACTCCCCAGGCCCTCCTTCAGGGTCCTCACCAGGAAGTTATGGGAAAGACAGTGAATGGGAAAAGAAGTGATATAGGAAGACTTTGGGAAACTTTAAGGTCAGTAATTTGTTCAAAAAAAGAAATAAAGCTACGATTTATTTTTTTAAGAAGAAAATGAGAATGGTGTTTTTTTCTATTATTCAGACGGATTCACATATAACTGAAAGCATTCGAGAACAAATTTCTTACCTTCATTTTTCCTGCGGGTTTGATCCCGAGTACCTTGGTATTCTGGCCGCGCGCTTTGACCGTTACGCTACAATGTCAGTAAATGAAACAGGTTTCTAAGATATTCATGCATTTTTTCTCCCCTTTTGAAACTCAAAATTAGGAAATTTCATAATTTTTGTGTCTTTTGCAAACATTTGATATAAATTTAAATTAATAACTCCAAAAAAATTATTAATAATTATTTGTTCTAACATAAATATCTTTGAATTTTAAATTTTTTACATGAAAATGTATTTTTAAATGATAATAACATCCTTTAAGCTTTTAATACTTAAAATCCATCAAAATCATCTGTAGTTATAAAATTGATTATGAACTATATTTTGACACACAATGAATGATGCAAAACGTTTCTAATGATAACCCCTATAAAATTTAATTTTAGTTAATAAAAATATTACTTCCAGTTATTAAAAAGGCAAGAGTTTAAAACACATAGTTTCTTTAAAATTATGATTTTTTTTTTATGATTGACAAACAAAGTCTAAGTGAATTCTTTCAAAAATAAAACTTTTTTTTTTTTTTACAGAAATTTTAGTCGATTTTTTTCACGGTTGATGAAGGTTGGTAAAAGGTGCTCTTATTATATCAATTTGTGAAAAAATATATATAAATTTGCTTAATCCTTTCTTAAATCTTTTCTTTTTTAATATTTTACTCTTTGAAATATATCATTGTTGCAGCTTCAAAGTGGTCCCCACCAGCGGTTAAGAGACTCTGCTCTCGACGCTGCTAGATTGGAGGTGCTGAGTTTGTACCCAATCGCGCTCGTCGGCCTAATCGTCCGCGGTTTTTCCGCGCTTTTTTTCATATCTTGGATTTCCTCGCGTAAATACGGGTTAAGTTCCTTTAGAAAGATCCTCACGAAGGACAACCCCCTCCCTTCATATGTCCCTCATGTTCAAGTATATACGTGTATTCATGTTTACTACAAGATGTTCGAAGCAGACCATTATGTGCATCGTGTTTCTCATTTCTTTACAACGGCATTAACAGATATTGAATACAATACTATATGTGATCTATTGTGTAAAAGAATCATTTAGAGTTAAATCTCAATATAGTTAGTGTGTATTATAAGCTAATCTAAAGTAGTGCATACCACGATGTGTATATAAATCATATTGTCCATATAAATGACTACGCAGAATATTTTTTAAGAATTACTGAGAATTAGTGCTAATTTTTTAATGAAGTTTTTTCAGTATTGTTTATGCAATTTCAAGCATAACCATCTTTAATACACTAACTAATTTTTGCAGTATGTAATAAAGTTTTGTACACAAATATGGAAAAATAAACTAATATTATTTTAACGTATAAAAAAAATTCTTGAAAGTGTCTTTACAGCACATTTAAGCGTGTTTTTGCATCAACTTAAAATACATCGTGCATTCAAATTTACAGATTATATACAAAGTGAGTCATAAATATCGAAACAACAGGCTATCTTCTTAAATATTGCTCTTAGACCCATACTTCCAATTGCAAAAAATCATTAAAAAAGGTGAATTTTTTTATCAGGTAAATTGCAACTCCATGGGGGGGGGGGTCTAATTGAAAAAATACGAAAATTAAATTTTTATACGGCCCCCGTAGGGCAAAATTCCCCATTAGGAAATTATTCCTAAATTGAATAAAAATAAAATGCCATCTCCGTATCTAAAAATTTCACAGCGATATCAAAATCCAAAATTCTCCAAAATTCGTGACTTACACCATTTAAGCATGCCCGTAAATAAAGAATTTTTGACTCATTTTGAAAGCTAATGAGGTATCGTCCAGAAATTATCTGTTATTAAATGTCGATTTAAGACAGTAACTCTTATTTGGCCATAAAAAACAGCGTATTGATTTAAAGCTAAACTTGTTTCCAAAATGTGTTGGTTGTCAGCACTGGAGTCTGCATGGGTCAAAATATCTAGGTCCGGTCCCAAACCGACCCAAAGGGAAAAAATCGGCGCCGCCTATAAATATGTTAAAATCATAAACCTGACCGGCCTGAAAAAAAGTTTTTCTCATAGCTCGGCTCAGCTGTGAATTGCTACAAATTTTTTTACTACGGTATGATTAAAAACTACTTCGCATGGATGAGTTCTGACCAAAAATACTTATTATAGCATTTCATTATTCATATTTATATTTTTTTGTTATTAAAGAATCGCCAAAGGCTGTGATATATTTATTTTATCACTGAATCTTTTTTTACCTGTAAATGATTCCCTTATATTTTTATATCCTTAATCGATATTCGATGCGTTGGAGACTTTGAAAAATGTTATGTAATGAAACCTTATAATACGGAATCTCATAGAGAAGAAAAAATACGTTATAGACAAATGCCTTAAATAGGAGGTGTCTAAATGGAGTGTATTTTTTTCTCAGGAATTATTATATTTATTTTGCATGGATGAAAAACATTAAGACAGGATTCCGTCATAGACAGATTTTTTCATTGCTTTTATTGTTTTTAATTTTTTAGCCTTTGAATATGCTACTCTTTAAAAAATTGAATTCTAAAGATTTTTTCTAAAATAAAGGCGATTTTTAAATCTGTGTGTTAAAAATTTTGATTAAGAAAATTTTACATACTTTATACACGTATTAGGTCAGTCAGAAATAGTGATTTTAGTACAGGTTGTGTCGAGACCGGGATTGAAAATTTCGTCCAGTGCAAACCTAGGAAGAAGAAAGCAGTACCCTCCGGTATGAAAAATACGTTTGGCCCGGCCAGGTGAGATTCCAGAAAAAAGTCATGGTCCTGGCCCAGCCTGGGCCCAGAATACAGATTTTTTTTATCAGCCTCTCCAGGACGATAAAAAGCCTGAAGTTGTGAGTGCTAAATTTATAAAAAAGAATTCCTCTGCTTCTTGGAAAAAGCATTGTTTTAAATAACTGACGTACATTTAAACAGTACAGAAAGGAGATGGAAATGAGAAAAGTTAAACTCAATCAGAAAAGGGATCTTCAGAAAGGTTCAGTTACTTTACACTTTGAATACTTAAAAAAGCATTTAAACATTTTATTAGGTGCCAGAATTTATTTAAAACTTTAAATTCGTTTTTCCGCATGATGAGTTTTCCACCCACAATTTTTCGTCTTTAAATTTTTAACAGTCTAGAATTGTAGAAGAAAAAAGTGTAAAAACACAAAACATGTCATTTTTGATTTTTTTCGTTTGTTTTGTTTCGGCAAATTTAAACAATATACGTATTTACTTTTGAATATATGGTTTGTTTTAATTATATCATTTTTTTAAATAGTATTTATTGGTTTTAAAATAAACATTGAAAAAAAAAACCCTGGAAAAAAACTAAAATTGGATTTTACTCTTTTATAAAATGGAAAGAAACTGAAATCCGATAAATAATGTTTCGAGTTATAACTATTATATATAATCCCATTTAAATTAGTACTAATCATTTGAAATTTTTCGTATTTCGTATTTTCGAAAAGTCACGTATTTTTGTGAAATTCATCTCCTAAGACGTGTCTATTGAAATCCGAAAAATATGCAATTTGATTGATTTTAAATACAATGATCCTTGAAACTGTTTCAGTATAAAAATAATTGTAGTTACTTTCATATCGAAGGTTCACTATTGGAATGATAATCATCGATATGAAAAATTACAAATATAATAACAAAATTTAAGAATTAAAGATTAAATTGAATCTATAATAAATACTTTATATATATATATACATGACTCATTAAAATATGTACATGTTGGACAAATGTGTTTGAACACTTTTTAGACATTCAGGTAAACTCGAAAAGCAATCAACAAGAAAAATCTGCAAACAACATGAATGCATCTGAGATAATGATGCATTACGTAAAATATGTAAACATAGCGTTGCAAAGGTTAGAAAAAACCCTGTTTAAACCCGGGAATAAACCGGGTTTTTAGGAATAAACCTGGAAAAAACTCGGGATTTTTTGGAATGATTCGGTTTTTTGAGAATAAACCTGGGAATAAACCTGGTCTATTGGAAATAAACCCGGAAATAATTCGACTTTTTGCAACTCTATGTAAACAAAATAAAAACATTTTCTTTTCTGAAAATATATTTAAATATTTAACTTAGATGAACTGTATATTTTTTTTCCAAGTTTCTGTGATATAATAATTTATTTTAAACTCGACACTTTTACTTTTAATTAAAATTGATATACATGTTGTGCCAAAATCCGAAGTCTGGCAAATTCATGAATTGGTCAAGATTCTTGGCGAAAGTCCGAAGTGAAACGAACAAATTATTTAAGGCTTTGGCTGGCCAATTCACAAAGTTGTCAATGCACGATTTCGGGTCTGCTTTATGGCAGGACGTTCGGGGCACGGGCTCCGTGATTTCCTAGGCCCTAAAAAGCTGCGGAAGGTTTTTTATTTTTATTTAAAATTGAAAATTGCTTTAATATCTATGAACACAACATACAATACGATATTAAGTGATCACTTATTTGAATTGAATAAGAAATTTAAAAAAATCTATGAAATTTAACTATTAATCAGTATTTTTCTGCATATACATGCATACATATTTTTACATTATTTTACTAGGCATTTTTTTAAATATGTCTAATTACAATTTTAAATATCACTTTTTTTATCACGCATTTAATTTTTAAAAATACCATCAAAAATTTTTATTTGAAAAGCACCAGTTTAACTCAGAAGCTTTTGACAATAAGAAACATATATATAACTATTTTTATGAAGTTGCTAGACAAGAATCGTATTCACATTGTCCGAAATATTACACTTCATATTTCTAGAAAGTATTTCTACCCTTTATGAGTATATTTTTTATCATTATATTCCTCGGAAGAAATAAAAAAAAATGTCCTTAAAACAATGTCAATGTATAATTCATTTTTCAAATATAAAAATTATAAATACTATTTGGAATTGCGTTCATGATAAATTTAAATAATACTTATGTTACATTCAAGCATATTTTCGTTCATAAATTACTTTAAAATTTTGTTATTGAATAAATACTTCAAAAAATATTTAGATTATTTCTCTATATTATAAAAATAAATAAATAAATAGAATAAAAAAATAATGTGTTTTTTCATTTAAGAGACCCATTAGTGGTATGATTAGGAAATACATCTTTATAATTTTTATTTTTTTTCAACGTAGCTACAATTGTCTAACTGATTGTGGTGGAGGAAAGAAAAAAAATTGAAAATCGTCCCGTTATGCAAAAGTTGTGTATTTGATTGTTAATAAAGTAAACGGAACCCCTACTAACGGAAAATGTCAAGGAACCTCTACTAACAGAACAATTAAGAGATCACGTGATTTTAGAAACAATAGTAAATTGGGCAATCATTACGATTGCAATATTACCTGCTCTCAAGGGGTTTCAGTGTTCCACTCAAGCTACAGGACGAGTAGTCAAAACTCAAAACAGTCACGGAAGCATCTTCTGTTGTTTCTGGACCACGTAGAAGAGACGGTTTATACGGAATGGGATACAATTACAGAATCTCATGCCAGTTTTTAACACCAAGCGCAATTATCACCCAGTTTAATTAAGTCATTTATTTAGAACTTTATTTATTTAATAATAAAAAAATAATTAGTTGAAGTCTTTTTTGCAAATATTTAAGTGTTTTTTCATTGCATATTATTTTAAAAAGCATTAAAATGTATTTTTTACTCAACAAAAACCACTTTGACATTTTCCCGTAAAAGGACTCAAATACTTAAAACTGCATTGCGTCAATATTAAATTTTCAAGATTATTTTTTTAATTACAGCTGTTTTATTCACCCTACGATAGAGCACTTTTTACGCATAGTTAGGATTTGATTAATGTTAAAACAATTTTTTTGAATAAAAAATAATCTAGCCCTCTCCCACCCCCCTTAAAAAAAATCCATTTTTTCAAAATTCCAACCTCTTTGTGACAGCATTAAAAATTGGTTTTGAAGGGTAGGTTTTAAAATTGTGAAAAAAAACAACTTCGATCTATCCTATTGAGTACGTGTAAAATATAATATACTGCATTTCTTTTCAATGAGATAAATGTTTTTTATTCATTAAATGACGAAATTATCGCTGTATACGAATTATAATTTACTTTTTTTTCTCAGATTTTGGTAGGTGTTTTGACTTAACTAATAATATGCAATAACAAAAAGAAAGTTACATGCTTTGAACGTTCTTTCTCTTCCATAATACGCACAAATACATTGAATTAAAATTATACTCCCCAAAATATTAAAACTTTCTCCTGATAATATTATTATCGGAAATATAATTCCGGCCAGGCACTTTATATCAGGCTGGCGTGAGATTAAAAGTGAAAATGTAATAATGAGAAGAAATGTTGAATAATGAATGCAAATAGGCTCTTTTGGCGTATGATTCAAACGCTATTTCCCAAATGATTCCGAAAAATGCCTTTAGAGGTGGAAATTTTAAGGATCTTTCTCAGTTTATGGTTTCCTTTCACATGTTGCTAATTAATAGTGAAAAATTAGCATATAACATTTTAAATTGAAATAATCAAATTGGGAATAACCTATTTTCAAAATAAGTAACGTATTTAAAGTGAAAAAAGATATCACTTCAGTTAATTTGTAATTAAAAGTAGGTATGAAAATATAAATAATTTAATTAAACAGTTTAATCCCACCAACCGTCTAGATAAATTGCACAAATGTTATGTTGCTTTCTCTGTAATTTTTTAAAATGCTAGAAAACAAAATATTTTTTCTAACATGATATACATACATATATATACCGGGTGTCCCAAAAATGACTGATGGATTTTAAAATTCAATAACTTGCAAACAGTGACAGCTATTAAAAAATTTTTGCAGGAGGGTTATGTATAATGTCAGGAGTTTTTTTACCGTAATTTATTACTTTAGTTCGGATTTCAAACAATAGGTGGCGCTGACGGCGATTGAAGGCCTAGTCAACGCCTCACTCTTCACTGATCAACTGGTCTTCAATCGCCGTCAGCGCCACCTATTGTTTGAAATTCAAACTAAAATCAAAAGTCGCCGTAAAAAAACTCCTGACATTATACATAACCTCCTGCAAAAATTTTTAAATAGCTGTCACCGGTTGCAAGTTATTGAATTTTAAAATCCATCAGTCATTTTTGGGACATCCAGTACATATACATATATATATATTTACTACGCAAAGTCATACTAATTTTAAGAGTGTTAATAATAATTTAAATTTGTGCAAATTAAATTGAATTTCTCAAATTATAAGAATTTAAATAATGACTATTTTGCAGTGAAACCTGTAGCTTAGTAAACTGGTATTTCAACTACGGCCATAAGAAGGTAACGATCGTAAAAATCATTAAAAAATAAGATAAAATATTTCAAACATTTTTGAATCCGTACTCAGTAATATATATGAACAAAAGTTTGCGAGCGAAAGAAGAACTCAGGTTGTATCAGGTTGAATTCGGGTTTGAATCATAGGTTTCAGTTGAAAGCATGTGACACAAATAATTAAATGCAAACATTTGAATCAGGTTAGAATGTTTACTCCCAAAAAAATACGATTTTCCAGTTAAGCCACAAAATATGTTATACATAAAAAAAAGAAAAAAAAGCTTGACATTTTTTAAAGATGATTTGTAACTTATATTTTCTTAATTTTTCAAAAACTTATTATAAATGAAGCAATTTTCAACATGAAAATTTATGTACCTTTGACTTTTGATGACAAGTAACATATGACTAAACTATATTCAAGTACAACAACTATCTCCATAGAATCAGTATGAACAACACAAATATTAGGTATTTCGTACCTCCATAAGCTCTGTATTATAACAAATGTTGCGTTTTAAACGTTCCCTTTCTATCCTTATACTTTTTTAATTGCTTACACGATATCCTATTTATATCTAAGTAAGTAGAGAATATAATTCTTGTATTAAAAATATCATGGTTTATTAAATAATATAATAATGATTTAAAAATATGTTTATTTTTAAGTTATTACGGTTATTATATAGAAATGGTAATATTTATCATTTTGAATCTACAAAAAAGCATACATACAGTTTTCAGAAGATACGTCATAATTTAAACTCAAATATCAGCTGAAATTGATTTTTTTTAAATATTAGAAAATAACTTAATTTTAAATGCTATTGCTTATGAGAATGGATGTATAAATGAAATGTACCACTTTTGATTTTGATAACTTTAAATAAAATTGTAATAATATATTCGAAAGAATTTCTGTGAATCAAAGATCTTTTATCTCTATTTTATGTAGATTTTTTTTTCATTTTTTTATTTACATATTTTTTATTCAAATCGGAAAGTAAATGTGACGCCTCAATTTCTTTAGAAAATATTAAAATACTTAATGAATTGTTTTTATTATCTATTTTATGATATTTTGAAAAAACTTTTGAAAGAAAAGAAAACTTACATTTTCTCAGAAAGTAAAGGCAAAGAGTTTCAAAGGGAAAAAAATATAGCTAAAGATAAATTTTAAAGAAAAAAAATAGTATATTCAAACATATTTCGTTCAAGACTTTTTTTTCCTTGGTTTGTTATTGAAAAACTTTTTTTAAAAACATGTCCTCCTCTTCTGCCTTATCATGAAAAATTCATGGTTATTGCAAAAGTTTTTCACAACAGTAACTTACATGACATATATTTTTCCGATTTACTGTATAAAAGTAAAGTTTTGTAGAATAAAGTTACGAAAGTATTGAAATAAATGTTCACAGGTGAAAGTGTTTTACAAGACATTTAAAAAATGATACACTGTAACACCAGAAATTCAAAATAAATGTAAGTTGAACCTCAAGTCTTAACCAAAAAGAAATCTGTTTTTAAGCACATATTTGATATTTTGTTCATATTAATTTTTAAAATTTTAAAAAAGAATCAATGTTGTTGCTTTCATTAAAAAAAAAGAATAAAATATGAAAAAAAAGTCAACGGCAATACTGTAAAATCTCTGTAAATGTCCATATAATTATAATACAGAGGAACAATGAATTAGGATGAACAAGAAGTGAACCTTAAAATTCAAATAAATGTTTACATACTCAAGTAAATAAGCAATTGAAGAATGAATGTCAGTGAATCCAAGAGTGGTTACTGAGATATTGAGTGCTAACAATCTTAAAGATAAAAATTTCTATACAAAAATACATTTTTCAAATGTTGATGCATTAGAGGGGCTAAAAAATCTTTATTTGCAACTACACAATTTACCATACAAATTAATTTAAAACGGATGCCTACGAAATTCGCAAACATAGCTCTTTAATCTCCCCAAAAATTAGTATTTTTTTATTTTCTTACATATCTTTTACAGATTAGGTTACAAAAAGTTTCTCCTTATTGCTCATTTCCTTAGTAAAGACTCAAAAAATCAGTTTTGAAATGCCAACTTTGACAACATCAAAGGAATTTGCCTCCATTATAAATGGAAAAAAATTTCAGAGTATTGAACAGCGTATATGAAGCAAAAATGATGTATCGAGGAATATAACTAAAATTTTAATATATTTATAGATAAAAGTCACTTCGTTAATTAGTAATCAGTAAGTCACAAATTTTTCAGACGTGTTCAAATACATAATGTATGTTAATGTCATCTTCTTTCTTTATAACTCAAAAAAGATAGAAAGAGATAAAATGGCCTAATTCTAAAGATAGTTTGATTTTCACAACATCTTTTGATTCTGTTTCTGAGGAGAATTATGAAAAAATGTCACCGGCTTGAATAGTTAAATGTACGTATTTATATTTTAAATGAATAAGTAAGGAGGTGCAAAAAACTGCATCCATTTTCAAAGAAAAAGTATTCGTATATACACAACATTATAAATTTCTATTATTAATTTATTTCTAGTTATTTCGGGGATTTTCCCTAAATAATGTGGGATTTAATATATAAAATGTAATATACATATTTTTAAAATATCGCTTGTACATTGATGAACTAGCGTACAAAATAAGAACTATAAAATTCAATAATGTTAAAAATGGTGAGGTTTAACTTTAAATCGCTCTTAGAGTTTCATTTTACGTTTGTTATTAACATTTAAATAAGACTTTTGGAAGTAGCCTTGCAAGAATGGCGTAGAATATATCACTCATTTGCATTCCAAAATTTGCTTGAACTTGCATTAACTAGAGGAGAAAACTCTAGAATATATTATAAATCTTCATCGTGTTTCGTGTTAAAATCTGATGAGATCAACATGCTTAAGTTCAGTAAGCTATTCATATTATTATTTAGATTCTGAATTAATCTATTTCTAATATTTTTTATGTGCTGAAAAAATGCATTTTTATTATTGAATTTTTTATTATTGAAGCATTTTATTACTGTTTATTTATAAAAATTACGGATTAGGTAGGTGTTAAATTAATTTTTTTAAATATGCAATTACAAATATGTCATTTGTTTCAAAGGTAATAAAGTATTAAAACAATATATACCTATAGGAAAAAAATAATTTATATTCTTGAGTATAGGAGATATATTAATTAGGAAAATTCAATCGCATTTAAATTTTAAATATTTTAATTTTACAAATTTAGTAGATTAATATAAATTATACTCAAATTCGAAACATGTTTATAAAAATGATTATCAAATATAATATAATGTAAGATAATAATGATAATATATATATATATATATATATATATATATATATATATATTATCTATATATTATATATATATATGTGTGTGTATGTATATACACTATATGGCCATTGATTATTGGACACTTGCGATTTTAGACATTTTACTAAATATCTAGAAAAATACATGAGGAATCATCTCGAAACTCTTAGTGTATAAATATAATTGTATACGTCATACACCTCCGTGAAGATTTTTTACCGAAACTCTATAGGGGACCGTCAACAAATTAAAAAAGAATGAATATCTTTTGAATAACCCTGTCCAAAACTAATGTAGCAAAAGCTCTCAAACTCTAGTTTATGATTAAATGCCTTATTGTAATACACTGTGTTCATTTTTACTCAAATAGCATGCATACTCGCAGAGTAATTAGAGTTTTTATAAAAATGATGCCAAATGTTTCCAAGTTTTTCCCTTATAATTTTCAGAGTTCTTAATATAAAATAATATTTTTTTTCAGAAAATATGACAAACAACATTGCACACAGTACCCCGTAATCAGAATTAAAAAATAAAAAAAAAATTATGAAAAATGTAGATTTACTAAATAATTTTTTACTGCGCATGCGTCAAAGGTATCAAAATTTCATTTGCATATTATGTTAGCTAAATGTATAGAGCAAATTTTGTAAAAGTCTCAAAATCATAGCTTGAAAATTCTGAAAGTAATCGTCTGTAGAAAAAGGACAAAATCCGTTGTTTCCAAAATGAAGCAAAAAAATGTGGGATTTTATCCAAATGTAGTACATCCCGTATTGAGTATTCTATATTGACACTAATCAATGAATATATGGATACATCCCCTCTTGTTTTTGCTTCATTTTGAGGATAACGGATTTTCAACTTATTCAATTGACGATTATTTTCAGATTTTTCAAGTTATTATTTTGTGTCTTTCACAAAAGTTGCTCTATACATTTAAATAACATAATATGCAAATGAAATTTTGATAACGTTGACGCATGCGCATTAAATATTTAATGTAAGATTTTGCCAGATTACACGAAACCTGCTGATTAAGCTTTATTTTAATAGCGGGGGGGAAGGTTAAAGCCATTCCGCCTGCTGAAGAGTGATGGCTTTTGGTTCTGCGGGTGACTTTTTATGTTGTTCAATATTGTTATTTTAATGTTTACTGTTTTTAATAATGTTTATACATTATCCACCTGGTGCTTAATAAATATTTTCATGAAATTAGGATTGTATATATATGTATGTTGCAATTGATAAGTGCTGCAATGGCGCCTACGGTAGCAATACTCTACATACTGATAGCAAACATATGCATATATACATATACCGGGTGTCCAAAAATAACTGATGGATTTTAAAATTTAATAACTTGCAAACGGTGACAGCTATTTAAAAAAATTTTGCAGGAGGGTTTTGTATAATGTCAGGAGTTTTTTACCGTAATTTTTTATTTTAGTTCGAATTTCAAAAAATAGGTGGCCTTGACGACGATTGAAGGTCAGGTGATCAGTGCTGAGTGAAGCGTCGATCTGGCCTTCAATCGCCCGCCGTCAGCACCACCTATTGTATGAAATTCGAACTAAAACAAAAAATTACGGTTAAAAAAAAACTTCTGACATAATACATAACCCACCTCCACAATGTTTTTAAACAGCTGTCACCGTTTGCAAGTTATTGAATTTTAAAATCTATCAGTCATTTTTGGGACACCCGGTATATGCATGTATGTATAGATTAATGTGTGTATATAATGTGTTATAAAATACATACCCTTTCCCATCAGAGAATGTAACAGCTTCAAGATTTCAATATTTAAATTAGAGTTGTTTGCAATTGGCACAATAAAAGAAAACAATTCATATATTTAAATTCTGAAATGGCGAAAATTGATACTTCTATCCCATGTATTACTTTGGAAATAAATTCTTATAATTGTTTGATAAATAAAAAAAAATCTTGAAGCTCCAATGAAATATGGGACAACGAACTAAGATAAATAAAACACTACTTGTAAAATTTACAATTATAAATTATGATAATATTGATTTTATGAACAAATTTTTATGTAATTCTGTATAAAGTTTATGAACATTCAAATAAAACATTTTGACATTCTAACATGTAGTTAAATTTATATTTCACCTTTTCATTCTTAATTTTAAAAGCTGTTTCTGCTATTTATTATAAATATTCATTAAAAAAGTATATGTTAATTACAAAAATAATATATATATATATATATATATATATATATATATATATATATATATATATATATATATATATATATATATATATATATATATATATGTATATTAATTAATAAATTATTAATGCATATATTTATGTATCTGGGTTGCCATTGAATGACACCCAAAATCTGCTCCGTGGGAAAAAGAACAATCGAGTTACTCGACCAGTACGTTAACACCGCGGGAAATTTCATTAAAGATTTAAAAAATATTTCTCACCGGAATTTTCATTTAGAACTGTTTAAGTTATGTATTGAAAATACTTTGGCTCAGCATATATTTAGCTTATTTTATTAAGCGTTTTCTGGTTTGAATCGACGTCTCTCCATATGATACGGGTCAAAATAACCCGTCTCCGCGGTTCTAGTGTTAATTGGATTTCAGTAATATACTTCTATAACCAATCGAGTATAGTTGGAGTCATGTGATATTGAGCGATGTCTTACACGAAGACTATATTTCCATTTCGGAAAACAAATACCATGTATTGGAACAAATGATACGCCATGATGTTTAGATAGATCAGGTTGTTCACTGATCAGTTCTACAATAAACAAGGGTTCCAAGGACGTCCATGAGAACGTACATTAAAGTAAATATCACCACAACTGGCCTGCATATGAAAAATATTGCTGTTGCTATTCGAAACACTATAAACATAACTGTAAAAGCCCTGTTGTTTTACATTATCACGATCTTGACCGTATGTCTTCAAATAAGTATACATAAAATTTCATTTCGAAGTTTGAGCGGTTAAACAGCTAAGGATTCATCTATTGGGGTAATTTTTTATGTAAACATCTTGTTAACATCATAGATCTTTAACTTTGCGCTTTATTTCTCCATATTTTTTAAGATAAAAATTCAATACATTTTTTAAAGAAGCTTTAACTTTAAAACTTAGCAACATTTTTTTCGAATTGTTGTCACGATTCGTTTTGGGAAAAATAAAATGTTTAATTCTTCAATCTCAATATTTTATTTGAAGAAATATTTTCTGAAAATTTGTAACTGAGAACTTTCAAAATAAAGAGAGTCTTCTTCATCATTATCTGAAAAATACTTAGATATTACTAAAGTTTTCTTTTTTTTTCAAACAAGCACCGTTCTTGACATATATCTTCTTTTTTGAGTATAAAAATATATATAAAAGCAGAAACAAAACAATGTCTGGAATTATTTTTTTAAAGTGATAAGTACCTAAATGATTTTGAAAGGTATATTATTATAGTTTTTATTAGTCATGACCGAAAATATTTTGTATTTTTTTCAAAAATGTGTTACATTCTAGTACATGTTCCTTGCTGAAATACATAATAGTATCTATGAAAATAAAATGCTTTTTTCTAATCATAAATATTTTTAGAATAATGATAAAAAAGGATCACATTTTGAAAGCTTATTATATTGACTTAATTCATAGATGAATGTCACATGCTTCTTTGTTTCTTTGAAAAGAATGTACTAAATATAAAAATCACACCGTAAAATTTAAATGGATGCTTTGTACACAACATAAAACTCTCAATGTGTCAATAAAAGAGCGCTTCACATTGATAATTGAAATTTCCAATAACACATATGATTACACTGATCAAAAGTTAGCATAAAATACGATCTTTAGTACGAACTTACCCACATTACGAAACTGCACTTATTTTGATTCAATAACCTTCATTTTTCTTGTGATAAGGCTAAGTTCATTTTTGTATATTATCATGATAAATACAAATGAAAAGCCTCGAAATATTTTAAATCATATAGGGATCATATAGTTAAGGTCCTGGATATGTTGCTATTTATTTGCAAAACTTAAACATGGATATGTTCATGACTCGCTTAACTTTCCGCATCTAAGGATTTTGGAAGTTTTCATCAAGTTTAAATGTTATTTAAACTGGTGTTGTTGATAGACATTTTTATATGAAACTATGAGTAGTTTGGAAAACTTAGACTTGATTCGCAGTTTGCGAGAAAACTTTAAAAACTTTGACAGGTCGAGAAAAAAAAATCTAGAGTCCCTTTTATGAATGCATAGATACAGTTTATACAAAATTCATATGGATTTTTCATTATATGGGAAAATTGTGTTAGTATAATTATTAATTGTACTAGATCAAATACGTTGAGAAGGTGCGTTAATGATCTCAACTCTTTTGCTAAATTTCAGTTGAAAAAAAAGTTTTAAAGTTTCTATTTTGGAAAGTTATCCTAACTGATATTCTTTTCTTGGGACAAGTGAAGACAGACATTATGTCCCATATACTTTCGTAATAACATGTATATGTGAAAAAATTAACTTTTAAGAAATGATCAGGTCACAAGGTGTCCGATGTGCTTGAAATTTGAATTACATTAATAAAGAGATCATGCTTCGGACTGCTATTTTTGTGCTACTTGAAACAAAGTCGCCTGCAGTCATGACTAAAAATTAAGCTTGTGTTCAATTTGATACTTTATTCTCACTTTATCATTCTTGCTATTTAGATAATTAGCATGATCCTGAATCATGATTCAAAATTACCTACTAATAGAATTATTTTCAACATGTGACAAGACCAGATTGAGATTCAGATTCGGAATCAGACAGGTGGGGAGGCCTACCAGTTGGTTTGAGCTCAACTAGCCCCACCCAGCAATTCTTATTAAAAAAGACAAAACAATTATAAACTACTAAAATAAAGGTTGGTAACAAAAAATAATTGAGATAATGAAATAAGTATAGATAACAATGGTAAAATAGACGGGCTGAGTGCTTTACTGACGTATAACGCATAATTTTTCTTTGATTGTAATAATTCTTTAACTGTTTTAAAGAAAATGTTTGTTTGACTAGTTCCATTATTCATCATCATTATCAAAAGGTTCCGTGGAGGCATTTGGAAAAGTCTTTTATTGTTTTCAATCAGTGTTACGTAGTTTATGATTTTTTGCAATAGTGCTGGTTGTTTTCTTATTATTTTGAACCATGGAGAGAGGCTTGTCATTCTGGAGATTCTAAGCTGGTATATGGATGTTAGTGTGCTTCCGTTACGTAGTGCAGTGAGATTCCTCGGTTTTCATACGTGTAGACACGTGCTAGGTCCATGCAGCACCTAGCAAACCGACAAGGTGCAAAACCAAGTGTTTGCCAAAGAGTGTGTTTTTATCCTTCGAAAGCATGCTGAATATTTTGATTTTGTTTGTCTTTAAGTTAATTTCTGTATTGAGTGCTTCCGTTATGCTAAACATAAAAGCCTTGTATTTATTTTTCTCGTTAGCAGGAATGCTGGTTTAGAGTGGATCTGTGCTGATGCTGACGTTACTGAGACATATGTGAATTCTTTATTTGATTCTGTTTGTTTTAAAGAATTACTTTGTCCTGGAGTTAAATATATTCTGGTTCTTTTACTTTATCTGCTAGCTCTATTATGTTTTACAGCTTTTCTTAAAACTTCCCATATAGTTTTGTCATTGTTTTCAATGTTTGTTTGTTTTGCTCTTGTTTTTCATTTTTGATTTGAACTTCTTGTTGTAATTTTTGGTGAGAGGCCTTCAATTTTCCGAGATACCCTTCATTTCTCCCAGTTTAACACTTTATAAAACCTTTTCCTCTGGAAATTTAATGACAATTGAACATTTGTTCATTCTATGGGATCAGTTTTTTCATTTTTTCATTTTTTTTCTATTAACGGATCTATTTCTTTATTTATTGCTTCTGTTGTTTCTTTATGGTTTTGTTCATTATCTTTTAGTATTTTATGAGACATCTTATTTTGCTCCTTCAGTGCCACTATTATTTTACCTTTTCATTTTCTTAATCTTGAAGTATTCGTATTTCTGCTTTGATATTATCCAATGAATTTGTTGCTTCTTGGTCATGTTTATCTTCATGTTTTGTTAACAACCTAAACACCATTTTTAAAAGATCCATTATATTCAAATTTTCGGCTAATACTTCTTTTTAATTCATTCATTTTAATAGTTTAGTTGTCTGAGGCATCACTAAGCTGCCACCATACATCTTTGAAGGAAAAGTATATAGAAAGAGGAAATCAAAAACCAATAGTCGTAACTACCAAAAGTAACTAACATAAAAATTTCGAAATAATGGGGTTAATTTTGAATAATAAATGAAATAAAAAACTGCAAATAAATGAAAGAAAAATTTAATGCTAAAGTAAAATAAAAGAGGGGAGAGATTTGCTTCGACTTTCTGTGCAAACATTGAAATGCAAAACTAGTAGTTCAAGTAATTCTTTTTCCAACCAATTTAAAATATATCACAACACACAGAACCATTATGTTTATCATTTATAATATCAAATGATGTTTAAATATCATAATAGGTTAAGAGAGTATTTACAAATTTTAAATGTCTTATTCAATATATATATATATATATATATATATATACAGTACAAATATCAAATATTTAATCCATTTTTTACTAATTATTTAAGAACACCCAAATTAGTAGACGATAACAACACTGTAATTACTCGCCCAATCCACGAATAAACGGACATGAAGATGAAAATTTAAATTTCTTTAAATATGATTGAAATTTTGCATATTAACTGTTAAGAGTGTACTATTTCATATTTTATCAAAAAAGAATTAATTTTTTGTCATTAACATACTTATTTTAATTAATAAAGTGACACTATGACTTTGTAAAATAGACTGCGCCAAAAATCTTTACATATCATGGTCTCGTACAGCTGAACAAACATTCTGAAAATCACGAGACTTGGATATATATGATCTGACAGCTATTATTGAGAGTTTTTGTCTGCAGAGAAGTGTTCACTAATCTTCATTACAAAAGGTAAGCATATTTAATTACTCTTAATTATTGTGTCACACCCGCAACAAAAAGTTACATTTATATCTCTACAGAAAAATATTTTTGATTTAAAGTTATGAAACTTTATATTCAAAAATAGTTTATTAAGATACTTCGAATTACAGACATAAAAGAAATTAATTATTATTTTAATTACAATTATTGAGCGTTGCGGACGTGACATGTCCTGTTGCGGGTGTGACATTTAATTAAAGTCACACCCGCAACGTCTTTTAAAATTGATTACATATGTATATTTGAACAAATTATATGTAAATGTATAAAAGAATAATATGCCGGAAAACATGTACTTGGCAGCTTTAACTATACCCTTTGATTTAATAGAGGGAAATCCAGTTAATAAATAAAAATTTGCATTATCAATATGACCATGTGACACTGTGAGCAGTAGATTTATTCAGTTTGGATTGATAAAATTTTTGCTTTACTACAAGAAAAAACTTTTATTAGTGATATATGATTAAGAAATTAATTTTAAAAAGGGTAAGATTTCTATAGAAATTAAAAAAAGAAAATTACGAAACAATATTTTAGCAATTTTCTTTAAATTTGTTAATTTTGTTTTGTTTTTTATATACATTTTTTTTAATTTTGTTATTTGATAGTATTTATCTAATATATATATTTTTAGTTTTTTAAAATAAGTAAATCAATATTGGGGGAAGATTTTTTTTTCGCTTTTAATTCAAATTAAATAAAAAGTAGAAGTAAGGATAATAGAAACTGTTAAAATATTTAAGTTAGCATAAAATGTGTATAGTCAGTTTGAAATTAACCAAAATTTAACATAATTAACGTTATGTAAGATTAGAAATTTCAAGGGATAAATATTAAAAATTTGTGAAGCTTATATTTTTGGACTGGAAGTGCTATATTTATTCAGTTTACACATTAATTTCTTCTCTTTTGCAGAGAATGAAGAGTACAGAAAGATCACGATATCATCGAAAAAAGATTAAGGAAAACCCTTTTAAATATGAAGCATATCTACAACAAGAGAAGGAAAGAGACAAAGCAAGGAGAGAAAAGAAGAGACTTTTTAAAAAAATCATGATAAAGGATGGCAATCCTTTTGCATTTCATCTCATGGTAAAGGAGTTGTCGACGGGGTTAGTGCAGTTGCCAAGAAAATGGTAACACTAGCAACGCTCTGCAACTATAAATTCAACTTCAGATGTCCTAAAAAATACAAAAGAACTTTGCTGAATGTGAAATTTCAGAAGATATTGTGAAAATGATTCATGAATGCTAGCACCAAGCACAATCGGAGCTCAACATTCAATCGATACATCCAGGGCTGTAGCCAGAAATGAACGATAGGGGGGGGGGGGTCAGAATTTATCTTCTCTGTCTCTGATGCAGAAAGATAAGTTAGTGCATATTCACATTGTAAGTACTATGTTTCTTATTAAACTGTTGTAATAACTTCATTTTATGCCATGAAAACTACAACCCTTGGCAAAAAGTTTCTGATCACTGTTATCAAGTTTATGAGTTTCGTATTTCGAAACGTATACTTCGGGATTCAAGAGCATAGGAACGTTTTTCAATATGCCAAATAAAAGAAAGAATGTTAAAATATAAATAAAAAGTGAATTCAATATTGCAATCATATAATTTATAATTATAATGCAGGCAAAAATGTTTCCTCGTGAGAAAAAAATATCCGATCAAAATCGAAGTTGGAAAATAGTAATCGATCACTGAGGAAAAAAGTTTGAAATTTGCATACTGAAGATAGATTAGAGTGCCTGCGTATGCGTATGAAATATGAATTCTATTTAAAAGAAAAAATCTTCCAGTTGCGAGATCAAAAGCAGCTCTGAAGTGCTGGAAAATGACTCGTGTGAAAAACCTGTCTCGCGATTTAAAAATCCGCATGATTTAATTATTAGAAGAAGTAAATTCACAATGAAAAGTGGCTGATTTATGAAATTGTGCTCAAAGTACAGTATGCGATATTTGGAAAAAATACCAGTTGACTAATAGCGTGGAAAATTTACCTCGAAGTGGACGACCACGAATGTCAATACTTAGGAAGGAAAAGAAAACTTGTGAAAATATCGAAAAGAAAGCGGCGAGCAACCTCAAAACAACTTGATTCCGAATGGTCTAAGTATAACGTAAAGGCATGTGACCTCAGTACGTAATCATCTAAATGTATCAAGATTTTAATCTTGTAAAATTAAAACAAAATCTTACATGATAAAGATGCATAGAAAAGAGTGCCTGCAATGGTGTAAAAAACATGTGCACTAGCCATTTGATGTATGAAATAAAGTTATTTTTAGCAATGAATTCCGCATATCTATCGGTAAAAGTGATGACTGTGGAACATTTGTTTGGAGGAGAGTTGGTGAAAAGTTCAATGATAAATGTATCAATACGAAGACTAAATTTTCACCTGCATTTGCAGTTTAGAGTTATATTACATCACAAGGCTCCGGCAAGTTGTGTATTGTGTTACGTACAGCAAGCTTTGAAATTTACATTGACATTTTAGTGGATTTTTTATTCCTAGCATCGATCAATACTTCGGAAATCAAAATGACTTCTTATTTCAAGATGACAGTTAGCTCCCCAACGCACCAAATCAGTGAAGAAATTTCTACAAAATGTAGGTAATATACCAATTCAAACCATGACGTGGCCGCCCAATAGTCCGGATCTTAATCCCATCGAAAATATGTGAAATATATTAAAAAGAAAAATCGATTTTCGATGAATTACAAATGCCATAGAACTTACGTAAAGCTATAAGGGAATGCTGGGGTGAATTTGCTCCCAATGAGTGAAAAAATCTTAATGAGTACAGTCCACTAACAATTTCGACTGTCATCCGAAATAAAGGTGGATTTACGAAATATATAATTACAGTGATCGGTTATTTTTTTCCAAATCAAAGCATGATCGGATAATTTTTTCTTTAGTGCCTAAATTTCAATCACAATTTTTCTGTTTATAAATTGATGAATGGTGATTTTTCTTTATTGCATATTGTTGTTCATTATATGTAACACAAATGTATTATCGCTAATGGTCGTTTCATTTTTATGCAGTGAGAATAAATAATCTTTTCTTACAAAAGATGGTAGTGTTGATGTAATGATCGGAAACTTTTTGCCAAGGGTTGTATACGATGATGAAAATTTTGAGTGTATAACTGGTGCAAAATGAAACATCATGTTACAAATAGGATGGGGAGTGTTGAAACATTTTAGATACAATTTAGTAATTCTGCAAAACTGTGAAAGAGTCTCAAAACTAAATTAGATTTTTGAACAGAATATCATTTGGATTTTTGGAACAGAAATTCATTTAGTGACCATGTAATCTTTCCCAGGGGGGGCTGAGCCGCCCATAGCTCCCCCTTAGCTACGGGCCCGGATACATCATGCTGTTTTTATTGACGTAGGAACAATTAATGTAGCAATAACTTCATAAAGTGATCACAAGAGAATTTGTTTGTTACCATATTTTGTCAAAAATATAATATCCAATGATAAGAGTGCAGTTGGAGATTTTGTAGAAGTTGTTTTATTGTCTACATTTTAAAAAGAAAGTGAAAACTTTGATAGACAAATAAGACAAATGAATGGGGATGTTATAGAATAAGAGTATCTGAATAAAAATCAAGAAAATGTGTATATTTGGATCAGTCAGTTAGATGTATCCATACTTTGACAAGGTTATAATATCCAACGATGAATGTGCAGTTGGAGATTTTGTAGAAGTTGTTTCTTTCTTGACATTAAAAAAGTGAAAACTTTGATGGACAAATAAGACAAATGGATGGTGACGATATAGAATTAGAATCTTTGAAAAAAAATTAAGAAAACGTGCATATTTGGCCCAGTCAGTCAGATGTATCCTAAGAAGAAAAGAGCATTTTTGTAAAAAAAGCTACCACCACCAGAAATTATAAATTCAAGATTGGAAATGAAATTTGTTTGATATTTGCCTCTCTAGATATTATACTTGTAATATTGATTAATTCTTTAATTAAAAAAATTGCCTTGGAAATATTTGTGCATGTCATTATTTTATTGGCTATACAAGTCACACCCGCAACAGGGCGTCACACCCGCAACGAAAATTTTGAATATTTTCCAAAAAAGCAAGAATTGAGTAAGTAATTTAATTTCTTCATAGAATAATTATTTAAGTATTACTGTCTAATATATAAAAATATCAATTCATTCAGTTGTCATAATTCACAGAGTTTTGCATTTTTGCACTGAAAGATGAAAATGCATGTCCTTTTTATGTCACACCCGCAACAGGTGGAAATTATTTTTTTTTAATAAATAAATGATACATTGGACAATTTTCAGATTTGGATAAATGTATCCCACCAAAAACATTCTGTAAAAAACTAGCCAAGTCTCGATGGAGCTGCTTGTTTATCTCTAAAAAGTAATGAAATCTAGACAAAGTCGTGCCAAGTCTAAGGTTCCTTACTGCGATTTCTTTATTATTATAGTTAATGTTGTGTGACTTGGCCGTTGAAGGGTACACGTCAATGGGTCATCGTCAATAGGTAGCGGTTCTGGCGACAGATTGGTGCAATGGTGTCGTGGAGCACCTGGTTTTGTACCCTTGTGTACCCTTCAACGGCCAAGTCACACAACATTAACTATAATAATAAAGAAATCGCAGTAAGGAACCTTAGACTTGGCACGACTTTGTCTAGATTTCATTACTTTTTAGAGATAAACAAGCAGCTCCATCGAGACTTGGCTAGTTTTTTACAGAATGTTTTTGGTGGGATTTCACTTCTTTTTGTAGAAACGTGGGCATATTGATTTATTTTATTAGATTTTTTTATTTGACACATTTTTTTTTTCTTTTTAGGAGTAGTTTTTTTATTTTTACAAATCTTTCTTTTCTTTTTTTCCGGTTCTGACTCTTGTGCAGTAGCAACAGTTTTTCGTATTGCCCATTCGCGTTCATTATTTATTCTTTTAGACGGTTTAATTTCTGAAAGATCGGCGCGGTTTTTACGCTTAAGCGGGTTGTATTCTGTGATCGCTGAAGTTTGAGCTTTTATACTCTTGAAGTCAACATTTATGAGGTGCACTCCATGAAGATTGGTTACTCGGAAAAGCGTCACGTAGGCTTGGCTACAAGAGAATATGGAGGGGCCAATGTCCATGAGGGCATTTTTTAGACTTAGACCTTGGCTCTTGTGAATTGTTAGGGCATACGCCACACAGATTGGGAATTGTTCTCTGTACACGTATGCCCGGAGTATGATCTCAAATTTTGACTTAATAGGTAATAATTCGTGAATCAAATTGTTAGCGAATTTTACTACCAATTGTTTAGGCTTTGTTTGGTCTTCCGGGTCCCACCTCACTGTCTGTACAACGCCTATAGACCCATTCACTAAACCTAAACTAACATCAATGTTTATCCTAAGCATTACTTTAGCTAACTCTTAGCATTATCTAACTGCATACACATATTTCTAGTCGGTAGTAAACAAACTATCTTCTGGTAAGTCCCTCAAACATTGTGCTATTTCCATTAACCTTCCTTCATTGAGATGCGAAAGCAGAGGTATCAATCGGTTAGACAGTATATCTCTGTCCGATTGAGGCTCAATACGGTTCAGAAAATTGATTTAGTTCAAATAACCAATTTTTACTTAACTAATCAATGTAATATGCACTTTCACAGTTTTAAGTAGAATTTTTTCCATTTTATTGAATCCCTTTGTTAAATGAAACTGGTTCAATAAAGTGGCGGAATGTGATGTACGCCAAAACGTTTAAATATTAAGTATGGTTTTGATTCATATAAGCGGCAATTGTAGCGATCTTTCTTAGCTCTGGGAGGGGTTTTACCCCCAAAACCACCCCCTTGGCTGCACCACTGCTAATACAGCTAAGACCAGCTGAGGGCTCTTCATTAGATATTTCAGACCTTCAATTTTTGACATCAAATGAAGAGGCCCACCAAGTTGAATATTTTTTGTAAAGGCTGTATGTCGATCTCTAATAGTTTGGTTGGGCTCTTGTGTTTTCTAATCAGGGTCACCAGGGACTCCAGATCTTCGATTATCTTAGTTTTTATAGTTTTCCCTTTATGTGGCCATAAAACCCTAACTCTGTACCAAATTTCAGCTCTCTGAGTTTATGGGAAGTATTAGTTCTATTCTGATGATCATGAGTGAGTGAGTGAGTGAGTGTCATAAATGCGAAACTTTGCTTTCGCTTAACTTCGGAACTAAATGACCTATAGACTTGAAATTTTGGATTTTAAGTATGTGATTATAGCTTACTGGTTGACGAAAATTTCAGCGTTCTGGTCTTAACCAGAGGTTCTCAAATAAGGGCCTAAAAATGCGGCGAAATGGTTCCAGTAAAGGATGGTACGGCAGTGTTTGCTTCGCGCTCGACTTGGCGGGGGCACTGCCGTGCCCCCCGATGTGTAAATGGTCTACATTGAAATTCAAATTGAAACCAATGCTCAAAAATATTTTTGCTGGTGACTAATTTGAGTTGTGTAAATGTCACACCCGCAACTTTGGATTGGGCGTACTAGTATGATCAAGATAAACAACAATAAATACAAACCAAATTGTGTACAATATTTTAAGGATTCCCAAAACAATATACAAATGATGTTTCTCCCCTACCCCAGAAAATATGAGAGGTCGGTGGCAAAATTTCACAAAATAATCCTCAAGCTTTAAAAATACATAAAATTTAAAGAATAACAAGAGAGCCCGCCGCAAGTAAAAATGGGGATGAGAATATTTTAACACTAGAACCGCGGAGCGGGTCAATTTGACCCAAATCAATGTTTAATTTCTCGCCGCGCGAAAAGTTTTCATTGAAAAAATATCTCCTTTCCTGACTTTTAATATTTTAAGGTAAACAACAACTTTGCGTATTTAATAGCAAATAACATAAATAATTTTTCAATTCTAACTACTTATACCTAGAACCGCGAAGCGGGTCAATTTGACCCGTAATATGTTTTTACGCATATATGACAAAATAGAGGTGCATTTCTTCGGAAATAATGAGAAAGTATATCTGCTTCACTCCTAATTTCGCTAAAAGGCAGAATTGCAAGGCAGAACAGTGAAAATTTTCAATCAAGATCTTATATTCTTGATGGGAACAATAGAATATTGCAGTGGAAAATCACAACAAATATTTAGAACAAGTATTCAAGTTGTTTTTATTCTGCATTTATTGAAAGTATAGAAAAGATTTCCGATGTCTTAATATTACTGTCAAAGAAGCTTTCTAATGCTAGCAATTATTATTTAAAAATGAGTGAGAATATAAATGGTTGAGGATGGATATCTGCCTGTAAATGAAGAAAACTAAATTCTAATAATGAAAATGAAAGTAACAACGACTCTGTCTGTACTCTTAACCTTGTTGGACTTTTTCATTAGAATATAGTTGAAAATTTATCAGTAATGAAAGAAAGCTTATGATATTTATCGAATAAACTATTGGATTTAAAAAAAGAAGAATTAAGGATTTAAATTTATTATATTCATGAAAATCTGAAAAATAAATAAGCAATAACATGTGCATTCACACCTGGAAATAAAGATGACAAGAAAACTGCAAGACTAACTATGTAAAAAGGCCTAACATAAGCATAGATGATTACTTATTTCCTTCAAAATCTGTGAGTAGGTTTACTCAGTATAACTCTAGAAAACTAAGTAAATTTAATATCGTCCGCTAGTTGCTTGTAGATGTTGATAAAAAACTGACCTAGAATCTATAAAATGCCTAAGCCGAGAAATACAAGTCTGTGTAAAAATGTCAAAATCAGAATGGCATTCGGTTATTCTTCTAACACATTTATACACCAGCTCAGCTGTTTACCAAGGAGAAAATTGCAAATATGTTTTGTTACTTAGCAGTTTACATCTATCTGTTGAAATTTTAGATATTTAAAAAAAAAAAATACTAAATACACTTTTTTTGTACAATGCAACTAAATTCGGCATGGCTTTATTATTTGACACGATGTCTGCATATGTCAAGCCAACGTCTTATTGGAAGCCGGTGAATGCAATTTATAATATTTGCATTTTTCTACTGTTAATTCTTGGGCTTTATGCAAATCTTTAATCGGAAAATTAGTTAGTATACGTCTTTTTATATAGATATTATTAACTATTAGCATGCGTTAATTTATTCAAGACAGTTCGTTATTTCACAGCCAAAAAATGTCATTTGGGAAAGAAGAAACACCAAAAACGATAAAGAACACTAATTAATCATAGAAGAATTTGCTATCACAATTGAAAAAAATAAAGTAAAACTAAAGATATCTGTTCACAATATAATGTAATCATGCGTTTCTGGTAAATCTGCAAAATCTTCAGCCATTTTTTTTCAAGCATTCACCGGTTTAATAAATTGAGTTAGATAAATCAGTAAAACCAGTAACTTGCTATTCATATATATATTTTAAATATTCTTAGATTTTATATCTAAACTTAATTAAATGGGATAATCTATTTTTTATTTATGCATATTGTGTCATTTATGTTTAAAAAATGCTTAATATTTCTTTAATATATCTTCATCATACTTAATAAAATGTAATTTTCAATTATAGCATTTTTTGAAATGTAAGTAATTTCTACTGACCTTAAGTGTAAAATATATAGTAAATACTAACAAATATTCATATTTACAATAAAATATATTTTTTAATTAACCAAATTAAGTATTAGGGCATATTTATTTATCCTTTTCCATACCGGGTCAAATTGACCCGCTCCGCGGTTCTAGGTATACCGAAAGTCCCGCGGTTCTAGTGTTAACAAATTAAATAACAAGTTAACAAATTAAATAATACTTACCGAAAAATATTAGTATGGTACAGCTGACTTGCTTGAAAACGAATTGAATGAACAACTAATTAATAATAGAATTCGTATTTAATAATATTAGAAGCGAATATATATAAGCGAGTGTAATATAGCCAATGACAGAAGATTGAAATTTCAAATACATACGAAATACAAAAATTTTACGAATTGGACCAATTTGTTGAGCAAAGTATCTCAGTAAGTTGAAATAATCAGTTCTTCAACATGAATAGTTAAAAAGATGAAAAAGTTAAGCTGAGAATTTAAGCAAACATGGAAAACTAAAATCGGACAACGTCATGACCTGTTAAAAAGTTTTTATGAAAAAGAAGTAACGCTCTAACTCAATAGATAAAAAAGTGTCAGAAGTTAAGCTTTTAAGAATAAATAATATGGATACGTGCAAGAATTAATGTAGGACAGTGATAAAATAGAGAAACTCTAAATGCCGAAAAAAGTCCATGAAAATTGCTTTGTAAATAAAAAAGTGACTGAAGTTAGTGGAATATTTTAAGATATGTGACACCATGTAAAAAGTGATTTGGGACAACGTAAAAATGTGAAATTCACTAAATGGAAGAAAAACTAGGTCTATAGCTCAGTTATCAAAAAAGTTGCGAATTATATAGACGTGAAGGAGGGGAGACAAAAGAGGGGGCAAAAACAGATAACCTGAAAAAATAATAAGTCATTCGAATGTCTAAAAAGATATAAGGAAGCTCTGGGAACACAAATACCTAATGCTGCCTCAACAAACTCCGCCTAGCGGATACCCAATATGAGCTAGAATGTAGTCGATGGTGGTAAAAGATGCGGAAATTTTCATAGGCGTTTTTCAATTGGATTTGGCGCAAGGAATAAGCCATCAGAGCAATAGTTTCCGAGATATTTACAAATAATTAAGGGTGAAACTTACAGTCAATTGTCTTTCAAAAACGCCGAAAATGGATCTGGAAGATAAGGGTGGCAGTCCCAGCACAAACTATAAATCATAATAGTTACAGACCACAGCCCCTAAGCTACCATAACATCAAAATAATTTTTTAAAATAACATTATTTAAACCCACAATTGAGTAATATGAGTTAGCCCATGTAATGAAATAAATGTTAATAGAAACAAATTGGCGGCTTACATGAATTAACTGTACATAAACACTTATTTTCTAAGATTAAGCAAGAGGAGGAACCTTAAAAACCCATGAAAGTGTATAAAAATATAGAGTAATAGCTTGAATTTTTTTTTGTCATTTGTAGAAACAAAATGGCGGCTAATCTAACTGTTGATTGCATAAATCAAATTATTTACTAACTTATACCGGCAGCATAATTTTAGAGCCTTAAAAATAACAGAAATAAAGTGTAATTCTAGTTTTAAAACGAAAAGTTATAGTTTGTTATAATTACTAACGAACCACAAAAGATTTTGTCGACCCTTTGTTTGTTTTCAAACAAGACCCTTTAAGACCAAAATTTAGTTAATAAAGATTTCATGGGTACTTTTAAAAAGTGCCGGTGATATATAGAATAGTATTACTAGCCGTAATGAATATAAAAATTTCTGGATGTAGGATAAAAATTTAATATTTACAATAAAATGACCAATCAGAATGCTATAATCTGATTTGACGTCAAATTGTACTCAGTTATAAAGGTGAAACTAACATTCTGTTTAAGATGCGATGAGAATAAAACGACTTAATAAGTCAAAATGCACCAGAGTCACTGACATGAGACTAAAAAACCTCCAACCTCTCAAGCGCGAAAGAACAAATTTTGTATTGTATGTTTTTTCATAACTTTTGAAACGCAGACTAAAAATATATAGAGGAATAGTTTTATAATAAAAAACACACTGCTAGAAAGCTAGAAGTTTACACTTTCAGAAAAGTATAATACTTAAGCCAAAAAAAATAAATAAATAAATAAAAAAAAAAATAGAAAACCAAAAATATTTTTACAACATTTCATAAATTATTTAAATATTTTAAAACTCGACCAAGAAACATACAGGGAGAGACGGAGCAAAGATTACACATTTAAGAACACAAATCATGTAACAGTTTAACAGAATAACTAATACAAAGTTAAAAATAGCCAAGTTAACAGATATCAACAACTCTAAAATCCCTGTGTATTTCAATGGACGAGGATTAACGGAAAAATAAAGAATGAGAACTTCTGGAATATTCAGAAATATATCAAAAAGTGAACAAAGCCGGTAAAGCATGATATATTATGAAAGCTTAAACTTTAAATGAACCAAATAATGCAATGGGTATGCAAAAAGAGTAAGAGTAATAAGTTAAAAAAAAAGCTTAAAAAATTCAAAGTTTACATTAGGATAATCCTATGGTAAAATGAAAGTTGAAAACAGTACATTTTAAAATGCTACGCAAATAGCCAAAAGTTGATGAAAACATTACATTTGAAAATGCTTCGCAAATAGCCCAAACTTGATGAAAACATAAAAAGCATAGCTATAAAATGATCTAATTACTTTATAACAGCTAAAATGAACAATGCTTTTTAGTTATCAATTGTAAAAATAACAACTCTGAGCATCTCAAAAGTTTCAAAATAGCTAAATTTTCGAAAATGGCTCAATCACATTACAAAATTATTTATAATATTTTCACTTACAAAATACCTAATTTAACAGGTGGATAAACATAATGTATACCAAAATGTTGGAAATTAAATTTAAATTATGAAATCAACAAGAAATTAAAAAATATATATATAGGGTGTATTGCAATTATAAGCACAACAAGACAGTACGCATTATCGTATCCGGAGGTTATGGAAATCGAAAGAGAGAGAAAGTTTAAATGTCCATAACACCGGAACTAACTAGTACAGTAGCAACATAACCTAGGTATCCAATTAAAGACTATAAAGATTCAAAAATAAAAATATATAGCAGGAGACGCTAGCTTACCCCATTTCTATGCAATTGGCCGATAACTGGCGGCATTTTTTAAATGATACAACACATAGCGCCTCCTTCCGGAGACTCCTGTGACAAGACCAATTATATTAAAGACCAAATTGTTAAATAAGTTTTATAGATTAAAATTAGCTTGACCACTGGTTACAAAAAAGGGCATACTTATCGAAATTTATCAAGCATGTGACCTACCAAATCTTTTCATTCTAAGAAACGGTGTAGTAAAAAAACTGTCATAATTGTGTAAACCATTTTTTAGGTACAATTAGATTGACGATGATCCGTTGTGATCATAAACACCCTGTGATAAAATTTTCTTGGGAATGCAACTTAGCCCAACGGTTTTCTCGAATCTGAAAACGATATAATTAAAATCATTAGAGCCGTAAGTCTATCCGACTGTTCACGCTCTAGTTGTACTTAAATATACTCGGATTTTCATGCAGTTGATCTGGTCGTCTGATGTTTTTTATGATATTTTATTTTGATTCCTACGCAAAATTTTTCGTTGTGTGAGAATTTTTTTTCAATCATGTTTGAAAAACAAAAATACTTTGAACTTCAAATTGACTATGTCTTGCTTGCTCTAATCGTTGAAATAATGATGCTTCAGCCAAGTAGTAGTTGTGCTTTTCATTGAAAGTGTGTCGATTACTGCTGATCATCAGTAAAGGTATATAATTTGACTGCATATGACGACTTCTGAAAAATGTGATTATATATCGTCATCCGCATTGGTTTTTTTTAAAGAAATTAATGCATGTAGTTACAACATCCACAATAATGGAGATTTATACATCGCTTAATAGATAATAAAAACGAAGTCAGAAATGTATAAACAAAATGATGAAATTCAAACATGAACAAAATAGGAACACTGGAAACCAGAAATGTATAATAATGAGCTGTGAATAAATAAACATAAAGTTTAAATTCTAAATCAAATACAACATATAGAATAAAAGCATGTACATATATAAATATATATATATATATATATATTTCCCAAATCTTAATCAATAGTGAGTTTGTGTTAACCCTTTCTTTCACCGGCCCTCATATGAGGACATATAATCATTGCCCTATAAAGCAAAACAATTTTCTACATTTATTTCTGAAGGTTAGATTTGAGCACAGACGATAGCTAGCATGCAACACAATAATTAATTTATTCTATAATGCATTCTATTTTATCACAAAAATGCGAATAATTTATGTATGAAAGGATTAAAACGACATGAAAAATGTACTTCACCGCAAGGCATTGTGAAGCATAAATAGAGAAGAATAAGTTTGGCTGTTGTGTTAATTGTAATGCATTGCAAATCCATGAGGTACGTTCAATTTTAATATAGATCATTCGAAAATCAAATATAAAAAAATATTACACAGTTAAACTGATGGCATTGAACTCGCAGGCTACGACTACTAATAGTACATTGCGGCCTTATATTTCAAGAGTAAATGCCGTTCGAAAAATAAATCAAGGAAGTAATAGTTCCCAAAAGTTCCCCTTTTTATATTTAATGATTAAACCCCCTAAACTAATCAGGGATATGCTTTATTATGTAAGAAATTTGCATCCAAAATTCAGAGCAAATCTGAAAAATCGTAATAAAAACAAATTTATATAATTTCAGAGCAGTTATCCCCATCTTTTATACTTAATCATTAAACTTCCAAAACAATTCAGAGATTCGCCTTATCAGAAAGAACCTACACCCAAAATAAAAAGCGAATCGGATAATTCTGCATAAAAACCCATTTAAAAAATTTAAGGGAGAGAGGCAATCGCAAATACCCTTCTTTTATTTAACAAAAGTACCACACAGCTAATTAGGGATGCTTCTTATCACTATGAACCTGTTGCCGAATTTGAAGCAAATTGGTTAATTTTGCAGGAAAAAGCATTTGCCTAAATTAAGAGGGGTAATCCCACCTATCCCACATTTTTACTTATCCACTGAAAACCAATCAGGGAAGCGCCTTATCAGAATGAACCTATATAAAAAATTTGAAGCAAATCGATAAATTCTGGGTGAAAAACAGATTAACCTAAATAAAAGGAGGGGGTTTACCTAATTGGGGGGGGTACTTCGTCAGAATGATATTATATCAAAATTTTGATCGAAAACTGATAATTCTGCATGAAAAACACATTTTTATAAATTAAGGGGAAGGGCGTTAGTCCCCTGTTCCCCCTCTTTATACTTATCCAATGAACACCTAATACTAATAACGGAGGCGCTTTATCACAATGATGTTATACATAAATTTTGAAAGATAACTGATAAATCTGCATGAAAAACAACTTTATTTAAAATAAGCGTTTAGGCATTAGTCTCCCTTTCCCCTTTTTATACTTTTCCAATCAACATCTAACGCAAATTACTTAGGTTCCTCATCAGAATGATCCTATATCTAAATTTCGAACGAAAACTGTGTAATTCTACATTGAAAAACCCATTTTTATAATAAAATGGGATAAGTATTAGTCCGCCTTCATACATACAGAATGAAATCCAAAAACTAATCAAGGAAGCGCTTTATCAGAATATACTTGTATCCTAAACTTAAATTAATCGGATATTTTTATCATGAGTTATCGCATTTCGTATGTACGCACATATAAACATACACGCAGAACGGGCGGGCATATAAGTTATCATTCTTTGATAGTCTGTGAGCTAAAAAAGTATTACAAAGTGACATTTAATTAATGATTAATATAGAAACTAAATATAATAATTAGTTTTAAAATCTAATAAATATTTATTGTGATATAACCTAATAACCTAGTCCAGTAATAATTTTAAGTTCAAATATTTGGGAGTAATTATTTCTAAAACTGAAAAATTTTACATCTAATAAGTAATCAATTACGATTATTTCTAAAGACAATAATAAAATGATAATTTCGAATTAAAATTCTTTCAATTCCGAAAAAGTAATTTTAATAAAATTTCAGCTGTGTGTCACTTATCTGTCTTAGTGAACTAAGATACAGTCTCAACTGATTTTGAAATATTTAACTGGTATATTTCTAGTTAAAATTCTGTAATTAAAAGAATTTATATACCGGGTGATGAAAAAGACAAGGTTTGCACCAAACGTATGTAAAATAAACCGGGTTTTGTGTGGCAGCGAAAAAATAGTTATGTTGGCGACCAACAGTGACCTATAGTGATTTATTGTACCAAAATATGATTTAGAAATGAAAAAAAAATGTTGAGAACTTACAAGTGAGCTTAATTTTAATTAATTAGTAGTACAGTAAATGTTCAATGTGCTGTCCATCATTTAGAAATACAACTCTGAGACGAGACACCTCACCGTTTACAGCATAGAGTAGCTTTTCTTGCGTTATGGCAGGCACATTTTGGCTGATGGCATCTTTCATTTCTGCTAGTGATGCCGGCTGGTCGCGGTACACTTTTGACTTCGATAATACCAAGGTATCAGAACGAGAGAGCTTGGAAGCCATGCGTGGTTAAGGTAGTGACTAATAATGCGATCCTTCCGCAGAAATTGAATGTAGCAGACGTTACACAGGCAGAGCAATATGAGGTGTTGCTCTATCTTGCGTGAACTAAGGTGACTGTTTGAAGTGCCTGTCGCGCTTGCAATTCAGAAATCCAACAGCGCCATGTTTTTGTCGCCAATAGATCTATTTTGTTTTTTCGTAGCCACACAAAACCCGGTTTTTTTTCCCATACGTTTGGTTCAAACTGTATCTTTGTATCTTGATTCGTTTTCGAATTATTCATTTTTAAATTAGTCCTGACTTTTGGATCAACCGGTATATTAATATATTTTTAATAAGTTAATTTTAACAAATAATATTTCCTACTAAAATGGATATTTAAAATTTGTGTCGAACTTGCACATTTATAGCAAAAGATTTCAAGTATGTGATTGCGTCAAAAATTGAATTAATTTATAATATTGAATACCTGCTGAAGAAATTTTTTAATTTTGATGGAAACTTGCCTAGTTATAGAGTTTATAATACAGTAGAGTCTGCTATTCTAAACTAATTATGACTGAAAACTATTCGATTTAGGGGGAATTTGGAATAAGCGAATTTCATTTATAATAGTCAACATATTGACTTCTTAGACTGACTAGATAAAACATTAGTCACTGAAAAAGACTCGAATGATAATGTTAAGTCGATGTGTATACTGAAAGTAATCAGTTATAATTCCAGCTTGGTTTCAGGCGTTTTCATCAAGCTTAGGCTCTATGTTATGTCTTTATTTAACTTATTTGAATCAGGGTATTTCCATGAGGGTATCAGGGTATTTCCATGTCACATTTCTAGTAACTGCTAATTTTTTTTTTTTTTTTTTTTGCCACCGTTATTTTCGAAAGGTTTGCATGGCGTTATTCAATTAATGAAACAACTTTGATAAAATCTGTCACATTTTTCCGTTCTAAAATACTGGTATTCAAAATCGTAGTATGTGACTTACACGACATGTGCTCATGAAATTACCCATAACAATAAATGCACGTTTTTCGAGAACAACTTTTTTATTTTTTCCTTTTTTTAAGTTAAAAATTCAGTATTTTTCTGAACTTTGAGTGGAATAGGCAAGTTTTCAAAATAGCGGAATTCTACCGCATTTCTATTACACTATGTTTTATGAGTTACCATGAAAAATCTCCCCTCCGCCATTTAAATTTGGTTTAAACTTCTGGAAACAGATTTTAAAATTGTATTAGAGAACGTTCCCCTAAGTAACATATTAACGGAAATAACAGTCTTTATTATTACTGATTGATTATTGTTTATTTTGGACAGCTATTATAACTTTAGCTAATAACTTTATTGCTTATATTATTATTTTGAAATATTTTATTTTTGTATAATCTTCCAAAAGAATAAAAAACTTTAAATAATATACATTCTATAAAAAATAACAGTTAATTATTTTTTACACTTTTTACAATTTTAATTCTGAGTAACCTACACAGTGGGAATTCTTTCTTAATATTCTTTTCACCAACACTTTTTTTTTACTTTTGTAACGACGCGTCATTTATCATAAAAAATACAGACCGTACTTTTTCAGTATGTGATTCAATTAATATATAAAAAAATATGCAACATAAATTTACTTTTTTGTCAATTCCTCAAATACTATTATCATTAACATTCATACTTACATTATCTTTTTAAGTGTCATTAATTTTTACCTTGTTTAATTAAGGAATCTCATTAACTTTAACATTATATGCTGTACCTTTTTTTAGCTTATTTAATGTCATTTACATAACTTTTCATTATCATTTTTTTCTTCTTTTTTTTTGCATTTGCAGAAATGAGTTCCCTGTTAAATTTAATGAAGTATTGAATTATTAAATAAAATGTCACACAATTACTTGAAATTTTATTAAATAGAAAATTTTATCAACGTATATTAAGAACAGAAAATGTGCTAGATAAATGCTTAATTTATTCATTTTTTTATTATTGTGAACTTCATCATTTTTATTATTGTTCTTAATTACATTTATGCTTTTAAACCTTATTAACTGTTATTGTATGCGAGATGCATATTTTTATTAATTATGTCAGAATTAAATAATTATGATTAATGTTTTTTTAAATCCATAAATGTAAATACTGTGTAAACTCTTAGAAGAAAAATATACATATTATTTTAAAAAACAAATAATAAAAAATAATAATAATAAAAATAATAATAAAATAATAAATCTATAAGTTCAATTTTAGAAATTTAAAACTAAGTTATATATTCCCATACATAACAGCACAAATAGTTTAGCAATTATGAACAAATAATAAACTAATTTAATTCACTTAATTGAAATAATAACTTAATGCATCAAATCATCCGATTCCGAATGAAAGAATCTTAATCTCACAGATTAATATATTATTCCATACTTTAATGCAACCATGAAAGAATATCTCATACTCTGTGTTTCTAATATGAATTTTATTTTCAATCTGAGGAAAAATTATATAGAAATTCAGATTCAAATTTATAGATTTTCGCATGAAACAATATTATTCATTTTTTTAAGTTTGGTTTTAAAACCTGACCCACAGGATAACAAACCTAATCCGAACTCCAAAAATTAATCCCACTCCAAAGTAAAATAAAAAAGGACAACTTGATAAACGACAAACGACCGATTTATTGACTTGTGTTAGAATAAGTTTAATCTGTTTAAACGACTGATGTAGGATTCAAATCGACATTCATTTTAAATCTCTTTGTAGTTACTATTGCTTATTCAATCTGATGTACACTAGACAAAGATATTTTTAAATTTCTGGGGTGTCCCTGTTAAACAACGATAATAATCAAGACACAACTAATTTAAAAATGTAAACTAGTGCTATGTATTAAGTAGTCATAAACGGCATCACTCTCAATAATTTATACGTTAGAAAAATGAATAAAAACTAAAACCAATTGACATATTTTGGCAAGAATTTAACACATAATTAACTTACTGTTTTTGTAAGTCGTAAAAATTTTATACATAAAAATTATTTGATGAATAATTAACTGCATCCAACAAATGGGAAAATGGTTTAAAATAAGTTTGTTAAATTATAATTAAAAGCTAACAATATGAAATATCCCTATTATCACAGCAAAACCTACCTTCGTGCATAGTTTATTATTATTATTATGACCCTTCAATAATAAGAAAGGAATGAAAAATCAATTGCTAGATTCCATACAATAACCAAGTCAAATTGAATAAAATATTGTAATTATATTGTAATATTGAAAATATTGTAATATTTTTACGGTCATATTTATTTAAAATTTTTATTATCATAAATTCACAAATGGAGTTAACTCCTGCCTTTTAGTAGTAAATTTTGAAAATGTGATTTGCATATAATGTGAGCTGTTTTTGCAATCTATTTTAAAACATCATATTTTTTTAACGTTAATTATATAATTTGAAAGTTATAAAAAATTATCAATTTTTGTGTTTTCAAAATATTTAAATAAAACTTTAAAATGTGTTATATTTTTAACACAAGAAGTAGGATTTTCAATATATATATATATATATATATATATATATATATATATATACACATATAAGCACATAATATAATGTTTATTTTGAAAGCAAGCAGGTGCTTTTTAGAAACTCATTTTACGTATTTTGCAGGATTCCTTTTCTCTTAGGGACAAATATATTCTCAGAAAAACCCAGACACTTCGTTTTTCTCACAAAATAAAAGGATTTTCAGAAAAAGTTCCACTCGTAAATTATTTCTATACCCTATTTTATTTTTGACGAAAATAAAACATACAGGGAAAATTTGAATGATTCTATACATGATTTGAATATTTTTACACATAAAAATATAAATATTAATTGAGTACAGTAAATTAACTTCTTTTTTTCTGACAGTCATATATATTTATTTTTTAAATATGTACTAAAAAAAAGTTTTGCTCACTCTGAGTTTGCAATTGCTAGCGAAATCATACGAAGCTGTTAATTTTTGTGAGGGTAGCAGAAATTCTCTCTTTATACTCCTGGGGAGATAAAAAAGTTATTAAATCTTTTATATATTTAAATCACAAGATTTTAAGATATTCAACTTTTACATATAAACATTTGAATAAACAAATTTATTTTACTTGAGAGAGGTGTAACGAAAAATTAAAAACAAATATTATTGACATGTTTCGATTCCATCTAATAAGAACTATAATCATAATTAAAAATAAAATTTTAAACATAATCATAAAATTTTATTATGATTATTTTTCTTATTAGATGGAATCGAAGCATGTCACAATATTTGTTTTTTATTTTTCTTTACACCTCTCTAAAGTAAAAAAAAAAAAAAAAAAAAAAAAAAAAAAAATGTTTATTCAAATCCTGAGGTGATCTTAAACATTCAATTAATTAAAAGTTTTAATATTTAAAAATTGCAACTGAGTATCTGAAAAAGTCATCGTGATTCTTTTGTAAAGGAAAAACCACTGGAGCATGTCAGACGCTATATTTATGTACCGGTATAAAATGAAGATCAAAACAAAAGAAATTCGATGTTATTCTAAGGTTATTCAGAAATTACGTAGGCCTAACCGCCTAGTAAGTTTTAAAATGGAAGTTATTTCCTGAATATTAACCCTTCCGTCTCAGATTCTGTAATTTTTTAAGAAAAATAATCACAGTTAATTCTTTGAAAAATTATTTCAAAATTAATCTTTTTCCCCAACAACATTCTTCCACATTTATGCTACTCGTCTCAGAGAGCAATTTTAAGGTACCAACAAAAGTATGTTCCTCAATCTGAAACCTTCTTCTAATCAATGTTGTAATCGGTTTTATAAAATAACGATATTTTTTCTACGGTAAAAATAACTAAACTTTTATATTTTAGCACAATCTTTTTAGAGGAAGGATCTTAATAGTCCAGATTTACATCATCTACATTTTTTTAAGTTTCGTTGTATCAATACCTTTTTACATAATATAATTTGCCGGTATTTTGGTGAAATAAGTAATAACTTAAATGTTCCGTCGCGGTTTTGATCCTCTTTTGTACGCAATAATCAAATCTCCAAAAATCAAAATATGCACAAAAATAAAATACGAAGCGGCATATTCTTTCATTTATATATTTTTCATTTAAAAATGTAAATTCGGATATAATGGATTTAAAGATATCAAACCATATAAGACTATTTGATATGAATAACCTTTATAGCAGATTTCTGTTTATCTTAAAAATAGATTTCTATGATTTAAAAAAACCGTAGAAAAAGTAATGAAATTGTGATATCAGTGGCAATCTTTCGTCATCTGTATCTTGTAGAAAACCGATTTCACATGATATGTTTTTAAAAATAGACTTTTGATTTTTTAATTACCAATTCTTTAAAGTTACTTTTGTATTATTTCTTATTGGCAATATTAAACAAAATTATTGATGTTATTTGGCTTTCTTACACACTTAAGGGGGTAATAACGCCATGCAAACAAAGCTATAAAAATGATGAAATAATAACATGTATATTGTTCAATTCTAAACATATAAACGTTAGAGAACTAGAAATTGACTATTTTCTCTTACGTACTATTAATTGGAATATCAGGATCCTGTAACAATCATTTGATATTTTATTCTTCTAACATGAAAAATGAACAGCACTAAACACATACAAATTTATCTTTAAATCTTTTTTGTTTTCAACACAGACAAAACCGATGTTTTGTCCATAGAATAAATAATAAACCCTCTTCGGATGTTTTTGGTTACAAGCACTTTTTGCTGTTACTGTCACATAAAAAGCTCTTGGAAACCCAGTTTCCTCGAAAACGTTTAGTTACTTTACAGTTTTTTTACAATGTTATTTGAAATATAAGCCAGAAATGTCAAAAATGGGCACAAAAAAAATATTTTACGGAAACAGAGGCTACAAAAATATGTTTTTATAATAGAAAAATATTGTAATTTGCATCATAAAAATACAAGAAAATTTTTACGCAAGTTGTAATGTAAAAAAAAAAAAAAAAAATTAGGAAATACAATACACAAATAAAAACTAAGTGATGACAAACTTTCTATTATCGTTTAATTTTTTGTTTTATTCTGTATGTTTTACCTTAGGGAATATATTTAATTAAATTTTCTAAACTAAACTTTTATTTTTCAAATATCAAGTAACGCCATTTATTATTTTTATATTCTAAATGGAACAAGAAATCTAAATCTCATTCATGATTGAAAAGTGTGCACTTAAATGTTTTTAAAATGCTGCTTTTGAAACATGGAACATAAATTCCAGGAAGAAATTTTGAACTTGTGTTCATATTTATTTTGAAAGATACCAGGTGTTATATTCAAACTTACATAAAGTTTCTTTATTGTTTTTTTTTCCCTTTAGAAAATGTATTTTTAAAAAATCTGCCTAGTTCCGCTTTATCTAGAGAAATGTATGGAGTATGGGAAAAAAAGTTTCACACATCAGTTATTTCTGTGATAAATCTTCCATTTTTAGGGAGTGAAGAAAGAGAAATATGTGAGGGATATAGGTATATATTTCTAAGTAGAAATATACACATAAATCTGAATTCACACGGTTGAACTTTTTCTCCTGAGATATAGCATTTATACCTAAAACGTTAACATATTTGTTTTTCTTTAATCAAAACAAGTTAAGACCAATTTTAATCCATTATTCATCTTGCCCGAAAGCTCCAATTTATATAGCACAAAAAATTACCGTAATACTGACAGAGTTTTGAAGATGACAAAGAACTAACCAATTCACATATGTATATTAAAATATTAATTTTTTTTCGCCAAAATTAACCTTATACTATATCAGTACAAAAAACCCTGAACGGGTTAAAAGCTTGTGACGCAGCACTTTATCTTATATATCTAAGAATTTTAAATTTGGGACTTAAAACTAATGATATCAAAATTTATGTGACGCTATGCTATTAATTAATATATACATATATTAAAATTTATTCATTAAGATTTTATCAATTACATCTTTCATAAATTCAAAATATGAATCTTAAAAGATATGATATCAAAATTTAAGTGACGCCTTGACGAGGCTTTAAACAATGTTTTAAAATTCCATTTATTTATTTATTGTCTAAATACATTTTCATATCTAAACAATACTTTTCATTTTCCAATACACTGTTAAATACATCACTTTCACTGAACATATATAATGCACTGAAATTTATTTATTTGAATAAATAGATTTATCTTTTGGGCTACGCTATCCAAAATCAAAAATAACATTTGAATACATATTTTTTGCGTCACTGTATCTATTTGCATCTATTTAACTTACTTTGGATACAATGACGCAAAAAATATTTATTCAAATGTTATTTTTGATTTTGGATAGCGTAGCCCAAAAGATAAATCTATTTATTCAAATAAATAAATTTCAGTGCATTATATATATTCAGTGAAAGTGATGTATTTAACAGTGTATTGGAAAATGAAAAGTATTGTTTAGGTATGAAAATGTATTTAGACAATAAATAAATAAATGGAATTTTAAAACATTGTTTAAAGCCTCGTCAAGGCGTCACTTAAATTTTGATATCATATCTTTTAAGATTCATATTTTGAATTTATGAAAGATGTAATTGATAAAATCTTAATGAATAAATTTTAATATATGTATATATTAATTAATAGCATAGCGTCACATAAATTTTGATATCATTAGTTTTAAGTCCCAAATTTAAAATTCTTAGATATATAAGATAAAGTGCTGCGTCACAAGCTTTTAACCCGTTCAGGGTTTTTTGTACTGATATCAGTGCTTTTTTTAGGTTAATAATAAAAAGATAAAAACAAAAAATTAAAGACTAATGCAAAGAATTCATTTTCATGATTTCTGATCACCTTTAATTACCCCTCCCCACCCACTTAAAAAAAGATATTTCATATTTTATTATTAATATATGCTGTGCTACTTGATTTCGTTAAAAACAACTCTGTAGTAAAGTACGTTAGTATAAGATAAGAAAGTAATGTACATTCAGCACTGTATTTCTAAGAAAGGATTTCATAATCTATGCTGTATGTATCATTTCTCATTCTAGTTAACTATGTTTATTCTTTACACATGATGATACATATACTGCAGATGGATTAAAATGATCAGGAATACAATATTCAGAATGTGCTGGAAAGTATTTCATAATCTATGCTGCGTGCATGATTCTTGTTAATTATGTTTCAACCTTTGTATAGGTTGGTAATATTGCAGATTGATTAAGACTATATCCGTTACAATATTCAGAATATGCTGGAAAGTGTTTAATAATCTATGGTGCACACAGGTTTTTCTTTCTTGTTAATTATGATTTGTTCTTTATATAGAGTGGTAAAATTACTGCAAATGGATTAAAATGATATGTTTACAATAATGAAAATGTGTTGGAAAGTGTTTCATAATCTATACTGTATGTGTAACTTTTCATTCTTGTTAGTTTATTTATTTTTTGCTGTTTGCACAAAACATATATAAACTAACAGGGGGGGGGGAAGATTTGGATGGGAAGATTACTGTACAAAGATGAAACTGATAGGTTTAAAGCATTCAGAATAAAATGGAAAGTACAGTAGACTCCCTCAAATCCGCAAACCAGAAATCCGCAACTCTCTAAAATCCGCACATACTTTATGGATGTAAACAATGAAACTTTCAGATTGGATATTTGGACAAAATGTGATTTTTTAAATTTTGTATCAATTCCATATATTTTTTAATTTTTAATTTTCTCAACAATACTCTATTCATGTTTTTTTTTTTTTTTTTTTTTTTTTTTTTTTTCATGAAGGAAGAAAAATTAAAAAAAAAAAAAAATCAAGATATTGCTGATATCACTGGTAATCACAATTTTCTTACCAAATATATTTATGCATTAATCAAGATTTTTTGGTTACTAAGCCTGGCTAAACTTTAAAAAAAAATCCTTATTTTATGATTTTGATGTGAATTAGTAATGTACTTTTATGAGGCAAGTTTTGTTGAATAATTTTGGAAAAATATATTTAATTTTTATAATGAATATTTAATCATACACTATTGATCATGAACTTGATCTTTGCTTTTAATATTTTAATCATTTTGAAAATTATCTAAATTTTTATTATTTTAATTTATTACAATTTTAACATTTTATTATATTGTAAGTATTCATTATAGTCCTGAATGCACTATTAATTGCACTCAAATTACTGTTTAAAAAACGTAAACAAAGCAATGACCAGAAATCCGCAAAATTCTAAAATCCGCACAACCTCTGGTCCCAAGCTGTGCGGATTTGAGGGAGTCTACTGTATATAAACATGTTAAAGGAAAATTTTTTACTCTCGTTAATTATGCTTTGTTTTTTTGCACAGAATGGTAAAATTATTGTACATGAATGACAATAAGTTTACAATATTCAGAATGAGTCAGAAAATGCATCATAATCGATGCAGTATGCATGACTCTTCGTTCTTGTTAGTTATGTTTTGTGGGGTCATCAAGGCTTCTTGTTAGTTATGTAAGGGAGGGGGAGGAGTTTGTATCGGGTTTAAGATTTTATTAAAATTTCCATGCTCTAGTCTGTACGTATTTACATAATTTTTTTTTCTAAAAATCTTGATTTGGTTAGATAATTGTTTTTGTTTTTTTTTCGGGTTTGAATCTCGATTCAGTTTGACTTGAATTGGAATTTTCAGGTTCTTGCAGAGTTGCATTTCAAGTACTAGTTTTCAATTCTGGTCAGTGGATGGGGACAAAAATTACTTTGTCTTTCTTGAACAGATTTTTATTTCCCAATTTTTTTATTTTACTTTTTTTTGGGGGGGGGGATTAGATTGGGTTTCAGGTTATTCTGATCGGGTTTGAGATAGACTTCTATTGGAATTTCCATGATCTGGTCAATACATATCGACATAAATTGTTCTTTTTTTTCTAAAATCTCGATTTGATTAATTTTTTTGGGGGGGGGGGGATTGAATCTGGTTTCGGATTGACTTCAAATGGAATTTTCAGGTTCTTGTTGAGTTGCATTTCAAGTATATTATTTTGTCGCAGATAAATTGGGTTACAATTGGAATTTTTTTTTTTTTTTTTTTTTTTGGGGGGGGGGGGTAGTGTTTGAACTGGGTTTGGGATAGATTTCAATTGAAATTCTTGTCAGTGTATGTGGACAGAAATTATTTGGTCTTTCTTGGACATACTTGTGTTTCCATTGTTTTTTCCTTTTCGGGTTTGGATTAGGTTTCATGATAACTTTCAGACTCTTGTCAGTGTGTATCGGCAGAAATAATTTTCTCTTTTCCGGATTAGGTTAAGGTTCGATGGAAATTTTTTTCAGGTTTCAATCAGGTTCAATTCAAATGGAATTTTCAAGTTCTGGTCAGGTTGCGCTTTAATGGAAAATATTTTGTCCTGTATAGATACTGGGCTCCGGTTGTATGGAATTTCCTTTTTCAGGTTCAGATTAGGTTTAAGATAGACTAATTGGAATTTCCAGATTTCTGATCACGCATATATATGAAAATTAAGTTTTCTTTCCCAAATCGAGATATGGTTGGATAATTTTTTTTTTTTGGGGGGGGGGGGGTTGAATCTGCTTTCGGTTTGACTTCAAATGTAATTTTCAGGTTCTTGTTCAGTTGCATTTCAATGTATTTTATTTTGCAGCAGATAGATTGAGTTACTCTTGGAGGGATTTTTTTCTTTCCGGTTTTGGATTGTATAGGATAGATTTCAATAGGAATTTTTCGATTCTAGTCAATGTATGTCAATGGAAATTATTTTGTCTTTCTTGGACAAATTTATCTTTCCATTACATTTTTGTTGGTTTAGAATGGGTTTCAGGATAACTTGTAGGTTCTTGTTGGCAGACTTGTATAAAACCAAAAACTTTCTGCAAATTAATTTAATGTTGGGTGTAATTCGTATTTTTTGCGCAATTCATGGTCATCATTCATGTTTTTTATGCGATTTATGAATTTAATTTGCATTTTGAGCAATTTATGGACATAATTCGCAATTTTTATGCGATTAATGAATGTAATTTACATTTTACATGATTTATGGACGTAATTTGCTATTTTTATGCAATTCATAGACAGAATTTGCGTTTTTTCAGCTTTCTGTTGACGAAATTTGCGTTTTTTAATCGATTTATTGACGTTATTTATGTTTTTATAGGATTTATGAATGTAATTTGCTTTTTTTACCAATTCTTGGACGTAATTTGCATTTTTTGTAATTTATGAACGTTATTAGTGTTTTTTTGCAAGATTCATGGAAGGGTCATTCCATGTCAATTCAACCAGACCTTGTAACCCGACCCCCAGGGATTTTGATGAAACTTTGTGTACACATTAATTCTATCATGAAATGATTCCATCAGAAATTTTTCCTTCCTAGAACTCATAGTTTGTGAGATATAGGGGGTCCAATCCTTGGGGTTTTCTCAAATCGCACATTTCTGAGTCTGTATTTTGAGATTGCAGTTCCATCTTCAAAAAATTGTTTCTCTGGATCTAAAATATGAATCATCTTAAAAATTTCACTGTAAAAATATAAATAGATGCAGATTTTAATAAAAAAATATTTAAAAAATTTACTTGTAATATTTAGGATAAAAAAAATTAGCCAAAGTTGAGAGTTATGGTTATTTTTCCAAATTTTTGTGACTTGACAAAAAAGGTTGTACACAAAAAGGCAAATTAAATTTCCAATTTCTTTTTGTTTTAAATAAAAGTTTACACTTTGGGCTTTCTATCTATGAAATAAAAAAGATGTGTTTCGCATGGCTTATGCAAAAATTTTGGGTACTTTCCAATTAGCCGGATGAGTGCTTTATTTTTATATATTACATATGCACACAAAAAAGCAAATGAAATTTCCCATTTCTTTTTGTTTTAAATAAAAGTTTACACTTTGGGCTTTCTACTATGAAATAAAAATTATGTGTTTCGCATGGCTTATGCAAAAAATTTGGGTACTTTCCAATTATCCAGATGAGTGCTTTATTTTTATATATTACATATGCACACAAAAAAGCAAATGAAATTTCCCATTTCTTTATGTTTTAAATAAAAGTTTACACTTTGGGCTTTCTATCTATGAAATAAAAATGATGTCTTTCGCATGGCTTATACAAAAATTTTGGGTACTTTCCAATTAGCCGGATGCGTGTTTTATTTTTACATATGTACACATGTATAGATCTATATAAATGCAGATGTATTATACTTGTACATATATATGTATATATACAGTATATTGATATATATATGTATAGAACTGGTGCCCGTCTAACCGAAAAGTACCAAATTTTGCCTTGTTTTGAGAATCTGCACCAATTAAGAGGAAAAAAATCTGACTAAGTTTAGATGTGGTACTTAAATAATTACTGGAATTTCTATGAGTTATTGAATTTAATGTTATTTGATGCATGTTTTTTTTTTTTTTTTTAATTTTCAAAGTAAAGTATAGGCTTTGTTTTTTCTGATTAAAAAAAATCTGACTGTAATATGTTTCCCCATTAAATTTAGTGAATGGTCCATTTATTTCATTTAGTTATTTAATAATGGGCATTTTTTGACAATCTAAAGAATCTCTTACTTTTATTTTCAATAATTAAACTCAAAACAGATTTTTTTTGTACAGTATAAAATAGAAATTTTTTTCTTCTCATATTTCCATTCTTTTTTTCGAATGCTTATACACTATATTGCCATTGATTATGGGACACTTGCGATTTTAGACATTTTACTAAATATCTAGAAAAATACATGAGGAATCATCTCGAAACTCTTAGTGTATAAATATAATAGTATACGTCATACATCTCCGTGAAGATTTTTTACCGAAACTCCATAGGGGACCGTCAACAAATTAAAAAAGGAATGAATATCTTTTGAATAACCCTGTCAAAACTAATGTAACAAAAGCGCTCAAACTCTAGATTATGATTGAATGCCTTATTGTAATACACTGTGTTCATTTTTATGCAAATAGCATGCATACTCGCAGAGTAATTAAGGTTTTTATATAAATGGCCCCAAATTTTTCTAAGTTTTTCCCTTATAATTTTCAGAGTTCTTAATATAAAATAATATTTTTTTCAGAAAATATGACAAACAACATTGCACACAGTACCCTGTAATCAGAATAAAAAAATAATAATAATTGTATGAAAAATGTGTAGGTTTACTAAATAATTTTTTACTGCGCATGCGTCAAAGATATCAAAATTTCATTTGCATATTATGTTAGCTAAATGTATAGAGCAACTTTTGTAAAAGTCTCAAAATTATAGCTTGAAAATTCTGAAAGTAATCGTCTATAGAAAAAGGACAAAATCCGTTGTTTCCAAAATGAAGCAAAAAAATGAGGGATTTTATCCAAGAGTAGTCATAACATCCCGTATTGTGTATTCTATATTGACACTAATCAGTGAATATATGGATACAACCCCTTTTGTTTTTGCTTCATTTTGAGAATAACGGATTTTCAACTTATTCAATTGACGATTATTTTCAGAATTTTCAAGTTATGATTTTGTGACTTTCACAAAAGTTGCTCTATACATTTAGCTAACATAATATGCAAATGAAATTTTGATATCGTTGACGCATGCGCAGTAAAAAATTATTTAGTAAACTAACTCATTTTATATACAATTTTCATTCTTTTTTAATTCTGATTACAGGGTACTGTGTGCAATGTTGTTTGTCATATTTTCTGAAAAAAAATATTAGTTTATATTAAGAACTCTGAAAATTATAAGGAAAAAACTTGGAAAAATTTGGGACCATTTTTATAAAAACCTTAATTACTCTGCGAGTATGCATGCTATTTGCATAAAAATGAACACAGTGTATTACAATAAGGCATTCAATCATAATCTAGAGTTTGCGCGCTTTTGCTACATTAGTTTTGACAGGGTTATTCAAAAGATATTCATCCTTTTTTAATTTGTTGATGGTCCCCTATGGAGTTTCGGTAAAAAATCTTCAAGGAGATGTATGACGTATACTATTATATTTATACACTAAGAGGTTCGAGATGATTCCTCATGTATTTTTCTAGATATTTAGTAAAATGTTTAAAATCGCAAGTGTCCCATAATCAATGGCAATATAGTGTATATTAATTATTTGTGTTTAAAAAAATGTTCATAACCTTGTATTTCCTTTCCTTCGTTAATTTTAATCAGTTTAAATATTTATATTGGCAAGTTTAAATACACAAATGTTTAACAGAACTTGAATTTGTTTCTATAGTTTGAAAGATTTAATTGCACCTGCCTTGTATAAACACCTTCTGATAAAGGCAGGGTAATGCTCGTTAGTATGAAAGCAGATGTTTTGAAATCAAGTTAATCAAATTATTGCCATTCTGTTGTTTCTTATCATAGAAGAATGATTTAACTTTTACTGTGCTACAAAAAATACATTCTGATCGTTACATATTTTATAGTTTATGATATGTATAAATATTTTTTTTGCTTTATTGTTTTAATATGGAGCCTGATATTAAACCTTCTACTAGTCTTCAGGCTTGCAGTATTGTAATATTAACTGGTTTAGAATGTCACAAAACTAGCTATACAAATAACAGAGAAATAGACTACATTGATAATCTCTGTGATTCAGAAAAAGAACTTTTATTAGTTAGGACTATTGCATTAATAAAACGAAAATTAAGTGAAAACCGTTTGATTAATATATGTGAGCATCACAGAATTTCGCTCTTAATGAAATATGAATTATATAAATGTGGAGATCCATTTAAGCGGCATAAAAAGCAAGTGAAAAAAGCAATTAGGGCAATTAATAGAGATTTATATACGGACGAAAAAGTAAACCAAAGTTGAAAGTCATGATTATTTTTCCGAAATTTTGTGACTTTATGAAAAAGTCTCTACATGAAAAGGAAAATGAAATTTCCAATTTGTTTTTGCATCAAATAACATTAAATTCAATAACTCATAGAAATTCCAGTAATTATTTAAGTACCACAGCTAAACTTAGTCAGATTTTTTTCCCCCTTAATTAGTGCAGATTTTCAAAACGACGCAAAATTTGGTACTTTTCGGTTAGACGGGCACCAGTGTTATATATATCAATATACTGTCTATATACATACATATGTACATGTATAATACATCTGTATTTATATAGATGTATACATATGTGCATATGTAAAAATAAACAAGCATCCGGCTAATTGGAAAGTACCCAAAATTTTTGTATAAACCATGTGAAAGACGTAATTTTTATTTCACAGATAGAAAGCCCAAAGTGTAAACTTTTATTTAAAACAAAAAGAAATGGGAAATTTCATTTGCTTTTTTGTGTGTATATGTAATATATAAAAATAAAGCACTCATCCGGGTAATTGGAAAGTACCCAAAATTTTTGCATAAGCCATGCGAAACACATAATTTTTATTTCATAGATAGAAAGCCCAAAGTGTAAACTTTTATTTAAAACAAAAAGAAATTGGAAATTTAATTTGCCTTTTTGTGTACAGCCTTTTTCGTGAAGTCACAAAAATTTGGAAAAATAACCATAATTCTCAACTTTGGCTGACTTTTTTTATCCTAAATATTAAAAGTAAATTTTTAAAATATTTTTTATTAAAATCTGCATCTTTTTACCTTTTTATAGTGATATTTTTAGGATGATTCATGTTTTAGATCCAGAGAAACAATTTTTTGAATATGGAACTGCAATCTCAGAATACACACTCAGAAATGTGCGATTTGAGAAAAACCTAAGAATTGGACCCCCCATATCTCTCAAACTATGAGGTCTGGGAAGGAAAAATTTCTGATGGAATCATTTCATGATAGAATTAATGTGCACACAAAGTTTCATCCAAATCCCTGGGGGTCGGGTTACAAATGGGGGAAAAATTGGTTGAATTGACGTGGAATGACCCGGAAGTGATTCGCATTTTTTGAGTGATTTATGAATGTAATTCACGTTTTTATGCGTTTCATGGACGTAATTTGTGTTTTTTGAGCGATTCATGAATGTAATTTGCGTTTTTTATGCAATTCATGAATGCAAAACACTATTCGCTATTTTTATGCGATTTATAGACGTAATTTGCGTTTCAGCTTTCTGCTGCCAAAATTCGTGTTTTTTGAGCAATTTATGAACATAATTCCCGTTTTACTACACGATTCATAGACATAATTTGTGTTTCTCATACAATTACTGAACGTAATTCTCACTTTTTTAAACAATTCATGGACGTAATTCACGTTTTGACGATTTGTGGACCCAATTCGCGTTTTTTAAACTATTCATGGGCATAATTCGTGTTTTTTATGCGATTAATGAATGTAATTTACATTTTACATGATTCATGGATGTAATTTGCTATATTTATGCAATTCGTAGATATAATTTGCATTTTTTGAGCTTTCTGTCGACGAAATTTGTGTTTTTGATCAATTTATTGACGTTATTTGTGTTTTTATAGGATTTATGAATGTAATTCGCTTTTTTTACCAATTGTTGGACTTAATTCACATTTTTTTGCAATTTATGAATGTTATTAGTATTTTTTTGCATGATTCATGGAAGTGATTCGCAATTTATGAGTGATTTATGAACATAATTTGTGTTTCAGCTTTCTGCTGCCAAAATTCGTGTTTTTTGAGCGATTTATGAACATAATTCCCGATTTCCTACACGATTCATAGACATAATTTGTGTTTTTCTTACAATTTCTGAACGTAATTCTCACTTTTTTAAACAATTCATGGATGTAATTCACGTTTTGAGCAATTTGTGGACCCAATTTACGTTTTTTATGCGATTCGCTTTTTTTGAGCGATTCATGGACATAATTTGAGATTTTTATGCGATTAATGAATGTAATTTACATTTTACATGATTTATGGACGTAATTTGCTATACTTATGCGATTAATGGACATAATTTGCATCTTTTGAGCTTTCTATCGACGGAATTTGTGTTTTTTGATCGATTTATTGACGTTATTTGTGTTTTTATAGGATTTATGAATGTAATTCGCTTTTCTTACCAATTCTTGGACGTAATTCGCATTTTTTGCAATTTATGAACGTTATTCATGTTTTTTTGCATATTTTGAGTGATTTATAAACGTAATTCACGTTTTTATGCAATTCATGGATGTAATTTGCGTTTTTTGAGCGATTCATGAACGTAATTCACATTTTTTATGCAATTCATGAATCCAATTCGGTATTTTTATGAGTTTTATAGAGGTAATTTCCGTTTCAGATTTCTGCCGCCAAAATTCGTATTTTTTGAGCGATTTATGAACATAATTCATGTTTTACTATACGATTCATAGACGTAATTTGCGTTTTTCATACAATTTATGAATATAATTCTCGCTTTTTTACATGATTCATGGACATAATTCACATTTTAAGCAATTTCTGGACGTAATTCCCATTTTTTATGCAATTTGCTTTTTTTTAGCGATTCAGGGATGTAGTTCACATTTTTTATGCGATTCATGCATGTAATTCACATTTTTATGCGATTCATGCATGGAATTCGTATTTTTTATGCGATTCATGGATTGAATTAATGTTTTTATTGCGGTCTTTGCACGGAATTCACGTTTTTCGCGTGGTATTTTGTCGAAATGTTGGGTTTTTTTTAGGGATGCACCGAATAGTGATTTTGGCCGAATACCGAATATTCGGCAGACAGGTGAACCGAATACCGAATATTCGGCCGACAGGTGAACCGAATACCGAATATTCGGCTTTCCAAATACTTTTTATATTTCAAAATTTAAAGGTATTAAAATGTTACTTTTTAAAACAGTTTTACATAACATTTAATAAAAGAAACTTACATTTTGATAAACATGTGCTTTTTATAAGAACATTTAGTATTGAAAAGAATCTGCCTTGAGTTATTTAAGAAGCACAATTATGAAAGTTAAAAAAATTTTCTACGAATCAAAACAAGCATTTTAAAATCAAATAATGAAAAAATGGTTGAAGAAAAATTTTATAGTCTGATAATTGTCCTTTTAAAATAACTCAAGGCAGATTTTTTTCAATATAAAATACAAATACTTTCAATTTAATTCTGAATAAAAGTATGTTTGGCTCATAGTTCTTTTCTTATGAATGGTGGTATTTTCCACCCTTCCCATCATATCATATTTTACAGAAATCAAAGCATGGGAGTTGAAAATATATTATCTTATTTAATGTTAATGTAATAAACAAACACACAAGTTATGACCTAGACTGAAATGAAATACAATGTACTTATGACTCAATAAGTTGATTATGGTTTTATGAACAAAAATTGTCTGCCTTGATAGCTATTACTATCTCAAACGGTTTTTTTTTTCTTATAAAGGACTTTTATTTGGGGAAAAGCAAAAAACAGATTATTTACTAAACAAAATTTAGAAACTTGTATCAGCACATAATTTATTCCTTAGGAGAATCCTAATAAATCACCATTTTAATCCTTCTCATGGTTAATTTTCTTAAGTTATACTTTACAGACAGCAAATAAATAATGTAAAAACATTCTATTTTATTTAAAAATGATTTTGTTTCTAATTATTTTAAATATAAATTAAAAAATTGACAGTTAAAAGTAGAAATAGCGAAAAGGTTTTATTAAGTATTGGATTCGGCCGAATACTTTGATATTCGGCCATACCGAATATTCGGCAGGCCGAATAGTTTCATATTCGGCCTAACCGAATATTCGGTAACATGGCCGAATACCGAATAGATACCGAATATTCGGTGCATCCCTAGTTTTTTTACATGATTCTTTGTTGAGATACCCTTTTTTTTACGCAATTCTTTGTCGAAATAAATAAATAAAAATTGTTTCTTCATAAAATTTTCTGCACATGGCGTGCGTCTATATTATACAACTCTGCTTGTCAGTGTGTATTGTCAGAAATTTTTTTTTTTTTTTTTTTTCAGATCGAATTAAGGTTTGCTAACCCATAGACTAATTGGAATTTTCAGATTTCTGACCACGCGTATCTATGGAAATTAAGTTTTCTTTCCCAAATCAAGATATGGTTGGATTTTTTTTTTTTTTTTTTTTTTTTTTGGGGGGGGGGGGCTTGAATCTGGTTTCGGTTTGATTTCAAATGTAATTTTCAGGTTCTTGTTCAGTTGCATTTCAATGTATTTTATTTTGCAGCAGATAGATTGAGTTACTCTTGGAGGGATTTTTTTCTTTCTGGTTTTGGAGTGTATAGGATAGATTTCAATAGGAATTTTTCGATTCTGGTCAATGTATGTCAATGGAAATTATTTTGTCTTTCTTGGACAAATTTATCTTTCCATTAAATTTTTGTTGGTTTAGAATGGGTTTCAGGATAACTTGTAGGTTCTTGTTGGCAGACTTGTATAAAACCAAAAACTTTCTGCAAATTAATTTAATGTTGGGTGTAATTCGCATTTTTTGCGCAATTCATGGTCATCATTCGTGTTTTTTATGCGATTTATGAAAGTAATTTGCATTTTTGAGCAATTTATAAACATAATTCGCAATTTTTATGCGATTAATGAATGCACTGTACATTTTACATTATTTATGGACATAATTTGCTATTTTTATGTAATTCATAGCCATAACTTACGTTTTTTCAGCTTTCTGTCGACGAAATTTGTGTTTTTTGATCAATTTATTGACGTTATTTGTGTTTTTATAGGATTTATGAATGTAATTTGCTTTTTTTACACAACTCTTGGACGTAATTCGCATTTTTTGCAATTTATGAATGTTATTCGTGTTTTTTTGCATGATTCATGGAAGTGATTCGCATTTTTGAGTGATTTATGAACATAATTCATATTTTTATGCAATTCATGGACGTAATTTGCACTTTTTGAGCGATTCATGAATGTAATTCGCGTTTTTTATGCAAATCATGAATGCGAAATGCTATTCCCTATTTTTATGCGATTTATAGACGTAATTTGCATTTTAGATTTCTGCTGCCAAAATTCGTGTCTTTTGAGCGATTTATGAACATAATTCCCATTTTACTACACGATTCATAGACATAATTTGTGTTTTTTATACAATTTCTGAACGTAATTCTCACTTTTTTAAACAATTCATGGACGTAATTCATGTTTTGAGCGATTTGTGGACCCAATTCATGTTTTTTATGCAATTTGCTTTTTTTGAGCGATTCATGGACATAATTCGCAATTTTTATGCAATTAATGAATGTAATTTACATTTTACGTGATTTATGGACATAATTTGTTATACTTATGCGATTCATAGACATAATTTGCATCTTTTGAGCTTTCTATCGACGAAATTTGCGTTTTTTGATCGATTTATTGACCTTATTTGTGTTTTTATAGGATTTATGAATGTAATTTGCTTTTTTTCACCAATTCTTGGACGTAATTCGCATTTTTTGTAATTTATGAACGTCCTTAGTGTTTTTTTGCACGATTCATGGAAGTGATTCGCATTTTTTGAGTGATTTATGAATGTAATTCATGTATTCATGAACGTAATGTGTTTTTTGAGCGATTCATGAATGTAATTCGCGTTTTTTATGCAATTCATGAATGCAAAACACTATTTGCTATTTTTATGCGATTTATAGACGTAATTTGCATTTCAGCTTTCTGCTGCCAAAATTCATGTTTTTTGAGCAATTTATGAACATAATTCCCATTTTACTACACGATTCATAGACACAATTTGTGTTTTTCATACAATTTCTGAACGTAATTCTTACTTTTTTAAACAATTCAAGGACGTAATTCACGTTTTGAGCGATTTGAGGACCCAATTCATGTTTTTTATGCAATTCGCTTTTTTTGAGCGATTCATGGACATAATTAACAATTTTTATGCGATTAATGAATGTAATTTACATTTTACATGATTTTTGGATGTAATTTGCTATATTTATGCAATTTGTAGACGTAATTTGCATTTTTTGAGCTTTCTGTCGACGAAATTTGCGTTCAATGATCGATTTATTGACGTTATTTGTGTTTTTATAGGATTTATGAATGTAATTCGCTTTTTTTACCAATTGCTGGACCTAATTCGCATTTTTTGTAATTTATGAATGTTATTAGTATTTTTTTGCACGATTTATGGAAGTGATTCGCATTTTTTGAGTGATTTATGACCTTAATTTACGTTTCAGCTTTCTGCTGCCAAAATTCGTGTTTTTTGAGCAATTTATGAACATAATTCCCATTTTACTACACGATTCATAGACATAATTTGTGTTTTTCATACAATTTCTGAACGTAATTCTCACTTTTTTAAACAATTCATGGACGTAATTCAAGTTTTGAGCGATTTGTGGACCCAATTCATGTTTTTTATGCAATTTGCTTTTTTTGAGCGATTCATGGACATAATTTAGCAATTTTTATGCGATTAATGAATGTAATTTACATTTTACATGATTTATGGACATAATTTGCTATACTTATGTGATTCGTAGGCATAATATGCATCTTTTGAGCTTTTTATCGACGAAATTTGCGTTTTTTGATCGATTTATTGACATTATTTGTGTTTTTATAGGATTTATGAATGTAATTCGCTTTTTTTTTACCAATTCTTGGACGTAATTCGCATTTTTTGCAATTTCTGAACGTTATTCGTGTTTTTTTGCACAATTCATGGAAGTGATTCGCATTTTTTGAGTGATTTATGAACATAATTCACGTTTTTATGCAATTCATGGATGTAATTTGCGTTTTTTGAGTGATTCATGAACGTAATTCACATTTTTTATGCAATTTATGAATGCAAGTCGCTATTTTTATGAGTTTTTTATAGGTAATTTCCGTTTCAGCTTTTTGCTGCCAAAATTCGTGTTTTTTGAGCGATTTATGAACATAATTTATGTTTTACTACACGATTCATAGACGTAATTTGCATTTTTCATACAATTTATGAATATAATTCTCGCTTTTTTACATGATTCCTGGACGTAATTCACATTAAGCAATTTGTGGACGTAATTCCCATTTTTTATGCAATTTGCTTTTTTTTTTAGCGATTCATGGATGTAGTTCACAAAAACACCCCCTTGGCTGTGCCACTGACAACAAAATCTTATGTTGGTGCAAGGAGTAATTTATTAATAGACATGAAAAAAAAGTTTGACAACAAACCAAAAAAAAGTACGATACAGGATTTTTACCTGGCATTCTCATAAAGTTTTTTTTAAAATCAGAACGCGTTATTAGCATTTTTCATTCAGGTAGAATTTATTTAGAATAGAATTGATAAAGAAAATGCACAAATTGAAAACCATTGAACAGACATGATAGAATCATTACGTATATTTCATGGTTTTAATAATCCACATGGATGATTCTTGTTATGCCAATACAATCTTGCAATGTCTTAATATACAATGAATAAAGTCTGCAATAAAGTTAACCAGAGAATCTTGCAATGGATTTTTGCCGTCGCTTATTCAAATTTACTTAAGAAGAATCGAGTTAATGAAATGTTGTATAAATGTTACTTGTTAGCTTTATAGATTACTAGGTACTACTAGGTTATCCCGTCGACCAAAAAATTATCGCCAAACTATAAGTTTAAATTCCAATAATGGATGATTGTGAATGTCACATTCAATGACATTAAATACAATTTGTATATTTAAAATGTCATTGATTTTTATTTCGACTTTTTATTAATATTTTACTAATTATTTGTTTTTTCATTATTTAAAATAAAAAAATATGTGATTATGTATAATTTGGCGAAATTGGTCGACGGAATAACAGTAGTAGCGATTACTAAAATATTTCAAATTGAAATAATTTATGAAACTGAAAATGTTTTAGCCAACATTTCACTTAAGTTTAAAACAAGCAATATATAGAAATTGTAAAGTCCATCAAGTGTGTGTACTTTACAATTTCCATTGTTGGGACCAGACATTGCACAAATATGTGCTCATCTTTTGCTTACATTTTTAAAAAGAGTAATTTGAATGTAATAATGTACTAGAAATCATAATGAATGCTTATAATAGAGTATAATACAGTCAACTCTGTGAAATTCACAAAATGTATTATCTGCAAAACATGCTAAAATGCAAACATTGAAAAGTGTTTTAACACTTAAACTCAAAGATAACAGATATGCAATAATTTTATTTTCATGAAATGACAAATTTTAATAAAATAAACTGGTATTTAAGAAAATTTATGTATTTTGTATATTGTATTTAAAAACAATACTTTAAGCAAGCCAGTAAGTTTCCGTTTTTAATTATGATTAATGCAAACCTATTCTTTGCTCAAGCAGCGAAAAAATTAAAAAAATAAACAATTTTACCTCTATATATTTTTTGTTTATCAAACAATACACATAAAAAGTTCCTTGGCGAAGGAGAATAAACTGCATTTCACCAAAAATTACTGACAACAAAACAAAATGCAGTCCAGATTTTTAACTGGCATTCTCGTAAAATTTTGAATATATCCTGCCTCCACACTGTAATCCATAAGTCTTCAAAAATACAAGCAAAAAACTTTATTGCAAAGTTACACATTCTGTATTAATTACTAATCCATTGCAAGATTCTCCGGTTAACTTTATTGCAGAGCTTATTCGTTGTATATTGACATTGCGAGATTCAATTGGCGTAACAAGAAACAAAATGTGGATTATTAAAACCTGAAAATTACTTAATGATTCTATCTTGTCTGGTTTATATTTTTTAATTCGTGCATTTTCTATATCAATTTAATGGACATTATGTAAGAATATTACTACCTGAATGAAAAATGCTCCGTGTAACTTGCCGCGTTCGGGTTCGGATTCAAAACAAAACTAGACAAGTGGCGCCCCTAGGCGTATGAATACATGACTTTCCAAGAACAAATAATTTAAAATAATTTTGTTTGAAAACTTTAAAAAAAAATCATAAGTCGAAAGTATATTGAATATGTATAATTAAAAAATATTTTCCTATTTTAAAAAAGGATTCAAAATATTTTTTCCACAAAATGCAAAAATATCCAATGTAAGAAACGTAATATTTTCTTCTTACGAAAAATAAAGGCAAAATAAATAGAAATTTGATTTAGTATATATTTATTGAATGTTTTAAAGCACATGATAAGATGTTTTTGTAGTTTAAAAAACATATATTGCTTCGATTCGGGTGTTTTAACTGTGACCATAAGTACATAAGGTTTTTCACTCAGGCTCCGTCTGCTAACCCATAGAATAACAAGTAATCCGCGAGCTAATATAGTCCAATTTTCCAAGACCAATATATAACAAACAAGAGTTTTCCTAGAAACAAGGCAAGTCTTATTACCTCTATCTTAAAGAGATTCATATTATATATAAGTTTTAATAAAATCTCCCAGCCCGTTTCCTAGATCTCATTATCAGGAACAAACACCATCGATTACAGTTTTAAAATGGTTATCGAGATCTAAAAATATACGGCACGTAGAAATGTAAAAATTATAGGATAGGATTAGACTGGGAATATAAGACTATATTAAAAAAATTGGACCATTCTGACCAATATTTGCTGAGTTATTAGAAGGCGGCTTTTCCGATTTTCTTTGATGTTGAGTTAGCTGTATATATGAAGTTCCGCATCTACCGTTATGACGATGGTAGGTTTAAAGCTGCGTCACTTGAAGGCTGCCGCCTTCTATGATTAATTTCCTTTTAACAATAATCCGTATTTATTTCAACTTATTAAATAAAAAACTATGTTATTAGTACCTCATCTGTTAATCTTTATAGAAACGATATGAATTCTTAATTCGCCTTAAAAAATTTTTTGCATATCAATAAATCCATTTCTTTTCTTTTTTTTTCTGTGAAATTATCGCCTGTGGAACATATTCAAATTTTGGTTACCTTCGACTATAATTTAGTTAAATAATAATCTTTTAATAAAATTATCGTTTGCAGTAGATCGAGTCTATTTTTAATCTCGACACGAGGATTGTGTGGATGAGTGATTAAGACGCCAATCCGCTAATCGCCTTCGAGCGTAGGAGGTTGTATGTTCGAATCCCGGTGGATCCATTGCACACACTCTTTGTGCGGAGCTCCTGGTTGCACATATCTTGTGTGTTGTGAAATTTTATTGTGCTATATCTTTCCTATATATTGACGATGACTTATAAGCTGGCTTTCATGCCGAGCACACAACTCAGATGCATGTTATTTAATATTCAATAAATCTCGTCACTTGATATTAAATTTTGTTTACATAAAAATCTTGGTTAGAGATAAAGGAAAGTTCTAGAAACTTTCTCTTTCTCTTTTTTTTTAATTAAGTGAAGAGGCCCAGAGATCGATGGAATTTTTATTCAATGATTCGGATTTAGGCAACTTGTAAAAGCTGTGTTTTTTTTATGGAACGTTTGTTTTGGGATGGAATGTTTCCATTTCCCGCTCTATATGAATGCATTTAAATATATTATTTTGGAGCAGCCAATGGGTAGTTTAATGAAGCTTCTGCATTTATTGATTTTTTCGCTTGCTACGACTCCTGTGCTGTAAAACGGAAAAACCTGCGATGATACTTCTGGATACCAACTACAAAATATCACGTGTATTTACAGCGTTATTTCTTTTTTAGCTCACGGCTATCAAAGCCTGATAAGTTATGTGACCACTCGTCCTTTATGTAAGTGTGAACGTGCGTGCGTACCGCGATAACTCATGATAAAGATATCCAATTCACTTGGAATTTGGATATAGTCTTATAAACAAAAGACGCCTCGATGATTAGTTTTTGGAGTTCCTCCGATAAGTATAAATGGGAAAACGGGGGACTAATGCCACTTAATATATATAAATCTTAATATATATAAATGGGTATTTCATGTAGAATTATCAGTTTTTGTTTAAATTATAGGTATAAGATCATTCTGATGAAGCCCTTCCATGGTTAGTATCAAGTGTTATTATCTGTTTTCGTCCATGTTTAGTATTATCAGAATTATCAGTTTTCGTTCAAAATTTAAATTTAGGTTTATTCTCATGAGGCGCTACCGTGATTATTATTAGGTGCTCATTAGATAAGTATAAAGAGGGGGAACATGGGACTAATTCCATTTCCATTAATTTAGGTTAATGGATTTTTCGTGCAGAATTATCAGTTTTCGTTCAAAATTTTGATATAGGATCATTCTGAAAAAGTGCTTCCCTGACTTATTTCCGGAATACATTGAATAAGTTTAAAGGGGGGGGGCGTAGGGGAACTACCCTTCATAATTTAGGTAAATGTTTTTTCATGCAGAATTAACCATTTGTTTAAATTTTTGGATCGAGGCTCATAGAGTTCAGAAGTTCCCTCAGTAGTTCTGGTGTACTTTTGTCAAGTATAAAAGGCGATCACCTCCTCCTTAACATATCTAAATAGAGTTTTATGAAGAGTTATCTTTAAATTTTGGGTGTAGGTTTTTTGTCTGATAAGTTCGATTTCTGAACCGTTTTAGAGGTTGAATGGTTAAGGATAAAGGATGGAACTGGGGTCAATGCTTCTTAAATTACACAATGGATTTTTATGCCGAATTATTTGACTTGCTTCGAATTTTGGGTACACGTTTACTTATGATAAAGAGTATTCCTGATTAGTTTTGGGGGTTCAATGATTAAGTAAAAAGAAATGGAATTGTGTGTGGGGTCCTCCATTAAGCGTAAACATCTCTTGGTTTATGCTTAGTTAGTAATGTAATAATTGACGTAATTAACATTCAGTAATTTCAAGCGTAATTTTTCTGTTGAAAATTAATTTTAAAATTAATTAAAAATTAACAAATATGAATTTCACAATAAAATCCTCTAAATACTTAATATGCATAATTTCTTTCAGAAATTCAAACGTACTTTTTTTTTATAGGCATACGCTTTTCTGTATTAATATTATATAAAGGTATTGCATAAAACATAAAATATTCAATCTTAATTCTTTTCGTTTAAAAATATGAAAATTGAAGAAATGAAGAAAATTTTTTACTTTTTATATTTAATACATTGATTTTACAATTAGCACTTGTATACTTCACTCTACAGTGATTTTGCATTCCTTAAATCCAACTACTTATAGTATTGTTGAAAATATAGTGCTAATGGAATGTAACACATGATTTCTATAGGAAATGTTCTAATCGACAAATATATTTATTTTAACAAATATTTAATTTTATTGATGAAAATGTAAAATAAAATGTAAGCATAATTTTAAAAACACACTGATTTTTTTTTCATTGCATTATAACAGTATGGGGTTCACAAAATAAAACTTTAGATGATCACATAACACATTTGGCTTCAACTTTCAGTCTGCAAAACTTTTCTAATTTTATTTTTCAGCTTTATGTTATTGGCAAATGAATATTTCCAAAGTCATTTAGTTTTTTTATAAACTAAGGCATTAATATTTTTTAATACTTCGAAAACACCCCGCTTGCAGTTAAAAAAAAATATTTCTTACATAATGTTGAAATTTCAAAGAAATTATAAAAATGCTATCGTTTTTCCAAAAAATAAAATATAATAATCAAGTGTTACATTATTTTGTTTTCTTTTATTGTTATTTTTTCTTGCCGTAGGGAAATATATATTTCACAATCCGAAACAATTAAAAATATCTTAACTTTATTATTAACTTTCTTATTAAAAATACGTTGAGTGCACAAAAAGGTTTTTCACATGACTTATTTTTGTGATATATTATTTATCGTTTTTTAAATGTGAAATATAATTGTATATATATATATATATATATATACACTATATGGCCATTGATTATTGGACACTTGCGATTTTAGACATTTTGTTAAATATCTAGAAAAATACATGAGGAATCATCTCGAAACTCTTAGTGTATAAATATAATAGTATAAGTCATACACCTCCGTGAAGATTTTATCCCGAAACTCCATAGGGGACGTCAACAAATTAAAAAAGTATGAATATCTTTTGAATAATCCTGTCAAAACTAATGTAGCAAAAGCGCTCAAACTCTAGATTATGATTGAATGCTTTATTATAATACGCCTTGTTCATTTTTATGCAAATAGTATGCATACTCGCAGAGTAATTAAGGTTTTTATAAAAATGGTCCCAAATTTTCTTTGAGTCATGCCAATATAATAATTCTTATAAGGTGTTTACATCATTCCATATCTTAAAGAAGGTGGTTATAAGAATTATTATATTGGCATGACTCAAAGAAAATTCAAAATAAGATGTAAAGAGCACATTGCAGACATAAAATTTAATAGAGGTAAAACAGCATTATCTAGGCTAAATCAAATAGAAAACATAGATATTTTGTTTAATGAAAATAAATCAATTTATAGGTCAGATTTTTATTTGCAATTTTTTATTAGAGAGAGCATTGAAATTTACGTCAGAAGCTCAATGGTCTGCAATGATTCCTTGTCATTTCAAATCCCAAATATTTGGATTGAATTGTTAAATAATTTAAAAATTAAACAACGTGATACATAATTAAAATATTACGCGCGTGATTTTTATTTTTAAAAAAAATTTTAAATTTCATTTGTAATAGTTTATTTTCATTTTCCATCTTTGTGTTTATTTGTATTTTCTTTTTTTCTGATGATGATTGAGTAAATTCAATCGAAACATGTAAAATTATTAAGATCTTTTAATGTTTTTATTAGTATTTAACGTATTTTATTAGTATTTAATGCATATTTTTGAAATGTTTTTAATGGACGTATATGAAAACTTCTATTTATAATTAATGGATTTTGTACATTTCTATAGACGATTACTTTCAGAATTTTCAAGCTATGATTTTGAGACTTATACAAATGTTGCTCTATACATTTAACTAACATAATATATAAATGAAATTTTGATATCTTTGACGCATGCGCAGTAAAACATTATTTAGTAAACCTACTCTTTTTTCATACATTTTTTATTATTTTTTAATTCTGATTACAGGGTACTGTGTGCAATATTGTTTGTCAAATTTTCTGAAAAAAATATAATTTTATATTAAGAACTCTGAAAATTATAAGGGAAAAACGTGGAAAAATTTGGGACCATTTTTATAAAAACCTTAATTACTCTGCGAGTATGCATGCTATTTGCATAAAAATGAACACAGTGTATTACAATAAGGCATTCAGTCATAATCTAGAGTTTGAGCGCTTTTGCTACATTAGTTTTGAAAGGGTTATTCAAAAGATATTCATTTTTTAAAATTTGTTCACGGTCCCCTATGGAGTTTCGGTAAAGAATCTTCACGGAGATGCATGACCTATACTATTATATTTATACTCTAAGAGTTTCGAGATGATTCTTCATGTATTTTTCTAGATATTTAGTAAAATGTCTAAAATCGCAAATGTCCAATAATCAATGGCTATAAAGTGTATATATACAAATAATCCGTAAAATTGTTGATAAATCATATTTTGTATTATATAATAAAAGAAACAGTTATTTTTTCAACAGATTGATTATATATCATAAATCATTACTTCTTCAATATTATTTTTGTTATTTTATTATTTTTTGTTTATTTCTTTATAATTCAAGTATATTTAATAAAATAGAATTGTTTTCACTTTATTTATTTGAAAAAACGTTTACAGAACACATTTTACAGAACATATCAAAACATTACATACACATCATTAAAGAACATATTTTATACTAATTTTTACCCAGTGGTAAAATCGAATTCCTTTTTCAGATATCGACTCGCAACTGCAATTTACTATGGTATGTATACAACGTAAAAGAGATATTCAATATCAGACATTAAAACTTTGAAGCTAAATCATTTATGGTAAGGTATTCATTTAAATACGCACACACTTGAAAGAATCAGGAATTGCTCCAGTCTATGTAATTTATCAGTATCAATTGTAGATTAGCTTGTCTGGCCGTCTGGCCGCGCTATAACTTTCGTAAATATATTCAGATTGCTCTGAAATTTTTGGACGTTATTATGTTTAACCTAGCACGAATTCTATTGTAAATGAAGTTTCTGGTATGATTAGTTTCTAGCATGATTAGACTGTCAAAAGTTTTCCGTTACATTGCGACCTATTGAACGAAAATTCTAATGAACTATAAAGGTCAACTATAAAAGTACATCCTACAAAATATATTAAAATTTATATGTTTTATTATGAATTGCACAGAAATATGGATTCTGTAAAATATGCGTGAAAAAACTAGTTGTTATTTATTCAAAGGGACACACGAAATAATTCCATTACATAATGATAGACGAGGAATTGTTTGAGACATATTTTAATTACATTAATGTATTTCCTTATAATAAAATTAATATACATCAATGAAGCTTCATACAAATTATTGCAGGCATAATACAAAGTGCATAGCAGGGACACACAAAATATTTCAAATAGTATAATTTATCCGAAGATAGATATGGAATAAATGATATCGGATGAATGGATGATATGTCTTTTTAACAATGATATGAGCTTTTTTCTCTAAATTTATGCCTATTTTAAGCTGTCTTTATATGATCTAGTTGATATACAGAGCTACACAAAAGAGTTCGTAAAAGTTAGTGAAAAGGAGAGAAAATCACTCAAAGGTGTTTTTTTAAATAAATATTATGCATTGTTATGTCGAACTGCTTTCAGTTAGATAAAATAATATACAGGGCCAAGTAAAATATGGGATACATGGTCGTATATGGATGGTAACTTCTGGAAATGTGGTTTCAGTATTTTTAAGCGTGTTTAGTTGAAATCAAATTTTAGCTGAATAAGCGCGTCCTATAAAGGTATGAGATAAACTACAGATCTAAAAAAGGCATTCCAGTATGTTTCCATCTGTTAGGTTTTTTTTTTTTTTTTTTTTTTTTTGTTAAATTGCGGGATAAATTTCTCCGTGATATGGCATATAATATATATCCACCGACAGATCAAAAAGAAGACTGTTCAAAATAATCTATATATATCTATGCACAGTAATACCTTATTTTCCAAAATATTGAAGTTTTGTTAAAATTTTCAGGAAGTATTTGAAAGTATATCATAAACAAGGCTTATCGTATGATTTTTCGTATTTGTTTAAATAAAAATTTTTAGTTGAAGCATTTTTAAATCATTTAGTTTTATTATTACACAAGTCTAATTGAGTACATAGTTAGAAAATAATGTATCAGTAAGATTTTTTCTATCTTAATACAAAATATCTTTGCATTGCAAAACTAGTCTATATGTACAATATTTTTCTGTTATAGGTATTTTTCTGATTGAATTTTACAATTTGATTTTTATGTATTTAGAATCTCTAATATTATCTAGGCATTATTATTTTTTTTTCATGTTAAAAAATGTTTAGTTACAAACAAGAAAAATAATAATAATTTTAAAATAACAAAGTACACAGAAAGTGATAGTAAAACGTGTGATTAAAAAAGTTGAAAAAGAAAAGGTTTTGGGTTTTATTTCTTAAATAAATCACGAGAATTTTTTTTTTAAATCATACCTTATAAAGTGCATATTTTATGATTAAAAACCGATCATTGTTAATCGACAGCACTGAGCTTTAATTTAAATAATAATATTCCTTGATAATTTTGCTTAATATTAAACACTTAGAAATTTTAAGATCTATGATAAGGAATATTTTTTTCTTTCTCATTTCAGAACAAAATAAAAATTTCGCAGGCTTCCAAACAAAACAAAATGTATCTATGGCAAAAATAAATATATCTTTTTTTCTTAAATCGTTGCTGACACCTACAAAATTCAAAATTGATTTAATATTGTTTATAACGTGTATTTCATTGGTCAAATTAGGCATTAAAGCTTCAATATTACTCACGGGTTTGTTGCCAAAAGACAACTAACGGCATTTAAGAATTAAGTAGAAAATAAAATTTTCTGTAATGCTTAGTTTAAAAAAAAATAATAATAACGTCTAACTTCCACACTTATTTCATGTTCTCTTTAAACAATATTTTTTCCTTGCAATAGGAAAATATGCTTTTTTATAAATCCAAACCTATTTCACTGTATTTTGAAAAATGCATGAAAGTTCTGAAACGTTCCACATGTCAGTTATTTTTAAATCTATATTGCATACTGGTATTTCGTGAAAAGAGATTAATCTGTAAAGATATTTCGAAAGAGAAAATGCAGATAAATCTGAAATGTTAATATTAATATAAAAATATTTAATGCAATTTAACACGAATTTTGTATCATTCTTTATTATCAAAAGATTTAATAAGTTAATTATGGTTTATTAATTCAATTTAACTCAAATATTGAAATTTTATTATAAATTTACTTAACGAATATTTTTATTGATATATTATTCTTTGCCTTTTTTTGTTCCAAAATTATGCAGGAAATGTTTCCTTTAATAACTTGCATTATAATAAAATTAACCCTTGTGGGTCCAAATCTATTAATAGTTTTCTCGTTCCACACTACTTATTAATATTTTACCAAGGTTTAGAACTGAACCTTGTATTTATCTTTTTCTTTTGTATTACTTTTATCAGCAAATCACTAAGAAAAGATCACTTGAGTCTTCGTGTAATTTATTAATATTTATTTTTTTATTATTTAATTTTATTTTTTTAAATTAAATTGCTTCTTAAGAATGTGATGCATATTACTTTTAATGGCGCCACTAGGCATACTCTTCATAAGCATCAAAAGTTATTATTTACGGAAAGTTAATATAAAATTAATATTGATATTGGACTTTCAAATAAAAAGTATATTCGTATAAGGATGAATACCACAAAATCTCGAATTCTTATAACCTGAGATATTGAAAGTATTTATTGAAAACAAAATTTCAAGAGGTAAATTTATTTCTATAAGATAGTTAGGGATTTCCCAAGCAAAATTGCTAAAATTTTAAGAAATTAATTAATAAGTTAATGCATATGTAATTATTTGTCATTTATTGTGTTAATTTCATTTTTAAACATTTTTTTACATCCTTGGTTAACTAACATTTTAGTTTTATTTAAATGAACATGTTTTCAAGACAGTAATTCAAATTTCATGCAACGTTCAGTTTTGTTTGTTACTTTATGAAACCAGGAAAATGGCATAATAAAAATCTACTAAAATTTTATAAAGAAATTAATCGCGTTATTTTCAAAAAATACGTAAAACTTATTGTTTTAGCTATGACTTCAGCACTTCTGATTTCAATTATCTCAAAAATAAGAAAAATTACTCTGCAAAGCCATATTTATATCTGATAAAGAAATAAAATGAGCACGACAGAAAACTGACATCAATTTAATTAATAATCATATTTAATATATATATATATATATATATATATATATATATACAGGGTGATTCATAAAAGATGGGCAGAACTTTAAGGGGTTATAATACACTTAAAGACAAATAATATTAAATAGGAGACTAAGGGTCCCAGACGTATTCCCAAGGAGATAGGGGGCATTAAAGTTTAGGGTCCGAAATTTCAAATGATTATAAAAAATGGAAAAATTGGTCGATTCGTTTGCGGTTTTTGCAAAAAATTTTCTTTATGCCAGTATTTTCTTGAAATAAAATTTTAAAGTTCAATTTCAAAAAATGCCGATAGGGGGCGCTTTAGACTTTGGAGTAACAAACAACTATTTTTTAACGTAATTTTTTGTATTTCTTTAAATGATTTCGAAAGCTTAGACTTAAACTCAAATTTTGATCTAAAAATCTGAGTCCTAACGAGTAGTTAAGTAGCGTAAACTGAAATTTGAAATTTGAAATCCTTCTCCCCCCAGAACAAAAATCAGTTATTCCCGATCTTTGTGTCGTAGATTAGGCTCTAACTACTGCCGCGTTTTGCTAAAATTATTCTTTATGTCAGTATTTTCTTGAAAATAAATTTTAAAGAAAAGTTTCAAAAAATTCCGATAGAGGGCGCTTTAGACTTTGGAGTAACGAACAACTATTTTATACCGTTATTTTTTGTGTCTCATTAAATGCTTTCTAAAGCTTAGACTTAAACTTAAATTTTCAGCTCAAAATCTGAATCGCTGAGCGTGGTTCAGTAGCGAGGGGAGGGGGTTCAAATTTCAACTTCTGAACATAGTTCAGTTTGCACTACTTAACCATGCCCAACGATTCTGTGCTGTGATACGAGGCAAAAATACAACTTTCGTCAAGGACTGCATAGTCGGAATTCACTCATAAAGGCACTGGCACAGTTGGAAACGTCGCTCATGCAAACGTTAAAGCTCCATTCCTGACGCTAGTCACCAGGTGAAGAAGGAGACAGAAAGTATGCAAATGTCAAATGGGGAAGAAGAAGAACACGTATGCAAAATTTCGACACGATTCAGGCATAAAAACCACTGAACGGTGAGTCAAGTGTAAGTCGCTGTAGTAATGAATCGGATGATGGTGCCCTTCACGAATAAGGAAAAGGCTGAGATGCATTTAATTTACGGAGCGGCAGATGGAAATGGTGCAGAGGCACAACGAATGTACGGAGAGCGATTTCCCAACAGGCGGTTGCCTAACCGCAAAACTTTCGAGCGCTTGCACAGACAGTTGTGTGAGACGGGATCATTTCTCGCTTCCCGGTCGAATGCAGGTCGTGCAAAAAAGGACGAATCAGTAGTTGTTGCAGAAGCCATTCTGGATGTAGTAGCGGCGCAGCCAAGTACAAGTACACGAACAGTGGCTAGGCAGGTGGATACCTCACATTCCATGACTTGGAGGGTACTGAAGGATGAACATTTGCTCCCGTTTCATGTGCAGCGAGTCCAGAAACTGTCCCTAGGGGATTATCCAAATCGTATTGAATTCGCTCGCTGGTTTCTGCAGCAGAACGCGCTAAATCCACATTTTGGACGAACTGTGCTCTTCACCGATGAATGTACCTTCACACGTGAAGGTACATTTAACACACACAATGCACATGTATGGGCGGATGTCAATCCACATGCTACGTATCCACATGCTCATCAGAGACGCTTTTCCATCAATGTTTGGGCAGGAATCCTCGGAGACCACCTAATCGGACCGTACCTTCTTCCTGAACGCCTCAACGGTAAAACATACCTCACATTTCTGCAACATGTGCTGCCAGACCTGTTAAACGTTGTTCCTCCACGCATCCGGCGGGTCATGTGGTTCCAGCACGATGGAGCGCCAGCCCATTACGTACGAGACATCCGCAACTATCTGGACATCTCATTTCCGAACAGATGGATTGGTCGAGGTGGTCCTGTTGCTTGGCCTGCTCGCTCGCCAGATCTTTCACCCCTCGATTTCTTTTTTTGGGGACAATTGAAGGCTCTTATGTATGAGACATCCATTGAATCCCCCGAGGAACTGGTCGCCAGACTTTCCGCAGCTGTAGGGGAAGTGCTCGAAAAGCCTGATGTTTTCGCGAATGTTCGCCGTTCCATTCTTCACCGTTGTTCTGCGTGCATAACCTCTGGTGGTCACAATTTTGAACATTTATTGTAATTACATGTTAATAAATATGCTTTGGTAACATAATCCTAATTTGTGTCTTTTTACCTCGTATCACAGCACACAATGTGTGGACATGGTAAACTGGACTGTGCTCAGGAGTAGAAATTTCAAACCCCTCTCCCCAGAAACTTAACCACGTCTAACGATTCAGATTTTGGGCTGAAAATTTAAGTCTAAGCTTTAGAAAGCATTTAATGAGACACAAAAAATAACGGTATAAAATAGTTGTTCGTTACTCCAAAATCTAAAGCGCCCTCTATCGGAATTTTTTGAAACTTTTCTTTAAAATTTATTTTCAAGAAAATACTGACATAAAGAATAATTTTAGCAAAACGCGGCAGTAGTTAGAGCCTAATCTACGACACAAAGATCGGGAATAACTGATTTTTGTTCTGGGGGGAGAAGGGTTTCAAATTTCAAATTTCAGTTTACGCTACTTAACTTCTCGTTAGGACTCAGATTTTTAGATCAAAATTTAAGTTTAAGTCTAAGCTTTCGAAATCATTTAAAGAAATACAAAAAATAACGTTAAAAAATAGTTGTTTGTTACTCCAAAGTCTAAAGCGCCCCCTATCGGCATTTTTTGAAATTGAACTTTAAAATTTTATTTCAAGAAAATACTGGCATAAAGAAAATTTTTTGCAAAAACCGCAAACGAATCGACCAATTTTTCCATTTTTTATAATCATTTGAAATTTCGGACCCTAAACTTTAATGCCCCCTATCTCCTTGGGAATACGTCTGGGACCCTTAGTCTCCTATTTAATATTATTTGTCTTTAAGTGTACTATAACCCCTTAAAGTTCTGCCCATCTTTTATGAATCACCCTGTATATATACTGTAGAATATAGAATTTGATGCTTTCCTCTTACTTTTGTTTCATAAGGTATGGATATTAATAAGGAAAAAAAAACCTAAAACAATTATTTATATAGTATAAAAGATAAATATTTCTATATATTTTATCCTTACAAATATATTTAATAGTTTTAAAGATATATAAATATATGCTTTTCAAAAGGTATATATTTATGTACCTTTATACATTTATATGATTTATACAGTATATAATCCTCTTACTTTGCACATATCACAGTGTTACATGCCTGGAAAATGACAATCTGAAATTCATCTGAAATTTTTATTTCTTTATTTATATTATTGGAAATTTAATGTCTCTTGAAAATACATATAAGGATATTTTTTATTAGAAAGCATCAAAAGTAATTACATTACATATTATTCGATAGGAATTTTTTTATCCGGACAGAAATTTCTGTATTTTTTTATATTCACCCATAAGTTGTTATTTATTATTTTAAAAGCACTTGTACATGCACTTAGTCTCCCGACTTTGTATGTTGCTATAAAACACGCCCGTGTATTTTAATGTTCTATGGAAAAACTCTCAATACGGTAGTAAGTACATTTTTGGGATTTGTCATTGTTTAGTAATATATATATATATTTATAAATACTTCTCCAAATCTCGAATAAATATTAGTTTCGGCGAATACTACTTATGCAGGATTCTTTCTGGAATCATAGATTTATCTTATGACGTCATTGTATAATTACGTTTATGTTTGTATAGTATATATAATTTTTTATTTATTATTTTAAACTTTTTTAGACATATATGAGATTATATTGTACAGTAAAAAGTTTCATATTCTTTATTTTTATTTCAGGAATTTCAACCGATTGTAAGAACATGTATTTCATTTTTTTAATAATTAAAATTTGCAAATATCTTTTTATAGCTGAATACATTTTTTTTATTATTATTGCACAATATTAATGTTTTATTAACTTGAAAGTTCATTATTAATATTTTAGTTGAAAGAAACAGAAATGCATCTCACTACCGTGTATCTACGATATAAATTACACACAAAAGACATAAATAACATATGCGAGAAATATAGTACACTGTCGTGATATGCGAGATAATTCCATCACAATGTCCCGAGAAATATGATGTTGAATTAAATATATAGTTAAAGGAAAGCAAATCCTTTGCAGGTAAGAGTTGATTCAGGCATTTAGGTCATTTAGAGAAATATAATACATTTAAAGAATTTTGATAAATAGAACTTTTCATCGCAAATTATTCTACATGTAGATGACAAATAAAGTCTAGAAGTTTCCTCCACGAATCTATACTTACATATTAACTCTAAAATGACATTAATATGCATGTATCAAGAAATGCAGATATTTCAAATAAGTTTCCCGCCAAAATCGCAAGCGTTTAACTTTCCATCACACTAGACATACCGAGTTCTCTGAGGCATTTTGGGAAGACGACTTTTGGAGCATAACTTTGCATATATGATTGCCATGATATTAATGATATTTTTTTTTGAATTATAAACAATTAAACATCATTACCTCTAATATTAAATTACATTTTCATATGTTTTTATTAATATATTTAGAAATTATGCTCCTAATATGCTATTTTTATGTATCAATGAAACTAAAATATCCAAACATAAATGCGTTGAATTTTACTTTTATAATTTTATTTTATGAATTATGAAATTAATATTTGAAAAAAAAATATGAATTTCAACCTACAACTTTTTTGATGGATTGCTGTATTATGTATTTCTTAGTCTAAGTGCTTTCTGAAAATGCAAAATTTCAAAATTTTCTTCAACGTAGTTTTCAGATGATGTTTAAAAAACCGCAAAATGATGGTTTAAGGGGACGACTACTTTAGAAGTGACTAGATATTTTCAAACTTCTTATAATATTCTATAATCTAGAATTAGAAGTTTTTCGCAGTTTCTCAAAATTTGGATTTTTTTTTTCTTGATAAAGCGAGTTTTGAGACTTGAGTCCTCAAATATTTTAAACAAAAATGCACATAAAACTTACGAGGACAATGAAAGTATACTTACAGCTTATTATTAAAAGCTTCTCAATATAAGGAAATCTTTTCTATTCTCATTTTATTGATTTTTTTAATTGAAAATTTTGGATTGCGATTTCTTTAAATTATACATTTATCAAATGTCATTTATGAATTTTATCTTTATAAATATATTAAGGGAACAGTGGACCTTTATTTGAGAACATCGGCTACAGCAAAATCATCGAAAAAAGGTTTTTTTTTTTCAGTGATATAATAACACCAAAACAGTTTTTTCTTATTAAAATGTCATGTATGAAGGTTTTAAGACATAAATGATAAAGGCAAGTGTTTTTATATATTTTAAATCTGTATTACACAAAACTAATTTTTCATCGTTTTTGGTTTTTTGAAAAGCTTCTTGCGACATAGTTTTTGATCAATATTTATGAAATAGATCAGGAAGTATACTGATATTGTTTATAAAGAAATTGTATAAGCTTTATAAAATTCGTTTTCATTAAGATAGTCAATTTTTTTTATTTATAAAAGGCAAAACTTTAATGAAAATAGGTATGGAATTTAGAAAAAATCTGTAAAATATAAAGTATTCAAGAGATTAAAGAACTCTTACGCAAATTTGTTTATAATAGTTTTTTAAGTGATAAAAATGCAAAAGCAAGAAAATATCTCAAAAGTTTAAACGCAAGGAACATTTTTTAATTTCATTGAAAATTTTAATATATTTTTAAAAAATTAAAAATTTTAATAAGATTGTAATTTTTTTTTGTTATTCTTCTGTATGCTTTTGGTTAAATGTATATATGCACAAAATTTCATATAGCTACGAAAAAATTTCAAAGAAAAAAAACTAACGTTCACCGTCTTCTTAAAAACTCTTCTCCTTCAGAAATTTTCACCAAAAATAATTAAAAAACTGATGCTCACACAACACGGAACATAGACATTACAATCAAATTCCAAAATTCTTGTCTTGTTTGTTTTGAAATAAACCAGGTGTTATATTTAAATGTATTTTATGTTTTATTTTTCTTATATATCTTTCTTGCCGTAGGGAAATATCTTTTTTCGGAAAAAATATCTATATTCTCTTTATCTTGAAAAATGCATAGCGTTTTCAAAAAAAGTTTCACATATATGTTATTTTCATGATATATAATGAATTTTTTGAGAGTTAAGAAATGTCTATGCGAATGGAAAGTAGAAAGAAATTTTGAAATGTAAATTTCCAGAACATTCTGAAATAGTTGTGTTTATATATTCTGTTGTTTGCTATTTTAAAGAAACAATTATTTCTAATAATATTTTTATTTAGAAACATCAACACATTTATTGCATTATTTTAATGTACTAGTAGATGTATATTAATATCCATATTGTTTTAACTCTTTAAATATCTATAACAATTTTTTCCTGTTACGAATTTTTATTTCGATTTATATTCGAAAAAGGTGTCATCCATTTACATATTCAGTAATGCAAAAAGTGAGATTAATATGCAAAATTCGCTCCTTTTTTTTATCATCACACTGTAACAGATATTTTTGAAATTTTTGCAGAAATAAACAACAACAACAACAACAACAACAACAACAACAATAATAATAATAATAATAATAATAATAATAATAATAATAATAATAATAATAATAATAATAATAATAATAATAATAATACGTTAATAATACGTAGAATTATTTCCAGTAAATTAAACGGTTTGCCACTAGCACCAAAATTTACACTTTTTTCTATCAATTTCATTTTTTTTTATGCACATGAGATGTAAAAAGAGGCATAAATCGAAATGGTAAATTTTGGGAGGAAAGATGTAACAAGATGACAATCAAAGTACTTAATATTTAATATAAAATGTTTCTCAGTATAAGGATTCTTTTTAATTTTTATTTTACTGGGGTTTTTTATTTGAAATTCTTGGATTGCAATTATTTTTAATTTATAGATTTATAAAGTGTCACTGATGATTTTTTAACATTGTAAAAATATTAAAAATTCTTCTTCTTCAAAAATGTTTAAAACTGATGCTCCAACAACACGGAACTTAGATATTAGAATCAAACTGCAAAATTGTTGTCATGTTTGTTTTGAAAGAAACCAGGTGTTATACTTAAACGTATTTTATATTTTATTCTTCTTATATATCTTTTTTGCCGTAGAGAAATATGTTTTTTCAGAAACCCAATCTGTTTTCTCTTTATCTTGAAAAATGCATAGCCTGTTCAGAAAAAGTTTCACGCATCAGTTATTTTTATGATATATCATGATTTTTTTTAGTTTTAAGAAATGTTTATGCGAATGGAAAGTAAAAAGAAATTTTCAGAAAAGTCTATTTAATAAATAATAGTGTAATAAAATACTGTATGCAAAAATAATTGTGTTTATATATTTTTTGTTTTCTATTTTAAAATAACAATTATTTCTAAAAATATTTATGTTTAGAAATATCAGCACATTTATTATACTACTACAATGTACTAGTAGATGTATATTAATATCCACATTGCTTTAACTCTTTAAATATTTATAACAAATTTTTCTTTTTGCGAATTCTTAATTCGATTTATATTTGAAAAATGTGTTATTCATTTACATATTCAGTTATGGAAAAAGTGCGATTAGTATGCAAAACTTCGTTACATTTCTTATCATCACATTGTAAAAGATATTTATGAAATTTTTAGAGAAATCAACTGCATATTTTACATTAGTAATGATAATAATTATTATTAATATTATTATTATTCTCTGTTGAGTTATTTTCTGTAAATTAAACGATTTGCCATTTGCACCAAAATTTACAGGATTTTAGAGGTTTATTTCTATCAGTTTCTTTTTTTTTGGTTGCAGATGATATGTAAAAAGAACTATAAATCGGAATGGTAAATTTTATGAGGAAAGACGTAACAAGACGACAATCAAAATACTTAAAATTTAATATTAACAGCTTCTCAATGTAAGGAAATCTTTTTTATTCTTCTTTTACTGTTTTTTTTAATTGAAATTCTTGGATTGCAATTATTTTCAATTTATAGATTTATAAAGCGCCACTGATGATTTTTTTTTAACATTATAACAATATTAAAATTTTTTCTGCTTCAAAAATGTTTAAAATCGGATGCTCCAACAACTCGGAATCTATAAATTACAATAAAATTCCGAAATTGTTGTGATGCTTGTTTTGAAATAATCCAGGTGTTACATTTAAACATATTTTATATTTTATTGTTATGATATGTTTCTTAGAGTAGGGAAATATATTTATCAAAAACCCAATCTATTTTCTCTTTATCTTCAAAAATGCATAGCATGTTCAGAAAAAGTTTCACACATCAGTTATTTGCATGATATATCATGATTTTTTGAGAGCTAAAATATGTATACGAAAATGGAAAGTAGAAAGAAATGTCGAAATATAAATTTCCAGAAAAATCTAAAATAGTTGTGTTGGTCTAACATTTTCTGTGTTATATTTCATTAGCAATTATTTTAGTTAGAATATTTATATTTAGAAACATTAACACATTTATTACATTAGAGCACTGCACCAGTACTTCACTGTAAAAGAAAAAGTAATAATAATATTTAAAAATCGGTAAAGTTACTATACATTTTCTAGGAAACTGACAATCCAAGAAATTTTTATCTAACACTAACAGGAAAAATGAATTTAACCGATATATTTATAGGACTTTTTTTTTCTTTTTACAAATTTTTATTTATATTTCTCTCGAAAATAAAAATATTATTTATTCATTGTCATTCACACAACAAAAAAGTACCATTAATATGCAACTTTTTTTTTCTTATCATAACACTGTTAAAAATATATGGATATGCAATTTTTACAGAAATAAACTGTATTTTTTACAGAAGAAAAACGGTTATTATCGTACATTCCAGTTACTTTTTATAAATTAAATGGACTTCTAGTGACGCACTTTCGACGCTTTTTTTCTGTCAATTTCAGACATTTTCTTTTTTTAAAGAAAGGAAGAAATGTAAAAAGAGATATGAATCGAAATGGGAGTTTTAGTGAGACAAGATATAACAAGATGCGTCTCTGTTACAACAAACAAAAAGTTCATAATGTACGATTTACTCTGTTCATAAACATCACGATGATATAAATGACCAATTAGGATAGCAGTATAAAAAATATTATTTTTTTACTTTTATATAATTAATTTATAATTTAAAATATTGTATTTGAAATATTAGAATTAATTGATTATCTGATGTACATGTTGGTCTAAATCCACAAATTTTACACATTTCGAGATTTCAGAGAAAACAATATGGGGGGGGGGCATTTTATCAGGCAAAGCATCGTATAAAAAACCGTATCTTTAAAATTATTTAACATTAAAAACGATTTTTTATAAAAATGAAAAGAGACTTTTATATATATATTTAACAATTTTTAATTCTGAGGTGATTGTTTTTATTTTGAAAGGTACAATCGTGAAAAATAAAGTATCACTTTCTACTAACATATCATCAAATCATCGTAAAAGAAAGTTCTTGGACTGAACGATTGGGAATAAAGTCGATTTTAAAATTATGCATGTAAAATTTGCTTGGTGGATCACCTACATATTAAAACGAATCCAAACTTAATCCGAATTTTAAGAAGATATTTCAAATCTTCGGTTCAGTCTAAGCCAATACATCAATGACAATTTTTTTTAATTATAAACATTCAAAATTCATTACTTCTAATGTTAAATTACATTATGATATATTTTTATTAATATATTTAGAAATTATGCTCCTAATATGCTATTTTTATGTATCAATGATGCTAAAATATACAAACATAAATGCGTTGAATTTTACTTTTACTAATTTTATTTTATAAATTATGAAATTAATATTTGAAAAAAAATATGAATTGCAACCTACAACTTCTTTGATGGAATGATGTATTAGGTCTTGCTTTCTAAAAATCCAAGATTTTAAAATTTTCTTAAACGAAGTTTTCAAATGATGTTTGAAAAACCGAAAAATGATGCTTTAATAGGACGACTACACTCTAAAAAATAAAAGTGTAAATTTACATACAAAAATGTGTAAATCGATGATACAAAAACGATTTGTTTATATGTGTAAATTTGTGTAAAAATTGGCAAAATACACACGTAATGTGTAAATTTCAAAATACACATTTCAGTGCGTTATTTGATGATAACACTAAGTGTGTAAAAGTTATAATGATCACTCATGAAATGCCCACATTAATGGGTAAATTGCGCTAGAATACACATATATCTGTATAATATTCTTACTCATTTATCTGTGAAATTTTCAGTGATTACACGGATTAATGTGTATTAGGTGAAAATCACACATTATTGTGTTATTGTAATTTATACAGTTCTTTGCGTAATATTTAAAATACGCATATTCGATGGAGGTTCAATAACTATTGTGTCTAATGTATATGGAATATCTGTACTGCAATTGGTTGATGTATAATATCGAAGTCTAATGTATAAGTTGATTTTATGCTTAATTTCAGAACCGTAGCTGCATTATTTATATAGTTTTAGCTGGAGGAGTGAAATGGGGGAGGTGTAATTGAAAGCCTGATTTTTAGCTTATGGGGCTAGATTTGTGACAGTGGATGAGATAAAAGTACTGTAATTTGGACTGGGGATCATTAGTGATGTACCAACTTCTCATCCACTGTCATAAGAGTAGCCTCATAAGTTAAAAATTAGGCTTTCAACTACACCCCCTCCCCATTTTACCCCTCCATCCAAAACTATATTAATATTGCAGCTACGGTTCTGAAACTAAGCATAAATAAACCAAGACATTAGATTTCGATATTATATATCAACCCATTGCAGTACAAATATTCTATATACACTAGACACAATAGTTATTGAACCTCCATCGAATATGCGTATTTTACATATTACTCAAAGAACTGTGTAAATTACAACTCACTCCCTTCCCCTTTTCTTAAAAACTCCCTCTAAATAAGTTTTTAGAACTTCAACCCTCCCTCTAAAACTTTGTTACTATAGCAGCTACGGTTCTAAAATTCAGCATATTGCCATTTAAGACATTAGTTTCGATATTCTTCATCAACCATCGTAGTAAAAATATTACTTCTCTGTTAACAGGAAAGTATGGGACACATTTTGAATTTACAATTTCTTTAATTATATTATTGATTCTTCAAATTATGTTTCTATATTATTCAAGGACATTGAAAAGTGTTTCAGTTTGCATTATATAAATCAAAATTTTTGTATTTTTGTCAAATGAAGTTGATTTTATTATTTTTGTAAAAAGTGTCCCTTTCCTCCCCACTCTCCTCTAAATAAACACATAAAAACTGCTGGGTTTTTTTCTATACTCTTCCTTGCTTCATAAATTTATATTTCCCCTCATTTAGATATTATTTAGTACATGCAATTAAAAATTAAGATAAAGAAAAAAATTAATGATAAATTTTAAACTAGTCAGACGGAATAATGATAGTTGGTAAACTTGCAATCACCATACTTTTTATTTTCAGAGTTAAGCGTCAATTTTTCATTTTTTATTTTTCAGACTCAAGATACAAAGCCAAATATACTCAAGATACTGTGTTACATGCAGTTATAAAAGTAAAATTTAAAATACTATAAAAAATAGAAAAAGGTATATAATCTTCATCTCACACACACATACACATATTACCTGCAAAAATTTTAGTTGATTTGTTTATATATATCATAATAACCATTATATCATTATATCATATCATATCATTATATATATCATAAATCACTTGTATTATATGTTGAATTGTTTTCTTTTTAAAAATATTCATCATTTTTACAAAGAATTTACCTTAAAAAATTATCAAGATTATCAAAAATGCTGTTGAATCATTAAAATAACATCTTTCGCATTTGAGATTACGAGGTAGAACCCGTCAAATTTTGACAAAAGAAAACGTTTAAAAAGGAACTGATTCATTAACTTATAATAAACCTACTAAATAAGTTATAGGAAAAATGCATTTTATATTGTTACGTCTAACTCTTAAACAAACGATATTTATCGTCAAATTAACAAAATACTATTTCTATAAAACGCAGTTGTAGAAATTGTTAAAATTAAACTTTAATCGTATATGTAAGCAGTAAAATATATTAAAGATATGTGATTATGATATAGTTATCAATTAAGGTTCTTATACTAGTATTCCAAAATGATAAAAAGCAAAATTTATTCAACTTTGACTCAATCATAGAATTTTGTTTTGCCCGTGAAATCGAAACCCGGCATCATTTTCACCACATCAAAATTTGCAAATGTACATCTCACATCTGTATTCACGTTTAAAAAAAAATTGGCATTTTAATTTGATAATTTTGATTCAAAACTTGAAGTCTCAATGGGGGACTATTAGCTGAAATAGCTGTTGATAATCTTATGCGTGTAAATCAAATTTTGTAAATGAAGTCAAAATTCACTGGGTTTTATAGGAGAAGATATTCAAATTTCTATTTTTACCATTTTAATGAGAAAATGCCAACATGAAGATACAGCACTCATTTTTTCCCTTTTTTCCTTTGCTTTAAATAGAAATGGAGTACTCCTGTTGCCACGATTAGAAAAGAGGTATAAAAAGCTACAAAAAAATTAATATTTCAAAAACAAATTAAGATACATTTTCCAAACAAGTTTCATTTAAGAGTAAATTTCCCCCCCCCCCCCCTACACGATGGTGTAAAAATTGAATGCGACATTAAGAAATTTAAAAACTTTTAGTAGCAAAAATTGCAATACCAAAATTAATTTCAAATTTGAAAGTGTTGCCATGAGCAAAATGACGTATGCGTTACGTACAGATACGTTTGGCCTTTATAATATAGATATTTAGAAATTTGTGTCTTTAAAAAAAAAATACAAATATATTTTAACATTAATGAAATGACTCGTGTTTTCATAAATGAAAATTTCAGATATTCTGATTAAAGTTTTAGATATCAAACTAATGAGTATTTTTATTTATCAGCTATAATAAAAAGTAAAATAAGAAATACTGTGATTATATCCAAATATCAATTGCTTCTTATAAATTTTCGAAATTAATGCTCGTAGAATTTATTTGGCAATTACCATTTGTGTCTTAAGTATACAAAACTCACCCGGCGGGGGATATTTATGTAGGGGGGGGGGAGGTTAATATGTTCGATTTTGAATATTCATTATGACGCAACTGTTATAATTTTTTTATATACATACAATCATATGTTTTAAGTCATATAAATTCTGTAATAATAGGCAAAATTTCAATAGAAAAATGTTTATTTGAATAAAAAGCCATTACTTTAATATAATTTTTTTTCGGAATTTTTAGTCTAAGGTTATTTTAAATCAACGTATTTTTGTCCTTTGAAAATTTACTTCTGTGTATTCTTATTAAATCTATAATTAATAAGCAAAAATTATATGTTCTTTACTATGATTATTTTAGTGGAACATAGTTCTTCTGATGTAATATTTTCAAATTAAAACACAGCTGTAAATTAAATGTAATTATGATAAATACATATTCCAAATTTCTCAAAATTGGAAGATATAGCGAAGAAACTATAAACATCGCTATAGTTTTAATCGATGATAAACTTAGTTAACATTATAAGTTTCATAATTAAAAATAAAAACTTACAAAGAAATTTCAATAAATAAATAAAACTCAGATGAACTGTTTAACTTATAAATCAGAATATATAATATATAAATATGATATACATTTGTATAGTAGTTTATAAATAAACTATAATATCTTTCACACAGCCGACCCAAAATTTAATACCGTACTTCCTTCTCCCCCCCCCCCCAAAAAATAAATGATGTTAACGTTTATTTTGCTACTGTTAAAATATATTCATAAATTCCTTTTAAGATGAAAATTTTCAAGAAATAAATAACCTTAGATACGACAGTTGTTATTTTAATAGACTTTATCAAGAGTTAGGTAATGTTGACATTTTTAAAGGAAAGTAAATTATTCATGTAAAAAAATCTTATATGTAAAAAAACAATCCAACATAGAGCATTTACATTTATTCATAAAAATGAACAAATCAGTTAAAAAAAATTAAAGGTGATTCGAAAGTATGAAATTACATACCTTACATTTTATAGGAGAATATAACTTCTATATTTTTCTCAACGCGAGCGCTAGCATTTAGATGGACCCACCATTAGTTTTCAACTTAAACCTGATGAATCCAAGTCAACCATGATTACGATTTTAAGTTTCGATGATTCGCGTTTAACTCGGGATCAAACTAATTCGTGAACAGGACAATAAAATGTACCGCGAACTAAAGTTAAACTAAAATTACAAGTTAAACTTTGAAATGAATAAAAGATTACAAGCTTTGAGACGGCTAAAATAATTTAGAGTAAAATAAGGCATGCTTATATTCGATGTGCAAAATGTAAAAATAACTCAGGATACGAATTTAGAATTAATTATCTTAATTACATGAATTATATTTTATGTTACATATTAAATGAATTCAAAATAGTTTTTAGATTCTACTGAAGGTTAAACTACTTATCTTTAAATTAAGGGGAGGGGAAGAGCAGCAGAAAAATTAACAACAGTACAAAAATATAATTTAAATTTATGAATAAGTATATAGTGAGATTATATCTCTATTATAAAGCATCTTTAGGAAGTCTTCCTGATTTCGCTTTAAGAATAATATCTAACACTGTTACTGAAAATTACAAATAAAATTGTGAAAAAACAGCGGTCTGCGAGACGGCTGAAAGGAATTACGATTTAATTAAAACCTGGAATTATAAAATCAAGCATTCTTAAATTTGATGTACAAATTTCAAAAGGTAATTCGGAAAACGAAATTAAAATTAACTTATTAAATGAATAAAATTTTACGTTACATGTAACGAAATATTGTTACATGATGTCGAGATTACATTTTTTTTTTAACTTCTTTTAAATATTCATGAAACAGCTGAAACGTGGCTAAAACGGGGAGGGTGAGAGAGGTGGTCAGATTATCCTATAAAAATAAATAAATATATTAGTTTATTATTTAAATATGCTGTTACAGCAATGCAATGACATCATGTTCTTTATGAATGGGATTACTGAAATAAAAAGTGTAGCTCTGAATAATATGTAAGCATCCCATCCCTTTCGTAACGTCTACTTTAAAATTCACGCATTTATAATTTTTGTAACACACTAATTAGAGTAATTTGAGGTGTTATCTACATTTACACATTTTTCTGAGTTTATGAACTGATAAGAACTTACAAACTTAATGCCATAAACTAAACACTCATTAAGATAGGTATTTTTTGTATTTTATGTGTATTTTTTATGACAAGTGGATGATCTTAGAAATTTACACCCTTACCTATATGTATATCATTAACTGTTAATTACAACAATGTACAAATTTGTGTAAATTCAGGCATTTTTTACCATTTACAATTTTTTGTGATTTCCAAGTAATAACAAAATACATACCTAGTTTTGTAAGCTAAAATAAACATAAAAACAGGTAAAGTTTTGCAAAAAGTGGGTAATTTTCATGTCAGGTGTGCAATTTTAGGAATTTACACACATATATATGTGAATTCGTCTAATTTACACTTTTTTTAGAGTGTACGATAGAAGTGACTAGATATTTTCAAACTTCTTACATTATTTTGTAATCTATCAGTCTGCATCATTAGATGTTTTTTGCAATTTCCCAAGATTTCGCTTTATATATATATATATATATATATATATATATATATATATATATATATATATATATATATATATATATATATATATATAAGGCGAATTTTGATACTAAAGTCGTCAAATATTTTAATGCAAAAATGTACATAAAACTTCAAAGGACAATGAAAGCATACTTAAAGTTTATTATTAAAAGCTGCTCAATATAAGGAAATCTTTTCTATTGTTATTTTACTGATTTTTTTAAATGAAAATTTTGGATCGCGATTTCTTTAATTCATACATTTATCAAAAGTCATTTATGAATTTTAGCATTATAAAAGTATTAAAAACTCTTCTGCCTAAGAAAATTTCACAAAATATTTACCGGGTGTCCCAAAAATGACTGATGGATTTTAAAATTCAATAACTTGCAAACGGCGACAGCTATTTAAAAAATTTTTGCAGGAGGGTTATGTATAATGTCAGGAGTTTTTTACCGTAATTTTTTATTTGAGTTCGCATCTCAAACAATAGGTGGCGCTGACGGCGAATGATGGCCAGGTCGACGCTTCACTCAGCACTGATCATCTGGCCTTCAATCGCCGTCAGCGCCACCTATTGTTTGAGAAGCGAACTAAAAAAAAAATTACGGTAAAAAATCTCCTAGCATTATGCATAAGCCTACTGCAAAAAATTTTTAAATAGCTGTCACCTTTTGCAAGTTATTGAATTTTAAAATCCATCAGTCATTTTTGGGACACCCGGTAGAAACTGATGTGTACACAACAAGGAACTTAGAAGTTACAATAAACTCCAAAGTTGTTGTTATGTTTATTCTGAAAGAAACCAGGTGTTATATTCATATGTATTTTATATATATATATATTTTTTGTATATCTTTCTTCCCGTAGGAAAATATGTTTGTTCAGAAAACTAATCTGAAAAGATATTGCTGTTCAAGATATTGCTTCTATTATAGGTAATCACAATCTTCTTATCGAATATACTTATGCATTAATCAAACCTTTTTGGTTGTTAAGTCTGGCTAAATCTGAAATAAAACTTCATTACTTTATGGTTTTCATGTAATTAGTAATGTACCTTTATGAGGCAAGTTTCATTGAATAATTTAGAAAAAATAGATCTCATCTGTATAATGAATATTCAATAACACATTGTTGATCATTAACTTGATCTTTGTTTTTAATATTTTTAAAATTATCTAATTTTTTATTTTATTTTATTTTACTTATTTTAATATTTTATTATGCTGTAAGCATTTATTATAGTTCCGATTGTATTATTAATTACATTTAAATTAGCATTTTAAAAATGTAAACAAAGCAATTTCCGGAAATCTGCAAAATTCTAAACACACAGAAACTTCGGACAGCACGGAAGTTAGAAATTGCAATCAAATACCAAAATTGTTGTCTTGTTTGTTTTGAAAGAATCCAGGTGTTATATTTAAACGTATTTTATATTTTATTCTTCTTATATATCTTTTTTACTGTAGAGTAATATGTTTTTTCAGAAACCCAATCTATATTCTTTTTATCTTGAAAAATGCATAGCGTTTTCAGAAAAAGTGTCACACATCAGTTACTTTCATGATATATCATGAATTTTTTTAGAGTTAAGAAATGTCTATGCGAATGAAAAGTAGAAAGAAATTTCAAAATATAAATTTCCAGAAAAATCTATCATAGTTGTGTAGAACCAAAAAATTTTATTTATTTTTTATTTTTATTTATTTATTTTATTTTATTATTATTTTTTTGCAACAACAATTTTTCGTAAAAATATTTATCTGTAGAAACTTTAATATATTTAATATTTCATTATAATGAATCACTACTTATATATTGCATGTCCATATTCCTATAGTTCTTTAAATATTTATAGTTTTCTTATTTTTGCGAAATTTTATTTATATTCATATTCAAACAAAATACTATATATTTATTTTCATTATTTATATATTCAAATATGTAAAAAGTGCGGTAAATATGCAGCTTACGTTTATATGTAACTTAATTTTATGTACTTATTTAAATGGAACTTACTTTTAAGTACTTTTGTATGCAATTTGCTTTTAAAACGAAATTTTATGATTGTGATTTTTTTTTATTTATAAATTTATCAAATGTGATTTATGATTTTTTAGAATTATAAAATAGTTAAAAATTCTTTTGCATCAAAAATGTTTACAAAAATGCTAAAAACTGATACTCACACAGCACAGAATATAGAAATTACAATCGAAATCCGAAATTGTTGCCATGTTTGTTTAGAAAGAAACCAGGTGTTACATTTAATGGTATTTTATATTTTATTCTTCTTATATATCTTTGTTGCCGTACGGAATTATGTTTTTTTCAAAAACCATATCTATTTTCTTTTTATCTTGAAAAATACATAGCGTGTTCAGTAAAAGTTTCACACATCAGTTATTTTCATGATATATCATGGATTTTTTGAGAGTTAAGAAATGTCTTTGCTAATGGAAAGTAGAAAGAAATTTTGAAATGAAAATTTACAAAAAATTCTGAAATAGTTGTGTTTGTTTACTGTTTTGAAATAAGAATTATTTAAAAATATTTATGTTTAGAAGCATTAACACATCATTATTTTCAATTTAGAGATTAATAAAATGCCACTGATGATTTTTTAACATTATAAAAATATTAAAAAATCTTCTGCTTCAAAAATGCTTAAAAATGAATTCTCCAACAACACGGAATCCAGTAACTACAATAAAATTCCGAAATTATTGTGACGACTGTTTTGAAAGAAACCAGGTGTTATATTTAAACGTATTTTATATTTAATTCTTCTTATATATCTTTCTTGCCCTAGGAAAATATGTTTTTCAAAAACCCAATCTATTTTCTCTTTATCTTGAAAAATGCATAGCGTGTGCAGAAAAAGTTTCACACATCAGTTACTTTCATGATTTACCATGCATTCTTTGGGAGTTTAGAAATGTCTATACGAATGGAAAGTACAACGAAATTTTGAATTGTAAATTTCCAGAAAAGTCTGAAATAGTTTTGTTTATATATATTTTTGTTTTCTATTTTAAAATAACAATTATGTTTAAAATTATTTTTGTTCAGAAACATCAACACATTTATTATATTACTGCAATGTACTAGTAGATGTATATTAATATCCATATTGCTTTAACTCTTTAAATATTTATAACAATATTTTCTTTTTACGAATTTTTATTTCGATTTTCATTCTAAAAAGTTGCCATTCATTTACATATTCAGTTATGAAAAAAGATAGATTAATGTGCAAAATTTTGTTACTTTACTTTTCATCATACTGTAAAAGATATTCGTGAAATTTTTACAGAAATCCACTGCATATTTTACAATAATAATAATTATAATAATAATAATAATAATAATAATAATAATAATAATAATACATAAGATTTATTTCCTGTAAATTAAACGGTTTGCCATTGACACCAAAATTTAGAGGTTTATTTCTATCAGTTTCATTTTTTTCAGTGCATGTGAGATGTAAAAAGGGCCATAGATTGGAATGGTAAATTTTGGGAGGAAAGATGTAAAATGATGACAATCAAAGTACTTAAAATTTTATATTAATAGCTTCTCAATGTAAGGAACTCTTTTTAACTCTTATTTTACTGTTTTTTGTTATTGAAATTGTTGGATTGCAATTATTTTTAATTTATAGATTTCTAAAGTGCCACTAATGATTTTTTAACATTATTAAAATATTAAAAATTCTCCTGCTTAAAAAATGTTTAACAACGAATGCTCCTACAACACGGAATCCAGAAATTACAATCAAACTGCGACTTTGTTGTGATGTTTGTTTTGAAAGGTGAAAAGAATCTAGGTGTTACATTTAAACTTATTTTATATTTTATTGTTGTTTTATCATTCTTGCCTTAGGGAAATATGTTTTTTCAGAAACCCAATCTTAAAAAATGCATAGCGTGTTCAGAAAAAGTTTCACGCCTCAGTTATTCGCATGATATATCATGAATTTCAGGAGTGTTAAGAAATATATATGCGAATGGAAAGTAGAAAGAAATGTCGAAATATAAATCTCCAGAAAATCTGAAACAGTTGTGTTGGTCTAACATTTTCTATATTATTTTTAAACAACAATTTATTTTGCAAAAATTCTTAACATTAGAAACGTGAGCACATTTATTACATTAATGCACCAGTACTTCACTGTAAAAGAAAAGAAAAATCTGTAAAGTTACTGAACTTTTTCTGGGAAACTGGGTGTCCTACAATTTTTTATCTAACAATAACAGCAAAAATGCACGTAACCGATACATTTATAGGATTTTTTTTTTTTTTTTTTTTTTTTTTTTTTTTTTTTTTTTTTTTACAAATTTTTACTTAAATTTTTCTTGAAAATAAAAATATTATTTATTTATTGTCATTCACACAACAAAAAAGTAATATTAATATGCAACTTTTTTTTCTTATCATAACACTGTTAAAAATATATGGATATGGAATTTTTACAGAAAAAAACTGTATCTTTTACAGAAGAAGAACGGTTTTAATCGTACATTCTAGTTACTTTCTGTAAATTAAATGGATTTACAGTGACGCACTTTCGACAGTTTTTTTTTTTTTTTTTTTTTTTTTTTTTTTTTTTTCCAGAACTTTTACCAGACTTTTCACTCTCTTTTACCAGAAGAAATGTAAAAAGATATATGAATCGGAATGGGAGATTAAGCGAGACAAGATATAACAAAACGCGTGTCTGTTCTCAACAAACAAAAAGTTTATAATGTACAATTTAGTCTGTTCAAAAACATCACTATGACATAAATGATCAACTATGATAGCAATATAAAAATATTATTTTTTTATATTTAATTTATAATTTAAATTTTTTATTTAAAATATTAGAAATAATTAAATATCTGATGTACGTGTTTGTGTAAGTCCACAAATTTTACACATTTCGAGATTTCCGAGAAAAAAATATGAGGGGGGCGGGGGACATTTTATCAGGCAACGCGTTGCCTTTTTAACAAACAGATGACTTTCTTTTTTTAACATGAAAGGTATAATTTTTATTTATTTATTTATTTATTTATTTTCTTTTGATCTGCTACCATCAACCAGATTGGCCATTACTATGGTACTTTAGGCAAATTCATTCCATCCCGTTAAAAAGGTTTTATACTTTGTATTGAACAAACAATACAAGATAATTTGGAATTTTTGCCCTTGAAAAATATTTTATACCCCACTATAGAGTATTGGAATAATTTGTTGGTAATTCAAAAGTTTTTTATTGGCAACACTTGATGTGTTTGTAAACAACTATTTTCGTGTGTAAATTTTAATTTTCCAAACTTTTTGTAGTGAAACATTCTGGACAAGGGCTACAAATAAGGAAAGTTCCAAAATATTACTTTCAGTAACCTGTGAGTCATGTGTGATCATAGTTTCCCCTTCAACTTTTTAGTTTACTAGAAAATGTTTACGTTTTTACAAAACTTACATGAAAACTAAAATTTCGCAGTTTAATGATCCGAAAATACCTCCAATTTCTTAAATATGCTTTTACATATCCAAATATTTAAAAAAAAAACGGCTTATGTAATTTTTTTTTAAATGTTACTGTAGCAAAGTATTATATTATTTGTTTTATCCAGTTGCTGATGATAGCATGACGAACATTGTTTTTCGTGTCTTTAAAAATTAACAATTAATTCATTATACTTAAATGAAAAAAATGTTTATCGATTTTTCAGTATTAATCCATTAGCAGATGCTATTGCAAGAGGATTTCCATAAAAATGTGCTGATTTAATGTGAATCTTCCTATGTGGACCACAGTAGCCGCCAGTGTGGGCTACTTTATTCCAAAACATTAGTTAATAAATAAAATAAATTAAAAAAAATCCGTTTTAAAAGTATAAATTTTGATTCATTGTTTCATGTTAATTGTTTACAATTAAACTTTGACGTTGAAAATCATATGAAATATTATTATAATGAATGGAACCAGGAAAAAGTGGTCCAAATCTTTGACGGTATTTAAAAAATTGTTATATGATTATAAATGTATAAATATGCAGCGCAATTCTCCCTAAAAACATGTTTCTCTATTTTTCAAAAATATTTTTCAAACAGCTTTATTTTTTTGCGTATCATTTGAATATAAATTGACAATAAAAATATATGCATAATCTAGATATCTTTATTTTAATAACAAAATAACATAAATCAGTGTCGTACTGATACGGTCATACAGAATTTCTCGGCGGTTTTTTCCCGTTAAATATTTATTGAGGCATACTTTTGAGAATTTTAAATACACTTAACATGATGAAAAAAATTCATAAGTGATATGAATTTTGTCAGGAATACAATATGATTTTATAATGTGTTTGAGTTTTTCGTAAGGATTTCTATTGTTTAATTAAAAAATGCTTTTCGCACATGCCTTTTAATTAAAAAAAATTGTTACTTGAAAGAAAATATTTAAATATTTTAAAAGATTAAGTAGTAACATAACGCATAAATTTAAAATTTCAGTTATTTAATTAATTAGATTTTACATGATTACCTATCAAATAGACGTAAGTACGTGTTTGGATAACATAAAACACTTCAAAAATTTGAATCGAATGAGTTTTATTGAACATGTCTCATTGTAAAATTTTATAGGCATTGTAAAACCGTAGTTTCTATATTGCTAATAAGATTACGTTTCACTTGAAGATCCTTTTAGAATGATCTGGAGGATATTACAGAAGGGTGCAAGACTAACATTAAAAGTGAAAATTAAATTCGGGTATATCTTTAAATGTTTTAACTAAATTAAAATGAAACATTAATGTTGCTGTGAATTGAAGGCGCATTTATTGAATATGATCTAATTTATATGTTGTGCAGAGTTGAATCTGAAAGTGAGATGTTTTGTACATTATACAGAAATTAAGTATTCTTTTAAGCTTAAGTATGTTGGCATCACATAATTATTTTAAGGCGACCAAATAATGATTAAAATTATGAAAATTTAACGTAACCTTTTTTTCTGGTACACTGTTACAAGAACATTTCATCGACTATTATTTTGTTTTAACATTTACGTAGTTACTTTTGATTTACAAAAATGATAGAATATGGTTATGCTATTTACAGGGGTTGGACAAAAATATGGAAACACTTTTTGAAATGCATGTTTGAAAAGAAAGATTGATTATAATGAACTATGTTGATGGCACTGGAGTTTTCGCCTACTGACGCCACCTATACAACTTCGTAAAATCACTGCACCGTTCAGTCGTTGTTGGAGCACTGTTATGTGAGATTATCATTGCATTATGTCAGAGTTAACAGACTTCGAACATGGACAAATTGTTGGCACGCGTATGGTGGGTGCTTCCGTAAGCAAGGTAGCCGAAGTTTTTAGTGTTCCAAGAGGTACTGTGTCGAAGATTTATTCTGCATATTTGAAATGCGGAAAAAACATCATCCGCTAAATCACAGCGCGGACGAAAGTGTGTGCTGAGTGATCGTGACAGACGATCATTAAGGAAGATTATTGCGAAAAATAAGCAGTCTACAGCTGCAAAAGTTACTGCTGAAATGAATGTTGTGTTACCAAATCCTGTGAGTACCAAAACAATTAGAAGGGAGCTTCATAAATAGGGAATTGCTGGCCGTGTTGCAATTGAAAAGCCATCCATCAGTAATGCTAATGCCTGTAACAGGAAAAAGTGGTGTTTAAGTCATAAAGCCTGGACTATAGAGCAGTGGAAGAGCGTAATATGGTCTGATGAGTCTTCTTTCACATTGTTCCCCACTTCTGGCCGAGTTTACGTCTGGAGAACGCCATCTCAAGCCTATAATACAGACTGCTTGTTGCCAAGAGTGAAACATGGCGGGGGTTCAGTGATGGTTTGGGCAGCCATATCGTGGTTCTCTTCTAGCCCCATGATAACTCTGTAAGGGCATATTACTGCTCAGACTTATGTGAACATTTTGGCCGATCAAGTCCATCCAATGGTACAAGCTTTGTTCCCCAATGATGATGGTATCTTCCAAGACGACAACGTCCCCGTTCACACAGCTCACATTGTCCAGGACTGGTTTTTTGAGCACGAGGATGAATTTTCGCATCTCCCCAGGCCACCAAAGTCATCATACTTAACCTTTGTGGTCTACATTGGAGCAGAAAGTGCGTTCTCGCTATCCACCGCCAACATCGTTATCTGAACTTGCCACCGTTTTGCAGGAATAATGGTACAATATTCCCTTGGCAAACATACAGAAACTTTATTTATCCATTCCGAGAAGACTGCAAGCTGTTTTGAATAACAACGGGTACTTGCCACAATACTAGGCAAGGAAACGTGTTTTTTTAAGGTGTTTCCATATTTTTGTCCAACCCCTGTATATTATGGCTTTATTTATGTTTTAACATTTTATAATAATAAAAGTAAAGGTAAAAGTTTACTTAATTTTCTTTGCAACGTTGGCGGCTACTTTATTTTATACAAATATTTCATTCGTGAAATATAGAATATAAGTTACTTCATTGAACGAATCATTCGTGATGAACGGCAAAAAAACATTAGAACGTTTTAATACCCTCCCAAATTCTATTGTAATACTTTCTTTTCCAAACGTTTTAAAAATATTTTTTCCTTAGGCTATTATCACATAAATATGAATTGAATAGTACACAAAATAGGTACATTCGCCATATTTCAGACAATTAGGTAATTTAAACTTCTGCAGTCTATTTGGATAACTACGTTTAATGTTGATTTTAAAAAGTCTATGTTTGTCCTTAAAATGGAAAAGATGGTGATCCAAAAGTGTTAAATTAACCTTGAATTACGAAGCAATTAATGTTTCAACAATACTATGTCTTTTTTTAAATTAGTTTATTTTGTTTTATAGAATGTAAACATAGATTTTTTAAATTGCAAAAGACAAAAGCTAGAATTTTATTTTCACACGACAGAATTATTCTTCCAAAATAAAATTTATGAAAAAATACACTTTTGTTTCTATCTCGAAGTGTAATGTACTATTTTTATAGAATTCAAATTCAATTAATGTAGAAAAATAAATCTATCAATTTTTAAAATTATATGTAAAAATATCTTACAATTATAAAACTAAGTTAATATTTGTTAAAAGTGATAAATATACATTTACTAGGTAAGACATACCTTTATTAAAATCGACATATTTGACATCATAGATAAAAAATTCTCATTGCAATTCTTTTTGCAAAAACATTTTTTCGTATTTTTAATTATTTTTTTATACTTTTATTTATTTATCTTTTCATTTTAAAAGTCACCTTGAGTTTTGGAATTATCCTAACAAACCAACTTTACAACACTCTTAGATGTTCAATCTTTATGAAAATAATAATAATTCTTTTTTTTCCCCTTATTTAAAAAATGTTTGTCAAATGAATAAGTATAACCTAAGAAAATATTGTCTCAGTAGATTCTAAATTTTCGAGGTCTCTCTGTTATCTCTTTTAAGGAAACATTCCAATTTACAGGGTGTTCATAAAAAAACTTTGCCGGTATATGGAGCTCTAGCGGCGAGTCCGTTCAACCTATCGAGGTGAAATTTGAAATATAGCTATTTAGAGTATGAGCTCGAGATTCTCTGAACGGCAACAAAATGATGCTCACGGTTACGGTTATGGTTACAGAAACTCGAAATATTCAAATGGCAACACCCTTTTTTTTGTCCATCTCAAAATGCTCAGCACATGCGAAAACCCTATAGAGCGTTGGAAACTTACGTGTATAGGTAGAAACGGAAACGTTATGGACGCACAAAAAACTGTTCTGCGAATTCCCCCCCCCCCATTAAAACACGATTGGAGCGCAAGGCGTAAATTTGCATATGACACAGAGTCAGTACATTAATCTCTGATTACAGCACAGATCGCAGAAAACTGTTATTTTGATTACACATTTTCCACATGAGTGCCATCACATAAATACGTTGGATGATGGCGATTTTGGACAATACAGCCGAACGTTACATCGCATGAGGAATGTTTGCAATCTCACGTTTGATAGAATCTTTCATATCTGGCAAAGTTTGCGGATTGCACATGTACACTCTAGATTTTAGATATCGCCAGAACCTGAAATCCATAGGAGTGAGGTCGGGGGATCGTAGAGATCGTTGACGTTACCAGTTAAGGTGAAATATGCCTAGATCCGTTCATAGTATGCGAAGAGGTCGATCGTTATCTCCATCATATTGGATAAGAAATTCATTAACAAAGTGTATATGTTCTTGATGGTTTCTCACTTCCAACATCTGGGTGCAGGGATACCGGTAAAGAAACATGCGGATTACAGAGCTTAAGAACTTTAAGACCAATGATTTTGGTATATCAAATACACGAGATGCACCTTTTGTAGTTTGCATGCGTCCTCTGGTCACTATGTGATGCACTTCCATAACAGTATCCTCAGGAACAGTTAGTTGGTAATCCTGATCGCGGACTATCACACGTGCAGCCAATTTCTTCGAATTTCATTACTAAATCACAAAGATATTCTAAAATCCATAGGCCACGTATTTGGCGATGGTTTCGACGGTAAACGCGCCAGGTTTTCGCAGCATTCATCTCATTTTGACAATTGTTTTACCAACTCACCACAAACGAAGTCATTTTGTTGCCATCTGCGAGCTCCGACTGAAGAACTATCATTCCCACCTTACTTTTTATCCATTTTCTACGCTGACTATCTGGCAAACGACGTTCCGTGATAGGTATTTTTCCTCTGTCATATTCAAATTTTCTTCGTGCTTCTTGATCGTGTTTTTTGGGGCCGTTCGTAGAGCTGATTTTGTGCGACAATAATGCGTCCATTTATTTCAATAACAATACCGTTCCAACGCTCTTTTGGGTTTTCGGATGCGCTGAGCATTTTGCGATGAAAAAAAATGTTGCCATTGGAAAATTTCGAGTTTCTGTAACTGTAAACGTAACTATGACCGCCATTTTGTTGCCGTACACAGAATCTCGAGCTCGTAACTCTGAATATCTACATCTGAAATTTTACTTCGATCGGTGGAACGGACTGGCCGCTAGTGCTCCATATATCGGCAAAGTTTTTTTATGACCACCCTGTACATAAAATTAAATATGTGTACTATCATGTAACTCTGTTAAATCCTCTGCCACAAAATAACTCAATTTGAGCCAAAATCCACTCATCTCATTATCTGAAAGTCAGGTTCTCGTAAAGAGTTGAAACAACTCGAGTGAACGAGGTGTTTTTAAGCAAATTAAATGAAGATGAGTATTTTAAATAAGCAATTAAAATCAAGATGAGTAAAACGCTTAAAAATCAACTTATTAACGATTCAATAAATTATAGCTCTTTCCTGAGATCCCAAGTCAAAACTTTCGTTTTCAAAGTGAAGCACACAATTTTTATATTTTTTTTTGCTTTTATTTACACATGATAAATTATATAAAAAATGATAAATTTTTCAGTCACTTCATGACATCTAAGAATTAAAAAAAATTAGCAGTTTTTTCCATGTCAGTACTTTATTTAAATATTATAAGGACTTAACTATAAATTAGTAAGTTAATTTACATGCTTTTTTCTGTTGCACTATCGCAAATGATAAATCTCTAAATATTGTCCAATCAATAAATTAATATCAATACTTCAATGTCCAGTCTCTCAATACAGTTGTTTATGTACAATTATATGCGAGCTGCAGTAATTTTGGAACACATTACGAGACAAACCCTGTGCAATGTTTTCACTGACGTATATCAATTGGATGAGAAGTTGCAACAGTGAAATATTTCAAACACAAGAAAAAAAAGTGTAAATAAAATGGTAATAAGTATTTGAAATAATTAGTACTTTTGGGCTCTGGCAACGCCCGAGAATGAAATGACATGTGGCTGAGATATATAAAAGTGTATAGATCTTTTACACCAGTTTAGGTGTGAAATTTCGCGATATGCTTCCAGTCATAAAATATGTAAATCGAGTTAGTGTTAAACTAATATTATTTCTGTGTGTTCCAGAATATATTTCCCATATTTTAATTTTTATTTGATTTTATTTACAGAAATATCGAAATAATCTTTGATTTACCGAGTACTGAGAAGAAAATTATCTCATTTTTCAAATGTCGGGGTTTTTGCCAACAAACATCTATGCGAAACGGATCATGATATGATAGTGATATTATAAATAATAATGTTATATGAAGATTAAAAATTAAAGATTGTAAAAAATATGTATTGAAAACGGGTTTGTTGCTTCTAAAATGCTATTCGAAACTTCTTAGTGTAAGTTTGCACAAAAGAATTGAAATACATTAAATGGGGTTGGAAACGAATGAGTGAAAATCTAATTAGTAACGTTACATCAGTATAGTGTACGATCTCTATCTATTAGCTTACTACGATGATTGAATAGATGAGTGAGTGCAGCAGTATAGTTGATGCTGTCTTTAAAAGTTTCGTTGTACGTCGGAAAACAACAATAAATGATAGTTCCGAAAAGTTTGTTATTTTTTTTTCAAAAATTTCGATTTTAAGTTTAAAATTTTAAAATATTTATTTGCATAAAACTACAATTGCGTTTAATTTACATTTGATTTACATTATTGTAATTATTATTTTATGTATTGAATCAACATTCTTAAACTAAATTAAGCATAATGGTTGCGCGTAGAAATTCAAATTATAATTTTTATTCCTTTATCGAAATTAAGCAATTTAAGAAAGTAAAATATAAGTAGCCCAGTATTCGAAATATGTATCATATGTAGAACAAATATTAATTTATGACTGGTAAAATGCTACTTTAAATATATTTCCTAGAAAATCAGAAATCAAATTAAATGTGAGGATGTGCTAAGTGGCAACTTGAGTCTAAGATTATGAATGTTTTAATAGGATAGCTTAATATTTACATGGGTGCTCGGATAGCATATATGAGGCAAAATTTGATACAGTCAAAGATCTATAATCCGCACACCCATTATCCACTGTTTTCTATAATTCACGTTATTTTACGAATGTAAACAATGAAATAAACAGTTAAAAAAATTACGAATTAGTGATCCAAAAACGTTTTTTTAGAAAAATTTAAAAAAAATGAAAAAACAATGAGGAAACAGGGAATTATGGGTGTGCGGATTATAGATCTTTGACTGTAATTGTTTCAAAGTGTGTGAAATAATGAGGTTATAACCAAAGTTAATGAAGTCAATGAAGTTATACCGATAATGAAGTTTACAAAGGATCGCAATATTGATTTCCATAAAGAAGGTCTTAATCAACATTGTGTCAAAAGTTGCTTAAAACGGTCTGAACCAAGTATTAGTAGAGTAATAAAGCAGCATTTAAAAAAAAGCCTTTGAATAGCCTCGGAAAGCCTAAAACTACAGGGAGAGATGTTAGAGAGCTAAAGAGTACTGATAGGAAAACTGTTTTAGAAGTCTAAGATAGTTACTTCGAAAGTGTAAAAAACAAATAGTTGATGTTAGTAAATTTACAGTTTTAAGACATTTCCATAAACTTGGACTTTAATCTGTTGCAATAAAGTTCCACATTAAACAGAAAATGACGAGAGTAAAGTGGTGCAAAAAACGCTTTTATGTAATCTGGAAGATTTGAAAAAGATATTCTTTAGTGATTGGAATATATTTTGGGTAACTAATGGTTATCAAAATGTCCGTGGCGAGTGAAGCAAGAGACATATGATAAAGACAACGAAACGGTTAGTAAAATTTGGCGACAATATAATAGTATGGGCTTGTTTGACTACAGATGTTACTGGACAGCTATGTGTCGTCACGAAGTGATTAATTCTGAGATAGATTTAAAAAAAAATTCTTTTCATGATACCATCAACTTAAGATCTGTGTAGAAATTATTGTATTTTCAAATAATAATTTAGCATCATCACACAGTTCAGTGTCCACCATGAACTGCTTTAGGCAACAGCAAATTAAGGGGACAGTGGGCCTTTATTTGAGCAAAATCGTCTATAAAAAATCATGAAAATGTCTGTTTCTGTAGTATAATAGTACCAAAACAGTTTTTTCTTATTAAAATATCATTTATGAAGGCTTCAAGAAGGAAATAATAAAGGTAAGTGTATTTTTATACGTTAAATCTCTTTTTCTAAAACCTAATTTTTCAGCGTTTTTAGGTTTTTGAAATGCTTCTTACGACATACTTTTTTAATAATATTTGTAAAATTGATAAGGAAGTATCCAGATATTGTTTAGAAAGAAATTGTGTAAACTTTTTAAAATTCGTCTCCATTAAAATAGTCAAATTTGGATTTTTTACTTATTAAAAAGCCAAATTTTGATGAAAATCAATATGGAATTTAGAAAAAAAAATATTTGAAGTATTAACTATTCAAGAGAATAAAAAATCTTAAGCAATTTTTTCATAATAGAGTTTTACGTGATACAAATTCAAAAGCAAAAAAATGTCTCAAAAATTAAGACACTGGGATCATTTTAAAATTTCGTTTAAAAATTTAAGGTTTTTCAAAAAAATTTAAAATTTTAATAAGATTGGAAATTTTTTTGTAGGTGTTCTATATGCTTTTGTTGAAATATATATATGCACAAAATTTCATATTTCTATGATGAGAATTATAATATATATATATATATATATATATATATATATATATATATATATATATATATATATATATATATATATATATATATATATATAACGTCCACTGTCCCCTTAACGCATTTCCCCCGCCGGGTAACGAACCGAATTTAAATAGAATAAAAAATTTGCTTAAAATAAAGAAGAAGAGACTGCAATATTTTGCACGAAAATAAAGTTGGGCTTCTTTCTAGCACACTGTTGACTGGGATATCCGGTTTAAAACACTGTGAAAAAATTGTAGTTAGCTTGGCAGAGCGATTTCGCGCCGTTTTAAAATGTAAAGGTGATGAAACAAAATATTAAAGAATAATTATTTTTCCGTTTTTTAAACCACGTACTACTTACAGTCCTATTCTAATATTTCTAATAATATACTAATATTTTGAACTAAGTAAATGGTTGTTCTAATATTTTGATGTTTTCCAATTGTAAAAATATATATATTTTTTAATTTTGTATAGATTCTTTTAATTTTTATGCTAAAAGATACCTAAAAATATGTAAATTCTTGCAATATCAAATTTCAATTCTTATTGCTATCTTTGTAAACGATGCATCAAAAAACCTTTTTCACAATCCCCTTTTTTTATCATTCGAATTATTTGAGTTGAAGCTGTATATAATGAAATAATTATATTCATAAATATTTTTAGTGGGGCGAAAGCATCTTTCCTTCTTGAAAATGCTGGCTGCGACATTAGTCGCCATTGGCGACTGGAAATGCAATATGCAACTTTAGAAGTACCTGGATATTCTGCACATATTTTTTTAGTATTTACATTGTGTCCATGAAAATGAATTTCCCGCATTTTTTAATAAATCTGTACTGCAACAGTTTAAGCTAAGAATTTTGCTTGAAATTTCTCTAAATTTTTCTCCATAACAGTTCAAAAAGTTGAAATTATACATATGTATACGAGGGGATATAATAAAGCTTTAATTACGGATTTTCTTCTTTGTTCGTTGTTCCTCACTTTTTTTAAATAAAATATTTTACAAACGCTTCATGAACTTTTGCAATATATTATACTGCGAATTGTATCTTTTCATTTATTTTTTTTTTATGAGTGGTGCATATAAAATATGAAAATAATCGCCAGCACTTAAAACGTGATTCCTTTCACTTATATTTTATAAACGTGATTCACGCCTTCACTTATATATAGAAAAAATTGTGTGTATTTTGGAAATTATGGCTGTTTATTGCTAATCCAATTTTGTAAATATCATTTTTAATCACTATATAAAATGCCGTTTATTATTGTTATTAACTTCATTAATTTTTCTTTGTCCTTTGAAGAAGTCTGCAGCAAATTTAATATACATATCGAATACGTAAGATAAATCTAGTGATTGAAAAAATTAAAAAAACGTTCCTGCATTTTTTTTCATTTTTTTTAAAGGAAATGTTACGCCCAAATGCGTTGTGTGTATCTGCAATAAAAATATTTTTACCACAGGGAAATATATTTTTAAGAAAGGTCTTTTTTCCGTCTTACTTTGAGAAGTGCATGTGATACACAAAAAGTTTCAACACACCTGAGTTATTTCTGAAATATTTTTTACTTTCATTGTGAAGTAAAGACACAATATGTGGAATAGATTTGGTTGAGAAAAAATTTATATAAATGTAAATTTGAAGTATTGTGAGTTATCAGGTAAAGATACAATAAAAAAAATTTAAAATATCAGTATTTTGTTAAAGAGAAATTCGACTTCTTTAATCAATTTATATTATTGGAAGTACTTTGTAGAAAAAAATACTGGTAGTTGACTTTTTTTATACGTTTTTCTCTGACTCAGCATCCTATAGTCCTGTGAACATGAATTAAATTTGGATGCATTTTTACCTTAGGACCACAAAATCATTCTAATACTAAGCATTTATAAGTTATTTTAAAAGAAATAATATATAAGAGTACAGTAAATAAAGTAAATAAAAGAGACAAAACTACGAATATTTCAATTATTAAAAAAAGGAAAAAAAAGGAAAAAAAGAAAGAAAAGTAAAAAAAAGAAAGAAAATGCAGAATAAAATGCATGATTTATTGCGTGTGTAATACGAATACATTTATAATTCATTAAATTAAAATCGCGAGAAGTGGTACATGAGAAGTGGCAAATAAGTTGTTATAGAATGGCAATAACATGGCAAACATGTTATAGAAATGCAAGTCCAAAAATAGAAAGTAAAAAAATTGTTGTCAGCCATTCAACGCAAATAAGTAAATTTATGTGTACAGTTTTCCAATTCAAAGTGATATTTCAATGTTTTCTCCTAAAAAAATTCTTAAAACTTATAAATTATCAAAATTATTTGTCGGACAGATAATTTGTGATACCATCAATGGTTAACTCATGAATTATGGCCGAATTCAGAGATACATAAGCAATCCTACAAATAGCATATTAATATTTAATTAATTTTATCCTTTAAAGGAACCTTTAAAGTTATACACACTATTTTGGTAGTTTTATACTATCTACAATAAAAAATGAAGAACTTAAATGTAACGAATAAGTACAGAAAAGAAAAAAAGTTCTCCATTGTTTGTGAAGTGTAAAATTGTGTTTTGTAAATTTTCAAAGATTACAGTTTCGAATGAAGAAACAGCGTGTCATCGTTAAGTATTAATGTCTTTGGCAATCCTTTTTTGTGATAAATGAGAACCCATTCTTATTTATTTTTATTTTTTTATTTATTTATTTTAGCTGCATGATAGCTATAAATCTGTCCACAAATTAGATCTCGGTGCAAAAATCTTGTAATGCGCAATTTGATTAAATTTTAACCACTCATTTTGTTATAATAAATGCATTACTTTGCAAATGTCAGCATTATTTTATTGATAGCTTTATGTTCGGTTGCAAGTAGAGCTCTTTTATTTCGTTTAAGTAGCATTGAAATGCTATACATCGCCCCTGCACATAATGATAAACGAATAAATTACTTAATTTGAAAATGCATTTGGATTCAGAGTAGCTGATTAAATCGTTTCACAGGATTCTCCCTCTATTGTTGCATAAACAAAAGGGTCCATTATCGGAACAATTATTCTTCGAAACTTAGCACAAAAGTATATATTACGTGCTATTTCATGAAATATATTTTTCTATCGCAATTATCGATGATAAACTGAAATATCGATCGTTTGTTATATGCCATGAAACATACTTTCTTTGTTTCATTTTCATTCTTTTAAAAGTTTGCTCATTAGCAGACTAAAAATTTTTGACATAAACCTGCAAATAATAAATAAATAAGTAAATAAATTATTTTTTTAGCATTTATTTCAGTAATATTCAAATTAAATTTCGTTTGCATTTTTTTGCTTTATGCTTAATGTTTTAATTTTTTTTAAATCTAAATTAAAATTTAAATATTTCAAATAGTTTAAGACTCTATATTTAATAATGTTCTCTGTAAAAATTATGATATAACTATATTAGATCTATTAGATTATTTAGACTATTTGTTTCAGACATTTTTTAATGACGAATATATATATATTGTTACGAATTTTGTAAATAGTTAGTGTTTGTACTGTAAAATAATGTAAATAATCTTATTAAGCTCCATTCCTTTACTAATATTAGTTTTTGTTACATTGTCTCTGTTATCAAGCAAACTTGTCTATTATTTTCAGTGAATGTCTATGGCAGCTTTGCGAAATATTAGAGATATCGCCAAGTTGGCGTCACTTTTGGCGACTAATTTTGGTCACCAAATTTTGCGATATATCGCCAAGTTCGCGACAAACTTGGCGATTGTTGGCGATGGTAACCCTTCCCTATTTATGGTAACCCCCCCCCCCTTTAGATATGCTGATACATTGAATGTTGTTCCGTGGTTTTCCAGTTTTTTCGAGATGGTTCTAGAAATTTCCAGCACCTGCTGCGAGCCTATATAAGGAGAGCGATACGAGCTGTTGTGATTATTATTTACCAGTCAATCATTGAGTGAACAAGGCGTTTGTTAGCAAGTTTGCTTGAGTTTCATTTATGTTGTTTTGAATGTTATTAAGTGTTGAGACGTTGTATAAAGAGTCTCTGGGATCTAAAGCTATACTTGTACGATAGATTTGAGCAGTTATTTTTGAATATCTGGTAATATTTGTGAGTTTCGAAGACTCTGTTGTTCTGAAGATCTATAAATAAATTATTTTCTACTTTTCTAAGAGACAAGAGTTTGAAGTTCTCTAACCATAAGATCGAAAGAACCCCATAAACGATGCAACAATATATATATATATATATATATATATATATATATATATATATATATATAGAGAGAGAGAGAGAGAGAGAGAGAGAGAGAGAGAGAGAGAGAGAGAGAGAGATCTTCTAATGACTTGTTTCACCAATGCATCTATTTTCAGATACAAATATCAGTCCTTTAAGGGGGGTCACGGGCATACTAAATATACAGGGTGTTTATAAAGTCCCGGACACATTTTAATAATTAAATAATGAAGATATAAACATAAAAGATATGGCATTTATTGATGGAGTAACTCATACATTTTCCTTTTCAGGTTTGAATATCTTTACTTTTGTAAATATCGTCTGCGCGTGTGGTTAATTTTAGATAATTTCATTTTCCAGCCTAAATATCTAATTTCTGGCATTGTTACTCGCCATAATGTGCGCATATGGAGATCTGAAAACACTCATGAATACCGTGAAGCAGAAAGCGATTCCCCAAAGATTAATGTGTGGTGTGAACTAATGCACGTCCGAGTCAATGGGTCTTTTTTTTTACAGAAAAGACGGTCTCATCAGTCGCATACTTACAAGGAAGTTCTCCATATTGGGCATACTCAGAATTTTATGAAAAAATACTAATTAAAGTACTTATGTATGTAATAAAGGATCAGTCAAAATTAGCAGCGGATTCACTTTAGAAATTATGTAAAAAAATAAAATTGTTTCAAATATTTGACGTGAAAACACGAAAGAGTCACTCGATTTCGCGAGCAGCTCTTTTCCTCGCCAAAAGCAAACGATTCTTATGCAACTCAATACTGTTAGATATTTAGAACGCGTGTAAATCGTATTTAATGAATTTAAACACAAACAATGAGATACTTTAATATATTATATACATATATACATATTATATTGCATATATATATTACTTTTTGAAGTAGCTATTAAATTAATCATTTGAAATTTTTTTTTCATACATAAAAAAAATCCTATTGAGAAAAATTATCTTCATAAATTTAAGAGTATTCAAAAATAAAAGTCACATATTTCCATAGCAACAAAATCTAATCGACAATTCTCAATTGGACTTTGAGCAGGAAACACTTTTATTTCTTTTACATTAAAAATTTCGTGTTAAATCTCTAGTTTTGATGATTAAATTTGAATATAAATAAGGTACCTGTACCCAATATGGATAAAAACAAGAAAATGTTTACAAGTGTCCATATAAGGAACTACCTGTCCCTATTATGGACAGGTGTTTCCTTATTGACTTTCTATACAGTGTGTATGGAAGAGCCATTTTTCCAAGGATTTTAGAAGAGAAAGAGTAAAAAATGTATCTTAAAGTATTCGGAGGAGGAGGGAGTACAATAAATATCGTCAGAACATGCATTTTAGAAAGGGGGGTCATTCTCGGATTTTACCCTTCCAAGACCCATGCAAAGACCCTTAGTTTCTAGTAAATATGAAATAATATTGCTGGTTTTGCTTAGCTTTATTTCATCTGTCTGGGAATTTACATCTGTTATTACTAAGTACTCACAGCATGGACAAATAGAAACTTTTTCACCATGGGCAGTAAATCCCACAGAATCCTCATGAACATATATGCCGCATGTGATGCATGGCCGCATGTTTGAAAAAGCATCAATACTGCAAAAGAAGCAGTACCAGCTCTCCTTTGTTGAGGAAGTCATACCATTGCTACCTACGATTTCGCCAACAGATATCCTACTGGGAGGGGGACTTCTTTTTATTTTTCTTCAAGGGTTTTTTGAAGGAAGGTTTTTGGGGGATTGTTCAAATGGCATCTTGTTGAACAAATATTTTACCACTTTGATGCCTTTTCAATTTATTACTTGGCGACGTTGAATTTTCTTCTTTCTTACAGTTGTAGTCGATGGGGACATAAGCTGTCCATATTGTGAACCGGGCGTAGTTTTATTAAATCTTGTAACAAATGAATAAGGAAATTATTTTGAAGCAAAATATGCAATAGCAATCGAAAATATGATTTATTAGCTTTCTAAAATACTCCACTCTTCAACATTTAATGTAAGTTTACCATATTTAATAAGAATTTAAGCTTACAAGTAATTAAGATCAGCACATCTCGAAACAACAAGTTTCCTCCTAAATGGCGAACAGTGCGCTTTTTTACACTTTCCAGCCTTAATTATCTTTTCAACTGCTTTTCTTCGCGAGAATGTTGAGCCATCTCTCGATCAAAATTATTGCCTTTAAAAATATTAGGGATGTCCATATTGAGAGCCCTGTCCATGTAGGGTACAAATACCTTACATATAAATATCGATACAGCAAAAATATACTTAAAACAATCAAACTTAAAACTAAAGTTATTTAAATTAAATTTATCAAAACAAGTTCAACATGAAACTTTTTTTTTCTTGAAGTATATTTGACGCAAAGTATTTTTTGAAAATACATTCCTTCGCCAACCGGCGTTAAATCGCCAAGTAACGAAATTTTCCTTATTTTTTACGGATGCAGAATGTAGGTTCCGCCGAAATTTTTTTATAAACGTATACATCCACACGAGAAGAACATTCTGTAATTTTTTCAGATTTTTCGGGGTATGCCCGTATGGAAACCTTCCTTGTTAGACATGATGGAAAACTTCGTATTTCCACAACGAGAAGAGCTTCAGCCGCATGTCTTTTTGAAACAAGATGGTGCAGCACCTCATTGGGGTACCATCGTTCGGACTTCTTTGAATGACCATTTTTCAAGAAGGTGGATTGGGAGAAGAGGAGGTCCGATTCCTTGGCCACCCAGATTACCTGATATAACGCCGCTGGTCTTTTTCCTTTGGGGATTTGTAAAGGACAATGTTTACAGTAGGAGAGTATCGAACATTGATGACTAAAAAGCTAGAATTACAACTTCAATAGCCTCTATGGATGCCGACATGTTTGTCGCTACCTGGCGTGAAATTGACTATCGATTTGATAATCTCCGTGCGACTAAAAGGGCACACATGGAAGTTTATTGACAAGGGTCATACAGCTTTTTGATTCTATCTAACCATTTATGTTATCAATTTTAATCTATTTTTATTATTATATGAGTTATTAAACACCAAAATGGTTCCGGGACTTTATAAACACCCTGTATATAACAGTTTGTCCTGATTGATATCAACGTATATTCCAAACTACCGAACCTAGAAGTATGGCTTTGGGAAAAATATACTTCTTTTAATTTAAGCATGCACTACCACAGGATTTTTGGAAATTCTCCTCTAAGGGATTTACATGGGCGAGTCGAAATTTTTCAAAAATCTTGCTATATCTCAGCAGTCGTTATAAGTAGGAACGTGAAATTCCAGATCATAAATGTACTAAAAAATAATTAAACACGCATTTCAGCAATTTTACAATTTTTCACCGCTAAAGGTGTTAAGAGTGTTTCGAAAAGTTTAAAACATTTGGCAAATCTCAGCATTCATTTTAAGTAGAAACGTGAAATTACAGAAAATAAATCTATTATACAAATAATTAAACATGTGTTTCAGCGGTTTTAAAATTTTCACACCTGAAATTTTAAAATTCCTGATCCCATTCATCCTGAAGGGGGGAGGGTGGTTAAGGATTTTCAAACGTTTTTGTACCCATCATGTGATATATCATTTAAAGCACTCGGTCCACTCTTTCAGACTATGGACTTTTCATTCCTCCTCGCCGATTTGGACTCCGAAATTGATCTTATTCAATTTTCAAACTATTTTGAAATTGCAGTGTTTGTATCATTTTAAATCGGATTTTTTGCGGAGCCCTCAGATAAGTATAATTCATAATATATGAAAATTTTAAAGAGCGAGAGAATGGAGAATGTTTTCCGGGGGGGGAGGACGGTATGTGGAACCTTGGGATGTATTTTTTCAACTTTTCCCGACATGTGACATATCAATATATATCTATGTGTTTAATATTTTATACTATACACCTATATTTTACACTACACACTATACTATTTCTTCCTTAAATTTATCTCCAAGGGAGGCAAGCCGACACCCTTCATTTGATATGTCGTTGTTTATCCCTATTATCACTTACTCATATTATGCACTTCCCTTGGCCCTCCTGGGAGCTACATTTAACGTATTTAAGCAAAATGTCTTCGAATAATAGTAAAACTATTTAACCAAACTTAAATAATATAGCAAAAATCAACAAAAAATTTTGAATCCCCATCCTTTTAGTTCCAGTTTTTGCCACAAGGGGAGCTTTTAATTTTTATTTCTTTGGCTTCTTTTGCGCTAATTCCAAAAGAATTCCAATTTTTAATACTTTTACATTTACTCCCATCTTTTCTAATTTTTACAACCTGGAAACGTCGTCTCATGACTTTTCCAATAATATGGCTTCCTTGTAGCATTTCTTTTGTTTGTTGTTTTTTAATTCCCCCTTTTATATTATTCCCAAGTATTTATTAAGAGCCAACATGTATTTTATCTTTTTCTAGAATTTTCCACTTAAAGACTGTTTAATGGGGTGGTCGTACTTTTAGAACCTTTATATATATCTCTGAAGCATTTCTAGTTAAAAGCGAAATTCATGTTAACAATTCTTCTAAAATGCAGTTAAACATAATGATTTTAGAGCTAATTTTTCTATTATGTCGCCAATATGCATTTTGAGTCGGATAATGTGAGATTATACGAATAAGACAATGATTATGGTTACTTCATTAGATATTAAAATTTTAACCTTTACAAGATGCATTTTGTTTGATACAAGTTTCTTTTAAAGAAACCGACGGGCAAAGACTGTTAGTATATTTATTTATTTATTTATTGAATTAAAATTTTAATTTTTTGGGAATGGTTACCCACATAATTTTAAACAAAATCATAAGATAAAATCTGTCATAATTTTTATTATTTTTTAAAATTTGAAATTTATTAAAAAAGTGGGGTAAACTTAAAAAAATGTTTTTTTAATTTTTATTTTTTTTTCTTTTAAATAATCAGAAATATATAAACTTTAATTTTGATTCAGCGTTTTTAAAAGTAGAAATTTAATTAGAAAGTAAAAAAAAGTAAATAAAAATTTGGGAAAAAATGATGTAACTATAAAAAAAATCATATTTTTACAAGTATTTTTTTTTTTATTTGCTGAAGGAAAATTGAAATAAATCAATAAAAACAGACATGTGTCAAGTTTTTTTTTTCAATTAATTTTTTTTTTATTACAATGATGAAAACACCCATCATGAAGAAAAACGCATTTGCAAAAGAAATCGTTCCCAGAACATTCACTGCTTGAAAACTAGATTTTAAAAACAAACCGAAATATAAAAATTAGTATTACCTGTTTTGAGTAAGGCATAAACATGATTTTGATGTTATTTTAAGTAGAAGAGAAGAAAGAAAATTTTAATGCAGTAAAAATTTCAGCAGTAAAAAATGCAGTAGAAAAGTTTTTTATGTCCCGAACCTACTTAAATAACAAGATTGGTATTTAAATAATATATGTTCATACTTCCAGTTATAATATATAACTAAAACTTACTAGGTGCAGTTCTATTGACTGATTTTTTTTTCAGTGCCGTAATGATAAAGGCATACAATAACTGAAGATGTATTCTTCCACAAACATGACTACACTTCGTAATTGCGAGAAATTTCATAACATACCGGTTTTTTTTATTTATAAAAAGTTAAAATATATTATATATATATATATATATATACAGTGTCGGTCAAAAGTTCCGGCCACTTTGTTTTTTTATTATTATTTATTTACCAGAAGGTTTCAGCAAAGAAGAACAGTTGCTTCAAAAGTTAGGAATATATGAATGACCTCTGACTACGTGATCATTTTGATTGGATACTGAAAACGCTTCATGCAAAGGGGTACAATTCGAAGTTCGCGTGTGCAAAAGTTTCCGGCCACTCATCATTCCTCAATTTTGTCGTATCGATAAAGTGTTTTTTGGTCGTGTTTGTGAATGAATCAACATGACTAGCATAGTTTAATGTCAAAATTTAAAAGTTCAATAATTATTGCTTTTAAATGAGGGATTAGTTTCTTACTAAAAGACCAATCTTCTCGAGATATTGCGGAAAAGTTATCGATCGGTAAATCGACTGTAAACGATGTTTAAAAATTATATAAAGATGGTCATGGCCTTCAGGAATTTCTACAGGCCGGGAAACCCTGGAAAATATCTATTCTTCAGGACAGAATTATCCGGAGAAAAACATTTGATGAACCACATAAACATTTCGTTGCAATATCCCGCGATATACGGAATGAAAATATTGTTGTAATAAGTCGGTATACCTAGCCATGATGCTGACGTGATGCTGAACTTTATGGAATAGTCGGTGTGCAAAACTTTTTCAAAGATAAAAAAATATGGACGTATGCGACTGGCGATTTCTAAACAACACAAAATCTTGGCTGGCGAAACTGGACAAAAATACTATTTTTTCATCAATCGAATTTCAAACTTTTTTTGGAAGGAGGATAGACACGACGTCCGATGACCTAATAACAAAAGATGTGATTCGATCTATTTTATTCTTACAATGAAACATTTCAGAGGACACGTTATGCTGTGGGGAGTATTTTCTTCAAAAAGTGTCAGTCCGTAATTTGAAATCCACGGCAAGATGAATGTTGCAATGTTTAAGGATATCTTGCAAGATCATTTGCTTCCTTATTAGAGGAAAAATTGTGGTCGCACCTATTTATTTTAACATGATAACGACTTATAAAATGTATGCAAGACTCGAAAAGCAATGGCTTTCGCACAAGAAAATTCACTTTTGAAATGGCCAGCATGTATCCAAAAAAAAAACCTTTGGAAATAAGTTGATACACGTGTGCGGAGCTATAACTATTCCAATTCAGCCGAAATTTCCAAAAAATTGCAAAAATGTGGAAAAAAGTATCATTGATGATCGTTAACCGTAATTGTATGAATGGCATGGTGTTACGTCGCAGTACTTATTGCTAAAAGTATGATGATAAAATACTAGTTTTAAATGTTGTTTATCACTGTAATTTTCTGTTAGAATACAATTTTTTCCAAACGTGCGAAGGTGACCGAAAACATTTGAAAACGTGCGTTTTTTTTTTTTTTTTTTTTTTTTTTTTTTTTTTACTTAATTTTGAAAATTAAATTTATTGATATTTATATGTTATTGCATAAATAAGTTCCTAATTGTTATGTCAATAAAGTGTATAATTATTACTTTGATATTCTTCTTCATATGGGAATGCTTACAAATTAACTAAAAAAAATTTGGTGGACGGAAACTTTTGACTGTCATTGTATATATCATGTAATTATGTTTATCTGAAAATCCCTGACGGCTTCGCCTACAGCCACAGGTAGATTTCTAAGTTAAGTACTAATTTTACCAAGAAACATGACCCCTTTTCATGAGTTTTTAATTTCATTTTTCTGCATTAGCTGGTTTATAATAATCATCTAAAAACTGTTTTCAATTGCAGTGTTCAAAAGCCGGATATTTTGTGTCACAATGTCGTACACGATTTAAAACTTAAATGTACAAAATGGAAATCAAATAACAAGACGCATTTCTCCCTTCGTTCACTAATTTTTCGACTTTATTCTAGAAAATCGCTTCAAAACACCCAGTATTTTCAGAAAAATCTATTGTGTTTACACCCAAAGAAGGAAAAAAGTAATCCAAATGGAAATTTCTGTATAACAACACCTTCCAATTACATGCGTTTTCGAACAAAAGTAAATTAAAATTATGCAATAAATTTGCCTCTCTTCTTTTGAGAACAGACGTAATAAGATTTTTTCTTCAACACTTTATTTTTTCTGCAAGAGAAGGCTCTATTAAAATGTTGCCAATATAAATGTTTTAAATAATATTAAGATGATTTATGAAAAAAAATAGATTTTATATCTTATAAATTGACAAAGTTCTGATATTCTTCTTTTTCAATTTACCGATTTTTTTGCATTTGTTGTATTTTTTTTATTAAAAAATAACTGTAAACGTGAATGTAAAATCACACAAAGATGAAAAAAAATTAAATACTCTATAGAGATCAAGTAAAAAAAAAAAAAAAAAAAAAAAAAAAAAACCTATTAGAATTAGCGAAAAAGCTTTAGTGTTCATCGAAGAAGCAAGTTATAAAAATATGAACACGTATAAATATCATTTTAAAATTTTCATTTGCATGGGTATTTGCACTAGATTTATTAACAAAATTTATAATATCTTGCAATATAATTGTCGTTTAGTTAAATAAGTGGTGTCGAATTATTTACAATTAAAAAGGCTTTCAGTTATTATTTAAAAAAAAGAAAATCGATATTTTGACCAATTTCAAGATACCCTTAATAATTTATCCACTTAATAATTTTGAATTTTTAAAAAGCTGTAATTTATGAACTTTTCGGAGTTATTTAGTATTTTATTTTTGCATCAGTATATTTTTAAAATTATGTATTAAAAATAGTAAAAAGATAAACATGATAAAATATTTTGTGTGAAATTACATTATTACCAAATATTAAATTTTCCAAATTCTGATGATTTGCAGCTTAAATTAAAATTTAACCACTGGTTTCGTTAGACTCAATCTATTGCCTTGCAAATGAAGGCAAAACTTTATTGATAGATGCAGTACGGCGACAAACAGATATCTTCTAATTCATGAGAGCTCTATTCAAGTACTTCCCGTTCGCTTGAAGATAATAATTCCGGTAATAAATTATTCAAATTCAAAATTTATTTGACTCCAAAATAGCTAACTGAAGTTTCTATTGTTGCCTAAACAAAAGGAATGCATTATCAGAACTATTATTTTCCTATAACAAAATGCAGAATAATATATTATTCCTACTAGATATTTTTCCTTTCAATGAAAACATTTATATGTAAAAGTAGGCAAATCAGATTGTGCAATTTATTTTCTATGAATTACTGATAAAAATTAAAAGAAAAATAAAATGAAGAATTTGAAAAAAATACCTGCTGTATACCCTACTATGGTTATTAGGGTGGATCGAAAAATCGAAATTTGGATAATCGATTTGGCGTGGGGTGCAAAAGTGGCCTTTTATGCATACTAATTCACATATGTTTTTTTATTGAAATCCATTCATATCTTCCGATGTCCCAAACGCCTCAAAAATAGTTAAAAATTGAAATTTTTATAAAATTTATCTATATTTTTTTACTTTTTAATATTTTTTAAATTACTTTTAGCGCGGGTTGCGAAAGTTGCCTTATATATATATTAGTTAAATCTTTTTTAAAATTTAAATCCATCCATATCTCCCGGCGCCCCCAAGCGCCCTCAAAATAGTAAAAAAATTGAAATTTTTATAAAAATTTATAATTTTTGTTTTTTTTTTATTTTCTTTTAAATTATTTTATCAGCGGGATAAAAAAGGTGCATTTTATAGTATATTAGCATGCATCCAAATAATTTTCGACTTTGATAAATTTTTTCCAGTGCCCCAAAACTTTTAATTATTTGCCGAAAATCGAGTTTCATGCAAATTTTGAGCTAGAAAATACAAGTAAAATTAACAGTTAAAGAATAATTTATCTAACGTAAAACGTAGATCGAGAGGATGAGAAATCGTTTATCGTATTTTATTAAATGTATAAAATAAACTTTTTATACTTTATTATTTGGAAGTCAACATAGATAGAACAGTTCTCAGCAATGACCAGCGATATTTATATAATATTTGCATAGCAACATCACATGGTGAATGTGGTTCTGATCTAACATTAATGAAACCTGGTCAAGTTTACCACTCAAGATGGCTAACAACTGCGTGTAGAATTTTAAGGTTATAAGTGGCTACAGAAAATCCTTCTGATAGTCTCATTACTCTTAGAACATATATTATGAAGGTATATGCGCCGGTATGGTTCCATATCAGAACAAAGCCATCCATAACTGAAGGAGCGCGTCGTATTTGGAAACTTATCACATATTCTAGATATTTGGAACCCAAAACCCTCTCACTGACAAGCCCGTCTATAGACGTTCCCTAAGCTCCAGGTTTCATTGCAATGCAAGCAATAATTAAAATGATATAATTCAGTTGATTTAATGGATTTTTAATACATTGTGCAATGATTAACACACTCAAGGATAACATTCATATTCGTAAATAAGATGTTTCTCTAATTTTGAAAGAATCATATTTTTTAGCAATTAAAACAAAATGCTGAGAAAACAACATTACAATTTTACCCTTTTGCAAGACTGTCAGAGGGAAAGATCGTAGATGCTGTTATTCAACAATTTTTTTTTTTTTTTTTTTTTTTTTTTTTTTTTTTTTTTTTTTTTTTTTTTTTTTTTTTTGCTACCCTGAAAATTTGCTATTGTCAATGCTCACAGATAACAGAGAGCATATCAGATCTTTAGCAATGCGAAAGCTACTTTATGCTAGAAATAAAAAGAAAATCACCAGAAGTGAGAGCTTTCAAAGTACCCCAAATAAACTTCAAAGCGAAGGATTATTTTGAACTTATTGACTGGCAACGAGTTGGACGTTTTGAACCACCTCTTTTGATGAATGTGCCTTGAGAAGAAATTGAGAATTTGATAAAAGTTGTAAAAACGAATGAATGGTCAAAATATGCATGCCATACCCAAGCGGTTGAAAGATTCGTTCGACTAGTGTCTGAGGCATCAGAAATTGTATCTGGTCAAGAAAAGGGACACAGTTTTATATTGAATAGAATAAAATCAAGAAGCCATATAAAACACTATGATACCAAAAAAGATTACAAACTTTAAAAATATGTAAACTTCTAAATTGAAGGATGTAAAACTTGTCTCTACGTAAGTTCGATTTTTGTAATTTTTATGATTTAATGCTTTGATTTTTAAATTTATATGTCGCTTATTATTGTAAAATTAATGTTATTTATAACCTTATACGTTATTAATTAAACTGTTTTCAAAATTTGTAAGTATTTTTCGTGAATTATGATTTTTAATACATTTTTGTAAAAATTTCAGTTTTTAATTTTAATTGGTGCATCAAAGATGTGAATTGATTTTGATTAAAAAAAATATATGGGAACTGCAGAGTTATGTAGTGTTGTAATAACAACTTTCCAACCCAGTGCCAAATGAATTTCAAAAAGTAAAATAAAATAAAATAAAATAAAACAAAAAATACTTTTTTTCAAGAAAATTTCATTTTTAAACTATTTTTGGGGCACTTGGGGCATCGGAAGATATGAATGAATTTTATTTTTAAAAAATATGTAGGAAGATAGATGAAAGATAGCTTTTGCACCCCGCGCCAAAAATAATTAATTAGAAATAAATGAACAAAAAAATATAAAAAAATCATAAAAAACTCAATTTTTAATCATTTTTGGGGCGCTTGGGGCACCGGAAGATATGAATGGTTTTTAATAAAAAAATCCTGTAAACTAGTATGCATAAAAGGCAACTTTTGCACGCCGCGCCGATAGTGATTTCTAAGCAAATTTTTTTCGTATACTTTTCGATCTACCCTAATGGTTATTAAAAGTAAATTAAGGTTCCATAAAATACATTCATTTTACATTGCTATATAAAAAGATGTTATATATGTTTATTATATATATATGCGTGTGTGTGTGTGTGTGCATAACGTTATGTGCGCTTTCACTCTGGGATGGAAAAGGAAATTGCTATGACAATGGGCACATAGATTTACCCAATTCTTTGAGATCCCTGAAGGATACAATGGATAACATATTTAGAATAATGATATTACATGATGTTTTGAAATTGTCTCGCATACAGCCATAAGATAAAATCCAGAAACAGGAGACTATTTCCCGTTATTTTGGATTGGATTTTCTTTTATTGAAACCAATAATAAAATGTCATCCGATGAAAAAGAGCGTAATTATAAATTTATAATTTTATAATGTCATCGACGATATTGATCACTTTTAGAGCATTTTACAGACCATGATGTGTGTCTTTGAGAAAAAAAAATGGGATGAGAAACTTTATACAATCGGAACTTTTTGTCAAATCTATTTTAAAAAGTCGGTCGTCGATAAAATTTCACCTTTAATTTGCTTTAAATTTTTTTTCCGGCGAATTATTTATTTGTTAGTTGGACGCTGGCTAAGTGTCGGCTTTCTGCAATGATGGTAACTGCTTACAGCTTTATAATAATAAGTAATTTAAATAAACTTATTTTTCGCTTGTAAAACCGAGTTATACCTAGCAAATTTTATTCATGTGAAATTTTATTATCGGTACTTTTTTTTCAATTCTGCGATGGATGTTACTAGCTCCAGGACTAAAAGAGTCTGTCAAAATGTTCCCTTTATGTTCGAAAACTGACATTTATGATACATCTTGAAGAATGTTATGGTAACGCTAAGACAGAAGAAATAAAGAAAAAAGTCTAATGCACACCAGTCTCTTATAAGAGCATCAACATGCTTTTCCAACATAATATAATTGTGCAGTTTCTATTTTCTCATTTCTGAATTTCTACATTGAAGCAAAATCTGCAATGTTACTAAATTTTTTCTAGGAAACTTACTTTTCTATAAATTTTTATAGAACGGCAACAAAAAGCATTCATATAAAAGATTCATATCTGTACTGTAAATGAAAACGAAATGTATCGCAAAGTTGGCAGAAATTTTTGGGTGTAAAACTGAGATCCCTAGAACTGTTTATGCAACTGCAATCCGGGTTAGAGATAAAATTTCGATAAGATATCCATAATATTAATAGAATCATTTGCAAAGCTACGATATTATATATCTTTGAAAACATATACTTTAGTAGGTTTACATTTTTTACTATATAGTGTACAGATAAAAGTTAAGTAAAGATACAGATTTCTATAGCTTAAAATCTACAAAATTATTTTTTTAACAGTGTTGTATATCGTTCTCATTGGACATGTATGACGATTAGAAGATGTCAAGTGATCAAATGTTGTTTTGTGGTGTATACATCAGAACTAAAGAAATATGTTAAAATAAAATTTTGATCTTTTTATAATAATATTTTAAGTCATTTGTGCTGGAATTTTTGTACAAGGTTTTTCTCCCGCCATTCGGATTTCTGTTTTCGAAAAATGGTCCAATTATTTTTTTTACAACACACAATAGAGCAAAAAATGCGGTTTTGGATAGTATCCATCCCAAAACAGCAATGTAACTGACGATAATGTATTTAACCCATTATTTTCTGTTAATTTATTTGACTATAAGTCACCTTTAAGTAAGTGTAGAAATAAAATTTAAAATATATTTTGAATGTTAAATGAATGTTTTTTTTAACACTAGAACCGCGGGAGTCTCGGTATACCTAGAACCGCGGAGCGGGGCAATTTGACCCGGGATGGAAAATGATTTATAAATATGCCCAAATACTTAATTTGATTAGTTAAAAGATTATATTTTATTGCAATAATCAATATTCTATAATATTTACATTGTATTTTACACAAAGTCAGCAGAAATATCCTACATTTCAGAAAATGCTATTATTCAAGATTACATTTCATTCAGTATGATGAAAATATATTGAATAAATATTGAACATATATTTTTAACATGAATAAACTTCGGCTTAGTAAATATTAAAAATAGGCTATTCCATTTAAATGAGTTTAGATATAAAATCTAAGAACAATTTTTAAAAATATAAAAAATACAAGTTACTTACTGATTTATCTAATCCAATTTATTGTATGCATTGCTTGAAAAACATGGTTAAAGATTTCGCACGTTTACCAAAAACGTGTGGGTATTTTGAACAATTATATTTAATTTAATTTTCATTATTTTTAGTTACTATAACAAACCCTTTTATGCTTAGTTTGTGTTTTTCACAGTTTTTAGTTTTTCTTCTTACGCAAATGATTTATTTATTTATTTTATTTATTTTTTTTTTGGGGGGGGGGGTATGTAGAGGGGAAAAGTTCGCAAGAAGTAACAAACTATTTTTGTACGTCTTCAACTAAGTTTTGAAGAAATTGGCGTATACTAATAGATCTTGAGGTTACAGGTTTGCGTAAAATCCAAGCATTGATAACAGCAAAATACAGAATATTATAAATTGCATTCATTGGCTTCCTGTAAGAAATAATCTTGACATAAGGAGACTTCCTGTCATCGGGGTAATCATACAGTTACATTGAATTTAATTGCATTGTTGTAAAAAAGTGCCTTAAGTATTTTTTAGAATTATTTAAAATTTCAACAGTTAGATGTAGACTGCAAAGCAACAAAACAATTTTACACTTTTCTCCTTGGTAAATAGTTATGCTGATGTGTAAATGAGATATGCAATTTCGTCGTATGCAATTTCGATTTTGACATTTTGTATTTCTCGTCTTGGACGATTTACAGTTTCTGTGTTATTTGCAATTTATCTGGTTTTGATATACATATAATGAATAAACCTACTAGCAGATTTTGAAAGAAATAAGTGCTCGTCTACGCTTATGTTAGGCCCTTTTAAATAGTTAGTCTTGCAGTTTTTTTGTCATCTTCTTTATTTACAGGTGTGAATGTGCAAGTTATTGTTTATTTATTTTTCAAATTTTCATGAGTATAAAATTTAAATTTTGTCAACTTTGTTCAAATTCTTAATTCTGTTTTTTATATCCGATTTTTTTCTGATAAATATCACAAACTTTCGTTCAATACTGAAAAATTTTCATTTATACTCCAATGAAAAAGTCCAACAATGTTAATAGTATAAGCAGAATCATCGTGACTTTCATTTTCATCACTAGAATTTATTTTTCTTCTTTTATAGGCAGATATTCATCCTCAATAATTTACATTCTCAGTAATTTTCAGATAATAGTTGCTAACATTCCAAAGCTTCTTTGGCGATAATATAAAAACATCGAAATCTTATTTTAACTTATAATAAATGCTTTATAAAAGTAAATTCAATGCTACTTCTAAATATTTGTTGTAATTTTTTTCTGCAATCGCCCACTCTTCACATCAAGAATATAAAATCTTGATTGAAAATTTTCACATTCTCCCCCTTCCGATTCTGCCTATTAACACGTTCGCTGCCGCTTACGTGAAGATGTGATTATAGTTAATGCCGCACTGTAGAAGTGGGTTTTTCCCAGAAGCCGGTTTACTTTTTATAGCAAAGAATCAGTGACAGATTTTTCCGCGCCAGCGCGTGACTGGCTATTGGACGTTACCCCACATCACGCGCTGGCGCGTGAGTGGCACCTTAACGTTATTACAAGTGCGACAGATATTATTTATCATTACTTTTGAAAAAATGCATCTCTATTTTGTCATTTATGTGTAAAAACTTATTACGGGTCAAATTGACCCGCTTCGCGGTTCTAGGTATACATGGTTATAACTCAAAAATTATTTATGCTATTCGCTATTAAATACAAAAAGTTGTTGCTTACCTTAAAATATTAAAAGTCAGAAAAGGAATCGTTTTTTCGATGAATACTTTTCGCACGGCGAGAAATTAAATATCGATTTGGGTCAAATTGACCCGCTCCGCGGTTCTAGTGTTAAAATATCTAATAACAAAATATTGAAAAAGTCACCAATGCAGCATTATTAATCTAGCCTTAAATAAAACAACTAACGATTCCGTCTTGTTGTCTTTTTCACAGAAAATATGCGGTCATACATTCAAAAATAATCTAAAATCATCATTAGTAGTATTCATGTATTCATTTATTACTAAGCAAAATAAATGAATGATAAAAATCACAATTCATCAAACTTCATTAAATATATTATTTTAAAGTATTATGTAAAATGTTTTTGACACTTCTGAAATATTACATATGATCTGTAAAAGTAAATAAATAAATAAATAAATAAATAAAATAAAAAATAAGAAGCACCAAACAATTTTACAAAATTTTCGGGTTTTTATATTTTTATTTTAATTATTAGTATTTGAGTTAGGTGCCAATTTTATAGACACTTATTTGAAAAATGGGGCATTTTTATCAACGCACATTTGTTTCAAATAAAACTATGAATTCCCACTAATTTTAAAAATGTAATTTAAATTGACATTTCGAACTTAGGCATACTTTCAATAAAGAATTGCGTTTATTGAAAATATTTGCATATGTAATCCCTGTACAATTTCTCTCTCTATTTTTTTTTCATTTACCCAAAACGTTACTCATAAAATAATGAAAATATCTGAGATTTATATTGTATAAAAATATTTGAAAAACCTTTTCAAAAATATTAGAAGTGAATTCCAATAATATTTCTAAAAAATCAGGTTTCATAAATTCGTTTTATTTAAAAGGCTGATAAAATAATGATATGCAAATATGGAAATAATAATTAAATAACAACATTATTAATATTATTAATTTCTTGTTAAGTTCATAAATAAATGAAATTATAAATTTTAAGGAAAACGCATCAAACTTCATCCATATTTTAAAAACTTGTTTAAAAAAAATCTATGTGTATTAAATAAGAGATGTCTGCCTGTCTGACCGCGGATAACGCCGAAATTACAACAACCAGGTCTTTGAAATTTTTGTCATGAGTGAATGCTAACACCAGAAATTGCCCTTTATAGCCAGATTCTTAAATTTCAATTTAGATTTAAAAAAAAGAATAAAACATAATGGGTAAGAGGATATTCGCAACATTCCACGGCACTGAAGCAGCCAGGATAGAAGCTACTTGGAGCTGGAAATCAATCCGCGTCAACGAAGCAGCCAGTCGAGAGGATAGGTAAATATTAGATTTAACGACTGAATTTCACGGTTGAATGCTACACTATTAAAAATTTGAAACTTTTACTGTGTCGTCATGCCACCGCTTTTATAGAAAACGATTAGATCAGTGTATTATGAAACATTCTCTTTGGTTAAAATAGAGATATTCTATGAAAGCAATGGAGTGATGATGCAGAAAAGGTTTGAAATATTTATTAGCGTAGCAACAAATCACATACGCATTTGTTAATTTTTCCTGTGTTGATGATTTTGTGTTTCATGATTGATTTACAATCGATTTTCAAAATTGATTCATGGCACCATCCAAAAAATATAGTAAATTAGGTAATTAAGTAATTACTACTCTTATGTTTCCTTAGAGTTTGTTCAGATGTGCGGTGCACGTCGCGGGCGTACTCAGAAGATTTTGTATGAAGTAGCTCTCATTGATGAAAGAAATTTTAAAATAATGCAATTACTGTACTATTTTTGTGGTTCAAAACAACTAAAATCAACGATTATTTCTTTCTCTTTCTAAAATATGGATTTCGTAACAGAAATGCATACCTGTGTTCTCTGCGATCCAATTTAAAATAGTTTCCAGGTAAAATTTTATTATTTTTTTCTATTTTAGTATAATTGGAAATTTTAATGATTCGCAATTTGTTTGAAAACATGTTTGGTCCCGAGCAACGCCTGGTGGATCAGCTGGTATTCTATAGAAAAGACACAGAATTACCCCCCAAAAATATTTTGTTTTTGTTTATTATAAAAATAAATTAATCATTTCACTTTATTTAAGATTCTGTAATTTACATGATTTCACAAAACTGTCGGTTGTGAATTGTTTCATATGTTTTTTCTATACATCTTTGTGTTATTTTATTTATTTAAATAGAATAGATAAAGAAATATGATTATAATCTAATATGTAATATTGAATATTAATGCTTTTGAATTCGCGAAATACTCATAATATTCGGGTCAATTAAACTTTAACTACTAGTTTAGCTGGATGCACGGTTTTCCTTTGCAAGCGACATCACAATGTTATTGATATATCTATATACGGTGACAAACAGAATTTTCCCATTTCACTAGAGCGCACTGAAATGCCACCCACTCACCCAACAGATAATAGAACTCTAATAAATTATTTAATTTCAAAATTTATTTGACTGCAGCATATCTCAGTAAAGTTCTTTACACAGAATTCCGTCGCCATTGTTGAATAAACAATAGGGATACTATGTCAGAACAATTATACTTCCATAATTTATGGAAAATAATGTATAACGACTTATTTAATAGAATATATATTTCAATTTATATAGCCAGACATACCATATACATATATACATGTATATGTGTGTGTAATTCATAATATATGCAATATATATTTTATTCTTCCTTTTTCTTAAAGCGCTAAGCATAAATTCCTGTAAATATTTAATAAGTTTAAATTTATATAGTTATTTATATGGATAAATATATGGTGAAGTTCGCTATTTTAAAATATGTGATCGTATAGACTAATTATAAAGTGAATCAAAAAAAAGTTCAAGAGGAATACAACTGTCCTATAGTATTACTGATTGTTGCGGCTACGTCGTGCAATTCAGTAACTGCCAGGCGAAAAGTAATCGTCACAAATAGAATAAAATAAGACTTTACCTCCATTGTGTAAGAAAAGGACAGAAAAACAACAGAGCTTGACTTAACAAATAAGGTACCCTGGGGTAATAACGCCACGTTAAGATTCTACCAATTTTCACGGCTTAGTTTTAGATTGTATTTTTCAAACAAATATAGGATCTGATACAGCAACTCATTGACTATCTATATAAAATAAAATAATTTAACAGATATGTATTCATAAAATGTAATGGCGTTTTTTCTTGACCAATGCTATTTGGCGTTATTACCCACCTATATGGGTAATAACGCCATGCAAACAAAACTATGAAATAAGATGAAATAATTGCATGTAGATAGCCCAATTCTAAAAATACAAACTCTACAAACTTAGAAATTGACAGATTGCATTCTAAGCTATTGAAAATGAAAGAAAAATAAAGGTGTGGTGTGGGAGGGGGGGATGAGGCAAAAGAATATCAGACCGTGAGCTTCTTTTTGCTTAAAAAGGACCGCTTAAATAGAAATATGAGAAACATTGCACAGTTTTAACTGTGTTTATTTGAATCAGTATTTAGGATGCAGCTCGGCCACTGTAGGGAATCAACCGGGGTATTAATGTCAAGGATTGGCGTTATTACCCCGATATAGTTATTGCGCAGTACATTTTAAATTACAAATTATCTCGAGAAGATATCCAAAATCTTCAACAACATTTTAAAAGTACATGAAATGCACAACAAATTTATGTAATTAACAAAGCATTTCCGGATAAAAAGATAGTCTTCACATCACAAAACGTATGTCGCAAATTTTAGATCAAGCGTTAATTTTAGTTGTTTGTAAAAACAATAAGACCTAAAACTGAAACAAATTAACTTGAAGCTGTTTTTTGCGATTTATATGACTCAAAACCCTTTTGAGCAGAGCACATGGGTGTCATTTACGTGATTATTTCATAATTATGCAAAATATAAGCACTTGGCGTTATTACCCCAGGGTACCTTACTTTATTGGAAGTTCTTGGACGGGCCGGTTCCAATGGCTTTCTGATGATCTCTTTTAAAGCAGACTTCTGTGTGGAACCCAAAAAAAATGGCTACGATCTTAATCAGGAATACTATCGTGGAGGTAATAGCATCAGGACTCTACGTTTGCATTATGGACATCTGGAGCGTGGCGATTTCTGCGACATGGGAATCTAATTCATAAGACGAGAAGATTCTTCAGGAGACTTATCGCTATGTAACATTATGGCGATTTAGCTCTAAAAGGAGTACATCACAGCAGTCATAAAAGTCACCTCGTACGTCTAGTGAATTTGTTGATCGCGATGATTAAGAAGAAAATATTGAACACTATTGAATGTAAGACTGGGTGTGACTATTAAAGGTAGAGAAAATCTAAAACATTATTTGGAATGCTATAGCAAGCGCTGCTCGAGAGGCGCTACCCGAGAAATATTAGCCCCCAACGCGGGACGGGGAGCTATACGCGAAAAACCACTTATCGGTCCGACTGTTCACTGAGTACTGAAGAGGAGAGAGCGATTCGAAGCGCGCGGGAAAAACGGGTTGCCGTAAGGTAGTGCCGAATTCACGCCAACAATGCGCCAAAAGAGAGAAAAGCGCGCGCGAACCTGATTAAGATTCCTGATTAAGAAGTCCTCATTAAAAATGAGCGCTATTAGGGAAATGAAGAAATTGACAAAGTTAATATTTAAAAAGATAGGTACGGTTGATAAAGGAATTTAGATATGTCACTTGAAAATATATGCAATTTTTTAACATATATAATTTAAAGTTATACGTTATAATAATATATATTGACATATGTAAACACATTTAATAGTTCTATAAATATATAGTAAATGTACCTCCTATATAAAGAGATAAAGTTTATATTTTTTGTAGAGAGTAAAATCTCGAACTACCGAAACGATTTCAAAAGTAATGGTAATAAAAAGATTCGCCATTGTTCAAACATGGTCTACAACTCATGTCAATGCCACTTATTCAAACGGGCTACAGTAGCAAAAAAAAAAAAAAAAAAAAACTATCCAAAAATGCAATTTTACTGTTACTGAAGGGAAACATACAGTTTAGCAAGGTAGTTTATTCTTAGACATAAATCGCTTCTAAGAATATATTTTAATAAATTTTAAATAAAAAAAAGTGATAATGCATAAATAACGTTTTAAAAAAAATGTTTTAAATGACAATCTCTCCGCAATCTCAGAAATTATAAATATTTTCCAAAGTAATGGTTGGAAATTGATGGTGATATCACTTGCTCTAACATAGGCTTTATTTTTTGTCGGTGCTACTACTACCTGCGGGTTGAAAAAGCAAAAAAAAAATGTTACATTTAGTTTTTTTTTTTTTTTTTTTTTTTTTTTTTTTTTTACTGAAGAGCTTAGAAATATGAAATTTGGTATATTAATTACTTTCAAGATGTAAATTATTTCTAAGAACTTTTCTTTAAGAAAAATATCGAAATTTATAATAAGGGAAAATGCGTGACATACTAAATAATATTCTAAATTGCAATTTCTACGTAGTCTTAGCATTTAAGTAACTGATTTCAATAGTAATAGTACGTAAATTAGATGACAGCCGTAGCTCCAAGATAGACTATTTCTTAACGGTTGCAACTAACCCAAAGAGGGTGCAAGAAAAAAAATTATTCTGAACATGCGATTTTTTTTGTATTATCGTTGGATGTAGATTCACGAAATTTGGGATTAGATTATTGAAATATAAGAGACCTCTAGAAACATATCTTACAAAAAAAATGAAAATTTAAAAGGGGTGAGATTTTATGAAAATTGTATTAAAAACTTTTTGAATGCCAATTAATGAGCAACCGCAGAAAGTTTCAAACCGATTGGAAGATAACGGTCGGAAATCGATGAGGAAATTCCAGGCTCTTTTTCATGTCAGAGTCACTACTTCCTGACAAAAACTTGATTTTTCGGATACCGCGGAGGCTAGTAACATGAAATTAAGCAGGGTAGTTACTTATAAATACAAATAATCTCTAAGAATATTTTTTAAAAAATGTAATTTAACAAATTACAACCTCTATTTGGAAAATGATATTCTAGGAAATTCTAAATGAAATAATAATATAATGAATTCTTCTAAATTACATTCTGTATTTAATTCTATAATTAAATTAGTAATAATAATAAAAATCATTTTTAGGATGATCATAACGAGTCATATGTTACACATGCCATGCATTAAACATTAATATTCCGAGACTAATGATAAAAAACAATGTTAATAGGTATAAAACTTTAACTACTTAAAATGTGCCTTTTTATTTAATGGAGTTAATCAGACTGATTTCCGAACGCCTCTTATACCGCACGAAAAAACCTAATACATTGCTAGAGCTTTCTCAAATTCATACGTGTCTCATCAGTAGCCAAGAAGTTCTGCCTTCGAAACAGGTACAAGGGAGACTCTGGGTTCAAACCCAATCGCGCACTTCGGCATAATTTTTCAGAGTTTTTCATGATTTTCTTCGAACCTTGGATTTTCTTGTTAAATTTCATAAAAAAATCACTGTATTTAACTTTTAAATCACTATATTTAAATTATATATAAACAATCCACAGCATTTATAATCTACTGTTATATATCTTATAATAACATATATTAACCTATATATACAAATTTAAATATATTAAATAAACATGATCACAGTCTTATATAAAATTGATTATTAATGCTGTTAAATTCACTAGATACTCAGAGTATATAGGTCAATTAAACATTATCTACTAGTTTAGTTCAACGCAATGTTTTCATGTGCAAATGACATCACTATTTTATTGATATGTCTATGCACACTGACAAACAGAACTCTAAAATTTCACGAAAGCGCATTGAAATCCAATCCATTCATCCAGCAGATAATAGAACGGTAATAAATTATTTAATTTCAAAGTACATTTGACTGCAGAATATTTACGTAAAGTTCTTTTCGCAAAATTCCTGTTTCATTGTTAAATAAACAATTGGGACATATTGTCTGAATAATTATGCCTCCACAATCTAATGGAAAATAATGTACAACTACTTATTTAGTAAAAGATTTATTTCAATTTATATAGTTATGTTTACCATCTACGCATATATGTATAATTCATAATATATACAAGCTGTATTTTATTCGTTCATTTTCTTAAAAGATTAAGCATAAATTACTGCCAATGTTTAAGTTTTTTTCGCGTTTAAAATTAATTAAGTATTCTTTAAGAAAATGATGAGGTTCTCTCTCACTTTATATATAATTAATATAGATGGTGATATTATATTTCCTTTAAATAAAATTGCCGTTTATAACAAATCACAACAAGTTATACTTTAATAATAATAATAATAATAATAATAATAATAATAATAATAATAATAATAATAATAATAATAATAATAATAATAATAAATCTGTAAAATGCAGTTTTGTAATACAACAACTGACGTTTGAGAATTGCCTTGAAATTTTTCATCTGATGTGATTAAAACCATGTAAACCATGTTCATTTAAACTAATGAACGTGATGTATGAAATACAACAATAATTGTTCATGCAGTTCTTAAATTTTTGTTTTATTTTTCTTCTTTGAAAATGTAGTGTTTGCAAAGTGTCTTCCACTCTTTTTTGAATTTTACATTACAAAAAACAATGATAACATATTGAAGGATTTTTAAAACCAAAGTTTGAAATTATTACCTATGAACATAAGGATTTGAAGTTTTTTCGAAAACGTATTTAAAGCTCATGTACTGTGCAAGTGGAGAAAAAAAGGTTCATTCTCATACAGTGCTAGAAAGTTAAAAATATTTATTAGAATTTCCATTAAAATGGTTCAAAAATCTCTTTACTCAAATCCATTTTCTACGTAAAGTGTTTCTTGAATTACATTCTAATAAAAGTATGTCCAATATTTTTAAATTAAAGATTTTCAAGCCATTAATGAAATAATTTTTACATTATTACAAATTTCACATAGAATCTAGCTGAATAAGACCAAGGTTAAGAAAAAGCTATACCTTATTAATCTTATTAAAATATGAAAAATATCTTATGCAAATAGCAATAAAATATAATAATATTATTGTTTATTTTATTAAAAAAGCTATATTTAAGTAAAAAATAAAAGAAATTGAGAAAATAATATAAGAATTTCCGCTAAGAAAGTTTGTCGTTACACTTCCGTATATTGAACATCTCAAGTTGGATATACCAACTCATCTGACAAGTCAGGAATAAGAATTTCGATTCAGTGCATTAACATTCTTTATCCGAGTTTGTTAATGTAAGTTTCGTTAGAAATAGACACAAGAAAGTCGTGTATAATCTGGGAAGGATTTCAGTATTATGGAAATGTGTCGACTTACGTATGCAAAAAGCAGTAAAGCATTTCTTGTTACATTTTTTATATAAAGTAAACGCATTTCTTTATTTCGAATTAAATACACCTCTTTACTAGAATTTTTTTAGAATATAACTTTAAAACTTCATTAATCAGAAGTTTTTCTTGTTTTTTACGGTATTTAAGAAACTAAATTTTTATTTAATGAAATAAAATAAAAAATAATTTAATGAAAATTTTAAAACAGTATGATCATAATATTATTGTTTTATTTCAACAGCAAAGCTTCTTTTTACTAGGTAATAAAAGAAATTGAGTAAGAAATTAAGAATTTCCGCTAAGAGGTTTTATCCCTCACACTTGCGGATATTGAACATCTCAAGTAGGCTATACCAACTCTTCTGACAAGTCAGGAATAAGGATTTCGATTCAGTGTTTCAACGTTTATTATCCGAGTTTGTTAATGTCAGATTCGCTAGAAATAGACGCAAGAAAGTCGTGTATAATCTGCGAAAGATTTCGTTATTATGGAAATTATGGAAATGAGATGCCTTACGTAAGCAAAAAATAAGCGAAGGATTTCTGGCTACATTTTTATATACAATAAACGCATTTGTTTATTTCGATATAAACACATATCTTTACTAGAATTTTTTGGTAATATAACTTTAAAATTTCATTAATCAGCAGTTTTTCTTGCTTTTTACGGTATTTAAAAAACTGCATTTTTATTTAGTGCAATAAAATAAGAAAGTATTTAACGAAAATCATAATATAGTATTATCATACTATTATTGTTTTATTTCACCAAAAAAGGCTTCATTTTATTAGATAATAAAAATTTTGAGAAAGAAATATAAGATTTCCGCTAAGAAGTTTTATCCCTCACAGTTTCGGATATTGAACATCTCAAGTAGGTTATACCAACTGATCTGACAAATCAGGAATAATAATTTGGATTCAGTGCATTAACATTCTTTACCCGATTTTGTTACTGTCATTTTCATTAGTAATAGACACAAGAAAGTCGTGTATAATCTGCGAAGAATTTCGTTATTATGGAAATGAGATGACTTACGTATGCATAAAATTAACCGATGTATTTTTCGTTACAATTGTTTAATAAATGCAATAATGTTGCAATGTTTAATAAATTTAATAAATGCATGTGTTTATTTAGAATTAAATGCATCTGTATACTTAAATTGTTCGGTAAAATAACTTTAAAATTTTGTTATACTGCATTTTTTCGTTGTTGTTGTTTTTCGTAGTATTTAACATTTTCAACATCTCCAACTAATATATCTGTTCACAAAGGAACAAGGAAACAATATTTAATAATTCAAGAAATAAAACCCAGTTTGGACAAATTGAGCTAGGATTAATACTCTGCACATAAAAAAATCATAAAGTTGGTAAAAATATTTCCCTCTTGTTTTTTTTCTTTTGAATTTTAATAAACTTGTTCCGCTCCTGTATTGTAACTTTGTAACATCGCCTTGGCGACAAACACAGCCCACGCCAATTATACGCCAATCGGCAATTTAGTGTAACCCTGCTCACGTGTTGTGTGACGCAGTTGGCTTAGAAAAACGGTCTCTTAGCAACAAGCTCTGAATGCTGCAACAAGCGGCGACTTTAAAAAAATAAACATTCCATTAAAATTTACAGTCTACTTGCTATTTCTTTTTAATTTAGTTTTTCTTTTTAATTTAGTACATTTCCGTACATTTTGGTCCTATCGATCCGGAGGTATGACCGAGCCTGCATCTTTTCTATTGAATTAAATACTTGAATTTGTCGAATTTCGTCAACAAGATGAATAATGTCGGAAACTGAAATAACAGCGTTTAATAGGAGGCGAGGGAATATCAAGGCCCAAGTCACCAGCATATTTAACGCAACGGATGGAAAAAACTTCAATTTATCTGAATGGAAAGCCCATCTGGACTCTTTGTCGAAAACTGAAGAAAAGCTTGAAGCTCTCAAGCTTGAATATTACAGAATAATAGAGGAAGAAAAATTGGAAGAAACTAAAAGAATACTCTCGCAACTGGAAGAAGATATTCTAAAACTAGAGGTAAGCTTAAAATCCTCTATTAATGCTTATTATGAAAATACTGATTCAAATAAAAAATCCATGAACAGGACCAAGCTAAAACGTCTAGCATTAAGCTACCTTGGGTTATATTGCCGGTTTTTAGTGGCAGAATTAAAGAATGGTTCGTATTTAAAAGTACTTTTAATGAGCTTATTAATGATAAATCAAATTTAAAAGATAATGAAAAATTATTTTATTTGCGTTCTGCTTTGACTGGTGAAGCGAGGAGTTTGCTGACACCAGATGAAAATTATGTTTCACTTTTCAATGCGTTAGAACAAATATACGAGAATAAAAGGGTTATGGTAGATCTGCGCATTTTATTAGATAACGTAAAGAAGAATTTAAGGACTCTAAAGATCTTAATGTATGATAGAGATAATTTCTCGAACGCAACTTTGCTGAATATTATTCTAAATAAACTAGATAACGAAACTCGTAAACAATACGAACTAACATTAAAGGATAATGAAGTGCCTAATTTTGATGAATTTTTAGAAATTCTTGAGCGAAGATGTCAAATCTTAAATAGTATATGTTCTAACGTATCCTCTAAATATACTGCAAAATGTTTATTCATAAAAACAAACAAACCTTAAAGTAAATGTTGTGTAATATGTAAAACCGAAAACCACCCCTTATATCATTGTGTTAAATATGAAAACATGAAGTTAAGTGAGCGAATTATCCTTGTAAAGAAAAATAAACTTTGCTTCAATTGTTAATGTTCATCCCACCTCATTAATTATTATAATTCAAAAAGCACTTGTCATGTTTGCAAGAGCGCAAGCCATCACTCATCATTACATAATTATACAACACCAGTAAACAATCCTATAAACAATCTCCCAATACATGAAACAATAAATAGCAATTTTGTTTCGGAAGATTTATCACAAAACGAAACTACTGCTCATTCATTTTTTTCGTATGAAAATGATAATAATAAATCTGTTTTAATTAGCACTGCAATAATTTATTTGACAGATATAAATGGCATCAAAATTCCTTTCAGGGCAATATCGGATTTCGCATCGCAAAATTGTTTTAGTACATTTAAAGCAGCACAAATATTAGGCTTGAAAAAAGAGAAAATAAATATTCCTGTAAGTGGAACAAATAAATTGCCTATTTACATTAAATCTAAAATCAAATCAAAGTTCTCAAATAAAATGAATAGTACCAGTTATGATATTGAGTTATTAATAGTTCCAAACATCTGTGACTTCACGCCCTCGAAAAAGATAAACATATCAGATTTAAAAATTCAAGCAAATATTTATTTAGCGGATAAAAAATTTAACATTCCAAGCAGTGTGGAAATAATTATCGGTGCTGAACTGTATTTTTCTCTTTTAAATGAAGAAAAAATAAAGTTAGGCAATAATTTATATTTGCAATTAGTATTTTCGGTTATATTGTATCTGGTTGCATTTATGACAAAACAGTAAATAATAATAATACTAATTATTGTTTCTTAACAAAAAGTCTTGAAATACTTAATGACACTTTGAAGTCTTTCTGGGAAATTGAAGAAGTACAAAATTTAAATTCCTGTAACAGTGAAGAATTAGAATATTGTAATGATAACTTCGATAAAACCCACTTCAGAAAACCGGATGGTAGGTTTGTAGTCACGATGCCGTTTAAACCACAGGTTTTAGAACCCGATTTGGGAAATTCCAAAAATCTTGCTTTGAAAAGATTAAACTCTCTGTGGCAACGTTTAGAACGAGATCCTGTTATGAAAAATTTATACACAGAATTTATTAAAGAACATAGATATTTAAATCACATGCATGAAATAAAAGAAAACACGAACTTTAATGATGGCTATTACTTACCACATCACGGCGTTTTACGACCCTCTAGTAAAACCACAAAACTACGCGTCGTTTTTGACGCTAGTGCCAAGTCAACCAACGGAAAATCTTTGAACGATTTATTATGTAAGGGTGGAGCTCTGCCAGATGATCTTTTTTCGATATTAATTAGATTTAGAAAGCATATCTAATCTTTTACTGCGGATATTAAACAAATGTTTAGGATGATAGAAATAAATCCATACCAGTACAAATATTTAAAAATTTTGTGGAAAGACAGTATGTCATCCCCGGTTAAGGTATTTCAGCTAACAACAGTTTCGTATGGAACATCTTGTGCCCTCTACTTAGCCACCAAAGTATTACAATAATTAGCTCTAGATGAGAAAAACGAATTCCCGTTAGCATCGAAAATTGTTTTGAAGGACTTTTATATGGATGATTGCCTATCGGGCTCATCCAATTTAGAAGAATTCAGATTAATGAAATCGCAATTAAAAGAACTCCTAAAGGGAGGGATGGTTTTACACAAATGGTGTACCAATGAGGTCCAATCTACTGATAATCACATGTTTCCCCTGGACAGAAATTCTGAAGAAATAACTGTTAAAACATTAGGGATGTTTTGCAACAGTTTCAATGATATCTTTAGGTATAAAGTTAATATTAACACAAAAAGTGATTTCACAAAAAGAAATGTACTTTCGCAAATTGCCCGCATTTATGATCCTCTCGATCTCTTAGGGCCAGTGATTTCTAAAGCAAAAATATTCATGCAGGAGCTATGGCGTTTTAAAATAGAGTGGAATGAGAAGCTGCCCTCTCATGTTGCCAAACAATGGGAAACCTTCCTCAAAAGTCTTAAAGAACTGGAATCCATTGAAGACCAAGATGCTTTCTAGCTGTGAACCAATCAGTTGTGCTAAATGGTTTCGCAGATGCGTCTTCCAAGGCTTATGGCGCAGTGATATACATGTAAACACTAATTCTAGCCAAACCATCAGTCACTTATTATGTAGTAAATCCCGCGTGTGTCCAACCAAAGTAATAACAGTGCCACGTCTCGAACTGTCAGCATGTCTTCTTCTGGCTAAACTCACTAACAAGGTTTTAAATTCATTAGACAAACAGGTAGCTACAGTCAATTTGTTTTCTGATTGAATTTTTGCTTTAGCTTGGATAGACACTGCACCTCATCTCTTGAAAACGTTTGTGGGAAACCGCGTTGTGCAAATTAAGGAACACACTAAGAACATTCCATGGTTTCATATTCCGTCAGAACACAATCCAGCTGACTTGATATCAAGAGGTGCAAGTGTGGAAAACCTGTCTTCTAACCAGTTGTGGTGGCATGGCCCGCTTCTTTCAATTCTTGAAGAAACAATAGCAAAAACTGACTCTAATATAAGTGACATTAAAGATGAACATTATTCTAATGAGCCTAAAGCTCCCAGCAACTTGACATTCAATATTCACACTGATTCTAATTTATGTGATAATTTAATTAATCTTAGCAATAATTTCCAAAAATTAATTAGAATTTAGCTTATATTTTCAGATTCATACATAAATGTAAAAACGTAACATCTGCAACCGGCCCTCTGTTGCTGGAGGAATTAAGAAAGGCTGAGAATTATTTAATAAAAGATATACAGGTAAAGTATTTTAAAAATTGAAATTTCGGCCCTCAAAGCGGGATCTTCGGTTCATGGCGCAAGTAAGTTAAAATTCTTAATTCCCTTTTTTGATAGAGATAGCTTATTGAGGGTGGGAGGAAGACTAGCAAAATCGAATTTGAATTTTGACCACAAACACCCCATTATACTTCCGGCGAGAAAATTCCGAAATTAATTTTTCAATATTATCATAAACGAGATTTTCATGTAGGACCCCAAGCTCTTTTGAACACTGTGCGTCAAAAATATTGGCCGCTTGGTGGCAGAAATATTGCGCGTAAAATTGTACATGAGTGTTTACAATGCTTTAAAATTAAACCTATAACGGCTAGTCAAATGATGGGGGATCTCCCTCCTGAAAGAATAGTTGCCCAGTTCTCCATTTTCAAATGTGGGGTTAGATTTATGTGGGCCTTTTGAAATAAAACATAAAGGTCAGAGAAAGGGTATTTTTCAGAAAATCTATGTTGCCATATTTGTATGTATGGTCACTAAAACTGTGCACTTGGATTCTGTCTCACATTTGACATCAGAGGCTATAATAGCAACTCTAAAAAGATTTTTCGCTCGTCGTGGGAAAAGCTCTGTAATCTTTAGCGACAATGCTACAAATTTCGTTGGGGCTTCAGCAGAACTAAAACGTTTACCCAGACTTGTTACGAGTAATGAAGTTTCGAACTTTTTAGCTTCTGAAGGTATTAACTGGAAGTTCTCTCCTCCTAAGGCGCCAAATTTTGGTGGCCTTTGGGACGCAGGAGTCAAATCTTTCAAATAACACTTAAAAAGAGCTGTGGGCTCAGCTCATCTCACGATCGAGGAATTCCTGACAGTTATCACACAGATAGAGGCTATTTTAAATTCGCGACCACTTTGTCCTTTGTCAACAGATCCTGACGATCTTCAGGTGTTGACTCCTGGTCACTTCTTCATAGGAAAGCCTCTTAATTTAATTCCAGAACCCAATTTAAGTGAGGTCAAAGATAATTTGCTAAATAGATGTCAAACAACTTAAAAAATAACGCAGTTAATATGGAAATGTTGGCAGAATAATTATCTGAGCCAGTTACAAGAAAGGAATAAATGGCTATTTAAAAAGCCTAATATTCTGTCAGGAATGCTAGTTTTGCTTAAGGAATCACAACTGCCCATTTGCACTTGGTCACTAGACCAACGACTAAATCACTAATAAGGTTTTCCCAGGCGCGGACGGGATAGTCAGAGTAGTTGAAGTTCGTACCGCTAAAGGTAATTTTAAACGACCTATTTCAAAAATAAGTATATTACCCATTGAGGACAACATCATAGATCCTAAACTTTAATTGTGCTTTATTATGTATTAATTTTTCATGTATTAATTTTTTATGTATTATTTGTGTTTATTTATATGTTTATTTATTTTTGCTTATAATTTGTATCATGTTGTGTTATTATTTGTATTGCATATGTATCTTGAAATATAAAAATATTTCAACGCCGGGCGGGATGTTCCGCTCCTGTATTGTAACTTTGTAACATCGCCTTGGCGACAAACACCGCCCACGCCAATTATACGCCAATCGGCAATTTAGTGTAACCCTGCTCACGTGTTGTGTGACGCAGTTGACTTAGAAAAACGGTCTCTTAGCAACAAGCTCTGAATGCTGCAACAAGCGGCGACTCTAAAAAAATAAACATTCCATTAAAATTTACAGTCTATTTGCTATTTCTTTTTAATTTAGTTTTTCTTTTTAATTTAGTACACCTCCGTACAAAACTGTAGAAAAAAAGTTACAACTTTGTCCTTTTCCTTGGCGGTCAGGAGGTTTAGAATCTACAATTTTATTCATTTAGCTTACAAGAAAGACAAAATTATATACGAAATTATAATATAATAAAATAATGTTAGCGTGTTATTTCATCAAAGAAAAACGTCATTTTGCAAGATAGCAAAAGAAACTGCAAGACAAATCTTATAATCTTTTCTAAGATGATTTATCCTCCACACTTCCGGATATTTAACATCTCAACTGGGCTATACCAACTCATCTGAAAAGTCAGAAATAAGAATTTCGAATCAGTGCATTAACATTCTTTATCCGACTTTGTTAATGTCAGTTTCGCTAGTAAGGGACACAAGAAATTCGTGTATAATCTGGGAAGGATTTTGTTTTTATGGAAATGAGACGACTTACATATGCAAAAAATCAGCGAAGCATTTCTGGTCACTATTTTATATATAATTAACGCATTTGTTTATTTAGAATTAAATGCATATTTTTATTAGAATTTTTTTGTAATATAACTGTAAAACTTCATTAATCTGCAGTTTTTCTTGTTTTTTGCGAATTTAAGAATCTGCTTTTTTATTTAGTGTAATAAAATAAGAAAGTATTTAATGGAAATTATAATAGTTATTATCATAATACTATTGTTTTATTTCACCAAAAAAGCTTAATTTTACTATGGAGTAAAAGAAATTGAGAATGAAGTATAAGAATTTCCTCTAAGACGTTTTATGCAGATTTATCCCACATCCAGACATTTATCCAGACAGTTTTATCCCACACTTCCAGATATTGAACATCTCAAGTAGACTTTACCAACTAATCTCACAAGTCAGAAATACGAATTTCGATACAGTGCATTAACATCCCTTACCCGTTATTGTTAATGTCATTTTCGCTAAAAATTACAAAAGAAAGTCGCGTGTAATCTGCGAAGGATTCCTTTAATGTAGAAATGAGATGACTTACGTATGCAAAAATTCAGCAATGCATTTCTGGTTTAAATTTTATGTATAATAAATGCGTTTGTTAATTATAATTAAATGCATCTCTTTATTAAAATTATAATATTAGATTCTTTGATAAAATATTATTGTTTATTATTTCGGTAAAATAACTTTAAAATTTTATTATTCTAAATTTTTTCTTGGTTTCTGTTTCGGTATGTAACCTTCTCAATGCCACCAAGAAACACATCCGTTCACTAATTTTTAGGTTTTATTACAAGAGAAACAATATTTAACTAGTGAAAAATGCTCCAAAGAGCAGTGCAAAAGCAGAATATGATTTTAATTGAGCATTAAAAAGTAATGGACAAGTGCTTCTGTTAATTACTGAGCATGAGGAAGGATAAGGGATACCTTCTTGGCTACAACTCACTTCAATGCCAACTTTGAAAAAATCATATTTGCGCTTTTTCCATATAAAAGAAATTTGCGGTTCTTTAGTAGAATTTTCCACCGTGCTTTAGATGTTAACCAGGGGTGTAGTCATAAAAATAACATAAGATATATGCTCTAAGCAGAGGGATATTCTAGAATGCGTATACTATAAGCTTTCTTGAAAAACAGAGGGTATATGGTGTTCTATTAAAAAGTCCAGAAGGTGTGCGGCGTATAGCCTGTACTACATCTCTGATGTTAACTGCACTGTTCACTCTGCACTATACTACAAATCAATTTTCTGTGCAATTATACACTTAGGGTATGCTTGGTGGCAGTGCATGAATGTGATACCTGCAGGAACTAGGTATCTGGCATAATGTCGCCTTCCTTTACATTTATGTCTAATTAAGCTGCATCTTTCATGGTTACGTCTTCACACTATACATTTTTATAGTAACTGCGACTGATTTGTTTTCACGAAAAAAGCGCAAATATGATTTTTTCAAAGTTGGCATTGAAGTGAGTTGTAGCCAAGAAGGGATCCCTTATCCTTCCTCATGCTCAGTAATTAACAGAAGCACTTGTCCATTACTTTTTAATGCTCAATTAAAATCATATTCTGCTTTTGCACTGCTCCTTGGAGCATTTTTCACTAGTCCTTCTATTTTTCCATATTCCATAGGGATACTGCACAACTTGTTTTGTATTTTATATATAAAAAACAAAATCTTATTTGTATTGAAATTAAAAAATGCTACATACTCTAATACTCTGGTGTTACAAATTAAAAAAAAAAATTAAACAGGTTTTTCTATACCAAAATTCTACGGTGGTTTTCAAAAAAAAAAAAAAAAAAAAAATCAGTTTTTTACTAAAGTGAATAAAATAATAAATCCTTTCAAAGAATAGATTTTTCATTCAAATATCCATTATTTTTGCCAAAAACAGGAACTTTTTTTATGCAAGAGTAAAGTTTGATACAAAAACCATGCTTCTTTGTTTTCTTAATCCGTATTTATTACGGACTTATTAAAAACGTACTCCACCGCTTTTATAGGAAACGATTGCTTTACTGTGTTGTGGAGCATTCTCATTGGCCATAAAGAGACATTCTATAAAAGCTGTGGAGTGACTCTGCAACAAATGGGTCAAATTTTTAACAGTGCACTGTTAAAAATCTTCTGCATTTTGCTGCAACGCCCTCCACCACTTGTACATAAAATCTCTATTCCAACCAATGAGAAAGCGCCATTTCACGGCCAAGTAACCGTTTTCTATACAAGCAGGGGAGTGCGTTGCAGCAAAATGCACCAGATTTTTAACAGTGTGCATATCCTTGGCGCTATAGTTTACAGGAGTGGTACATTGTTCAAAATTTGAAACTTTTGCTGCATCGCCACTCCATCGCTTTGATAGAATATCTCTATTTTGATCGATGAGAATCCTCGATAATGCATTTAAGTAATCGTTTTCTACTTATCTACTATATCGTTTCCGTATATTTATTTTTTCAATCAGCACCAAGGTGCGCACTTTATTAGAAGACGCGCTCTATTAGAGGGCGCATTCTATTAGAATAAATACGGTATATACTTATAATAAATACACATTGTTAAAGTACAGGGCCCCAATATTTGACAGGTATGCCAGGCATTTTTGCCATTGATGCCATTGTGCTAAAAACAAAATATAAATAAATGAAAAAAATGGATAAAATATAAATTTGGTATGGTGCAAAAAATTGCCTAATTTAAAATTAAAAATCAAATTTAACAGCCACCAGGGCTAGACACCGTGCATAATTATTCAGTAAATGATTCATTAAAAAATGACAAAAATCAGCATGTCAAAAATTTCAAAAAAATTCATAATTCGTTAAAAAATTAAGTTAAAAATAAAAGAAAAAAAAGCATTCTGTATTTTTTTATGCTTAATCGAATGGTGTAACTGGTTTTTCTCTCCGATGATCACAAGTACCTTAGATTGATGACTGCCATTCTTTTATTTCATCTTGTAAAAAAACTGTTTAACGTAAAGCTATGAATTTTTGCAGGATTAATTAGCATCGCAAAATCTTTAAAATAAACTTTACCGCAACATTCTATCTGCAATAGAACGTTAGATATACCCATTTATGACCAAGTTTGGAAAATACGCAATTTCAGAAAAACCGCCCAGCGAAATAACGTTTTCTCGATGACTACCCCGGGATAAAAAGTTTGTCTTTCGTTTAAAAAAAAATTAAGTTTTTATCTTTAGTAGTTTTCGAGAAAAGTGCTGTGACACAAAATTTTTGTGCGATTTTCATAATACTCTACAGTACACCTACAGTATGCCATAAAAAAAATAATTTTTGTGCTATGTTGTGCTTCTTGGTCAGACGAACATTTTAAAAAAAATCATCAAAATTGGATAAGTATTTAGTTAGTTATTGCAAAAAGAAAAATTGAAAAATCCGTGTGCACCATCGCTCAATCATATTATTGTAGCGCGCTGCCGCGCGCACAATGATATACTTTTAGAGATAAATCTAAAGTTTTGACAAATTATGTTGTAAATTATATTCTGCCTATAATAAAGAAAATAATGGGTTCGGAAAAAAAATATTCATTTTTTTTAATTTCTAAAAAACTGATGAAAAAAATGCCTTTATGCATGGCTGTGGTAAGGCGATTTAGAAGCCACTTTTATACTAGCTTAAAAAAATATTTAATGGAAATTATAATATAATAAAATTATGTTATCGTTTTATTGCACAAAAAAGCTCCATTTTAATATATAAAAAAAAGAAAATGAAAGAAAAATCTTATGATCACTGCTAAGATGTTTTATGCATCAAACTTCCGGATATTCAGCACTTCAAGTCGGCCATACCAACTCATCTAACAAGTCAGGAACAAGAATTCCGATTCAATGCATTAACATTCTTTATCTGACTTTGTTAATGTCAGTTTCGCTAGAAGTAGACTCAAGAAAATCGTGTATAATCTGCGAAGGATTTCGTTATTATGTAAATGAGATGACTTACGTATGCATAAAATTGAGCGATGTATTTTCCGTTACAATTTTACATATAAAAAATGCATTTGTTTATTTAGAATTAAATACATCTCTTTATTAGAATTCTTCGGGAAAATAATATTAAAATTTTGTTCTTCTGCATTTTTTGTCGTTTTTTGTAGTACATAACCTTTTCTTAACCGCCAAAAATGTACAATGTTTTCATTTTGCTCGGCTGTCAGGAGGTTTCGAAGCTACTTTTTTTTAATTTAGCTTCGTAAAAAGAAGAAATTATATACGAAATTATACTATAATTAAATAATGGATCGTGCTATTTCACAAAAGCATTCATTTTACTAGACAATATAAGAAAATGAAAGAGAAATCTTACATTCTCTGCTAAGATGTTTTATCCCTCACACTTTCGGATGTTGAACATCTCATGTGGGCCTTACCAAATCATCTGACAAGTTAGGAATAAGAGTTTTGAATCAGTGCATTAACATTTTTTATCCGACTTGGTTAATTTCAGTTGCACTAGAAAAACGCACAATAAAGTCGTGTATAATCTGGGAAGGATATCATTATTATAGAAATGAGACGACTTCCACATGCAAAAATTCAGCGAAGAGTTTCTGGTTAAAATTTTTAACATAATAAAAGTATTTGTTTATTTAGAATTCAATATATAATTTTTCGAGATTTTTTCAATAGAATTTTTCGAGAAAAATAACTTTAAAAATTTATTATTCTACGTTTTAACTTGTTTCTTTCTGTGCAATTTATCTTCTTAATAACGCCAACTAATCCGTCCACTATTCTGTTCACTAATCCGGTTACTAAGTTATAGGTTTCATTACAAGAGAAATAACATTTAATATAATTAAGGAGATAGAACGCTGTTTTGACAAATTAAGTTATCATTAATACTCCGCACATTATTAAAAAATTATGGTGTTCAAAAAAGTTTTTGAATATGGTGTTGAAATAAAGGATTTTTAATAATCAGTAGAAGAAAATTACAATTTTGTCCTTTTACTTGGCGGTGATTAGGCGGCTTCGAAACTACATTTTTCTTTAGCTTAATTAAAATGTATTTAATGACCATTATAATGTAATAAAATAAAATAGTATTATCGTTTTTTATCACCAAAAAAACTTCATTTTGTCAGATAATAAAAGAAAATGAAAGAGAAATCTTATAATCTCTTTTAAAATTTTTTATTTCTCATACTTCTGAATATTGAACATCTCAACTGGGCTATACCAACTCATCTGAGAAGTGAGGAACAATAATTTTGATTCAGTGCATTAGCATTCTTCATCCGATTTTCTTAATGTCAGTTTCGCTAGAAATAGACACAAGAAAGTCTGTATAATCTGGGAATGATCTCGTTATTTTGGTAATAAGACGACTTACGTATGCAAAAAATCAGCGAAGAATTTCTGGTCACTATTTTACATATAGTAGACGCATTTGTTTATTTATAATTAAATACATAGCTTTATTGGAATTTTTTGTTAATATAACTTTAAAATTTCATTAATCTGTAGTTTTTCTTGTTTTTTGCGGTATTTAGGAATCTACTTTTTTATTTAGTGTAAAAAAATAAGAAAGTATTTATTAAAAATCATAATATAGTATTATCATAATATTATTGTTTTATTTCCCTCAAAAAAGGCTTCATTTTACTAGATAATAAAAGAAACAGAGAAAGAAATATAAGAATTTCTGCTAAGAAGTTTTATCCCTCTCACTACAGGATATTGAACATCTCAAGTAGGCCTTACCAACTCACCTAACAAGTCAGGAATAAGGATTTCGATTCAGTGCATTAACATTCTTTATCCGACTTTGTTAATGACAGTTTCGCTAGAAATAGACACAAGAAAGCCTTTATAATGTGGGAAGGATTTCATTATTATGGTAATGGGACAATTTACGTATGTAAAAAATCAGCGAAGCATTTCTGGTTACATATTATTATATATAACCAATTATATATAATTTATATTATATAATTATATATTTTTCTGGAAAAATAACTTTAGAAATTTATTATTCTACATTTTCTTGTTTTTTTTAGTGGATTTAAACTTCCTAATGACACCAGCTAATAATATCCGTTCACTAAGTAATAAGCTTCATTACAAGAGATAAAATATTTAATATAATTCTGGAGACAAAATGCAGTTTTGACAAATTAAGTTATAACTAATACTCTGCACATTATTAAATAATTATGATGTTGAAATTTTTTTTTTTTTTTTAATAATCAGTAGAAAAAAATTACAATGTTGTCCTTTTGCTCGACGGTGGTTAGGCGGTTTAGAAACTACCTTTTCCCTTAGCTTAATTAAAATGTACTTAATGACCATTATAATATAATAAAATATTATCGTTTTTTATCACCAAAAAAGCTTCATTTTCTCAGATAATAAAAGAAACTGTAAGAGAAATCTTATAATCTCTGCTAATATATTTTATGCATCAAACTTCCAGATATTGAACATCTCAAGCAGACTATACCAACTGATCTGACAAGTCGGGAATAAGAATTTCGATGCAGCGCATTAACATTCCTTACCCGTCATTATTAATGTCATTTTCGATAGAAATAGACACGAGAAAGCCGTGTATAATGTGCGAAAGATTTCGTTGTTATGGAAATGAGGTAACTTATTTATGCGTAAATTCAACTATCCATTTCTGTGTACGATTTAAAAATTACAAAAAATGATTTTTTTAAAAAATTTAGAATTAAATATTTCTATTTATTATAATTTTTCATGTAAAGCAACGTTGAAATTTTATTAGTGTACCATTTATTTGCAGAATAATAATAATAATAATGTTAATGAGAATAATAATATTGTTTCTTTCCAGCAAAAAAGCTGCATTTAACTACATAACAATAATAGAAATTAAGAAAAAAATGGTAGAATTTACGTTATTACGGTATTAATGTGTTAAAGTGTGAGGGTTTTATTACATTATTACTTTATTACGGTGAATTATGTAAATATGAACCGCGCTACGTTTTATTTCCAGTGTACTATTTGAACGGGGTAGAGGGATGAAAATTAAGAGAGAAAATTAGTGGTTATACTGAAATTAAATGGAATTTTTTGATATAAACTGGCTCAATATAAGAGCCTTAACATCCTTAGGAAAAAAAACTTTCTTAAGCAGCTAAGTAATTTTTTTGTATTATTTTAAGCTTAACTTTGAAATGATTCAGAGTGCATGCTTTGCTATATTATAGTTAGATTGATTTTTTTTAAACATACTTAAAAATATAATTTGTCATTTCTCGAAAACCACTTTATTCGCAGGTCCTTTGTTGTAGTTTTATCAATGAAGCCCTTCTTTCTCTGGGTAACTATCAAGGCTAACGGAATAGAAAGGCTACCGCGGTACATTCCACGTATTTTTTTAGAGACCGCTGAAGTTACATGATAGTCAAATGCACGAATGAAGGTGCACGGAAAGAGCGTCACGTCAGTCTAGGGATCTGTAAAAAATACACGTGAGATGCATCACGGGAGTTTGTCTTTTTTGTTACATTATTAAAAATTTTGCTCTTGTTCGACCCGAAATTCGTTGCTCAGTAGCTGCCATCGTATGATGGTGAAATCTCGCACCAACATTTGGAGTTTTTATTTTAATCTCGTTCCAACTATTGGTACTATGTTCCAACAGGAGCTCGAAATATTTGTTTAAGATTTCACTATCTTACAGTGGCAGCTATTTAGCACCAAAATTTTGTTCAAACTAGGACAAGATTTTTAACAGTGTAGCCTCGGTAACTATAACATTTTATAAATTTATTTTTTTAAAGATGATGTAGATACTCCTCGTTGTCTGAAAGTGCTTCTTGGCAAATTCACCTCTGAAAAAATTCTGGGCACCTTGTCTGAAACTCAACAACATAAATAAGTTGTATTATCCTTAACTGTATTATCATGGTCTGAGGAACGAGATTCTGGTGATATTTGCTGCTGCATGAGTGTAAATCTGAGTGCTGTTCTGACTTCATTATTAGCACTGCAAATAGTTTATTGCCAAAATACATGATATGAACTTTAAAATACTTAGGTTTACTTAAAAGGCGATTAAAATAATCAACTACAGATGTTAATCGTTAATTTTATATAAAAATATCTTAGTACTTTCAAGCCTTTAATATGGCTCTTCCTCAGAGAATACATTCATTACTTATACAAATACATGATTCCGTTTTGAAAATGAACAAAACCTCGTATAAAACAATTTTTTTTTTGTCATGTTTATTTTTAAAACGGAATTATGTATTTGTATAAATAAAGAAAATATTCTCTGAAGAAGAGTCTGATTTAAGGCTAGAAACTACTCACATGGTTTTATATAAAATTAAATATTAACATCTCTATTTGATTATTTTAATAGCCTTTTAAGTAAACCTGGGCATTTTAAAGTTCATATTGTATATTTTGTGTTAAATGCAAGGCGAAAATTTCACTCTGTCATACATTTTATATTTATAGATCAATGCAATTCATACTCAACAGTTACATTATCAGCATGAAGACAGTCTGTCAGCATCTTCTCAACCGTCGCCAATACAGGTGAACTTTTATCATTCCCATATCTGCATGGCATGTTTTCTTTCAAAAAATAAAAATACGCTTTTTTGCATGATGCACGAGCTGTCATTTTATACATGTTTAATCTTGTTTTTTAGAGAAAGTTAATGTAAGTTTCAGAATTTCATATATTTTATTACATTTACAGTAACACACAAAAGTAGCTCTGGGTATCACAGATGACCCCATGGTTCTAGGAGTGTTAAAAATATTTTTTCTTTATTTACCATTTTAAAATATTAATTATTTAATGAAAATTACAATATAATGCAATGATATTATCGATTTCATTTTACTAAAAGTAGCTTCATTTTTCTATGTAACTAGAGAAATGAAAGATAAATATTTTAACCTCTGCTACGACGTTTTATGAATCAAAATGTCGAATATCTCATGTAGACAATATGAACAGATCTGACAAGTCAGAAATAAGAATTTTAATTCAAAGAAGTAATATTCTTTATAGACTTTGTTGATGTCATTTTCTATAAAAATAGACGCAAGAAAGTCGTATATAATCTGAGAAGGATTTTGTTGTTACGCAAAAGGGAAAACTTTCGTATCAATAAATTCAACTACGCATTTCTGCTTAAAAGTTTGCGGGCCATCGTAATACTTACTCATCATTGCGATGATAATATAAAATACGAAAATGAAACATGTGTAAAGTATTTATAAAATTCATTGTAATTCCAAAATAAAATTTAAATGTTTATTTAAATACATTAATTCTTTATTTAGGAATTACGGGTACTACTTGATTATCCCGTCGACCAATTTCGACAAATTATATAAATCACCAAACTACTCATAAATTATACAAATTTTTATAATTTTTACTTTAAATAACGGAATCATACATAATTTAATAAAAGATGAATATGAATACAAATGAAACGTCAAATTAGAAATCATTTGAGTACATAACACGCATGTAAAGTGTTTATGTCAAGTGAATGTGGCATTTACAATAAGCTGTTTTCTTATACTTTAAGGATTTTTTTTTTGTATAATCGGGATAATCTGATAGTATCGACTTACATAAAAGTAAGATCCTTATAACTTTAAAACTGATAATCCTATTAGTTACCAGTTTATGCGTCGGATTAAGCATCTCATTTCCAATTAAAATAAGTCTTTGAATTAAATTTTGAATGAAGTACACGGTCATGAAAAATCGAAGATTGTTATAAATATTATTACAACTATCTTGGCACCTCATTATCCGATTTACTTCATTTATTATGCAAAATGTGTCTTTTTTATTGTCTTTTATATTCATGCCGTAAGATAAACAATTTAAAAAAAAATTATATACCTTTCATCAAATAGTTCGAGTCTGAAAAAGAGTTTCAGATAATAGAGATTACTAGTATTCAATATGTTTCTTTTGATTATTACTTTCTAAGTACACACCAAATTTCAAGTTTCTATCTCAATTTATACAGGAGACGGAGCGTTTGCACACACACGGACAAACAGACACACAGACAGACGAACGGTAATATTTTTTTCTAAAAATATTTTTTTTATTCAGTGTCTGAAACGTGTAAATTCGTCAAATATTTTTAAATTTTCAAAATGATTGCAAATCTTATAGTATACTATATATATAGTAATCACCTTTTTCTCACCAGGAAGAATAGAACGAAACTTGTCATTCGATTGCAGGAAAACAATTTCCAAAATTTGTCAATCAGTTGTGGAAAAAATCATGAAATTCAATAATCTTTCGCTGTAAAAAACTCTCAAAATGTGTCAATCAGTCGCACGAAAATATACAAATTCTCACTTACTCTTTGTATTTACTCTTTTGGACGGGATTTCAAAATTTTGGGCATAAATCCCACCATGAAATTCAAGCACTGACATATGACATTAAATATGGTATTGTGTTAGGGGTGCCTAACTTTATTAAAAGAAGGGCCTTTTATAAAAATGTCCAAGTTTTCAAGGACTACATGAAAATGACGGACAAAAATTTGCAAGTTTCCTGAAGCCAATCAAAGAAATTTGCAATTTTTCCTGCTCCATGCTTGCCTGCTCCATGAAAATCGTGATTCTTTTGCATCTGATTGTTAAAACTTGTGATTTTTCTGCAGTTGATTGACAAAATTCAGAATGTTTTAGTGTCTGAGTAATGAAATTTGCAATTTTTTCATGCCAAATCAACGAAATTCATGATTTTTATTAGCTTGGTTGACAGAAATCGAGATTTTTCGGTGTCCAATCAACAAGACTAATGTTTTTTTCTTGCTCAATGAACAAAATTTGCAATTTTTCTATGTCTGATCAATGTTTGTGATTTTTCCATGCCTGTAATTTGTAATTTATCTGCACCTGATTGATAAAGTTTATGATTTTTTGTCAGCCGACTGATGAAATTTGCAATTTTTACATGTTGAGTCAATGAAATTCATGATTTTTTTTCAGCCTGATCGGTAAAAATCACAATTTTTCATTGCCCAATCAACAAAAACCATGTTTTTTGATGCTCAATCAAATAAATTAGCGATTTTTCCACATCCGATCAATGTTTGCAATTTTTCCATGCCTGAACAACAAAATTCGCAATTTCTTGCTAAGGCAAACTGATGAAATTTGCGATGAAACATGCTGTTTTTCATAATCAATCAACAAACTGAGTTTTTTCACTATTAATCGGCAAAATTAGTGAATTTTTTGTGTCCTACTAATGAAAATTGTGATTTTTCAGAACCAAATAAAAAAAACTTGCACTTTTTTCAAGTGACAAATTAAAGAAATTCATGATTTTTTGGAATCTGATCGATGAAATTCTCCATGCCTGATCAACAGAATTTGTGATTTTCCTGCACCTGATTGACAACATTCATGATTTTTGTTGGACCTGACTAGCACACAAACATACTTCCCTGTTTTCTTAACAAAAATCATAGGTAATCACATTGATATATATATATATATATATATATATTTGGTAACTTAGCACAATAGCACATCTCCTTACCCCTTGAAATAAAGACTTTTTTACTGAACTAGCGTCTGTTTACTGCTTTATTTAATGCCTTAATTAGTAGCTAGCAGGGTTCCCTTCATTCTAAAGTAAACACTAATTATATATACATACATATTTCTATGTTTGTGTATATATAATTTGCAAAAATCGTATGAACTATTATTGCATTTATTGTTTAAAAAAAAAGAACATGCACACAATAATATAATAATTCTTGTTTGTTTAGTAAAACAATTGAGATTTTCTTTTACAATTATTAGTATTAAGTAAATTAGCTTACATAATAGTTAGTATGATGAATAACATTTGGATAAAGAATTTTTATTAGAGTAAACATTAGTAATTTTTAAAATGTAAAAAAAAATATGAGGTCCAAATAAGAGGTGGATATTGTATAAAGATAAATCAGATAAAATAAAAAATTGCAATCAAGTTTCTTAAAGAAATTGCGTTACTAGCAACAAGTAATAAAATAATTTACAAATAGTTTTACTTTTATTTGCACTTGCACCAAAATTAATTTAAAATTTATTTCCACCTAATAATCGTTTGTTTGCTGTCTATAAAATTGAAATATGATCAAGAAAAATCATTGCAAACTTTCTTATTTACATAATCAAATGCAGTGTCGACCTATCAAAAATTGATAAATAAAATCAATAACAAAATAAAAAATCATTACAGAAATGTTTTATGTAAAGCATACATAAAATACAGTAGATGTAGAAAAACAAAATCTTAAATGTACTTACCTATTTTCACTAATTTCCATCATAAAAACAATCAAAACCTCGATCAAAACAAACCACCAGATACGCGTCTTCCAAACGGTTGATGGATTAACAGATGTGGAGCATAGTACTCCGCTGCATCGCTTCTAATCGATGATGAAAATAATTAATATTTTACATAATTAATTTTAAAAATAAAAATTAATCCTTCAGGTCCTGAATATTGCGAGCGACTATGTAAAACTTAGGTTTAAGTCTGTTAGGCCTAGCTGTAGAAAACTTACAGCACAAGCTTAATATACATCCAGATCGAAGTGATTTTATTAATTAAAAAATGTAAGTAAAAGCGCATTCTGGTTGCATTATATTTTTTAAATCAAAATAGAGATGCAATATAAATAAGTACTTAGAATTTTACAAATACCGCTAGTTTAAAATGGCGGCTGTTAGGTTCAATTTCCGTCCAGATTTTGTGAAGGTACTTACACAGACAAATGACGTTCCGTTTTCCTCCAAATTACGTTCCAAATATAGAAAATGGAGACAAGGACGTTAAGATTTTGTTCCAAAAATGACAAAAATTGGATTGGTTCCGTTTTCATCTACTTTATGTCAAGAAATGGGACAAATAAGTTCAGATTTAGTTTCGGAATTAGCGAAAATTGGATTAGTCGAATTTTCATACAATTAACGTTTTTGAACTGACGTTCTTATTTTGTAGATATTTGGTAGATACGTCTATGTCAAACATTCAACAAATTCTGGACGTATTTAAACTCACTGGCTAGGTCCAAAATACATCTATAGACGTATTTTGGAATTAAGAGAGGAAAACTGGATGTAATCTGAACGTATGTGTTGTGTGGGATATTGCTCACCCGCAAGAAAAGTGAAACATCTCAACAAAAGTAAATTTCACAAGAGAGGCAAAAGAAAATATGCATGATTTTACTGGAACTTGGAAGTCTAGCACTTAGCTTACGATGCAGGAGACAAGCATCAAAGTACAAAACCCTTAAGCCTTTCGCGACGGGAAACTTTTGCAAAATTTTTATTATTTTGCAAAGCTGACAATTTTTACGCATTTTTGCCACCACTAAAAAAGAACAGAGATTTTCCATTTGTTTAATTATAAGATTTTGACGATTAAATAAGAAAATATTTCCTATAAACTTTTTGTAATACGAAATATGAGTAAAAGTGGGCAGCTATGATTTTGCCACCGGTTTTTAAAAATAGAAATTTCTGACGTATTAAATCGAGAAAATGCTCTGGTTAAATAAGGGAAGTTTTAAAATTTTACTGGTGCGGATAAACAAAGAATCTTAAGCCTATTTGCTGCACGTATACGTGTCGCTAGTCCCTAAGGGGTAAAGAGTGAAGACATATGGTAATGTTCGGAGGGTTGGATAAATTTATCTCCCCACACAATTAACCGCTCTTCTGTGGTCACGGATGAATAAATAGCGTAATAAAGTGATTTCTCGAATAACTACAATTATGAAACTTTTTGTGAAGCAAGACATACCTATAATAGATTTATTAGTTTAAAAATATGCAAAATTAATTTCTGAGCAAAGTGGCAGTTTTCTTGCAAACTAGCGATATGATGGAACAGTAATATAAAAAGTTATTTTATGTATTCAGATAAAATGCTTTTGTTTATTAGAATTATTTGAAAAAAAAATTTAAATTTTGATAACAATGATTTTTTTCTTTTTTTTTAGAAGACAACTTTTTATTTATCTTAATAAATTTAAAATGTATTAAATGAAAATTGCAACATAATATAATAGCATAATTGTTTTATTTCATCAAAAGAAAGCTGTATTTGACTCACTAAGGTACCAAAATGTAAAATAAATGTTAAAATTTCCAATGATTAACTTAACTCTTTAAATTGTCGGATAATAAGCATCTCCAGTTGGCAACGTCAACTAATCTTATACATCAGGAATATGTATATCGATTCCCTGAATTAACATGCTTTAATTGGCATTGTTAATGTCAGTTTTTCAAAAAACAGGCACATGAAAGTTCTGTATAATCTGGAAAGGATTTCATTATTATGAAAATGAGATAATTTATGTATTCATATATACAGCGATGCTTTTTCAGCTTACAATTTACATTATACAATATTACAATATTTAAAAAAATATATAACAAATGAATTTGTTTATTAAAATATTTCTATAAAATATCTTTACAATTTTATTTACATACATACAGGGTGTCCAGCAAATAAGACCCCAATTTCAAAATTAAATTTCTCAAAAACAAAGATCGATAGAATTATGCGGTAAACGGTTTGTTTATTATGTAAGCTGTAAAAATTACATACAGAAGTTTCGAATGGTGAATATTTTGAAAAGATTCTGTTCTAATTACAAAGAATATTTGACTTAACATTTTTTCTTGTTTTAGATTGCTTGCAGATTATGATTTTTTCGGATTACAGTGCCATATTTTAACGATTTTCGGAGATAAATTTTTGAAATTTCGGAATTTAAAAAATTTAGTTCGGAAAATCGTTAAAATATTGCACTATACGCCGAAAAACTTGTTCTCCGCAAGTGATCTAAAACAAGAAAAATGCCACTTAAAATATTTTTTTGCAATCAGAACACAATCTTTTCAAAATATTCATCGTTCGAAACTTCTGTATAATTTTTTTACAGATTACCAAATAAACAAATCGTTCACCTCTTAATTCTATAAATCTTCGTTTTTAAGAAATTTAATTTTAAAATCGGGGTCTTATTTGCTGGACACCCTGTATGTTTTTAATGTATTTCAAGCACTATTTCAAAACATTATTATGAAAATGAGATAGTATAAGTATTCATATGTACAAAGATGTTCATCAGTTTACAATTTACAAAAAAAATGACAATTTACAATTAAAAAGAAAATGAATGAAAAATGCTAGAATCTCCGGTAAGAAACTTTATCATTCAAATTTATCGATATTGACCATCTCAATTGAACAATATAAACTGATCTGGTACACTGTAAAAAAAAATTCAAAAGGTTACTAAAAATTTTTTAGTAAATTTGTATTCCACAGAATTTTTTAGTAACCATTACAAACTTTTTTTTTGCAAGTGGAACAAGCATTTCTTTTGTAAACTGAACAAAAGAATTTTTTGTATAACTAACTTAAAAATTTTTAGTATGATCTACCAAGCAAGTTTTAGTAATAGCTCCAAAATTATTTTTAATAACCATTACGTGCGCCCGAAGGGCAGTAGCTTCCTTCGAGCTGCATCCAGACTTCTGAAGTGGAAGATTTTCGGCAAAACCGCAATAGAGGGCAGCACCAAATTTTGCCGACAGGATTTTACTTAACTGCTCCGACAGGATTTTCATATTCCCTTTATTAACGAGTACTTACACTACATACATTCGGGGCGTATTTGGCGGCGGCCAGTATCGAACCCTGGGCCTTTTAGCCTGGAGTCCGTTACTATAGCCACTATGCTATCAAGGCCACACCAAAAGAGTTTTAGTAATAGCTATTAAAAATATAAAACTACTAACTATTCGTTGCTAACTTTTTTCTAGTAATTCATACAGATTTTCTTGTAATCGACTAAGATTACTAAAAATTTTTTAGTAATTACAAGGATCACTAAAAATTTTTTAGTAGATCGACGCTTTTTTTTTTACAGTGTATGAATTCGATTCTTTCTTTAGCCGACGTTGTTAATGTCAGTTATGCTATAGTTAAACAAAAAATAAGTGCGTACACTCTCGAAAGGGTTTTGTTATCAGTAAAATGAGATAACTTAAATATACATCAATTCATCAATACATTTCTGTTTACAAATTAAAATAAAGAAAATATTTTTAAAATAGTTCTGTAAAATAACTTTAAAGTCTCATTCAGCAACATATGTTTTTAGCAGTATTTCAAAACAGCTTTCATAATATAGCTTAGTTTAGCTACTAAAATTTGAAAATATTTAATGAATGCTTTATATAATATAATAATGTAACACTCTTATTAAAAAAAAAAAAAAAAAAAAAAAAAAAAAAAAAAAAAAAAAAAAGCTGAATTTTGCTTCACTATAAATGAAAATGGATGAAAAATTACAAAATTTCCTCCAAGAAGCTTTATCATTCAAACTTATCGATATTAAACATCTCAAGTGAATAATATAAACTGATCTGATGTGTGAACAATAATGATTTAGAATCGGTGCATTAACATTCCTTAGCCGACTTTCTTAATGCATTTTACAAATGTCACTTATGCTATAGATAGACACAAGAAAGTTATTGTATAATCTCGGAAGGATTTTGTTGTTAAGAAAATGAGATAACCTAAATATACAGGGTGATCAGAAAATCAGTATACATTTGATAAATTAATAATTCACTGAATAATGTAGGTAGAGAGGTAAAAATTGACACACATGCTTGGAATGATAAGGGGTTTCATTTAACAAAAAATAAATAAAAAGTTCAAAAAATGGGCCACAGATGGCGCTTCATGTGATAAGAAAATCATTAATTAGCCTAACAAATTACGACAAAGCAAAGACGATGTTCTTCAGACCAAATGCTCAACATGTCCACCGTCATTCCTCAACAATAGTGTAGTCGAGGGACAATATTGTGCACAGCACTGTATAGCATATCTGAAGTTATGTTGCGAAATTGCCGTAGGATGTTGTCTTTTAGCATCCCTATTGATGTCGGTCGATCTCGGTAGACTTGTGACTTCATGTAACCCCAGAGCCAAAAATCACACGGAGTGAGATCTGGGACCTGGGAGGCCACACATGAGGAAAATGGCGGCTCAGCACGCGATCATCACCAAACGACGTGTGCAAGAGATCTTTCACACGTCTATGAATATGGGGTGGAGCGCCATCCTGCATAAAAATCATAGTTTCCAGCAGATGTTTATCAGCCAGGCTAGGGATGATGTGATTTTGTAACATATCGACGTACCTCTCACCCGTCACGGAAACAGTTACAAAACCAGAATTACGACTTTCCTGGAAGAAAAAAAGCCCGATAACGGTAGATGTGGTAAATCCACACCACAAAGTGACTTTCTCGTCGTGCAATGGAGTTTGCACGAAAGTTCTGGGATTTTCGGTAGCCCAAATTCTGCAGTTGTGGGTGTTGACAGACCCTCAGAGTGTGAAATGGGCTTCGTCGGTCCATAACACGTTAGACAACCAATCGTCTTCTTCCGCCATCTTTTGAAACGCCAACACCGCAAATGCTCTTCGCTGCTCAAAATCGCCGGGTAACAGTTCATGATGCCGCTGGATTTTGAACGGATAGTATCGGAGGGTACGCCTTAGTGCTGCCCAAACAGTACTGTATGGAATGCCAGTGCGACGTGCAACATCACGAGCACTCACTTCTCCATGCGTAGACGAACCCGCTACAACCCCCATTTCGTCCTGAACTGTCTGAGCAACATTAGCACTTGTGGTCGGTCGGCCACTACGGGGTCCATCGTCTAAACAACCAGTGGCTTCGAACTTCGACATCATTCTCTTCACAGCTGCAATTGTCATAGAACCTTTACCCGTTCGAGTAACCTTCGGATCGTAAAGCTGCAGTAGCAGATTCCCCTTTCTGATAATAGAGCTTCACTAACAATGCCTTCTCTGGTAACTTCAACATGCTGCGATTGCTGGTTCATTTGATTCTCTGTCTCATTTACAGCGCCTTTTATACACGATTCTCAGGCAGCGTCACTGACGTTTTGCTGTGCAGCGCCATCTGTCGGCCATTTTTGAACTTTTTATTTACTTTTTGTTAAATAAAACCCCATCTCATTCCAAGCATGTGTGTCAATTTTTACCTCTCTACCCACATTATTCAGTGAATTATTAATTTGTCAAATGTATACTGACTTTCTGATCACCCTGTACATAAATTCAGCAATGCATTTCTGTTTACAATTTAAAGTATAAGAAGTGATTTTTTTTTAAATATTTCTGTAAAATAACTTTAAAATTTCATTCATCCACATGCGTTTTTAGCGGTATTTTAAAATACTTTTGTTAATTTAGCTTAGTTTAGCTACAGAAATTCAAAAACATTTTAATGAGTCTTTTATGTAATAATTTTATTTTCTTATTTTTTCCAAAAAACGGTAAATTTTGCTTCACTATAAAAAAAAATAATCAAGAAACGGTAACATCTCCCATAAAAACTTTATCATTCAAATTTATCGATACTGAACATCCCATGTGGACTATATAAACTGATCTGAAAAGTCAATAATAAGAATTTCGATTCACGGCATTAACATTCTTTTGCCGACTTTCCTAATGTCAGTTAAAATATAGATAAACACAAGAAATTTGTGTATAATCTCGGACTGATTTTGTTGTTAGGAAAAAGAGAAATTTTAAATCTGCATAAAATCATCAATGCATTTCTTTCTACAATTTATAATATATGAAATGAATGTGTTTTAAAAATATTTCTGTAGAATAACTTTAAATTTTCATTCATCCATATATGGTTTTAGCTGTATTTCAAAATACTTTTGCTAACTTAGTAATTTAGCTTAGTTTAGCTACTAAAATTTGAAAATATTTTAATGAAAATTTTTATATAATATGATAATGTAATTTTCTTATTTACAAAAAAAAAAAAAAAAAAAATCACTTTACGATAAAAGAAAAATGAATGAGATATGAATTATTGAGAAATGAATGACTTATAATTCAAACTTGTTGGTACTGTTCGTGTACATCTCATGTAGAGAATACAAACTGATCGGATATGTCAGGAACAAGAATTTCGATTCGGTGCATTAACATTCCTTATCCGACTTTGTTAATATGTCAGTTACTCTATAGATAGACACAAGAAAGTTGTATATAATTTGGAAAGATTCTGTTATTAGTAAAATGAAATAACTTAAATATACATAAGTTCATCAATGAATTTCTGTTTACAATTTAAAATATAAAAATTGAATTTGTTTTAAAAATATTTTTGTAAAATAACTTTAAAATTTCATAAACATGTACTGGAGAAATGCACCATAAAATTTAACTAATAAGGATATATTTATTGAGAATAATATATATATATATATATATATTTATTTACATAGATATATATTATTTTATTTTTTTTATTTTATTTTATTTGTTACATTTGTAAGTTCATATTCAAGTTCTTGTTTTGTGCACCATTGAGCAATGTTTTGTATTTTTAATAAATACAGTCTTAATATTTAAAATTTCATTCACCTACAAATGTTTTTAGCTGTATATCAAAACACTTTTACTAATTTAGTTTAGTCTTTCTTTAGCAACTAAAATTTGAAAATATTTTAATGAAATTTTTATTTAATATAATTATGTCATTTTCTTATTTTATCAAGAAAGCTGAATTTTGCTTCACTATATGAAAAATGAACAAGAAATGATAGAATCTTTATCTTTCATACTTATTGATACTGAACATCTCAAGTAAACTATATATACCGATCTGACATGTCAGAAATAAAAATTTCGATTCGCTGCATTAACATTCCTTATCCGACTTTTTTAATATCATATACTCTATAGATAGACACAAGCCAGTTTTGTATAATATCCGTAGGATTTTGTTATTAGAAAAATGGGATAACTTAAATATACAGAAATGTATATCTTTTTCAATTTAAAATACAGGAAATGCATTTGTTTATTAAAATATTTCTGCAAAATAACTTTAAAATTTTATTCACACTCTTTTTTTACAGCATATCGAAACTCTTTAATTAACTGTCCGTTTAGTTTGAGAATAGCTATAAATATTCGAAAAGTATTTAATGAAAGGTTTATGCAATAATAAAAATGTTATTTTATTATTTGATATAAAAAAAGGAATTTTAGTTGCACAATAACAGATAATGAATGTAAAATGTTACAATCTCCTGTAAAAAACTTGCATGTTATCTAACATCTCAAGTAGACTATATCAACTTATCTGATAAGTCAGCAATAAAAATTTCGATTTTGGGCATAAAATTTATTAACCATCTTAATTAATGTGAGTTTCGATATAGATAGACACAAGAGAGTCGGATATAATCTTGAAAGAATTTTGTTATTAGAAAAATAACATAACTTACCTACACCTAAATTCAGTGGCGCATTTGTTTACTTAAATTAAATGCATTTTTATTAGAATTTTTATATAAATTATCTTTAAAAGTCTGTTCAAATACGTATGTTTTTTTTTACAGTACTTCAAAAAAATAGTTCATTACTAATTTACTTAATATTTAGCTTACTAACACTTAAAAATATTTATTCAAAATTATAATATAATATAAAATCATTATTGTTTCTTTTTATTAAAGATAAAGCTGCATTTAACTAGTTAATAAAGGAAAGAAGAAATAAATATTAGAATTTCAGGTAAGAAATTTTATCCCTAAAATGGCCGCATATCAAACATCTCACACAGCCTATACCAACTGATTTCACAAGTCAGGATAATATATTTTTTTTATTTCTTGCATTAACATCCTTTACCTGACTCTGTTTGACAAAATGAAAAATTGTAATATTGTTTTATCTTCAATTTGTTTTAAATGCTAAAAAAAGACTAGTCTTTCAAATTATATAAAAATCTTAAAAGGGAATATGAATGTTATCTTTGAATGCTTAAATTATTGTTCATTGTGTTAAAAATCTATTAAATTAATGCAATTATATTAGTTTAAATATTGCTTGTAATGCAGTAAAACCTGGAGCTTAGTGAACGCATTAACACGGGCTTGTCAGTAAGAGGGTTTGTTAATGTTAGTTTCGCTGGAAGTAGACACATGAAAGTCGTGTATAATAGGGAAGGATTTCAATATTATGAAGATGAGCAGCTTACGTACGCATAAATTCAGTAAAATATTTCTTTACTTATATTAATATATATATATATATATGTATTCTTGGGGATTCTTACGTAAATCCATTTTAAAATTTTCTTCAAATACATTTTTTGAGTGCTTCAAAAAATGTAATTAAAAATTAATTTAATTTTTATTTAGATGATTAAAGTATGAAGAACAATTATTGAAAATTCCAATAAAATATAATATTATTAATGTTTTATAACATCAAAAGTTCTGCATTTTACTAAATAATAAAACAAAGTAAAAAAAAAATATATATTTGAGTCTATTCTATGATGCATAATCCATCATTTTCCGGATATTGAGCATGTCAAACCGAGTATATGAACGTAACTGACAAATCAGAAATAAGAATATAGATTCAGTGCATTACCATACTTCACCCGACTTTGTTAATGTCAGATTTGATAAAAATAGACACAAGAAAATCGTACAAAATCTGGGAAAGATTTCGGTCTTATGAAAATGTGGTAAATTGCATACGCATAAATGCAGCGATGAATTGTTTATTGGAATCTTTATTTTAATTATTTTTAAATTCTATTTACATGCATATGTACAGTATTTTATTTAAAAAATAGTCAAGTATTAGTATAATTTTTATTCCGTTTATTAAAGTATAAAAAGTTTGCAACACAATAATTTAATAAAAAAAAAAGTTTACTGTTTTACTTCATCAAAAGTGCTGTATTTTATTGGATAATAATAAAAAAATGAATGAAAAATGTTAGCATCTCCACTTTTAATATTAATTAAGAAATAATACTGTATTGCTCAAACTTGAAAATATTGAGCATCTCAAGTAGGTTATATGAACTGGTGAAACAAGTCAGGAACAAGAAATTCAATTCAGTGCATTGAAATTATTTACCCAATTTTTTTAATGTCAATTTCACTAAACAAAGCTGTGTGGTATCAGAGAACATTTTCCTTATTCTGAAAATGAGGTAAAATGCATAGGCATATATCCAGCAATGCATTTCTGGTTAAAACTTAAAGCATAAATAAAAATTTTGATCAAAAATTGTGCAATTGCAACGCGAATGATACCTAAAAATATATGTTCAAACTAAATATAAAATGATAAATTTAAATCAGTTTGTGTTCTTATTTTTAAAACTTTAGACTTGTAAGTAACGTCAGTCTCTTTTATACTCATGACGTTCACTGATGCGATTCGAAATGCATAAATTTAGCACGAAATTAAATTACAAAATTATCGTTTTCAAATTAAAATTTAAAAAATGTATTTTTTTTATTAAACGCAATGGTTTTTCACAATTTATCTTTTATATTTCATTTACCTGTATTTGTTTTTTTTTTGTTTTTTTTTTTTGCTGTATTTTAAAGATTTTAGTTCATTTTACGGAAGAAGACTAAAATAACAATATCATAGAAGAATGTTAATCATATGTTATACAGAGTGGAGTGTATGTGCATCTGCTAGGTTATACAAAAAATATATTTTGCAGAATTGGGATATAAAAAATGTATAATAATAATTGGAATACAAAAAATTTAAAATAAATAATAAGTAGTTTACTATTTTATAATTCTATATTTGAATCTCGCAAATCATTTCAAAAATATATAATTTCTAATACACACCCAAAATATATACTAAAATATTTAACTGCTAAAAAGGGCGTCAAATATCAATAAAATGCATTAAAAATCTTAATAATTTGACATGTTTCGATTAAATTTACTCAATCATCATCAGAAAAACAAAATATACAAATAAACACAAATATGGAAAATGACAAACAGCATTTTTTAGCAATTAAATATTTTAATATATATTTTGGGTGTGTTTTAGAAAATATATATTTTTAACATGTTTTTAATGGACGTATAAGAGAACTTCGGTTTATAATTTAATGTTTAAAATCAGTTTAATTTATCAGATAATCGTGAATTTTTGGAATTTTAAATGCAGAAAAAAAGAAAAGAAAAAAGATCTATGAATTTAATATTTATAGTTAAATTTAATAAGATAGGTAATTTGAATAAAAAGTAATTTTTGAATTTTAAATTCCTCAGCTATTCTCCAAATATTATTAAAAACATAAAATATTCTATAAATCTTAATTTAATCCCTGTGTAGAAGATCAATTGAATGGGATATACTTGGACAAAGAGATAAAATAAAAAAAGAAATGGGATAGATTTTCTTTTTGTAGATGTAAGTTTTTTGAAGAATCAGTGAAACTAATTATTTTTTAAATGTATGAATATAAATTTAATATTCGAATTACATTTTATTCTTAATTGGTTTTTTTAAATAAAAAAATTTAAATGCATAAAAGTAAAAATATATATTTATAAAAAAAACACTTACTTCAAAAAAAAAAAAAAAAAAAAAAAAAAAAAAAAAAAACGATATTATAATTCAAAAATAGAACTTAGAAATGTAACATAAGTTTACATCTATGCTAATAAAAGAACTAAACGCCCTGTCTGTGTATGTGTCTGTGTGTGTCCGTGTGTCTGCGATGGCTAGCAAAATCAACGAGACGTACGAGGCTCAAATTTTTTATGGGAGTAGCCCAATACCTCTCCTGATGAACCTGAGGTTCAGAATTTTAATTTTTTGATTGGTTTCATAGCTATGAATTATGAAGCGGAACTCACTCTCATCAAAAAGTCATTTTTTTATTGTTCTGGGAAAGAAAACGTTTGCACATGCGCAGAAACTCAATTACGCATCTAAACGGAGGAAGAACCTTTCCCCCCCGTTTATTTCTATTTTTGGATCATTTTGTTTAAATCCAACTCAACCAAACTGCTCGACGTAGTTAAACTTAAGAGACATATTTTGAAAGATCATATCTTTAGGTCTCAAATGCAATAATCAATTTGAAAAAATGTTGCAGTTAACGCTTTGAAACAAATATTCAAAAATGGTCGTTTTTTCCAAAACTATTTTTCTTCCTTTTGTCAATGCCTCTCCAGGGCAAAATTTTTAAGATATAAACAAACCAAAATTAACATATTAAAGTTGAAACATTTTTCAAACCGATGGTTTAATTGGTTTTAAAATATTTGGATTTTAACCCTTTCAAATACACTGGCAAATGAAGGTCTTTTGCGGCTCGCAGAGAGGGTATTTTTTCTATGTTAAGATTATCTTAACATACATATTTCAACTCAATTTTTTGAAATATTCTCAATAAAACCAATTTATACTCCCTACAAAAAATTCGAAACGTTCGGACCGATAGAAATATTTTTTACAAAATAAAATGTGCGAAAAATTTGATGAAATCTATAAAAACAGATAGTTTTCATTGCGGTTTTGCCTTAGCAAAACGCAAGCCTAGAGGTAACGGCAAACAAAAAACATATTCTTAAAGCTTAAAAACATTTTTATAATCTATGAAGCAATCGGTTTTTAAAATATAAGATTTCCCTTTCAAATACACCGGCAAAAGGAGTTCATTTTGCAACTCACGGATAGAATATTTTTTCTATACTAAAAGTATATAAGCGTACATATTTGAGCACAATCTTTTAAAAGCATCTCAATAGACTAAATTTACACCTTTTAAAAAAATTTTAAACCATACGGACGAGTAGAAATATTTTTTACGAAATAAAAAGTGCAAAAATTTTGAGGAAATCAGTAAAAACCAGATCGTTTCATTGCGGCTTTGCCTTTGCAGGGCTCAATTCTATATACGTCATGAACAACCGAAAATATTTTCTTAAAGCTAAAACATTCTTATAATTTATGTTGCAATTTGTTAAAAAAAAAATATGAGATTTAACCCGTTCAAATACACCGACAAACACGAATTACATCCCGACTAAAAGTAACTAGATGTCCGTATTTTAGCACAATCTTTTTAGAGCCTTTCAATAAACCAGATTTACATTACTTTCAAAAACTTTGGAACTTTCGTATGGATAGAATACTTTTTTTACAAAATAAAATGTGTGAAAACTTTTACGAATTCAGTAAAAACCTGAGTGTTCCGTCGCGGTTTCGTTCGCTTTCGGTTCGAAGAGTTTCCAAAAATTCAAATTACATAGAAAACAAAATACCAAAGAGCATGTGCTTTCAATTCAATATCTTTTCGTGATTTTTCCGTTTAAAAATATAAATTTTGACAAAATGGACTTAAAGATATAAAATCATAAAAATTTGAGTTTAATTTAAGGGTCATTTAGAAAGCAAATAACACATTTGAAAACTGAATATCATCACGGGACCGTGCAACGCGGCAGGACGGCTAATAAATAATAAAATGCTTATATATGATTAAAGTATTAAAAAATTACTAAAAATAGAGCACTTTCGATTAATACTTAGCCAATATCAAGATTTAAAATTTTAAAGAGCTATTTTGACAGGTACGTGCCTATATCTTGCTTATAAGACCTTCGCTTCAAATAGTATGTCCGTGTTCCATGGTTGATCACACTAATATATGAAAAAAGTGTTGAAGAGAGAAAAGTTCATTATTGCTATGATTATTGGTATTACTATTCACTATAAATCACTTCTCTTTAATCAAATTTTTCCATATATTTTGGACGTTGTATGATAAAATGCTACTGCAGGTCTCATCACTTTTGTGTTTGCAACCTCAATAGGTTTAAGAATTATTTGTCCGTAATAATTGTATAAGAGGGTATATATTTTGGCAATACTGAAATAAATGTTAATATTATTGAATTGTTTTATAAGGTACCTGTACCCAATATGGACACCTTAAGGAAAATGTATTTTTTTTCACCCCCATGTACAAGTCATAGGACTCCAAAAATATGTGCTCACTATCCTTGGACTATTGACTATCATTATTAAATTAGCGACCTTGTAATTATTCTCGTTTAATTAAAATGATAAAAACCAAAAAATGTTTACAAGTGTCCATATAAGGAACTACCTGTCCCTATTATGGACAGGTATTTCCTTATTGACTTTCTACACATTGTGTATGGAAGAGCCACTTTTCCAAGGGATTTTAGAGGAGAGGGAATAAAAAAATGTATCTTAAAGTACTTGGAGGAGGAGGGGGACAGTAAATATCTTCAGAATATGCATTTTAGAAAGGAGGAGGTCATTCTTGGTTTTTACCCTTCGAAGACCCATGGAAAGCCCTTAGTTACTAGTAAATATTACGAAATAATATTGTTGGCTTTGCTTAGCTTTATTACATCTGTCTGCGAATTTACATCTGTTATTACTCAGTCCTCACAGCATGGACAAAAAGAAACTTTTTCAACATGGGCAGTAAGTCCCATATAATCCTCATGAACATATCTGTAACATGTGATGCATGGCCGCATGTTTGAAAAAGCATCAATACTGCAAAAGGAGCAGTACCAGCTCTCCTTTATTGAAGAAGTCATACCATTAGTACCTACGATTTCACCAACAGATATTCTACAGGGGAGGGGGGCTTCTTTTTATTTTTCTGCAAGGGTTTTTTAGAGAAAGTTTTTTGGGGGATTGTTCAAATGGCATCTTGTTGAACAAAGATTTTACCACTTTGATGCCTTTTCAATTTATTGCTTGGCAACGTTGAATTTTTTCTTTCTTACAGTTGTAGTCGATGGGGACATAAGCTGTCCATATTGGGGACCGGGCGTATATTTACTAAATCTTGTAACAAATGAATAAGGAAGATATTTTTAAGCTAAATATGCAATGCAATCGAAAATATGTTTTATTAGCTTCTAAAATACTCCACTTTTCAACATTTAATGTAATTTTACTATAACTAATAAGAATTTAAGCTTAAAAGTAATTAAGATCAGCACATCTCGAAACAACAAGTTTCCTCCTAAATGGCTAACAGCGCGCTTTTTTACACTTTCCAGCCTTAATCAACTGTTTTTCTTCACGAAAATGTTGAGCCATATCTTGATTAAAATTATTACCTTTAAAAATATTAGGGGTGTTCATATTAAGAGCCCTGTCCATATAGGGTACAAATACCTTATTGTAATTATGTAATGCTCTTCTTTTGGGAAAAGTTGGAGAGAAGGTAGCTGGGGTATTAAATCGTAGATTACTTTCTTTTTCAATCGGACTTTTAATTTTCGTGTCATCTTTCCGATATATTTGATATGTTAATGATTTTAAGTGACAAATCGAATGATGTAAAATCCTATTATTTCCGGCATTTACCATGTTCTTCAAATTGGTTGGAGGAGGGGTAACAATAAATATTATTTTGAATGGATAAAGAGCATGTGGCAGTTTTTCATGGTCTTCTAAGTATGCAATACATCTTGTAGCATTTCTGTTTTGTTCGCGTGACTTATTTTTTGTCATTTTGAAAATAAATAACTAAGCTATTTATATAGTAAATTGGTAAAATATTTTTCTGTTCTCGTATTTTTATAGTTTTCTGTTCTTTCTGTAAATAATTACATAAACAGGATTTAAAATATTCTCTTAAATAAAAATTAAATGGTGCAAGTTTTAATTAGATGGTAAATAACTGTCGTTAGAAATGCTACTCTACAACATACTAATACTGTGGATCTGGTTGATGAATGATCAATGTTTTCTAATACTTATTCAATTTTCGTTCTGGAATTTTTCGTTACAATCTATTGATGTGACATGGACAAAGTTTCAAACTATATAAATTTATTCCTTTCTTATGCTCGGTAAAAAGCACGATAACAATATTGTAAATTTTGCTCTGTTTCTTTTATTGTGATATGACAATTGTAAGGAAAAGAAAATACTTCATTCAATCTTTTTTAAATTGTTTTCTCAGATTATAATCAGAATTTACCTAAGAACTTTTTTTAATGATTAAAAACATAAAAAGGGCTGAAAATGCTTGAAAAACTTTCTAAAAAATGTTCTAAATGGTAATTTATACGTTATCTCAGGAAGTATGAAACTGCATTTCAAAAGCTTTGTTTGCAAATTGATGGTGACAACACTTGCTCTGCTTTACTTCTGTGGTTTACTATCACCTGGGGTTGCAAATGCAAAAATGTTCAAAATTCTGATTTTTGTGATTCTGGAGATCCAGAAACTTGAACTTTGTTATGGAAATCTTTACCTATATTATAAAGAGATAAATTTTATTTGTTTGTAACGTGTAATCTCTGGAATTACTGAAGAGATTTTAAAAGGAAAGATACAAAATTGATGGTGTTTACTTCTCTTTAAACATAGGCCAATAAGCCAAATGGAGTGCAACAGCAAAATATGTTCTACGAATGATAATATTGTGTTGCTGAAGGGCCTAAGAAAATTCAATTTGGCATGTTAGTTATTTTTAAGAAAAATATGCTCTCTAAAAAATTTCCAAAAAATATATATATAATTTTAAAAAAATAGAAAAAAGACGAAAAATGTTTTAAAACGCTTTAAAATGTTATTTTAAAAAATTGGAAAGCAACGAACTGATTTCAAAACCAATGATATCAAAAAGATAGTAATGTCAAAGCCTGAAATTCAAAGTGGGTACAAGTTAAAAAAACATTCTAAAAATGAGATTTTTGTGTTAGTGAAGGGTCTAGATATGTCGCATGAAATTTGTTCCAACATGCAAATGATCTCTAAGAACATAAAAAGCTAATAAATAAAATTCTAAGTGTTTCGAAACGTAATATTCCATTTACTAAGCTCCAGATTTCGTTGCAATATAAGCAATGTTTAAGATAATATAATTATATAGATTTAATAAATTTTTAGTACATTGAAAAACAATGCTCTTCAAGAAGTACATTCATATTTAAAATTATCATTATAATTATTTTAATGATGAAAGAATTATATTTTCTTAGCATTTAAAAAAATTCTACCAAAACAACATTGCAATTTTGAGATTTGAAGACCATCAGATGTTTAAAAGAAGTAGTAATACTTGAAAATTGTTCAAAAAACGTTCTAAATTGCAATTTTTAAGCTATCTAGAGAAGAAACAGTTCATTTAAATTGTTCAGTGTCAGTATCACCTAGGGATTGAAAAGTATAAAGCCAATTTATAACTTTTACCCGTAATAAATTTCTGATAATAAAAGAATTAAAAATAATAATATAAAATTCATAGTTTTATTTATTAATCAATAAATACAAGAAAAGAATTATGTATCTTATTAGTCTTATATCTGATACAAAGTACATAAATAGAATGTATAGAAAGGAACAAAGAAATCCGCACTCGGCAAAACTTTACGAAAATAAATCATTTTCCGATACAGCCATGATTAAAAACAAAATAGTAATAATAATAATAACAATTTATTTTTAAAAGATCAAACACTAAAGATAATAAAAGTTTAAAGTAGAATTTATTCTATAAATATTTATTTTGTTTATTTTGGTAAACGAAAAAATACTTTTTAGCAATTTTTATAATTCAGTAATGAGTTCTCTAAAAACGAAATTGTAAATTTTCGGATTATACCAATTCTCAAAAAGACATTGTATTGTTCAACAAGAATTTTTTAAAAATTAACATGTTAAATATGCAGCTAGTTATAAGTTTATGACTATTCTGTTTGTATTGCAAGACCACTCAGAATGTTTACTTAAAAACTGAAAGCATTTAAAAAACAGAAATTTTCCAAAATACTGGAAATGTTTACTTATTAATATAAATCATTTAAAAAAACAACATCTTCAAAAATATACAACACGAACTTTAAAAATCTACTATTATATGTAAAAGGTGACAAAATAATAATGATACCCAATTCCTTAACATTCGAATGTTCGCGAAATAAAAAATGAAGAACATTTCAATATTCGCTAATTAAAAAAAATGAAGAACATTTCAACATTCGCGAGTTTTGATTGTTCGCAAATTAAAAAAGCAAGACCACTTCAATACTCGCGAATACTAAACTTGTTTATTCGCAATTTTTTATATATAAAGAATATTTTTTTTATAAAATAAACTGGCTTTGTTTTAGGAATTCATAAAATATTTGATACTGGATAGTTGCACTGTACTTTACAGGATGTCGCAAGATTATTGGAACAAACATTAAGGACAGCTAGGGGACATCAAAAGGATCCATATATACCTAGCAACCCATTGTCGGAAAAGCCCTCCTTGGGCGGTATTGACAACGTAAAGCAATAAAAAAGAAGAACAAGAGCAGAAAAACCATATTTATTACTATTAGTGAAGTTAAAAATGCCAGGGAAATTCCGAAATGTATAGATGAACTTGCTTCACGCATTGTAGCAGATGTTGGGTATATTCGGGACACTCCTGGTATTTTCGAGAATGTTAGATTTCCCATGCACAGGAAATGCTCTTCCATGCATCGTAGTCCAAGCATACACCTGCATTAATGCCGATCGTTGTGACTTAATGGTGTTTTTTTCAGTTTCCTGCATTACTGAGGATATTAAGTATACTTTTTCCTGCCTTTTCTTGTACGAATCCTGTAATTACGTTGGCCAAACCATTTCTGACAATGGATTTCTATGCATATATGAAACTTTATAATGTCCCCTACTTCCCTTAGTTTGTTCCAATAATCCTGGGACACCCTGTATAACCTAAGTACGGAGATCTTTCCCTCTTATATTGAAACAAAACATTCGTGAGTAATTCAGAGAAACCCGATATATAACTTGATACAAAAAATAAAATATTTTTTTTTCAAAATTTTTATTGCTAATAAAACAAAATCTGCAAATTTGTATGTGTAATTTAAAATTTCAACAACCACTTGTTGAGGGAGCTGATGAGGTGTTTTGAATTTAAAAGAGAATTCGGAACCGCAATCTTTCCTTAAACGGAAATTCCTTTAAAAAAGATTTGATTTTCAAAAATATTGTGTAATTTTTTTTTTCAGCGATTTGTTAGCAACTGAACCTCATTCCGTTCAAAAGTATTTAAATTTATTTAGAACTTTTTACTGTTTAATGCTTACTAAATACATTTTCATACTTAAATTTCATCTTTCCTTATGATTTACAAATGGACCAATGAAATCTGTGTAGATACCACAGGGGACGAGTCCCGGTTCAAATGACAAATGTCGCCAAGTTTGTCACGACAAGGCAATATATCACCGAAAATCTTGCTAAATTAGCGATATTTATAATTTTTCGCCAAGTTTCTAAACACATCCAATGAAAACCACTTGGTTTGCTTACTTACCGAAAATCGAAAAATTGGGACATTTTGAAAGCAACAAAAACTAATATTAGCTTATAAACAGAGCTTAATAAGATTATCTATTTTATTTTTAGTACAAAAACTAACAAATTAAATACCGCAACAATATATTAATGTGAACTTCTCATACTATACCCATATGCTAATCATAGAATGCTGCATGAATTAACAAGAATTGGTTGACAAGAATATGTTTTGAATTTTATAACATGCAGACATTTCCAATTATATTTACACATGCTGATCTAGGATAGACAAATAATATGTATGAAATAAAAGGTAAGAAGGATTGCACCTTTACTGAACTTTGGACGTCGGTTTGCACTGCAAAAACATGTTTTAACCCATTCTTAACTCTGTTTACTCTCTTAACATTAATAATTAGACGTTTATAATTAATATTTAAACACGAAATCATAGATATTTTTAAACATAGAAGCTAATCTGCCAAAAGTCTTTCAACCGAGGCAAACATGTCAGATCAAATGATAAGAAAGGGAAACAGGACAGCAGTTGGAAACAGCAGACAATATTTAATATTGCTGGAGGGGTAGTAAGATGAACCTACCGAGCAAAACTGGCAGATGCAGCAATTCTGTATTAATTCCAGCTATGCTGATCGTTTATATGAGTGACGATTTTTTTTGTATGGAATGACTAATCAAAGAATGTAAAGGTAATAAAAACGTACCATAAGTTTTTGATGAAATGGGGTGTTAATGTATGTTTTCTATATTTCGATATAAAGCATTTTAAATTGAATAGATAAACATTTTTTGTGTTAAAATGTTTGCTTTAATATTCTATACTTAATAAATTTCTCAGATTATTTCATTTACATATCTTTTACTTATGTATTTTAATATGTACCGCTGAAAAAAAAAATCCTAACTCAAACCCAAATTTCAACAAAAATGATATCAATGTACATTATATGTTAAATTATTTGTTTGGTAACTTATTTTTTTTTTCTATTTCTGATAAAAAGAATTTTAGTCAAAGATGAAAACAGACATTGTATATCTTAACAGCTGTTCATTTGGCCTTAAAAATCTGCAATCCAATCAAAGGAAAATGAATAAAAATTCGTTTACAGGGAGATCACCACTTTTCTTTTCAATTATAATTCAATATTTCTAAAGCCGATGAAATTAGCGTGCTTTTAGGATCCGGAGTGTCTGAATGGGGGTTGGTGAGCGTAAATCGCTAGGGGCAGAACACCTTATTCCATAAAAAAAATCTTAAAATCTAACCTTCATTTATGCACGGAAATATATATTGTCTAAATATTCTCTATTTTGACATTCGCGGAGATTTTTTGAAAATAATTTTGAATAAACCTCGTGAATCCTAACGATTTACTATAGAAATGCAAAAAAATACAGAATATAAATGTTAATTAAACCTTCTTTTAGTACTCTCGGTCTGCAATTTTAGCTGCCATTGTCAGAGAGTATTTTTATTAATAGTTGTTCTTTCATTCATAGAAATATTTCACTTTATTTAAAAAATAAATGCTCTATCTGTTATGGTAGCGCATTTAGAGATATGGACATAGATATCTCTAGATGTATGTCTCTAGAGATATCTCTAAATGGAGGTGGGAAGGTTCAAATTTGAAATGTTTATATAAAACGGAAAAATTGGTCGATTCATGTGCGGTTATCGCTAAGATTTCTTGATTTTGCATTATTTAAAATTAACAGGACGATTAAAGCGATAATAAGTAAAGACATGCAGGGGTCAAAAGCTACAAGAAAGTTCAAGCAAAGACCTGCAGCAGTTAAAAGATATTTTTGATACCAGGGCAGAATTTCTTTACGTGATTCGTGAAATAACCAAAATCAGTTCTTCAGAAAAATCGATTCTACATCCAGATCAGTCTTTGAGCAATAGCAAGAAAGACGAACGTGATATCTCATATTTACAAAACGTGATTATCAGTGAATAGATAAATATAGACAGGCTAATAAAATCAATTAAAGCAATTACAAATCCAGAAATTGTCGAAGATATGATCAAAGCTCATGAGAATATTGAAGAAATTTACCAAACTTTCAAGATAATATCTGTCTGAAGACTTAAGGGTAGATGTAAACTTTTAAAACCTCCAATAACACATTTTGTGACTTGAAAAAGAAAGAGAATTTGAAGTTACAGAAATCAGAGTTTGTTGCAATGACAAAAGGAAATCTGTTTTCTCAGATGACGATCCTTGCAGAGGGAAGAAATTTGGATATAAGAAGTGTCGTTTCCTACCACCTTCTTCAATAATCCTTAGCAGCACTTGATGGTTTAATGCGAAAAACTGAAAAATCAAACTGATGGATGTTATGACAAAATTGCGACTGCTGAAAGAATGCAAATGATGGTGTTGGAATATAAATGACAGAATGTGCTTTGTTCAAAGCTACCATAAGAACTGCAATCAGTTGGACAACTAGCAAAGAATCTGTTTTTTGAAATAATACAAAATTATATATCCTCTCAAAGTATAGATGTTGTATTTGATGCATACAGGCAGTTATATATAAAAATAAATGAACGAAAAATATGAACTATTCGTGATGTTATAAAAGTTATATACTCCTGGACAAACAGTACAAAAATGGAAGCATATTTTATCTGGGCAGAACAAGAAAGAACTTATGCATTTCATTTCTCAAGAATCCCAAAATGAACATTATTTGAAATAGTTAAATACACAGTTATTGTGTCTTATCTACGGAGAAAAATTTTATAAATTTAAGAAATAACTAGATGAAGAAACCAGTAATTGACCTGCTTCCAAGAAGCGGTGGTACAGAACTCATATTTTGCATGCACCATGCTTTAGTGTCTGGATTTATAAATATTATCATTATGTCAATACTGTTTTCTTTAGAAAACGATTTGAAAAACTAAGAAGGATTAATATTTGTGAAATTTGGATCCAATGAAAGGGTAAAAGAAATACTGCAATTTGAGTGAGATGCATAGACTTGCATGGATGCATCTAAAGAGATATATAATGCATCCTTTGAAATGCTTTCACTGTCAGAGCAATAAATGCTTTTACAAGCAAGGGAAAATTATGAATCAGAACACAAATTTCGAGATGCGTTTAAGGCGTTTGATACTGAAGCTGATTAATCAGAGGAAACAAAGAAACAACTTGAGTCATAATTTTACCATCTGTATAATGGAATGCAAAAATACTCAACCATCAAGGAATTGTGCTATATTCTATATATTTTTTCTATAAAATAAAAGTTTGTGGAGTCTCATTGCCTTTTGTCATGTAATAATTCACTCTATATATAAGAAATTCAAGCCAATCACCACGGACTTGTTCGGAAGAAGTGCTTACGGGCTGATCCTGATCTTCCATCCCAAATAAATATGGTTGAATTTTTGTAACAGATAGTGAAGGAAATGGCTCGCTAGAGCAGCAGTGGAATGGCGGTCCTCTTTCTCCTGAAGCTGCTTTGGAACTGATATTATATTTTTGCTCAAGAACTTGTGCCACACTGTCTATTTAATAACCCAATGTAAAAGCTTATGCAGACCATATTAGATACAGGAATTTGAATTAATCATGATACAAGTGCAGAAGACTATGATTTATGTTATTTTTTAACCCATTCGAGATCAGCATCTTTTACAAGAATTTAATTCAATCGACACCACTTTTAATCAAACAATTAAATTTAGTTTAGAAAACAAAAGAATGTTTTAATTAGATAAGGAAAATGTTACTTTTTTATGGTATGAAAAACACGCGATGGAAGCACGTTTTTAAGTTGCATATATGCACCCGTGGTTCCGAAAGGGTTAATTCTTAACAAAGTAAAATAGTTTCGCCAGTACTCCTTTTTCTTGAATTGCTGTGTCGTATCCACTTGAAAATACTATGCACTGAAATGCAAAACATGATTTCGATTTTCTTTCATCCAATAGTCTTTTAACCGGTTTATCCAATTGAAAATGTTAATAATCATATTGAAATAAAATCTTAAAAATATATCATTTGTATACCGTTATATGTTCAATAATATTTGTTCTCTGCATTTTCTAATCGAAATTTATTTATGTGGTAATGGTTTAAAAAATATAAATATTTGTATCTATGTGAGATAGATGGCGCTCATTTCTTCAATATGGCGTCTATAAGATACCACAAGTTTAATAGTATCATTATAAAATTAACTCCTCGGACCTTTGTGAATCCAAAAATGTTTATATCATCAAGTCCCCAGAGATGAAACCAAAACCCCTAATTTTGACTCCTGGCTCACCGACTATATGTGTGTGTGTGTGTCTACAGAGACAGAGAGAGAGCATGTGAGAGAGCATATATTTAACTTTTATATTATCATTATTCTGTCTACTTTTAACTAAAACAGTCATTTTTTAAGAAATTCATAATATGTATATTGTGATTGAATGACGGTTGAATATTGCATTTATTCTTATGATTTTATTTACAACGAAATTTCTTGTTAAGAAAAATTATTAACACACAGTAAAAATGACTCGTGAGCGTTTCGTTTTAAGTTTCTTTTTTAAATTGACAAAAAACTAAATGTTTCGGAATGCTTCATCAAATATTGCTATTTTGATTTTTTTTTATACAATGTGTTTTAGTTTAAGGGAACAATTAATAACCATGTGTAAAATATTTCATTAATGTTTCTCATTTAATAAATTTAACAGATTATTTCGCTTACGACTCTTCTCATCTTATCTGTGTAATGATAATTAGAGGTTCATAACTAATATTTAGACACGAAATCATAGATAGTTTTAAATATAGCATAAATGAAATTAAACTACCGAAAGTCTCTCATCCGACGCAAACGTGTGAGATCAAGTGATCGGAAGGGATATATTTGGAAACAGCGTATAATATGGAATACTGCTGGAAGGGTAGTAAGATGAACCTACCGAGGAGAACTGGTAGATGAAGCAATTTAGAAATAACTAGTGGTATGCTGATAGATTATTTTAGTCACTTTTTTCTGAATAAAATGACTAATAAAAGAAAGTAAAACTAAAAAAAAAGTAAGACTGTATTTGATGAAACTGTGCGTAAATTGCCTATATTTTTATGCAATGCAATTTAAAGTGAATAATCATTATTTCTGCTAAAATGTTTGCTTTACTACTTGATACTTAATATTTTTTTTATTTACACATCTCTTGCTTATTGTTTATATGCAGTAGTTAATACGTAAAATTGAAAAAAATAAATGTACCCCATTGAAATAAAAATTCTAAGTAAAAATTCTAACAATGTACGTTTAATGTTAAATTACATTTTTGAGTTGAACATTTTTGATTTTTTAGTTGAACAGATAGTGATTTTATGGAAGTCCGAAACACAGACTTTTTTTTATAATTTTACTTGAAATATGTTTAATTATGTTTTCAAAAAAGCTGAATCAAAATTAAAATTTAGATATTTCTGTTTATTTAAATGTAAAAAAAGTAAAATTCAACAAATAATATTTTGAGTTACAACGATTTTAAATCACTCCACATTATTATTATTATTATTTTTAAGATACTTATAAGGAGTTTTATTATGTGATATTGTTTACAAAAAATATGGTTAACTATTGAAACCGGAAAAAATCTAAATTTTACCTCAATCAATAAAAATTAATTTCAAATGTAGTCGAAACCTAAGTGGATATATGCTATCCATATGTAAAATATTTAATTTATTTTTATTCATATTATACATTTAACAGTTTTTTTTTTTCGTTTATAATTCTTCTCTTCTTATCCGTGTGTGATAATTAGAAGTTTATAGCTATATTTAAACACATAATCATAAATATTTTTTTTAATATAGCGTAAATGAAATTAATGTGTCAAATGTTTTTCATCCGATGCAAACGTATGAGATCAAATGATCGGAAAGGTTGTACTTAGAAACAGCTGATACTACGGAATATTGCTGGAATCGAAGTATGATGAATCTTCCGAGCAGAACTGGCAAATGCACTGTTTTCCAGGTATGCTGATCGTTTATTTTAGCCACGATTTTTTTCTTAATGGAATGACTAATAAAAGAAACTAAAACTAAAAAATTAATAAAAATGTTGCACAATAGAAATAGTAATGTGAAAGTATAATATTAATTGATGAATAATGAATGTTAAATTACGTTTTTGATTAAAATGAGTGTTAAAATCTAAATTTTAACTCGTTGTCCTTCTTAAGCGCATATTTACTATACATATGTAAGATATTTAACTTATTATTGTTCATTTAACACAGCTAACGGATTATTTTGTTTATGAATTTTCTTATCTTATCAGAGTTTGGTAATTAGAGGTTTATAACTAATATTTGAACACAAAATCATAGATATTCTTTAAATATAGCATAGATGAAATTAATCTGTCAAAATCTCTTTCATCCGACTCAAACCTGTGAGATCATGTGATCGGAAGGGATATACTTGGAAACAGCAGATAATATGGAATATTGCTGGGAGGGAAGTATGATGAATCTACTAAGCAGAACTGGCATATGCAGCAATTTCGTAATAACTCCAGGTATATTGATCGTTTATTTTAGTCACGATTTTTTCTTAATGGAATGACTAATGAAAGAAAGTACAACTAAAAAATGTAACAAAAGTGAAATAGCAAAGTGAGAATAAAATAATAATTGGTGAACACAATGAATATGAAAATAAATGTTTAATGAAATTTTGTGTTGATTTGCTGTTTTTTCCTATATTTGGATATAACGCACTTTAAACTGAATAGATAAAAAAATGTACCATAAGTGAAATAGGAAAGTAGAAATAAAGCATTATTTGTTGAACATTGAATGTAAAATTGTGTTTTTGATGAAATTACGTGTTAAATTACCTTTTTTCTACATTTTCATATAGTGAATTTAAAACTGAATAGATAAATGTTATTTGTGCAAAAATGTTTACTCTAAAATTTTATACGCAATAAATTTCTCAGGTTATTTGATTTACCCATCTCTTACTAATTTATGCTAATATGAAAAACTAAACGCATCTCAAGTGAGATACAAAGTGTAACAAAAAATACTATCCATGTACATTGAATGTTAAATTATTTCTTTGGAAACTTTCTTTTTTCTATTTCTGATAAAAACATTTTAAATGTAACAGATAAAGATATTTTGCATTAAATTTTGAAAGATAATTACGTGAAGCTTTATCATATGTTATTCTTTACAATAACATGGTTAACTGTAATAAATAAATTAATAAAAATTAATTCAAAAGGTGTCCCGGATCACTTTCAGCGGATATTTACTATCCATATGTAAAATATTTAATTTATTTTTGCTCATTTAATACATTTAACTTTCTCCTCTTATCCGTGTGTGATAATTAGAGGTTTCTAACTGATATTTGAACACAAAATTATAGATATTTTTAAATATAGCTTAAATAAAATTAATGTGTCCAAGGTATTTCATCCGAAGAAAACGTGGCAGATCAAGTGATTGGAAGGGATATTCTTGGAAATACCATATAATATGGAATACTGCTGGAAGGGTAGTAAGATGAATCTACCGGGTAGAACTGACAGATACAGCAATTTCGTAATAACTCCAGCTATGCTGATCATTTATTTTAGTCACGTTTTTCATGAATACAATGACTAATGAAAGAAAGTAAAACTAAAAAAAATGTACTATAAGTGAAATAATAAAGTGAAAAGAAAATAAAAATTAATGAACAATGAATGTGGAATTAAGTTTTTTTATGAAATTGTGTGTTAATTTACTTTTTTTCTATATTTGGATATAATGCATTTTAAATTGAGTAGATAAAAAATGTGCCATAAGTGAAATAGCAAATTGAAAATAAAATAATATTTGATGAACAACGAATGTGAAATAATGCATTTGATGCAATTATGTATTATTGTACTTTTTTCTGTATTTTCATATAATGCATTTTAAAAGGAATAGATAAAAATAAATGCACCATAAGTGCAATTGTAATGTGAAAAAGAAATAGGTAAACAATGAATGTGAAGTTATGTTTAATTAAGTTTTTGATTAAATTAGTTGTTAATTATTTTTTCTTCTCTATTTTGATATAATGTACTTTAAACTGAATTGGTAATCATCAATTGTGTTATATGTTTGCTTTAATATTCGATACTCAATAAATTTCTTAGATTATTTGATTTACATATTCCTTAATAATTTTTTTAATATGTGAAGCTGAAAAATAAATACACTGGTGTCCAAAAGTTAAGCATAATTGGTAATTAAGTAAGTAATGAAAGAAATATAAATCGAAATGTGGTGAAACTCCAGGTGTGTAAACAAAATAGTACGCGTCATATATTTTCGCGAAGAGTTTTCCCTGAAATTGAACAGGGGACCGTCATCAAATTGAAAAAGAACGAAGATCTTTTGGATAACCCTGTCAAAACTAATGTAGCAAAAGCGTTCAAACAGCACATTATGATTAAGTGGCTTATTGTAATGTACTGTGTTTATTTTTATAAGGATAGCATGTATATTCGTAGATAAATTAAGGTTTTTATAAAAACAGTCCTAAGTTTTTTGCTTATAATTTACAGAGTTCTTAATGTAAAATAATGTTCTTTTCAGAAAATATGACAGACATTGTACACAATACCCTGTCATCAGAATTTAAAAATAATAAAAATTGTATGAAAAATGAGCAGGTTTAGTAAATAATTTTTCATTGCGCATGCGTCAACGATATCAAAATTTCATTTGCATATTATGTTAGTTAAATGTGTAGAGTAACGTTTGTGAAAGTCTCAAAAACACAGCTTAAAAATTCTGAAAATTATCGTTGATAGAATGAGATCAATATCCTTTATTCCCTAAATGAAGCAAAAAGATGAGGGGCTGTATCCATATTCTATTGTTTAGTGCCTACACAATATTGCACGTACAACTATGTTTGGATAAAACCCCTGATTATTTTGCTTTCTTCCAGGAATAACGGATTTTGAGTTGATTCTATAAACGATCAGTTTCAGAATTTTCAATCTATGTTTTTGAAACTTTTACAGAAGTTGCTCTAAACATTTAGCTAACACAATATGCAAATGAAATTTTGATATCGTTGACGCATGCGCAATGAAAAATTATTGACTAAACCTACTTATTTTTCATACAATTTTTATTATTTTTAAATTTTGATGGCAGGGTATTGTGTACAATGATGTTTGTCATATTTTCAGAAAAAAACATTATTTCATATTGACAACTCTGCAAATTATAAGCAAAAAACTTAGGACTGTTTTTATAAAAACCTTAATTTCTCTACGAGTATACATGCTATCCTTATAAAAACAAACACAGTACATTACAATAAGCCACTTAATCATAATGTGCAGTTTGAACGCTTTTGCTACATTAGTTTTGACAGGGTTATCCAAAAGATCTTCGTTCTTTTTCAATTTGTTGACGGTCCCCTAATCGATATCGGGGAAAACTCTTCTCGAAAATATATGACGCGTACTATTTTATTTACACACCTGGAGTTTCACCACATTTCGATATATATTTCTTTCATTACTTACTTAATTTCCAATTATGCTTAACTTTTGGACACCAGTGTATATCCCAATTGAAATAGAAATAAAAGTGTCAATCTATATTTAATGTTAAATTATTTGTTTGGCAAATTACTTTTTCTAATTCTAATTAAAAGCATTTTTAATTGAAGAGATAATGATATTAAAGTAGTCCAAAACTCAAAAATATCCAAAATTACTGATTAAAAAAAAATATATATCTGTTATTTATGGTTACATTAACGCTTAAATAATGTTTCTATCTTGATTAGAACAAGAAATATTAAATTTTCTGTTTTGGTTTATTTTAAAAATCTAGCTTTCAATCAATGGAAATGGAAATGAAATGCGTTTTTCTTAATGATATTTGATTTTGCAATTTCTCCACTTCAAACTATTATAAGTCAGCAACCGTTAAAGATAAATCCTTGAAACTTAGAACATATCTTATATGATATAAGCATATCTGAAATGATCGGAAATGTTATACTTGGAAACAGAAGATAATATGGAATATTGCTGGGAGGGAAGTAAGATTGTAACGGAAGGATGTACATACTGGGTGTCATTTGTGACGGTCGTGGGGTTGTGCTGATTGAATGCACACATAACTCGAGATATAAGTTAAAACCACAGTTTATTTAAACTTTTAGGTCTCAGAGGAATTGGAGCTTTCAGTTCGTTTATTTCAACAACTAGCCACAATACTAAAAGATTAAACTCATAAATATACTCACAGCTCCGGCACTAGACTCAGTCGGGACACTTCCAAACAACTTCTCACTTAGACTTCAGCTAAACTGCTAGATAAAAGCTTTATTAGACAGCCCGTAGCTGTAAAACACTCTTTATTGTCTAAAATACTCAACGTAACTAAATTATCTCTTACCAACGGCAAACTCCTTGAATAGCTCCGCTCTGAATGAACTCAGTCGGCAAACGCTGCTGGCTATCTCACTTCGAAACTCCTCGTTAATTCACTGGAGGCTAATAATAACTCGCTATACTCAATCCAATTCAATTCACTGCTTATCGGCTTATCGGCTTACGTCGTTACTCACTACCACGTAGCTGGCTTGCGCCGCTACTCACCACTAGATGGCTTGCACCGCTACACACTAGCTAGCTGGCTTGCGATGCTACTCACCACACACATTCAAACTCCAAGCTTTTATATGCTGCAAACTGAGATACTATAAATTTGCATATTACTTCTAACCGCGACATAACTTGTAGAACCGAGGAAGACACACGTTCTAGAAAGTTTAAGTAGAAGAGAGGATAGATGTCGCTTCCACGCTACACATGTTAAATCATTGACGTCACGATCTCACAAAAATGCTAGAGTGCCTTTATCACAAAGGTCACTCTTTCACATGATGCACCTACCGAGCAGAACTGGCAGATGTAATAATTTCGTATTAACTTCAAGTATCATGATCGTTTATTTCAGCCACGTATTTTCAGAATAAAATGACTAATGAAAGAAATTAAAACTAAAATAAAATGTACCATATGTTAAATAGCAAAGTTGAAAATTAAATAGTAATTGATGGACAGTGAATGTGAAATTAAGTTTTTTATGAAATTGTGAATTAACCTGATTTCTTTTGCATTTTGATATAATGCATTTCAAACTGATTAGATTAAAAAAACCATAAATAAAATAGCAAAGTAAAAATAAAGTAATAATTGATGAACAATCAATGTTAAATTTTTGTGCTTTATGAAATTGTGTATTAATTTACTTTTTCTTTATTTTAATATGATGCATTTTAAACTTAAAAGATTTAAAAAAATGTATTATTAGTGAAATAGCAAAATGGAAATAAAATTATAAATGATGGACAATGAATATAAAATTAAGTGTTTGATGAAATTGTGCATTTACTATTTTTATTATTTTTATATAATCCATTTTTAACTCGAATGGATAAAAAAATTAACCATAAGTAAAATGGCAAAATGAAAATAAAACAATAATTGATGAACAGTAATTTTGAAAGTAAATGTTTGATAAAATTGTATATTAATTTATTTTTTTTCTATATTTTGATATAATGCATTTAGATAATTAGATTAGAGCCATTATACGCAGGTCTCGTGGGTATCATTTACCATAAACTTTCATAATTCAGCGTAATATTAAAACTTGGCATTATTATTCACTCTGGCATTTTCGCCTCAAATCGCCTTAAATTTTTAAAATATCTAAAATTAAAAGCATCCAGCGGTTAATGAAAGACAGTACAGTGTACATATCACATTGAACGTTACTAAAGAAAAACAAAAATAATAAATGATTCTCCTTGTTTGATATACGTATGAAACAAATCCTATATCTAAAATGATTTATATCATTTACAAATTGTCAGTTTTATGATAATATAAGGTTTGAAGATGATATTTAGACTGAAATCTATACATTTTTTCTTTAAATAGCAACAATAAAATGAATCTCCTAAAGCCTTTCATTTGACGCACGCGTGAGAGATTATGAGATTAGAAGGGATATACTAGGAAGGGATATAAAAAGACAAGATAACACTGAATATTCCTTTGTGTAAAGTAAAATTACTTCACAGAACACATTTTGTGCCATAACTAGCGAACGCAGAAAATTTCTAATATTGTATGCTGATAGCATTTGTCGTTTATTTATTCTAGTTTTGAATAAATAATAAAAAAGAAATCAGATAATAAACGTTAAAATTATTTTTACATTAGAAAAACCCGATACATTGAGAACATTAACATTGACTTTGACATTAACATTAACATATAATTATTGTATTTATAAATTCAGTGTTTGAAAAAAAAATGTTTAATTGAGCATAAATATCATCATTAAAAACCAATGTTGAGTATTGAGAAACACGATTTATATACTATAGAAACTACTTGAAATATTCCGGAAAGTTATTGTTTGCAAAAGAAATTACGTTTTCTTAAAGGATGCTTTGAATCTAGAAAATACATAGTTTTCGTGGGATAAAAAAAACCGCTTTTTGGATGCATATGCAACTTAGAAGAAGTTAATATCTCGAGGTTATAATATTTTTTCGCTCCTTAAGATTTTTAAAAAATATAATTCTAAATTTTGTGGTACAGTAAAAAGAGTTTTCTACACTGTCAAACATTAGCAGCAAACTATCAAATCATTTAAAAATGATGACATAACCGTATTTTAACAATATTATAACCATAAAACAGGCAACATTACGATCAAAATTGCGTTAAATTACAGTTTTTGTTAGAGCATTATCGCTTTTGATAAAAACCATCGAATGACTAAAAAGAATACTGCCAAATTTTATATGTGTAGATAAAGTTGTTAAAACATCCTACTTTTTAGCGTAACTTACTAAAATAATTAATAAAAAATAACTTTAAAGTATAAAATGATATTACCTTTTCTTCTTTTCTTTTTTTTTAAAGATAGAAATGTAACTTTTGTATTAGACTGTTTATTTAGATACAAAATGATCATTTAGATATAAATTCTATAATTTCAGCATTTAAAAGGTGACAAGCATGTGGAAACAATGTTTTTACCCCCAACTTATCTCAGTACAAATGGTGAAGTGGTTAATAAGATAAATATATTTGTTCAAATTAATTTCATTATATTACTTAATGTGATCTTTGATAAATAAAAAATACCCATTTTTTTCATCTTAATTTTTGCATAATTTGTATATAAATGTCACGTTGAACTATTAGTTAACCAAGAAAATTCGTACGGTTTTCATAAAAAAAAAGTGTTAATATTGATAGTGGTTTAGTATGTTAAAAAAGTATCCTCTAAGCAACATTTACAACTAAAACATGAATCAGTAGAAGTTATTAAAATATATATTGGTACCAGCTACGTTTGTATAGGACTATTTTTCGTACGTTTTGAAGGCGTGATATGCATTTTTCGCAAATATACATATCCCGAAAACATAACTGCTCATGTTTTAGGTAGATTTCGTAAGAAATACTACCTATTGCATTCTCTCCCATGTTGAAATTTCTGACTCATGGACACCAAAACTACCATCAGTAAAAAAGTTCATATCTATCTATCTATCTACCTATCTACCTATCTATCTATCTATCGGTGTATATCACTTTCTTCTGGACACGATAACTTCCATAATTATGTTCAGATCTTCTTCAAACTTTTACAAAAAATCAAGAGGCATAAAATCTCGGTCGAATTCGTTAATGGATTAAATCGGACCAAGGGGATGGAAATAGGGAGGGTTTTTTGTGAAAACAGAATGAACCCGATAACTTCTTAATGAAAATAGATATCGAATCAGTTTAAATTTTATATTACTTCTAAAAATGGTCTAAAAGTTTATGCATGACAGATACATTTTTTATAAAGTTAAAAATAGACTCAAGGGTAAAAAAAACAAGGTTTTTGGGAGCAAAATATCATAACTTTGTCAATTCTCAAGATATCAAATCCAACTAAATTTCTTATAAATGTACTCAACATTATCTAAAACTTTTGCCTTTACAAGTTTTTGATAGGACCAACTTTTACCAATGAAACAAATTAAAAACTAAAAAAAGGGGCGGAAAGAAAAAAATCCATAACTTACACAATTCTTAAGCAATCAAATATATTTAAATTTATTTTACATCTTCTCAATAATATATACAAATTTTATATTAACAAGTTTTCATAGGACCAATTCTCAGATAAAAAAAAAAAATAAACAAAAATAGGAGTTGGAGAAAAAACCTCAAATCCAAACTGCTTATATTCTGATTTATTTTCAAATTCATTTTTGATTTTAAACTAATCCAAATGGCAAATCCTCTTATTTAGGAACTATATAATATGACGTGTTGGCAAGTGTTTTGATAAAGGCAGAATATATTTCAAAAAAGGCTGCCAAAAAGGGTGTTTTAAACAGAATTTCCCAGTGATGGAAAAATTGAGGAAGTATAAAATATTGCGTTTTTTCTGAGTCATTTTTAAATCCATTTTTGTTCTCAAACGCATCCAATTTAAAGGTTCTCTTATTTAGGAACTATATAGTGAGACGAATTGGCCGGTTTTTTGATAAAGGCAGAATATATTTCAAAAAAGGCTGTCAAAATGGACACTTCGAACAAAATTTCCCAAAGCGATAATGATTAAAGAATTGAGGATACATTCAAATAACAAATTGGTTATTTTATGAGTCATTTTTAAATCCAGTTTTGCTCTCAAACGCATTCAATTGTCAATTTTTTGTTATTTAGAAACTATACAATGGGCGTATTCATCAATTTTTTGATAATGAAAACTGTGAAAGTGGGCCCTTCGCAAAGCAAAATTTCCCAAAGCGATGATGATTAAAGAATTGAGGATGTATTCAAATAACAATTGGTTATTTTATGACTCATTTTTAAATTCAATTTTGCTCTCAAACGCATTGACAGTTATTTGTTATTTAGAAACTGTGTAATGAGCCGTATTGGTCAGTTTTTTGATAAAGACTAAATATATATTTAAAAAAAGCTGTCAAATTGGGCACTTCGCACAAAATTTCCCAAAGCAATCTTGATCTAAGATTCGTGGATGTATTCAAATAACAAATTGGTTATTTTATGACTCACTTTTCTATTCATTTTTGCTCTCAATCGCATTCAGTTGACAGTTTTTTTTGTTATTTAGGAATTATATAATGTGCGTATTGGTCGATTTTTTAAGTCTAAATAATAAATCAGAATATATATTCAAAAAATGTTTTCAAAATGGGCATTTGAGCCGAATTTCGTTTAAAAGGATTCTGATAAAATCAATTCTTATAGAAAAATGAAACTAAAAATTTTTCAAAAGCGGTCAAATAAAGTAGTTAAACTCGGTTTATTGTTAATAATATTTTATTTTTTGTTGTTGAAATGAAAACTCTTCGAAATCTACCTCCACCTCTAGGCCAAGCGTCAGGGATTTTCAGTTACAATTAAATTTATTACACACAATATTTTTGTTCTCGAAAATGATTACACTAAATGTGTGACTTTAACGAAATTCGTTTCGCTTCAAAAGAATTCAATATGATATACTTTTTTCTTTTTACAATTATTTTTAACGTAATTTAACAACCTTTTAATAAAATTACCATCATATCAAGCAATATATGTCCAAGAAAAGTAATGTGATGCATTGCACCTCCAGAAAATACTGAATAAATTATGTTAAAAATCCCGACAGACCTATACAATAACACCTTTTATGATTTATTTCATGTTCTTCTGAGTATAATAAGTCTGATTTATATTTTACTATGTTGTAAATCATTACGAATGAGAAAAACATTCTTTCGAGGAACATGAAGCATTAGTTTTTTTTTTTTTTTTTTTTTTTTTTTTTTTTTGACAAAAGGGATTTTAGTAGTGGTTCAATTAATATTTATTTCAATTCTATATCATTAAAATGATCCAAACTTCTGTTATTTGATTTTGCTTCTTTTTTTATCAAACAGTAAATTTAAAATAAAGAGTGTTGAATTTCACAGCCTATCAAATGTTAATTCAAGTGTGAAATGATTTCAACAACAAAGTTGGTGCGGGTTGAATGGTATATGATTAAACATGTCTTTTATTAAACATGAAATGGGAAAAAAGTGGAAATTTATTCATAAATAGTAAGTTAGGGTTTCTTTTTATTATTTAAGTTTTTGCACATACAATGAAAAAACATCAATCTAAAATATAAAATGTGTATTTTATATTTTCTAGAATAATATTTATGTAAAAAATACAGATAGTATATGTAATAGTTTCTTCCATAAAATGTTTATTCAAGTCAACCATATTTTCAATGAGAATTTTAACTTAAAAAAAGAAATAAAATAAAAATAGCATGTAAACAATTGCTATTTTAATTTGAAAAAAATTAATTTAAAATAATATGCATGCCAAATTTCAAATAAATCGGAAATGTGGTTATGTCTATTCTGTTATGACAAGTATAAACCTAAAACGATCTTTATACATTTTTATTATGTATATAGGGTAGCTGTGCCAGTATTGGACCCCCTTAAGGAATTTCTTTAAAAATATTTTTTAGTCATAGTTATCATTGTGCGCGCGGCAGCGCGCTACAATAATATGATTGAGCGATGGTGCACACGGATTTTTCAATTTTTCTTTTTGCAATAACTAACTAAATACCTATCCAATTTTGATGATATTTTTTAAAATGTTCGTCTGACCAAGAAGCACAACATAGCACAAAAATTATTTTTTTTATGGCATACTGTAGGTGTACTGTAGAGTATTCTGAAAATCGGACAAAAATTTTGTGTCACAGCACTTTTCTCGAAAACTACTAAAGATAAAAACTGAATTTTTTTTTTAAACAAAAGACAAACTTTTTATCCCGGGGTAGTCATCGAGAAAACGTTATTTCGCTGGGCGTTTTTTCTGAAATTGCGTATTTTCCAAACTTGGTCATAAATGGGTATATCTAACGTTCTATTGCAGATAGAATGTTGCGGTTAAGTTTATTTTAAAGATTTTTCGATGCTAATTAATCCTGCAAAAATTCATAGCTTTACGTTAAACAGTTTTTTTACAAGATGAAATAAAAGAATGGCAGTCATCAATCTAAGGAAGCAGGACGTTTCGGTCCCGCCATTTCGGTCCCGCCGTTTCGGTCCCGAGACATTTCGGTCCCGAGACTTTTGGTCCCAAGACATTTCGGTCCCGAGGCGTTTCGGTCCCAAGACATTTCGGTCCCTGGCCATTTCGGTCCCGAGACGTTTCGGTCCCGAGACATTTCGGTTCCGAGACATTTCGGTCCATGGTCATTTCGGTCCCGAGACATTTCGGTCCCTGGACTTTTCGGTCCCTTCTCCAGCAAGCTGAAATTTTGTGCACAGGAAATATCTGACATAATTTTATAAGGAACATTTTAGAGTGTTGAATTCAGGGGCAGGTCATTTCCCCCGGAGCTATCAATTACCCCCCCCCCGGAAAATTTGGAATTTTGTGTTTTCAGTGGTAAAAAAGTGTAATCCCCCGGAGCCACAGAAGTCCCTCCCGGAGAAAAGTGTCTGAATTCAACACTGTTTTTTTAACTGAAAGTCGCATAAAATTTTAGTGTAATGCGATTAATTAGAAGTAACAAGTACCCCAAAACTTGATCAATTATTTAGAAATCGATGGAGATTTCTGAAAAAAATTCACAAATGAATGGCATTTTTAAAGATTGCCAGAATGTTTTGAAATCTTGAAAGAGGAAACGGGGAAGTTAACTTGGAAACTAATAACTAAATTTATAAAAGAACCCAATTAACTTATGATATTAACACACACCATAATAGTTGTAGAATTTTAACTTCTGAGATGCATGTTTCCTCTTCAGGGAGACAAAGGTTTTTAAATTGCCAGGAGAAAAGAAAGAGTTATTGTTATATGGAATTTATATTCTGACACTTAGCATATTATAGGATTTCATCGCTGAAGCCAATTTTCAGAATTATAAGTGTTTCATTATTTTGCACCCCCGCTACTTCCCGCATAGGAGCAAAAATGTTGAAATAAATAAAAAACATCTGCATCTGGTGGTACTTTACCCTTTGTGCCAAAATTATCATTGAATCCTCTTTTTGTTTATGGCATTTTTTATATATTGTTTTTGGTTACCAGCATTTATTTTCCTTTTAAACTTTTCCGTTTTTAAATTAAGAAAAGAGTTTCCAGATTGCAACACGTGGAGGTACTTAGCATTGCAATTATTTTATTACATAAATATATGACACGAGCAGAAATAATTATTAAAATAATTTGTAACCTAAAGATTTTTTTTTTTTTTTTTTTTTTTACATTTTAGAAAAATGAATTACATCTTGAATTATTAGCAATTATTTTTTCATGACAACAGTTCTTTTTTTATTGTTATTATTACAATCTAGAATGTTTATTATATTGACGCTTCCCTGTTTTTATTAATGTTTTCCAAAATAACGGCAACAGCAAAAAAATTATATTGCCATACTTTTATGCATGTATCACATTTATACAACACCTGTTAAATTTTCTAAAACCAGCTTAAGGAAACTAATTACAAAATTATTAATGTAATGCGTATTGAAATTTGTCATTTCATTTAAAGCTGATATTATTATATAAAATAATTATTTTTAACATTAAAATATAAAAACCCTCATAAAAAATATGAAAAAAAAGCCTTCTGTCAAACTAAGTTAAATTAAAAAAGGTAACTTAAAATATTATGTCTAGGTGGTAAATATCTTATCTAACAGTCTTATTTAGTTATGTTATAAGTTTTGAATATTTCAATGCCATTCATAAGCTGTAATAATAAGGATAAAAAATATTCCATTCTACTTTTTATACTGGTTTAATTGATACTAAAAGCGTTTGGAATGAAGATAACAGCAAGAGGAATAAAAAACACCGAGAAATGCTGTTCTTTTCAAAACATTCATATTTCTTCTAAAAAATGCCAGCGATTATGTGGGAGGTCCGTCCGCATTTGAACTCCAGAGTATAAAGGGCATTGTAAAGAATAAGGGTTTCATCTGACAAGTGTATAAAGATCAAGATACGTAATGCTAACTACCTAGCTCTTCTAGCTATCTTGTATAAAGATGGACTATTTGTTCAGATGAGCGTTGACAATTGATTGACATGCAGAATTTTTGCTTAAAAGAGGTTAATCGTAGTACTTAGCTGATACTTATATGCATACATTTCCAATTTTAGAGGAACACCAACATAAAAAAAAGTGTTTAAAAAATCTTGGCACATGGTTTTGATTTGTTATTTACTTAATGTTATGCATTATTTTATTAAATGATTAACATCATCTTAGAAAATTTGAAAGCATTAATAATTATGTTGTTAAATTAAAAATTCTCAAAAATTAAATTATTTTTATCAAACATATTTATTAATAAGGATTCAAAATTATTTTAACTATTAATTGTTTAAGTGACTTATTTATCAATTACTTGTTTAAAATCTAGTACAAGAACTATATAGAAGTTATAGCAAAAATGAAAAAAACATATTTTTTAAATTTCAGCTACTATAATGTTATTAACTTCATTAGGATGTATAAAAATGATAAGGATTCTCAAAATAAATATGTTATTTATTCATTTATTGGTTAGTTTATCATATTTTTCTTACTTTTTAAATATAATAATTAATATATGATTGATTTTTGCGAACTGTAAACTATAACTTTGTTTCAAAAAATTTAAATCTGCATCTGGATAATAATGTTACCTAAACCTGTTAAGAAATATTTTTACACATTGTTACAGTGTTGCATTATTATGTTTAATTAACTATTACGTTACGTTACTAATTGATTTTTCGAAATAGTAATAATAATAATAATAATAATAATTTCCTTTTTTGAAATAAATAACAATTTTTTAATAATAACTTATGGTGTTGAATAATTGCTATAAATTAAATCTCAAAAGAGTTAGTGATTTTAAAATGAAAATCAAATTAATATTTTATTAAATTTATGTATTTTTAATTTAATGAATCTTTATATAATTAAATTGATAAAATTATTAATATGCATTTCGAATTTTACTTTACATAAACTCAATAAATAATCTGTTTTATATTCAATTTATCATTATGTTTTGTAGTAGTTATAAACTGAAGCTTATCGTTTACCTGTTTATTTATTTTATATTTAAAGTTACTGAAATTTTAAAAATATTTATTCAATTAATAATAAAATTAAAATAAAAATTGTCAATTTTTTTCTGTGAAAGTGGGAGCGAAAAGGTAATGGAAATAAATAAATAAACGATAAATTAAAAAAGCTTAGTTTTGTCAGTTAAAAATCGAAAATAAAATTATTTAAAATAATAGTTACATTATTATATAAAATTTAAAAATAATCATTTTATTACAAAGAAATAGGCCCACTTTCAATAAAATTAACTCACAAAAATTGTCTTCATAAAATAAGAAAACTGTTAAAAAAAAAAAAAAAAAAGAAAAAAAATTGCAAGCAATAATTATTACATAAAAAAGGTCGTTGGAGCATTTTTATTTTTTTAACAAAAATTTTTTATAGCACGCCTAGTTACGAAATCACTAATTTAAAGATTCTAAGAAAGTGTGCGAAAACAATCAATAAAAATAAAAGTTAATCAATAAAAATAATAGTTTATAGTATAGATAAAATACCTAATACAAAAAATATATGATAAAACTTAAAATATTTATTCTGTTAAATAATAATAATAAAGACAGTGTAAAATTATATAACATTGTTTAATCAAATTTACAACTCGCTGTGATTTTATTATCACGAGTTACAATAGATTAAACTTATTGGACTATTATAATCAGCTTTGTATAAAATTTGAGGGAAGGGGGGCAGGAGAATAAAAATATTAAAAAAGGCCCGAACAATGTTGAGCTTAGAGCGTTTAGTGGGCCTTCATCAATCAGAAACCAAGTTATAAAGTGGCCGGTAAAGAAATAGCAATGGACCGAAATGGCAAGAGACCAAAATGATTAAGGACCGAAATGGCCAGGGACCGAAATGACAAGGGACCGAAATGTCTCGGGACCGAAATGTCCAGGGACCGAAATGTCCAGGGACCGAAATGTCTCGGGACCGAAATGTCTCGGGACCGAAATGTCTCAGGACCGAAATGTCCAGGGACCGAAATGTCTCGGGACCGAAACGGCGGGACCGAAACGGCGGGACCGAAATGGCGGGACCGAAATGTCGTGTACCCTCAATCTAAGGTACTTGTGATCATCGGAGAGAAAAACCAGTTACACCATTCGATTAAGCATAAAAAAATACAGAATGCTTTTTTTTATTTTATTTTTAACTTAATTTTTTAACGAATTATGAATTTTTTTGAAATTTTTGACATGCTGATTTTTGTCATTTTTTAACACTAGAACGCCCGGATGAAGTCGATTCGACTCCAATCATGTAACTAAATTTCAATTCGAACCAGAAAAAATTTCTTGAAATAATTTAAATCTAATCCACGCAAATTTACGTTAAATAAATCAATTAAATAATTTTGAATAAAAATTCTTGTGTGAAATATTATTTTCAAACTTGAGTAGAATTTCCGGGCGTTCTAGTGTTAATGAATCATTTACTGAATAATTATGCACGGTGTCTTGCCCTGGTGGCTGTTAAATTTGATTTTTAATTTTAAATTAGGCAATTTTTTGCACCATACCAAATTTATATTTTATCCATTTTTTTCATTTATTTATATTTTGTTTTTAGCACAATGGCATCAATGGCAAAAATGCCTGGCATACCTGTCAAATATTGGGGCCCTGTACTTTAACAAAGTGTATTTACTATAAGTATATACCGTATTTATTCTAATAGAATGCGCCCTCTAATAGAGCGCGTCTTCTAATAAAGTGCGCACCTTGGTGCTGATTGAAAAAATAAATATACGGAAACGATATACTAGATAAGTAGAAAACGATTACTTAAATGCATTATCGAGGATTCTCATCGATCAAATTAGAGTTATTCTATCAAAGCGATGGAGTGGCGATGCAGCAAAAGTTTCAAATTTTGAACAATGTACCACTCCTGTAAACTATAGCGCCAAGGATATGCACACTGTTAAAAATCTGCTGCATTTTGCTGCAACGCACTCCCCTGCTTATATAGAAAACGGTTACTTGGTCGAGAAATGGCGCTTTCTCATTGGTTGGAATAGAGATATATACAAGTGGTGGAGGACGTTGCAGCAAAATGCAGCAGATTTTTAACAGTGCACTGTTAAAAATTTGACCCATTTGTTGCAGAGTCACTCCACAGCTTTTATAGAATGTCTCTTTATGGCCAATGAGAATGCTCCATAACACAGTAAAGCAATCGTTTCCTATAAAAGCGGTGGAGTACGTTTTTAATAAGTCCGTAATAAATACGGATTAAGAAAACAAAGAAGCATGGTTTTTGTATCAAAATTTACTCTTGCATAAAAAAAGTTCCTGTTTTTGGCAAAAATAATGGATATTTGAATGAAAAATCTATTCTTTGAAAGAATTTATTATTTTATTCACTTTAGTAAAAAACTGATTTTTTTTTTTTTTTTTTTTTTTTTGAAAACCACCGTAGAATTTTGGTATAGAAAAACCTGTTTAAAAATTTTTTTCAATTTGTAACACCAGAGTATTAGAGTATGTAGCCTTTTTTAATTTCAATACAAATAAGATTTTGTTTTCTATATATAAAATACAAAACAAGTTGTGCAGTATCCCTATGGAATATGAAAAAATAGAAGGACTAGTGAAAAATGCTCCAAGGAGCAGTGCAAAAGCAGAATATGATTTTAATTGAGCATTAAAAAGTAATGGACAAGTGCTTCTGTTAATTACTGAGCATGAGGAAGGATAAGGGATCCCTTCTTCGCTACAACTCACTTCAATGCCAACTTTGAAAAAATCATATTTGCGCTTTTTTCGTGAAAACAAATCAGTCGCAGTTACTATAAAAATGTATAGTGTAAAGACGTAACCATTAAAGATGCAGCTTAATTAGACATAAATGTAAAGGAAGGCGACATAATGCCAGATACCTAGTTCCTGCAGGTATCACATTCATGCACTGCCACCAAGCATACCCTAAGTGTATAATTGCACAGAAAATTTATTTGTAGTATAGTGCAGAGTGAACAGTGCAGTTAACATCAGAGATGTAGTACAGGCTATACGCCGCACACCTTCTGGACTTTTTAATAGAACACCATATACCCTCTGTTTTTCAAGAAAGCTTATAGTATACACATTCTAGAATATCCCTCTGCTTAGAGCATATATCTTATGTTATTTTTATGACTACACCCCTGGTTAACATCTAAAGCACGGTGGAAAATTCTACTAAAGAACCGCAAATTTCTTTTATATGGAAAAAGCGCAAATATGATTTTTTCAAAGTTGGCATTGAAGTGAGTTGTAGCCAAGAAGGGATCCCTTATCCTTCCTCATGCTCAGCAATTAACAGAAGCACTTGTCCGTTACTTTTTAATGCTCAATTAAAATCATATTCTGCTTTTGCACTGCTCCTTGGAGCATTTTTCACTTGTAATTAATATATTCCATTTTTTATATTATATTAATATTCCAACAATATTTACCTAATACGATAGTTACATTTCCCAATAGAAATAAAAATTTAATTTTAAATAATAGAAATACGTCTAAACACCCAAGAGCTTAACAATGGACCCCAATGTTCCGGTAATGGACACCCTACGTTCCAGTAATGGGCCTACTACAAAAAATAACAGATAATTGTTTTTTCAATTGTATTTTGCTCTATAACTTAATGAAAGCATACTAATAAAAGTAAAATATTAAAAAATAAGTTAGAAATTCATTACATTAAAGGATTTATAATGAAAAGACATAAAACAAAATATTTAAATTCAAGTTATGAATTTATTATAATCAAGGATTTATAATGTGGATATAAAACAAAGTATTAATGATATTATTCAAAGTTTATTACATTAAAGGATTTATATTGAAAAGACATAAAACAAAATATTTAAATTTAAAGGATTTATAAGATAAAGGCAATGTGTTTTACGAAAATTAAATTTAGATAAAATAAGACAATAAAAAAAGTCTCCAATCTTCCTTCATATATCATTATCTAAATTATGTGCTGTGTAAATATTAAATATAAATAAGAAATCTTCAATTTTATCATCACTTTCTGATAGTCTAAACTATTCAATACGGAATTTTAGAATTCATTTAAAATGATAAATGTTCTTGCACTTTCCAACCATTTTCAGATAATCATATAGCCCATCAATTTGTCACAGATTGATTCCACAATTTCCCTTCAGAGATGCTTATATGGATATATTATCATCAATGAAACAATCTCACTATTTGCTTAAAAACATCCCATAACAGTGATTTGTTCTTTTTCGTTATTCGGTACTACATAATACAAATCTTTTAACTGTTTTTGGTCCCAAAATTCTCCCTGTCTTAAGAGCACAAAAGAAAACTATTTTTACCTGCGTTGAAAATTCTCTTTGTATGCTTTAGAATTCGGAAGGAGATATTAGTAATATCTTCTTCCAAATATGATTCTACATTTCTGAACCAACTTAAAACAACTTCTTTTGTAACGCACATCTAGATTTTGTCAAATGTTCTGCTTGTTTTTATGCTAATTTTGGATGTCTTCTTAAAAACAACTATTTATAAAAAAATTGCATTTATTAAATTCTAGTAGGTAAAATTTAAGTTTTAAATTTGATTATTTAGCTTTTCAATTAAATTAAAATATTTTATCTCTACTGAAATTACACTTTTATTAGTGGTCACTTGGGTGGTCCATTAATGGAAATTAACGAAATAAGCAATCCAGTAATGGACCACTACTCCTAAAATCTTAAAAATAAATAAAATTTTGTAAATGACCATTGGTATATGAACTTCAGAGTTTTATATTACTATTCAAACAAAAACATTCAAATTTTACAAGAAAATAAAGAGGATATAAATTAAGTAAGTACAGTCAGTACTTAGCATGTTCATTAAGATTTTAAATAAAACTTTGAAACTTTATTATCTCCTTACTAATTGATTTGATGAAAAGCGTGAAAAAATAATCCAGATTATAGAGCATGCAAGGGAGAGCTAAGAGAAAAATAATAAAAACGTAACTATCATTTATTATATTTTTATAAACTAAAAACTACGAGGTGGCCCATTACTGGAAAATGGTCCATTACTGGCACATCTACCATACATATATTTTCATATGGGTGATCAATCCACGCTTATTGATCCATGTTTTTCAAGCGTAGTTCACTCTAATAGAAGTAAATCTCAACATTAATCATAAACGTACCTTTTTTAAAAACTTAAGTAATTCATGCTAACTAGTTTCTACATTTAAAAATTGCATTCCACAAAATGCAATTAAACAGAAGCCGCGTTTCTACAAGTTTTCTTTGTTTCGTCTCCCGAAGGGTCAATGGCTCTCCAAAATATTAAAATGCGTTTCCTTGAGAAGTATTGTTTCACGGAGTAGGGGTCACTGTTTACATATTAGCAATTAAATTATAGAATACCTATATAAAATATTGGCATGTATTAAATACGCAAATTGACATTAATGTGAAATATAATTATCTGAAACCAAATTTGCATAAAATAAATAAATAAATAAACTTTAATTTATCGATGAAAGTAAACGTTTACCATGCTTGTTTTCTGTTATATATATATATACATATATAATGATTATCCTTGTTTGTTTAATTCAAAACAAAAATTTGCATATCATTTTGGAAATTTTCACAATTTGCTTATAAAGAGACTTGCAAATACTTTTCCCCAAGTTTTTGTATCATTGCTATAAAATTTTCTGTTTTGAATCTGACTGCTGCTGGCTGATTTTTTCGCACACTAACCTGCAGGTTTCACTGCAACATAAGCAATATTTAAATTAATATTATTCTACAAATAAAACCCAGTTTTGAAAAATTAAGTTAGGATTAATACTCTCAAAGATTATACACCTATACATATTAACATATTTTACATCAGGTTGGAAAAAAAATCTTTTTTTAATATTTTTGATAAATTACAGAGAACAACATTACAATTTTACCCTTTTGCCGGGCAGTCAGGGAGTTAATATACTGATGATTTATGCTTGATAATATGAGTTCATTATTTCTTAAAATCTACCGAATTATCACATTTTACGGGTGTTTCTTGAAACTCTTGCATGTTTCTTCTAGTTATTTTCTGTCAGTCATTTTCATTTCGCTTAATTTGCATAAGGATTCGTTGTTAAATCGTTTTTTATAGTTTGAATCAATTTTTGATGTGTCAGTAGCAAAATGTATTTTTTTAAAGAGATCTTTCTTAAACTACAATAATTTACTATGATCACGAACGCAAATCTTAAATAAATGTTGCAAAATCACCCATTATTTCAAATATTATTTCTTATAATGAAAGATCAGAAAACAATTATTTTCGAAATTTAAAGAGCTTAATAAAAACAAAATTACTAGCTATTCGTCATTTTCGGAGACGTTTCGGTATAGCTTTTACAAACAGTAATCAGATCTTTCTACCCGGAAAATTAGTCTTTTGGATGCTGTCAGATCTCGACTAAATATTTTCATCTTCATAACTGAAATAGTGCATATAATTTTAATGGAAGATTATATTTCTAATGTTAATTTTAATGCTGCTAATTCTGTGTTCTTTTTTTTCTGTTAGCATGTTTTCTGAATCTGAAAACATTTACTTCAGACATTCTAGCATTCTAAAACTCGATTGTCTGAGAAAAGAGAAGAGATTAATGAACTGCAAAGCTACTCGGAAAACTACGGAAAGACAATAATTTTTTTTTATCATAAGATTTTCTTTAAATTTCAAGGTATTTTTTTCTGAAGTTTTTGAACTTAATGGAACGCTTTTCGCAACCTTGGGGGACCCAGAAGCAATTATTTAATATTTTAGGCCGTGTTTATTTTACATTTTCATAAATTAAGAAACATGTGTCCTTTTTTACAGTGCAGTTATTGTAAGATGGTGAAAACCTAATTAAAAATATGGAGAAATAGTTGAACCGAAGTTCTAAATGTTAAAACTGGATTATCAAAATAGCGTTTAAACTGATGCAGAATTTCAAATAATGCACAAATATCATTACTTGCATGAAAATTATTTTAGGCTTACAAAAGATTGTAAAAGACAAATCGATTTACCTGTCTTTTTTCTTGCTCTATAGCTGTCGACAAATTGTTAAACTGAATTACAACGAATGTGTTAAGCACGAATGTTCAAGGGTGACCTGAATTTGTTTATTGTTACGTTTTTACTTTTGAATGTGCATTTCTGAACTAATGCATTATTATTCAACAATATCCATGTTGCATGAATAAACACTATGTATTGTTTATGTGACAGTTAAATGATTTTGTATTATAAACTTTATTTTTTCCCTTCAGAATAATTAATGCTAATATAATTTTTATCATAAATGTGTTGATAAAATACTACATATTTTGATTTTGTAGTGATTTTGTCAAATAAGTATATATGATGTAATACACATTATAAAATCATGGCTGCCAACTTCTACGCCTATTTACAGTTAAATAAACATATTAGAAACAGAAATTTTATTTAATAATTGACTATATGTACTGCAATACATAATATTGAATGCATTTGGCATACATTTTACTAAAAATATTTTGTGGTTCCAAACACGTTTATATGATTTAAGAAGGCGTAGAAGTTGGCAGCTCTGTAAAATAGAAATATATTTGTTGCAAATTTCATACTCGTTGTAAATTGTCCAAGAACCTGAGTAATGGATGAAAATTAGAGCACCTGTAGATTAGAAAATTGACACATATCATATACATTTAGACAATTTTTCTAAATCTAATTTTTCAATTTGCTATATTTATAAATTCATATACTAACAAGGGGACCACCGAACATGATGCGCACAGATTTTGATGATTTCAAAGTATGTTGTAGGGGTCATACTACTAATTATTCTGGTGAAAGGGTTTCTTCAAATGGGCCTTGGTTTTTGAAAAATTGGGGTTAAAGTTCAGCGTATATTTTAAATACCCAATTGTATGCATTCCAAATGTGGACTGGTGGCGCAGTGCCAGCGCGGGAGCCTACGAATCTAAAGGTTGTGGGATCGAATCTGTCCTCTGCTTTTATTTTCTCTTTTTACTTATATTTATATTTTTTAAACTTACAAATTTTAAGCAGAATTGTGAATTGTACAGCTTTGAAATTTTTGATATTTACTGAAGAGGACAATTTACTTCTTCACTATTTTTTTTCTTAATTAAAAAATATAAAAAAAATGTGGTTTAAATGGTGAACTGACTGCATTTCAGGGTTCAACTAAAAGTGCATTTTTCAATAAATAAATAAATAAAAATGCGTATTTAATTAAAATTTTGAAAAAGTATAAGAAAATTTGAATATTTAAAAATCTCCACTAGCTTAAATATTAATATTTTTAGATTAATGATTCACTTTTTTGTTTTTTCTTCATTTTTGCATTAGACAATACTGTGCATGGATTTTTAGATAATGTAATACTACATTAATATATATATATATATATATATTTAACTGATATAAGTAGTGCAAAGCGGTGAAATCTAATTATCTTCATATATATTTATTAATAAAAACTTTTATAAATAACAATAATAATAAAAACGTTAAGACTAATTTCATATTTAACGCATCTATAAAAAACAAATTGTACAAAACATTTTAAATCTCTATATCAAATGCAAAAAAAAGCCTTTTCATTTTTAAAACATAAAAGCGAAGAAAATATAAACATAGTGGAAAAAATAAGTTTGAAATTATCATTTGTGTAAGAAATTGAGAAGGGTGTATTAAAAAAAATTCAATGTCTCAAAATATAATTGTTGTATGGGTAAAAATGACACATTATTATATTTGCAGTTAAACAGGCTTTCATTAAATGTTTAAAAACAAAAATCGATTTTTTGATCAGTTTTGTGGTGAACTGTCCCCTTAAAAACTAAAGTTTATGTTTATGAAATTTTTGAGAAATTAGTATTTTTTACGAAATTTTTAATCTAAACGCAAATCCGATTTAATTTATGTCTGAAATCATTTTTTTTTTCATTTACATAATTGATTTTCCTTAAATATTTAATTTATGATAAATATGATAAATATGTTTAAAAGTTAAAAAAAATTAATCATCTTTTATATATCAATATAAGATCAATAAAAAAAATCTTCATTTATTCTGATATTACTGAGGAAAGGAAAGCAGGCGAAAAAAAGTGCATTTTTAAATGCATCGTAAATTATATCTCATTAACAGACGATTTTTGCATTCCAGTTGAATCACGAAAAGAGTTTTTTGATTTGTAATAAAAATAGTTTTAAATGTAATCTGTCATTTCTTATTTGTGACAGCGATAAATTTTGTTGAGTTTGAAATTGGGAGATAAATGTAATTACAGAAAATTGTAAAAATTGAAAATTTGGGTAAATGGTAACAACTTGTATTTTAGCATTACTGCATTAATATTTTATAACTCTTTCAAAGACATGCATTACTTAAATTATCTGATCCTAAAAACGTTAAAGAAATTTCACCTGAAAATTATTTTGTATTATTTTTACAAAAAAAGATAAATTTTCATTTAAAATGCTATAAAATAAAATAAAAAAGCGATAGGAAAAAGTAAAATCATTATTTCAGAATCGTGCATAAAGTAAAAAAAAAAAAAAAAAAAAAAAAAAAAAAGAAAAAAAAAAAAAAAATGTAGATAATAATTGAGAAAAAAAGTCCTAGGCGTAAATTAGTTTTGCAGTTTTGTCAATAGAAATATTAGTCTAAAAATTGCAGAAAAAAATCATGAAAAATTCAAAAATGTAAATTTAATTTATTAAGAAAATATCAAACGCTGTAGCAATTTTTCTAGTAGTAAAAATACTTAAAATTTTTAACGCGTAAAAAATATAAATACAAGTAAAAATAGAAAATAAAAGCCAAGGACGGATTCGATTCCACAGCCTTCGATTTGTAGGCTGGAGCTCTGGCACTGCGCTACGAATCCACATTTGGAGTGCGTACAATTGGGTATTTGAAATATACGCTGACCTTTAACCCCCAATTTCTCAAAAACCAAGGCCTATTTGAAGGAACCCTTTTACCAGAATAATTAGTGGTATGAACCCTACAACATATTTTGAAATCATTAAAATCTGTACGCACCATGTTTGATGGTCCCCTTGTAAGTAGCACAAAGTTATATAATATAAATGAAAATGTATGAAAACGTAAGCATTAAGATCAATTTGTCAACATATGTCAGTTTTCAGAAATATGTATTCAAAACGTTGATAAAAGAAATATGATTATTATAACTGTTTTCCACGCGACAGTTTTTAACAAAGTTGATAACACCAGTAACATGTCTTTTAAAAAAGCACACAGTATTTTAAAATTATATAATAAAGTGAAACATTTTAAATTTTTTAATTTATTACTAGCTTTTAATGCCCGTACTAGTATATATTTAAGGAGGTTCTAGTTCTTTGTTCTATGACTTGCTTGTTTTATACGATTTATTTTTGATTACGTACAAAAGAAGTAAGAACTTTGGTGTTCTTGCATTCTATTAATTGACATTTCAATGTGTAAAAAAAATTATATAACATCTGGAGATACTGCAAATGTGCGCTGTGGACTTTCAATCAGATAACCGTTTTCCCCTGACACAAGCATCTCAAACAAATTTGGATACCATATTATAAAAGTTATCGAAATTAAGTCAAATTTATACTAACATTTAATTTTAAAATGTCATTTTCAACTAAATGGATGCCATTTGATAGTAACGTGTATTTTTGAAAACTCTTTTTACATTTTTCTTGTTCTAAAAAAGTCTAACTCTTTAAGTCCAATTTTTATTCAATTTTCAGAAAAAAATACGTTAATAATTTTAATGGTCTTTTTTACCCCTTTTTTACGTTTTTCTAGTTCTAAAAAATATATTTAACTCTTTTGGGTTCCATTTTTTTTTTTCAATTTTAAGGGAAAAAATTACTTTTACCTTACTAGTGCTAATAACTGAAAAAGGAATTAATTTATCCACAAAGATTTACTAAAGTTTAAAAAACATGTCGTTATATAAAATTTAACGAATGAATTATGTTGTATGCTATTATTTACTTAATTCATTTTGAAAAGGCTAAGGGAGAGTTTTTAGCAGAGTTTGAAACATATTGCATCACAACTGGATCTTGCGAATGTTATAGCTAATAATGCATTTTGCATAAGTATATTTTGCCTTTTATTTTACATGATATATATATTTTTAATATAACAGACATTTTAAATTTAAAGAATAAAATATATGTTTAAAATGAAATAATCGCCAAATGATGCAAAAGGATTAGCCAAAATTTTATTATTTTAAATACCACGGTATAAGTGAATTTATAATAAGAAATAAATAGCCATATACTAACATTCCTGCATGTTCATAACAACAAAAATAATAATAAATGAAATGAAATGTATTCTTATAAATTTGCCAGGTCCGAATATGTTAATATCTGAAAAAAAAAAAAAACATTTGTCTGTGCTATAAAGCGATGTTTTTTCAGGGGAGGAGGGGGGCTAATAAAATTATAGAAATCGATCCACTAGTTCTCAAAAAAGTTGGTCGTCCAATTTGAAAAATATGTTTAAAATTTTATTGCAGCATTTCGTTAAATGAGCACTATTATATTCAAAAGGGAAACATTTTGTAAGAACTTGAAATATCACGAAAACACTTTCGAACTATAATCTTCACACAAGCAGAATGTAAAAGATGAAAAAAAATCCAGAGAAGTGCAATTCACCTTTAAAAACAGTTTTTATCCCATCATTTTATTTTAAATTTCACATAATTGCTAAAAAATAAACTTGTTGTAATGAAAACATATATACGTATATTAAAGTTTAAAAAATATAACTGATGGCCAAAGGAATTTCATGAAACTCACTTCGTATATTATAATAACGCACAGAAAAAAAAAATATTTATTGAATTCATATCTGCAATGAAAATTCCCAGAGTTTAAAGATGAAATATTTTCTGAAATGCAAATAATATAGTATCATATTTCAAAATTCGAAGCTGAAGTCTTTGAACTTTTCTTATAAGAATGTAGAAACTTTTATTCTACTACTAGAAATACACATTCAAACATTTACGATGTATTCGATGTATTCTGAAAGTTTAGACAAAGTTTGGACAAACTTTTATTATTACTGTCAACTCATGAAACATAAATAAAGTTATAATAAGAAATAAATTGACATATACTATCAATGCTACATGTTGTTAATAACAAAAGCAATTGATAAGACAAAATAAAATTTAGCATTTTGTTCAACGAGCACTATTGCAGTCGATGAGCACAAAATAATGTAAGCACTCGAAATACCACGTAAAAATTCCGCTCAATTAATATACACACAAGCAGAATAAACGATGAAACATATTATACAAAAAAGTAGAATGTACACTTAAAAAATGCAGTTTCTTACACCATTTATTAAATTTTGCACAATTTCTACAATGTCCGGCTATTAATTTCCAGGACTCATGGAATAACTCAGCAGATAAAAAGGCTAAACACATAGTAATTTAATATGATTCGAAGTAATTCCCATCAGCCATAATGCACGCCTGTGCTGGGCTGTACAAATTTCAGAAAGAAGCTTTAATGTCCCCTTTTGGAATGATCTTTAATAGTGATGTTACAGTTTTCTTGGTGGCTTCGGCATCCTGAAATCTTATTCCCATCAGCGAATTTTTCAGTTTAGCAAACAGGAAAAAGTCTGTGGATGCTAGATCTAGAGTGTATGGTGGATGCTGCATCTCAATGACACCATTCTGGACTAAAAATAGAACATGTCAAAGAACGAATCTAGAACAAATCTTGCATTTACCTAGGTCTTGCGTCAAAATTCGCCGAACCATCTCTTTGTCGATGTTCAATCATTTACGAGTACTTGAAAGTCAGACGACGATCTTATTTTACCACATCGCGAACTTTTTTAATTGTTTCGAAAGTGAGTATGGACTACGGCCGACTTGTGTGGGGATAATCTGCGACGCTTTCGCGCTCGTCCCGAAAGTGTTTAAACCATTCAAATGTTCTTGAGCGGGATAATGCTTCCTCGCCGTAAACTTGTTTTAACATTTCGTAGGTTTCCACAGATGTCTTGCCCAATTTTAAGCAAAATTTAATGTTAATTCTTTGTTCCATTTTCACTTCGACAACAGGAATTTAAGAGCTACGTTTTAATGCACCTTTCCATGAGAACCACTTACTTCAGTATGCAGCCTAGTGAACTGCCCATGTGCAAGAAAACGCTCTTCAATAAGTAATCATTAGTGCCATCTTCCAACTTTTCTTTCTCGTATAGTTATGTCAGTCCTGGAAATTAATAGCCAGACCTTGTAAAAAAACCTTTTTGTTATGAAACCATACATATGTTTAAATGTCTTAAATTTATAAAAGAAAGCCTGGGAAATTTATTGATTTAACCACATAAATTATAATAATGCACAGAAGAAAATAGCTCTTTTAAATTTATTTTTGTTTCGAGATTTACTTAGCTCTAAGATTTGTTAATTTCTCACATGCAAATAAAATAGTATAATTTATCAGAATTTTATTTATGAATTTCTCTCTTTGAATTTTTCATATAAGCACGCAGACTATTTCATGCTACTACTAGAAGTGTATAGTTAAATATTTTCTACATATTAAAAAATTTCTCAAAGCTTAGAGACAGAGTTACTCAGGTTTTTATAATATACTACGTTATCTCTTCCTGTAACTCAACTGTTATAAATTCATGCTGAAAATTAAAGTGATTTATTTCTTCTGAAGAATAATAGAAGTACATTTTTAAAAATATTTTTCGATAAATATCATTTATATTTTCTTAATAATAATAAACAAAAAAATGTATCCAAAGAGATAGAATTCACCTTAAAAATACTATTTATCACATAATTTATTAAATTTTCCCGATATCCTAAAAATCAGCTTTTTCTTATGAAAGCATGCATCTGTGTTTAAGTGTAAAAAATGCATAGAAGAAAACCCAAGAAATTTATTGAATTCATTACATAAATAATAATAATCCAGAGAAAAATATATTTATTAAATTCCTCTCTGATTAAAAAACTTCTTTAGTTCTAAAGTTTGTTAGTTTTTGAAAGCAAATAAGATTCCATAAACATATACTTGACAACTGCACCATAAAATTTAACTACTAAGAATGTACTTATTAAAAATAAAAAAAAACCTTGTAATGATAATTTATTCTATAATATACCAAAAAACATGGCATAACATCATAAAATCTTAAATTTGTATCTATTTGCAATTTTTTTAATTTTACTCACGTGTAAGTGGCAACACTTTTAAAATTTTGATTCATTTCGAATTTATTTTATTAGAAATATTTTCTCTCGATCAGGAAGCAAACTTTTAGTCATTTCAATATCATATTTTCCTGAAAACGGCCGCAGAAGTTGATATTTTATTTTATTTTAATTGTACAAGTTCACATTAAAGTTCTTGTTTTGTGCACCATTGAACAATGTTTTGTATTTTTAATAAATACATTCTTAGTAGTTAAATAAGATCCCATTTCTGAAGTTCAATGTTTCTACTTTTCTTACAAGCACGCATATTTCATACTACTCTTAGAAATGTCTAATCAGAAAATCACTACATATCAAAGGCTTTTTTCAAAGTTCAGATACAGAGTTACTTGAGTTTTCATATGCATTTTATGACATTTCTTCTTGTAATTCAACATGTATTAATTCATGCTGGAAAATAAATTGTTTTGTTTTTATAAAAGAAATAATAGAAGCTACTTTGTAAAATATTTGTGGAAAAATATCAATTACATTTTTTTAATAAAAATTAACATGTAGATAATAGATAAATATCTCAGCGAAGTATTCATTTGTAAGTATGTTTTCTGAACTTCATTTAGCTTTATAAAATTTTATTTACATCAGCTTGTTTCTATTATTATTACTTTATTCTTATTACTTACGTTTAAGTTAAGTTAAAGAAGTAACATATTGTTTTTCGATTTCATCTATTATTTAAATGTTCGATTATTTATTAATATTTGCTTTTGCAAAGAGAATTAGGCAAACTTTTATTATTATTACTTTTATTAAATCCACAAAATATAAATGAATTTATAATACGAACAAAAATCACATACACTATCATTGCTACCTCTTGATAATAACAAACGTAATTGTTAAGATAAAAGAAAACTTTTCATTGTATTCAACGAGAGCTATTGCATTCGATAAGCATAAAATACTGCAAGATTTTGAAATATTGCAAAAACAATTTCGGTCAATATTCTTAACACATAAACACATCAACACAAAAAAAATAATCTTGTTTAATTAAATAGAATTTACCCTTTAAACATGCAATTTCTCACATCATTTAATAAATTTTGCATAATTGCTAAAAGTAAACTTGTTGGGAAAATATACATCTGTTTAAATATCTAAAAAGTACGAATGAAAGCCATATGAATTTCACCGAACTCACCTAAAAATTATAATAATGTACACAAAAAATACATTTATTAGATTCATTCTTGTTATGAAAATTTCTTTAGTTCAAAGATTTGTTATGTAATGCAAATAAAGTAGTATCATATATTTTAAAATTCAGTTTCTAAATTTCGGTCTTTAAAATATGCTAAAAAGCACTAACTTCACAAAAAAGCATGCGCAACATTGCATGTTCCTACTTGAAATGCATTATCAAACTTTTCTACACATTCATGGATTTCAGAAGTTCAGACTCACAGTTAGTTAGGTGTCATATGCAGTTTATCATACTTCTCTTTGTGATTCAAATTTTATAAGTTATGCTGGAAATTTAAGCGTTTTATTTTTTTTTAGAATAATTGAAGCACGGTTTCAAAAATATTTGTAAAAAAAATGTCATTTGTATTTTTAAAATAATAATAAAAAGGTTATTTTTTTAAGCTTTTGGTGTATATCGCAATTACTAATTCTTAAACTTCTTTATTGCAATTCATGTAGCATTATGAAAAGGAAGCAGGACGTTTCCTTCCCGCCATTTCGGTCCTGTCGTTTCGGTACCGCAGTTTCGGTCCCGAGACACTTCGGTCCCAAGGCATTTCGGTCCCTAGCCATTTCGGTCCCAAGACACTTCGGTCCCTAGTCATTTCGGTCCCAAGGCATTTCGGTCCAAAGACATTTCGGTCCCAAGACATTTCGGTCCCAAGACATTTCAGTCCCTTCTCCGGTAAACTGAAATTTTGTGAAATAAGGCATAATTTTATAGAGAACATTGCAGAGTTTTAAAACTGAAGGCCATACAATTTTAGTATAATGTTATTATAAATTAATATTTTATTAAATATATTTATTAATTAATAACATTATTAATTTATATAATGAATTTTACTTTAAAATATATTCAATACATTTAATTTTCAATACATCATTATATTTCGTAGTAGTTCTAAACTGAAATTTATCTTTTAATTGTTTATTTGTTGTATATTTAAAATTACATAAATGTAAAACAATTAGTATAGTTAAAAATAAATCTAATATAAAAATTATTATTTTTTCTGGGACAGTAGGAGCGAAAAGGTAATACAAATAAATAAATAAATAAACAAAAGCTTACTTTTGTCACTTAAAAATCGAAAAAAAATTATTTAATATATTATATTGCATTTTAATATATTTTATTAAATTATATGTTATATTTTATGTATAATACTTATATTATTATATTTTAAAATATTATTATATTAATTTTATGTAAATAAAAATAAAAAATAATCATCTTATTAGACTGAAATAGGCCCAGTTTCAATAAAATTAACTCACAAAAATTAAATTCATGGTGTGAGAAGACTTATAAAATTCAATCAATAAATACTATTATTATTATTATTATTTTTAAGTGGTAGAGACAAATTTCTAAAAACAATTTTTTTTCATAGCATGCCCAGTTAAGAAATCACTATTGCTTTCGCAATGTTAATAATGGAAAGTAACTTATAAAAACAAATTTATAAGATGCAACTTTGTATCAAAAAAAAAAATAGTTCTTCAATAAATATATCTCACTTCTGAATTAATAAAGGAGAGGGTGTATATGAGTGACTTGAGGAAATATGTATATAGTATAACTTATAACAATCTAATTAAACTATTAAAGATATTTATTATTAAACTAATTGAAAGAAAAAATTAAGCACAGTTTTTTTATTATTTAATTAATGCTAATTTAAAGGTTCTAAAAAATGTATGTAAACAACCAAAGAAATATTTATTGCAGTTTTTATAAAATACTATTTAGTTTATAATAGTTTATAGAAGTTTATATAAAATACTGATACTAATAATTAATAATAAAATTTACAATATTTATTCTGATTAATAATAATACTATTAAAAGCAAAAGACAATATCTCCTAAATTTATATCACATTGCTTAATCAAACAAAATTTTCACCTCGTTGTGATTTCATTATCACGTTTTATAAAAGTTTAAATTTATCGGAATCTTATATTCTACTTTTTTAAAACTTGGGGGGAGGGAGGGGGATAATTAAAAACATTAAAGAAAGGCCCAAATAATGTTGAACTTATACCATTTGGCAGGCCCACAATAACTAGAATCTGACTTATAAAGTAGTAAGCAAAGAAATAACAAGGGATCGAAATGACTAAGGACCGAAATGGCTACGGACCGAAATCTTTCGGGACCGAATTATCTCGGGACCGAATTGTCTCGGGACAGAATTGTCTCGGGACCGAAAAATCTCGGGACCGAAATGGTCAGGGACCGAAATACTCATGAACCGAAATGTCTTGGGACCGAAGTGGCGGGACCGAAATGTCGTGTACCCTTATGAAAACGTGCTTATTTTAGTTTTTCTGTTTTATTGAGATTTTTAAATTCTTAAAACTTACATTGACGATAAATTATTAAAAAAAATGTTTTTGCATTCCTTATAATATTAAAGCATTTTACCATTCATTAAAATTTACCATTGCAAAGAGAGTTAGGCAAACTTTTATTATTATTTTTATAATGAAATGCCAAAATATAAACGAAGTTGTAATAGGAAATAGATAAACATATAGTATCATTATTAAAACACGTTGATAATAATAAAAATAGTTAAAATAATACCCAATAGGGTGGATCGAAATTTTTTTTTCACTGTGTCAAAACCTACCTATGCGGAAAAGATGTTCTCTTGGATGGAGATTAAGGGAAAAATAATTAAAGAAATTAATTTTAAATTTTAATACTGCCACAATGAGGTTGAATTTCGAAAAAAAGTGAAAAAAAAGACCTCATTTTGGCTAGATTATTTTTTATTCAAAATAATAGTTTAAAAAGTTATTTAAAACCTACCTATGCGTAAAAGATGTTATATTATACGCTGAGTATAAGAAAAATAATTAAAAAAAATAATTTCAAAATTTAAATCTACCGAAATGTGGCTCAAATTTATGTATTTGAACGTTTTTACGGTAAAAAATCAACTTTTGTTTTGTAAAATAAAATATGAATTTTAGACATTTTTAACATTTATTACAATGAGAGGATATTTAATTGATTACAAGATAAAAACTTTAGTTTCTTATTTAACAGCTTCATTTGTATTAAATCAAGAAAAATCGTCAAAATTGCAATTGGCGATAATGACGTTCGGTATTGAAAATCGACATGAGATTTTGTAACTCAATTCAATTTTTATAAAATTGTCTCTTATGTATGGTCCATACACAGCAGAAATACTTCCGTGACTCTTCTGATTATTAGTTTTGTAGAATGAGAGTTGCGCGAATAGATATTATTGATAGTAGATGTTATTGCCACTGAAATGATTGTTGGATTTACATATTGCTTCTGAAATCATGTCGTTACTAAATCCGCCAGTTAGTGGAGGTTCGACACATTTTCCTATTTAATTAAATCTATGAAATCCGTCGCAAAACGTCAAAAAGCTGGTAAATGGAAAATATAGATAGTTTTTATGTAATGATTAGGATTACAGCAGACCGTTTGATTTCACTCGCGCATTTTTAGTATTCATATACTGACATAAATGAAAATACAAAAAGCTTCTAACATGCTGCGAATAATCTTTCTATTTCACCAGTGAAACATTTGTGCCCAGCCACGGTTCCATCCACGCTGCAAAAAGATGACATAGTGAAACTTCATTGGTGTGTAACTAGCACAAAAAACATTGTAGTGGACGCTTGAAGATCAGTCCCATATTTCGAATAAAACATCCTTTAACATCTATATTAACAGATATTACGTCACAACCGATAGCAACCAACTTTGTTACATGTATATTATTGTTAACACATGACAAAAAATGTACGTCGTGTTTTCAAATTGTTTGGTACTCTCCCGGAATTTATATATATGTGGCCGATGTATTCGGAACCCAGTTCTTTTTTCAAGCTCAAGTCTGCTTCTATTATCATTTTTCTACTGTTGTTTTCTAGTGATGCAGTCAGTCTTTACACCCATAAAAGTTTAAAGAAAATGGCCATGGTCATAATCTTTTACAAATGACTAAAGAGAATTACTAAAACAATGGAGTGGTCTTTGGTTTGTTTTGTCATGCCGATTTTTTTCTGTCAGTAGCATTCGATTCATGGTTTTGTAAGATAATGTCCACGTCTTGAAGTACACCAGACACGACGGCAGCACCTGCTTGGTCGGAAGTGTCCAAACTCTCCAATATTCTGATGACGTAACACCTAACTCGGCAGCATTTTGGCTTTTCAATGATAGCTGATGATGTAGAAAAGTGAGTTTGCTCTCAATACGTCGGTTTAGTTTACACTCAATATTCATATTCATATTCAAATCTATTGAACTGAAAAAAATAGGCAGTATTTTCGGAAAGGTCCAAAAGACTGTAGTAGCTTTCAGTATCTTATTTTGTTTTACAGGAATTAAGAAGAGCGCAATATTTGTCGTTAAACAGTTTAATTTTTCTTAAAAAGCTGCTATGGTAAGTTATTGAGATTGAATCTCATTTACAGGTCACTAGTAACTTATTAGCAACTCCTTCTCACTGGCAGGAAATAAATAGATGTTGACCGATTTCTTTCTTCGGTTATTCTTTAAATACCAATATGTAAATTTTATAACTTTTTGTATTAGGGAGCATATTTACTGGCATATCAAAGCTAGACCCAAGTAGGGTGTAATTCATATCTCTCTCTTTTTTTATTTTTTTTAACAACCCCATGGTAGAGTAATATTCAAGGTACACTAAGCTACACAATACACAAGCAGACAAATTCTAACTGAAAAAACTGGAACTGCCAGTTTTTCGAAACCTTAAATTACTTGCAGGAGTATTAAATTTCGAAATTAGTTTTATTTATTTGTTTATTTATTTTTACTTAATATCCATGCAACATATTTCTTACGCAAAGGTAGGTTTTTATTGATATTAAAATGTTTATTTTGCGTCAAAATTAAATCCAATCAAATTTAGATCTTTTTCCGTTTTTTCAATATTTTATCGAATTTTTAACTTTTTTGTGGCAGTATTAAATTTTTAATTTATTACTTATTGTTGTTTTTTACTTAACCTCCATAGGATATAACATCTTTTCCGAACTGTTGGATTAAAAAAAAATATTAAAGTAATTAGTTTTTGACAAAAATAACCTAACCAAAATTCGGTCTTTTTTCAAAATTTTTCAAAATTTCAACGCTTTTGTGGCAGTATTAAATTTTAAAATTAATTTTTTTTATTATTTTTCCCTTAATCTCCATACAATGGAACATCTTTTCCGCATAGGTAGATTTTGATTAATGGTAATTTTTTTTTGCCATAGACAATCGATCCACCCTAATACCCAATTAAAGATATGTACTAATACTTAAGACTTAAACAGATATTTATATCTGCAAAGTATACATGTTTGGGCGATAAAGTAATCCACCCCTCCCCCCCCCAAAAAAAACATAATAATATAACGTGCAGAAAATCAATTTATTGTTCTAAAAATCTATTAGCCAGTTTGAAATTCCATAGTAGCATTTTGTGCAAGGTGCACTATTTTATTCGATGATAACAAAATATTGTAAGCACTTAAAATGTTACGAAAACAATTCCGCTTAATGATCGATAAACAAGCGGATTATAAAAAAATGCAAAATTTAATGAAAAACGAAAAACAAAATCCAAAGAAGTAGAATCCCCTCTTAAAATATACTATTCTCACATCATTTGTTATGTATTACATAATTGCTAAAAATAAACTTTTTTCATGAAAACGTACATGTATAAATGTCTAAAAAATATGCAGGAATATCGAAGGAATTTTACGGAACTTGCTTTATAATATATAATAATGTTCAGAAAAATGTATTAATTAAATTCATACCTGCTTCAAAAATTACCTTATATTTATTATTTTTAGTTTATGAAACGCAAATAAGATGGTATCATTTATCAAAATTCCCTTTCTGAAGTTCAGCCTTTACTCTCAGTTCAACTTCTCTTAGAAACGTGCAGAGTATCTATTTCTACGACTAGAAATGTACAGTAAAATTCTGAATATTCAAGGATTTCTATAAGTTTAGATACAAAGTTATTTGAGTTCTTATGTACATTTTGTGAAACTTCTTCTTATAATTCAATTTTTATAAGTTTTCATGCTGGAAATTTAAGCATTTTATTTATAAAAAAATAATGAAAACGCATTTTTGAAAATATTTGTTGAAAAATTATATATTTTTAATAATAATAAATAGTTTAAGGGGTCTCAGGACTCTTAAAATAGGAAAAAACGGAAATAATATTCAACTTTTAATATCTTAAAATGTATATGATTTTAAAGCATAATTTTTATTGTGATGAAAGATAATATGTTCTTTCATTTCATACCTTTGAAAAAATTCAAAATGTAGAATTGGCGTTTCCAGGAGGCTCCAAACTGTCAAATATTTGACGAGCCAATAATTCTTATAATAGCTTGCGCGCACGATTACAAAATAAATATTGAAGCTAAAATGAAATTTTAGATACCTTCTTATATACAAGATTGTCATAAGTATCTCAAACCTCAATAAATTTGTCTTCAAAGCATTTTTCTACTTTTAATACAAAGCTGTATTTAAGTAATGCAAACTTTTGAAAAAAAAATTAAATTAATAAAACAAAAAGTTTAGGCTCCGTTTATACAGATTAACACAAACAATATGTTTTGAAAATTTTATGAAATAATAATAAGTTTTTGAGATATCGTGTTCGATATGTCCAATAATGTTATTTAAAGAAAAATGACTTCGAAGTTTCGAAAATGCCTCTTCAGCTATTGAGCGTGTATAATTCCAAAAGCTTTAACTTCTGCTCTAATTGAGAAACATTTATTTTAAAATGTTCATTCATAACAGATAGATGTTTAACATAAAAAAAATCGGAAGATCGGAAGCCTTAAGAGTCCTGAGATCTCTTAAAATTTCCTTTTCATAAGTATTTCAGCGACGTATTTATGGGTTAATTTGCTTAATATACTTCATGTAGGGTTATAAAAATGTATTTGCACTAGTTTTGTGGGGGAATTATTTAATTCTTGATACTTACTTTTAAGATAATTTAAAAAAAAGTAGCACATTGTATCTGGATTACTTTTACTATTCAGTCGTTCTACTGTTCATTAATAAGTCCATTACAAAGATAATTAAACAATCTTTTATAAATATTATTAATAATAAATGCACAAGTTATTAATGAAATTATAATAAGCAATAAATTGACATCTATTACCATTGCTACATGTTTTTAATAACAAAAGTTATTTATAAGACGAAGTAAAACGCAGCATTTCGTACAGCGAGCACTATTGCAGTGGATGAACACAAAACATTATAAGCACTAAAAATATCACGAATATTATTTTGGTCAGTAATCTACATTTAAGCTGAATGTAAATATTGAAATATAATGAAATAAAAAAATAATTTAAAAAACTACAATGACCATTTAGAGAATAACATTTTGAAAGAATAAAATTTTAGACTTATAAAAATTTCTATTAAAAAATATTAATAATAAACTTCTTTCTAATGATTATCAATACGTGTCTTGTGTAATAATAGAGTCATACGTTAAGTATGGAATCGATTAAACGTTAATATTCTTGGACCAATTATAAACAATTTTTTAACCTTTACGGAGGGGCTGTGACAGCATCTGTCCGGGCATACATGTATTCTCAGGTAGACACTGAGCAAGCCCCTGCGTAAAGGTTAAATGAAATTTCAGTTTACAGTTGTCGCTACAGTAACGTTTTAAACTTCTAAACATCGCACACTTTCAATTTTCACCTTCATTTAGAGAGAAAAAAGGTGTTTTTAAATGCAATTTATTTGAAACCTGTATCTATTTTTGTTTATGAGTTATTAATTTGTTTGTAATTTTTAATAATTTATTTGTCATCATGGAAACAAAAGTAAGTAAATAGTGAAAATAATTTATCAGTTTAAAACATGGATCAATCAGAAAACGAATAAAATCCGGATATCACAAGAATTCAGATATGGTTCAGAAATTACTAGACATCGAGACCAAAAGAAACAACTTTTTTCTGTATAAAATTGAAACTGGTGTTATACACAATTGAAATGAAAAAAACTTCTTTAAACACCATAAAATAAGTTAACTGCGCAAGGCCTTTCGAAAGAACTTAGTCTTTCTTCGTCAGGCGCAAAAAAGACGTGCGTCCACAATGAATGCAGCGGCACGACTGAAGGGGAATGCGGGAGGGAGAGGGAGCAAGCAGAAGGAACAGCCAATAGGAAAGAAGAAGGCAACAGCCAATCACGGAAGAGCATAAACAAAACTAGATAGACAATGAAGGAGAGGAAAGGAAGAAGGGGGGGAGGGAAATGGGAAAAAAGCGGGGTAAATTAAAAAATTAACTAAAAGGAGAGATTAAAATGAAATAAAATGTACGCAAAAAATATATAAATTAGTAATAAT